>CM063732.1:265816-2765816 GCA_032441825.1 Chaetogeoica ovagalla | reverse complement strand
CCGTTTGTACGAGTCGCGCGAGTTCTCTTTTGTGTTGTAATATTAAATAAATACAGCGCGTGTTACGACGAATTCGTCCAGTAAATTTTTCCGTATTATTTAATCGTAGGGTGGGGTTTTATTTCTTTCTCGCCGTCGCCGTAATAAATGTATTCGAATTAAAAAAAAAGAAAAAAATGAAAAGAGAAGTTTTTTTTGAACGAAGTCACGAGGCGGTATTCTCCTATTGTATATAATATTTTAGTTTTTCGTAACGTCGCACCTGTTCACGGGAATAACAGCAGCAGACACTTTGTTTATGTCTATTTGGGGGGGGGGCGGTGCTCGTATAAACTAGTTTGTTAATAACATCGAAAAACAAAAAAAATTTCCATATTTTACACGTTCCATAATATATTATATTTTAATATATAATAATAATTTTATTATTATTATTATTATTATTATTTGAAAAGAGCTGTTTATGAATTCTTCGCTATTCTCCGCGACAATGTGTCTAATGGGTTATTCGTAAACTTTTGACGTTACTGTAATGGTGCGATGATAACGAGTTATTGAACCGTCGTCGTTTTTTTTTTTTTTGTTTTACACTTATTACATAATATAACGAAATACATTAAATATCGAATAATTTATAAATAATTGACTATAATAGAATTTAATTTTCGTTATACGCTTTTGTGTCTTGAAGCCAATGAAAATATTTTTTGTTTAAATACGCACACACACACACGTGTAATATACGTCATTCGAAAATAAAGAAAAATTAAGCGATAAAATTAGACGAGTACCAAACTGGTTTTTATTTAATCGAGTACGTTTTCAATTGAATCACTTGTTTTTTTTTTCTGTTGCCGTACGAGTTTGAAAAATCGATTTTAAATTTCAATTTCTATATATTCCACGCGCTATTCTTCAGTTGAGTACATAATACATTTTATGTTCCGATTTATTTTTTCTACACGTATTTTGCATTTTTCTCGCGTGTATGTCGTATTGAAAATAATCGATGTTTTGACTTTTAAATAATAATAATAATACAACTTGCCAGTATGACCGGTATCCGTTAAAATGTGTCGAAAAGATTTCGTGGTGTCAATCGAGAAGTGTTGTTGTCTGCTGAAAATAGCTGAAAATTCCTCTATCGTTTCGATAGATTTCCCCGCGTACTTCGCGAATCACGTCTTATAACTGGTATCGTCTGTAAGAGAATCACTTGTCCCATATTTTCTGATAATATAGTAAATACGATATGAGACAAAAAGAAAGACAAACAAATAAACACTTTTATTACGGTTCGTTTTGACCGAGCAATAAATTAATTTTCGAAAATTTGTTTTTTTTCATGGATATTAAAACGTTGTAAAAACCTTACGATTTTTACAGTGTTTATTAAATTGTGAAAACAAGTGTTTGTCGACGACGTTTATAACATATTTTCCTCGGCGTCTGGTCGTGGTCTCTCTCTCTCTCTCTATTATATATATATATATATTATATTTTTTTTTCCAGCCGCTGTTCTTCAATAAATATATCGTAACAAACGAAAATTCATCTGCCGTTTATAATTCTGTACTCGTATAGGGGGGGGTTTTTTTTTATACGCAAAAGTCTTCTCGTAGTTTTTGATCGATATTGTGCCGAAATAATAACTAATAATCCTGTGTCAGCTTTGTTAATGCGCAATGTTTCGCGATATTATTCCGAGCCGTAATCCCAAATGCGATTTTAAGTTTTGTTCGCAGAATGCCCGTTAAACGCGCGTGTTTGTCGTAATACGTTTCGAGTGGTTTTTTTCTTCGCGACCTTTGCGACTCATTAATCACGGGAACACGTGTTGCGACCGTTTTCAACTGTTTAAATCTCCGGCCTGACGACGACGAATCATTAGTATTCGATATTTCGCATACGTACTTTATTTTTCTCACGCCGTTGCGTTAGTACAACATTTGTTTTTCTTCGACACTCGTTTCTTTTCGTATTCAAAGCGACAAGAGTTTTGTCTTTGTACAGCCCGCGTATTTTTTAAACTATAAGCCGTGAAAAATGGACAAACATATTTTGTTTTTTTTTTATCTTTATCGTGACTCCGCGCGGCGTATTATTCACACGACCGTGTATTTTTTTTCTCTCTCTCCTCCGCGACTCTCACGCGTTTCTTACTACTTCGCTGTCCAGTCGTGATGGCACCGGGCTGCGGCAACGGCTCCCACGGAGAGCGCGTCATACGTTTTCGTAACCGTCTTCTAATCCAATAGATCTCGATTTTTATTTTGATTTACGCGCAAAGCGGCGTATATTATTATTATTATTATTGATCGCTGCGCGCGCACTATTCGTTCGTTATGTTTTAATGATCTTTTTTTTTTCCGTGGGAAACGATTTCTTTTTTTTTTACGTACTTATATATGTAATGAATAAAAAATATTGAAAACAATACGGCGTGGAAGAAAAACAAGTCAAATAAACACGAAGGAGGTTTTACCGTAGATAACAATGCACACGGGCGGCGCGCAGATACACAAATTTGGTTTTAAGTATAACGTACGCTCATTTGATAATATCGTTATATTAAATAGTAACAATAATATGAACGGCGTTAGATCGATTATTAATCATTGCAGTGTGCCTTTATTACGTGGTATAAGGTACGCTTTTACGTTGAAAAATATGAGAATTTCAAATATTTCGGTGTTAATATGTTTATAGAAAAGTAAATAAATAATATTTCGAATGTGTCGTCGTCTGGTAGCGTATAATTTATTGTGTATTTTAAGATATATCCAAATTATTAACAATGACGTGCTGCTCGTGATATAGGTTAGAACGAAAGCTATAATAATATCGGCGTTAATACGAGTCGGTTTAATAATCGGCTAATGGCGTAAGCGCAGTGTTATTATATTTCCTATAAATATCGATAATAAGTTTTTAAATAATCGAAAAGTGTCTGTAGAAACGCGTTTTCAAATTAGATTGTCGGCGTTCTCAGTAGTTCGTGTGAACGAATACGAAAATTTTTATTTCATAAATTGCGCGCGCGCGTGTTGTTAGGTATCGAAAATTATTTGTGTTGTTAAACTGCGGTAGTGTATATTATTTGTTCAGTTGGTTTCGCTGCGGTGACTCGGAAATTACACGAATAAGTTATTATTATTATTAAGACTATTTGGTTTTTTTTCTCTTTTTTAGATACGAAGTTATTTATAAATATGATTACCATTAACGAAGAGAAGTCTCTATACACTTGCAATCAATATTTTACCTATTTACGCGTAGATAATAAAACAAATAAATCTGTTATAGGTATTTGTTTTTTTAGTTAGTTTCTTCTTGTATAGAAACCGATAATTTCTTATTTATTTTCTTGTTGGATGCAAAACGGAAAAAAATTATAAATTGCGTTTTAACGTCGAAATAATTAAATATTTAAACAATGATGTATAAAAATAATCACCGTTCTGGATCGTGAAGAATTAAAACAAATATATATATATATATATATATATATATACATAGAGAGAGAGAGAGGGGTTTTCGTATTCGTGAATATTTTATTTTATTCTTTTTTTTTTTACACTTGTCTAGTGTAAAATATTGAAATAATTCTTTCCGCGTGCAGATAAGGTAATGAAAGTTGGTAAAAGTGCAAATAAGCAAAACGGAATATTATTTGTCCTCGGATAACTCGCCACCAGTAGTAAACAATTTCAACGGTGGAATTAATTTTTTTTCTTCTTTTTTTTTCTTTTCGCTTCTGGGAAAAAATTTATGAACATTTTATATAGTACCTAATATATATATATTTATATATACTCGTAAAACTTACACGAGTATATAATTTTGGGTTTATATTTATATAATTTGTTTTTATTATACAATAAGAATATTGTGAAATAAACAAACTTTTTACGAAATACTATTAGGTATATTAAAAAAAAAAAAGAAGATAAACGTGTTTCAATTAGAAGACGAAAAAAAAGCGCACGAAAAATAGTGATTAATTATTTTGACGGGTTTTTATTTATAGAAATTCGCGAATAAAATGTTTTGCGTAGTTTTTCATTCTTAAAATGAAATAATATCTTTATCATTATCATTATTATTATAATACCAAGGACTTTATATTAAATTCGGTATTTGACGTAATGCAGTTCTTTCTTCTTCTTCTTCTTCTTCTTTTTTTTTAAGATATTAATTTATAAATAGGTAATAAGGTGGGTATGAAATATGTGCACAACGAAAATAGTAGTCGTAATACGCGCGTTTCCAAATAAAAAAGTGAATAATGCGCGCGTTTTCGATCAAATTAAATGTCTTTCGAAGTCGATTTATTACGCTTCGCGTTTATCTCAAAATATTTCAATCGTTTCGGATTGGCGGTTAAAACTCGCGGTTCGTCGGAACAACGCAACAACGTCTTTTTTAAATAATAATAATAATTTCTTTTTGAAATAGCGCGCGTCACGTCTGTATTCGCACGCGTATAATTCGATTTTCTAATCGTTTTATATTTAACGCGTCGCGCAGTGTCCGCCGTGTACGCGCGTTGGCGGAGGAACTCGTCGAAATCGAGCTCTCGGAAACGGTGATTTCGAAACAACAATAATAATTATTAACGATTACTTTATGAAAATGTACAATATTTTAGCGTAATACGCGATATATTAGTAGTTGTATTTATTATTGTTAATGAACAGTAATGATTATTATTGTTGGTGACGCGTTGGAACTATTATTAAATACACATCGACCGTTAAATATATATTTGTTCAATTTGTTATTTATTCGTGTCCGTGACGTCGTAACTAATTACCGCGTAACGTACAGGATACGGCCAGCCGGCCGGGGGGGCGGCAAGAGAAACGAAAATAAATCGGTCTTGTGAGACAATAAGAATAAAAAAAAAGAAAATCGTGTTTCGTATGTTTTTTTTTCTCCGCGTTTTAATCCTAGTGGACTCTTTCATAGTGGCTTTTTTTTTCCCCCTCAAGTATAAAAAGGTGGGTTCCGGTCATTTACCACCACAACCAGGTCCGCGAAAAGGACATCCGGAATCTCGGAAGCGTATCGGCGGGCTGCCTCGCTCGTACGTGTAACGGTTTGCGTGAAACGAAAAAGAAATAACGGAAAAACAGTAGCCGGCGGGCGGGGCTGGTGGTTTATTATTATTTTTCAATACGCTCTGCGTTTGCGTTTACACGTTTATACGATTAATTTTGCGACTCGCGCGCACGTATGTACGTAATAAAAACGGTAAGTGTAAACGAATGATGTGCTTTTGTGGATTAAAATATTCCACTTTTCTTCTTCTTCTTCTTCTTCTACTCTCTTTCTCCGTCGTGTCTCGTTATTTCGACGATGCCCACGCCCGCTGTGTACTCGCGTACAATCGAATCGTATACCTACACGTGAATAATATTACACTAATAATAATAATAATAATAATAATAATAATAATCCGAGATCGGAGTAAAATGTAATGTCGTGCCGGTGTGGCGTATACTATGCCTATACTCGTCGACGACTGCGTTTTGTTTTCCATTGGATCATGACTTATTATCATCCGGTTCATTGCCCGCTCGGAAGGGGTTTGACTTTTTCGTCGCAGCGCTACTCCGCCGCGGATAACGGTCCGACACTGGTTGTTTGTTGCGTATCGTTTTGTATCCGACGATCTTTGTTTGAGATAATAGTGCGCACTGCTCGCAGACTCCTCGTTATTTTCAAACGACCCGTCGAAATATGTTCTCGGCGTTTGACGGAATTCGTCTCCTTTTGACTGCATCTTTTAAATTCAATACGATTTCTTTCACAGTCGAATATGTTCACGCGGGTTTATTTTTACTCATTAGCTCTGTTAAAAAAAAAAAAAAAAAGATAAAACGTAGGCCCATATTATACATACATATATCATTATAATGTCATTTTGAATTTTTAACACGTATTTATACTCGAAATGTTTATACAATATATGTGTATAAATAATAATTTTAACAACGTGTCGTCGTTATATTGTTATTGTTAGAATTCCGTTTTCTTCAATACATATATATGACTTGGATTTTTATACGGTTGACGTTTTCTCAAGAAAAAAAAAAACGGAAACGATTTCGTTTAAAATCCGTTGATTTATCCCGTCGGATTATTTTCAATGATTCTGTTCTACGGTCATTTACCCGTTATTCGTTATAGGTATTTGGCGGGTTTCTTCTTCTCCTTTTGTCCCTGGGCCCGTTGAATAACACACGCGCGCGCGCGTATTCCTCGAAATGTGTTATTTGACGTTTATATAATAAAATCCTGTAAATCCCTATAATTCCCGATTTGGACACGTGTTCCGTTTAGAACGCAGCATATGTACGCGTGAAAAGAAAAAAAAGAACGTGTACCCTGACTAACATTATTCGAACGCGTAGAAATACACAATATGTTATAATATTATTTCGTTTGTCCTTCGAAATGGAATTGTATTCTACGCGTATCTTTCTCGTGTATCTCTGTGTGTGATCTTATCGTGTGGCGAGGGCTAGGTGGAAATTCTCTTTGGACCATTATAATAAACTGCGTTCGTATAAATTTAAACGCGGTTATTATTATCGATCCCATCTGTTGGATCCGGTTTGATCCGGCGTGTGTATTTTGTCGAGCCCTTACGGGTCGTACAACAAGCGTCTGTCAATCTACGTTAAATTGTCCTTTGTCGCAGGTTTTGCGGAGAAAGCTCGAAAGATATATTTGTCGTCGTTTTCACTGTTTGTTTGCCAATTAAATTTCTGGATAAGCCAAAATATTTGTGTTATGTATGGACGCCGCACTATTTCCGTGCCGGCCGGTCTGCGGAATGCCCGAAGGGACTGCCAAGTCTCCGTTTCGAATTCCCGCGTAAATAACGTTTCTGTTTGCTCCCCTGGTTGTTTTATTTGCCAGTACGTCCGGTTTTGTTCACAACGATGTATCAATGAATTTCTTACGACGAGAAATATGTATTTTTTTTTCTATTCCAACGATATTCGTATTTTGTATACGAGTTAGAATATTATATGTTTTTTTTTCTGAATTTATTTTGCCATTTGACGTCTTAATGTGGCGCGACGAGTGAAAACGGATTAATCGCAATAATAATAATAATAATAATTGTATTAATATGTTTTTTTTTTTTTTTAAAAAAATACGCTTTTACTAGGTATAGTTCAGAGAAAAGTAGTTATAAACGAATGTCGTATTCGATTCTGCTTTTAATCTAATACCTATAGAGTTTTTTTTTTTTAATCTGAAACATGCGATATTACGTGCGCGGGTTTCTCGTGAAATATTGAATATCACTCTACACTGTTTTATCAACGCGTTCATTATTGTATGAATATTATTATTGTTATTATTATTATTATTATTGTTATTACATGGAAACAACGTAGAATTCGTTAAACATTTTCGGATTGAAGTCTGGTTAATAATTATGCGTTACGCAGATTTCTCGAAACAAACAAGTACGTATAGACGATATTCTTTGAGAATACGTAGAATTTGCTTATTACAATCGTTATTATTTTAAAACGTTGTTAGTTCAGTCGGTACATAATACACACACACACAATGATATAACGTCCTAGTTGTTTCGTTATTTGTAAAACCGTTAACAAACACGGGCATCCATTACATATATTATCGTTTCCCGTAGCATCAAAAACGTCTTGTATTCTTTTTTTATATATAGGAAAGTTTTCTGTTTCTCGCTACCGCCCTTCTCCTCGTGTTATACAAATAATATCATTGCGCGCCGCCTCCCTGTTCACTCATACCCGCTGTGTGTATATTCCGTGCGAGTTTTATTCTCGCGTCCAACCTTTACCGGTGATGCGGAACGGTCCGAGAAAAAGCGGAGTAGAGTCGTCTTGTTGTATTTATGCGCGCGTAAAAAAAAAAAGACTTGAACTTTGTGCGAGGTATTAGCCCACATTCCGGGGAGTTGTTGAAAACCAAAAGGGAAATCATTCCCGGGGTTGTCCGAGTAGGAGGGAGGTAATGGTATAGCGGACGATAGCCACACTGAGGAGCGCGCGGTGCAGTATTTCCCCCGGGACCTGTAACCAGTTACACACGTTCTCGATTCCGGAATTAAAACCGTTTACGGCGGGGAAAAATGTCGAACGAGGTGGGCTACTGGTCATCTCTAAGGTCATTTCTCATCGTCAACTCGTCCTTTCCTTCCCTGGTCAGTCTAGCTGTAGAGGTCAGTCTTTTTTTTCCCTCCCTACCCCGACTCTCTTATGAATTAACGTTATTCGACCAACTCCTCCTGGTAACGTCGATCGCATTCGGTTTGAAAACGAAGTGGTATTTTCACCGGAGCCTAGCTGGCATTTAATGGTGTTTCGTTTTTTTTTTTTTTTTTACTTAAGAATAAATCTCAAAAAAAAAAAATTTGAATTTTTAAACGCATTACGATCTTAACGTTTAGAATTAATCGTATCGTATTCGAAATTGAATTTCCGTTTTGCGTATTGAATTTTTTTCTTTTTCTTTTTTGTAATCTATACCGTGCAATGTCTTATAACTGTTATAAATTATTGGAAACTTCGCGAACATATTTGTGACATTTAGCGGAGTTGACAATTTTCACGTATTCGAAACGCGTAATACACGCGATAAATCACAAAAAAGTTTTATTACGTCTTCCGAATAGTTTGCGACATGTAATTTTGGATTTACGAAATTTTACGTAAACGATTATTTTATAGTATACTTTAAAGAGGTCATGAGAAATTATGCGATAAGTGTAAGTCATAACGTGCTCTTTACGCGCCGTTTATCCGCCTAAAACTCATCGCAATGTGCAGTCTGTAACCATATTATTTTTATTTATTGTTTCAGCGATTCATTCTGGGTCACGCGGGACAAATTCAGTTCATGCCGTGTAACTGCTTTGGGGTGGTTTATCGTTAAAGGAAATCTGAAACGCGTTTGATTTATAATGTTTGTCTTCATCTATTTTACACGCTCTAAAGCATATACGGAGCAAAGTTATATGACGAGATTAATATTTTTATTCGAAGAGTTGCTGCGGCGCGTAAGCTTAAAACGTGTATTAGTGTTTAAACGTTGAAAATATTTCACTTTTTGACACGCTCTTACAAAATATCAACGAACATTTACGTTTCAGATATTAATATATCGCTAGGTTTATCCTAATTATTATACGCGATGAATAATATTATATACACGTACACCGTTTTATTATATTTCACTGGCTGTTAGTAGGAGGAAAATACGACTATTACAATGTCACGTCATGTTACGAATTTAATTTATTCGGAAATATTATCTAAACTATTTATAAACGTTTATATATATATATAATATATGTGTGTTTAATCGGAATTAGTATTTATTTGCGAGTAACGTTTCTTATTTGGAGAATTCAGAATAAGTGAATAAAACAAATAACGTATAAATTAAAAGAACGTAATGTACAATTTTAAAATAACATAATAATATAGAGCACCTCGTGGCAATGACATTTAAATTAAATCACGCGACGTTTGTATTATTTTTTTTTTTTTGGTACGTATCGATCATTTTTTTTTTAAGCCTGTACTGTCCGCAGTACTTATTGCTGTAAAATAACTCGAAAACTTATTACGAACAAGTTTTACCTTTTTTTTTTTTTTTGCTATTACTTTAAACGGTCGTTTCGTTTTCTCAGTAATGCCACTTTATGTTAAATACGCATTCTTTTCGTATTCAATACACCATAATATTGTTTTTTTTTTCATTATTTCGTTTACAAATGATAAATTGATTTCGATACAACACGCTTGTCTTCTTGTGCTTGTATTTGTATTCTAATTGTTGTAAACCACTGCTGTATACGAATTTTTGCGATTTCGCCAGCGTTGCGTCGGATTATTTTATTTTGAAACATGATATTGATTTTCCTAAAACAATAAATCATTGTCGTTTAACATAAATAATATTTTATCGTAATAATAATAATAATAATAATTGTGGAACGCGAAAAGAATAGAATAACGAGATTTGTTATAATACGACGACGAAGTGAATTCATAGCGTATCTTCCACTACTATAAAAGTCTAATACGCCGTACTATAATAATTATTGCCCTTTTATTTTTTTTCTTCAATAGTATCAATACAATCGCAGTGTATACTGTAACGTGTCAATTACAATATATCGATAATAAATCAACAATAGAGCCAATCATCGACGTCCGTTTTTTTTTCTATACAGCGTTCAACATTGGTAAAGATAGTGTATACTGTAATTATTATTGTGTTTTTTTTTTTACATCGAGTCGCAAATGCGATTTTCGAAGGGATATTAAATCATTTTTTAATAAAAATACTTGATTTTTGTTTTGTTGTACTTGGACAGAACGCGAATTGCTTGTTGGCGGTGTGTGTGTGTGTATGAAAACGTCACTAATTCGGATATCGTTTTCATAATGTGGGCATAAATATATACACATGTATTATTACGCATTGAAAAGCGAACGAAAGTTTTCCAGCGAGAGACATTTTAGACTTGACAGGTTAAATTCGGTCGTTTGAGAATTGTTTTTATTTCGAAGAACTATATTTTATAATTTACGTACGTTCTACACATTATACATCAGTAAATGACAATTTCATTACTCTTATTGTGTACTATGAAAATTCTCGTTTTTTTTTTCTTCTTTTCATTGTACGCTTGGGGATATGGTATGCGTTAACGCATTTATTATAGACGTGCACAGAAACTATTTGCTGTTAATTTAGAAGTTCTGTTGTTTTGATGTCTCAACAATTACATTGTGGTAAAGTCAAGATATTCTCAACGTAGTTCACCACGTATAATAATAAAATATTCTAAAAAAAAAAAAAAAAATTTTTATTTAAGAAAACGACGTTAAATAAATTCAAACGATTCTGTTACCAACAACGACGAGTGCAATTGTATTGTAAAACCGTAATACCCGTTTTCAAATTATATTTTTTAACATGATCATCATCTCGCGTGTGTATTATATTTTACTATTACTAGGCGGATCGAGTGTTACAATGCAATATAGTTATTAGACCGTCACTGTATTATATATTATATTGTACATCATCGCGCTCGTAGACGACTATTCATTTTGCTCCTCTACCGTTTCCCCAAGGTCGTGAACGATACGTGTGACTCGGCGGCAGCTAGTAGACGTTTATTATTATTATTATTTGTGTGTATTGTGTAGGAAATGTAATTTTTTATTTTTTTCTCTCGTTCTCTCGCAGTGTCTCCTATAGGATGAATGACTATACACGTATATATAACCGGTTTGTCCAACAAAGTCAACATCCAGCCTCTATTATTATCTCTCTCGAAAAAAGAAAAAAATCGTGTGCGCTTAATGTGACGGTAGTAGCCACACGGGGATTTGTCTCTCTCTCTCTCTCTCTCTCTCGTAATACTACGTATGTTTAACGTTATAATTTTCTTTCATTATCTCGCGATTATTATGGGGGGAAAGAAAAAAAAAAACTTTAAAAATGTCTTTCGTGATATTGTTTTTTTCTTTCTTTTACACGTACGAGTAAATATTTACGAATAAACGTTGAAACCGAAAACACTGTAGAGGCACTCTACAAACGGACTATCGTTGCCGTGCGACAATATTATTATTATTATGAGTCGTCTAATAGTAATATAATAATATTAAATATGCAATTACGTTTTAGAGTTTTTGTCGTTGTCGCGCTGAATTTAAAGGGGTGTTTTATTAAAGCCCACTACACGGTTATTATTATACTTATTATAATAATACGTAGTGTACAGTACAATATGTTGTAAATATTTAAAGTATCGCAGCGGTGTGTAGCGTAAAAGTATTTAAGTGATATTAAAAAGAGTTTTATTATTATTATTTTAAATTGTTTATAATATTTCTTAGGTACGTTAGAACATACTGCAGATGTCTTATGTACTAGGTTATATATGTGTATGTCAGTTTGAAGAATAATTACTATTCGTTATAAATTTTTATAAAGTGATTTTGATTAATGGTCAATTTGTGATATACATTTTAGATACGATAGTTTACGGTCATGTATTGTATTTCCGTATATCATAGCTGAATTTTATTAAAAAAAAAAATTAAAAAAATTTCGACGGATATTAAAATACAATGTTTACGCGATATTTATTATTTTTAGATCACTGTATAATATAATAATAATAATAATGTGGTGGTGTATATTATTAATCCGCAATTATTAAAACCCGCGTTAAACATTCATACTGTGCAACTACGTATTTTTCATATCAGCTAATAAAATATAAGCTTGATTTGGATTATATTATTATTATTATTATTATAAACCGCGTTATCGAATAAAAATAAAATCGGATTTTTTTTTCTCTTTCGATATTGGGTATCGAATGTTTAAAATACATTTTAATGTGTTCGAATAGTGCGACGGCCGGGCTCTCTTATATACATTTATCCACGACAAAAAGTTTGTACCGAGCGTTCAAACTTAACGACCACACACATATATAATATACTTTCAGGCTTTAAATAGACCATCGTCGTCGTTGTATCCCGAGAATATTTTATCGTTAAAAATACATATTTTTTATTTTCGTCAGATGAGAGAGAGAGAGAGAGAGAGCGCGGGCGCCGGTTTGATTTGTGGCTTTTGAAAATTCGCCCTATTGTTGTCATTTCTCGCGTTTTGCATTCGATCGGCGCTTTGTGCACGCCAAATCCTGGCGTTTTGGCATCCTCTCTCCTCTACTTTTCTTTTACTTTTACCGGAGTAAACGACGGCGGCGTGCGGAGAGAATTGCGGATGATAAACATCGCTAAAGAATTATTGCCTAGGAGTTTTTTTTAACTCGATTTTTCCACCTTTAGCATAATAAAACGGTTTAAACACACCTGTTCCACGGCTATAAGGGGATTTATATTACTGCCGTCTTGAGTGCTTTTTTAACTGGTTTAATGGCTCGGTTTGGACGTGAGCGCTTTACCGTTACACCACCGTTACCGTGCCGTATACTCTCTGTATACATCATGTACGTACGCGTAGACGAATAAAGCGAAGATCATAACGGGAACGCACGACGATCATGGCGGACGAAAACGCCTCGCGTTGTATCACAATTTTCTCACATTCAGCAATGACTTTTTTTTTTAAGTCATAAAAAAATAAAAACGTTGAATTTCTCGTGACGGTCTCGGTAGTTTTATCCGAGCAGAGTCGAGAAAAAAACTCGATCCTATCGTAGTTTATGCGCGCGTTATTTGCCGTACTAAATGGTTTTTTTTACACGACGTTTGATAAAGATGAAAAAAAAAGCGTTGTTGACGAATTACTTTCGAGTTTTTTTTTTCTCAGTAATTTCGTGATCACGAACTGTGATAAACGTATACAGGGTATAGTGTAAAGCTTTTTTGTTTGTTTTTTTCTCCTTCTTTTGTATTATATCACTAGTAACCATTCGAAAATTAATTGCCATTTAACGTGTTATTAACGTTCGTGTAAAGTAGAGAAATCAATTTTTTATTAAACGCGATTATTTCGGATATTTATCTTATGTTAACTTATCTTAGTTGATGACGAATAATGATAATCTCACGGGGTTGTAATTGTTAATATTAAAAAAAAAAAAGTATCGCGTTTTCTTCCTACTTAATAATCGGGTTTTGTTTGTCAAAAGCGTCAAATTTTAGCACGTTCACATTTTTTTTCTCCTATACTTGCTATGATCATTAGAGTTATACAGCGCAAACATGCGTATAATATATACACAAACATTATATTACAAACGGTACTTTGTTATTCGATAACGTGCACAATGCTTATTTATATATTCTTTAGATAATTTATTTACATTAAATTATGTCATTTGTTGTTATATCACTTTGTGTTATTACCGCACTGTTCAGAAGTATAAAATCAAATAGTGTATACAGTATAAACTTCAATGACGGAGTAATAATAGATAACTGTAAAAAACAAAAAACCATTCGGCTTGTTTTTTCGACATTATTCGTGCATTTTATTGATCCATTCATAACTAAATCGTTTTTATTTGGAAACAAAAAAAAAAACCCCGTTTCAATTAATCGTCTTTTTTAAAATAATTTATTCAATTAAAGTTCCTTAATGGTATTATAACAGTTGATGAGTGACGCACATTTTGACAACTGCGACAAAGTGATTGTAATTAAATTAATCATAAAACAATTAAACAGAGTTTTTTTTTCCAATGTGACGGTTTTGTATTGGATAAGAAATATATTCTTATATGGATAACACGAGCATATTATTTATATATATATATTTATGTTTTACTATTTAAAGCCATTTTATAATTTCCCATTTATATTTTGGCGTAATGTGTTATCAAACGGAATTAAAAAACGATTTATTAGAAGAATGATAAATGATTCGTAAAACTGTACGTAGAGAATAACTAAGACGTCCCGTTTAAAAAAAAAAAATAAAAAAAAATCCAGATTCATGTCCCCTTCGAGAAAGGAAGGAAGTTAAATTGCAATAATAATAATACCAATCACGTTTTGAGTTCTGACAACTTAATTTCCAATTGAAATGTGTATTGTAATATATAATCGATCACTGTTCAATTTAATAAGACTGTTAGTGAAATTGTAACACGTAAAATATTAGTAAAAATATCGTCTACTAAATTGAATCGTATTTCTTAGAAAGAAAAAAAACGACATACATTTATTTTTCGTTAAATCAAACGTATCGACGATATTTTTGATGGAAAAAAAAACATTTCCGAATTTATATAATTTAGACGTATGACGCGCAATTATTTTTCAAACGGTTATGATGGCTGCTGCTATTATTAATTTACACATTGACTTGTGTGTGTGTGTGTGTGTGTGTATATATTTCAAAACGATAATAGTCGTCGGCTGTTCGTTTTCGCCACGTAATAATCTATTAAGAATATTGCGGTTTGGCGTTTATCATCCACCATCACCGCGCGCTATTAATCAAACGTTCCGTTCGTCACGACTGAAATATAGATAATTTCTACTAAAACTTGGCTGTTTTTTTTATTTTTAAACGCAGACGCGTATTTGTTGTGTCCGACAATTCTTTTTTTTTTCTTCTCCTCTCTGGCATTCGATTAATCATTCCGCCGATGAATCGATATGACCGTAAAAATGTCGTTTAGAATTTCGACGAAATCGCTGACGACGATTCATAGCGCGTCGTCCATCCGCGTCCAGTCAATAATAATTCATTATTGTTTTTTGAATACGTGTTAAGAAAGAAAAGAAAAACGATGTCGTTTTTAAACGCGTTTTATTATTATTATTGTTTTTCCCCATCCACGCAATATCATCGTACAACGGACTCGGCGGGCTAGAGCATCGGCTCTCATCGCCAGCGTGAACGCAAATTACCCACCACCACCCCCCCGCGTCAATGATCTTTGCGCGTGGTTCTTGATAATTTCTTTTTTCCCTTACGCGTTTTCTCCTCCCCGATTACAGTTTTTTTTCGCCTTCTCCTTTTTTTTACGACCCGCGTTTTCTCTTCCCGCCGACTCGCGTCGCTTATCGTCGGCTGCGGTTGGGTTACGGTGTAATTTTTTCTTTTTTTCTTTTTTTCTCCTCCGTCGTTGTCAACAGCTCCGCGTATAAATATAACGACACCGTACGAGAAATACCACGTGCGTTACAAACAATGATAAACACACACAAAACGGTCGTCCGGAAGTTCGAGAAGTGAATGTGACGTGTTCCGGACGCAGAAAATATCTCGGGAGAGAGGAGAGAAAAAGCGCGGCCGTTTCCGAGGAGGGGCGTTGGTCGTTTTGGCGGATATTATGGGAAAAGGAACGTTCAAAGCGCCCACGGGGAATCGAATGTCGTTCACACGCGGCGGCGGCGGCTCCGCTGCCGTGTCCTAACCGTATTGACAATACTCTGCGAGCTGCTGTGTAAAACGAGTTTTAAACTTTTTTTCCCCCCCCCCCCGTCTTTTTAATGGCTCGTCGTCACGCGATAACACCGCCGTCGTCGCAACGTTCTCGTCGTCGTCGTCGTCGTCGTCGCAGGGACAATTTCTCGAGCGCAACGAGGCTGGGTTGTGCGACCGGGATTCTTCCAACGCGCGCGTTTCATTACAATTTTCGTCTACATACTTATATACATAAAAATATACGCCCCCGTATCGACGCGTTTCTAACGTGTTCATTAAAATGTCATAGCTTAGTGAATTTGAATTTGTGCTCGCGGGTTTCCAGTATGAAACCGTCGTGGAATCTCTAGTTTTCTACAACACCGTTCGTTGTACCGAGACGATTCGCCCGTCAAAACGATTGCCGCCGTGCTTGTGCTCGTACAACCCAGTGTATTCGATACGCGAATTCGTCGATTTCTATCGTCGTTTTATTAGCAGCGCGACAGAAAAAAAAAACGCGAATTATTTTTACAGCGGTTTTTTTATTTCGTTCGAAAAATTCTTCCGTTGTGCGAATATATAATAAGAACTGTGTTGAGTTTTTGGTGACACGACGTATCGATCGTGTCTCGCAGGCAGTGGGAATGTTATATAGCCTGACGAAATATTTTAACGGGTGATTTTTTTTTTTTTTTTTGGACGAAAACGCGAGTTCCGCTCGGAATCGTTTTTCCAATAATCGAAATAGTGTTAAACGTCTCTCTGTCTGTGTATTACATAAAAAAAAGACCGATGAAATTTCGTATTAGCCTGTGCGCATTATAAAATAAAAATAGGCGACCATAAGCTGAGGTATTCGTTTTGCGTATCACAATTATTATTGTTGTTGTTCCGTATCGAGTGTACCTATATAATACGACGTTTCTCTATATAAATGCGTAGTGTTCAATGCGATTTCAAGTATTTATAATAATTATTAGTTTGTTATTCGTTTCTATTTACGGTATTCGCAAAAAAAAAAAAACATAACGGTCAGAACACCTTAAAAAACGTAACACGCGTTTCCCGAGATTATTTTAGCTATTTTTATGGTAAACAACGTTTCGCGAATTCGTCATGTACTTACGCCATAATTGAATTTTCGATAAGTGTTAGCGTGTCTATATACGTTAACTGATTGACTAATAAACGTGGAAAATAATACGAGAAACAATAATACTTTGTAGTCAGATCGTCGAGAAGGAGAGATTAATGCGAAAAACACTATTAGGACGCGAATATTAAATGGGAAATTAAACATTTCCATAGAAGTTTCGTCGATATAATACAAGAAGATTTTTTTCTTTTTTAATCGAATGATTATTGACCATTATTTCGTCGGCTACACGCCCCTCTAGTTATTTGTTCGTATTAACACAGTGGTATTATACTTATAAAGTGTTATTCTGATATTATTGTCAATTCGTAATCTCTGGAGAGATATTTTTCTTTTTCTTTTAATCGTATTAAATTAAAGAATTTACGGTGTGGGGAAGGGAGGGGGGGTTAAATCGTTAATGCAAATGCGAGCGAATCGTGGCATTGAAATAAAAATTTATAGACGTTATGTATAATATTATCCGCGCGGTACAATTGAGAGAGAACGCGTGCGCAATACAGTTGAAAAACGTTCGCGTGCAACCAACGTCCTTCGATTTTCTGGAATGCTGCCACATTTCATTTATTGTCGAAACGTTTTAAAATCGATATTTAACAACTTCTTAAACACTGCAAAATTAATAATAATAAAAATATTTTTATTTTTTTATGAAGTGTTTTTATAATAAACCGTGCTCGGAGTAACTACCACGGCGCGCGCGCGCGCGCGTGTAATTAATACGTTTTTATTCCTAATACGTATACGCGTATTTATCGAAGAAAAAAATGTACATTTGTAGTTTTTAAATTAGAGGAGTACTCGGACGGTATACGTATACGGACCGATCTTAGAAAATAGAGCGTACACAGAATGAGTACAAATATTATTGAGAAGTCTCCTTCGACGCCGATCTAACGAAAACTCGGCGGCATAAACGCTATATTTTATTATGAGCGAACGACTCGAGCTGAGGCCGGGGATAGGTGTGGTGGAGATGCGACAGCCTTTTTTCGAAGAGAGCCTTGTCAGGGAAGTGAAATAGGAGAGGAATGCAGCGAGAGTCCTTCGATGGATGATCGGAAAAGCTTTAGAAGAAATGTATTTATTTATTTATTTTTTTTTTGTAAATTTGTTATAATTGTCGACAAATAGTGTTTTCTGTATTGCGATCGATTTATTTATTACTCCCCCGGCCGAATTGCCGCGCGCAATCCGGTCCAATTAAAAAAACGAACGAAACGAAATATACATAATAATAATGCGGACGTAGGTGTATAATAATGTGTAAAACTATACCGAACCGTGTGAAATAAATAACGTTACAAGGGTTATTATTATGTGTCTTATTGTGTGTGTGTGTGTTATACTACGAGTTCTAATGTGGTTTTGGTGGATTTTTGTGTGAATAGGGGGTTGTGTACATTTGAATTGATATTATGTTGAAAACTTACAGCTTAATTTTATCGTCGCTGCTATTATATTCATATAGGGGTAATTTACAAACAATGTGAACATTCAAATGGAGTCGTGTTGAAAAACGCGTGTATAACGTACAAATTACGTTCGAGCGTTTTTTTTTTTTTTAGATAGAATTATCATCTCTCTGCCGTGTATAAACGGAATTTCGAAATAAATGCGGTGGTTTTTTTTCATGGGTATTTAAAAAAATAAATAAATAGTTTTCGATTAATATATCGGAATGTACGATAATACCGCCACTACGGCTATTAAGAAATCGAATGGAGAACAAAAAATTTCGGTCCAGAAAATAAAACGAGCGGCGGGGTACTACATCTTTTATATAATTGACGATATTTAGAGCAAGAAAATTAGTTTTACCGCCACCTTCTGCTCGATTATCATTATTATTATTATTATTATTATTATTAATTTATTTGAAATCTTGAAGACGAATGAATAAAAATGAGTTTCGACCGTTAAATATACTATGGAATTCTGGTTTTTCGTTTCGAAACATATTACACTTTCTTCTAAAGCAGATAAATTTTTCATATAGTAATCTCGTACTATAAGTCGGATTTTCGGTCATTTTTTTTTTTTTTACATTTGTTTACCAGATAAATCATACTTTTATACAACAATTACTCTATAAAAATTGTTTTTATTTCATTATTAAAACATATCGTTAATATTTTAATTATTCATATTTCGTACAAAAAAAAAGAAAAAAAAGAAATTGATTTGTGGGCGTCTTACTTAAATCTTAAAACTGTTTGAAACCGTGTGTCGTCGAACCTATAAAAATTGTCGGGAACTCCTTTTGGATTGGAATATTGGGCCGGCGATGATGGCGTGTTCGGGGGCCGAGCGTAAAAGAAATGTAAATGCATATTTCCGAAAAGAAAAACGTTTTATAACAACAATGCGGAAGGAGGCGGGGGAGACGATAAAACGTTTTCGGATTTTCGAATTTGTTATAAATATTAATAAAACGTTTTTTTTTTTTATTATTATTTATTTCGACAACACAATAATGCGTGTGTATATATATATATTGTGGCGTTACAGTCAGATTACGAACACAGTGAAGAAAAAAAAAAAAGAGTGTACATTAAGTATAAAATACTTTTGGCGGAAACCGAGTGAATAACGTTGACCTGATGCTGTGCGTGTGTGTGTGTCGGAGACGTGTGCGGGAATACGATATTATTTTTATTGTATTTTTTTTTTCTCTCGGATATTCTCGCGGATACAATAGTGTTTTTTTTTTTATTCTTCTTTTATATTTCGCGTTCTCTCGTTTTCAGAACGTGCCGAGCCGGTGTAAAGTGTCTCTCTTCGTGCACGAAACCGTCGTCGTCGTCGTCGTCGTCGTTTCACCACGCGCGAATGTCTTCTGCTACCGCCGCCGCCGCCGGTCCATTGTTCTCGGATCGGCGGAGGATGCGGTTAGGTGCCCTCCCCGTCCGTCCGTCCGGCTATACGAGAGCACGTTGTTTTCATCGTCGACCGCGCGTTCTTTCGAGTGTCGCCTTTCGTCGTGTAATAATATATTTTCGACGGTTGAACAGTGGTACGATGAAACCCCTCTCTCACTCTCTCTCTCTCTCTCACTCTCTCTCCCCGTCTCTCTCTCTCTCTCTCTCCCCGTCTCTCTGGCGTGCGTGTCGTTACTTCTTTCATCGACGCGTATCCTCGAAACTTTACGCGTCGGACAAACGAGAGGATAAATAAATAATTTTTCGTTCGATCCCGTCCGTGGTGGTTATAGATTGTTGTTGTTGTTGTTGTACGCCAGTACGGGTAGAAAATTATGCGATAACAATAATTTCGTCGTCGGGACGAATGTGACGACGACGGAAAAGTCAACAAAATTATCGCAATAATATCGTCGTATTTCGTTTCGTATCTAAAAAATAATATTTGTCCTATTCGTTGTTTGTACTCCTTGTGCCAGCGGGCAATGCGAACGTAGGTGACATTACTACGCGTAACGTCGATATCGGTCGGTTCGCAAAAACGGCGACGGAAGAATTTCGTACGCGTTCGGATAACATAATATATATATATATGTATGTATTGTTTTAAAAGCCGCAACGATCATCGGATGAAAAAATAACGATTTGTGAAAACGTCTCTGGACCGACGGACACACACTTGGCGCGGGGACGAAAACGTCGTAATTCTCTTGTTAACTCTCATCCGAAATCGTATTCGACATTGTCCCGTTGATAATACGCGTTACGAATTCGCTCGATTCGCGTTATTAATAATATTCTTGTGTGTGTGTGCGCTGCAGAGTTTTTACCAGATTAATACTCGTATTGTTTATCGCGTTAAATTATCATTGACATGGATTAATCGTCGAGATCGTCGTAAAACCGATTTCTCTCCCTCCCTCCGCGAAAAAAAATTACGAGTCGGTGCGAAAAATTTGATATTGTTTTAAAATACATTTTCGATTTCAACGGTCTGCTGTATGTATTATCATAATACGCAACAGTGGTAATAATTTAAAACTCCATAACTTTTCAAATTATTTATTTTTTCTCCTTTCTTCTAATTTCATACGATACAAACGAAATTTTCATGAAAAACATTCGTACAGCCGCTTTTGATCGATCGAATACGACGGGGGGGGGGGGAGGGCACGTCTCTTGAATGTCGCACACATATACACTATATGAGAAAATTATATTTTTTAACCGTATATTGCGAAACGAAAACATTATTATCACAAAATACGAAACGTATTATTATTGTTATTATTATACGATTGTATCCCGTAATTATTAATTATTATCGTACATTATATATACATATGATTATGAAAATAAAATAAGCGACCACCACCACCTCATCTCCGAAAATTTAATCTCGTACACGTATATAGCACTTGTCGCAGTCACACATATTATTATAATTATTATTATCGTCGTGCGTACATTGCGTGCGTCTATGTTATTCCCTCTACGCGCCGCGCGCACGTGTAATACGTATAACTCTTTTTTTTATTATTTATTCTTCTAAAAAACGACGTTCTTATGTAATAATATAATAGTCGCGCGTGCGGTGAAAGTCTCGTTCGCACGATACTTGCCCACCTCTTCACCACCACACGGCTGTTTCCTTCCCACGGCTCCTTCACACTACGTGTATTGTTGCGGCGAGCGACGACGTTCATGTCGTAATATTGACGAGATGATGGCCGTCGCGAGATCGAAATCCGATGTTGTTTTTTTCACGTGGCTTTTACAAACGATAAATACGGACACGATTGTTGTTACTGTTGCAAGGGGTGATATCAGATGAGGAGAACATACTTCGGAACGTATAAGAACACTGTGAGATGGACATTTTTGTGGAGGAAAAAAACGGAATCGAAAAGTGTATACGGTTGTATTAACAATTCTATAGAATGTTTAATGGATGGGTTAAAAAGAAAAAAAGGAGAGGTGTTCGTTTGAGAGTGAAATTCCGATAAATCGGATCGAAAAGCAGTTGATTTAATCGATGGAATTAGTAGGATAAGAAGTGACGAGAGAGAGAGAGAGAGAAGGCGGCGGATTTTTATTGTGTGCGCACGATAAGAAGAAGAGTGCCGTTTAGAGGTAAAGGGATGTTTTATTTATTTATTTTTCGTACAAATTGTATTTAGGGCCGCGACGATGATCTATACGGACCCGAGCATTCGGCGTAGTGTTGAATTCGGAATGACTATAAGAGGTAGTTTATTATTAATGGAGAAAATGAGAGATGGTGTTTGGGGGCGTGTTGAGAGTACCGCGAGGATAACGAATTAGTCGTAATAAGAAAGTGTTAAAAGAAAAAGTGGTTAGAATAGTCATTTAACGAGGTTTTGCGGAAAAGAAGAAATATGCGGTTGTGTAGACGGGGGGGGGGGGAAATAAGAATAACTGCCTTTCGACTCGCGTGCGGGATAAAGGCGAAGAGAGAAAAAGTTTTGTTTCTCTCTCTCTCTCTCTACTGCAGTGTACACACGACGCCGCACACCTGTGGTAGCGTTTTAACGCGCGCGGTCGATTGGACTTAAGGAGAAACGATTATCGAAAACAAATAAACAATAAATATTATATATTAAACGTCGGTTTCGATCGTATCTCGGCTACTAATATCAACGTTTTAAAAAAAAAAAAAAAAAAACCAAAACAAACTCAATCCGTTCCGGGAACTTTTTTGTCGTGACGACACCTGCACGCCTTTTTGAAATACACTTCGAAGAATTGTTCTACCGGCATTATAATAATAATAATATTATTATTATTATAAATCATAACGCACGTGTTCTCGCGAAACGAAGCGAATAGAGTATATAATATATATATATATATATATATAATATAATATATTATGTAAACGTAATATTATACGTTGTAAATATTATCATAATATTGTTTCGATATCGTCGATTTCGTCCGCTTCGGTGAACAACTGTACGTCATGACGTGGTCGCGTAAAGAGGATGCCGAGGGACGGTTGTAAGATGTGTGCGTCGCTCGTCAAAGGGTGTGTGTACAGTAATAGTCACGTGTGCTGAAATAGTGAAAGAGCACACATTTTATGAATAAACCTAACCTAACCCAAGTCGTCTTCTCAGCCGTTGGCAGTCCGTATATAATATAAATAATAATAATAATAATTATAATATTTATTCATTGTTCACACTGCCAGTAGTAGATTGCGTAATATCGAACGAGTTTTTTCAAGCTACTCCTGTTTGCGCGTGCGAATCGACGAAAACTCAAACGTATCACTCTGTACTGCGCGTGAGGACGTCGTTCCGTTTACCCCCGGCCGATTCACCGTTGTTCTTTACATTTGTATTAATTCGTTTTTAAAATAATAAGAAAAAACGCGAATATACGTTAATATCGTATTAGGAAACGCGGGGGTGGGAAGGAATAGAACCGCATTGATTTCAGTGGAAAGCTGTTTTTAACGTAGAAAAAACGATTTTCGATTGAAAATCCTATCATTGTAGTATATACACGTCATACAAAATTAAAAACCAATACGGTTTTATCGCGCATCCGTATTTTGTCTTATTCCAACGGGACGGGGCATTAGGACCGAAAAACGGGTAACGTCGTAATCGACAGTCGGCTCCCCGTGAATTTGGACACCCACCACCGTAGTGGTACCGTACGCGTAATGTGTGTGTGTGTGTGTGTTCTGAAAGAAGGCACCGATCGTTGGAAAGAAAAAAAGAAAGTTTCAAATTACGATCACTAGTGATCGATATCATATGATTGTTGATTATTGGGTTTATTTATTTATTTGTCTTTTTTTTTGTAAGAACGAGTAGAATTAAAATATTTAAAAACACGCGGTTTTTATACGACTTTTTTTTCTTCTCTAGCGCAACGGGGATATTATCGTGTAGAACGGAACAAAATGTATTTTTAACTTTTGGGCAATAGGGGAAGAAAAGAACTTGGAATAAGCCCCGTTTTCGTTTACTCAATTACAATACATATGGTGTGTCGCCGTAGGCGCGTGACATTCTGTTGGTTTTAAAGTAGATGTCGTCGTCGTCTGATAAACTGTAATGACTTATATACATCGTCGTGCCGTTTCTGCTATTATATATGTACCATTGGCTGCAGGTCATAGGAGTCTGCGGAGACGGTATTACGATTGCGTTTTAATAACATCCGAGTAAAACTTTAATGGTGTCGGCGAACTCGTGACGTTCTCGCGGTTTCTAAACTGCAATCGTCTTCGAATTTAATAGACCATGTAATAGACGTATAACGGCTATATTATCTCGTATATTATTATTATTATTACGTGAGACGAGACGCCGCCCCGAGTGTGTGTCGCTTTCCGAGGGATACCGGACCGGGGGATAGTCGTCATTGCTATTGGGATTCCGAAAACTCCTCTGGAGAAACTTTGGGGTTTATATATATATATATATATGTATGCATATTTCTCCTCATTTGAAATTCATACGAGTGCGGTGTATACAATAATATTCCGCTGCGGCAGAACGTGTACTATAGGAACGTATACGGAGGTTTTTTTTTTTTTCTTTTTTTCTTAATACTATTTTCCACTCTGTCCAATTGATTCCCTCGCGGCGGTTTTTATTCTCTTCTCATAGCATATACCGTACACTGTATTTATATAACGCTAGAGCTCGTGTACGTCTCGGCTGCAGTTCATTTTCCAAAGGGTCTTGAGAAAAGAAACCGGGTGGTTTTGAGTTTTTTTTTTTTACGAGTACGAATGATATAGTAAAATGTGTTTGGCATGGGCGTATTTATGGTAATGTTACGGACTTAAATAAAATTTGCAAGTATGTCCCATTCCCCATAGCCACCGATAACCATTTGTATTTTATTAAACGTCGCTACTTATACAATTTATGTTTATTACGCAAACGCATAGCTACCCCCAATTTATTGTACGTATATATATATATATGTTACGTACTCAACAATATTAATACGTAAATATTCACGCGTCTGTCTATAAAACTTTATGTATTTTTTTCTGTTGCAGGTATGTCTTATATACGTTTCTACGATATTTTTCAAGAGCGAGAGAGAAGTAAAAACGCACGACATTCGCGCGAACGAAGCATAGAGTTTGTGTACTTTTACGCCGTGACACGTGTACACGAGATGTATTATTGTTTTTCAGAATCGGTTTTAATTTTTATTAAAACAACGTCACTTGGGTACAAACTCGATTCACGTAATATTTTATTATTGATAAGCAGGTCACGAGGATTCATTTTTCTGGTTACGCGATTCGGGTTTTCGCTTAATTCCCCGCAGGGCGAACCTACAAACGTCCATTTCATAGAGAGTAAAAAAAAAAACAGCTTTCGTATCATACGTGTATATATAGCAGCTGCTAAGTATATACTTAAATTATAGCGTGGAAAAGTAAGCGCCGCGGTAAACGAGCGAATAGAATTTTTTGAGTTTTTTTTTTTTTTTTTTTGTAAACGTAAGGCAGCAGCAGTCGCCATCAGTATAGTAATCTTGTCGACCACCGGTTAAAACCGAGATTATTCCGAAATAAATGATATTTTTCACGTCGAAAGAACGTCTTTTATTCGTATGGGATTTTATTCGTCGGAGACTCGAAAATCTTATTCGACTGTAGCGCGTGTCTCTCCTCTCTCTCTCTTTCTCTCTCTGCGCTGCTAGTGCACGTCTTTGTTACGAATATAATAAATATATAAATTTAACCGCGTAAAGGATATATATTATATAAGTTAGTTAATATAGTAATTATATAGTTTAAAGAAAGGGGGAAAGAAGAATTCTCGCGCAGCGTTTTCTCATCTATATCCCCTTGCAGGCATATAATACGCTGTTGTATTTTTTCTAGTGTTTAACGATTATACGGGGGGGGGGGAATGAATATGACATCGTTAATATCTTTGTCGAACTGATGTCGGTTTAATACCGCGCGATGTTTGGTATTAAAAGTTTTAACAATTTTTTATATGTATATTTTTTTTCCTGTATACATGAATATTATAAATCCCAAACGCGTAGAAAAAGTTTATGTAGGACAAAACAGATTGGCCGCCGGACTTACATAATAATTGTGTGTACTTTATCATTGAGGTGGGGTATTATAAAATATACAATATCGTAATAATATATACACGCGTATTATAATACGTGTCGCGTGTATATTCGCGATTATTATTATTATTATTATTATTATTAAATATACGATGTATCGCGCGCGACACACGTATAATCCGTTTATTAAACCTTTCGTTATAAGTCGGTGCTACTGCTGTTGCTGTAAAATAATATTCGGAAATACATTATTATTATTATATGTCGTCGTACGTCGAGAAAAGACGAGGAGAGTAACGCGTGATAAAAGGATGTTGCGTTGTACACTTCGATATATATCGATCCGTAGGCGTGTGTGTGCCTGTAACGAGTTAATTTTATTATATCGTACGTAACCACAAACGAACTTTCCTGCAGACTGTTTTACACACTACAGAGACTATCGTTCGCCGCGTGTATAAGGTTATATTATTGTATTGGAGCTGAGGTTTAACGGTACACGCGCCGCTCGGCAGACGACTAGAAAGTTTTCGGTCCCATAAATCGATCCGACATTTGGCTTAGAGAATAATAATTGAATTTTTTTAACCCGCGGAAACGTTTATTATTATTATTATTATTATTATTGTTAAATGTACACACGTCGTGTGAGAAGAGAAAATTTTAACGGTCATGCACCCGCGACGTAACGGAACGATACGTATAAGTACACTGTTATCGTTAACATTTATTTAAAATAATTCCGTTTCACGTAAATACTATACGCGAATTATTATTATTATTATTATTATTATTATTATTATTATTATTATTATTATTATTATTATTATTATTATTATTATTATTATTATTGACGAATATTGGATTCCGAACGGAACGAGATATTTTATTATTGGTTTTGCAATGATATGGTTTTTTTTTTTTGGTGTGTATTCGAAAATTCTACCAGTAGAGAAGTGCTGGGATTTTAACACTTTTCCGATGACAAATCGTCTAGTCTGGTACTACTTTGGCCGGGTCATTTTTTCGATTTTCTTAAAAGACGCCAAGAAAAGAAATGTACGCTTTAAAAACGTACACAATACACACACGAGATAAGACTATTATTATTATTAATTATTATTATTATTATTATTATTATTATTATTATTATTATTATTATTATTATTATTATTATTATTATTGTTTTATAATATTCCTGTGCCGAGCCGCGTCGTCGTCGTTATTCGGCGGTATAAATTTACGTTATATACGGGACGCGGACGGCGCGTGGGAACCGGCGCGCGCCGCACACACAATATTCGAGCGAATGCGTTTTGTGCGTGTGGCCGGCGGACTGTCCGTCGCCGGGCGGCGGTGGCGGGCGAGGGAAAATAATGTGTGTGTGTGTGTGTACGGCCGTTTCGCCCGACGGACAGCGTGTGTGTGTGTTGTTCGTTTGTTTGTGTCTGTCCGTCGGCCGGGGCCCCGGTCACCGACGTACAGTTATTGTGTTACGTCAGTTGTAGAGAGCACACGGCGTTTAATTGGTTGCAATTGGTTGGCCTTGGTGGTGCGTGCGCGCGGCGAAAAGCGACCGGTCCATAACGGACGCGATGATAATATTGCGGCGGCGGCGAGGGGACTGGGAGAGAGAAGACGCGACGGAGGTTTTCTCCTTTTTCCCCGATTTAATTTGCGCGGTTTATGAATAAAAACGTCAAAAAAAAAAAAAAAAAAAAAAAAAAAACGACAGTCGGTCGCACGTGTATTATAATTACGCGCACGCATTGTCGTAAAAGCACAACGTGGCTCGTCGAACGCGCGTGTTAATTACGCGTCGTAATATTTAATTTTTTTTTCCTACTGCGCCTCGCAACATCAACATTTCGAATTGTCTGCGTGGGCTAATGAAACAAATAAAATAATACGCGAAAGAAGTAAAAAAAAAATCTTTATAAATCTCGATATTCGTAATAAATTTGTTATATATATATATAATACAGCGACCGGCTAACCTAACCGGCGGTGGCTGTTGAACACGACGGCCCGCTTTAAAATAACGACGAAATTTAATCGAATATCGGTATTTTATAAATATAATTATCGAACGTAAAACACGGACAGAAAAATTAAAGACTCCTCTCCCCTCATAGCGATCACGCTTAACTCTGTGACGACCATTTCCACCGTGTTCTTACGGCGGGCACGAGTAAGTTTAACGCGGGAATCGAAAAAAATAATAATAATCAATATCCAACAACGAAAATCGCAGTAAGCGTTTTACCAAACAGTTGTCATTTCAATTTTTTTCTTTTTTTTTATATATATTATAATTATATTATAAACTGTAAATTTTATTTTATACGGTTTTACGTTTTAGACGGTATTTTTTTTCCGTAGTAAAAAGCTTAAGACTAAAATATTTTTATTTCCGAACTCTTTTTAATTTGTAAATACGGCCGTAGAGTCCAAAAAGGTGGCCGACCAGTGTTATAATATACATTCGAATAAAATTCTTATACCGCCGCGCATTGCGTTTGTATTAAGCGAACGGTGTTCGTTTTGTAAAACTGCCCAGTTACTTAAATAAATCGCGAGAATCGTCTGGAATTCGACGTCCGCTATTTTAAAGACACGCGTTCGCCGAATTAATCCGTATGTGCTTTTGTCGTTTAACGATTTTTTTTTGCGTCCCTGAATGCTAACAGACGAAAACGGTTTTTTTTCCATTCCGCCAAGTACACGAGTGAATTCGGTTTGTTACAAAATTATTTCGCCTTTATTTTTCATTGTAATAATTCCGTCGGTCATTGTTGGTTATTCGTGTATACATTTGTTATAATATTCGAATAGAATAAATTTAACACGCTTTTTTCTTTTAATACGTTTTTTTTTTTTTTTAAATTCGATCGGATTTCGTTATGTATATATTTTTATAATTAATTCGACGTGTTCCTCCAGTCACGTAACGTATAAATATAACGAACCGAACTGGGTTTCGATCATATTCGATATTCGGCAGAAAACGAAAACGCGTTTGCTTTTTTTTTGTTTGCTATAGTAGTACTCGTCGGATTTTATAACGTGTCGACGTTTAGGCGCTTGGAAAATAAACAAAAAATCCGACAAAAACGTATATAACACGATCGAAATCGCAGATTTCCGAGTTATTAATTAATATTGCAGGCTTTTATATAATATACTTATTGTATTTCGATCGGCTTTTTTACCGAATTATTACCGATTTTATGTCGTTCACGTACGGATCTCTAATTCGTCTATTATCGAGATAATTAAAATCTTAATTTTTTTTTTTTTTTTATACAAAATACAATTGTGAAATCGTCTCGGTTTTCTCTCGTACACCTTGAGTTGGTGTTGATTCAAACGCAAAAAAACTATTAATTTCGATTAGTATAGAAGCGTGTCGGCGGTTTTTTCTCTTTCGCCGCGGATTTCCTTTAAAGAACACGCGCGCGTTATCGTATTTTCTTGTACCACCCTACGGATTACTCTGTGAACACCCGTTAATTTCATCGTGTCCGTAAAAACGCGTATTATTCGTCGTATCGGAAACTTTTTTCTATTTTATCGTTTACCGTGTTGTGTCCACTCGCGTTTGTTTTTTTGTACGTAAAATGCGCGAAATAATAACGCGCGCCACGTTTTATTTATTAATTCTTTTCCCCCGCCGCCCTTAATCATCGGCGCGCCATGATTGTCCAAAACGTATGCGTATTATTAAAACGGCCTAAAAAAATGAAAAAAAAGTGTGTGTGCATGTGTGCGTGGTACATATTTGTTGCGCGATAAATTCAACCAATTTTGTGTTAATTCTAAACGCGCGTTGTGTGCGACTTTGGAAAACATCACACCGCATCGATGATAATAATAAAGACCGTCGGTTTTGTTCTCTCCTCCCGCAGTGTTTGTCGCTGTTTTACGGTCATTGAGTGAATTCGTTTGTAAATATCTCTAATAAACGTATATTGTATTCGGTTAGGTTCACGTCCCCGAACGCGCTGTTCCGCGCGATTCGCGTCGTTATTATATTTCTGTTTTTGAATAATTCGAGCATTTCGTTACAAAACCGATTGGTCCGAAACCACGTTATTCTCGACACTGTCGCGCGTATTACGACAGAGTAGATATTCTCCGTGCCGTCGTCATAACGCGTTTTTTCCTTTGTGTGGAATCATTTGTTTCGCATCTGATTGGACTCTCCGATCTAATCAATTTCCCGTGTTTATTATTAATTCGATTGAAATATCAACTAGGCCTTAAAAGTATTTATAATCAATATTATATCGCAATGGTTACGCGTGCCGTGTCAATATTATGGAGATAATACGTGTTCGATTATTATTATTGGTACAACAACAATAATTATAATTGTTTTTTGTTTTTTAATGATTTTTGTTAATAAAAGGCGTCCAGTGCTGCTTTTGCCTTGCTTCGCTTTGTACTGGTTCTCCGTTTCAAGCACTACGCTCCTTCCAGAGTGAATGAGGTCTCGACGCCATTTAATTGATTTTCTTTTCGTTAATGTGTTGTTGGTGTGTTCCTTTTTGAACATTTTCTTCAGCCGATGTCCAGAAGTCGTCGTTTGAAGTGTTCTTTTGGACGGAATCTTGTGTCTATGTCTGCTGTGTGGTTGAAATTTGAGTTTGTGATTTCTTCGGATAAAATGTTAGAGAGTCCCTTTTGACGGAGATCATTCCTATTGATTCGCGAATTGTTTCGTTGGACACGTACCCGGGGTTGTCTGTTATCATTCTGACGATAGTTGATTGCGTTCTTTCCAGTTTCTTTCACGCTCGTCTCCGAGACGTCCAGGAGGTCCCTTGCCTAAGAGATGATAACTGCGTAAACTGAGCGATAATATTGTTGTAATTTCACGTCGTACACCGCAGCGAACTGTCGCGTCGTTTTACAAAGTTGTTTAAATAGTTCAAAATAAGTGTATAATGCGGAAAGTGTGTTTGTTTGTACGTATGGGGAGAACGTGTTAGTTAAAAACTCTCGAAAACCAACGTAATTCGATTTTAAAGTTTTGTTTATATTTATATTTATATATTCACGGTGCTAGGTAAAGCGCCGCACTTATTATATTCGTTTTATAAGAAATTCATAGAACGGTAATAGAAGTTATTGTTGTTCGGTTTACGGCTCGCGTAAAGTTTTTCTCTGGTATTACGGGGACGAGGAAAAAAAGCGTCTGTAAAGTTTTAAAAAAAAAGAACAATTCGACTTCTCCGTGATCTCAACCGCGCGTGTATACATATTCCCCCGACGGTATATTTCGTAAATATATTATGCGCGTGTATTGAGTTCAGACGGAAATGTCTCCGCGGGTGTCGACTAGGAGGAGAACTTATAGTCGTTTGCGCCGGGCTCTCGGATTATTATTAATTCCGCGTAGTTTTTTCTCCTTCGAATTTCGAAATTTTTACGCGTTTTTCAAAAAAAAAAAAAAAATAATAATAACAACAATTCGACTTCGGCGTGCCCGCGGTGTCGCGCGCGATTTAAAATATTTATTTTACGATCCGCGGGGAGACGTTACGCGTGTATATCCCGTTTATAGTATTGCGTAGTAACGCGTGTTATTTACTTTTTTTCGATCGCCAAAACATTATAATATCGTTTCGAACCTCGTCATAGTTTCGCGTACGTTACACTTTAGAAAAAAAAAATAATAATAAAAACCGGGTTACAGTTATCGCGTGGTGTGGCGTGAGAAAAATACAAAACAAAACACTTATCACGCCGCGCGTATATATTGATTTAGTGACTAACGCGTTTTATTTCGAGAGTATGTTACAACGGCGATGACGTCACGAGTTTTTCTTTTCTTTTTTTTTTTTTTCGTTTGCCCTCCGTGCGCTCTGTATAAATAAACATTACGTGTGTATTCGGTAGTTTAACATCGTACTTTTTTTTTTTTTTTTTACCATATTAGTTTTGTTGTTGTTTTATATTTTCAAATGTTCTCTGCTGTAGCCAGCGGCAACTCTCTCTCTCTCTCTGTCTTCGTTGTTTCTGCCGCGTTCCCGAGACGAGAGGCGTCGTCGTGAGTCGCGCGTCATGACGTTTCGTTGCGTGTACTCTAATGAGTGCGTATTGTGTCGTCTGGACGATACGGTTTTATTTATTTTTTTCTATTCCGGTCTGAACGGTATTGCATTGACTCGTCGTTACTACGGTGTTGTAAGAAAGGGATAGAGAGATAGAGAAAAAAAAGCACATGTATTGCACGCGTTTTTACCGTCATCGGTTGTCGATTCGTCGTTAATCGCGCTAGCCGTTTTGAAAATAAAGCGGTAAAAACCGAGAAGGGGGAAGGGAGGAAAAAAAAACGTTTTGTTGTAATCCGGGTCAAATGAAAATCAGTGCGTCGAACTTATATCGTGCGTGATTTGCTGTGTGTGTAATTAAATGGGCGTTTTAAGACGCGTTTCGTACTGTAATGCTCTCCGATCGCGTGAACTACGTATACAATTTTCGAACGAAAATCGTCCTTTGAAAAGCCGTTCTCGTTTCCCGTCGTACACACATAAAAACCGTATACATACGTACAATCGTTTCGTCCAACTACGTTTATTTGAAAATATCCCATAACGCCCGTGAGTAAAGTATACGCGATAATGGTAATCCGTTTGCCACGACACATAAAAAAAAACAAAAATTACGTATCGTTTACGATTGTGGCTCGAAAGTCTTACGATAGACGCTCGTAGAAACGGCTAAAATGATTTTACCTTTTGGGAAAATGCGAAAAAAAAAATGAATGTAAAGACTTTTTTGATTTATCGTCCGTACAATTGGTTTTAATGTTCGTTTATGTTATTCGTTACGATAAACGTTTACGGCGTAATTCACGAAAATTATAAAAGAGCTACACCACCACGAATAACAATTAAATCGGGGGAATTGTGTTTTCCGCCACGGTCTGGAGTCATTGACGTATAAAAAAATAAAATGCGCTCCGTCGGCTATAACGGATTGGTGGACCAAAAAAAAAAAAACGACGACGACGAGCGCGTTAGACATTTTATTTTGAAATGTCGTTTGACGAGAGAGAAAGAGTTTCTTTTTTTTTTTGCCCAAAAATATTGTTGTACCGAGACCACCACGGTGATGTTTTAGTGTAAAACAATCGTAAATAATGAACTCGTAATTTTATGCTCTCGACTAATGAGAAAAGGGGTGAAAACGACTAAAATTATTAAAAACTCCCCGAGAGTGCGTGGGAAAACGGCGTAAAAAAAAAAAAAAATGAGTTATTTAGATTCTAATGAAACGTATTTTTTTATTATTATTATTTAAGAGAGCGTAAAAAAAGAAATACATGGATTTCCGAGTCTTTTTCGAAAAGAAAAGCCAAAGTATATTTTTACGTTGTAATTGATTTGTAAGTTAAAAAATGTATACACTTTTCCCCGTTATCAAAGTCATTAAAGTCGTTAATAGTCACGTACAAGAGTCGATGCAACTTACGATCTTTTTTATTGATTCTGTGTGTTATTATTCGAAAGATTTTCTTACGGAAATCAATTATTGCAATTGCATATTATTTGTAACGCGTTATTATTATTTTTTTTTTATGCGTGTGTGTTATCCGAGTCTGATTTCTTCCGTTTCAATACTTTATTTATAGTATACGTTTTTTTTTTCTATTCATACGATTCGTCGTTACGATATTATATATATATATGGTGTTAATAAAACGCTGTGTCGACAACACGTTTTTATAAATAAGCTGATGCCCCGCGCACGTTTAAAAAAACGAAGCTCGAGCTGGATGATAATTTGGCGGCCGTTTTTATCTTTAGAATTGTTTTATTCTCCGGTGATATTATTTCGAAACCAGATGCTCGCAACGGGCAGCGGATGATGTATACTGTTGGAGTTCCTCTATAAATAGGAACGTGTCTTCGTCAAACAGCGACACGGATATCGCGTTGTCGGTGCGTTTTTCTGTTTTTGGATACACGTCCGATAAATAATATTATTGCACTAATATTATTCGATTATTGTAAATGTCGGACGTAATTCTACGTTGTGAAATCCCGGTGACCGGCCGTGTTCGGTTGTAATACGACGTTTAGTCGACTACGCTGAGTGGTCAAAACGCTCGTGGTGTATGGAAAGTATTAATTTCCGAGGTCGTACAACAGTGTATTAATCGATATAACGGAATTCTTCGTTGAAAATTAAATAATAATAATAATAATAATAATAAAAACAAAATTTTCGGTTCGTAAATTAAAAATCGGAGTCTTTACTTTTTTCCATCGAACTTATTCATAGCGACGTAAATATTACAAAATCCTCGGCGATTACGTCCAATCGATTCTATTTCAAATGCGTTGTACGGTATGTCGATAAAGTAATATCGTCGGATATCCCGTTCGGGAATCGTTGAGACGCGTGTCGCGCATTACTACAAACGTCGTTAAAAAAAAATTACCGGAAAACCGTAATGAATCAAATGTGAAACATTATGGCGGTGCGTATATATACACATACGACGGGTACACCGAAATTGTAAAAAAAAAAAAAAAAGCGTTTCGTTTAGACGTTAATGCGCGAGTCTAATTTGATTTGTCTCTTGTTCGGAGGGGGAAAAAAAAATTAATGATTCGAATACTACGTTAAAAAAATATTCGTATAAAAAATTCGACCTTAAGAAATAAATGCGGATATCGTCGTGAGTATTGATAATAATAATAATAATTTGAACAATGTTTTTTTACTCGTAAAGAACAAACGCGCGAGTCGTTTTTTGCCTCTCTTCCGCGGGACACGTGTCCCCCCCGCTAGAGTATCCGGATCGTATTATCAGGAACCCAAATCGGCTCACGTGTCCCCACCGATATTTTATAACGGTTGTGTTTGCGTGAACGACATACGTATCATCATCAACTCCTCCTCTTGCCGTCGTGCGTTTCGAAATCGCCGTTTTCGCGTCACACCGCGGAACGAGAATACGTTTTGTTGTTTCTCCTCGTCCCTCTAATAATAACGATCGGTACGAATCGTCGTCCGCCGTATATTATAAACAGCGGTCGAACCGCCGCGCGCGCTTTCTGTTATCGTCTCCCCACGGTCTTACCGCGCGTTCGTTTTTCGTTCTCCGGCGCCCGTCACACCGCCGAGGAGACGTCGTCGGCCGACGGTGACGGCGGGGGCCGCCGTATACAAGTGCGCTTTACGTTTTCGTCGTCGGTGGGGGGGTACCCACTCGCGGAACGGTCTGTTTCGTCCGCGCGACTGCGGCAGAAGTGTGTACACACGCGTAATGCGATTCTAATGAACGCCGCCGCCCGCGCCAACAGCGTGTTATATTGTTCGTTTGCCCGGAAACGTTTTACGGGGCCGAAAATTATTATAATATCCGATTGAATTGCGTTGCCTAACCGCGCGCGCCGGTGGTCGAAAAGGGTGTATTCGAGAGAGGGAATCGCGGCTTAAAAAACCCTTTGAAAAAAAAAAAAAAAAATTTCGACGGATCCGTGTGTGGGCGAGGGCGGACGGACGACGATTCGTCCCCCTGCGAATCGCGTACGACGACAACAGTATAACGTGATGTGTATACTGTACGACCGTGCAGGCCGTTTTCCCGGACGGTACGCGCGAAACGATACGATATCGTTTTATTGGTGAAAAACCGAAGCCGTTTTTTACAACGAGAAAACAATTACAAATTGTATCTCGTTATAGAATTATATGCGCGTGTCGGAATTGTTTTTGAACCGTTTGAATTTTTGAAATTTACAATATTCGTTCGTTTTTTTTCCTTCTTAAATTCTTTACGCGTTTTTCAATATACTGCACACGTTTGTATAGGATACCGCAGCGTACGGTGGATAATTATCGGGGAACCGGATAGGGGGGCAACGGACGCGAAATGGTAAGTATAAGTGCTGGGACCGTCGGCGATACAAAAAATTACAGTGATGGTGTGTGAGGAAGACGCGAAAAATGGGAATAATGTGAAACGGCGCCCGTTGTCGGTTGCGCGCGAACGATGAGATTTAAAGGCGTTAAAACAACGGCCAGCGTCGCTGCGTGGTCCGTCATGACGGCCCGACGGAGTACAGAGAACGGCCGAGACTGCGAGAAACGAACGGGTGACATTGGCGGAGAATAGGTCGAGACGGCGGTCCGCGTGTTATTCGCGGGACACAGACGATTTGTGTTGTTATGGGAAACGAATGCGCGGGAAACGTGAATGAGAAGACGGCGGAAGAAGAGGAGGTGGATAGTTGACCACTTTGAGCGTGCGAGAGGTTAGAGACGGCGCTTTATGTGGAGGACTAGGAGGGATCGGTGCGTGGCCGTAGGTGGTGGTGTAAGGGTGGAAAAAGAGAAGAAGAGTTGTGCGCGTTAGCGTTCCAAACGTCGTAATTCGTATGTTAGATTCGATAACATTTTATATTACGGCGTTTTGAAAGTATAAAAAAAATTCTGTTTTTTTTCCCCCCCCGATTAATTTTACCTCGGCATTCGATTTCGGTGAATAACCACGAGTGTTATAGGAATCCCGTTTTCGGGCCATGACGATTTCATTACGGGGCGGTGTTTTATTTTAACGTTATACGTTCGGCGTTTTCACGTATAGAATCCCACGATATTCACACGCACACGCACGGTAAACGCGCGGTGTGGACGGAAATCCTATTTCCGAACAAACCGCATATTATATCACATGCTGCGGCGGTATACACGCATAATAGTAGTAGAATAGACGGAGTATAGGTTATTTTTTTTTCAACGGGACGCGACTGTATTTTCTTCACAAAAACCACACGTGAACGCCAAGTGTGTGTGTTCGGTAGTTTAATAACGAGTCCCCGAAGAGTTAAAATTGTAAATTCTCCCACATTGTGTCAGCCATTGTGGTGTGTGCGTGCTCCGACGGTGGTGTCCCTTTACCCTTCTCACCGTAAACGCGTACACACGGAGTGTCAATGTCAGAAATATGTCGGGGGGAGAGAGAGAGAAAAAAAAACGAACACAGGTGTTAATAATATTTATCATTATACACAATACGAGTCCATTACTACTACTACTATTATCCGTTGTCGTTAATGACGCGCCGCGTCACTCGTTATTTTAATATTGCGTCTATATATATATATATGATCACAGACGTCTGTGTTCGGAATTAATTGAACGTTGTTCCAATCGATTATTTCGTATTTTAAAACGCGTTTGGATAATTACGATTCGCGGGTCATGTGGAAATGTTGTGTTGGACGTGTATAACAGCAAAAGCATTGACGGGGAAGACCACGACGAAACGTGATTAACGGTGGTGTAATTTTTTTTTTTTCCGTAAATTATCGCGTTTAATTCGACGTAGAATTGTTTGTTTTCTCGTTATGACTCTGTATTCGGATAGAGTAGCGAATCTCGTTTTTCGTACCGCCGCGTTCCGAACGAATGGTAGACGACCACACGACGCCCCGTTATAATATTATGCGCGTAAAATGTTGTCGGTGGTCCGTCGTTGTCAGCCGCTTTTATTCCGTTACGTTGTCGAAACTCGTTAGGGTTTATCTGTACGAATCAAAATGTAATTTTCCACTCGGATCGTCGATGCTATAAAATTTCCAATACTTTCCGCGCGTGTTACTGTTATCAAACGAGCGCGCGTGTGCGTGCGATTTGACGTTTTTGAAAAATTACTCTCGCCCGGGATTATTATAGCCGCGGTCGGACGGGGTTTGCGTATATTAGATAAGTTTAGTAAGTGATTCCGGATCGCGGTAATTTGTGGCGCTACGGTGAGAGGTTCTCGGTTGGGACGAAGTTTTTCTCGTCGGTTTAATGCCGTTAAAAACGCGGCGGCCAATAGAGTTTTTGGCTTAAAATAATAATAATAATATAAAATAATAATAATAATAATGGAATAGATCGCCGTTTTCTTTTCCTATCCCGTCCTCCTGTCGCCGAAATCCCATAAAAAAAAATAATATAAATATATATATATATATATATATATATTAAAAAAATAATGAAGAACTGCTGCTGCGGAGGGAGGAGGGCGCCGCATATGGTTGTTGTTATATTGTACTTTATTGCCGCACATGTCGTCTATGGGTGTCCGTCTCGTAAAGGGTCCGTTATATCGATTCGTATTATAATAATATGACGCTATACTATGGTTTCGTTTTCTACGGTCGAAGAGAGAATTAAAAGTCGTCCTTTCTTGTCATCACACACACACACGTGTGCTGCTTGCCGCTGCGACGACGGTAAATTCAAAACACATTTTTTTTCCAATCCCCGAACGGACAAAAATGTACGTTTTTTTTTTTACCACGGGACGTAACGCAATAAATTTGTAAATTAAAATAAAACAATACTTATTAATAATACTTTTTTTTCTCCTCCAAACCGATCGGAATGGCGATAAATATTCGTGTACACACGGTGCCAAAACGTCTGGACATATGGCGGCGGCGACTACGAACGTATTCGCTATAATTATAGCGTGAGACACGCGAGAATTAATGTGTCTTCCATATATTATTATTATTATTATTATTATTATAATAATACTTATACTGTTCGATTACGTGTATTTCTGCGACTTTTAATGTTGTAATTCCCCAGTCGTGGTGGTACGTCAATTAATTCTAAGCGAGATACACTCTTCAACTTTTTTTGCTTCAAAATTTCTATAAAGAAGGGATTTTTTCTCGTTAAATTCAGACCTAATTTTAATTTGTATTTTTTTTTTTTTTTTTTGTGCGTACGCCAGAAAATTTTGTAACGTAATTCTATCGCGTTACAAAGAATTTTGTTTTTTTTTTCACTATTTTCGTGGTAAAATGTAATTCTTTTTTTTTGTAAACTCGAAATTATAATCGTTTGGCTAAGAGGAGGACGACCTGGGGAGTCGTCTGTTGACAAAAAATTAATAACACTTTATACCGAAAATTTGCCCGTTTTAAAACGTCGAATAATAATAATAATAATAATTATTATTATTATTATTATTATTATTATTATTATTATTATTATTATGACGACCGGCGGTAGTTACGTCAGTTATTCTCATCAGAATTATTGCGCAGCCTGTGATGCAATAACAAATATACAAGTATAAACGAGGGACCAAACAAGAATCTTCGTTCGCCGCCGGGCGGATGGCGGTGTAGATTTTTATCAGTTTCGGGACATTACAGAGCGTGTGCACGAGGCTGAATTTATGGATGACAAGTCAATAATACGCGTCTCCCTCATCATGGTCCATAGTATTTTTTTTCCCGGCGAATGGGAATCGCTGAAACAATATATTATATGACATATTACTCCCCGAAGGGTGCGCGTTTCTCGTTTATTTTATAAATATAATCGCGAGTGAAAGAGGAATATAACGAAACGGATCGTCCCTGGCTTTATTATTTTGTTGTTAGACGTCTTCTCGTTAAGGATAATGGTGACTTTTACGGTTTTAGTCTTTCGCGCTGCGCAGTCAACTGCGGTAATAATAATAACTCGTTTCCGTTCCGTGTTCAATCCGCGGAATTCTTTTAAATTCATTAAAATTTGTTTTATATTTCGCCCTGTGTATAATATGGTACTTTTTACGGGTTATGACTTTTTTTCTCTCTTCATTTATTGCAACACGAATGCGCACAGATTGGCGGTTGTACCCGGAGTACGGAGCAACCTTTTGAGACTGAAGAGTAAAAATGTTACAAAATTCTACAGTTTTTAAAGAGCCACTACTAAAAACATTCGTTCCAATATTAATATTTACTTATATGCGTATTTGATTTTCGATTTAAAAATAAGCGACTTTAAACACGAAACAATATTCGTGTATATAAAAACATTACAGTTGTTTATATAGCACAAAACATATTAAAGTATTTTAGTCGGATTAAATTGACACACGCGCAACGTAACGTCTGACCGACGAGTTGACGTAAAAATCGGTAGTATTTTAAATAAGTTATTTTAAAATTTTATTTATTATCTTGTCGTGTACGATCGAAGGAATAGGGAACTCGTGTGATAAACTCGTCGCGATTGAAATTCGTCTTTTAGTTATGTTTTTTTTTCCTCCGAATGACCCGAATCATCTGTCCCGCGTCTCTTGCATATAATAACATTTTTTTTTATTATAATAAAATTATTAATTTTTGCGTATGGAACCGGAGAGCCACGGGTTACTGATCCTCGGGTTAAATGATAAATATTTTTTTAAAAAAAAAAAAACATTCGTTAACGGTTTTACACACAATATGTGTATATTATTCGAAGTTGTTCTTCCGTTAAACCATATGAAGAAATCGTTTCTTTTTTCGTACGCGTACGTCTGATGTTTTTAAATGCATGACGACACTTTCAAACGACTTTAATACAATTCAGTGTCGATTATTATAATACGTAAAGAGATATTCGTATAATCCGATATAATTGTTTTATTTAATAATAATAATAAAAATGTGTTTGTTTGCATTCTCGCAATTAAAGTTTTCTTTCCGCGGTGTTCGAAATTCTAGTCGGGGATTCTGAAGTGTTACACGCGGTCTATTTGATCAATTACGAACGGGTTAGTGCGGCGGCGACAGACGCGTCCCTTGTACGCGACGGAGAACGTTATTATCTTTAATAGGATTCTGTCGGATTTATAGGATAACGTTATTTCTTTTTTCTCTTTTGCTTCCAACGTAATTGGAAATCAGTCCCTCCCGATCTTTCTCGTGAAAGCCATTGCAGGCGTCGTCTAAAATAGTTTAAACATTGTTTATTATCGAAAATTCCGTGGCTTGGCGTCGTATAAATTTTATTATATTTGTATAATGTACGATTAAAATTTCCTCGATACACGCCGTTTACGGATCAAACATTTCATAGATCATTTCGGAATATCCTTTCGCTCGGAAATTTCGATTAAAATAAATATCTCGTTTCGCTATATTAATAAATTGAAATCATAAAAGTTTCTACTATATTCCACGTATTTTGCAAAAACCATTTATACGATTTTACGAATACTATGTACAAATATTGTTGAAAACGGTATAATACTCGATTTTAAGACCTTTTTTTTTCTCCAAATATATAGAGCCAAGCGCAACTTGATTTCCATAATAATAATAATTTATTACAGAAAATTATTGAAAAAAAAAAACAAAATATACGTATGTGGCAACGGACGGTGTTGTGTTGAAAGTAATTTTAAATAGTACGTTTTCCTATAATATTTTTAAACGTATTGTTGTTGGAAATTAAAACGAGTTTTTTTTCTTTTCAAAACGTTACACGTTAATTTTAAGGTTTCCTATTATTATTATTATTATTATTATTATTATTATTATTAATTGATCTGGTCGATCGCCGCGCGTGATTAAAAGACATTAAACGCAAAATATGAGCGAGTTTCGGTTAGTGTTCTTTTTATTGCTCGTATAGGTGTATATGCAAGGACGTTTTAAACGTACCGCTTCCAGCGTAGTAGTAGACTGATGAATTTTTCATCGTTTCGCAACGTTTCTTCGTTTTAAATATTACTAGGAAAATGTTGTCGACGTTTATCGTGTTAAATCCCTGACTCGTCCATCGTTGTAAATGGACAATAATCGTATCGTCGTAATGGTTTGAGGGTCAGTATTATTATGCATTATAATATTATAATACCGCTGCAGTGTTTCGTCGTTAATACAAATCGATATCAATTATTATTATTATTATTATAGTAATAGTGTATAACATACAACGTCGCGATTCAAATTATATTCGGTTTCCGTGTAGAGTTACGTTTGCGTAGCAATTTCATTTCGGGACGCTCGAAAACGGCGTACATACGGAACAATGCGTTGTTATGTTTCTCATCGGCTATAAATTACGATTTTCCGCCTATTGAATAATGGACAGCGAGCAATTCGGCCGATTTATTCCAAAAAAAAAAAAACAAAATTACCGTACCTATATTATATAATTCCTTAGTGTTCCGTATTATAAGTTAACATCCCCCTGTATCTACGAGAAGTCCAAACTGTTTTATCCGTTCTCGAATTTAATTTTGATTTATTTACGTCTCCTCTGGACCGCACTGAGCTTCCGTTGATACACAGTCGAAATATTATTGCGATATCCGCGCGATTGGAACGGGGAAATAATCCGCGGACGGTTTCGGAACGGCCGAGGAGAGGAGATGAACGAAAAAATCCCGGAAAAAGATAAGATATAAGACGGGGACGTGATGAATACGAACGCACTTGTCTAAAAATATATTAAAAAAAAAAAAACGTATGCCAAATGTTTTGTTTTATATATATATATATATTTTTTTTTCATTCTCGTCGTAGAATATACTTTTTTGTAAAATACGAAAAAAAAGTTGGCAAAAAAAACAGCCGTTTATCTCTAATAATACGAACATAAATTCGAGTTGAAAATCTAATAGTTTTTCGTTTTGACAATTTTCTTCTCGCGCACGTATAAATATCATTTGATTACACTCCCTTCTATTCGAAAAGCAAAAGTCCAAAACGGCTCCGGTTTGAATAACAAACGTTCGGGAAATCATTCGAACACGTTTTCTAAATATTATTCAATCGACGAATGCATTTCTCGGAGTACACGACGGATTTGAGCTGTGTTAAAGTAAAGTAAAAATAAAAGAACCACGCGGTTTTATTTTTCAGAGGAGGCCGTCGAAAATCTTAGTTTCTGGTAGACTGCAATAAGACGTGGCCCATGTCTCATATCTCCGGCGCTGATCGCGGCGTATAATAATGTTTCCTGCAAACGCGAATTATCGTTATAAATATTGAGTTATTATGAAATAGAAGTTATGCTATCAGAACGATGTAATTTATACATAAATAAATTATATACATTTCGGTTAAACTCGACGCGTTTTCAACTTTATTGTTCCGCGGTAGTGTATAATTACGTTAGAAATCATCGACATTGTTTTGTATAATTTGTTAAAAACGACTTTTTCGCATTTTAATATTATCGTGTCACGTGGCGTGTGTATTAAATGCGCGGTGGTCGAAAATGCGCGTACGAGTAATAATTCCCGTCTAGGCGTTCAAGCGCGTGGAAATATTTAAAAAAATAAATAAAAAAAATAGGTAAAATTGTATATACCTATGTATTAAGTTTAATAAAATAGTTAAGCTACGCGGTAGTTAATGTTCGATTAGCGCGGACTGAGTAGTAATTTTATTCTCGTTTAAAACACATATTAGTCCGTATAAAAAAAAAAAAAATACAACGCCGTCGTCGTCAGGACCGTTCGCGTCGCGTGTTTCGATTTATATGTTTCGTGTATGTGTGTGTATGCGCGCGCGTTCCGTTAAAACGCTATTGTAACGTCGCATCGCATCTCGATATCCGCAGGGATATCCGAGGGACGGCGAAATAATCCGTTGACAGTTCTTCCGCCGAGACGTCACCGCTTCTTCTCGCGACGTGCTTGGTGTCGGAAATAAAAAGGGACGAAGAGGAAATTTCGGGAGCGAAAACCAAAAAGAAATTACAATTACAGCAGGGTCGTGTCGAAAACGGGCGGAACGGATTCAACGAGAGAAAATTGATAGATCAACGGTAAAATTCTCGTCGTATATGGAAAATAATCGCGTGATTTTAATATTCTCTCGGTACACGGTTTGTGTGTATTGGTAATTGGGGTAGTACGTTGTGTATACAATACTACACGTGGACGCATTATTAAATTGCGCACCGCGATTTAAATTTTGTCGTTTCGCGTTAATTTATTAATCCGATTAGCCGACAATATAATTTTATCGTTGTTCAAATAATTCGTCGCGTACCGACGAAGTAGGTGCCGAAGAGAAAATATTCCGCGTTTGTATTTATTTTAATTCGGCGAACAAATATTTTGCATTCCCCGTCAAAAAAAAAAAAAAAAAAAAGTACTTTAAAACAGCTGCGTGACGGACTTCAATGGCTGCGGCCTCTCTCATCGTGTGGTTATAATATAAATATTTTTTATATCATTGAATTTTATTTCGAATTCTTTTTTCTTTGGACTACCGAATTCGGTTAAAAACAACACCGCGGTTCTGTATTAATATCACGACGGCTATTTCATTGTGATCACAGTGTTTTTGTTTAAAACGTAAATCGATTTCCGTACAATTTTTCTTATATAACGTGTATTTGTTCGTTAAGAAGTCGGACATTGGCGGTACTCGAGGAACCTTACATTCCTTCTCTTCTATTGTGTGTGTGTGTGTCGCAGGCTTAATTTTGCGTCGAGATTTTGGAATTAAATCCTTCGTGAGAATACGATTTTTTTTTTTGAAATACATTCTGCGTTAATTTTATTATTATTATTATTATTATTATTATTATTATTATTATTATTATGATAATAATAACAGCTACTGTCGTAGTTCACCGGTTTTCGTTGATGTATTGTAAGTTTCGTATTGTGTCGCGCACCGTATCGACACGTATGAATAATAAATTCCTCCACGGAGGGTACTTCTTATGAGATCTCGTATTGGGCCGTCGAGAGTAGAGTCTCGGGTAACGAGAGAAAAACGATGTCTGGAAAAATATAAGTGTGAAAAGGATGTACGCGATCTTGAGATGGGGAGGAGAGATTTTTCTTATTATATATATATATCTACGTATTATTCAATCGGTGATTGATGCTGGACGCGTAGAGGTGGATACGACGACGACGACGATGACGATGATGATGGGTTGCGCCAATATTCTGAGCACGTTGCGGCCATTCGATAATGTGTGGGTAGTACGGTGTTAGTGAAAGGGACGCGTACGAGCAGGAGCAGGAGACCCGCGTGCGCATTCTCTTCTAATACATTAATCATGACCCTGAGCTTGTTGACACGGACGAGTTTGACGAGCGAGAGACGGACGCGGGGTGTCTGCTCGGGCAGGACACACCACTCGCCGCCTTTTTCCGCGGCGTTTTCTCGAAGAGCGCTTTCTTTTCACACACACACACACGCGTTTCTTCCGGTTTATTGATTCCGTTTCTTCTCGCCGTGGAGCAATGTACACGCGCGGCGTCCTCGTCGCCACACGCGTCGCAATGCTCGCGGCGAACGATAAATCCGAAATAACGACGAGTCCGTTGTTATTGTCGAAACGCGTTTGTACAATTGCGAACAACGATTGGAGATAAAATTAATTTACTTATTTCGCGGACAGAAAAAAAAATAATAAAACGGGCCGAGAAAATCATTGCGCGGAAAAAAAAAACCGCGGCGAAACAATAATGTTCCACGAGTATTTATTGTACACGTGGTTTATAACATTTTGTATTTTTATTACTCGGAATGTACTCGTATATTTAAATGAAATCAAACGAATCGTAATAATGTTGTTGTTTGTCGTGGAAGAATTGTTTCGTTAACGCGCCGCCGAATGATTTCGCGGACGAAATGACGGAGAATAAAAACCACATACACCGCCATCGTATTAATCCCCGAATCCATCAATAATAATTATACTTTTTAAGAGTATTTCTTGTTTTTTTTTTTTTTTTTTTAAATATAATTCAAATACGCGTTATTTTTCTCTTCCAAAACAAAAAAAAAAAAAGTCGGTACTTCTTCGGTCGTCGTTGATTGATCGCAAACAATTCGGACTTATCAAAGTTGTTACGAATATACTCGATTTCGTTATTTAAGTTTTTTCCAATTTTTATTTTTTTGCCAGAAGAATATTATCGGAATTCAATCGATTTAAGAGCGATTGGAAACACGTATGGATCGACACAACGTCGATACGTGAAATCACGAACAACTATTTTCGGTATCCGTGTCGTACGAGTTTTTTTTCTAATTCCCACGTGGCGCCGCGCACGTCGTTGTTCGAAGATAAAAACGAAAATCCTTTCAACGACCGCTCTCGTCCCACTCGGTCCGATGGTCATCATCGTTCTTTTTTTTTTTGTTTTTTTTCTTCTTCTCTCTCTCTCTCTCTCTTTCTCTTGTCACGCCGTTACTCTTTCTTCACGCGCGTTTCTAACGATCGCGCCCGTCGTCTCCGCGTTGCCGGGCTCGTTCGAGCGTTGCCATTAATTTCGAGGCTTTCGACGCGCGCGACACCGACGAATCAAAGAAATAATATTGTTACGTGTACTTTGAAATAAATGTATATACACGGTACGGAACGTTTATATAACCCGTTTGTGATTTATGTCAGGGAAATAAAAATCTTTTTTATATACATATATATATAAAACTATTACGACGCCGCGGAATTCGCGATAATAAATCTCGGTCGTAATATTATTGTTATTATTATTCGTGTGTATGACGGAGAGAGAAAATGTCCGCTTTCAATTCCCGGTTAATATAGTTTTTTTTGTCGCAGTACTCGAATACTTTTTCGCGTACGTGTTGCTATTTTTTTTTCTCCGTCGTGTATTTTTTTACTTTTTCCGCTATGCGTTTTTTCTTTTCGCCTCACCCCCCGTTTACTAAACGATAATTATAATACGCGGTGTTTTTAGAATATACAAAAACCTAATACGCACTTTTTTCTTCGTGTTTCTCGTCGTTGTACTATTTGCGCCGCCGCGTTGATTGCCGGCATTGAAGTGAAATAGTGGAGAGAGTGAGAGAGAGAAAAAGGGGGTTCGTTATATACGAGGCTTTGAAAATAACTCGGACACGAGCGTGCGCGACCACCACATACCGAGAGAAGACGGTCTTTTTCGTGCATCGTATTATTATTATTATTTATTATTTATTATTATTATTATTATTATTATTATTATTATTATTATTATTATTATTATTATTATTATTATTATTATTGTCATAAATATTTTATCATAATGTGTAGTGCGACGTATTATAAACTGTGTGACACGTTCGTGTCACCTCGTGTGTGACAATATCTATTTATAATTCATTGTGTTGTTGTAAACTCTGCGTTATGTACACGTGTTGTTTCGAACACTATATACTCGTATAATATGTACACTGCACGAAAGAATCGTTTCTAAAGGCCCGTGTATAATATTTGATATTGAGAGTGAAACGCCGTGTATATTTCTCTTTTTCGTACGCGCGTATTCACGGTTAAACGCAAATCATTACTTATTATTATTATTATCATTTAATTTTTTTTTTTAACGCGATCTTTTAAAAATCGTGGTCGAAATTTTTTTCAGAGAAATCAATGATAAAAGAAAAATCAAAAGTTTAACCGATCGTAATATTATATATTGTACACAGCGATAGACTTTACGAAGAATTCAAATCCGTTTTTCAAATTTTTTATTATCGATCGGTAAAATGTCGAAAACGTTTGGTTTTTGTTGTTGTTTTTGTTCGCTATACGTGTTTAGCGTGTGCGCGCAACGCATAAAAAGTGCGGTGAAAATTAGTAACGTACAAAGAGTGAAATTCACCTCGGAGAAAACGGAGCATTTCTGTACGAGCGGGAATATTTGGCGTGTTCGGTCAATTAAAATTGAAGAAAGTCGTCCGTATAACGGTTTTTATTGCGTATTTCGATAGCACTTTGTACTGTTGTTCGCGGTAACGCCATTCGAAGTACACATTTAAAAATGTAAATTACAACGAACGATTCGAGAGAATTTTTTTTTTTTTTTGTGGAATTTCGGAACGTGTCGAGGACAGATTACACACACACACACACACATATATATATATATATATAAAATAAGAAAAAGAAACGACAACGAATCGTAAAATATTTATGAACGTTCGGCGTATTATTTTTAGTTGATAGCGTAAAATTTAGTTGTTTTTTTTTTTTCATAAACACAAGAGGGTCACGTCAATGATATTTTATAGTTGATAAATGTTTTTTTTTCCCGAATCCGTTTAATAAATAAAACACGACTGGTGGTATTAGACGTTAAGAGAAAAACGACAGTTTGTATAATTTTAATTTTTTTTTCTCTCGCACGATTATATACGTCTTTTGAACAATATCCCAACACGACATCAGTCATTATTATTATTAATAATAATGTACATTGTATCGAAAACAACCGCGTTGGCGTGATTTTAATTTTAATTCGCCTCGTAATCGTTATTGATAATAATCGTAACTGTTTACGAGTTCGGTTGATAACATCATTGTAAATCGGTCTCCAAAATATTTGTAACGTTATTTATAAGACGTATACGCGTGCGCCAGATGAGCTCTGGTCCGGGGATTTGGGTGTTTAGATTGTCACTTTTGTGTGCAGTGCGTCGTAGCGCATTTCGAATATTCTCCGATTTGTGTGTGTGTTTGGAACCCGAACTCGTCACATACAACGACTATTATTATAAAACCAAACGAACGTTTGAACGGATTCGAAAAATCGCTTTTTTTTCTCCACAAAGTTTGAATAATTAAAAAAAAAGAAAAGAATAGTTTTTCCGGGGGGAAAAAAAACGCGCACGAATCCGCGTGAGATTTTGTTACGTATTACGAAATCGAGTACCGCCGATCGTGCCGATTCGAAAAAAGCCGCGTGTGTGCTGGCCGTGTTTTTTCTTCTTTCGGCTATATAGCAAAAAAAAAAAAAAAAAAAATCCGAGAACCGTTCGCGCGCAAACGATCGATCGACCGTTTCGAAACGACAACCAACGGACGGATTTAATTTGTCAACGGCTTTTTTTGAGTACTCCGCCCCGCCGAGCTCGTACGCGCGACAGCGGCCGCATAGATCGCCCGCCTCGAGTTTTTTTTTCAGTTTTTGATATTCTTATTTGCGATAAGGTACGATTGTAGCCCCGGGGACGAGCCGACAGAAGAGGGGAATAACGTCGATAAACAAACACCCCGCCGCTTTATTATTAGCCACTTGTTATCCGTTGGGGAAAATAACGCGAGTTCAATCGATTTGCGCGTGTGCAAAATAACGAAAAAAATAAATAAATATTAACAACCGACATAGTTTTAAGAAACGCGGCGGCGATGGGAGAAGGGGGGGGACGACGACGACGAATCCCTTTCCGTCGTCGGGTCGATAACGCATTTTTCAATACGTATCGACAAAATCCTGAAATACGCGGCGATAGAAGCACCGTGTGTCCGTCAGTGCGCCCGGTGCAGCGCGCGCGCGCGCGTTTAATTCGCCGTTGTTGACACGGGGTGACCACGACGACGACGACGAGTCGGCGAACGAATTGGCTGCGGTTGACGACCGTCCGTGCCGCGGGAGTGACCGCCGCCGGGCAGCTGACGCGGCGCGCGCGGACGGACGACAAGCGAGAGAGATCGGCCGTCACCTGCAGCGTAAATACGCCGCGCGCGCGATTAATTACCCCGGCCCGGTGTGGCGTGTCGTCGTCCACGTCGTCGGTCGGAATAGGGTTTCGTTTTGTTATTAAAATACGCGTCGTGTGCGATATGACGAGTCACATCATAGCGCGTTCGATAGTTCGCGTCGACGCGTGCGCGCGGCCGCCGGTCGTTTCCACATATTTTTTTCATCTTTTCTAAACCCCAATAGAAACGCGGAAAGTCTGCACAATGAATGGAATTCACCACACCGCGTCCGCCGGACACACGGAAAATCGTCGAATTTTCTTTTCTCCTTCTGCGCCGAAGTAACAAAAAAAAAAAAACGCCTTTTATTTTTTTCAATTACCGCCACGAATTCGTGTCAGTTTTATGTTTTTACATTAACGGTGTTTTACGTAAAACCGCGGCGGTCGTTGTTGTAATAATAAATAACGTGAATCGAATTGATGACGACGTCGTGGGAGTGAAGGGGAAAACTCTGGTAAAAGAGTCGTTTGGACGGACGGTTTTTCGTTCGCGAAACCCCGTGTTAACGTTAAGAACAGGGCCGGCCGGATTTAGGGGGGGGGGGGTCAGGGGGCCCACTAAATGAGGGCCTCCACTTAATGGGATTTTTTCGCGTATAAAACGCAATATAATATTTGCAAAATAAATTTAAAATTCCTAGTAAAATATTATTTTGCGGTAAATGTTAATATATGTATTATTAAATTAAATTCACTTATAATAATATGTTAAATATACGTTATCGAAATATAATACATATACTTTTAAGGTGGGCCCGGGGCCCCCACATTCCTAAATCCGGCCCTGGTTAAGAACATGTCGTTACGAGGTTGTTTTCACAGTTCACGGCTCTATAAATCGACCAATAATAGTAGTTGTATTGTGACGATTATTGAATTCTACGGGTTTGCGCGCGGAACGGACGGGAGTTTTTCGAACGAATTAAAAAAAAAAAATAATAATAATAATAAATAAACGCGTAAACCAGTAACGGCGCCCGGGCGAATACTACGAAGTGATAACGTCCGAATGGATGGGAATGGCGTACGGCGAAACGGCCGTCACTTTTTTTTTCTGTCGTTCATTTACATCGGGGTAGTGTCCCTTCTGTTTTCGTCTAGTCCCCGCGGGCAATTATTACGGTACGCGGTTTTGACGTCGTTGTAATTTCTCCCACCCCCCCGGCCGCCGAACGGTTTGCGGCTAATCCGATTGCGAAAACAATTTACACGCGGTGCGTGGGGGGGGAAGGTAGGTGTACGCTCGTCGTGACGGATTATAAGGCCGCGCTATTGTGTATAAAATGTTATTGTTATCACGCGTCGTACCACCGTCGGCGGCCGGCAGCATCGGTTTATACAGGGTGTCCCTGCCGCAGTGGCGGATTTTAGCGTCAGGCAAAGTAGGCATTTGCCTAGGGCGGCAAATTTTTAGGAGCGGCAATTTTAGGCCAATATTTCATTGAGAATACCCAAAGTTTTTTAACCTAGTTTTTTAACTCTAGTTTATTAACATAACCGCCATTAATTATTGTTTAGTATCAGTCTTTATGATTTATTTTTTTTAGTAGTTATGTTAAATGAGTATTTAAAAATACGTTTTCTCGTTGATAAGTTTAATGGGGCGGCCAAAAAAAATAAAAAAAAAAATTTGCCTAGGGGCGACAATCGTGTAAATCCGTCTCTGCCCTGCAGGACGATTTGTTAACAATTTTCGTCGTAATCTATTTTGTTTTTTTTTTTTTTCGGGAAAAATTACCGATTGCCGCCCCCATAACCACCGGTTGTTGTTCATATTAAATTCACACGTTCGGTAGAAATAAATTGCTGGTCCGATGTGTGATTGATTCGCTATAATGTTGTTCGTTATATTCATACCGCAAAAGTATTTTTTAAATCATCGAATATTCGAGTTTGTACCGGGTGGCATGACCGCGCCACCGTTCTCATTTAAGCTGACGGTCTAATATAGTGGAGACGCACCATTAACTTTTATCCCGGAATAAAGTGACTCTTCGTTTTTCGAAACGACGCGCGCGCGCGCGCGCGGAGATTATGATAATAAAGAATTTACTTTTTCGACAATGAATTCACGGAGGAAACGGCGATTTTTCTTTGTCTTTTACCATTCGGCGGGAATTTATCGAAAAATTATCGATTCTCGTGTACTACGGTTTGATGAGACGTGTGTATGGGGCGCGGCGTACGAAAATCATCGATTTGATCCGCGCGCGTGTCCATCGTACCGGGAGAAAAGTGATCTACACTCGTGTGATAGTCGAAATACGATTTTACGAAATCGCAATCAATCTCGTCTTTTTCTTTTTTTTTTTTGTTCAAATCTTCTACGCGACGAAATAGATAATTTTATATTAAGATATAATATTATATATTATAATATAATATTAGATATTATATTAATATTAAGATAATATAAATTATCTCGTAGATTATTTTATATATATATATATAAGTATTTCCAATTTTTTTTTTGTTGTTTTTCAACTCATCGCGTGTCCCTTCCGTCGTCCCCGACCGATCCGTTGTTATACCCCTCCTCCAGGTCTTCCACCCCGTCGTCTCTCGATCGTCTTCGCGGTCCGCGTGTGTTTTGTTTTTTTTCTTCACTGCCGTCCATTGCAAGACGATCCGCATTGTCGTTTGTGCGTGTGATCTCACGTAATATATTTCGTACCTCCGGACACCGGTTTATCTCGTTGTGTTCCGAGAGAATTCCCCGCCGCGCAGCTCAGCATCGCGTTTGTTCTCCTCATCGTTTCTTTTCGCGCCCGTGTATTTATATATATATATTTTATTTTTTTATATACACAAAACCGTCGTTTGACGCCGCCGAACAGAAATTACCGCGAAACGCGTATGCCGCCCATCCTGTACATAAAAGCGGCCAGCGGTGACAAAACCGTCGTCCACGCCGTGCGGCCGTTGTTGTTCTCGTATACACAATATAATGTGTATCCGCGTAAAATCGTCCCCGAATATAATAATAATAATAATAATAATAATAATAATAATAATAATAATAATAAATAATAATACCGTATATAATATTATAATAAACGTCGATGATTGATTCGCTTGTGCGCAGGGGGGCTGTCGTTGTTGGTTGCGTCTACTCGTCGAATTCAATTCAAACCGCCGTCGCCCCGTAGATCGATCGGATTCGATTTCCTATATACACACGGTGTATATTATATATATATAATGTGTATTATTATATAAAATTTACAATATAACGTTTTGTCGGCTGTGTGTGTATACGTTTTTAACAATAACAATAATAATAATAATAATAATAATATAATAAACACGCCCGTGGTGATTCGGCGGGGCGGGGGTGTGCTTTTGTCGTTTTGTCGGTGTCGGCGGCTTGGCGAACACGTCGCGCAGTAACAAACGAAACGGTCGTTGCGGCCGTGTCGTGTGGGGGTGGGGGATGTAGTGGTGACACCTTTACCGGAAAAATAATTTTGTGTGAGATGTTTTAACGGAACGCGAGCGAGCGAGTGACATCGGGGACATTTGTGTTTCGATTACGTAAAAACGTTGTCGTGCGCAGCGTTAAATGCGAACGCGTTAAAGTTGATTCCGGCGAATCACTTTGTGGATTCGCACAACACTCGACTTAGTGGTCGAGAAACGTGTCGTCGTCAATTTCGTATGTTCCGACGAAGTTTCGTCCGTGTAAATGGCGAATGAGAAATATATTATTATCGTGTCGGCTTTCGTTTTTATGAATAGTATAAAAAAAAAAAAAAAAAATCGGTTTAAACACATCATTTTAATAAAATCATTTTTTTCTTTCGTTATGCGTACAATTCCGTCCGTTTTATTGTCGCGCGTCTTAATAATAATTTATAATTTTTACGTATTGCGCCGTTTCGCATTGGGCGCGATATGGACGACACTTCGAAACGAAAAACATAAAATATTAAATGGACGAAAACGAAATTAGTATATTTTTATATTCGCGTCCGTTTGTCTCGCAGTTGTCGGTTCAAACGTCCCGTTTACGATTTCTAATATCGATTATTATTACTATTATTATTATATTTTATACAATTTTAACACAGTGTACGCGCTTTATCGATATTATATTATAATATATAAAAATGAGCGTTGAATAATAATTACGCGTTGTGTGTCATACATTAAAATACAAAAATATTATAATAAATTCCTTTCACGCGCGTTTATGACGATAAAACAGCAGCAGCTGCTGAATCGTACGGAATCACTACTAAATGACTGTAATTATTTATTCTCCATCGTATATTTATATATAAATCCTTTATAAACGAATCTCGACTTCCAACACCGTGCACATTATTTGTGATTCATAAAATGGTTGGCGTTTTTGTAAAATGCGTTCGTGATTATATTAAAAAAAAAAAGGGGGAATTTTAAAATTATTAAAAAAATGCTTGGGTACAATTGCGGAATCGCACTTTTTTTTTCTACTTTTTTTATGAATCGAGTTTTATGTTTTAGAAAAGTGTACAAGGGAAAATAATGCAAATTTCACAAATTCCTAGTTCTAATATCCGTTTTTTATTATTATTATTATTATTTACGCGTTATAAATGCGATACGCATTATGTTTTGTTCTCTTAAAGAGAGACGTTTTTTTTTTTTTTATTTAATCGAGAAAACAAGAAAAACTCGGAATTTATATTTTAAAATTTACGCGAAAGGCCAATGGTACAGAGCAATTCCTCCTCTGCAGCCTCACCCCGCGAGACACTTTCTCTATTCGATATAAACCACGTCGTATATTTACAATAAAAATCGCAGATTATACGAGCTAAACGGACGGAATTTTGTCATTTTTTTTTTTTTTTTTTGTTGCAGGTATGTGCACACTCAGTTTTTACGCCAGTTTTGTATCGCGTACGTGTCGTCATCCGGCAGCAGAGCAGCAGCAGCAGCAGCAGTAGTAGTGTTAATAATGTCTTGCAAGATAATATGAATGCGATCCAACACGACGTTACACGTGTGTTTTTCATATAGTCGGGGGGGGGGAAATTAAATTCTATTAAATAATTTTCTGCGTAGAGTAAAAAAATATTATTACTTTTGTTGTATGGTTATGTTGAATATTTCCAAATCCTATTAGTGTAACCGGCTGCGTGTACTTCCTACTACGCACACCATAACCATTGTTATTATTTCTAAAAAAATGTTATTATTAGACGCGGATTAGAGTATCGGATGGTATTATTACGATAATCTTTTCCCGTGCAGTTCATATTTCTGCGGGCGCCCTCGCGTTTATGCCGCCAGTGTATAGGAATTGAACAACAGTACACACACATATATGGAAGTTTCTTCGGTAAAAATTCTAAACCGTAGTGGATTTTTTTTTTTTTTAATTCATTTTCGATTAAACTCTTCGAGAGACGAATAAAAAACGCAAATAATAATAATAATAATAATTAACGATTGTTAACGTTTATATATTGACGGTCGTTAAATCGACAAATACGCGGTGTATTTAAAACGTTACGGCATTTCCTCGTTTTTCCGTATTCCGTCGTGTTCACGCGCGTATTTAGTAGACTTTTTTCTCTTATTATTATTTTCACAATTTTTCTTTTTTTTTTTGTGTGTGTGTGCGCTTTTGACACTCGCAATGTATACAGTTTCCAATTATCCCGCGAGTCTTTTTCGCGTAGGAAAATGAAGAGGAGGAGGTTTATGTTTATTTCCGGATACTTTATCTTAAAAAAAAAAAAAAACGCGAAAAACTTTTATACACGTATATAGAATGTGACGCGTTTGCGCATAAATAAATTAAAGATGAAATTACTATTTTTTTCTTTTTTTTTCTCTTTCCGTCGTCATTCGGAATTATGTAAATATATATTCGCGCGTGTTTTTCCTTCTTCAAACGCGGTAGCATCTTTTTACGTTTTCCTGTCGTCGCCAATGATCTTTTGACGAAAATACACGCACATATATATAATATATATGTATGTGAGCGTAGTAAATATTACGGGAAAAGCGAACGAAAATTCTACGCCGAATACACCACCACCGAGAAATTATTAATTCTATTCGGTCACGTGTTAATATTTTATTTCTCGCTGTATTCGCTCGCGCAGAACGCGTTTCGATCGTCTCGTGTTTATATAATATTGTGTGTTCACGTGTCTCCGAAAAAAGTAAAACAGTGTCTCGCTTACAGAAAATATAATATTTTAAAAATGATATATGCACAAATGTATATAGAGACGAAATAAAATCTCATACGATTTGCGTTGAAAACTGTCTGTACGATAGGTGTGTGTGTGTATTCGCGCGTCGTACTTCGATATATTAGCGGACGTAAAAAAAAAAAAAAAAAGAAAACTTATTTTTATTAAATTTTTCGCGCGAAATATGTAAGAAGAAGAAAAAATATTAAATTAAATCCTAGCCGGGAGAGTTTTTACAGTATTACGGCAGTTTTTGTTGTTTTTCCTCGGAAAACAAATAACTTTTATATTCATTCGTAATATGATATTGTGTGTATGCAACACTCGTTATTCGTGTGATCGGTTACAGATTTTCTTGTAGTGACTTTAAAACGGAACTCGTTTTGTCGTTTACACGTTTAAATATTGTAACATTCAATTAAGTTTTTTTTCTTTTCAAAAATTTCGATACAATCGTTGTCGACGGATTTTAAAGTCTTGTAATCGATGTATTAACAACACGTTTCATATTTTTCAGTCGTATCACAATACGTTTTCAAAACGAATTCTTTTCATCTAAAATTCAACGAATTAATTCTTACAATTGTGCGTACGTTTCTCATACGGCTTTCGACTATAAAACACACACACACACACAATTTAAGAACAACTATTGTGATTTAATGAAAAATTAAGATACGAGCATTTCGATGTTAAAATACGGTCTGAAGTCGCGGACTGTTTATGAAAATATTTCGGGTTTTCTATCGACATTATTGGCGAATAGTGGAGAATTGTGTGAATAATGTGTATTAAATGAAATATCGCGTGCGTTTCGGACACACCGTGTAAACGAAAACGTATTGGCGCGGACTAGTCGAGCGAAGAAATAATATTCGCGTGAAATGTACGCGCGACATAATCTCTTTCGCGTTCTTCGTATATACGACGGCGTGGAAAATGGCTCGCGTATTATATTATATTAATCCCCCGTCTACTTTGTTCCGTTTATAATTGCGTTTAATTTCACTATAATTCGTACGTTTAACACGTTGAAGTTTAATAATTGTTTTCTTCTATTTACACGCCTCGTTTACTCGTTTATCAAACACAATGGCGTTTGAATCACATATTATATTATTATACACATTTCATATTCCGCATTTCTCGCGTACAAATCTCACAATAGCGTGTTTACATCGCGAAGTTTTGCGCGTATCTATTTATTCACTTGAGTCGCCCAGGGCGTGTAGTGTACACCAATCGTACCATTATAAGTACATATCCTCCTCTTTCTCTTTCTCTTACTGTTCTCGATTGTGGTGTTCGCACTCGTTAAAAACACTATAACGATTACTTAACACAAAAATAATCGTCATCTGGTCTCGAGGTTTGATCTTTTGGAAAAATCGAATTTCAAACTTATTTTTATCGAACTTTGGAGTTTGAATTTCGCTCTTCGCGTTTCAGACGGACATCAGACAGTTCGATCGATTCAGAACGCGTGATAAGTATTCGAATTTCTCTACAGCCCAGATACGTTTATGTACGTTGCAAATGTAATATGCGTGTATTTATTCGAGTTTAATAAAAAAAAAAAATCCTGAATTTATTCGCGTACAACTCTTTTGATTGTTGAGTATTACGAGTTTATTCGTGTATGCGATGAATATTGATTTATTTTTGACGTTTACAACAACACAACAAAGATATGATCGTATTATGTATATATAAGGGCACGTACAATACCATAGTGAATAAATACGCGTATTTTTCGTACAAGTATGCGATTTTTTGTGTTATTATATTCGTGTAAGTAAAATTTCAAATGTTATTGCCCGCCCGTCCCTATGTGAAATGTGTAAATATTTATTTTATATTTTTAAAATTTACGATTTATTAGTGTTAAAATTCTTTTTTTTCTTTATAAATACATGCGATTTATATTGTGTTTGTGTAATATAAAATTCGTATTCACTCGGCGTTCGTGTCCGTTCGATAAATCCAAACGATTTATAAAATATTTATATAATATTTACCGTTGACGATAAGACTTCTTTTTATTTCAGTTATGTCCGTTGTGTTTCCTTCTTTGTGTATTTATCGACGTAGTGCGTGTCGGACGTCCGAAAGAGATATCAAAAATTACTGTAAAAAAACGTTTATTGTGATTTCGGTGCAAGTGTATATGATATGACACGATATAATATATATATATTGGTAACGACGTATAATTCGTTAACGTCGGCCCGTAGAAAAGAAAAACACAATCAAACAAATATTTTATACGATCCGTTATCGGGGGCAGTTTTTTTTTTTTTTTTTGCTGTTTATACAATCTTAAAAAAAAACAGTTTTTCATATCCTACGTTAATTTTAAAATATAGTTTTTTTTTCGCGCCAATATATAACCGGCTAGGTTGAGTATGAAAACATTACAGTAAATAATTTCATATAATACACTCGCAGTGTTATAAAACAAAAAGAACTGTTATCGCGCTGATATAAAATATTGAAGAAATGTCAAGCGACATTTTTGTGTCACCGTTAAGAGGTGTTCTCGTATAAATGACGTGTGTAATTTCCTTCACGTAACAACGACACGTTCTGAACGTGCCGATTAATAATAATTCAATAATGAGAATACACGCGCAAAATACGCTTAAAAAATTATCATACATGTACGTATTTTTAAAATTCTGTAATCCGATCCTATTTATTATAATATTGTATTGGCGCGTTTTTTCTCCCCTGCAGTACGCGTTTCAAAATGTCGTCTCGTTAAATTCCCTCGTGCATTCGAATAGGACTAAATACGAATTTCATTCTAAACGATTTGTATTAATTAGCATTTCTTGCAGCGCAAAAAAGAAATAGAAATTAATGACGACAGACCAGACGTATATTGCGTAACGTGTACGAGTTGCGTTTGAACCGTTCGCACGCGTATAACGTATTGTGTATTATGTAAATCGTTACTTTTATCGAATGTCACGGAATTTTCCAAGGTATTATTATAATTAATTGTATTATTTTATTTTTTGTACTTGTGTTCGGCGCGGTATATAATGCAGAAGTTACGATACATTCTCATCGTTACGATTTATAAAAAGAAAACTAAAGTCACACGTCATATAAAAACTTATACTATCGTATAATGTTTTACGTTTGAAAAAACGTATAACGCGGTGTAGTAGTCTGTAAAAAAAAAAAAATAAAAAATACCGTTTTAGCTATTTTTTTATTATTATAATCATTTGTCGTTGGAGGTTTTTTTTATTTTTGTTCTCTCTTAACGTCACGTTACAAGACGTGTTTTTCTCCGATAAAATATATTCTCATAACAACAATACACGGTCATTGTGACTAAATCCGAGTCGCGTATATTCGTCGTTTTCGTTCACGTGCATTTATTATATTATACTATACACGCATATTGGAAAGTTAAAAAACGCTGACATGATTTCCGTTATGAACATCTATAACGGGCGTTACACTAGATTTTAACAATATATTCTGTATACGTACATCACGTTTTTTTCCCCGTTGTAAAGCCATATTTTTATTGTGTTATACGCGCGTTATTATAGTACTTTTTTTTTTTTTTTTTTTGTCGTATTCTAAGTGGTGTCTGTTAACACTCTGGTGTCGTGTGTAAAGCAGTGTTCGAGGCGTATACAAACCATAAGTACAAATCGATTATTATTCGATATCGTGAAGCTCGTGTTTACCACCGGCTTCAGTCGTCACGATCAATAATCACACGCGTATAAAAAAAAAATCAAAATTAATACATTCTTACTCGGTTTTTGTAAGCAGAGTTACGTTTTCATAAAAATCGCGTGACAATATTATTATTAGCTGACGGGTTTGTTCGTTTTTTGTACACTACGCGCGGTATTTTAATCGCGTACTGTTTTGGAAAAAAAATTAATTTTATAAGGGGAACAAATCGTGTTTTTTTTCCAAACACCCGTTTCCATTACACGGTTTATAAAGAATTATAAATATAATCGAGTGCGGTCTCGAGAACGAAAAACGCGGTTCGCCGAGTCTTATTATTATAATAATAATAATATGTACTCGGATTTTTCGAGATTTTAAAAAGTCCGCGTTAAAGCGTTAGAAATAGTTCTCTCGTTCGTCGTATACCGCGTGATTTGTTTGAAATTATGAATTCTCGTCGAAATTCTATTTATTTTGTTTGTTTTGTAAACACCTCTTCCCCGTATAGGTTTGAAAAATTAGACGTTATGCGTTTATATTTGTTTGTTTTTGAATAAACGGATATTGTGAAAATATACAGCGACATCTCGACGAGTCAAGAGATATGCAGTTTTTTTTTCTCTGGACTTCGGAAAGGTTTTCGAACTATTATTAATGTTTTGGGAGGAAAAAGAATTCGACTCGATTGGTTTTTTTTTGTTTTTTTTTTTATTTTTAGAACGTATTATCGTTTTTCTTGCGAACAATCGAGGTTTTCGTAAGGGAACGGACGTTCTCTTCGACTTGTCGCGCCGAAGTCGTCCTACACACGTGTGCTCGTGCGTCGTATACGCACGCGAACGCGTAGAATTCAATTAAATTTTGTGTATTCGAACGAAAAATCACCGGAAACCACGATGTACATCATCACTGGTCCAGACCCCAAAATAATATTCGCGGGGTTGAGCAAACAATGTATTTAACACGCGACCGTGTTTCCGAAATGTGTTTCTAATTTCTCCTTTCCCTACGTCGTCGGTGCAACATGGTACGGAACGGAACGGAGCACAACATCTGTAACGACTGTGTTTGTATATAAATATTAAACCGAATGTGCTCTCTTTACTTCGGACTGGAAACGACCAGCTGCCGAACGTTTGGGAAGAGATTTTGTTTTATTGCTCATCTCCCCCTCAAAAAAAAAAAAAAAAAAAAAACGGCAATAGAGGAAGACGTCGCCGTTGGAGATGCGGTTCGGCAATTCCCCTCTCTCGCGCTGCGCCAGTTACATTTTCTTCTCATATATTTTGTACCCCGCGATGACGAATAGTATTGCGTTCGGAAAACAAACGAATGTCTGACGGGACGTTTTTTTCTCCTTTTTTTCTTGCGTTTAATAAATAATATTTATATTTCTCTCGTTCGTTTGAAATTGTGTTTGTTAACCGTGTCTCGAAACGCCGTTTACAATCCCTTCGTTACGAATATCGTGCTCGCAAACAACACTCGGCGCGCTCGTGGAACGCGCGGCGCGTTTAACCATCCCCGTAAATGCTTTCAATTTTCGAAACATCTTTTTTTTTCGTTTTTTTTTCGAAAATATTTTAAAAACTACTCGTCGTACACACAATGTACAACTGGTACGCGAGAACGTCGGGGGATTTATTTGATGGAGGATATTCAGTGAATTTCCCGTATGGGGGGGTCTCGTGTTCCGGCCGTTCGAATCCGTGGTGTGCAACGCGAAAATACAGAAAATATTCACAGAATTGAAATGTTTATACGATCAAACGGCGTTTCACGGCGTGGTAAACGGACACGGCGTTTTGTATATTCAAGACATCGAATTTTTATTTAAAAAAATATAGTTGTTGTTTTTTTTTAAATGTATCTTAAAACGTAAAAAATAAACTGTAAAAATCGTATTTTGAAAAACCTAACAATAATTAAAAAAAAAAAAAAAAAACGCCTGCGTCACTGTCTAATAATTTATTTTGTTCGTGAAAACAGTGTACGACTACTACTGCGCGTGGCCTTTTTTTCTCTCGCAATTATTATTTTAATGATAATTGACACGGCCTAGCGGTGTGTCCTCTCAACGCGTTTCCAATTTTGTTTTAATAACGATAAATTATTTTACGCGGAAAATCCTTTTTGACTTATAAAAGAGTTTATTTTCGAGTTTTTTCGGATTTTAAAATATTTCTTAAAGTGTTCGGCGTCCTAACTATTATTGTTATTACGCATACGCGGAGAACGTTACGATATTTCTCAAATTGTATAAAAAAAAAAAATAAAAAACGCTATACACAACGTATAATATAGTTTTGACGGTTGTCTTCTACGTCTATAACATTTTTAATAATAATAATAATAATAAAAAAAAAAAAATCGCGGTCTATTTTATACACCACCCGGCCGCCGCCACCCCGTTACCACCTGTCAATATTAATCTCGAGTAACAGCACCAATAGTCATCGTCAAATATAGTGATGGATTATTATTTACTGCAGTCTTCCTACATTTATATACCGAAACACACATTATATATTATCAATCTCCGGTTAACGCGGACAACAGCCACCGTTTCACACAGCACTCGTTTATTCGTTACACACCGGCGGCTGTGTACCGTTCGCTCCACGCGTATTCTCGACGACGACCGCGGTCGATCGATCAATCGCGGTGCCCGCCCACCATCAGCCGTTAACAAACGATAATAACGCGTCTCTGTCGCGGATAATTTTTGATTTCCCGCGGAAAAACGTAATAAATTTCTTATTTTTCTGTCGTCCCGCGTTTTTGTTGTTACGAGCGCTCGGTGAAATCTCTCACGTCGCTCGCGTACAGTGTCCGGGGATAAAAATCGCCGGTTCGTGTCGGAAATCGTTTTCCACGCCACCGTCGGGCGCGCTCGTCGAACGTACGTTGTCGTTCCGTCGCCTGTGTACGTATTCTCACGCCGTCTTGTAACAAATAACGTGCATGATGTATACGCGCGATTTCTGTTTTACATTTTAGTGTGACGTTTTCAATTCTGTCGTCGTGCGCGAATGTAACGCCGCGGCGAATGGCGAAAAGCACGAAAAACAATTTAGACGTAACAACTCGGAACCGTTTTGTTTGAAAATTCTTCGCGCGCGCGCGTTTTTCTTCTACTATCGATTCGGATCGGTTAATCGTAAACATTTTATTGTTGGCGAGCGCGAAATCGCCGCGTCCGTGAAACGATCGGTTTTGAATTCGAATACACGATTTTGGACCGCGGGAGGAGGAAAGTCCGCGTTCAAGGATTTGTGCGAACCGTCAGCGAGACTGGACAGCGAACGGGGGCGTTTTTTTCCCTCTCGGCGACCGCGCCGTTTATTTCTCGGTACTTTTTTCATTTTTATATTTTTTATTATTTGCACGACTCTCGTTCCACGCAATCCGATGCTGCCGAATATATATATATATATATATATATTAATATGACTGCGGCGTATAGACATTTTTTACGTCATTAATCACTATCAAAGCTTTAAACGCGCTTAGGATACGCGGCGGCGGTCGTCGCGGTCCGTAGTCGTTTGTCATCCGCGAGCGCCCGCGAGTTCATTTAACCGTGGAATTTGCCTTCTCTCGCCCCGTCGTAGCCGCGTCGTATTATCTCGGTGTTTCGCGGAACAATAAAAAAACGATCGAACAAAATCGTCGGTTCGATCGTGGACGTCGCGATTGATTAATACCCCGCCGAGATCGTCCGTTTAATGTCCGGACACTCTATTCATTATTTATCATACGATTTTTTTTTGTTTTTTTGTTTTCAAGAAATGTGTGCGCGGTATTTTTTTATTTGGTCAAAAAAAAAAAAAAAACGATTTCTAACGTTTTTATTTGCAGTAACTAAATATTGTTTAAAACGATATATATATTTTTTTTAATCGCGTATCTAATAAATATACACGTCCGCGCGAGTCGGTACTGTTCCGTATGTAAAATATCGTATTTCGAAATTAACGGTACGCTTTTCTCTCGCTTGAAGAGCAGCCGCAAAGAAAAATAAAACCCCCGCCGTCGAGTCCTTGCTATAATATCACTTTCTTCGCTATCGAGACGCGCACTTCAGCACGATCTATAATACTGGGAGTGAGACGGTTGCTGATGATGATGGTGGTGATTATTCGTTCACCACAGACTACGCGTAATCGACGACGGCACTGCTGTATTAAAAACGGCGGCCTGCGGTGTACACTCTTCTCAGCATTTAAATTCGTCGTCTATCAAGAGTAAATCGGCTACGGTATACGTATACAGAGTAGCCCCGGCGGAATCCCGTAATATTATTACACTCGTTGTGTTATTCACGCGCAATTCGGATCGTCCGGGGGGGAGTCCGTCTCATTGATTCCTCCTGTCCCGCGAAATCCGGGGATTCAAATACTCTCGATAACCCCCCCCGTTCGTCTTTTATACATTCGCGTGTATGCGTAAAAGGACTTTTTGAAATTGGAGTCTTCGGGCGTTTACGCGTAATAATATCGTGCTCGCGCACGCCCTCGTTGATGAACCGGCAGAAGAGGTCGCACACGTCGTCGTGCGTAGCTGCGCGGCGTTTGTTTTCACGATGCGGCAGAAGAAGTTTTGCGGAGTTTTCCGCCGCCGTCGGTTTCCGGTGGTGTTATTTATTATCGAGAAAACTTTATTCTGCGCATGCCAAAATCACCGTCTCCGTTCTATCACAACGCGCCCACGTATACAGTTTACATTGTTTTTTTTTTTTTGCTTTGTAAAACATAGAAGGGAAAAATCGTTTCATCGGGTCGTTCGCGAAGAAATTTCGTCGCGAGACGCACAGAAACACCCGCGACTCTCTGAATTCACTACTCGTACGCCGCGAAATTCCTGTACAACGAACTCGGGGCGGTACGCGCTTACGTCAATGTGTGCCTTTCGCGGTGTATTTGACTATTTTTTTCTTTCCTCTCGATTCGAAATCGCGACGATACGTCGCAGTTATATTGAAATATAACGTGACGGAGTTCTCGACTTGCCGACACAATATACAATTGTCCGCGTAAGTGTCGCGTCGACATTTTTTTCCGTTAATATGATAAACGCGCCGCGACGTCTGGGAATAATGAGTCGAGATGAAATGTACGGTGCGCGGTATATCCGCAGAGCCGTGAAAATAAATAATATTTTTAAAACGTTCGCGCACGAATTTCGTTTATTTCTTTTCATTCACGTTCAGCCTTCGTATAGCACTACCCGGAGTGTATCGTGCACGTCGATTATAATATATATATATATATATTTTTTTTTTATTAAAACGATTTACAAAAAAAAAAAGAAAAGAAAAACAAAAGAAATTGGCGAATAATATATTTTTTATGTTATTCGAACGTCATTCGCGTTTAAATGGTTTTCTTTTTTAAACGCGATGAAAAAAGTACGATTATGTGTTTTTTTCGAATGATATTCGCGTGTCTATATACGGGGGTTTTTTTTTTGTGATCTAAGTGGAGTCGTCTCTTGCCGTAGTCGGTTTTCGTATTACAAAATGACGTTTTTTTTTTTTTTTTTTACACGCGATCAAATGTATTATAATTTATATAAACGAATATTACTACGACGATTTAAATATATTTTAATCACTCGTATAGATTTTTGTGCGCGTTTGATTCTTTTTCCAGTCGATCGCATTCCGTAAGTGTCAACGTTGTTCCACGGCGTTTTGATATTTTCAAAATCGCCGCATTTTGTTTCTCTTGTACCGCGTATTATTCAATGTATTTTAATAAGTCACAAGTTTTCATTTCTCGTACGGAATTTCGATTTAGCAGCAAAATTTGATAAATCGTGTTTTCGACAAATTCCGAAAAAAACAAAATAATAATTATGTTACATTTAAACCTAAAACCGATTTGTTATACGAACCGATCGTCGAGATCCGATGCCGGTGGTTCACTCGAGGCCAAAATAAATGTATACATTACGGTTAGGTATATTTGAAAAATTGAATTTTGATAAATAAATAAAAATGTCCGGTGGTACAGCGAACACTAATATATTATGTACGTTTCAGATTTTTTTATTTTTCTAGTCGTTTTGTTTTTTTTTTTGTTTCGCTGAATAATAACAAAAAAAAACGAAATTTTTTTATTATTATTACATATCTTCTTCTGTCTATTTATTTAGTGTATATTTTTAAATGGCTCGTACCGAACTATTGTTTATTTAGAAGTTGATTTTACGTGTTTTTCTATGTATAAAACAATACGGTACTGTCCTATATACGTATATACACACACGCTACACTAAAAATTTATATTGTAATATATGGTGTGTGTGTGTTGTACGGTTATAATATTCAATTGCAAAATTGGAACTACATGTACTGATATAAACGACAGAAGTTGTGTACGTGTTTTAAAATACAAACAGCAACAGCATTCGGTTGAAAAAAAAAATAGAAATTTCGTCGTTAATATTAATGACTGATGATGCCCGACGCTACATCGTTTTTATACGACGATTAAATCGACTAGACTACATATATAAAATAAAAAATTCGTTGTATTTTTTTTTCGGTAGAAATATTAAATTCTATAAATATATAGCATAAACGTGACAAAAACGTTTTCGCACTTGTTGGCAACATACGCGAAAATAATATCGTAAAAATGTAATTAAAATAACAATTTTTTTTCTTTTTCGACGATAGAATTCGTAAATTGTTTTATTAAATTTATCGACAAATATGTAATAATAGTTAAAAGTTTTTTTTTTTTTTAGATATATTCGAAATTTCAATTTTTTTTTTGTTCTTACCCACGGGTATAGTTTTGGTATACATTTACAAATATTCCAAGTTCGAGACGACGTATATATGTACAAGTAGAAATGTTTGGACTCTTCTTTTGCTGCCACGATCCATCAGATCTGTTCGACAAAAATTATCGCAGATCGCAATCGGTCTTGTATATCGGTCTTCTTAATTTTCATTTCATTATGAATTATTCGATCGTTTGTCTACTACGGTTATAATAGTAGTGGCGCGGCCAATAAATTTCAAATTCTGAAAACCATTTTATTATTATTATTATTGATTTTAGTTTTGTTTCAATTACAATCGAACGGGTTTGGAAAATAAGTAGTTTGTACGAGTCGAATTGCGTGAAACGCGTTTCCGTAATACAATAAAATAACGAATTTTTCACGTAACACGAGTTCACGTGAGTGGTTATTATTATTATAATAATGTGTCTACTCATAAACACGCCTTTAATATTCACGTATAATATTTTATTATATCGTCGTGTTTGCGGTCGGTCGGCTTCCGACTAGCTGTAAACGTTTTACAATATAAACTTACGCCATCGTTTTGCATACTTTATGATAAAAAAATACTTCAAATCGTTCTTCCACGTGTCCGATTTTCAGCTACGCCGCGGTGGTAAACATTTCATTTTCGGCAATTTCGTTTTTATTGTTCTTCTCCGACTGTCGGCTTCTTCTTGTATATTTACATTTTAATAAGAACTTTAATGTTTCGTTTTACATTTTCCGGTTCAACATGTTAAACGGTATATATTGCGCGTATGTGTAGTGCGTGTAGAAAAGATTTAAATTTTATTACGTTCCTATCGTATACGTGTCAGAAGTCGGAGTTTCGAGAGTAAATAGTTGAATTGAAGTCGCGTCCGAGAAGTTCGCCGCGTCGTCGTCTCTGCACAGTGTAAAGAAATCGGTTTCCCCGCGTTTGTTTAATAAATATTTATATGAATACCGACCGGACAGAGTTATTTGTTTTCAAAACGACGGTTCGCGTTTTTCTACATTTAATAACGGCGTTAATTTTCAAACTTAACATAACACGCATTCTAGCCTTAAACATTTGTGTTGTTATTATCGAGTACCTCGCCTGATTCTGGAAAATCATCCGATAGAATGCACGTCAAACCGGAGGATAAATATCTCGCGGTGTCATTGTCTCGACTTCGACAATCGCATCTAAAAAAAAGGAACATTTTCAAAAAAAAAAAAAAAAGTGCAAGGAAAATCCTTTACACTTTTTCCCTTTCTATTCTACACGGAAAAAGACTCGGTCCAGCAGTTATTAGAATCCGAACGTACATCGATCCGATTCTTTTCGCTACGCCGCAGCGGTTCGGGCTCCAAACACCGTGTTGAAACCGGGATTCATTGGCGGGAATCGAAATCCGCGGAAACCGTTCGGCTCTAGAATCACACTTGGACGACAGTTAAAAACACACTAGTTTTTAAATAATTAAAGAACAATAATTCGAGAGAGACTGCGACAATCGGCGGCGTGCGTCTTATACGAATTATCACGAACGTCGATGTGATCAACATCTTCGTTCTACGCTAATGGTAGTACATCAACGCGATGGTAACAAGCGAGAAATCATTTTTTTTTTTTGTCTCTCCTTCTGTCCTAGAAGGAGATAAATATCGTTTTGTTCCGTCCCGCGTTTGATCAGTAGAATCCCCGAGTCGTCCGAAGAAACGTTTGTTCGTAGAAAAAGTCGCGCGAGCAATACTGTTTGATACATACATAATATAACGCGTGTGGGTTACGCGTACGTTTTGTTTTTCTACTCACTGGACTTTTATTTCTATTGTAAATTGGACGGTTTTCAGATCTCTTGTCCGTTTCCTCCGTTATTCCGTCCGATAACGAAATCCGACCGCAACGTCGCCGATGTATGAGTGCGGACGACGAGACAACGACTTTGCGTCTCACGAAAAGAACGTGGAAATCGTCCCCCGGAGACACGCACGACGAGAGGGGCTCCTCCTGCTACGTTGTCGTCCGTTCTTCACGGCCATATTCTCGATAATGACTGGACCGTTGTACGCGGTTTTCTCGTCTTACACACGTGGAGTTATATTATAGCGCGAGACGACGAGTGTTTTTATTTTCATAGCGCTACGGCCGCGCTCGTGTCATTTGAACAACGTACGCGTACAAACGTTTGGACCGTTCGATCGAATCTTCGTAGAAAAAAACAAAAACCGCTCTTAAGCCTCGTCGATTACATTGAGCGAGTTTACAAGCTGCTGCTAATTGGCTATTTTGGAAGCGGACTAGTCGGCCAGTGCGATTGTAATGATTACGCGCAAAACGTTCTGTTCGCTCAGTAGACAACTAGCTGGCGGGTAAAAACCACGTGTTACGTCGACGCGGTTGGATATTTCGTAGACACTGAACCACAAACGTCAGCGAGTAGCGAATAGAGTAGCCCGGCTTTCAACTTTACTCGCAGATAGTTTACGATCCGCTAGTTGGCTAGTATAAACATGATTACACTGGACGAGTTTACCAGCAAGTAGTGAATTTGCCGACTAGCGGCTTCTAAACTCGCTCAATGTATAATATCGAGGCTTTACCGACGACGAGCCGGCGACGGCGGGAAACTTGTGGTGGTGCGCGCTCTCGACTCTTTTTCCGCCCCTCGTCGGCACGCCGCACGCTTGTGTCGCCGTGTATTCCATTAGTAATCGTATACTTTTCCCCCGACCCCGTTGTACGCCGCGGTCATTGCGCGTCCAATGCATACAGTGGATTCTAAACGAACAAAACCGTATCTAGTTACGTTTCGGACAACGAACACGCTTTTCCTATCACTCTCCGACGAGTGAATATAGTATATGTGTAAACGTTGCATTATAAATATATACGCGCTGTTGCGAATTACAGAAATCCAGTTTTTCTCGCGCCGCGGTTCGTTTCCAAAAAAAAAAAAAAAAGAAAAGAAAAGAAGACGTTATTGTCTGCGCGCGCGGTTCGACTCATTTCAACGCAATGTGCGTATTAAAAAAAAAAAAAGAATATAAGAGTATCGGATACGCTTCAAAAGTGAGAGTTTCGTGTTTTTTCCACTGTTTTTCTCTTTACAGCGCATATGTTTAAACAAAAGAAACAAACTCTTTTAACCGTTCGATTGTTACCGATTGCGATTTAAACGCAGATCCAATGGCAACGTAGAATTTTACATAATCTTTGTATTTTGGTGCGTCTGCGAAGTCCCGATAGAGTCGATGTGCGCGGTCGTTTCAAAATTTTTCTTCTTTTTTTTTTCGATTTTCTTTACGTTTCTCGTAAATATCGTCAAAAATCGATTTCTCGTAATAAAACTTAAAAAAAATAAATATCATCTGCTTCGGCATTTTTTTTTTGTTTTCTGTCGGATTCTCCCTACCGAAATTATCGATAATTTTTACAGGACGTTTTAAATCCCGCTTGCGTGTAAAACAAAAAAACAAAAAAAAAAGAGAGAGAAAAAAACACTAATTCCTAACGGTTTTCGGCCCGGTGTACAGTGTTAACGCTCTTCGATGTGAAATTCCAATGTGCTGCTCCCAAGTTAACGCTGAATTCAACGATACATTTATCCGAAACACTTTTCGTATAGATTTTTTTTTTTTTTTCGTATTTCTTTTCATTCGCATTGTTTTCGGGTTAAACGCGCGTTGTTGTGCGTGTGTGTGAGCCCTATTAAAAATTTTTGGTATTATATATGAACGGGAGACTTTTTAGCGGGCACACAAAGTGAATCGGCCCGGAGTCTGTGAATAATTGAATGTAATTCGGTAGGTCATTTAAAGGGCCCGTTGTACCGGATTGTCTCCGAAGAGTCGAACGCAAAACTAATTGCCTTCATTATACGCAGGGTGTGACGCCCGTGTAAGTATACACATACGACCGCGATCGATTAATGTAAAATACCGTGTTTACGTATATTCGTTGGCCAAATCGCGTTGGAAGTGAACATTTGTTTTTTTTATTTTAATCGTAAAATATATACGAACACACACACACACACACACACAAACGAATAAAAATCGGAGTGGAGTAGTGAAACGAATAAAACATATTATAAGCGTTTTTTTTTTGTTTTACTTTCTATAACGACGCGTGTATATATATACATATTGAACTGTGAGAGACGATCACGACAATTTATATCGCGTCGTACGTATGACGAACATCTGGCGGAAGATACGCGCGTATATCGCTCTCACGCTGTGGGAATATATTGTATAGTTTTTAATTAATTATTATTATTATTCTAAGCAAACGAGATGGAAAAAAGTGCGTTTTACCGTGTTTTTTTAAAAAAAAAAAAAAATAAATAAATATTTTCGTGTATATTAAACGCGCCCTCTTCTAATACGCTTATCATAACACTTGCGCGTATTCTACAGCCGCGAATATCGTTCAGCTGTCATAGCCGCCGCCGACATGTCGAGAAAATCGCGCGTACAATTGAATATAGTGTCGCGCGATTGATAAACGGAACGCTAACGTCAACTCTTTCCGGGAATGGGTCCCCCGGTAATGTGAAACATCACGCCTCATTCTACCAATACCATCGGAAGGAAAAAGGCTCTGGTTACAGTCTTCGTTAAGGGATTCTGTCTTATCTCAGACCGTAATACGTTATAGCGATACGCTTTTAAAATCGTCGAATCCATCTCGAGACGCTACTCCATGCTCTGTACAAACGAATTTTAACGCAACCGAATAATGGCGTACTTCATGAAACGATTTTACACACAAGAATGGCGACATTGAGCGAGGCCACTCGACCGCGGACGGGATTTAAGCTGCCTCTTAGCCCCGGCTGCGAACGGGACGTGAATGATGCGCACATTTGACGCATCGGCGGAGAAGCTATTAGATACAGTCCTGAATGTGATTGTGCCAATGAAAATCGGACAGTGGACTGTTTTAGATTGGCCGAGGAGAATATTCCAAGGACCGACAGGGATTATGATGTAAAGAAACGGATCGGGTGGACAGTTAGACAACTCGGACGTGAGTTTATAGATACGAATTTGAATGTACAAATTGTATTTCGCTGCGATCATCATTGTCTTTTTTTTTTATCTCAAATTTTTATATTTCTTGGTTATTTTCTATTGACATTAGAATTAATCTTGAAATGTATTATGGCGTGTCGTAAAATACGATAGATTTACACGATTCACTGTGTTTGTGTCGTATAACGTTCTTCACTCTGGCGTTTAATTCAATATGTTCTATTATTCGTTTTACGTTTTTAATTCTACAGAAAATAAAAAAAAAAAAATTCGCATCGCGCGTATATTAAATAAATTGCGATTGATATTAAAAAAAAAAAACGGTTTAAATATTACAAAAATCATTATTTGACATTCAGTTTTTTAAACACAACGGACGGTTTCAATTATGACGTTTTTATCAAAACTGACATTTTTCCCCGTACGAATTACGGATTTTAAACGCGCCAGAGTAAAAACAACTGATTGATCGATTCGACAATACCCGCGGTACCGATATATGCACGCGGACAACTGTACAAATTTGAATATATCCGTCCGTCGCCAATAATTCTTTTATCGTAAACGTATCATTATAAATCCAATCGTTTTAAATTTCATATTTTCAAAATGATTTTTACATCATTACCGTCGAAGTATGGTCTTTGAGTGTATTCGATATTTGATATTTTAACGGGTAATTCGGTGAGGTTTTTTACTCTTTTCCATTAATCGGTTCAAAATTTGATTCTTTTTTTTTTTGTTCGGATTGTTATAGAATTTGAAACGAAATTCCTCCTATTATTCCTATTTCTACTAGACGCGCGTATATTAGCTACTTTGTACAGAATGTTAAAATCTCTATAATTCGAGTAAGTATTTTTCTTCTTGTTTAAATCTCGTCGGATATCTATTAAAGTGATCGAGCGCTTAAAATATTAAATTTTTACCACAAAAATAAATTAATTAATCGGATAAAATCCACTCACAGCTACACGAACATTCGCGCACGTCGTACCAGCTGTAGTACGTGCACATACAGCCGCATTTATAGTGGCGTATATTGTACTGTTCGGTAAGTTTGTCACGCGTTTTCACCGTCGTCGTCGGCGGTTATAATATAATATATATGTAAGAGAAAAAGTAAAGCGATTTGTCTCCGTACTATTGCTCAGGGTTCTTCTTCTCTAGCCCGTTCCTGTTACACGCATAATATATAGGAAATCTAATAGAATTTCCTAACTGTTTGTTAACCATTGCACACGCTCGTCTCTTGCTTTGTGTGTGTATGTGCGTATATATCTGCTTAGTTCAATGATCCTTATAATTCCACCGCGTTTTAGTAACCGTGCCGGCAGCATCAACGGGGTATAAGGACTACACGAGAACGAAGCGAATTACGTCAAACTCCTCTTTCGGGGCGAAAAAACTTTTATTTCTCTATATTAGTGTTTTCAAACACTATTTCCCGTCGTAAATCCGTTCAAAGTTCTTTTCCTTTTGTCGACACACACGCGTACGCATATAGAGCTATAACAAGCTGGCGGCGCGTTGACTCCGGTGCAAAATCTTCGAATTTATTTATTATTTATTCTATGAAATATTTTTGAAAATAAAAAAAAATTACATATACTCGTATATTACAAGGTGTATGGTCAAAACGTAAAAACGTCTCGTTATTGTCAGCTGAACGAAAAAAAAAAATCCGTGATTGTGTGCAGGGAGTGGTCCTCCGGTTTTCGTACACGTGTTGTATAATATACGTGCGGCACAGACGGTTAAAGTTATTTATAACGCTTATCGATTTTTATTTTTCCCAATAATTTTGCGAAGCGTAACGAAAAAAAAAATTGCAAAAAAAAAATACCTGGTTATACATTACACAGTACATCATCGTCGCTCTTTTCATTTTTTATTGTACGCTTCGATATTTTTTTTTTTTATGAAAGTTTCTCTTATTTATATAAGTTTTTTTTAAACAATGTTACGTGAGATTCGGAGGAAATTTTAGTTTCTAAAAAAAAACATCCAAACTCAAGAGAATTTTCCCTTCGTCGGCTTTCTCAAGTTTTGCGTCTTCACATAGTTATGTAAAATATCAAGTGCGACACGTATTATCTCGTTTCACTATACCCCGCGACTAAAGCCAAGGCCGTCACAGCAATTACTCTTCCGAGTAATCAACAAAAGAAGTCCACTAACAACAAATATCAAATTGCACGTCTAAAAAATGTACATAAAATGTATATCAATTCACGCGGCTAGGAACACACACTGGAGAGAATACGAACAACCCACTACACTGAAAATGATAACAGCATGCGAATTCTTCGTAAGAAACGAATTCATGAGCTACTAAATTACGAACAATAAGAGAATCCGATGGCAGAAGACAAGAAGAAATTAACCGGAAACCCCTCTTAAACTCAGGATATGTGCACGCTTAGCAGACATCGTGAATCGTCAAGCGTTTAAAGAGCGTTTTAAAGAGAAGCCACTAATTTAAGAGGATAAAACCAAAACGAAATCCAAACAAACTCTCTCTGCAAGGGGCCTTCATACACAGGTTAAAATCACACCAGCACTGCACTGCTCTCATTTCGCATATTTTCACTTTTCTTCGTATCGTATTAATACACGTTTAAGTATTCCGGTATAATAATAATAATAATAATAATAATAATAATAATAATAATAATAATATGATGATGATGATGATGATGATGTTTTCGGTGTTTATAAAAAATCTCGTTAACAATAATATTTGTTACGCAGAGATCGATGTTTTCAAACACTCCTTGCAACAGAAGAGCAGTGTTGAACTAAAAACGTTCGTTGGTCTGATGTGGAAACAATTATTATAGTTATATTATCGATTACGTCACTGTATTTAATAGTCAATCGGTTTTATAAAACGCTGTACGATAGTAGGTTAAATGAGTGCGTGCCGTGTGTACACCACAGTCGTGATGTGTGTCGTCGATCTGTAATACGAGTAGTAGAACCGTTGCCGTCGAGCGCGTAAAAATATCGAGGTCAAGTGTAGAAAATATAATTTATTGACGAAAACGGAATAAGAGACGTAATGTAGTGGAAAATTGGTTTAGAATTTATATTCAACCGATGATACGTTATTATAATAATCGCGTTCGCCGAGTTTATTTACATAATATAAATATACGAAAACGATTTCGTACTCTCAGTGTACATATTATAACGTCGTACGTATGTGCGTCGCCGATTTTCAAAACTTTTAATTGCTTATTAATCGCTTGATATAAAATATATAATATCGCGAAAATCGTTTCGAAACTTTCCGAATGCAAAATTTTCCATTTTATCTCCGCGCCGTTCGTTTTCGTACGTTTATAATAGTAATAATAATAATAATAATAATAATAATAATAATAATAATAATAATAATAATAATAATAATAATAATAATAAATGTACAATTCGTTTTCGTCTCCGGGGGCTGTGTTTGGACGTTGTGCACGACGGATAAGTCGACCGTCGGCCATCTTCAATTCTCTCGTTTTTCCGTCGTATTTCCGTCGGGCGATTTCGATACGTTCCTCATGAATTCCCTCTCGGAGGGAAAAACGTTTCTACGACAAGGGACTTGTACAGCGCCTACGCATTATTATTATTATTATTATGGACAATTAATTTTTCTTTTTATATATAAATATTATTTTATTTTTTGATGAATCACCTCGCGGCGTCGGTGTTTAAAAAAGGGGTACTGTTACTTATACGGGCGCGTGTATACGAAAATAAAAATAATACTGATCGATCGACGGTTGACAGACAGAAGCGTATATTATTAAATGTATTTATTTTTTTCGCCCTTCTCACGCGGCGGCCGCCCTTTTCAGGGTGAAAGCCCGTCGCGGTGTTTGCCGGAGAAGGGCACGCGTCTCCTCGTATCGTACGCCGCACGACGGCGCGCGGTGAAGGGATTTTGCTGCGCCCCCCCATTCTCCCCCTCATCGATAGTCTTTAAAGAATTCTGTCAGAATCCGTGGCGGCGCACTTGTTTGCGCCGTTGACGACCATCGAGGAGGGATAAGACGGAAGAGCAGTGCGAGAAAAAGGGATTGTCAGAAGTGATGGCGGCGGCGGCGGCGGCGGTGGTGGACGAGCGGAGAGACGACGACGTTTTCCCCGCGAGTTTTCCGTCAGCTCGAATTTTCGTCCTTTCAACTGGAAGTCGTTTATCTTGCCAACAAGTATTATACACGCGTCCGTCCAGAACAATCGACACGCCGCCCTGTGATTGTTATTGTTTCTTTTTCTATTTTCTTCCTATCTCGCCTTTCTCGCGCCGTATAAAGTGTGCGCGTGATTAATAATTTTTCGTAGAAATCCTTTTATTTCCCCCATCGATACCGTACGGATTTATTTATTCCGCGTTATTACTCCTACCAAACCGTTCGTCGGGTTTTATCACAATATAAGTTTATTATTATTATTATTATTATTTCTTTAACCGCGTGTCAGGTTACTTGTAGTTATTTGGAGGACTATCAGTTGTCTTGGAAAAAATCGGTGTCGATCGAAAACTTTTATTTGATATTACGGATTATTGGGGGGAAAAAAATAAAAATAATAATAAGAAACGACGAGTTTCAACGGGGGTGTATTCGTATGATCTCGTCATAATTCTTTCATATCTGGAAATTACCAAAAGCGACAAAAGTGTTTGGATTTTTTTTTTGATATTTACGAGTTGTACGTTTTATTTGTAAAAAAAACGTAAGTCATCATTTTTACACGCTCGAGATTTCTATGTAATATTATTTCAATATCCGCACTTCATTAAACTCGTGGCGGTTGCAGGCGGAGGGATTATTATCGATGCTCGCGGTTTTATCGGTTTTTTTTTCTTAAAAATATATATACGCGCCGATCGTTTTACGATTCAGTAAATATGATTTAACATGTTCTCTCGCGACGGCGAAACGCCGAGGCGGTTCAATAATTCGATTTATATATGTATATGTACGTATATTAGAAAAAAAAAACGTGAAAACGTCTCGAGGAAATCGTGTAAAATTTATGGGACTAAAGCCGCGTGTAGAATGCGTAAATTAATTTGTATTCCAAAAAAAAAAAAAAAAAAAAAAACGTGCGAACGTCGACGTTTTAATACAAACAAATAAAATAAAAACGAAAACGAAACACACGAATAGGGGAATTAATCTAATTTTCTCGTGTTGGGCGTTCGGATTTTGTCGTACGACTGCGTAGCGAAAACGGCAACAAAATAAATCGTCTCGCGGTTTTTTATTTTTCGAAATTTTTTTTTTTTTTTTATTTCGATTTCTGACGAATAATTATTACAATGATAATTCGTACGCAGCGCGGTTTTTTATTATTAATAACAACATCGGTCGGGTGACGTAATTTTTTTTTTGAAAAAATAAAAAAAACACTGTAAAATAATTTATTCGTCGACAACATTATACCAAAAAAACGTGGTAAAACCGCGCCTAGTATTATTATAACACCGCCGTCGTCGTCGTCTCTGACGTAAACTCACAAATTGTATTTGAGAGGATTCGGAAAACGAAGCCAATCAATCAATACGCGTATGTATTATATACGTGACGAAGTCGAACAAATGCTCCCCAATAACTATACGCGCATTGAGTAGCGGAATATATCGTTCTAAAAAAAAAAAAAAAAAAATAACGGAAACGCCGAAAAGTTTCGATATCACGACGTGTTCAGTAACGAATTGTGTGTATTAATTATATTATTTGTAATATAATAATACACACATATAATAAGCCTCGGCTCGTTTTTTTTTCTTTCTTTGTTTCTACTCGATAATACGTTTTTTTATTTATTATTCTCGTGACATTCTTTCTTCTCGACGCACTATCATATTTTTTTTTTTTTTTTTTTGAAACATACCGCCGAACACTGTTCATATATAAAACCTCCGAAATTGTCAAATTACTAAAACAATTATCGAGAATAATTTGTTAATTTACTCGGTTTCAGTATGAAAAAAAAAATTTTTCCGTTCTTTTATCAGCTCGTAAAATTATACTGGAAACGATATTTGCTATATGTAATATTTAAATAGTTATCGTTTCCATGGTAACCGGTTAGGTTACGTGTGTATTTTTTCGAATTTTATTCTTCCTCTTTTTCTTCTTCTTTTTTTTGGTCAAAAACCATTCGCAGACAATTCTTTTAATTGTTTTTCCCGTTTCCGAATCTTATACGACGAAATCTCCGAGAACTCTTTTTCTAAATACCATATATCCGTTTTTATTGATATTATTATTATTATTTACAGCCAATACAATAATATTAAACGTATTTAACGTGCGTGTGTACACCACGATTTGTTCGTTTACAGAAATTAGAAAAAAATTATTTTTTTTTATATATGTATACGAAATGTACGACTCCATTTAGAAATAATATATCGTGCGCGAGATTATATTATGTAGACGATAGTTGTTATTGTATGCCTGGTTTGAAAATTTACCAAATATTTGTTGAGAATACTATTCGAGTACATATGAAACAATAACACTAAAGTTATTTTTAAATACATTTTAACGCGTACGTGTTATACGTATTATCTTTTAATTGTGTATGTCGTTACGTTTTGTGATTAAAATTACTGCGTAAATCCGTAGTAGTACCGTTTGAAATTCAAACGTATTTTTCTTTGTAAATCATTTCACTAAAAACGCGATAACACAACAACCGTTTACGTTTCGCATTTGACTTTCTGACATTATTTTATATGACATACTATAATATTATTGTATTATCCGTTTCGTGTTACGACGGGCAGAAAACATCAGAGACGAGGACCGGTGAACGTGGGACAATTGTTAATAATTAATTTTTGTGTTGTCTGTTCATTTGTACCGCCGAAATTGGTCGGCTTTAGAATTTCGCGTGTTTTCGGTGTATCGGGTTATTATGATTTACGGGTTAAAAACAAAAAAAATTATATTTAATTTTGCGGAGAGAAGGAGGAATATATTGAGACAATTAAACGGTACTCTGCGTACACCACGTATTAATCGCGTTATTTTAGAATCGTTTTGAAATTCTTCTTTTTCTTAAGCTTTTATTGTCCTTGGAAGGCTTTTCACTGCCTCAACTGATTTTCTGTCTCTATCAATGTCTTCCGTTATTTTCGATACTCCTCGTTTACACTTGTTTTGATCACCGTCTTCCCGGCGTATATCACAAACTGGTCGTAGGAAATTTGAGTACAGGCGAGCGAACCTTTAGGATCGTCTTGAAAGGAGTTTTGACTTAAAACGATTTTCCCGAAGAGTAACAACCGTGGCATATATCCTCAGTTCAATTTCATTACGCATGTTATTGTATGTTCGTCCGAAGATATTTGAAGTCTTTCGCCCTCCTGTTCTCTTGTTCATGACTAAATATTTTGTTCTGTGTCCTGGTTTATTTCCAGGCCGATTGGCTTCGTTGCTTTGAAATTAAAAGGAAAAAAAATGTAATATTACGCGTAGGACGCGAATGTCGTGTCTCGCACAGATCGCGTGCAGCTGTGATTTTTTCTTTTTTCGTTTTTGTTATATCGTCAAATTATAATATTCATTCGGCGAAATCGTATTCGTTCCCCCTTTCGGCGTATTGCAGTAGTAACCAACAACAATAACAACAAGCGTTCGACGCCATTCCGTATTATTTAATCGTAACATCGCGTTATTATAATGTTAAATTCGCGTAATTGTGTTGTTATTATTCACGATGACGAGTGCACGACAGCAGTGGTTCTCAACCTCTTCGACACTACGGACCATCTCGATTCGCCAATGGCCTTACAAACATACAGGATTTGATTAACGGTAGAAATAATAACGCGTTGAGACATTTTGTGCGAGAAATGTCCGATTGTGTTCCGTCCTCCGACGACCGCTAGCCGGCATTACGTTACATTTTTTTTTTCGATTTTGCAGATTAAGAAACTACGACGCTGCACGTTCGAAACGTTCCAATTTTTTTTTTTATAAGTATAAAATGACTCTTTTTTTTTAATTCAATATTGTTATGCCAAAGAATTGCGAACGTTTAAAACTCCGTGTTTTCGCATTCGATCGTGACAAAACGATTCACCGGGGCCCGTTTGCGGAGGGATTCACCGAGGGAAACAACCCGTCCACCGTCGTGTAGACCGGAGTAAATGTATAGAAACGGAATAGAAGTAGATTAGATAATCGTAGTTGTTATACCGCAAAGCGCACACACGTTTCCTATTTAATATATATATATATACGATTATCCCTTTGTATGTTTTATTTAATCCATTTTGCGAATTAACGAATAAGTCCCTCGTTATGTAAATCGATAACTTTATACGGTTAGTAATTACGCTTCGAATTTCGAGAATTAAAACATTTTTACGACGCCCTCGCGGTAGATACGATTTTATTTTTTCTGATCGGCGGCGGAGGGCTATTGAATCGTAATTTTTAATGAAAAAAAAAATCCCCCCGTAATTACAAAAAACAAATCGGACTCGCCGATTGTCGTCGTATACACAGTTAAAACTTTTTCCACGTTGTATACGGTTCGCGTTATGCGAATAATAGATTTTTCTATTGGAATTTTCTCTGTACAGAATTTTCTCGCGTTTTCTATACAATCGAATGTGAATAAAACGAATACGAATTATTTATATCTCTGCAGTGCGCTCATTAATATCTCTTTCGTATCTACGTCACCGCGCGTTAGGTATAGTTTACAAAAAATCTACTTCTCTTTATCCTGCGAAAATAATTGACATTTAAAAGTAATTGAGATTTAAGTAAACAAAAAAAAAAAAAAATAGTAGTTTTTTTTTCTTATATAGACGATATAAACGACTGGATTAGATGTCGTTATTTCTATTCTTCAATCGGCAACGAGTTTCCATCGATTTCCATACGTTTTCAAAAATATAACGTAAATACGCGATCTGAAACGGAGTCGTTTTGAAAAGTGTTCGCGTTTTATGCAACGGGGGGTGGGGAATGTAAATACTGACAATACACGACGAAACTATAATAGCGATTCTAAGTAAATCTCACGCGTAACGTATTAACGATTTTTTTTCTTATTTTTTTTTTTCAGGTAATTTTCGTTATTATATTTCGGAAAAGTAAAAGTGTGTCGCGAACTGCACGCGTAAGTACAACACACGACGTACGTACAATAATATTATATTGAGAAATTTACCGTCTCAACACACGACGTATGTAATTAATATAATTAGCTGTTTTTTTTTTTTTTTTTTTTGTACACTCGTGCTTCTAGAACGCACGCGCATTGTTTATTTCCCACGCGTTCAGGCAATATTTATTTATACCGCTATTTATGTGTAACGGAAAACGGATTTTAAGTTATGTGTAAAAAAAAAAATGCTCGGCGTACGTCTGCCGAATACGTGATTTTTCTTCTTTTTCGTTCGTTATTATAGATTAAAAATAATGCGCGTTTTCATTGTCTCTCGCCGCGAGAACTCGCGAAAATCTCTCGTATAAATAATAATAATATTCCGCGGTCAATATTATATGTATAATGCTTTCGAGGGGGTGGGGGTCTTTCAAATATTTTCAAACGCATTTCTTCGGTGTTTTTTTCTTTTCCGTTTTGTTTTTTCCTCCCCTCGTACGATCGGTTCGAAACGATACGTATTTCTTTTTTCCTTTACGCAAAATCAATACATATTGCGGTTAACCGGTATCAAAAAGAAACGGAAAAAGAGTGGAATAAATTATTTTATATAATTCTATTTTATTTTGTATCCGGAATTTATTTATTTATTTGGGTATAAGCGCGCGTCTCCGAATTCTAAAAAAAAAAAAAAAAAGCTCGTCGTTTTCCATTATTTTTTCGATTCGTCGTTTTTTTCCATTCTTTCTAAAAAGTCGTTCCGTGAACGAACGTGTTTTAAAGAGTTCGAATAAAAACTAATAGCGTGTTTATTATACCGAACGTTTTTTTTTCTTTTTCGCTCTACGTTAAAACACTCCAATAGTAGTTATCCCGCGGTTTTATGCGTAATAATAAAAAAAAAAAATCCAATTCTCTTAAGTACGACGTTTTAAATCAATTAGACTCTATACGCTCGTTGTTCCAATAGTATTTATAGAACAGTTGTTTGAGTAGCTTATGTAAATGAAAATGTACGTTTTATACTAATTCCCCGCCTCTTCTCCAACTCCTTTAACATAAACGTTCGCGAGCCCGTCGCGTAAATCGTTTTAATTTACCAGTTCGTACCACCATACACTACTGTCGTACACGCGTGCGCCGGGGTAGATGTGTAGACGCAAACTTCCAGTGTAATGCAATAACACGATTTAACGTTTAACCTCCGTCGTCGCGATTCCTATATATAACAGCGTGTAGTACAATCAGTAGGATGTATTAAGTGATTTATTATAACGCTCCAACGGTTTGGATAACTCGGAAACTGCGGCGTTGTATAGGCGCGACCGGCTATTGTATTAAACGCGGACGATGCGTTTGAAAACGAACGATATCCAAATAAAAAACCGTTATTGAATTTAAATCAATAACTCGACATAATAGGCGTTAAAACGGAATTCTTTTCTATTCGTGTACCCGGTGTTATTATGTTATTTGCAATAAATCGTCTCTACGTCGAAAGTCAAACGTTTTAACGCGGACACGAGACTCGAACCGGCAGCCAGCCTTTCCCGGTTTGCATTCCTTCAATAATTTCCATCGAAATCACGCGCGCTACAAAGAACTCTCCGTGAAAGCTACTGTGTGTGTGTGTGTGTGTCGTACTCTCTCCAGACTTTTTAACAAAAAGAAAACTTCTGAAGAATTTTTCAAAAAAAAAAAAAAAAAAAACACCTCCGTTACAGGCGATTATCGTCATTTGTTTGGCGTTTCGAGTTAAGACTGCGCGGACTTCGACGGTATCTGTTTTTCGCGCGCGTTTTTTTTTTATCCCCGTCATAAACATTGCGACTTTCGAACGTTTTCCGTAGTTTCGTTGTACGGCCCAACGGCTGCGCGTTCTCTCTCGGGCACGGTTTCGTTCGTTTTAAATAATAAAATATGATCGCCGTTTGTTTTTCTTTCGCCTCAGTTAAACGAGTCAACGTAGTTATTAATATAATATAATTAAGTATTCGAATAGACTGCTGTCGCCGCACGTTTTTCATAAGCAAATGTGTGTGTAATAATGAGTGATTGTCATAACGCGCGCGAGAAAAGAAACGCGTTTTCTCTCGCGATGTCCGACGATTTATATAAAACGGTTTTCGCGGCATTAACGAATCGGATTACGTGTAAATATACATATTTTTTTCGTAAATATGTTTAACGCTACAGCAACACGAGCGGCAAACAGCGGACCGGTGTATTTTTCGCGCACAGAACGTCGTCGTCGTCGTCGGTCTCTCTTCGCATACGGCGCGCGGGGTCCGTAACCGCAGCAGCAACAAACCCCGAGGGGTCCGTGCGGCGGTGTGTACACGGAACGCCGCGATCCGACGACGACCCGCAGTCGTAATCGATACGCGGGATCGGGTTATTCGTCGAGCCTGTCGGGGCCTGTAAAGTGAGACACGGCGAGTGGTCGATGAGAGCGTGTGGTGGTGTGGGTCCGTTTTAGAGACCATTTTACTGACGCGAAAATGTCGAAAAGGTTTTATAATACGCTCTGCGCTGGTCCCTCCACGCGCCGTTGTTCTCTCGTCGTCACACGACCGCTAAAAACGTCGTTTTCTTTCGGCTCCCCCGCCGCGTTCTTTACTACGATTATTTCGGGGGATTTTTTTTTTCTTTTTTTTTTGTTCCCCACTAGTTTTTCCTTTCTGCTGTACGCCTCGTAAACGAAATCCGTTCGCCTCTCGTCGCTATTCACTACGTCGCGCACGAGCGACGAGAGCGTGTGTGTGAAAACCGTTCGACCGTCGACGAATATTGTTTTTCTCGCGCCACTCAACTCCGTGGCGTTTCTGACCGTATATGTATATGTTTTTTTTTTTTCGGATTTATCCGATCTCGTTCGTTCGGTTTCTCGCCGCGGGCGCGGTTTTCACGCGAAAAAAACCATACGTTTTCCCCCCGTATAATTTTTTTTTATATATTTTTGGCCGAGTCTGTTTTCGCATACCGACCGGGCGATTTTCTCCGCGCTGCGGCGTTTCTGACAAATCCGTTAAAAGTCGTGTATTCGGTCGTACGGTGTAACATTTCGTTTTGTTTTTGTCGCGCAATCGAAAACGAATAATTCTACGGTTCTCGCGGTTACGCACGCACAGCGCGTGTTCGTTCGTTGCCCGCGTTCCGTTACGGAGACCGCGTCGTTTTTTTTGAAAACAATTCCCTCGCCGCAGTACACGAGCGAAAATGAGTTCACAAATCGAATACGCGCGCGCGATTCGAATCTACATAAATATTGGTTTGGCATAGAAAAATAAGTTTTCTCTTCTTCCGTTGTTGCGCGTGCGTGTTCTCTCGTCTCGAAAACGCGTTTTTAACGTTTTTTTTTTTTTGTTTTTTGTTTATCAAATATAATATAAAAACATTCGTAAGTATTTTTTTTCCTCCCATACGTTTTTATTTTTGAACTCCGAATTGATTTCCTACACGTATTCAATTATAGGTACGCCATGACGGAAGTGTTACCGAAGTTTTTTTTTTTTGTCATTCGCAGTATTCTCCGGAATGAAATACGAGTGTTTTTCTGTCAAATCGTGTCTCCTACTGTTATCACACGACCGAAATCGTCTAGAGCACTGTTGAACGGACGGAGAATACGAGATTCGGTTTTCGGACGAGTATTAACGAAATTTCGTCTCCGTTATATGGAACGTCGTCTGTGCTCTTTACGTTTCGCAGAAAAGTATAACGCCGCCGATACGTCCCCGAGGGCGCGCGCCTCAAGGAAACGAGGAAAAAAAAAATTGATCTGCAATACCAACTGTATAGACATTTTTTTTCCATACACTTACCGTGTCTTATATTTAAATGAATATAGATTTATTACAAAAAAAATTGTTCTACCGATAATGTGTTGATGATCCCATCCCGCGTCGGACCGCGGTACAGAAACGATCGAAATAAATAAATACCGCGTGCGTACTGACAATCTGACCGTAAATTAGTAGCGTTTTGTGTTTCGACATTTATTCGTTCGCGTTGTTCTCATTGTTATTTATAACAAATCTGTGAGTGATTTGTCGACAAATTTGTATTCGTTTCCCCCGTGTCTGGAGCAAGTTCAACGCGCGTTGTTTTCATTTGAAATACGATTCGGTAAAACGTCGAGTAACACTTACGTCGTGCGTTATATGATAACCAAGCGCTCGACAACGCAATCACGCAATATTGTTACGTTTCGCTTCGGATTAACGTGTACCGCGGATTTATTATATATAGTGTATCTCCCGTTTTCTAATGTACGAGGGAACGCTGAAAAATTATCTCCCGTCCGGCGTGTTACGGTTCGTGTAACGGAATTTTGATTTATTAACAATTTATTACGTCGTGTACGGACGGCGGGGGGGGGGGAATTGTCGAAAAAAACGGGGAGGAAACGCGAGTGTGCCAAAAGAAAAAAAAAAAACCGGGGGAATGGAGGACGAACCGCGTATTAAGCGTTTAAGCTTTTAACAGAATTGTTTTCTCGCCCCTATTCCATAACACTCGTCGTCGTCGTCGTGTATCGCGTTAATCTAATAACGTATTATTATGTAATCCTCCTCTCTCCATACGCGCGTGTATATCCACCGCGCTCTCGTGTACCCGACGACGACGACGACGACAACTGCAGACGGCCGGTGAAATTCGAATGCGGCCGCGACAACAGCCGGCCGCGACGGAGTTTTCCGTTTTCGTTTCGTTAAAATTCATTAGGCGAAATGTATTATGGCGGCGCCACCGCCGTCGCAGATTATTATTATTATTATTATTATTATTATTATTATTATTATTATTATTGTACGAGGCCAACGCCGTCGGTCGCCGCCGTGTAATGGCAAAAAAAAAAAAAAAAAAAATTTGTCTTTGCGTGTTAATTTTACTACTCGATCGACATTTCCCTCCAATTTAACACGTTTCACGCGGTGTATCGTTTACGTACGGAATGATTTATTCGTATGATTTTCATAAAAAAAAAAAAAAATTTGACATTCTGAGCGCGAGTGTTTGAGTTTCGTAAGATGAAAAACAATTGTATTATGTGAACACTGTTTTCTTGTAGAGCCGTACGGCAGCTCGGATCGTCTTGACGTGCGTTAGGTGGGCGTTCCGGTAATAAATCTAACGGCGGTACATTATTCAACGTTTTTCGATATTCCCGGTACACACACACACACACACACACTTAAAAGTAAACCATAAAAAAAAAATAAAAAAAATCTACGAACAGAAATTTTTTGTATGACATAAATTATTATTGTCATTTTTTATTTTTAAATCTTAAAATTTATTATACGGCGCAGCTGAGAAAAACGATATTTTAATTGCGTTCATTAATATTCGTTAATCGTAAATCACAATAAACCGCGTCGTAGTTCACAATCGAATAAAATGATTTATCGTTTGCTTCCGCGAATTCAACATTTTCAATAAACCTCTAAAATCTTCGTGTCTACGCGGCGTGTAACGTTGGAACTGCGACGACGTCCATTATCGCTGTCGGCACCGCCAGGCCACCGGCTTGATAGAATTTTTTATGACATATAATAATTAATTCCATTTAAATTAATAATCATTAAGGCTCGTCTGTGTTCTGGGACTTTTACGATTTCGGCTTTTTTTAGCGAGAATTTTCGTCATCCTAAAAATGTATTTCTCGTACGCGTAACAACGACGACACATTCATTGGCCCAGCGCGACGACGAAAAACAAACAAAAAAAAAATATCACGACTTGCATTTTTACACACGCCTACCGTTTGTCGTTACGGAGTATTGTTTTCATTTAATTCGACACCGTCGTCACATTTGCATTTTTGTATTTTACAACACCCGTACAGTGAGAATTCGTCTCCTCTCAATCATATTTATACGGTTCGTTTACCGCGTTACGTTGTCGATGAAATTTCCGTACATAAAAAAAAAAAAAATTAACATCGATTAATATTATCGTAATACTTGCGTATATCGTGTAGTACGACAAAGGACACGAGACGAGAGCGCGTTTTCGCGAAAACCGTTCGTAGTAATAAAATATCAAAATTAATGTAACGGAGGAGAAACTCTGAGATTTCCGTTTGTCTATATGATATGCTAAATTAGAAATTACATTACATACACGCGGTCGACCTTAAAAAAAAAAAACGGGAAAACGGTTTATTTTTAATAAATCGTCTTGTGTGTGGGTGTGTTTACCTCGTTAAATTAACATTTCGATTATACTTATAAAAAAAAAAAAACGTACGATTTTATCGAATTGTTCGCGTAAGATTAATTATGGCATTATACAATCGGATACGGACGTTATTACAGTTTATTATTCTTTACAGTAATATCATCTCTATGATTAGTTTTACAGAATTCTTTCACATTTCGCCCTTAATTCTTCTCCGTCATTAGCCAGTCTCTTCAGTTTCTCGTAGCTACTCAGTCCTGCGGTCTTTAATAACTCCATTGTCGTTGTTCTAGAACGTCTCTTCTACAGGACGTTTTGTCCTTCCAATATTCCGTTGTCTTGGAGCGTGTCCAATTGGTCACGACGTCTTCATTCTTCGATTGAACTCAATATTCAGCGCCGTTTAGTACGACGAAAATAAAAGTATTTAACAACACAATGACGATTGTGTAAATGAAACCGTTTTGGTTCGCAAAAATATTTACGCGGTAGATTTCGGTCGTAACTTTTTTTTCCCGTAACACAAAATCACCCGTATATCTGCTGTTCATAAGTAGTGCAGTTTACAATTAAATTTTTCGTTCTCCTTATTTCGTTACTATACGTTATCGTTATCGTTTTACTCGAACTAAAATAAATTCAACGGCGATCGTTTGGAAAAGCAACAAGACAAAAAGAAGATTATTGATTCTATACGCACTTCCTCGTCACGGCGTAGAAAATAAAAAAAATTCTCTTAATTCCCATAATATTATATTACTGTTTTTATCGGGGAGTTCGGAATAAAGTCCGTTGTAATAATATCATACGCTCCTCGTGTATGTAATTGTATTTGTTCAAAGCAGAATGACGACGATCCCCGTTGTGAGAGACGCTGCTGCGTCGGACACCACCGCGGGGCGTACGGCGTTATTATTATTATTTACCCTCCTCCTCTCCCGGGAGTTTTCTAGACGCTCGCATCCGTCCCCGAATCGATGATATTATCATTTCCAATAGAGTCTTCTCCGGCCCTGTATAAGAGAATCATGTCTCGCCCGAAAGGGATTTATACGCGTGCATTGTATTCATCATTGTGCTTCTTAATGTGATAAAGGTGGTGGGTGCGCACTAGCGTGACAAAACGACGTAGCCGAACGATACGTAATAATACTTGCGACGCGTTTGTCGAAAATAGCAAAACCTTTCCGTAATTCGTAACGTAAAAAAACACAAACGTTAAGCCGTCGCGTTTTAATAATCGCGCTTTTTAGTTTTAAATATAAGCCTCTCAAGTAACGGTGTAATAAAAATAATAATAAAAAAAACGACAGCCGAATCCTGAAATTCATTAATTATTCGTGTGCGTAAAACGTGTCCTGGAGTCGAGACGCTCGCGTTACAAATACGGTGACCAATTATATCGATGTACGTGTGTAAAACGAATTGTTTGAGTCGACTGGTCCATCCCCGAATGTGAAGTGGAAATCGAGTGAAACGCGGCACGGCGGAATCATTGAATTCAATCGAAATGTCCATCCGCCGGATCATTCAGCAGCAGTGCGGTCAAACAACGACGGTGTACAAAGGAACGATTGTTTATTAACGCGTGTTTATAATTTAAATTCGACGTCGGACGATTGAACGCGATTGTCCATTATTTTTGTTTCGTGTAATCGTTTTTAATTGGCGCGAGAATAATTTCGTCGACGAACGAGAAAAACGTTTGTCGTCGATTTATCGCGCGTTGAGGACTGGGACGCCTCGGGGGACGCCGAAAAATAAAAACAAAAGTCGTCGTTTCAATAACAGTTAAAAGAGAAAAAATGACGGGCGCGGCTGTACTACGGCGTATTGCCCACGTTATATTCCCTCCCCGTTTAAACCGCCGTCGAGAGTGTTTATAAAGAGAATATGAATTTGATCGGTTTTAACGGAATATAAAACTATATGTGGCGTTTTCGCATCACGAGAATTCTCGTCTCGTCTCGACGAGTCCTCCTTGATGGCGTTTTTTTATTCCCTTAAAAAAAAAAAAACGTATTTCCTACTTATTATAATATACGCGCGCGCGCGTTTTATTTTTCTTTACGGCGCGCGCGCGCGTTGTTAATCGTCGCGGAATAAATGAATTATCTCGTCGCCGTAGACGAAATAATGCGCGCGTTCTTCCGTGCCCGTAGACGACGAAATGAAAAAAGATAAAATAAGACGACAGACTCCTCTCGCCGCGGTCGTCCCCATCGTCGTCCCTTGTTCGCCCGGGGGAGGAGGGTTTTTTTTTTGTAATCAGATAGCCCGTGTTAAATACCAAACCGACGGCGAACTTTGGGCGTAAATAATTCGCGTTAAAATAATTTATCGTTGAACTTAACACAAACGGTGTTCGCCCGTGTCCCTGGAGAACGTCAGCGTGTAAACACGCCGACGTATTTTAAACTGTGGCAACTTCAATATAATAATAATAATAATAATAATAATAATAATAATAATAATAATTTAATTCGCTTCTTTGAGACAATAAGCAGCACATAATAATATGCAATATCCACAAAATAATATACATAATAATATTATAATAATAATAATAATAATAATAATAATAATAATAATTGCCTACTTCGATTATTATAGGTAGCGAATAATAATTTACGTAATTCTTTGTTTTACTGCGTTGTAATATTAGAGAAATAGACGATACTCTTAATATAAATATATATATATATATATATATATATATTGTAAGAGTTAAAAATCACTTGGTTTAGTAGAAACGTTAAACCGTCATAAATGATAGAACTCTTTAATTCTGCCGAATTATTATTAATTAAATAATTGTAAAAAAAAATATATATATATATTTTGTTTTCCCCCTCGTCGCTTTAACCGTTGTCAAAACGCTCGAAAAACTGGTCGACGATGAAATAATATTGTTATTTTATTTTGTTGGATTCTGTATCAGTGCGTACGCGCACTTGTAAGTGCAGCAGTTATCAGTTGATAACTTCTAAGAGAATAAAATCGATTTTCTCGTTTTTTTTCTACAATAATATTTTATAAATATCGTATAAAAAGTATAAATAAATTTTTTTTACGCTTGTACTATAATATAGTACAGGGAGGGGGGGAGTATGATGTAACGTGATATAGACATATTATACTTTAATGTATACATTTAATTATAATCATATTATATTTAACTGATATTGTATTTCGCACTCGGTTTGTGACGGTATAAAAAAGAAAAAGTTGTACATTAATCACGTTAAAAGGTTATTTTGTTTTTAATATTCGCACTTTGTATATAAATAATATAATTCATCCGCGAGTTGGAAATAACGAAACAAACCACTCGGAATATCTCCGAATAAATGTTTTACACAATTATTCTATACGGTTGTCCCGTAAATTTCGTAATGTCCTATGTGTATACTAATTCCGGAGCAAAAGAAAAAAAAAAGTCCGATTTCGATATGGAAAATGTTTAGAAATTCAAATTCATTATATAACAACTTTTGTTTTAATAATAAATCTCGGTCGTCAGAACGGGGTTTTCTTACGGACGACTGTTGAAAAAATTCCGTTGACGACAAACGATTTGCGTTTCCTTTTACATTATTATTATTTTTTTTTTATCATCGTATTACTCACACTTACGAAACACACTGTATATAGACACGGATATCCGATTGAATTAAAAATACACATAATTTTTTTTTTATTATTTCGGTACATTTATAATAATCGGCCGTACACATAAATCCTCTTCCTGTATATTACGCACGTCTGTTAAATGTGTACGGCGGTAGTATTTTAAACAAATGTAATATGTTATATTTGTTTTATATACTGCGCGTTTATTATTTTGGTGTAGTGAGTACGCGCGTTTTGTACGGTTCGTATACGACTGAATTCAAACGATGGTTTCAAAGTTGTTTTTATGGCGTCCTAAATACAAATTAAAACTATAAAAGCTAATGAAAAAACTTTTTTGGCCGCCGAACGCTTGCTTTTTATCCGCGTATATAGAAATTACTTCAACTGCGCGTGTATACGATGATATACGCGTGTACGCATCAATTGAGTCTTTCGCTACAATCGCGTATTGGCGAGATTTAATTAATTTTCTTGTCGGTATATATATATATAAAACGCGATATTTCTAACCGAACGACGATTTTCGCAATGTTGTGTAGTAGTGTAGTAATTATACTAATTTCTATGATATATACAGTGCGCGTTCGATTTTTAACGTTAACGCGAAATATTTCGGATGAATGACTTGGAATTCGATTCGGTAGTTTTTTTTTCTTTCATTGGACAGAGGAAATACACATTAATGTAACATTTAAAGAAGAAAAACAATTTTTTTTTTTTAGAATCTACAATTTTCGACACTGGATTAAGTGGTGGGGTAGCTCTGATTTGTTTCAAGTGACTTCGACTTAAATAAAGTTTAAACTTTACTCGTGTCTTCGATGATAACGTGTAAATGGTCATTTAGTATTTTTAAATAGTTCTACTATACTGCAGTGTGTATAGATTTTTTTTTTTTTATTAAAATATGGTTTCAAAAATGACGGTATTATTATTATTATTATTAAACACACATTTTGTATTGTTTAGTTTGTAGATAATTTCACCGAAACGAACTGCGGTGGTACTTAATCGTTATCGAAACGTCTTTTCCGATACGTACCGGAGTAAGTCGAGTCGTTTTTTAATCGTTTTGTAAAAAAACAAAATAAAAGCCATAATCATTTTTCGTCGAAATTCACCGCAAGACTATTCAAATGTCGAACGATGATATTGTTGGCGCGCACCCGCACGATAGCGAAAAATATTCGGACGTTTCTGCTACAGTGCGATGCCGTTTTCGTATCGGAACGTTTCACGAACTATACAAAATATCGACTCGACTCAAATCTGGGTAAAAAAAAAAAAAAAAAAAAACGATCGTACGTATTGTCTGTCGCCGCGTCGGTTCTAATCGCGCCCGGGGGAATAGTGAGTATAGAGTGTGTAATTCTTTCGACTCCGCAATTAAAATCGGCGTCGCGTCGTGCTCAACACACATTTCAATAATAAAAAAAATAACCGACGCGTTGTGCGATAAAAAAAAAAGAAGAAGAAGTAAAAAAAAAACCGTTTCGTCTTAAAAAAAATACGGATGAAATAATAATAATTATTATTATAATATCTACTCGGTCGTCGAACGCCACAATAAGAAGTGACGGCGGCGTTATGCAGTCGGCGCGAATAACCCGGTGTTATTGTAATATCGACGCTCCCGGAGGATATATAAATAAAACATCAAAATAACAACAACTTTTTTATTTCCATATTTTACGCTATTGCTTACTGTTTCGAATAATTTTCCGTCGGAACAACGACAACCGTGACGCCGTTCTCCTACTGTTGTGTGTATGTACATGTCCTAATTTTATTTTCTCGTTTTCCGACCGCGCGGATTTATCGAAATAAATGTTCTTTAACCGGTAAAAAAACCACGTTCACGTAATAATAAGTCGCGGAGTACGTTTTTTTTTATATATATTTCTTAGTAAAAAAAACCTTTCATTTGTATGTACTAGATAATAATTAATTACACATCGAATTAAACATTTCGATTTTTATACGTTTTTTTTTTTTTTTTGAGAATTTTCATACACGAAAAGAGACGGGAGAGGTTTTTTCTTTATTTTTTTTCAATAATAAGAATAAGATTGATTCGTCTCATTTCATACAACAATCGAATAATCGTATGGACTGTAAGACGGTTTCGAATCGAACCGAACCGTTTGGGGTTTTTTTTCAACACCGAAGCGGACATTTGATAATTTTCAATTTTCGTTTCACTTGGTTATGATTCTTCTCACAACGAAACACTTTTGCGATTGACGTTTTTTTTTTCTATATACGTATAAATCCGTTATTAGTCGAGATCGAATTTTTCCCTATAGACGCATACTTTATGTATGGACAAATGTTATAAATAATTTCTTTTTTTTTTTTTTTTGTCTCATATTAAAACGTACAAAGCGGCGTTTATTAAGCGTGGAATATTGGAAAAAAAACTCCGATTTATTTTTAAAATAACGGACGAAAAAAACAAAAATTGCTGAGATCGTATCGTCAGACGGCTATATTGCTAATAACGGTTATTGTTAAACCGGCCGTTTAATCGAGGAATATAATCGTAATTAATAATTTATCGATTAACAGCTGAAAACGAAAACGCGATGTTTTTAACGCGCCTGCGAACGTTGAATACGGATAAGATCGAAAATGGAAATATTTTTTATCTACTCGTGTCGGTAATTCTTATGAATAAAGCGATTATATCTTCTAATGTATTGACGACGATTTTTACATATATTCATAACCGTTTCTTTTTTTTTCTCTCTTTTCCTTTCCTTCTCGAATAGTCGTCACGAGTTATATCGGAAGATAATAATAATTCGAACTCTCCAGTATATTATGATATAATTAATCGTTTATTAATATTGAATTTTTTCCATACGTAAAATATTTTACGTTACATTCCGTTCGACGATAGACCACGAGTACACGCGCGCGTTTAATCGCACATTTAAATATATTATTAATGCGCACGGCTTTTTTTTTTAATGATTTTTTTTTTTTATGATAAAATCGTTTCCGAACGATTAGGAAACTTAGAATCGTTTCAATAGTCGAACACGAAACTTTCAAATGCTAATAATTACGTTTCGAATTTCGTGCTACTGTATTCGAAACGTTGTGCGCGCAATTTTATTTAGCGCTACACATTGTGTGTTTGTGACGAGAATCGTATTTGTTCATTACGGTAATAAAATATCATCGATTTTTTTACTATTAAATATAAATCGTTTCATAAAATGACGGATTTAAGCGCGAGTGTTTTTAAATTTCCCGATTTTTTTTTTTTTTTATAACGAGGAAAAAATCGCGTATTACACATAATACGCATTTAAACGTTGAAAAGTCAGTGTAAATTTCTTTTTTCATTTTTATCATTTGACAGCCGTCGAAAACCGTCGTCGACGAAACGGACACTGCGATTGGCGTCGAAGTAATCGCTTCACGCGCGGGAAAGAACTCTAAAGGCTACACTCATACTTTAAACGTCAAAATTTTCCTCGAAATGAATTACGATATTGTTATCCGTACGCAATAAATAACGTTTTTCGAATATTTTTAATTCTTGACAGGGGAAAAAAAAGCGTTTTAAAAATACAATTTTCACCATTTACTTCGGTGTAAATAATTAAGAATTAAAAAAAGAAAAAAACGGCTTTGGAAATCGTTGTGTAGATAAATATTGTAATTTATTTCGTGTCTTAAACACACAATTGTGGACGCCTTCTGCAGCAGGGCACGTTTCATTGTGAAACTGTTTTTGTTTTTTTTATCGTATACGTTTCAGGTCTTGAACAATTTCCGTATTTTCGCGGTATACACGGGGTAACGGCGGCGCCGCCACACGGGCGTGTTCCTACATCGCGGTTTCGTCCGTGTCGTCCGCGTAGCGTTTTTAAACGGATTTTCGACTTTTATTTTATATATATATAATATAATAAAGACGTTATCCACCGAAAGCGAACGGTCGAAATTCGTAATTTTAATTAATACAAAAAACGAAATGAAACGGCGAGTGGGGAAACTCTACGAGGGGGGAAAAAAAATGACGCCGCGGCGTGTGGTGTGTAACAACGACAATGTGAAATAACGAAATGTGTGTAAGCGACATGTTTTCCACGGTTTCGTTGTTATTATTATTATTTTTTTTTTTATGTACAATCGTCTATGAGATGGGATACAAGAAGGGGGGGACCCCTTGTAGTGTGCGCGTGCTCTGCTGCTGCTTTTTTTTTTCTTTTTTCTTTTTTACGAACAAACAGAGAAATGACGGAAAACGTTTTCGCGACACAGCCAGCGGTGGCCGCATTATTATATACGATAAAAATAATGCGATAGTACTTTACTTGCGGAACGGGGGAGACACGCGACACGACGGTCAGGTCGTAGTTAAAAGAAATTGTCGTTGTTTTTTCTTCTTCTTGCATTTTTCCTTTTGGCGGCCGGAGGGAGAATAAAATAAAAATATATTTCGTAGCCGCGTCGATGGTCTTTTTTTTTCTTTTCAAGTACAACGTACGCTTGTGGCACTCGTATTGCTGCACGGCACTCGGAAAAACGGTCGTCACGGGGTGGAAAATGTCCCTTTTGCCGCGATAATCGATTTATTAGAATTCCCTCCCGGACGAGCGGCGAAAACGAGAAGAATCGCGCGCGCAGAGCGAAACGTCTGGTACTTTCGTGTTCTTGTGTTCGGCCACGGAAATGCGGAATTAACGAAACGTGATTTGAACTGTAACGTACGATTTCACGTTACCGATTCGACTCGAACGAGGGATTTTTTTGTTTTTTTAGACTGCGCAACAAAAGCGATCGGAACGCGCGTTCGGGACGAAAGAAAAAAAAACAAAGACTAGAACTCGAGCGCGCGCGTAAAAGTCGTCCGTGTATTTTGCGGCGGGTTGTTTTTTATTGCCGAAACACCAGAAAAAAAAAAAAGATGTACCACTCGCGGCGAATCGTGGTAAAAAATAATAATTGTGAAAATTCGGAAAAGGCAAAACGATCGGATAATATTCAATCGAATTCGCAAAAGTTTCTGCTCGTCGTCGCCGTGAATTTTTTAACCGGACTGTGCGGCGGGTATTGCGCTAAGCGCTTTTGTCGACTCGAAGCCGACGTGAAAGGAATTACGGGCTCGTACGCCGCTCACTCGCACGTGTACGATAAATCGAATAACGTTCGCGCGATTTTTCATGTACGGGGAGGAATGTACATAATCGACGGCATAATGGGCGATAAATTCTCGTAGTAATAATAATATATGCGTAACGTCTTAACGAAATCACGACGGGGACGTGTTTATGGCGGCAGTGTGAGTGGGGGGCGACGCAGAGTGAGAGAGAAGCTGAAGTCGTCTGTACACGGACCATTTAACTCGGCGTAAACGAGGAGACTACAGCCGCGTGTGTCGTCCGTCCGCCCTCCAAAGTAGTGCGACGACTGCTTCGGGAATAAAAATTTACTCGTCGGCGGTATCATCCGTCCTATCCCCGAGTCTCGTGACGTGGAAGAGAGTGCCGCCGTGCCCGTCAACTACGGTCGAAACACGTTCTTTTTTTTTTTTTTTTGTCAAACAGTCCAGAACTCCCAACACTGACGTTTAGAAAGAAAAAGAGAATGTTGTCTTGCAACAGGACGGATCGATTTCGTACCACTGTCCCCGTGGATAGTATAGCGGTCTCAGACACGCTCGTCAGATATCGATCGTCAATACATGTCCGTCCGTTTCCCTCTCGCGCCCCCAAGAAAAAACATCTGGAGAATCTAATACGCCCCGGACGACCGTTCCTAAACGAAATCGATGAATTTCCAACGAAAACGCGTCGGAAAGTTTCAAAAAAAAAAATCGACTCGCGCGAGTGGTTAGGTAGCGTCGAACGAAGTCTGAACGATTGAATAAAAAGAGAAAAAAAAATCGATCGGTTTTTTTCTATATTTCGAATAGAATTTTTTTCACAACGAATTCCACCGACAATTTCTTCTTCTTTTTTTTTTTGTTTTTTTTAAAACCGTTTTAATCCGGCGTTTTAACGTTTTCCTGCTGCACCACCGCACATCGGTGTAAATAAATACACTTTTATTTAAAAAGAGCTTTTTTTTTTTTGTTTTTCAACGTTATACGACTCGTACTGCTCATCGTTTCCCGTGATACGACGACTTCTTTTATTTCCCGTCTACGTACAATCGTCTCGCGCACGGGCCACGCGCGCGATTATTATCAAACCGTGTTCTCTCGCACGTACGTTACCAACGATTCCAGTGCATACCGTTCGTTTTGCTCGCCTATCGGCGTGTTTTAATTGAATATTCTCGCATACACCGTAATAATTCACAATATGATTTTCATCCGCATAATACGGTATATTTTCACATCTCCCGTATTATAATACGCCGTAATCATATACATCAAACGATACATTTATATGACGTTCTCGAGTTCAGTGTAACGTTTTGTGTTATATTCGATATTTATAATATAAATATATATATATATTATACCGGCAAACATTGTCGAGAGTTTTCCCAGACAAATTTGATCGATATATATTATAAATATCGTACGCGCGAAACTATGATTTTACGACGATGACGACGACGACGTTCGATAACACACTTTGAATTCGCAAAGCGGCCGCGCGTTAAACGGTTAGCGAGAGTGTAAAAATTGCGCGCGTGCTCTATAAATTCGCATTAGGAGAAGAGAAGAAAGAAAAAAACGGAAAAACGCTCGATGGAAAAACTTTTACGCGGCCGCCGCGTGTATCGAACGAAACGCGTATGTCGAATAACAATAATAATAAAAAATGAAAAAAAAAACTATTAAAACTTTTCCGAGTATTTTTGACTTTTTAATTATACCGGTATTGATGAAAAACCGTGTTATTAAAAACTAGTCGTTCGAGTGGTAAACAAATTATTATGTTCCTCTTTTTCCGACGAAAAAAAAAAATCACCGCTCGCTTATAAAATTCCAAGTGATTTTTTCGCGTTATCATTCCTCTCTCTCTCTCTCTCTCTCTCTACGCCTTGCGCCGTCGACCGGAGACGTTTTTGTTTTTCCTTTTTGGCACAACGAACGGCATTGCGAAACGAGAAGACGATATGATATAGAAAAACGCATTTTTATTATTACTATTTTTTTTTTTTAAATATATATTTGGCGCGACGTCAAGAACATAATATAACGAATTGTCGTAGCGAATTATTTTTTAACGATCATATTTTTTTGTCATAAACGCTACAATGAATTAACCGCCGTTATATTTAATATATATATATATATCGTTCGAATAGAATCGATTATTTATGAAATTATCGCCGTCTTCTACACTCTGTACATTATATCGACGTCAATGTAAATATTATATCCAAGCAATAATTCTAATGGAAACTGTATGGGACTTTATTGTTCCAAAAAAAAAAATAAAAAAATATTGTTAAATAACCGTATTTCGTTATACGCGCGCGTTTATATGTATTGGTTTTCAGTATTATTATTTTAATTATTATTATTATTATTACAATTTGTTATTATTAAAACCGCTATTACGAAATACGGACGGAGCGTGCGTGTGCGTGTTTTTTTTTTTTATTTAGTTCATTTGTATTTATTTTACAGCGTATCATAAACTGATATCTGTATAAAATGAATATGTGTTTCATAAAATTAATTAACGAAAAGTTTTACTTTTTATACATACACGACGCGCTGCCATCGGAAAAACGAAATTAACCCGTACAAACCGCCGACAAAAAAGTATATTATATACAGTGTATTATGTACGATATTTTACATTGTACAAAAGCTGTCTAAAGGAATTGAATTCACGATTTCGACTAAGATTTCAATTTAATTAAAAGTTTACATAATAAATTCGCCGCTTAATAAAATAGTAATGTATACCGCGACGCGTATAATTATTATTATTATTATTATTACAGGAACGAATACCGTTGTAATTTTCATAGTCGCCGACTATATAAATATATAATGCTTGTGTATAGGTACTTGTATTATTTTTCAATTATACATGGAACTACTGAATCACTTGATTTCGCCGCCAGGAAAATGTCGACATTTTCTTTTTCGCATTCGTATCTGCATTAAAATGCCTATATATATAATATAATAATATTATATAACGCGTATCGTTTATTATTGTTATGCGTAATGTTATAATATAATAACGTCTTGTGTGTGTGTATACCATTGCGCGATATATACGACGGTTTATATAAAAAAAACCGTTTTTTCTCCTGTTTTTTTTTTGATCAATTAACCGGCCAAATTTCTTCTCCGTCGTTTTTCCGATGAAATCTGTTCGATATTATTGTGTACAGAACGCACACGCGGATTGTGCAAGGCTTTAAAATCGATAAAGTTTTTTTTTTTAAGAATTTGTCAATATACAGGTATGCAAGATAATATATGTTTTTATAGAATTGTATTTGTAAATATTCACATCTTAAATACCAAAATCGCTTTATACTTCATTGAAATTTTAACATTACAAAGAATTGTGGCTAACGGTTGAAAAAATATTCGTTATATCGTTTGATCATTTATATAAAATATATACAATGGATTTGCAATAAATACCTATTCAGATTGTATTAATTTTTAAGCACTTATCGGATTTAGTCGGATGTTTTTCAAAAAAAAAACAAATTATTATATTAAAATAAATAATTATAGTAAATTATTGTAAATAGTAATTTTTGAAATATTACAATAAAACAAAAAGAAAGAGAGGTGTTGCTAAAGGAGTGTTAAAACTGTGTAAAATCCGCACTAGTGATTTGACGGACAAAATATATTACATAATATTTTGGTTCGTATATAATTACGGGGGAAAAAAAGAAAAAACACTACGCGAACGCGAAGATCCTGCTATAGTTTTTGTCTGATGTTCATCTCGTCTTAGCTTTGAGGGGGAAAAAATGTTTTCTTCTTCTTTCTTCGGAATTTAATTTACTGACAATTTAATTCCGTGAAAACATCGTCAGAAAAATCGATTAAATTCTCAAACACCGCGTTAACTGGCAAAACGTATTTATAAGAACGTTACGAGTTTACAAGTCCATTATGTATTCTCGCCTATTAACTCGCCGAACTTAACGACGATGTACTAATTAATTATTTTGTTTTCTTTAGTAAAATAAAGACTTTAATTAAAAAAAAAAAAACCATTTTATCGCTTATAAGCTGTTGTGTATAACGACGACTCGACGTCGTCTTATAAAATGTATTTATACGATGCGAAAAATGAAAGAATTTTTTGCTTTTACAATGTTTGTACCTACTCTGCACTAACGGCCTCTACAGATATTAACCTCTGTTGAACACCGGACGGCATTTGTGATTTTTTCTTTCTTTCTTGGACTCCATTCGTTGTTAACAGCAAGTCGGTAAATATTGTGTAAAACGGAATATAATCCGAGCGGTGTTTATCTGTTTCGTAAACGTCGTCAAAACTAATAATAATTGTCTTTTCGCTAAACTCCCGGATCGTCGTGAACGCGCGCAGAAAAACCAAAAATACGCTCTGCTCTAGACGGAGGAGCAATGCGGTAGGGTTAATCGTTATTGCAAATCACTGTTTTCGGTATAAATAAAAAACGTTTTTCGAAATTTTTTTTTTGAGTAAAACGCGCGCGTCTGTCGAATTTACCACCGCGGTATACGTGCGTGTGGGTTAGGTAACGACGACTTTATTACCGCGCGCACCTCGGTATTATTAAAAAAATAATACTTAAAATACTTAATAGCGACGCGTGTCGTTTAGGTACATAAATTCGATTTAATTTTGCGTGTAAAATGTATACTGCACTCGTGCGATAAAAGCTTTTTTCAACACATTTTCCCGTTTACGCGCCGAAACATTTTCGTATGTTGTTGTGTGTGTTTTTCGTATTATAATTTTTTTTTTTTTAAACGACAATTTCTCGAACAAATTTCATCGTCACGAACGCTTCGAAGTTCATTTCGGATGATAAAATTTCTATGAAATACGAAACAAGACTTTTATGTTTACGCGTACGTTTTTCTTCGCCCCCGTACGATTCGCCTAAGAGCCACGACGAAAGTCTGCAGACTTTCTCTATCGGCCGATAAATGAGTTTGATGGGCCGCCGACACGATTGTCTTCAATCTAAGACTGTTAGATTTTCCTCTTCGGTTAAATATTTTATACGGTTTGTTGTATATATGTATTTTTTGTTTTTAACTATCTTTAAATATTGCACAAACATTAAACGAAACTGTTCTTGTAATTTTTAAATTTTTAATTCCCTGTATACAGAATTTTTTGGATTTAATGGAAGTAAGTACAAACTTGTTAAACGTACGGTTCAGTGTAAAAACATTTTGCTTTTTCCATCGATTTTTCGCGCGTGGTGTTTAGTCTGTATGTTGTCAGTTGAATTGTGTAAAAATAATTAATAATTTTTTGAAGTACTTTACCGATTCACGGGGTAACGTTTAGAAAAACGAGTCGTTATTAAACACGGAGTACAGTCGATTCTCGGGAAAATTCTTCGTCGTTTTAATGTTAAATATCGTGTATGAATATCTCCGGCAATTAAAGAGCCACGAAAACGGCGAATTTTATGTAATAATCATAATAATAATAATAATAATTGGTTTGGGAAAAGTTTTTCAATGAATACTACGAGACTACACGTATATACTTATTTATATATTCAAATGTCAACATCATCATCATCATCATAATTCTGTTAATAAACGAGAACGGGGGAATACGATTTCGTATAAATCCTCTCCTAACGGTTGAATTAAAATTTTCTTTTACTTTACCTCGTTACGATGATTTTTAATTAAATCACGGCGAACTTTGTTTATTAACATTTTTGAATAAATGACGATTGGCGTACTTACTTATCTATTTATTATTTAAAACGTTATTGCCGTGAATAGTTTTTATTGTTCGTTTCTTACGCATACTAATAAATTATAATTCAACCCAAAGCGAAAGTTTCATTTTATGAAATAATAACAGGGAACGATTTTGGAGATGTGCAAAAGTCTCTAAGACAAATCATCTCGCGATTTGTCGATTTAATGCAATAGATATTATGTTTTATATTGACGGTGTGAACACGATACGATTTCAACGTATTTAAATGACGTAATTCTTTTGTTTTTTACATTTATAAACATACGAGTATAAAATTATGTCGTATGCATTTTTTTTTCTTTTACTCGAATTGATTGTTACCGAATAAAAGTGATCGGTAAACGTTGTCGTCGTAGTTATTCGAAAATTGAATTGTATTTTTTTTAATAGTACGTAATTAATAAAACGATATTATCGTTTGAAATAGTATAAAATTAATTCGGAATATTGTAACGAATACGAGTTTAAAATCTAGAAAATTCTAAAAATAACGATTTTTTTTCTTTTTAAAGCGAGTAAATAAAATTAAAAATATTTATGCACCGTTAACAGTTTACCATCATAATAATTAATAATAGACATTTCTGTATATTCGTGTATGTATCGGCGGCGAACAGGAATGAAATATATATAAAATCTCTCGGATTATTATAATATACTCTCCTATTTTTTTTTTTTTTTATTTTTTTTTTTATTTGCTTGGAACATTTCTAATTTACGAATTAACAGCGCTATAAACGCGTTTGTTTTATTTTTACTTCGTTTGGTATTTATTATACAGTTCGTAGCGAATTAAGTGAAATAAAGAAATATAAAACATTGTCGATATGAAATCGTTTTTTTTTTTTTTTTTTTTTTTAATTACGAATTTACAATATATGCGTAATAATGATTGGACTGAACACGGAAATCATGATGTCTGCGTAAACGGTTTTTAAAATTATTTTCAAAACGATTCAGACGGTTTTAGAAGAAATTTGTTTGTATAATTTTTAGCATTTCGTTCTATTCGTAGTTTAATGCATTGTTGGCGTATTATTGCAGGTGGCGCATACGTACTATATTATGTGTACGCATTTTAATCTGTCAATGCCACCGTTTAATCGTAAAATAAATATAGCGGAATTTATTATTTCAACGGTGGACAATTATTACAAAAAATAATAATAATAATAATAATAATAATAATAATAATATTCAGTTCGTATAAACTCCGTGAAATACAATTTTAATAACGGCGCTGTATATTATCGCGCGATAGTGTGTGTGTGTGTATGTATACGTCATTGTCATGACGAGTCGATCCATATTATACGTGATAAGTACTACGTATATAGAGTATAAAAATAATTACTATAAAAAGCGTTAATTATTATTGGATTTGACGCGCGAAATAATATTTCCATTGAATTTTTCGTTTTTTTAATAACTGTTTTTGACGTTTTGTTTGTTTCAGGTGCGTATCGAATTATTCACGAAACTCCTTAAAATCCTCACTCGCTACGATGTCCGCGGTTATCCGCGGAGGAGATAACGCGAAACGAAATTATTATTTCAAGTATACGCGGGGGGAGGTTTTTTTTTTGCTCGTTGTAAACGCTCTTCGTAAATCGAAATACGTGTACGTACGGGGGGGCTCGTTTCTTTTTTGTTTTTATAACGAGTAACCGTTGAAGATCATCACCATTTGGAGTGGAGGCTGCCATTACGGTATACAAATATAATTTATTATATATAATGTTATTGCATGAGTCTTAGGTGAAAATCTTCTTTTTTTTTGTTGTTGTTGTTAATACTACTTAAAGTCGTCCGAATTACTGCAGACAGCAGCGTATATAATATCGAGTTTCCGCGGTTTTCATAGTTACCACGTACGTGTAAGTATATATTGAAAGTACGACAACGTTATATTATAATCTGCGTGTCGGAAAACGATAATCTTTAGTTATTTAAATCCTACGAGATCATATTATGCGCGCGTCTGTAATCGAATAGTTATGTTGTATTACAATAGTTATGTTATATAGGAAGGATTTTTTTTTTTTTTTTTAATCTCTTCGCCGCGTATTTTCATTTCATTTATTTTCTCGCTTATCGGCGGCAATGGTACAATTAAATTTCTCGCATGCGTCGAAAAACGGCGTACAAAGTTCCACTATAACACTGTACGGATGCGGTTTATCTACGGAAAATTGCGTGCCGTTTTCGTTGCCAGCCGTGTAATAATATTATGATGTACGCTATAGATTTTTTCATTATATTCTTCTTATACCATGTAAAATATATTAGGCGAAAAAAAATAACGGGTCAGTATCTCAGTGTATTTGTCGAGTGTTGTGGTGTCCTTCGTTATAGGCAGTGTGTTATTTTCGTTACGTCTTCAAAAAAAAAAAAAAAATCGTATACAAAAATACACATCGACTGACAGCTGCGTTTCCGTAAATTTTCGCTTTTTTCTGCGCAACATATTTAGATTTTCGTTCGTGGTTTTTTTTTTTTTTATCCCGTGATTTTCTCGTCGAATATCGTGTTTTATTTTTATTTTCACTTGGCGCGTTCGAAACGTTTTATTTTATTAAACACGTAACATGACGTGACGGGCCGAATAATATCGCATTATTATGAATAAGGCCCGCGAATATGCGTTTATATATATATATATATATATTTTTTAGCTAAGTAAGCCACGAGTTTGAATTATAATCAATCGATCTGAAATTCGAAGCATTTTTTCCCTCCCTCATATTTTACCATCTTTTGACACGTATCGCATATCTTTGTCATTCACGATTTACATAATCGTATAAATGTTTTTTTAAATGCGTATCAACAGTATTTTGGTTGTATTTATTTGTCTAAAAAAAACATTTACAGTGTACTCTATCGTTACGAAGAATTTTGTTCTCTTAAATTATAATAAAAATTTAGAAAATCCGGTATCGGTACCACCGATACTCTACGTCATCGTAATCTGTATGTTGAGTAAGTTCTAAGTTGCAGTACGTATAGCAATTCAAATAATAAAAAGGAATTTATTTTTTATATTTTCTACAAAGTAATAGCCATAAATGAAATATTTCTACGGTTTTTAGAGCATATAAATCCGGGCTCTAATTATGAATACACTGACGTGATCCGTATGATGATGATGATGATGATGATAAATCGTTCGTAGTTTCCAAAATCGTCGACGAGCACGACTGCTGCAATGTTTTTAACGGTGATTTTTTTTTTTAATTTCAAAATTTGTTCTGTTTTTATAGAATTTAAAACTATTCGCTATCGTCGGCGAGATCGGTAAATGAATAAATGAAACGTTAACGTTTACGCGTTCAACATCCAAAGACTTTTTATGATAATATATACCGTATACGGATTTAAAATTCTATTTTTATCGATTAATCCATTAAGTTGTACGCGTCTTATAATAGCTCTTAATTTACGCCGTCGTTTATTTATTTATTATTTTTATTCACACACTCGATCGCGTCGATTGAAATGTTTGATATATTACGCGCGCGTGTTCAATGATAACAATCCACTTCTTTACCATATTTTATTATTATTTATTGGCCACTTGGACCACCGGCGATTGTGCGTGTGTGTAAGGTATTGAAAACTACGTATAAATAATCGTACGGCGTGTAAGAGATCCTCAAACCTCGTTCTCCAACCATAATCCGTGTAATAATATCGTACCATTATAAATTTCCATTCGTATGTGTGTACATGACGTGTGTGTGTGTGTACGCTCCGCTTTTACTGCAATCGCGCTGTACGGGTCGGACGATTCGAAATTGAGTTGGGTTTAAATTTTTTGACACGCGGGAGAGAGAGAGGAGAGTATGTGATTTGCATTATTTGCTCGTCGAAATCGGTTTCGGGCGGCGGCGGCGGCCACGCGATGAATTATTATTATTATTATCGTATACGTCGTCGTAGGCAATAGACGTGTTTTTCTACAGGATTTATTTAGATTTTTCCCAACGATCGATTTCCGTCGAATTGAATATTCGATCAGAATTTTTTTTTCTTTCGTCCCGAAAATTTCATTCGTTACCAAAAATCATTTTCCTCGACGCGTAGAACATCCGATTTCGTTGCCGTCGATTACGGTTTCTACGCGATTTAATTTACAAAAAAAAAAAGAAAAAAAAAGTAGGTAAGTTACTGGATATGACGCGTCATACGAATGTTTTTCGTTTTTTTTAAACGTAACGGTTTCGATGCCTTTATTCCAACGGCCTTAATAAAACAACGTTTTCCGCGGGTTTCTGTAAAAAAAAAACTACGAATCTTAATAAAAACTGTTCGCGCCGCTTTCATTCTTTTCCATTGCGCGTGACCGCTAAAATCCGAAAATCCTTAATACGTTTTTATCGTGAAAACGAAAATGTCATTTTTCGTGCCGTAATAACGTCCAGGTGTTGCCGACTCTCGTATACACGCCGGTCGGGGACGAACTCGAGAAATTTCCGCTTTTATCGGCACTATACGAAATGACTGCTCGTCGTTCTTCCCAGACGATGATATCTATTAAAAGTGATATATATTAGAACACCAGATGGACCACCAAACAACAACAATGTGTAATAATAATTTCATGATACTGCAGCCAAACGATAATAATCGTCGAAACGCTTTCACGGCATTCCCGGTAACGCGTAATCAACGGGGACGGGACAGGGGCTAATATTGATGTCGTTACTGTTGTTAATGTACCGTTTTTTTTTTTTTTTTTTTTTTTAAATTAATTTTTTATCGATTTTTTTCTTATTTTTAATAAACAGAAATTTCTCGTACGTACTTACTCAACTCGTTTGCTATTATTATTATTATTATTTCACGTTTATTTTATCGTCACGTGTAATATATTTCCGCACGTAAAATTAATATTATTATATTCGTTGAATTATTTATGAAATCGATCGTGTTCCATTCGTTACATGATTTTATTTCGTTTATTCATTTGAAAGTTTTCCGGCGAACATTTTATATAGCCCGTTTCCACAATAATTATAATGAAATGTTAAGCGCGACGCCAACGTCGTTTACACTTATGTATTTAAATTATTCTCTTTTACACCGTGTCTGTCGTCTACAGACAGTAGTAACCGTCAGACGGTTTTCAACGGGTTTTTTTCTCTTGAACACTTTCGCTTATATATTCTCAGGATGTCCAATTTGCCAGGTGGTCACCGAATAATGTCGCATTGTTATTGTTATTTCGTTCTGGATACGGCGCGCGAACGCGAAACATGGAAATTTCGTTAGAAAAGGAGGGCCAGTAACGGAATTTCTCCCCGTTTTCGTCCGCGGCCGATTTCGTCGACGCAGTGAGAACGCGATTTACGCGCGCGTTTCAAAAAAAACACACACACGTTTTCCCGATATTCGTATATATAATCCAATTCCGGCGTTTCGGCCAAGTTTCGACGGCCACGGACGACGATCACTCGGATGTGCGGCCAGTTACGGTTTTTCGAAACTGATAATAATATTTTTCGGTACCGTCGTCGAATTAATTTCGCATAATCGTTCGGTCGTGTACGACGCGCGTAAGAAGCGAGAAGTGCCGATAAACAACAACAAAAACGGGGCAGCAGAAAAGCGATAACAGTTTTCGGGCCCCGGGGCGTTTTTATTCGGCCCATGGACGGACGACGATGACGACGGGTAGTCGTTAGTAGTAGTAGTAGTAGTAGCAGTCGCGTGCAACGGACACGGTCGGACCGAAGGCGATTTCTCACGGGCGAATTTATCGTTTCCTCGACGGTAGACGACGACGACGACCACGACGACCCCTCGCGAACCGCCGTCCGTCTCTTCCGAAGTCGTCGTCCGTGCGGGATAATTGGCATTAGCCGCGGCGGTGTAGGAGACCTCAAGCGGCGCTCGCTCGGACCACCGCCAGACGCGACCGACCGGCAGTACAGTCGTCGTTACGGTTTTCTTTTCTCTTCGTTTCAAACTTTATATATATAAACGTACTTAGATTTACGGGCTTTACTCGTTTTAACGTTTTTATTTCCCCGCGATTTCCCCGGTTCTCCGAGCCTTTTCCCCCGTTTTTATATGTACCGCGGCGATTCGAATCGTGCAGACGGGGTCGGTCCTCCTGTGCAGCATACGTCTCGCATCCTCCGCTCGCTCGGATAGTGTGTGTGTGTGAAAACGGATTTTCAATTCCGTTTTCTCGATACCCACTCGACGGCGTTTCTTCTTTTTCTACTATAAATCGTGTTCGCCGAGAATTTCCAAATCTATTTTGATTATTATTATTGTTTTTTTTTTTTTAACATCTTTCGTTTGAACGAAAAGCGGCGCTCATCTCCTCCGGCGTTACCGTTAGGATTTGAAAAATTATTTTCGAATTCGATAGTGTGCAGTAATTCTCGAGGAAGCCGCCCCATAGGCCGCCGAACGACGACATTACGGTAAAGAGCGGAGAACGATAATCACGCTTAAGAGCAGAGCAAAAAAAAAAAAAAAAAAAAAATGGGAAAAGAGTCGCAGAGTGGACGCTATACGAATACGAAATAATAGCGCGGACTATGTCAGTTGATGATCGTATAAGTTTTAAAAATTCCGTGAAATTTGCAATCACAAGTCTGCACGGTGTCGTTACCCCTCTTAGCCGAGCTATAAAGATCATTGTTACGATAAGTAATTTTTATTTTCCATAAGCATTTCGCGAACGTACGCGAATAAAAACTTTTAATGTCGTAAGTCAACGGAAATTAGTGTGATGAAATGTGTGTGATATTTTCGTGTTGAAAATAAAATTTAAATCTTTTTTTTTCCCCCGAGTTTTGAACGTCCTCACACCGAGTATTGAACACGATTTTGAACCGTATAAGAATTGGCATTTTTTTGCGGGCAACGAAATGCCGTGAACGGGAACGGCTAGTAAATAATAATTACTCGGTTGTTTTGTAATTGAGTTTTTTTCCTCGTGTGTGTGTATACAAGTAATTTATTCGGAATTAAGAAAAATCGTTTTACATATTAGTGTGTAATACGTATATAGGGCTGAAAATTAAATTAACGTTTGCGAAGAAATTGTTTGTTGTCTGCGACTGTGTGTGTGTGTTTTTTTTTACAATAAATATAATAATCATTTGTCTTTTGTGTTATACTGTTCGGCAACAGTGTCGTCATCACTCATCGTTTTGTCAACGAAAAACCTTTTGAAACGAATTGTTTGAATATTATTCGTAAAATCATTACGTACATCGTTAAAAGTAACGTTGTTATTATTTATTATTATTATTTTTTTTTGATATAGCAAAAATTACCTGAATTCTATTCGTTTTTATTATTTTATCGTGTATGAAATCCGCGGGTTTTAACAATATCCGTAACACGTTTCAGGGACACTTCGTCGGCTGAAAATCTGTTCGCGTTTACATCCATATAATACGTATAATATGACTCGTATAATCAATTTTATCGGTCGTTTACAAATATAATTTTTTTTTCCTTTGGTTTACAACTTCGTCTTCTATTTTACGCGGTTTTCAGCAAGTCTTTTTAATCCGGCATAAATAATCGATCATTGCTTCTCTTTTTCAGTCGAGATACGCACTTGGCGAGTTTCTTCGTCGTTTTTTTCTTTTAGGTCCTTTTTAATATAACGCGATGCGATTCTTTATCAAAACGTGCCCCCATCTGTCATGGTCCATCGTTTATGATATTCGTTATGTGCATCTCGTTTCTTTTATACTCGGTTTAATACGCGCGTCCTTATTCGCGTAACTCTTTCAGAGTCCAGTCAATTTTTTCCATTCGTCTCCAACACAACGTTTCGAAAGCATCGAGGTATCTTTCCTCTTTTCGTTTGTAACTCGTGTCTCGCAGTTTAAATAAAGCGACTGCACTCCATACAAAGATGTTCTTTTTCTCTCTCGAAATTTCTTCTTTTATTTTTTTTTTTTTTTTAATAAATTTTGTCGACCATTTTTTTTTTTTTACTCAATGAAAGCTAAATGAGGTTTACCCCCGATTCGTTCGTTGTTTAATTTTCTGCGTACTTTTTCTCCTATCTATTTTAACCCGGAAACTCGGGCTATAAGTAGTTGGTTTCTTAAGTAAGTATATCGTGTCTATTCACGAGCACATACCGAAAATGACTCGTGTTCGAGACGATGTATTCGTTTGAAAAATTATTCGCATTGATCTCCCGAGGCTCTCTGAAGGCGCTATTCCGTTACGGAACAATAAGCTATAAAATTGAATTAAACGTCGTCCGAAAAGTCGCGGTTACTTTTTCTGTTGTATCCCCCTGCAATATCCGCGTTGTATTATTATACGAGTATTTCCGTAAGAATTACTTAGACGCGTACGCCGTAGTTTTTCTCTCGTTTTAATGCCTTTTTTTTTCTTCTCCCCTTTTTCTGCAATCCCTGTATATTACTGTATACACACGCGCGCTCGCGGTTAATTCAACACGGATAAGATCCGAATCCGTTACTTTCTCTATTTTTTCCCCGTGCGCAGAGACTTTATGCGTGTAATATATGTATGTATAGGTATATACTTAGTCGGATTGAAAAAGTCCATCACAATATTGTATGTGTAACGCGCCGGTTCAGCCGCGTTCGGCTATACGAGAATAAAATTTATTACGCGCGCGCGCGCGTTTTATTTTAAAACCGTAGCAGTGTGTGTGTGTGTGTGAAACGTGTACGATATTTCTTTCTCCCCCTTGTCTATACTTTTGAATGTTAAAAGTAAATTAAATTAAATTTCGTCGAAAACCAAAGACACGTGTATGTCATACGAATCAACGTACACGACGAGAATGAAAGAACGTATAGCGCGCGCGCGTAAAAGTCGATAGAATATTTTTATTCGTTGCGGAAACGTGTGAACGCTCGAGTTAATTTTTCGTGGTGATTGAGCGATTCTACACGTATAAAACGTTTATGTCTGAAACGTTTTGTCGTTTTAAATACGGATTTAAGTTGACATCACACGTTGGTCACATTAAACGAATATTTATCCCCTTGACTTCGTTTTCTTTTTAAACATATATGTGTATATGGTTGTGTTAGCTCACTTTATCAGTAAGTACATTAATATTTTCACGCGTTTAAAAAAGATTAAAAACATATTTGAGAATCTCTAAACATATAATTACGAAGGAGGTATTATTATTATTATTCATCCACTATTCGATTATTATGAAATACGTTTCGCATTTAATATAATCGATTTAAATTTTAGAGTAAGTCGAATGAATTTTTAATCCTATCCGTCCACGACGACATTAATAGTAGTTGGGTGATGGCTAGGAAATATAGTCTCCGGAAAAAAAACCCCATATGAGATTATTTATTGTTTGTATACGATATAAATGTATTGTAAACGTATGGAAAACAAAAATTTATAGATCGTATCGTCTACTGACTTATGCATTTCGAGTGGAGAGTTTTTTTTTTTTTGATCATTTCCCCTCTCAAAGAAATCCAACTAAATACTGATATTCGTATTGCGGGGCTGTCTGGAGAGTAGCCGGTTTGTTGTGAAATCTAAAATTTTAAATAGAAAATATTTCCGCGAAATAATAATAATAATATGTTTTATTGCAAAAACAGTTGAAAATAAATAAATAGTTATCGTATTAAAAAATATATTTTGCATTGAGCTCTTCAAAAAGCCATTACCGCGACGACGACACTACACTATACATATATATATATATAGTCTGGTTCGTAATATCTGCAATACGTCGAATGTTTTCGATATGTGTGTGTGTATAGATACCGCAGTATAGTAGTTATTATATGTATTATTATGTTGTATAGCGGAATGGCAAACAGTAATCTTAAGGGTATGGAAATAGTTAATACACTCGTATAGATAATCATTGACCCAGTATTAAACAGCAGTAATATTACGTGAGCTGTGCAAGAGTTTACTTCTTCTTCTTCTGCTCCTCTTGTGGTCTTTGGAAATACGTATCGATTATCTGCAGTAATATATGTGCTGTTACGAGCCAATGTCGTGTGTGGGTACGCGTATATAGCGAATGCCGATCGTGTATTATACCGCAACGAATTATATAGTTTCTCATTGTGTGAACGGTACGCGCGAGTCTCTCTCTCTCTCTCTCTCTCTCGTTTTGTATAATACGAGTTTTGAATTAATTTGGGGAGGAAGAAAAGAAGCAAATAATAATAAAAATGCCGTCGTATTGAGAATCCAAAACTTTGATAAATATTCCGTATACCGAAATATGTATTGTGTAATAATTGTTGACCCGAATGTGAAAAAAGTGTGTATATTAAAGACGCGTTTGCGTGCTCGTTCTATTTATTAAAACAAACTTCTGACCTTTGCCTCCCCCCGGTTTCTGTACGAACATTTTGTGTGTACGTGTATTTTCTTCATTTTTTTTTTTTTTTTTACGTTTGTCGAAACGTCGTTCTCGTAAAACGATTTATTTGAAAACGCCGTGGTTTTTTTTTTTTTTTTTGAATGCGCAATGTATTCTTTTATGCGTGTCTCGGAGTTATCTTACGTGCGATGATGAACGACCGACGCTGCGCTTTGAAACGCGTTATTATAACTGCCGTATTATAAACCGCCGCCACCGCCCTTCTGCATAAGTAAAACGAAAGCAAAAAAAAAATAAAATAATAATAACGCGTCTTTGCGAAGTTTTCAAAAACTATTTTCTTCCGGTAAGTTTTCCTACCCCGCTTTTTTCGAAAAATCCGAAAAAAAAACGTATATTACTTTTACGATGTTTATTTCCAAACTTAATCGTATATGATTTTTTTTTTTGTATAACCGTCAGTCGAAATTATTCATAGCACGCGGCATAATAAGTTAGAAGACGGGCACAGTCTAGTTAGAGACGTTATATATGAACGAAATAATAATAATAATAATAAGAACGAGTTTACGTTATCATTTCTTATACACACACACACACACATTTCGACTTTGTGCATACATTTGAGAATCGTCTTGAAGTAGTGTTGCGTGCCGAGAATGACGTGTATATGAGGCCGACGGTGAATAATAGACGATCATTTTCGTTTATATTATTTACTTCTTTTTTTTTTCGCGGTTATTTCTTTTTTTTTCCGAACACCGTACGAAAACAAACGCGATACACGTGTGGGGTGTGGGGGGACATTCGCCTAAGACGTGTGTCGGGTGTCGGTTAAAATACGATAAATAAGTCACTGCTGCTGCTGCTACGGCGTGTGGGGTACAGAGCGCGGAGTGTGACTGCGGGCACGCGTCGAGAGAGAGAGAGAGAAAAAGCTTTTATAAATCATACCGGGTGTGTGGGAAAACAATTTTTTTCTCTATTTTTTTGCCTGCCGCCCCCCTTATACAACCAAGTGTTTTTGATTTACGAGATGTGAGCGCCGCCGCGCGGTTCGTCTTAAAAAAGTGTCGGCGGAATCGAACGCGTTCGCTACGCTTTTTTTTCTCTCTCTCTCTCCCCGTTTCCTTTTTATATATACATATATTTTTTTTTTTCGTTACCGTCGAATAAATAAATAAATAAGAATTACTCGTGTATAGGTCGTGCCAAAATCATTAACCTCCGCCAAACTATACGTATATAAACAGACAGTCGTGTTGTGGGGACTTTAGTGTAAAGTTTGCCGAGTACCACCGCGCCGCGTACGTGTTTAGAATGCGGAATGCGGATCAAAGCCATGTAAATTTGTTCTCATCCCTGGGGCGAGGCGTATATATATAATTCGATTGCCTTAACCTCTTCTCCACCACCCAATTCCATCGTGTGTGTGTGTCCTGTACACGCGCGCCGGTAGAGAGAGAGAGAGAGAGATTGTTTTACTGTTGCAGGTGGAAGACGAGATGTGTGTGTTCCCTTTTTGATTCGGACTCGAAAAACACACTTTATCCCCCTTATTATAACGTTACCGCGCGCGTACACGACGACGTTCACTTTGACGTCGTTATTTAGTGGCTTTTCGTAAATCGTATTCCGAAATTTCGAAATGAAATTATTATCTCCGCGTGTACCGCATTCAACGGCGTAATAATATCTACGTTCGATTGCGACGATTTTCCCATAATAATTGATATCCCCCTTACCTGTGCTCGCTCGGCCGGGGCCGGCCGTTTTACCGCGCGCCTAGTCCGAACGCCGCGCGGTGGTGAGCTCTCCCGACGAATCGTCCACGCTTGTTGTAACGCCGCACTACTACGTCGACAACTAATATACGTATGTACATATATTATTAATATTATCGATATTTCGCAATTTATTTGCCGAAAACATTAAATTAACGGGATCTATGAGCGCGCAAATCATTTTTCAAATCTTCGAATCAAATTTGAAACGCGTCCGTGTAACAGTCGGTGCGACGCTCGGAAAGACACCGGCGGAATCGCTGTTGCACCACCTAACGCGGTTTGTAAAATATTATTATTATCGTTGTGTACGGGTTAATACCGGAAAAGTCCATACGAGATTCAAAATTATAATACGCTCGTATATATTATTACGGTCTTCGGAGTTACGAAAAAAAAAAAAAAAAAAATTGCACGTGCCATTTTCGCCACGAATTTCTTCTCGAGGGGATTGAAAGCGGATATTTTCTCTCTTCGTCTTACACACACACACGAAACATAGCGAAATAGACGTTTCCTACTTTCAACGTACCGATCGATGTTGCGATAATAAATTTCAAATCAGATTTGAATTCTTCGTGAAGTCTACTTGAGATCGACTTTTCCACATTTTTTTTTTCATAAATCATTAAAAATTAATCGAACAATTTTAAAATTAAAAAATTGATGGACAATCAACTTTTAAAGGTTTCAAGACAAAAAAATGAAAAAATGAAAAAAGTGGGAAATTCGTTCTATAGTAAAATTCACGACGAATTCAAATCTGTTTTCAAATTTCTTATCGCACCGATAGATCGATCGGAGTACGTTGGAAGAGTAGGAAACGTCTATTTTGCCATGTTTCGTGTGTAGAAGACGTAGAGGGAAAGTTTTCATACCCTTAATCAATGATATCGCTTTTTTACACCGAATTGTTACAGAAAATAAATTACAATTTTTTTCTTTTACACTCGCATACGCAATAAAAAATTTTAAATACATTTAATTCTGAAGAAAAAAAATTGCTAAGCATTTCAGAAATATAGATTTTTATTCGCAACCGTATATAATAAGAATATTTCGTTTATCCGATCGTTTTCTCACAGAAATAATACGAATTTTGCCACGCCGTTGTTTATAAAAAACGATTTTAACGAATATTATTCGACGAAAATGACTTCCGTAATAACATAATTTCTTTATATAGACTTTAAAATGTCAACTTGTCCGATACAGTTGTTAAATAATCTCGTTGGCGTGTTCAACTCGTTGCAACAATATTTTCCCATGTAAAATAATAAAAATGATTACACGGTGTGTACTATCGTGTCTCGTCGTTGTATTACAACGACAACTTTACAACAGCAGCGGTTAGACACGATTCTGTTTTGTAATACGATCCGGGGGCATTATAGTTTTTATTTCGTTAAGACGTATTAATTGTGGAAATAAAAATCTACTACGAGTCACGTTACGGAGATAATACGACTGTTACGGATTATTTTTTCATGACGACTTAAACATTAAAATCAGAAGGGCGCGTTTGGAGAATTCAAAGAAAATATTGTCGTATATGTCGGGTTTCTAGGTAATATGTTATAATTACGTATATTGTTAATACCATGTCGATGTGACGAATAGTAAAATTAAATCGAATAAAATTAATCTAGGCGGAAAATTTTCTTTTTTCTTTATAGTTTTCTCTCTTTCTCTTTTTTTCTTCTAAATTTCTAAATTGTTTGGCACGATTTTTCTGAAAAAAAAACATCATCGATATATCTGCGCATATTTTTATTATTATTAAAAAAAAAAAATTGGCGCGTTTTGTATAAACCACGTAGTGTACGATAATAATTATTCCAAAATAAAAAAAAAATGTATATATATATAAATAATAAGTCTTCGTGTCGACTTTCAAGTCTATACATTGCGTGTACATATAATTTTTTTTTCTTCATATCGATTACAACGGAGGAAAACATTTTTTTTTTTTTAATAAGTAATACAGGCAATTTATTGCGATATGCGCAGTTGAAACTATATATATATATATATCATTTTATAATAATATTCATATAGTTTTTAAACGTTCGATTATTAACATATCTGTGAATTATCGGCGGGTACGAGAGAGTATAAAATACGTTGTATTCTTACATTTTGTACGATCATTTTCGTTCTATTTATAAGACACTTGATTGTTCGTCGAAATCTCTCACGGACGATGTGTATCACTGATTTTTTTTCTTTTTCTTCAAGACGTGATTGTGTACGACGAATTTCGCTCCGTCCATTTTTACATAGAGGATTGGCTCTCCTTCAGAGAGGCTCGAGAGATTTTTTTGCTCGATGCGGCCCAATAATCGCTTACAACATTGTACTTTTTTCATATTTCAAAACATCTCGTTTCTAGTTCACAATATTCCATTTGCGGTTATTCTCAAACTACTATGTACTAATGGAAAAAGTTTATTTACCCTTAATTCTACACGGAACATATTTAAATAATCGGTAACTCGTGTATATAAAATGTTTTTTTTTTTTTGTCGACATCGTCTGTCTGTATTGTTGGAACATCGACTGCTGTTTCTGTAAACGATTTCTAACCCAAACGTTAAAACGCAAGAAGCCAATATTTAATACGAGATAAAGCGGACCATCTTCCTATCCCGTATACGCGAATTTAATGGAGATGACGTTATATTATAATGATGTAATGCGCGCGCGCGTTACAGAAAGACAATATGCACACGCGTTCCGCGGCTACTGGTGTGTTCAGTGAATAAATAGGAAACCGCCATTAAATTCGCGTGGACGAATACGTTTGTTCTCGCGTGTTACACGAAGCCGCGACGTTTAAATGAAGTTGTTTCAGAGTTATTTCAATTATTCTCCCCTACGACGAACCCCGGTACAAAAGCGACCATACTAATATATCTTTTACTCGATTATTGCCACGAGTTTCGTTTTGTAGTTACGACGTATGCATTATACGATGGAATAAGTGGATTATTTTGCTGGCAGAGTATGTAAGTGACCCGTGTGTTCGTTTTTACCTGACAAACTGTTCGAGAGTTCTATTGAGGTTTTTCGAATAATAATAATAATAATTGCGCGTCGTACATTTCGTACGAAATCGCCAAAAACTTTTCCTATAAATAATTTCGGAACGTTTTAATATTATACGCAATTATTGCGCGCAATATTATAATAAATATTGTACGTTTTATTGAATCGCGATTGTCGAGAAAACGTGTTCGATAACAATATATAAAACTATCTGTTGTTTAAAAATAAGAAGAACGAGAAAAAAAAATATATATATAAAAAAAAAGAAGTTTCTTGTCCTCCTCTCGCTTCCATTCCATCTCACTTACTCGTACGTAATTGCGATGAAATCGCTTCGTTAAATCGAGTGTATTGACTTTTAATCATTTTCTCCTAAAAAAAAAAAAAACGAGCAAAAACTGCGTCGAAGCTTTTTTTTTTTACGTTGTTATTATTGTTCTTTCGCAGTAAACAATTAACCGAAGGATATTTTTTTTTCTTTTGCCATTCGGACGAGAAAAGCAAAAAAAAAAAAAAAACGTACGTTTATAGGGAAAATAATATGCGAATTGTCGTCGTTATTTCTATACGTTATTCATATAATTAATTAAAAAAGGAAAAATAATGAAATTTACCGAGTTTCCATCCGTGAACGCGAGTTGAAATGTATAATTTTATATTTTTTATTAATAGCTGTCGTCCGGTGAATGCTTAAGAAAAAAATACTTACGATACAAAAATAATCCCATGGTGAATTTATCGTTTTGTTCGTATTATTTATATATTTTTTTTTCACGCCGATCGAATCGTATTGAGATAAAATCCTACACCAAATTTTACAACCGAGTTGAGTGACCATTTTAAGATTTGTGGAAGTATATTAAATGACGCCAAGAAGAGTCTTTCACGTCCGATCGATGTGAGAAATAAAATCGGACGGATAGCGCGTAGTCGGCGCGGTTCGACTGCAGGAAATCGTCCATTGCTAAGTAATAACGATTTCCTCCTTTGTAAATGTACCCGTTTAATTTCCATCGCGTTTGGTACGCGTTTTGTGCGCGCTTTAAAACGGTTAACAACGTCTAGAAAAGTCGATAACGTTTTTTTTTTCGAATGAATTTTCAAGGAGTTACTGTCACCGTCGCATCTCCTAACCGCACGTATATTTCGTCAATGTACTAACGATCTGCGTACAAAAAAAAAAAAAAAAAACGTCGCATTTCGATACTTTTCCAGTAATTTTCGCGAACGGAGGACACAGACACGATGATTCTATTATGTATACACCAATCGAGATATACGAAGTAAATATAAATAATATGATTATTATAGTTTTCCTAACCTAACGGAGCTTTTTTTCTCCTCCGGGACGCGCGAAAATTTCCCCGTTTCGTTTTTGTACTCCCGACGATATTACGATTATTTTGTATAAGAAATTCGCGTCTTCTGCCGCGATTCGTCTGAATTGTCTTATTCCCGGTCGTTCTTATTATCGCGAGCGTGTCGCGCGTAATCCAACACCGTTGTTTCGAGAACGAGGGAATTTCTCGGCTCTTCTTATTTATGTTTGCTGCGAAAAGTCTCGGTATCGAAATCGCCCCAGCTCCGTCCGGGTTTCGCATAAATTATTATCATTATTATATTGTCGCGTATGTACCACCGTGTCGTATTCGTTGCCGAAATGCGCAACACACACTGTGCTGTCGACTGAAAAGCTAATTCCCCACGTCTTGCGTTCCACGCGTCGTCCAATTCGCGGATCTCCGATTCGTTTCGTACGACACCTAACAACCGGCGTCCTTAGCACGAGCGCGCTCGATGATTTATGCACGCGACAGCTGTACTTACTACTACTACTACTATACATCTGTGCGCGGTATTATTTTAATAAATACATTACGTACGATTTACTGCGAGAGCGACATTGACGACGACGACGACGAGTAGTAGTAGTGAGCATTTTACTTTTCTCTTGGAACATGAAGGAAACGGGGGGAAAAAAAGAAGAAAAAAACGCCACCCGGAACACCGCCGCCACTCGATTCTAAAACTCTGTCCGTTGTGTATACACGAAAATAAGAGAGTAGAAAAAAATTGTAAAAAAACTTGTTCATTTACGTCGACTTTTATACGCGTACAACTGCAGCATTCGCGTCGTAATCGCTCAGAAACGGCGGGCACGAATCGTTTCAAAGGATTGGGTCGAGAACAAAACGTACAAAATTGTGTTTTTAAACACAATATTCACGTCGTTCCTTTTCGGCCGGTCGTCGATTTGACGATTTTCGATTCTTATTTTTCGTCGGAAAAATAAAACATAAGTTTACAATCGTTTTAGTTTTCAATTTTAAATCGTACATCGTTTTTTTTATATATATAGTTTTTTTACAACTCGCGTGTACTTGATACTTAAATACGTCGTGTTCAAATATACAATAATCGATCGGCAATAGGTAGACATTGTGATAAAAAAAAACTGCTACGACTATACATATGCATAGTTTAATGTTGATAGACGGTCGTCTTCTTGGACGACGCGCGTATTCGTTATGTAAAAGATGAAATTACATACACACACACACACACCAGTCACATTCGGTTAGACTACGACTATTTTACACTCTCGCGAGTCTGTTAGATCATTCAGACAGAGATCCGTCTTCTATTTATTTTTCGTTTTTTTCGTCTCGAATTCTGCCGTAGACTCTTAACGTTTTCGGGGTTAATTAGCCTTTCCGTTATTTAACGGCCGATCCGAGTACAGGGGCATTAGGAGAAAAAAAGAAAAATCGTTTGGTTTTTAATTAAAGTCGCCTGTTTTTTCCGCCGACACGTTTCGATCATTTGTGCGGCTCTAAAACACGCGCTACGCGTTTCAAATATACTATGTATATTAAAAAAAAAAAACAGGACGATATCTCGAGATATATCGTAAATTTTTATTTTTAATTTCGTTCTGTTCCCTGCGTAAACAGATTGTTATTATATTAAATTTACAATATATATATATAATGTATTTCTAACGCGCATTCCGTTAATAATAGAATAAAATATTCGCCGACTTTTTACCTTCGCTTGTTTATTTTTTTCGTTCGCTTCGCGTCGGTGTATATAGGTACGCGATTATGGTGTTAAACGTGCACAAATAATGTTATTCGAATTCAAGCGCGCGCGTGTGTTTACATATATGTAGTTAAAATGCGAATTGTTTTACGTTAAGAGAACTTCGGCAAAAGCGAATGAATTTCGAAAAATAAAAATTTGTTTTTTTGATCGAAGGCCGACTGTCTGCGATAAAATCGAAAACGAATTTAATCGTAAAGTTCGAATCGAATTTATTCGAAAACAAATATGACGTGCAAATATTATGATATTTACTCAGTAAAATTGTGTATATAGCTCGATGATTTATATATATATATATATATATTAAAAAAACACCTAATTGTGCGTTAATAATATTATTTTTTATTTATAACTAATATTATTATAACTCGTATAACGGATAAAACGTAGGCTCTCGAAAAAAAGCATTGACCCCCGGAACGAATTACACACGCGCGCGTATATCGACTGGGTTTGTTTTAGACGAAAAAATATCGTTTCAAATTCGCCGCTGTCGGCTAAAAAAAACCGTTTCGCCGGCAGCGCGCATACCGTTTTATATCGTCATCTCCTCCGACTGGAAAGAATCCGGAAGAATTACAAATTTTCGAGTATTTATTTTTTTGCGCCGGGGCGCCCGTCGTATAACACCGTGTATAACCTAACCTAACCGTCGTATGACTTCCGTGTTCTTCGGGCAATCGAAATAAGTGGTCGAAGAATAAATTTCAAATTTTTTTCTCTCAAAGCGCGCTTTTGTCGCAAATCTACTACCTTACTACCGGCCGCGTGACAACACGGTGTTATCACAGTGTAATTCTTCATTTTCCCCGTATTTCTCGTGGCCCCCGCCGACACCGTTTTCGTTTTCGAGTCGCGTTCGTGTGCTGTGGTTTGTTCGACGTACGAAAACGACGACAACAGGAACGATTTTATTTCCGATCTGTTCGACCATGGTCGATGAAAAGATGATATATTATAAGAAAAATAATAATACGGCCCGTGTTTTCTTTTTCCTTCTTCGTCCATCGCATCCGTCCGATCATTTTACCGCCGCCATCGACGCCCGTCCCGGTGATGAGAACTCTCCACGCCGTATGATAGAGACGAGGAGAAGGTCTCTCTCTTTCTTTGACATTAACGAAATTATTATTGGTGCTTCGTATTATGTGCGTACGAGCATCAGTCGGTCGCGCATTACAATGCGCCGCCGCACACGCCCCTCGAAAATTACGAGGAAAAAACGCGCGTTAACCCCCGCGCAGTCGTTTTGTGACGGGCAAAATGTGTGTTTATAACCCCGAAACGACTTCTCCTCTACACGGCCGTATAACGCGGACGACGACGCCCCGGTTTATTATAACGTTGTATAATGCCCGCTTGTGTGTGTGTGTGTGTGTGGACTACGGAATTCGTTCGGTCCAATGAACTAAATTAATAACCGTTTTATTACGAAGACTCGTTTTTTGTTTTGTTCTCCCCCTCCTCCGGGGATAAACGAAAATAATGTAAAATAACCGTTTATACATATATTTTTTTTTTTTTATGTGACCTATTGTGTGTGTCCCTTCGAAGCCCGTCGCGTACCGTCGTCTTCGTCTTTTTAATATCGTAATTTGTCGTCGACGAAACAGCAGCTGGCGACGTAGTCGTCGTCGTCGTCGTCGTTAGGGCGAAAACAAATATAGTCTGGCGAAAAATCGAATTATCCCGGACGATGGCTGGTCTGTATACAACAAAAAAAAAAAAAAAAATTATTTATTTTATCGTCTAAATACATAATAAAATATAATAGTAATGTGCATTTTTTTTAAACAATATTTTCAACGAAACTGTCTCGGGACGGAAAACCGCCGCGCTCACCACCACCCCCTCGTCGTCATAACTTCGTATTAGAAGTAAAAAAAATAACAAATAAATATAATTCTCGCTATTATTTCGCGCGCGCTTGTTTACAATATTTGCGATCAATAAGCGCGCGTACGCTCGGAAGAAGAACCGCCGTCGCACAGAGTACAACAGTGGTTACGATATAATTTCATTATTAAATTAAATAAATAAAAAACCAACATCGGCGGGGAAAGGGCGGGGGGCTAGAGTAAATTTGGATTATGGACAAAAAAATTATTATCCAACGCGATACAAACGAATTGTTTTATAATAATATTATTCCGACGTCCATGGACGTTTGTGTATTTAAATATACGCGCGTTATTATTGTGTTTAGAAACGACTGAAATATTTACGATGCGAGTAATTGGAGCGAATCCCCGTACTCGATTAAAACAGAAAAAAAAAAAAAAACAATAATATTATCGTGTGTCCGCGACAGCAGTTTATACCACCTATTGTTCGTCCGCAATATATGTGACGGTTAGGGGCTTATTGAATAGAGTTGTGACAAAAAACGAGTTGTGGTTGTGTCGTCCATAAGCGAATTACCAGGAAAATCATCAGTAAAACGATTCTGAACCGGCACTCCGGTATTGCAATTAATACGCTTTGTGCGGGGAAAATTTAAAAAAAAAAAAAAAATGAAAAAAAGCCTATGTTGTATTTATAAAAATGTTCAGCCTTTAAAACCGAAACTCGCCTGTTTTGTCACTCGAATCGCTTCGGATTCTAAAACATTTTTGCAATGTCCGCGAATTATTATTGTCTCTCTGTACGTATAAACATGCTGTTTTAAATCGGCTGTTTCCAATTGATTTTCCCGTTACTCGGTGTGACGGCGAACACGGTAATTTTTTTCCCCCCGAAGAAGTATTCTAAAAACTTCTAAAAACCCTTCAACTCGTAGGATTCGTTTTTTAAAATATTTCGAAACGTGTTGATGATGACCTCTTAATCCTCCCACCTCTGTACGCGTCGATTTATTATTATAATAATAATAATAATAATAATAATAATAATAATAATAATAATAATAATAAAAAGAAGAAGAAGAAGAAGGCCAATGTCATTATTGTTATTCATAAAACTTTTTTTTTATTCGTCAATTTTTCTACCATATAAATTACTATATAATTACGTATAATGTGTGTATTCGATACAGCGTTTGGTCGTTACTGCAATTAATTAATTAAAATGTGTACATACACACATAACACAGTAGCTCGGCGTTGTTGACGTGTCAAGTATCCATTTACAAGCTGTACAGCAGTTCATTACGCACATGGTGTCGTATCCCTGTTTAAGATAATTTATATTTCCACAAATTAAACAGACGCATACGAAATAACCGACAACAATTTCGTGTTTCGTTCGTACGATTATAATATAAAACGATGACGCGGGTGAGGTCCACGTAGTTCGTCGCTTTTTCTCACTCTCTCTCTCTCTCTCTCTCTCTTTCCCCGCATCCGTTTCAATAGAAATAAAAGGAGAGAACGCGCGTATAGGTATTAGAAAATATTAAATTGTTGTAACTCTTCTACATGATCGCCACTTCGATTCCGGCAACGTTTCGCGTTACTCAAAGAACGATCCCGCCATGTCCCGGCTATATATATATAATATACTACATTCGTTTGAGCTCGGTCAATCGTGAACTGTTCTGTTCCGCACTTCCTAACCGTCGTTGTTTTTCATTCGAGCGAATGGATGCGGAAAATCGGAAGACGACTCGGAAACCTATATACGAGTATACAGGCCTTTCACCGAACCGTTCGGTTCGCTTTTTTTTCTTTCGACAACTCCATCGCGAATGCGTGGCTTCGTCTTCCTTCGGTAAAATTTTCCCCACGACACGCGGCGTACGAGTCTCGTCCTGAAGTTATTGTGCCGTCAAACGACGTAATATAATACTATTTATTGATAACATGAAATTTAAGAATTTTTTTTTTGTTTTGAATTATTAAAAAATTGGTCGGTCTGGCGTGTGCGCGAATGATTAAAAGATTCTATTAATATTGATAGTTATTTTTAAAGTCGTATATCGGTCGTCATTGCGATTTCCTGTAAGCCGCGCGTAGTGTTTTTTATTGACGAAAAATCGAATTTCCGTTGATATTTCAATACTCTGATTGTAGAGAAGAAGAAAAAAAAAACGTTTGCGTCGAGTTATTACGATGTCTTTTTCTCGGGTCGTCTATTTCGGTCGCGGACGGGAAATTATGCGTTATAAAATGCGCGCGCGCGCGCGTTCGTTTTACGAATAACTAAAAATAATACATTTGGTCGTACACCGAAAACCGTCGGCAGCATTGTAAATACGTGTTTTTTTTTCTTTACTTGTCCGATGTATTCTACGTATTAAAGTGTTCTACAAAGAACGGAAAATAAATATATATTTATATACCACGTGTCTTGTGTGTAATATTGGCGCCAACGAGTGGGGTCCTCGTGTAAAATTATACGTAATATAAATACATACACGTGCACTCCGGCGGTGAAAAGAACGGCAGCCAGGTGCCTACATAATATTTTATAAGTGTCAGGAAATCTATCGGTTCAAAGCGATCCGCTGCTTGGATTTACACGATTAAACATTTCAAATGCCCCGTGTATTTAAATCGCATTATTGGTCACCTATGTTTTTAGATGATATTAGAAAGAAAACAAAAAAATGCTAAATTTACCGTGTATTATTATGTTGATAAAAGATTTATTAATTTTTCAAAATGAAATATTATTAAATATAATCACACGAATTCCGTATATTTATTTATTTTTTTTATTTATGTTTCCGGTAATTTTCGTATATTATTATTATTATTATTATTATTATAATGCGCGTACACTATCGCTGTATAGTAAAATCGTCGCGAATCGTGAGTATAAAATGTTTACATCTAAGTATATAATAATTATATAAGGAATTATAGCGGTTTATACAATTTATTACTTGAAAATTACTCTTCGCAATGTAATACCTACTACTTTTCGAACGACGATTGGTATATTCGTGTGCCTTAATAATAATAATAATAATAAATATTCAAACAGACTTTTTGTGGACTTTATAATTTAAAATGTACGTATATTTTACGTGTACACGTCGTTTTGGACTGTAGTTTTCACATCGTATTGTCATTTTTCTCTCTCTTAACAGTGTGCACAAATTTTATTGTATATATAGAATATATTTAGTATGATGGATGGCGTGGGGTGATATGTTTTAGCATCTTTTAAACGAGAACTGTTTTATCTAATAACGGCATTCCGAGTGAAAAAAAATAAATATTTTTTCGCATTAACGTCACGGCTTGTGAGTTTTTAAGAATTTAATCGGTTTTCATATACTCATATAAATATGCGATCCGTTCCGACGCGTTATTAATTCGGTCTTAACAACAACGCGACTCCTACGGGTTTCTGCCATAATATGATTTTCTCACGCTTATCAACACACGCACAAAAAAAAAAAAAATGCGGTAATCGGAATAAATTATTTTATATTCCAATTAATTTTATTACGCGCATAACTTATATATATATATATATTTATCACTTGTATTATACTTATTTGTTATAACGTACAATACCGGTTTCCGTTTCGAAATCCGTCGTTTCGACTGGCGATGATATTTTCGGAAATCATTTGTGTGAATGATTAAAAAACCAAACGCGATTTACCAACTAGACGCGTGTTCGTTTCGTATAATGTTCGGGTACCCGGTATAATCGATACGCAATTAAATAATATTTTTTTCTTTTAAATGCTCTGTTAAACGTTTTCAGACGGACGCGTACCACGCGGCGTAATTGCCGGATAATATAACTGTACGATATTGTTTTTATGATTTTTTTTTCTTTTTAATCGCGCCCACACGGATAACACACAACGATTTATGCGGTATTCAATATTATCAGCAGTACATAAAATAAACGATATGACGGCGTAATATAGTTTGACGTTAATCACTCCGAGAATATTCGTTTCAACGCGTTATATCGTTTCGTTTTCGTAATTAATTTTTTCTTTTATATATATTTATAATTTCATATCGCGTAGTTTTATGTGTACGCGTATTATGAAAACGATTAAAGCGCCCCGTACAACGCGCGTTTAATCGCATAAAAAAAAAAAAAAACCAATCTTATAAAATATTACAGGGTTTCACTATGGCGACCCATACGCGCGTAATGATAATAATATTAAATTTTTTTTTTAAATAACTTCTTCCGTTGTATCGTACGTGTAATATATATTATATTGAATTCGGTATTCGTGTATGACGCGTTTAATTTGTGTATCGCAGTCGTTGGCCGTTACGGGACGAACAAAAATGTCCGTTGTATTTTATTCATCTGTTGTGATATTTTAACGATGTGTACGTACCTTCGTTGAACTTTTTGGATTGTTAAAAAAAAAAAGAAAATCAATTTTAACGTTTTCTTCTCGTCCGTACGCAATGAGCGTTATGAAAAGAAAAGAAAAAACGAGACGGAAGTTTTCGTCCGTAGTTCTCACTGCAGCGGTCGTATTATTAAAATTTCTATTCGTCCCTCCATACGGCGCACGCGGTAGGCGGTTTTTATTATACCTGCAACGTCGTCATTTGTATAAATCCGTGTACGAGAAAAAAAAATAAATCGCCGTCGATGATTTTAATATAATAATACGTGTATGTTGCTGCGAGGAGGGCGTTATATTATAACAACGCACTGTGCGAGGGACAACAAATATTGATTTCGATTCGATCGGGGAAACGCCGATGGTCTTCTCCTCGGATTATTGTGTTCACGTGCGCCTGTATAATCCGGATTTTTCTCCCCTAAAAATTGCGATTTTCATCGGGATTACTGTACTCGTTCTACACACACGAATACCAACGCAGTGTACACATAATATAAAGAATACAATGTACATGTATACCATCCTTATAAACCTATTGGAATTTAATCAATTCCGGAGAGAGTATGTAACAGAGTCTAACCTTGCGCGCGCATACACGTGACGTTAAATTTCTTTACGAAATCCGTTTGTTTTTGTCGAAATGAGAATATACCACCAGTCGCGCGCGTCTTCCAACAGCAAGTCGGATAGACGAATTAGACTATATAACGAAAAATAATATCAATACGATAATGTGTAGAGAAACGTTAAGTTAACATTACGTTCATTCTGTAGTAATACCACACACACACAAACACGGCAATGAATTTTTTAAGGATATTTTCTGTGTCCAGTTAGCGCGGATATGACACCCGGTATAATGGAAATATAGATGAAATACATAAAATGGCACGACAATAATATTCAATAATTCGAATTTGATATTTAAAAAAAAAAAAAATAACGGTTTTAAGGTATTATTGAGCATAAAAATGATAATAAATTATATTCTCTTACCGCGGTATTTATTTATATTCCGTGCACGGTGTGCAGATAAATTCGGTGGACACACCGCCGATTGTGCCTATGGACGTAATTTGTACGAACTTGAACCGTATAGTTTAAATACGACGACGTACCACACGATCGTGTGACTGAAAAACGTTATTAGTAATGATAACTATAACCGTCTGTGATAAAACGTTTAGATATTCTCTTGTCGTTGTTTTCCTGTACACAACCGCAGCTTAAATCTACGGTGTTTATTCTAAATGTACAACGAGAAAAGATTACGTTTATTCCGTTGAAATACGCGAAATATTATTATTAATAATACGAGTGATGATCATAGTAAACGCCCCCCCCCCCCGTATACGATTTGATCGCTCGGTCAGCGTCAAACTAACCTCTAACCTAACACGTCTGTGTTTAGTTTCGAACCGCTATTCATACGCGACTACTTTCTTTTCCCGTTTTACTTCGTTCGCGTTCCAAGCAATTTGTTTTAATAGGTCTCTCGTGGTTATAATTCTTCGATGTGAATATTTCATTGTCAGGAGGGTCGGCTCCGTTTTCTCCTCGGCCATCCCCATGAATAATCTCCACTGTTCGGGTATCCGTTTAGAATGTAATAATACTTTTGGACAAATATGTACAAATATGGCGTACAATGCGTGTATAAAAGTAAAAAAAAAAATAGCAATTTTTAATCGCCAGGGTGTGGTGCGCGGCGTATATCGACTCGTGTCCGATAACTTACACTTCTCGAACACGACGCGTATACGTAATAACAATAATCAACGGAACGCCGCGTGAAACGTTATCGTCGTCCATTAAGGAGGAAGAGGACCTCTATAAGCTTCTACTACATAATATTGTACGTACGCGTCGTTTAAAATATGTATGTAATGAAGTCGTTATATCCAATGGCTGTGTAAGACTGTACGCGACGTGCACCCAATTACGTAAAAGGGAAATTATTATTGTTATGATTATGATTATTATTTCTGCTGTTATTATTACTATTATTACTGTTGGGACAATGGTAAGTACTATCGCTCCATACGCATTACCCTCCCACACAGATGTCTTATATAAAATAATTCACCCGCGCCAACTGTGCGTTCGCCCTCCGCCCTTTCTCGGCGGTCCTTTAGTCGGGCGAGAATTGACTCGAGAGAGAGAGAGAGAAGGAGAGAGACTGTACAGAGGATTCAGAGGGCGAGACGTAATTTAAACGTTTACACAAATTGAACGACCCTAAACGGTGAAACGTGTGCATACCTGTATATAATACGCAACGAATTCTTTAATTAAAACATAATATTGAGTATATATTATAAAAATGTATTCAGTGTCTGTGTTCTCTGAACGATTTATGATCATTCGATTATAATATTATTATTATTATTATTATTAATTATACGGCTCGGGTGAATTTCGGACAAGAAAAAAAAAATATGCATATAAATCAAACGTTGTCAATTACCCGTGGGGTAAAGAACAATTTCTCATTTTTAAAACGGCGCATTACCCTTCGTTTCGAGCGACACGAACGCGTCACACTGGACGCGTGTTTTTTTTTTTTTAAACAACATATTTATTATAATAACGTAATGAATCCCATTCGAAAAGAGTAAAAAATACGTACCGGATTGTACTATTACGAATAAAACATTCCCCGTTGTATTTCTCAAACTTATTCGTGTGTGATTGTATTATTATGATTAACAATCGCGCGTCTGATTATTCTGGGAACGAATTCGAGACGATTATATTGTACAACCGAGACTTGATACGCCGGCGTATAGAAATTGAAAATCGCATGCGTATGAATATCGTTCGTATATTGTATGCCCTCAATAACGGAATATGTTTCGTTTTACTCGAATTAAATGTGTTTATACATTGTATAAACGTATACTGTTTTTTTTTCAAATCAACTAAATGCGATTTAGTTCAATCGTTTACCAATAATAATATTTGTAAATATAAATATACTGTTATTAAATATTTAACTATTATGTGGACGTTAGCTAGGTCATGACGAGTTACTCAATATAGGAATTTGCATTGACGATGATACTTACAGTTTACAGACTGTAAAATTAGTAATAATGACAAATAATAAGAATAATAATAATAACAAATAACAATAATAATAATATATCGGGTTTATGGGGATGAAAATAATATCCAAAGAGATCTCTAGTGTGTCACGTTTGGAACAATGAAAACGCGAATGCATATACATTTTGAAATACATATTTATAGTTAGATGGTCAATATTAATTAAAAGGCTCCTGCAATATTTTAATAAACTCCACATAATAATTTATTCTCTCGTAGTACGTTTTTTTGAATTTCAAAATTATATTTTGTATATATGTATGTATGTATATATATATTTTTTTTTTATATATCGATTCTACGAATTAAATGAGTGGAGTTTGATATATTAGAAAAAATCTTCTGTTCTTGTTGATGTCAAGTATCCGAGTGGAATTTTTATGTTTATTTATTTTTTTTTAGGTAGAGAAAACAATGCGTTTAAATCTCGTATATTATATTGGTAGGTACTCTGTCAGAACAGTGTTGTGTAGTACTTTTATAATTTATACGCGTTTGTGTGTGTTCAAAGCGCATTTCCAGTCATGTGAAAAAGGTCAAGAGGTAATCATTCTGTGTTATTCAATTATTATTATTAGTATTATTATTATTATTATTATTATTATTATTATTATTACGCCCTGGAGAAAGACGTCGTCGTTAGTATATATGTCGTACAAAAAAAAAAAGTATCTAGACAAAGAGATTTAATATATATATATATATATATATAAAAACACGAGTGTTTGGATCACGGATTGTCGAGTGTATATTATATTATATAGAGAGGCGGGCAATTGTCGAGTACGTGAGCGCGAAGAGCGGCAATATAAAACGCGAGACGAAAATTGTTTTTTTTTTTTTTTTTTTTTTACATTTTATTTCTAACCTGGTCTCTAGCGTACGTCATCTCAATATCGATGAAATTCGCGTTTCTCAAATAAATTAACACAACACCTCTCCATGTGCAAAAAGTGCCGTGTATTCGATGTATTTGTTCTTGTTCGCTCCCCGTGTCGATTTTCTCGACGTTTTCAGACGAAAATCCGTGAAAAAAAAACCATATTGCACACTTTTTCAGTGGGCAAATTGTTTCCTGTAATCCTGTATCGTTGCGCATTAATACGCGTTACGTTATGTTAACTCGAAAAGTTACTCGCGTCGCGTAAGCGTGTGTGATTCACAACGGCAAACAAAAGCTCAACGCGCTCGTGGAAACGGTCTTAAAGTCTGACAAATGCGTCTTTTAACACTTCAGGATCTTTTCCGGATACGTTGAACCTCGTGTAACAAACGTCCACACAGAGAAGTAGAGAAGAAGTCTCAAATATTCACGAGATGTTCTAGTTCAGTGTGTATGGGCGTGGGTGCTGAATTCGCGACTTAACACTATTATTAACAGCTTGTTTTTTATTTTATTTTTTATCGATTTGTATTCGTCACAATCTTTACCGTGACTCAATACGACGACGCTTACGTAAAATTACGGTATTTATACGTTATAAATTAACTTCTGATCGTATATTATTTATTTGTATGTTACTATTTCGCGATGAGTAACTATGCGTATTTTATAAAATAATATGTAAACCATATCGTGACGAAGAATGAAAAGATGCCGTTAATGACATTTACATCGTGCCTGTAACTTATATAACACGGCTGATTTTATATTCGAACTAAAATATCGGCGAGAAACTCTGGTAACTGACATGCGAAGTGTTACTGACAGGCGTACATAACATCTTTGTAACGCATATACCCGGGCAACAAACGCGTACCAAAGTTAAAAACTGAATACGAAACGAGAGAGAGAGAATAGGAAAAAAAAATTAGTTTCTTTTGTACGCGATACGCTATTTTTATTTATTAATTTATTTTCATAGAAAATATCTTTGTATTACACCCACCTATGCTATAGAACATCGAGTGAAAATTTGTGTTTTTAATCGGTATCGTATTTTTTTTTTTTTTTTTTTTTACACCAACTTATTTATTTATTTATTTAATAACGTTTTGTCATCACCGAAAACGGGAAAATTGTTAACGGACCATTTATATATGGTTTAGGAAAATTTGAAAAATGTTCATACGCGCAATAACGAAATATTGAACTGGATCGCGTACGTTCAATCGCGATATTCGACATTAAGACAAAATTGCTTCGTCGTGACGTCGGTTTTACGATTGTTCTGGCCTAGGGCATATGCGATATGTATAATAACGAGACGTGTGTATAACTGAATATAATTTCTTTTTAGTATTTACTTTTGTTTCTCATATAGCAATAACGAAAGAAAAACGCGCGACGATCGAGTTCCGCCGTATTACCCTCGTCGAGTTATTATCATTATTATATAAAAACGATATTATAAACATTTTTTTTTTTTTTTGCTTTTCATTTTATTAATAATTTAATGATCTTTTTTTTTCTTTCGACAAATGTTCGTTCACATTAATTTCCTTAACAGCTTGTGTACATATATTTTTTCTAAAAGAAAAAATAATAATAATAACACGTATTGTAAGAAAAAATTATTTTTAATTTTCACGAGCTTATAATGAAATTGTTTAACACAAACGAGCGCGCGCGCGTATAACGTATATAATAATAATAAATATCGCCGTTGTTGTTGATATATTTTTTTATTCCTCTTTTGGAGAATATTATCTCGTCTCGTTGTCGTTATATATATATATATATATATATATATATATATATATATAATAAATAATGAAAAAAATAAAAATTAATAAATACTCGTTTATAAGACTGTGTGTGTGTCGATTCGGTGATATCGAATAATACAATTTATTATAATTATTGTAATACATATTATAATATCGTAATAAACGCGGAGGAATAAAACGAGTGGGACGTTTTTATATATACGTACTATTATGTAAAATATGTACGCGTGTGTGAAAATAACTCCCTCCTTCCACGTCGTTTCACGTTTCGTAACATTATAATTGATATGTTTTATTTTATTAAAAAAAAAAAGCGGCGACAACGAAATTAAAGTAAAAAAAAAAAAACTCCGTATTATTATTATTATTATTATTATTAGACTTATAATGAAAACCGGCCTGCTCGAAGAATTTCGATTAATAATAATAATATACGATGTTGTCGTTGTTGTGGTCGCTTCGTGTGAGTTTTGGTTGATTGCAGCAGTCTTGTGTTCGTTGTTCGTGTTATATGTGAAATAAAATGAATAAAAAAAAATCGCTTTCGTAATAACACGAGTGTTCGCGATGAGATAAAATGTTCTAAACCGCGCACGTGACGTTTCGATTTGTATGTTATTATTACGTAATAACGAGCCGTCGTTTATTCGACAATTAATTTATTCGGTTAGCGTGTATTATCGTTATATGTCCAACGCGAAATAAAAAAAAAAACAAAAAAAAAAACCGAATGCGTGTGCCTTGTAAAGCATTCGAATTCCGAGGAAATATCGGGGAAAGAACTAAAACAAATCGTAGTGTTTGTCGTGTGCGAAAAAAAACTATTCGGATATTTGTCATTCGAAGAAAACGAAAAGCAATGACACAGTCAGTACATCATTCGGTGATGACGTCGTTTAATGTGTTTCGAAATGGAGACGTAATGTGAAACTAATTGTTCTCTTACGCGCGAACTCCCTATGGGGAGTTTGCTTTCGTACGAAATAAAGAACATTGTTTTTTTTTTTTGAAAAAAATAACGTGTAAATTATTTCCAAACGTCATTCGAAACCTTTTATACGCTTAACAGTCGTATTTATAATATTATAGTAGTAAACTGTAATTTTAAACATTGATTTTTACTTTTACGAATTCAATAGTCAAAACAGCTGTTTACAGGATAAATGGAGAACGTAAAACGTTTCAATTCGCATTTTTGTCATTCAACTTGTGTACACCTTACAATTGGTATTAAATGCGTGCTGCTTGCTGCTCGTGTTTACTCGTCGAATCCCGTGCAAATAATAAATCGTATTGGACGTTACGTTTTCCGTACATTGCGCGTAGAATATCGTATGTGTAATCTCCGACTGATATTGTTTTGGTTCGCAGTTCGAAGAAAAAAAAAAACGTAAACGTTTTGAAAAAATATTATCGTTATTAGTTATTAAAAAATATATATTTATGTATTAAAGTAAAAATCATCTGTATTCTGACGAAATTCGCGTAATATTATATATTATTTTACGTTTGATAAATATTGCTATTACGTATTAAAATTTATTACGGCGTGGTTTTTTTTCTTTTGCACCGTTTTCGCCACTACGAAAAGTCCGTTGACAAATTTTGTCTTTCTGAGAGTTCGTTTCTCGATTTTCCCAATAGTTTTTTCTTTTAACGAGTCGCGCGGAAAAATGTACATAAAAAAAAAAAAAAAATCCGCTCTTTCGTTAACAAATTTTCCGTAATATCTGGAATACGAGCTATATAAAATATCCGAGCTATTTATAATAATACCGAAAGCGCAAAACGGCTTTTTTTTCTCTTTGTAAACATTACAACGAATAATTCCGGTAAAAATCGTTTTCGATTATACGAGCGTCGCTTTCGAATTCGTTGCAATACAGTGAAAAAAAAAACAAATCTACTCTGTCTATATACGACGACGTCGTCGTAATTCACATAAGCACATCGTTTAATTTTGTTTTTTTTCCTGCCCGTCAACTTCAGCCGGTTTACGTTGCTGCAGGCCGGGAGAGAGTTTTCTTACAACGCGGAGAATCGGGGATTCGACGACTCGAGTCGTCTTCTTCCCCTCAAAAAACATATTTTCTTAAACAAAAAAAAAATAAATAAATAATATATTCTGCAAATATATTCGAACCAGTGACGTAACCGTAAGAGTTTCCGATGCTCGTGGCAAAATAATCCGGTGGGCGCCCTTCTTAGTCGTTCGATTCTGAGCGGTGCGAGGAATGTGTATATTGGTTCTACAATGATTTTTTTTTTTCTTATGTTTGTAACGAAAAATTCTACCAAAAAGAACGCTCCGATCTTTACGAGTACTATTTTATTTGATTGAAAATTGCATCTGATCGGTACTCCAGAGAGGTAGATTTTTCTCAAAAGCGTCTGAAATTATAACCAAAAAAAAAAAAACAACTACCGGAAAATAGAAATCGATAATTGTTTATTTCGTAACTAACGCGGTTCCACAGAGAGACTCGAAACGTCCAACAAACATATTATACTTATATGTATATATTGGGGAAAAAAAATTTACTCTTGGCCCATCAATCGGTGCAATTTTATAGGATTATTTGAATTCGTAAAAGCGGTAATTTTTTTTTATTCGTTTTAAGGCCTCCTCAAACGTTAATATTACGATTTTAGACGCACGTCCGTTACTCTTCGACCGCGTGTAGTCGCGGCGGCTTTTGACGACGGTGAGGCACGCGAGAGGAGTACACGCTTTTGTATCGAAGTACACTTTTTAGCTGGAGGATTCGACGGATAATTTTCAACGCGTATTTCGCGGTATTTTCACGGAGCGATAAAATAGAAGAAAAAAAACTCTTAAAAGAGACGACGCGCAGCAAAAATGATTCGTTCGAGCGACGACGTCCATAACGTTTTTTGTTTTTCTGTTTCGTTTTCCCTCGCAAATCACCTAACCACCTTAACCGCCACGACGACTGCGATAATATGTCGTCGTGTATTTCGCTACGGCGGCGGAAGAAAAGAACAAAAATGAGGCGGATTCACACACCCGGAGGAAACGCGCGCGCGCACACGTGTTGACGACGACGCGTTAGAAATCAAAACCGGCGCGGTTTTACCCCTAACCGCGTTCGTTCGTCGTCAAGTGGCGCGCGCGTACAACGGCGCGGCGTAAACAATAATTAATTATTACTGGCGAGACTCGGTCGTTCGGTGCAATTGTGCGCGCGATCGGTGTCGCGGCCGTTTCCGCCGGGCGCCAAAGTTATTTATTATTTCATAAACTACACGCACATACGCACGTAATATTGTATACGACGACGACACAGGCGCGGCGCGCAAATATATCGTCGTCGTCGTCGGTCGTGCTGTCGCCATGACGACCAAGGCCGACGACGACGCCTCGACGACGGGCGCTTTTTCTCTCTCTCTCTTAACGTTCGGTACGAGCGATTATATTCTAAACGACTTTTGTGTGTGTGTGTCGGAAATTTCTCTATGAAGTTTTTTTTTTGCTCTCGCCTTTTTTTCCGACGACGACGACGACGACCCGTCTCACCTCGTCGTCCCGCCGTCTCGCTATATTTTCCTCTAAACGAGCGACACGTGACTGGAATGCGTTGTGTTTTTGGTCTCTTCTCTCGTCATCGATACTGTCGTTTTTTCATCGTCACACACAGCGAGAAAACGGTCGCGAATCGCCTTCTCGGGGGGGGGTGGGGGGGAGGTGGGGAAACGAAACGCGCCTCCACGCGACCGTCGAGAAATCAATCGCTAATAATAGTAATGACGTACGCGCGTATTTTTCATTAAATTTCGTTTATCCTACACGTAATTTAACGTTTCGGTTAACTTTTTTTTTTTACTCGCGTCTTTTTCCGAGTTTTTTTTTTTATATATACACATATATACTTGTAGAATTTTTATGACACGCCGTCGGCGGCGCAAACCGTTTGAAAGCCACACGCGGATATCCTTCGCGCGCGATTTTCCTCGATTTTTTTCGTACCCAAATACTGTTCGAGACGAAAGGAATTTCAGCCGTATAATAGGAGTGATTCTTCTTTGACGCGCGTCAAAGTCAACAAATTGTTCTTTTTCGTTTTTTTAAATATCTTTTTTTTCGCTATACGATCATCTACGAAACGTCGTAGAAGCGTTTTGTGCACGGTGTGCCCGTCTGGTGAATTATTATTAAAATATAAAGTCTCACGCGTGTATGAATTGCGCTATTACGACTAACCGTCGCATCGATCGTACGAACGGGATTTTTCTTTTTTTTAAACATTTTTCCTATACACACTGATGCCGCCGGCAGGTCGTTATAATTGTTTATATATATATATATATATATATATATATAATCTCATTTTTTCTTCCCCCTTCACCAATAATAATTTATAATCCACGGAGTTCGTCGGATGATGTTGTGCGAATGTGTTATATTATATAATACACCGTCGTCGAGTTCACTTCGCAACGCGATTCGCACCAAAACGGTTTTAAATGCGGATTTAATCCCCGTAATCCGCCCGTACACAATAATGCGTAATACTATTGTAATACACACGATTGTTATTTGTTCACTCGTACGTTCTCACCTGCAGAAATCGTACGTACGAGCAAATATATCTATATGTGTGTCGTCGTGTATAATATTTGAATCCACTCGAAGGCACCGGAGTATAAAAGAGAATATGACGATATAAACTACGTTCTGTGCCCGTCGTTATGTTCTTTTTCTTCGTTGCGCAATACGGAATTTAAAACGGTTCGAAACTATAAGCGCGCGTGAAGTCTTTTCAAACGATTTTTGTTTTTATACGCGTGCGGTAATTGGAATCGGCCGGACGAGTCCGCGGGGAGAACGCGTTAATTTATAACATCGTTTTTTCTCTCTGCGCCATAATATAAACGTATTCGAAACGCGTTTCAATCCGTTTCAACATAGAATTACGGTCTCTCGCGATAATTGAAAATATTTTCACCACTGCAAAACGTGTGTTTTTTAGAACCGATCTGTGTTGAACATGATCGGACAACGGATTCGTGCGCAATAATAATTAGAGACATTTGATATTATTCCTTATTGCCATCGGATTCACTCGTTTGCGTTCAATCCCTGTCTTCTAACGTTTTCAAATCTTCATCTCAATCCACTCATTCTCGAAATTAAACATCTTCCGCTCTCTCCCTCAAACACGCGGCCGGGCTTCGATATCCATTTCCTTTGGCACCTCTGGTAATGAAATCGTCGATTCATTGGCCAAATCTACGGCATCATTCCGTGTTCCGTCGGCACATTCAATACATTGGTCCGACTTCTGTTCCAAAATTAAATTTTGTCTTAACAAATTATGGTATAATTCCTGGGTTATAACTTACCACCGCATTTGATTTACTCGATATACATTTTCAAATGTTACGTGTTTCGTTACGGTGCACAATATATTAATAACGGGGGTTTTTTCTTTGTTTCAGGCATTTATTTAATTTTTTTCCTTATTTTTTTGTAGAGAAATTTGTAAAAAAAAAAAAACGGACATTAGATTTTTTAAGTAGTACAAATTACATTAAAAAAAAAAAATGTATATTTCAATATTATTTCTTGAGGATTTCAACTCGTGTGTAATGAGAACAGGAATTCGTAAGCGATTTTTTCCCAATAGGGAAATCATTTTTTTTTTCATACCGAACCGATTGAAATATTTTACGATTATTATAAATTTTTTTTTTTTTTACTACTTTGCAAACTTCCCCGCGAGCAGGAACGATTTAGCGCGCGCGCGATGAAAACGCGTATGGCCGTGTAAAAATGCGTGTGTAAACACACGACATTATTATTGGATTCGCATCGGTTTACGAAATAAATCGAATCGCCTTCGGTGAACACACAAAGAGGAAAAAAAAACATGATCTTTACGCCGTCAAACAAAGCGCAAAAAAAGAAAAAAAAATAGCAAGCTCGTATTATATAACAAAATGCAATAGTAGCAGCGTGTTACGTGCAGATAATACAGTGTTTTATGTACGCGCTTAGGAATCGTTTATATTCGGAGGGTTTCATAAAAAAAAAAAATAGAAAGAAAATCTAAAACATCTAAAAAAAAGCCCCTTTTTTCTCTAGTCGTAACGCCGCGCTGGACATATTTACGCGTTGCCGCAGTGTAACTCGAATTCGCGTTTATTTATATATATATATATATATATATATATTATAAATAAGTATGTATTTTATACAGAATGATAAAAAAAAAAATTCATGGCCCGGGTTAGCGTTTGTTATAAATAATCGCGTGTGCCGGCGGGCGCAAAATAAAAATATATATTTCGCACGCTCTGTATATAATGTTATACACGGTTTACTCGTAGTGCCCGTGTAAAATATATGTGTTATCGGAAAGTCGAGAGAAAAAGTATAAAAATAAAAAGGCACTTTGTTTTTTTTAGCAATACTGTCGGATTAAATATAAATAATTGCCGCGGTATAATATTATATTTTTATACACCTATATGCAATAACGGCGGTGTACGTGACGGAAGTGCGTTCTTAAGTCGGACGCGGAAAATTTTCGTTTTTTATCGTTATAAAATTATCGTACGAGCGTTGATTATTCGCGTTCGTTCGTATTAATTTCATATAAGAATAATAATATTATCTTTTGTAGACCGCGAGATAAAACACTCCTCTCCGCCGCCACACATAGTAGTAGTAGTAGTAGTGAGCGCAATAAAAAAAAATAAATATCGCGAACGAGAAAATTATCGTATTTATAGATTTTCGTTAAGAAATTCTTGGCGAACGCACGAACGTGATTATTAATCGGAAAATCGAATAATTGAAAAACAAAAATAACGAACACCGCCGCAGTTATTTTATTTTTAATCTTTACAACTGTCTAGTATACGTAGTACAGAAGAAATTCATCGCGAAAATTTATAATTTTTCTTTTTTTTTTCTACGCTCTGCAGCAGTATGTGTACTACTACGAGCGCATTATTATTATTATTTCTATAAATATAAAAAAAAAAAATCGAAATTTTATACATTTTTTTTTCGTTTTCGTCTTCACAGTAATAACAGCAGTAGTAATAAATTTATGGGGATTGAAAGCGGGCATTTTCTCTATTCGTCTTACACACACACAACACGAAACATAGCAAAATATACGTTTCTCACTTCCAACGTACCGATCGATCTAGTGGTACGCGATAAGAAATATTTGAAAACAGATTTGAATTTTACTGTAGAACGAATTTCCCATTTTCTTCCTCTAAGAGTTGATTATCGGCTAATTTTTTTATTTTAAAATTGTTCAATTAATTTTCGAGGATTTATGAGAAGAAAAATTTAAAATGTGGAAAAATCGATCTCGAGTAGACTTCACGACGAATTCAAATCTGTTTTCAAATTTTTTATCGCACCACCAGATCGATGGAATGGCGACGTTGGAAGTAGAAAACGTCTATTTTACTATGTGTTCCGTGTGTGTGTGTGTGTGTGACGAAGAGAGAAAACGTCCGCTTTCAATCCCTTTAATAAAATAATTTCAATTTTTAATTCAAGTATTATACTTTTATACCCCGCGTATTCGAAATTCGAATATAATTTTAATACACGCAAAAAAAAAGTCAAATACGTCGTTTAAAATAAATAAATATATATATATACCTAACCAGAGATTTTTATTAAAGCACGCGTGCTGTGTTGTTGTAAGAGATTCCCAACGAAAGAAGAAAAATCACGTTAGACATCATAAATATTATAACACGACCTCTTTGTACGAGTTATGTATATAAATTTTTTTTTTTTTTGTAGTTCGTATATCATACCGACTTTTACAAAATATTGTTCACGGAATTTTATTTTCTTTGCACATGCGCGAAACGCGCGTGAAATGTTCGATTAAAGGTATATACAAATACGCCACGGACTTCTTATGGACATTTTTTTTTCTAAAAGGCCAAAAAAAAAAAAAAAAAAAATCGACCGTCGTCGTTATTAATCGTACGCATTATTACGCGGCTTTTAATCGAATTATAAAAAATGAAACAAAAAAAAAAAAGAACGTCGGTCGTAAAATACAAATATAATATATAAAACGCGAGCGAGAATCGTCGTCGACAAAGTGCTCTCTGTCTCCTCTCGTATATTATTCTATACAACATAACAGCCAAGCGTTAATTGCCCGCGCGTTTGTATTTAGAAATAGCTTCTCGTCGCGCGTACTTTGCGTCTATTAAAATCACTTATAAACCCATTGGAATGACAAATAATAATTTATTATTATATGGCGTTTATGGTAACGGCGAAGTAAGTCGTTAGAATGAAAGAATTAATGTATTATGTAATATTCGTTTTATTGTACCGTAATGCGAGATCGCAGACACGGGCATCATCACGAGACGAGCGATGTAATAATAATAAAATAATAATAATAATAATAATACACACTATATTTTGATTAAAAGTCCGTCGTGTCGTCTCCGTAAAAATGAAAAAAAAAAAAAACTGTCGGTAATAAAATTTTAATGGAATTCTTCTCGACGTGTTACGCGTGAATCATTATTATAATATATTAAAAAATATTTCCTTTATCCCCCGATTACGGGCGTGGTAGCCGTGTGCAAGTCGGACATTTTGTCCGGACTTAAAACGGTCGACTTTTTCGTTTTTTTTTTTTCAACAGTAGCCATAAATTTTACGTGTAAAAAAAAAAAAAATTAACCGAACTCCGCTACTGTGTATTTTATTTACGCAAAAAGAAGTGCCTTTACGGGATTTTCGAGTGTCGCACTCGTGCGCAGTTTTACCACCGTTGAAGCCCATATTCTTTCGTAATACGTGTACGGGTATTTTGGAGAAATTTGAATCGAAATGAATATACGCGTATTTTGAAAGAGAAAAAAAAGTAAAACGCCGCTACAAGTGGTGGTGAGTGGAGGAGAACGCAGCGACTTTTGTCTCCCGGTTGATATTCTTTACGTGTAGCGAATTTTTCTTTTCTCCTTTGTACTTTGACAAAAAGTCGAGTGTTTTTCGTGCAATCGTACAAAGGGCCGGGGATAGGGAGGATTGATTTTTATTTCGTCTCGTAAACACTAAGACGCGGCGTAACATTCGAGCGTACTCGAAAATCGTCGTCGTCGTTTTTTTTCTTTTCAACGAAAAAACGACTACTATTTGTATCAAAAACATTTTTTTCCGATCACAGCGGTTAAAAAAAAAAAAAACGTTACGAATTAAACCGAATTCAGGACGTCGTGCAGAGTGTGCGGATGATAAGTGTGTAAATTCGTCGGCGTAAATCGTTAATTATTAATTTTTCCTTATAAAATATCTCGCGTTATTATAGACGATAATATTTCAATATTATAAATCGCACAAATGCATAAGAAAAAAAAAACGCGCGCGCGCGTATTAATTAATTCGCATTGAACAAGGTTTTACGCGCCAGAAAACACTTTTAATTTTAATTTTTTTGTACAAATCGGTTCATTCGGTTGAATGTGTCGTTCGCGAGCTGGACACATCCCCGTTTCTGAAAAAAAAACGAGCTCAATGCCCGAAAGCTTTTCGTAGTCCGTGGGGCGGCTCATCGTTTTCTTATACGTGCGATTTCGAGACTCGTTTTAAAAACAAGAGCGGCGAACGCTTTTTCCGCTTATAATAAATTACTAATATGCGTATGTTTGCGTAGAGTTATTGAATTAAAACCTCGTTCAGGACTTCACGGGATGATTTTTTTTTTACCCACCAAAAATTCTCCTGACTAATTCCGATTCAGTTGTGTTTTCGTAACTACGCAGTCTGTAGAAATTTCTATGTAAAACACTTTCTTCTCCGATACGAGCTCGTTAGTGGTTAGGATTCGACGAGCGCGTATTGCAAACCGGCGTCTCTAATTCTTCCGATTTTGTCGACTCGAACGGGTGTATATATATGAAATTCCGTACTCATACAGGTTCGGAAATAATTCGTTGAAATAACGATTTTTCCATATTCCTCTTCATTTTCCGCGGTCCGTCGTCGGGGGGCGTACGTTACATTAATGTATTTTCTGTGGGTTTTCACGACAACGCGTATCCGTCGGATTTACGGATGCTGCGATGGTTTGCTCGCGTACGAATCTTTTTTTAAAAACTTTTTTTGTTTTCCAGTCCCCGCCGCGTACACATATTCGTTCCGGGGAAACGCGTGTAAAACACCACCGGCGCCGGTGGCGGTCAGCGAACTCCTCTCGTACTGCGACCGGACCAGGAAAATAAATTTGCCACACACACTCTCTCTTTCTCTCTCTCTCTCGCGCACGCACTTCATTAAAATCAGTAATTGTTCGTGTGTGTAATAAAAACGTCCGCGTCATCGTCGCTTTACAACGACGGAGAAATAAATGGAATCCTTGCGGCGGGTTTAAGTCGTCGTGCGTTAATATATACATATTATATATATTCGCTCGTATTATTATTATTATTATTGTTATTGTTATTGTTATGCGTAATTGCGTTGATGATTGTCAATTTAAAAAAAAAAAAACAATATGACGTAATTTAAAAAGAAAAAGAAATCGGACTCGGGACAAAGATTTTTAGAATTCCGTCGTTACTCACGGAATTCGAATGCGATCGTTAAATTCGATAAAAGGCGATTTTGCACAGCGGAACTAGTAGGTGTTGTAGGTGTAACATTACTATCGTAACGTGTGTAGAGAGAGTACATCGTTTTAACGTAGTTTCGTATACGACGCGGGATGGCGAAAAATTGTTTTCCTACGAATATTCGTGTAAAAATTCGAAGAATCTCTATATTATTAGTTTTGTACCGTTTATTGGTTTTAAACGAAAGTGATTTTCGACAAAAAAATAATAATAATCATATACCGCGTACATCGTCGAAAAGTTTTAAAAATTGTGACGAACGATTTTTTGAAAAAAAAAAATATATTTTTTCCTGTATAATATAATAATCGAAGTAACGCGTACGGAATTTTTAAAACACAAAAAAAAATTACTCCACTTTCGCGAATTGAACGCTCCTCGAATCCGCTATAAAACACCTCGAAATCGAAAGTGTAATTTGTTCGAAACATTTTTTTCCCCTATCGCACATCAATAAATAGTTACACACACACACACACACACACATATATTCGGTGGTGGTGAATATTTCAAAAATGTTTCGAATATACGAAGATATTGATAATCGGACGAAATCGCTTTTTTTTTATGTAATTTTTTCTCCCGAAAAATGTATCGGGGAGCTTTAAAAAACGCCCAATTACGCGCGATTCGTTACCGCGGAAACCACCGCTTAGGATCGACTCTTCTGGTAGAATTTTCGTGTGAAGACAAAAAAATAAAATCGCGTCGTTTTAAAATCGAAATTTATATTTATTGTTTTATACGCGTAAGCCGATGGGCGACGTCGAAATTCGCGTTAAATCCGTTTTTGGCGAGTATCAGTTGTAGTGCGCGCGGTAAAATTCCGCTCGGTTTTTAACGGATTATTTCGTTCTTTTCGCCACTCGCGGCGAGTGTTTGTCGCTCGACACCCTTCTTCCCACGCGTTGCTCAAAAACCGGAATGAGATATAATAATAGTTTCGAAACGGGAAAACTTGTATTTTTTTTTTTTTGTTTATTTAATTTTTCGCAGAACGTACAGGAAAAACGAGTTAGAAAAAATAATAATAATATTATAAAAAAAATCGTTTTTTTTTTTTTTTTATTTGGTCCACCGAATCCGCCACGCGGCCTAATTCCGCCGCAGGAAGACATAACGGAATAAATAAAAAAAAAAAACGATAATATAATATAATTTTTACATTTATTCGTACGAGGGTATATTTGAAAGAGATTATTTTTTTACTTTAAAAAATATTTCACGTACAGTTTGCGCGAGGATCGTTAAAATTTTCCTTTTCGTTTTTTTTTTTAAACATAATTTGGTATTATTGGATGGCGAAATTGTTTTCGGAAATTAGACGCAAATAAAATTCGCGTACGTACCGAAAGTTCCGATATTTACGTTTCCAGATTAACGTGTTATTATTAAATCTGTTATAAATGATCGAATGCGATATTTTTTTTTGAATTCCGGAAAATCTGTTCGGGTATTTTTATTTTTTTTTTTCCCACAAATCTTCGTCGTACGCGCGGGGTACTTAACAATTCTCTCGTTTTTTCCCCGGTACGATTATGGATATTTCGTTTCGTGTTTCTTATTTTTTTTTTTAAATTTTTTCGATAAAATTACAAAAATTATACCGTCTCGTCGTCGTCGTGTGCACCGAATTGAAAAACAACCCACGACGTATTCTATTCTACGAGTCTCAAGGCAGACCGTGTCGAATTTTCGTGACGAAATATGTTTTATAAAAAGGCTTGTCCGCTGAAACGAAGCTCGTTGAAACGGATTCTATTCGCAGTACTACGGCAATGCGAGGGTGGTGTCCGTCTAAAAATGTTAAATATTTCGCGTTTATAATAATATTTATTGCGATTAGCCGATTTTTTATTTTTTGTCGATCGATTTTCCGTGATATTATCGTCAGTGACCGGTTCAGTTTTGCCAAAAAAAAAAAAAAAAAAGAGAGAGAAAGAGATACGTTCGGGCGTGCGTATAATTTTACCAACGCGGACGATTGAAATTGTAGAAACGCGTAAAAGTGGATTTTAATAACGAATTCACGGTTTGAGAATCGTCGTACGGTTCGCGTAATGAATGTCGTGGTGTTTTTTCGTTGTTGTGAATACGCGCGGTCGTGTGTCGTCGGTTTTAATGGCGTCGTTATATCGTTCCGAATTCGCCGGGAAGAGACGAAATGACCGGCCGTTAAAAAAATATTTTTCGTACGTTATATTATTATTAATATTATTATTATTATTATACGCGGTAGTAACGCGTGGTGTATATGAGATTCCAAACACGAATTTCCTAAATCTCCTAATTGACACGATTATTATTATTAAAAAAAAAAATAGAGGATGTTCTCTCCTCAAATTAGCATACAATTAATTTCCTCTTTTGTCCGGGACACCCTTTTTTTCTTCTTTTTTTTTTTAAAAAACAGTTTCAATTTTTTTTTATCGTTAACGTCATTGTATATCCCGTACACGGCTGGATACCACGTGTGTCCTATCGTCGCGATTACACCGCGATAGATAATTGTGTGTTGTATTGGCGGAGTTTAATTGTCGAACCCGACCGGCGGCGGCACGTGATTCACATGGTAAAACGTCCCCGTGGTCGACGGTCGCGCGCGCCTTCGACACACTGCCCTCCCCCCCCACCGACGACTGGCAGTGACAACACAATTCCGCGCGGCGTACGACGTCTCCTCTGACGCTTGGTCGTCCCTTATTTTTGGACCCTCTGTGTGTGTGTGTGCATACACGCGAGCGTATTTATATATATATATATACGCGCGTGGCGCGTACGTGATGTGCCGTCGCTGATCAATCAACGGGGGAGTGAGGCATCGCGTTATGCGCGCGTGTATACTGAGCACGTATACGAAGAGCGAAAATAACCCGGCGAACCGAAAAAAAAAGAAAAAGAAACGAGACCGAGAGACGGAGAAAATCGTTTTTTCCCCCGCCGAAATATGATAAATCGACCGCGCCCGTATGTAGATCTCGTGTGTCGCGAACGCCGATCTTCGGATCACGTCCGGGGCCCGTTGTGTTTTACATCACTATACTAGCCGAGGATCACTCTTGTTCGCGCGTCTTTAATACTCGGTTTAAAACTCCGTTCAATTTGCGCTCACTGTTCGCGTGTTGCGTTCAAATGTTTTCGTTTTTTTTTTTAAACGGTCCTGTATATAAGCAGCGTAGCTCTCTTCTCGGTCGTTTTTCACGCGACCGGATGATGATCGCCGCGACTGCGTATAATACGACGACGCCCGTAGAACGAGTTTTACAGAATTGTTGGTAATTATGAAAATCAACAACGCGCGTGCGTGCGTGTAGATTACACTCGGTAACCGGCGGTGAGATGTTAAACATTTGGTGGTTTAACGTCTTTCGACTCTCGATCGCGACAACGTTCGAAAATGTTCGCTGTGTAATAGCGAATTTCTCCACGTCGTAATCGCGTGCCCGTTTAATAATTCTCTTCGGATACGTTTGAACACGTTGAATGCGTTAACGTGTTTAAATGTGTAGTTAAAAATCGTTAGTTGGCCGCGTCATTTTCACCGTTAGTAATCGAAAAATGTATTTTCTCGCGTGAAATATGTTTTTTACGCTCTCGCCGCGCATGAATATTTTTTCTTACTTAATCTGCGTAAATTACCCCGGCGAATAAAAAACAAACCGCATATCGCGATATTTTATCACTAGGCTTTTGTGCGGCGATTTTTATTTCCATACAAATAAATAATTACGTACAAATATTTAACGCGAAAGGGGAAAAAGAAAAACGATCTTAGAGCGAATAGAGTTTTCAGGCGCGTAGAAGTCGTCTTGTAGAGCGAATTTTTCACGACGCGCGTGTCAAATGCGAAACGTTTGCAGACGTAAACCCAGGTCGTATACGTTTTTCCATATAATTATCTACGTTTTATTCTTATGACGAGGAGAGAATTGCGCGGGAACGATTTACCGTGCGGAATCTATTATATTATGGGAAATTTGAAATTTATTTTTCTCGATATTATTAGTCAATCGTTTAGCGAGTTGTGATGATTCTCTATAAATAGTCTTCAACACGCTTATCCGAAACGTATTGGACCGGCTCTTCTTGCTCTTAGTGTTTTTCGTTTTTGAAAACAGTTGTTGACGAATATAGATGCGTGTGACTGCAGTCTGATTGCGAGGACGTGAATAATGCGTGGAAGTATTATGATAGTTTATCGAGAATGGTCCTGTGCTGTGTGACGTCGCGTTATTATAAATTAAGTTTCCACCAGAATAACACTTATTCTGAGACAGTAGTCAGCAAAAAGCTGATTGTTTTTTAACCGGGGGGGGGGGGGAATCGTTGAAATCCATGATCGAATATTGGTTGTTCTTCTATTGGAAAACCGATAGAAAAAAAATGTCCGGACTAAAAATTACGCGTATGGACATCCCTGCAGTTGATGTCGTCGCGCACCGTTTGCGTCGTCGTAGTAAAACGCTTGTGTTTGCGAAAACTAATAAAAGAAGAAGAAAAAATGCCGTTAAAATGCGCAATTAAAAATCGACAGCGGATTCGTTTTGACGGATCTCCTTTGTATTTTATACACAATACAGCGTACGGGCCTTTGACGAACTCGTAAAAATGCATTTTCAAAGGTTTAAATATGTAAATAGCAATTTCGGCAGTTTTAAAGCCTCCCCGGCGGACTTATTTGCATTTAAAAGTACATATATCGCGCGCGTTCGTTTATACGTATATATATATATATATATATATAAGAAGGGAAAAAAACCATTGCGACTCAGAAATTGAGTGATTGGCGCAGGGACTTAACTCGAAATTCGCTCGTTTGATTTTTTTCTCTTCTTTTTCTCCTTCTCCAGTGTATTCTTTAATCGGTGATTTCTGATGAATTTATGTGCAAATACAATACAATACAACTGAATAATAATAATAATAATAATAAAACGATTTTCAATCGAGAATTTTTATATTTCTTTATTTTTGTAAATTGGATTTTAATACAAATAAAACGAATTCGTCGTTATTAGAGTTTTAGGATTATAATAATAAAAAAAAACACCCAACTACCAACTATTACATATTATACAATATTTTACATTTATTCGGCAAAAAGAGGGGAATTTGGATTTTTTCTTCTTCTCTTCTTCTTCTTCCTCTGACATCCGATCATAAACGTATACGCTTTTATATATACCCCGAAACAAGACGGTCAAAAAGTCTTAATCAAACTTTGAAGGATGAACGAGTATCGACTACTATACGTTATACAGTGTAGGGACCAGGGACGGATATAATATGAAATACGGTACACGCGCGCATCACACTACGTCTCGTTCCGAAGCGTTCGCGAAAGAAATATCACGTACACCACCCACGGGGATTTCTCACCGCGGCTAAAACCCTTGCTCAGATGTATCGGAATAATAGTTCTCTGTTTGCTCACACACACATACGCGTTATTACTGCGCGCATACACTAATTGAAATTTAACTCGTTCTTTCCTGTTCTTACAATTTATCGCGGAATATGTGCAGTATACAAACAACACTATGTGTGTGGTGTAATCGCTACGCATCGTTTTTTTTTTTCAAAACAAAAAAAAAATTTTGTTTTTCAGTTCGATTCGTCCGAGAATAAGAAAAAAATAAATATTCTATACGAATACTAATGCTAAGCTCTGTATAAAGAAAATATATTTCTGTTCCAATCCTTATAAATAACCTGTCGTTGTAATCACTACACAGAGATGGATAAGGTGTATAAAAAAAAAAAATTTGTTTTCCACTTCATTTCGTCCCGAGATAAAAATAATATATTCCCGTTACGATCCTTATATTATAATCTGTTGTTCTTTCCCCTATTTCCTACTTCCCAACCTAAAAGAAACGCGTTATTATTGATTTTGTGAATTCAACCTTATAATGAAGTCTGTTCCACGTCTGTACTTTATTATTTTTAATATGATTATTATTTTAATCCGTATATATATATATATATATACTCTTTAATGTCTTAATTTCCATTTTGAAAAGGTTTTAAACTAAAATCACTATAAATACACGTAACGACTAAATTCCTAATAGTACTCGTATAAAATACGTGTATTTTTGGAATGAGTAACTTTTACGTAATATCGGGAGCATTTTATTTTTGTTTCCGGAGAAATCCAAGAGAAAATTATCGCGCGATTTGTCGGATCTTCTACAAAAGAAAAAAAAAGAAATGAGAGATCGGGCGCACAGATTTGTTTTCACAAAAGAAAACTTGAAAAAAAAAAATGACTAGCGTTGTTGCGAATAAATATATTATATTTCCACTAAATATATCGTTTTGACGAAAAATTAATACAATTTTTTTTTGTTGGAAATTTGTGTAAGTTTTCAGGAAAAAACGATCGAAAAGTACCGAATTTCCCGCGATGTTCTATAGAATATTTTACGCGAGGAACGTCCTATAATATAATTGACCTATCGCCCGAAGTCGAAATCATTGCAGTAAATCGTGTGCGATGCGCGCTCGGTCTGATGAAGGGGAGATGGTCGTGGAAATCTACATTCGTCGTTCCGTGATTTCATTTGTTTTATTTTATATCGGGTTTTCGTTTGATTTACCCCGTGTATAATAAGCACACAATCGTTCGGCGTGGCTTACCACTCGGCTCTGGGGAATACGCGAAACGATCGATCAATCGGCGGTGCATATGTCGTCGCCACGGGGTGGTTCCCTATACATCTCCCAGCGATTAACACCGAATTCTCACTCCGAGTTAAGTACTACACGCACACGCTCAAAAACAGTAAGAAAAAAAAATTATAAAGAGGCGCGATATTTCTACCGGTACGTTTACCCCGCGGTTTGGGATTCGGTGTTATACGTTTTATACGGATTTGAAAGTGTACGGAAAATACGCAAGGATCGGACGAGGTTACCGCGGTGACGTGTGGTTGTCGTATAGCGTTTTGCGGATGACGTAAATATAGTTGACGTCCAGGGCAGAAACTCGAAAAGTGGAGATTGGCAAGCGACGAGAGGAAAAGGACTTAAGTAGGAGTGTGTAAAACCGTGACAATTGTTTACGGTTTTGGAGATAATTCACAGGGCAAGTCGTTTTAAAGCCCATATTAATAAACGTACGTATATGATGGGAACTCGGTATGGAAACACTTGTTTTTAGGAAAGACACGATCTTTCATTGTTTTTTTTTTTTTGTAAATGTATCGTAAAAACGATGACTTAGACAAACCGCGTTATCAAAATACCAACAGTTACGTATTATGCTTTCGATCATATATTTGTTTGTCACACGTAGATATTAAGCGCGGTAATATTGACGTTATAATTGGTGTATAATTAACGTGAATAACGGACGATTATTAACGAATGTTTATTTGTTATTTTTTCAGGTAATTTTCGCGGTGTACATTGCTTTGTCGTTGACGAGACACAGAAACAATAATATTAAAAAAAAAAAGTAATAATAATAATACCGACAGAATCGTAAGTACGTATATTAGTTTGAAATTATCGAGAAATTCGTCGTCATATTACAACATAGGTTACCACCTACACATGAATTATTGATGAAGTTACGTTTTTCCACCTATGTATATAATATGCTCGCGTCTGATATTCGTACGCGTTCCGACAAAAATTACAATTTGAAGTCCATATATATATATATATATGTTATAAATAATAACACAGTCGAACGGATTTTATTATTAACATAAAAATATACGGTCGACTTAATAGTGTATGTGCTACGTGATCGGAATTCAGATCTCCGGGTTGTGTTCGTGTCTCGTCGTCTCGAAACTCGCAGAAATCTATTTACGAATAGATAAAAAGTTTTTTTTTATATATATATACACACACGCGAAATTATTAGAACGACGCGTTATTTGTGAAAATCGTCCGAATTCTCTTAAGACGAACGTGAAAAACGCCAGAATTGTATATAATTTTTTTTTTAAACCGTGTATTTATTCGCGCGAAGAATTCATCGTATACGCGTACAAAAACGGTTATTTCTCACCGTGCTCATCTCGCGCGTCGTATCGGATTTCTATTTTCGCTCTCGCGCGTAAATGTATACAATCGCTTTACACGGTCGCGACGATCGGAGGGCGGGAGGCAGGGTCTCTCATTTGCATGATCGCGGGCCACGTCGTTTATTTACGCGAGAGAGAGAGGATAGGTCCCGCCAGTATAATACAAATTTATTATATTAGCAGAAAGACGGATAGTGGAGTACGGGGGACGAGAACGAGAGACGAGTCGGGGAATGACGGCCGTCGATTTTTCACCACCGTGTGTGAGGGTATAACGTCGAGATAAAAGTGCAATTTTCTTCATGATTAGCCGTGTGTGCGTATAGGAAAAAAAAATATACGTCTTGTTGCTGATCCTGTGATGCTGATGTTCGTACCGGTCGTCGCAGCAACGGGTGGTGGGAGAGGGATGAGTGTACTTTTTCGCGCGCTGTACACGTGTGAAGCCCGACGAAATCGAAAAACGTAAATCATTGGACGACGGGCGTGTATGCGTTTCTTCGATCCCGGGGATTAAACGGGAGATGGGAGAAGGTCAACGGGGATTCTGGGAGAGCCAGTACGTGTTTTTTTTTTTTTTACAGTGTACAGGTTTCCTCCCCCCCCCCCCGGGCAACCGACGAATTTCATGCGAATATTTTCTTTTATTCGTGTGATTCGAAAAGGATTTTTGACATTTAAAACGAAAGAAATAAACGAGAAATCTCTTTGACGGACGACGTGTCGTTTAATCGGCCGAATTCGAGTGACTAAATTTTTTTTTTTTGTTGACAAAAAGTATAATTTTTTTTTTCGTTTTAATTTAACGATTCCCATCGCGCGTTGTCCGTGAAAATATTTTCAGAAAAACGAGAGGATTATTTTTCCCTTAGATTTTATAACACTATTATTAATACATTCTTTTTTTTTTTTAACGCGTTTACAATTAATTACCGATTTATATATAAATAAGTTTTACTGGTTACTCGTTGTTTATTCCGTGATCACGGAATCGGCAATTTCGTTTTTCTTTCCCACGAGTATCAAACACGCACGAAATACATCATTACTTGTGTACCCGGCGCGGTGTATCTTATTATTATATTATACGTACACGACGTATTATGTTTCTCGCGTTGTTCGAACAACCAGCATAGCCACAGCATAGTTACAACATAGCCGGTGAAACGAGAAATTTCTTAAATTATTCAAAAAATGTATATGTATAATTTTCGTTTCGAAACTCTACTCGGGCGTGTTTCGCGGGGGGTTTTGTTTTTTGTACGATCGAAACGGCCGTTACGACGGGTATGTATTATTTTATTTTTGACGTCGTCCTCGTCCCCGATTTGTTGTGCGATATACGTGCGCGCGTGTGCGTTTTGCGGCGAAAAATGTGCGCAAATCGGTTCGGTTCGGCGGTGGACGAAAAAAAAAGTCCTCTAACGTGTTTTATATATGAAATTGTTACGGCGGCGGTGATGTTTTCGCGTCGGACGTCGTCAGTCTCTTTGAAACGTCACTCATTCACTCTACCATTTGCTGCTCGGTATAGCTGGTCCGAAAAAAAAAAAACCTTTCCCAAAAACGAAAATCATTTTCTTTTCAATTTTTTTTTTCGCCTACCGCGCCGGTTTTGTTGTTCGTTCGCGGCGTGCTCCATTCAACCGATGGCAATGATATACGACGCGATAGCAGTCCGCGCACGCTCTCCTCCTCGCCTTGTGCACTGCCGCGCGCTGTCTTTTTCAGCGTGCGGTTAGGCCGTCCGAAAATCGATCGAATACTCTTTTTTTGTCTCTGCGAGTTTTTCCACGATTACACGTCGACTGCGAGTGTAATTAGGCGGTTGCCGTCAGAAACGGTCCCGGTACCACGTGGCAAACGCGAAAACCAAATTCGAAATGATAGAATATTAGTTTTCGGCTGTTCAATATTACCGTTTTAAACGTGCGCTGCTCTTCTTTTTTTTTTCAACATAAAAATACTATTAATGATAGAAAAACGAAAACGTATTGCGACACAAAACAGAATGCGCGTAAATAATAATCATTCGCGTATATCGTGCGTTGTTAACGCGTTAAATGTGTCTCTCGTTTTTTTTTAATAAACGCGTTTAATAATCCGTCCGGTGATTTCAGTAGTGCATTTTAGTAGTCTAAAATCGAATTCGGCTGTCGTCTATCATTCCGCGTACACTCACCACCGACGTCTAAAATAAACGGCGTTCGGATTTTAACGTCCTATAAAAAATTTGACCCAAAAAACTTCAAAAATATCCTAAAAAAAAAAAAAATGCCTTAACAATACGTTATAGAAATTCATTGACTGTTACGGTATTTTTTTTAGGAAAATTTTATTCGGAATTGTTTAAGGTTATAAAATGTCCGGTTTTTTTTCACACGCGCGTATAATTAATTAATTATTCGGTTGTATTTTATGCGAGACGGAAAATTAAAAAGACTCGAATGCGAACCGTTGTTGTAGTCCATTTGAACGCGTGAGTCTATTTCGTTATTACTATAGGAGAACGGACGGAAGTCCGTATTTGTTGGAAAAATCTCGGGGAAACGCGTCCGCGTCAAACGCGCCATCCGAGTAACGGCGGATTCATCTCGAAATTCGTCGAGCCAAAACGTTCTGATTAAATGACAGTTTAGAATTCATTTCTATTATTATATAATAATGTTTTAAAAACACAGCAATTAATTGATATTATTCGTATACGAAACGTGGCGCGTGCTTTTGTGTGAACGCGGTCAAACCAATCGCCGCCGTCGTCGGGCTCGAAATCGTTTTTGTGCTGACGCGCGTTGTATTTTCGTCCGAAAAATAACGCGTCCCTCGCTAAGGAGACGGGGTTTTAAGACTCCGCGCCGGTTATATTTAGGGCGGTTTATTGGTTTCCGTGATTACGACGTGTGTGTGTGTGTGTGTTTATTAAGTGCGTGTACACACGTTAGACGACACGTATTTCCAGATGTTGTTTTTATTACACGAGGAACATTGAGAGAGAGAGAGAGCTAAATGTTAGTCTAATCCGTCACCAAAAATAGTGTAAAAGCTACCGTGGACGTATTTAAAAATCATTTACAGCGGAAACCCCTTCGCCGCCACTCGGTTTAACGGGCCAATTAATAAAATGCCGCGTGTCCCCCCCACCCCCCGTATTTATTGTAGAAGAGTGAGTTGTTTTTTTAACGGGCCACGTGTTTTTCTATAAATTTCGCGTCTTAAATAAACTTAATCGATTTGTATTAATTTATTTATATTTTTTCCCGACGAAATGTCCGCGAATTCCTCTTTCGCGATCATGCTGACCCTGCAGAATCCTCTTTTGTTTCCTCACTGGACCCTGCGATTTTCAATACCCATAATATATATTCGACGTAGTTTTCTTTAAAACGCACCTTCGACATTATCTACATAATATAATATATAGTGCGAGTACCAAAGATTCTTTTTCTTTTACACTCCCGACTCCGCACGGGTTCGGCTAGTCTTACAGCTTCATAAGGCACGCGGCCGATACACGTGTGCATACCGACCGTTTTCGTATCATCCTTAATTCCACTTGTTCTTCGATCTTCCTTCCTCTTCTTCCCAACATAAATTCATTTCCGTAATCCACTTCTCGCACGGCCTCCGCGAACCGTCTCAATCCACATGCTCCACGATATATACAAATATATCGACTACTAAGTGTTTCCAATACACCGTCATTGGCGAACGACAAATGAACATTAAAAACGATAGAAATAATAATAATAATAATAAGCGCCTCTTAAATCAGTCGTTGCCCTACTGATACAGGTGGTAAATGTCTGAAAAATCCGTGGCGGTTAAAAAACAAAACTATTAATATTATAAATAGGAATTTTTTTTTTTTGCAAATTTTCCTCCTTTTGTTTTTGTTTTTTTTTTTTAACGCGTTATATAAATGCGTTATGCGTAACGCAAAATAATGCACACAGAACAGTTGAATCTTCGTACCTCATAATAGAAAAAGTTTTTCTTTTAATAATTTGCGCGCGTACGTTTTAGATAATAACGTTATATTTAATATTTAAATTCCCGCCGTTTGAATTTAATTGTAACGCCGCAGAATTTATAATATTTAATATTTTGTCGCAACGGCGGTATTTTACACGCCAATATAAATAATGACCGTTAACTTTCAGAAACTCCATTTCCACAAACAATTTCTGACGTTTCGTATAAAATTTAAATATTTCCTTTTTTTTCTCGTGTACACGCCGAAGCGTTCATATTCATAATACGATTACAAGAAACTCACGAGTTCGTTGGATTTCGAAACTTCGTCGTATCGCAACGGTGCGAACACCTAAATTCGTCGTACGAAAAAGAACGTCCACAACTTTCACACGCGAATTTAAAAATTATCGCGTAACACTTTTTTGTTTTTCAAATGTATTTATAGGTTAGGAAACAGATGTTTCGACGGAGACGATCAGCAGCTATAGCGATCGGTTTTAAACGGAAATTTATTGAAAAAAAAAATCATTTTTTCTCTCTTTTTTTTTTAATTTTTTTTTTTATTCCGCGATACACGCGAGTTTTTACTCGTGTTTATCGGATTTCTTATTATTATAATTCGATTTTTTTTCTTCTTCTATTCGTTCGTCTTTATTATTAGTATTTACCGTAATATTCGCGTCTCGATCGGCTCGAAGCGTGTTATATAATATTTCCTCCTCGTCGTCGGCTGTTGCTGTAGCGACAACGATGACGCGCGAGCACGACGAGGAATATTCGTGTTTCGTCGACGTTTTCCTCCTCTTCATATTATTATTATTATTAGTATTATGCTTGAAAAAGTTTTTAATTAAACGCGGATATTATGACTATATAACGAACCGTCATCTCGCGTGTGTGTAATCGTCGCAAAACGCAATTACGGGACTTAACTTTATTATCATTTCAATTGTACGCGTTAATAATAATGTATTCGTCGATTGTCTTCGCGTCCGGCATTTAAAATCCATCCGATATAAATGAATTTTTTGTTATTTCGCACTAGAAGAAATCGTAAATAAGCGAATTTTTACGATTATCTTTCATACATACGAGTACATACATATATATATTGAATTTTAACGTATTCTCACGATACGAAATTCAAAAAGAGAAAAACATAAACGGCGTACGAAAATACATATATATATATTTTTTTTTAGAATATCGAACTCGCGGGAACGAGCTAGTAAGACCGTTTTTTTTCTCCCATAAAATTATTCCGTTACCCGTAGGCGGTGGAGCAGCAGCAGCAGCAGCAGCAGTAGTGACATTATTAACGTCAAGAACTGGGACAAAAAGTATTGAAAACCAACGCATTTTTCGGACGAAAATCGTTAAAAACGTTTTTTTTTTTTTACATTTTTCACCCGCTTTTATCACTGTCATTAGTATTTCCGTGTGGATTATTGTATTTTTCGTTGTATGCGAACCGCGCGAACGATTCAAAAGAGTATATCGCAACGGATATTTTAGAATTTCCGTACTTTGTGTCTTTAATCGATTCCCGCCGGCGCCACCGCGCGGAGTATTGTATTGTATACGATACAGGAAACGCGGTCGAATCAAAAGCAAGGGGAAAAAAAATTCTTTTTTTTTCTCTCTCATCCGTTCCGATCTCTCGGGCGTTTTTCTTCAGGGGGGTTTTTTTCTTTTTACATCCTCGCGCACACATCCGTTTTATACAGCGGCGGCCAGAACGACGCGTTTCTGACCGTTTTCAGCACAGACGAGACGACGACACACAGTGAACGGAGAACAAGACGACTCTAATATCGTTATTTATAGGAGAGACCTTCCCGAAAGTGTGCGCGACGTCGGTGTGTTAGTTTATGTATTCGTACAATGTGCGCGCGCGGGACGGGAGGGACGTGACGGTGTAGGGACGAACTTAATTGTCAGTGTACTATCGCGTCCCTTCGTCTATAATAATATACGCGGCGCGCCAATATTCACAGGGCGGCCGGCCACCCGCCGCGGGGACGCGCGTAGAGTGGTGTCTCCGAAACGCGACGCAAATCCCGGTGCCAATAAAAAGGCGCACCGTGCCGTCGAGAAACGCAAACGACCCCGGGGCAAATTAATTTAAATCCCTTGCGCCGCCCGCCCACCTCCTTACGATTGCGGTTCGGTGGGGAATTCGTGCGCCGCGTATGACCCACCCTGCTTAAAAAGGGAATCGCCGTGTAAACAAGGCAACTAATTCCGAAGCTGGGTGTCGTCTCGTCGCGTGGTATCATCCCCGCGTAACAGCGGGCCACGCGCAGGGGCCGGCCGGCGGATCGTGTTCAGAGCGTATGGCACGGGGGACCGGGAGGGACTTAAAACATTATTGTAGAGTGGTGGAGATAGTGTAGTGACTCGTACGCGCGCGAAGTGTTTAGTAAACTTTGTTAGTTAGTTCAAAAAAAAATGTGACCGTTTTTCCGATAACTGTAGAAATAAAACGACGGCAGAGTTTTTTTTCTTTCGACGTGGCGTTTGTTTTGGAAATTCAATAGGTATCGTGTTAAAATCGACCGTAACACCGTTACGATGAACAGCTTCAGGGGATTCGTCAAACACATCTTAGCTTGTTCGTCCTCGTTTAGTCAACCTTGTTCAGTTCACTAGTCGCCGACTTTTGACGCGTTTCAAACGGCATTTTTAATACCGTCTTCTATTCGCCCCTCCCCAGCACAATTATTCCTGCGACAGTGCATACGTATTTCTACGAACCGTATTTCTCTTTATAAAGGCCGCCGCGGAATCCGTCTCGCACCTTCCTCAAGCTTCGACCATCCGATTGACGACACACCGATGTTGGTTTTTCGAAGTCTTTCGCTTTAAAAAGCGTAACACCAAAACTTTTAGCTCTGTTGCACAGCTCTGTTTCCGTGTGTCAAGTATTCGGTTTTCGTTCGTTCCGTTTTAGATAGAGAAACGGTTGTTTGGTATTATTTTGGCCAATGACACGTTGCGAATCGAGCGTGTCCGAAACAAATTATTCTTGCCTAATACGTTTACCGTATCCTAAAACTATATCAAGATATAATAATACTACCGTATACAGAAACTTCTATTCGTCGGGCTGACGGTGACTTTTATTTTTTTTTTTTATTTCTATACTTAATAGCTCTTTGAATTCTTCTGACCTACTACTCTCCAATAGTGGTTGTTTCCGTATTCGCGCCTATTTCTCTCGTGACCGCTTCGCTACGCGCTAATTCAGTTTATTCGAACTTTTTTGATCAATGTTCTGATTAGCCTTAACTTTCAATTAGATTTTATCGTACGAGTATTAGTCTACGCAAACGAAACGTACACACTCCAATTCATATCTCCGTTAATTCCTCGTACGTTCAAATTACCCCTTTTTATGTATTAAATAAATATTTCGAACCTTTCTATTTATTAATTAACCATTGATGATAATTAAGGAGAATTAAACGTTCGAGAAACAAAATCTATAAATTCGTTAACATACGTTTTTTTCCTCTCGGAAATTTTAGAGAGTTCCCGAGTGTAATGTGTATTCACTCGCTTATTTCGTATTTCGTTTTATTTCCATCGTGTATAAGTACTTGTGCCGAGAGAAAAAAGCAATTGTTCTTATGAAATGTATTTAAATATATTATATAATTGTAACATGTTATGGTTTTTGATGTATTACGTGTGTAAAAATATAATATAATGATAAATGAACCTAATAGGCTATACGTTTGGCGTAAAAAAGAAAAAAATGAAATAACGAGAATCGCGCGAAAATGTCGTTTGTACAGTGTACTATTATTATGTAATCGAATGAGGGTATATTCATTTTTTTTTTTCAAAAGTCAAAAGCGAGTAATGCGCGTCTAAAAAGAACGGAGATTACGTATTACTCTTTTTTTTTACGGCTTCCACGGATTTATTATTTTTTTTTTTTTTGTACAAAGAAACCATTTCGTACTTATGTTACGGATTACTTATGTGTATGTGCACATTATTATTATTTTTTTTTTTAATATTCGATTCCAAGTGCCCGAGGGTTATAATATTGCCAAGTAGGGATCAGAATTTGAATACGCGCGAGCGAGCGTTTGTAGCATCTGCGCCACAACACGCGTAGTGTACACGTGCACAATTAGTGTCAAAAATCGAAATAACCTGCAGAATCCCTCCTCACATCGCCGCTGAAAATCTCCTTTTAAATTGCACACTTTTATACGATTATTATTATTATTATTGTTATTATTGTTATTATTATTATTATTATTATTATTATTATTATTATTATTATTATTATTATTATTATTACACGCGTTTCGCGATGCCCGTGATTGCGTGATCTTTCGAACACTGATGAAGTTTTCCTTTTACACACTCGTCGTTTATAATTATTATAAAAAATTATTTTTTTCGAAAAGTTTCAAAATCGATATAGTTTTAAATTGATTATAACGGTAAATGTTACTTGTAATTGAGCTTAAGTTCGGCACGTATAGCGCGATAAACTTCTTAAAGTTAGCTTGAAAACTCTCACACACGCGTGTGCTCGCGGATTCGATAATTTACAATCTCGTATATCGAATAATAATATGTTTTAACGTGTGTTTAATAATATCGAAAATCGTATCGTTTTGAAATTAATGTAAAATAAAAATCTTTATTTTTCGTTCGTATTTCTTGGGTGAGACATTTTATTAAAAAAAAAAAATAGGTTTTAATCGAACACGTAGAAAACACGTTATTGACAAATTATTTGCGCGCGTACAAAGAAAATAAATTGACGCAGTAACACTGAGGAAATTTAGTAAATTTTCCAAAACGATTTCACGCTCATATGCACACGAAAATTACATTTATCGTTGCTCGAATAACGTTGTAACGAAATTATATTAGTTTTTCACTAATTGACTTGTAATCGAGTGTTACGAATGGAGTATTTATAAAACTGTGTTTGAAATGTATCAGAAATCGAACGCGTTGTCGGCGGTAGACGTGTTTCGTCGAATGTGTGTTCCTCGTTTGTTTATATTATATTTGTATTTCGTCGCAACGACATCGAATTACAGTAATAATCAACGGGTGAATCGTGTGGTTTTATACACTCTTGTAGGTTCACGCGAAATGTAGAAAACTGTAGAAAATAACGGGGAAAAAAACCATTTGCGCGCAGTGACACGAAACGAAGTTTTTCGACACGTAAACACGTCTTGTAAACGGTACAGATCGTATAGTGTCGAATGACGCGAGTAAATTATAATATTTTTTCTTTAGAAAACTATAAAAAAATAAAACCAAATCGTAAATCGCGCGTGTCTACTTATGGACATTTTTTTTTTAACGCGAACGACTTATTAAGTTGGGTTAGTCGAGAGGAATTCGTTGACGACATATAAAGGTGTATTAGATTATTAAATTTCGATTTTAACGCGATTGACCGCGGTGTACGTAATATTATAATAGAACATGTCCGTCGTTATATATATATATATATATATACCGACAAATACAATAATCTTATTATTATTATTATTATTATTATTATTATTATTATTATTATTATTATTATTATTATTATATTACATTATTTTGTATGCGTTTCAGACGCCAAAGAACCGTCGCTTATCATCAGACCGGTCCAGCCGAAACAGACCAAGCCGATCGGCTCGTCGTTGATACTGAACTGTCAGCCGGACGTGGACCAACCGGAATTCATCACGAATCTTAAATGGCTCGATCCCCAAAACCGGACGATCGAACAAACGTCGTGAGTAGTATATTACCGTTATAATTCATAATAGCCACATATGAATACGTATAGTATTCGGTAAACGAGTATTTTTCGATTCAATGAAATATTTGTTATATATATATATATTCGTAACGAATTCGTTGCTGTATAATATGTACAATTATAATTTTTTTTTCTGATTATACTCTGCTGCGCAATGTCAAAAATTCGTTGGTTGAATCGAACCATTTATGGAATCGCGAAAATGACTTTACATATTTTTGAATTTATATATATATATATATATATATATAGAGAGAGAGAGAGAGAGAGAGAGAGAGAGACGGTATGAAATTGCCATACATTTATTTAGAATTATTGAATGTCTGTGCGTATGGTTTTTTCCACAAATTATATACTCTGCGTTTTCCTATACAAATAATAAACATTCAATGTCGCGTTATTTTCAAAAATAAAGAAATAATAATAATACATAATTCATTCGGGGGGTTTTTTTTTCAAAAATAAAACGTACAAAAACGTTCGAACGATATAATATATTTGTTAAAAATAACATTGAATGTATATTTTACACAGATTTCCGATTCGTAAAGCAGAAAAAAATTATATTTTTCAACTAACGTTTCGTTACATTATTCAGAAATGATAATGCGCACGCGTATAAAACGTGTACGGTTTTTCTTTTCTTTGACATATTCATTCGAGTATTTTTTAAATAAAATTCAACGATCAATGTTAGGTTTAAATAAATAAATAATATATGTATCGATTTATTTGTTTGCAATTTTCAATTATAATTTTATTTCTGTTATTCGTTTACGTGAGTTAAGAGTTAGAACAATTGAGTATAACATAAAATACGTACAAAATATATTTAATATGTACGGGACGTTATAACAGTATAATAAATTAACGAATGTTTTTTTTTTTTTTTAATTTAAATTTTCTAATAATATTATAAAATCTATACGATTATAGTGTTTTCATAACAATAGTTCACGATTGTAATTTAAATTCTTGATACGAAATTAATAAAAAAAATTAAATAATACGTTTTGTATACCTATTAGAACACAATAATTTTCTCGCGCGTGTGTTGTTCTCGTATTCATTAATATATATATATATTTTTTTTCACTTTACCGTTTTTCACGCTTTATATACGCGCATTATGATGATAACTTTTTACAGTGCGACATTATATTTGTATATTTTATAAAATGAGTTAATAACGCGGTAATAGCATTTTTATACGTATACCTGGTATTACACTCTACCGTGTATTATATGCGTATTATAAAAAAACTCGATCGAGATCATTATGGGTATGTGTTTGAATTTCTTAACTTTTAACGAAGTCAAAAAATGTATATAAAAAAACAATTATAATCTTTATAGTTCGTTTTTTTTTTTTTGTACTCGTTGAAGTTTGAATTCACAAAAAAAAAAACTTACGAAGAAATTTTATACACAAAACCGCCGAGTACCGGAACGACGGTTTTTTCCCCTCGAATTCAATTATTTCTACCGCGCGGTTATTTTCAAATGCTCGTATACCGATGATGATGCTAATAACAGTACTCGGTAGTAGGTGCAAAAATATATTTCTAAACCGGCGTTCTGTGTATACCACAAGCGACGACGATTATTGCACATGTACTCGGTACACCGTTTTTTTTTTTTTTAATATATTTTTTTAACTGTTAAACACAATAAATCGATCGTTTTTTCCGCCGTCGTTTTCCGCACGCGTAAAAGAAAAATAAATAAATTCGTTACGCGTTATACGGTACGCCCCAGACACGCAATTGTGTGGTGCGTCTCCTCGTATAGTGCGGTAGAAGAGACACGGGAAAAGCGATGAAACCGAAACGGTCGCTTTGGACCTTGCGAATACGGTTAGAGACCGTTTTAGTTTGAGTTAGAGACTCAGAGTAACATTTTACGTTACCGTTCGTAATTCGAAACGTTCCCATAATCTACTGATCATTGTCGAAACCCAATAAATCTATTTATATATTAATATATTATATTTTTACATCGCGAGAATATTTTCACGTTCATCGTATTTTTGTCTAAACCGAAATTGTAAATAAAATCCGGAAAATTGATTTTCTCAACAATTAATGTCGCCCTTCGATGAGAGAGAGAGAGAGAGAGAGACACTCGCGCGTCGCGTGCACGACGAAAGAATCGCGAAAAACGAAATGACTCGCACGTGCGGGCGGCGACGATGGGGTCGCGCCGCCAATATTATGTTATACGCGTTTATACGGTTTTTATTATACCGCTAAAACTTTAACTTCCCCCGGGGACGAAAAAAAAAAAAGATGTATCGGAGGAGTCACTTGTGTGACCGACGGGACGACCTGCTGCGTGCCGCTACCGCCCTATTACCAGTCGTAACGGTTAAAATGTCATCGCCGCACACGGCGTAACACAAAATATGTACAAACGGCCGCGGTAAAATAATAAACGATTCGATAAATAAAAATCGATTTCGCGCACCGATTTTCGCTATACATTTAAACACCCACATTACGATAGATGATCCCTGTTTAAAACGAATGAACGTTCGATAGAAAACAAAAAAAAAAAAAAAAAAAAAAAAAAAAAATGGTCATATACTTTTTTTTTCCCCCGTTATTCTTAAAAGTGCCAAAATCTATTTCTTCGTCGATTATTCTCGTATATAGTTCAAATGACGTTTCGAATAGCATTGTTATCATTCGTTTGAACGATAAAAATTCTATATGTGAAGTGTCAAATATTTTCTACTCTAATACTCTTGTTTGATTGTCGCGCGTGGGAGCAGGACCGCCGGAATGCACGTGACCACGACGATCACGTCCAGCAACAATCTGGGCCTGGTCATCACCGGGTTGTCCGAGGCGGACGTCGGCACGTACACGTGCACGGCCATGTACTCCAATTCGGAATATCTGGTCCGCAGCGTGATCGTGGACAGTTTCTGTGAGTATAAATTACGAACATGTAGTGACTTTCTTACTTTTTTTATCTTCTCCCTTCAAAACCCGTCGTCCTCCGCCGTCCTGCGAATCTAAACGTACGTAATATTCGTACGCGGCCGTGTCGCCGCACACGGCTAGTGGAGGAGACGTTTTTCCAAAATCAATAATTGAATACGATTCGCGCGTAACGACTGCGCGGTCGTCGACAAGTTTTTTTTTTTTTTTTTAAAAAAATTTTTAAACAGTTTTTAGAATTTCTCGAAAATAACAAGTAGTGTTTTATTGTTTCTTCGACGCGTTCCTAGCGCGCCGCGTCCTATAAGCGTAAAGGAATTTCGAGTTTTTCGTCCACCACTCGTTTCGTGTACATATTCTCGACATACCGTGAAGACGTGCTCGAACCCGCGCGATTCCGGTGACGTTTTTTTTTTTTTTTTTTTTTTTTGGTCACCCAACTCGACTTACGAGTATATATTTTAGTTATACACTTCTATACTGTTATTCTCTCGTGCAGACGATATAACGTGGTTGGACGCGCCAACCGAACAGTATCCGACAGCCGGCAACAGTTTTAAGGTCCGTTGCCGAGTGAAGGCCAACCCGGCTCCGTTGGTCGACTGGTACAAGGAGGACGTGAGGATTCAAGACGGCGGCCGTTTCGTCAAGGACACCGATGGACTTTTGATCCAGAACGTCACCGCCGAGGACGACGGTATTTACAAGTGTCGCGCCATCGTGTTGGACACCGGGAACATCCAAGACCGAGACATCAGAGTGGAGGTATGCTCGTATTATAACGTCGCGATTTTTATTATTAGCGCACAAATATCGTGATACGATATTTTTAAAAATCGTTACGAAATGGCATTTGAAAGAGAAAAATGATTTTTTTTTTTTTTTTATTTTACTTACTTATCGCGTTTGTGTGTAGTCGCAAAATTGCAAAACGTATTTCTTATAGTGTTCAAATGACGTTGTGAGAAGGAAAAAAAAACTATATTCCATTTCAAAACTTTTTTCACATCCTTTTTTATTTTTATGGTGTTTTCGTCAACTTTTCGTCTCTTTATTTCTTAAATATTTGACGAATAATAAATTGAGAACTGTATTCGCTATTTGTATTATATTCGTATAAAAATATTGACTAAACAGCTATTAAAATCTACTTTCATACACAAGTGCCATATTTAATATTTTATTTGGTCCACATAACACTGTCCAAGCCATCGTGAGTAAATCTTACATTATATCAAAAAATATTACTCGGTAACTTACACACAGTACGTTACGATGAACGATGAAAACAATAAAAAAAAAAAAAAACCAACGTGGGCTGTTAAAAATGAAGACGGCAACTTGATTTTATTTAACGTATTCGATGTAAAGACACGATATTTGTCGGATCGTAAATATTTAATAATTTATTGCCAAACGGAATTCATAAACCTGTACATATCCATAAGATTAACACACAATACAGAGGCTTTCAACAATTGCAACGTCTTAACGGTTTGACTACTCTTTATTACAGTCGTTTATGACAAATGTGTTAGGTCGTGTTCTACAGCTGGTATAGTGCGGAATACATGTTGTAATTGCAAATGTTGCCAAAATTGTTTTTGTCAAATAATTAAAATAATAAAAACCGTAGTATTAAAATTAAAAAAAAAAAATGTACCGCATTTTTATTGTTTACCAAAAATATTGCGACAATATATATATATAGGGCAATTATATATATTAGATATTTAAAAAGTATTTTTGATTATTCGGGTTGGATTAGGTTATATGAGGTTAAGCGTATATTTTCGACAATTATTGCCTGGGCGGATTGAGTTCCATTCTGTTAAATGTCTCGGCGTCCAAATCGACAAAAGTCTTATTTTTTCAAAACGCGTCGAGTCTTCTGTTGACAAAACAAATACCACGCCTGTTTCCAATGATCAATAACAATCGATCTACCTTAGCGAAACTCTACATTTATAAAACGTGCCCGATCTTTACGTATGCTATATCTTGGGCTTCTAGTTCGTCCAACACCAGTTGATCAAAATCGGAAGCGTTACGAGCGACCGAACTCCGGAAAATTGCCAACCTTTCCCGTAGGTTCGCCAATAATAATCACTGAATCAGGAAGCGCGCCAACGTGCGCATAACAGTAAAAGGATCTATCCTGGACACATCGAATGAATTAAAAACTCGATTTCCACATACCATTTCCCTCGTATATTCGAAACATTTCAAAACGCTCAACTGTAAAAAAAAAAAAAAAAATCTTCCCGTCAAAAATCGGCCGGTAAAACTTTCAATTCGTCATATTTAAACGTTAATTAAATCCGTCTTCAATCTACTCTTTCTAAAACATCCGTCGAACGTCCAGTCGTCTGTTAGAAACCGTGCTTGATCCAGTGTACCTCACTTAAAAGCAAAGCAAAAGCTTGGACGTTGTTGACGATCTATTGCCTAGGGTGAAACGAAAACAACGAGTATCCACTGTCGACGGTAACTACTTCTTAATGACTGTGACCGACGCTGTGTTTATTGTGTGCACAGGTACACATACCGCCCACGTTCGCTCCGGACCAAGTGTCCCAGCTGGAGGTGGTCGAAGGCGAGATGGCCAGCGTGCGTTGCGCGGCCAACGGGAAACCAGAGCCGAGAATCACGTGGATACAAGTGCCGGATCAGCGGGACCTGAGCGAAGGCACCGAACGGTACTCGGTGAACAAGTTGACCGGCGTGCTCAGCCTGAACAAGATCAGTAGGACGGACAACGGGCAGTTCAAGTGCGTGGCCAGCAACGCGGCGGGCATGATCGAGCGGCTGGTCAACGTGGTCGTGCTCATCAGGCCCGAAGTGCTGGACGTGACTAACGTGTCCGTGCCGATCAACACCGAGGCCCGGGTCAAGTGCACGGCGAACGGTAACCCGTTACCGTCAATCGTATTCAGGTAACGGAATCGCGCATTTAATACCGTGAACATTTCCGACCGCGGGTTGTTTTTGTTTTTCTCAAAAAATATTTCACAATACCGTGTTTCGTACGTAAAACGATTTTTTTTTTTTATATATATATATATATAAAATTTTTATCTAAACTTTTTTATTTACGACATTTTTTCATAGGTTTTTTTTAGTTTACAATTCCCTGTATAATTTAGAAAAAAAAACCCGGCGAATATTTAAAATTCACCGTATAAAATATAAATATTGTAATGTTTGTAATATCCTTAAAAGTATTCGCGCGTTGAGAATTTTTTTTTTCGGCTCATTAATATATTAATTGAATTCCGTAAATTTTTTTGTCTTAAATTAAAATCTTATAAAATCTTAACGTGTACAACGATTCTGTCTAATAAATTTCGTAATCGTTTTTTAATTCCATTGACGTTAACCGATCGATATGTAGTGAAACGATTTGTAGGAAAAGTTTCGCATCGTTGTTTTTATTGGAATAAATTGAAATTTAAAAATTTCTTCGCTCGATGTATTATATTATCGTATAATTACAAAATTATCACCTCGTTTTTTCTCAAGTTTTGTACGAAATAATAATTTCAAAATAACTTTTACAATATATGTGTATCATAGAGTAAAAAAAAAAAAAAATCTTTCTCGTCCTATAATATAAAAATAAACCAAAGTTCGTATATAGATATAAAAGCAAAAAAAAAAAAAACTTTCAACCTTTTATTATTTAAGAGAAACACAATTTAGTACCTAATAAAAATCATAAAAAAATATATACGTCTAGAAATAAATTATTTCGTTATTTTTTTTTTTTTTAAATACGAGTACTATAAATAATACTAAGTTCAACGTACGTTTTTAGATAACAGACACGAATTTCATAACTTATTAAAACCGACCCGAATGTTTATGTACGTTAAAGGGCCGTATTAGTTTTTACGAAAACTCGGTTCGAAATTCATTAGAGTAATCGTGAGAAAAAAAAAATAATATCAAATCACGTTATTACGTATTTTTTCCCTCCCGCAAATTATGAAGTAATACGCGTTTTTCGCACATTGCGTATTTGCATATGGTTTTTTACATTTGGAAAATTTTCGTATAATTGCAGAGCCCCCGCGTATTGTATTTTGCGCAATACACGGTTGAAATCTAAAACCGTTCTGATCGAATCGAAAACTAAATCGAAAGACAAAATGATCATAGACAGATCATGTCTGACGAGCGATCGTCATTGAATTTAATGAATTTCCTATTAGAAAATTGTCACGCGTTAGGAGGTGGGTTTCGAAACGGAATTATTGTTGTTGGTGCAGGTATGCTGGTGGACTATACGCGTTTATTTAATTCGATTAGTTTAAGAATATTATACGGTTAGTTGGCGCGGAGTTTTGATTGTTTTAATTACCATATTAGTCGGTGTATAATACGGTCTGTACGTTCAGTGTACCACTTACTCGTACGTATAATATAACTTTAATGGTAAACACGTGAAGTTTACAGAACTATCACGCGAGTGAGTAGTAGTTTCCTCGAATGTAAAACGACTTGAGAAAACTAGGGACTGTACGCGCGGGTTTTCGCATCGCGTATATTATACTCTTGTAATATATGGGTGTGTGTTTGCGTTATAAGACTGTGGATTTTAAACTCTTTAAACGAAAACAATTCCTTTAAAATTCCAAAAAAAAAAAGAAAAAGAAAATCCCCGTTAAAAAGTAAGACGGTGTTTCAAAAAAAAAAAAAAAATAGGCTGGTTATTAATATTAATATCGGATTTTCGAAAAAGACAAAAAACAAAAAAAAAAAAAAATTAATATTATAACATAAAATAATACTGAGGCGTAAATAAAAATCGTCGTTATTTCGCGCGTTTAACGAGTGCTCGAACAAATAACAACGACGCGGTGTTTGTTTTATAGAAATTTATACTCTGGTTGCGGCGGATTATAATACGCCCGTACCGCGTGTAAACCATTCGAAAAAGATTTGAAATTATTTATTAGTAGTAGGTACACAGAATGTAATGCAGTTGAATTCGTGCGGCGTATAAACTCCGTTAAAATACCACTCTTCGGATTACAAAGAATTTGAAGAAAAACGGTGTCGAAAGCGTATAAACAAAGTAATGATGAGAAACGACGTAAAATAAAAATTAAAAAAAAAAAAAATCCTATTAATTAAAACAATTTTAACTTCCAGCCCTCAAAAAAAAAAAAAAAAAGAAGCCTATTTAGCCTAAAACGAAAAACTCGTATAACAGTAATCGTATTAAGTTTTTTTTCTTTCGTAACAAACGTTTTCCCGACGAAAACCGAAAATAATTGTAAAAAAAAAATCGATTCCGTTCACCGAACGCGCGCGTAAATTAACGGGCGTTGTGTCTTTTTTTTTTTTTTTCTTTACAGGAGAGTGGGCACGAACGTGGTGATCAAACCGGGAATCGAAGATTATCGCATCAGCGTGGAACACGACACGGCGAGGGACGTGGCGACGGCCACTCTTGTGATTAAACACCTGAACCGCTCCGACGACGGACTGTACACGTGCATAGCTACGAATAAGGTATGGCGCGAAGGGATCGCGGAATCGCGCGTTCGTCCCCGTCCGGGGCACACAATCAGTTATTATTAAACGGCCAATCGGCTAATCGAAACGTTACGAATTCGCAGATGTGCGTTCTCCCACGCGCCGTTATTTCGGTTAACTCACGTAGAAAACGTTATATTTATACGGCACCGGACGTTGATGAATTTTGCAATTTTTTTTTGCTCATAATGTCTCGCGTGATTCTAATAGTAATAACGAATTTTTATTTCGCATTTTTTTTTTTTTTTGCTTTTTTTAACATTGTCAAGGAAATTTTTTCAGTCGTGATTTTTTTCGAAAAAATTATTCTTCAATAATCGACAGAAAAATCACGATTTTATTATTATTATTATTATTTTACGTTAATACATTTGTTTTTCGCTTATAATTTTAACGTTTGTGCATAAGTTTTGGCTGCTTCAAAAGCGTTACGCCGTAAAAAGTCGATATTGTATTACTACGGTATATTGCGGGTAATACGTTTTTACGCGTTATTCTTAATTGATTTTTTTCTTTTATTTCATAGAAATTGCAATTCAAACGCGCGCGTACCATTTCGATTTGTCGTAAAACGTAAAATTATTAATCGCGGGTGAAAAAAACCACCGTGTGCGTTATACAAGCCGGGACGAGATATTGTGTGTGTGTGTGTGTAATAAAAGTTCTAAAATTTCTACGCTCGAATTAAATGCGTACACGTCTGAAATGACGCACAAATCGGTTGAGTTTAAAATTAGTTTACTTTGGGTGGCCTGCGGATGTGTGAAACGCGAGTACTTTTTGGCACTTTCTGTAACGCTTTATATCCTATAAAATTATTTTCTCGATTTTTTTTTTTTTTGTATTATTTTCGATGCCGTATCATCTGCACCGAGGAGCCAAGTAGTAAATTATTTCGTGTCATAGATCAATCATTTGTAATTTACGTGGCGTCTGATCAAGACAAATGTACGTACCACAAACTCGACGTTGAAACGTTATCACAAACATTAGAATTTCTCATTTTCTACTTTGTTGGGTGATTGTTTTTTGTTTCACTGTTTTCGTTTCACTTCGTCTACTGAATTAATTTTCCCGGGGTGTCGTCGTGACCTGACAATGAATGTTTTTGACGTGATCATTAAAGTGCAGGTGTAAAAATGGATTCAAAACGAATGTCGGGCACACGTCCATATAGAATTTAACGTATATTTTACGTAGTTAATAAAAAGAAGTAAATTATACAATTTGATACTGGGGAGAAATGCCGGTATAGGGAAAATTGTCGATTTCAATTGTCGCATTAACTGAGTGTGAAATAATGTAGAAACTCGATAATATCTAATCAAATAATCGAAAACATATTGAACTCGAAGAAAGATAATGAGGTTTCTTATTGGAAGAGGTACATTTTCTTCCTATGTCATACACACGCGAAACATAGGAAAACAAATATTTTCTACTTTCAACGTAGCGATCAATTTTGACGCAATAGGGTTTTGCAAGGAATTCATAGTGAACTTCCTTTTTTTTTAAATTTTTCTTATTTTTTGAGGTCTTCGAAAATAATTGAGTCTTAGCGATTTCTTTTTTTTCCCTAATTTAAATACATTCGATCGATTTCGAAGAAATTTATGGAGAAAGAGATTAGTAATGTGTAAAAGTCTTCGATCCCGGAAAGGGCTTCACGACGAATTCGAATTTCTTATCGTATCGCTACGTTGGAAGCAGGAAACGTGTAAGGAAGATACACCGTAAATAAGTCCATCCGTAAACAATTCCCTACAGGTGGAATGGATTGATGACATCCGGATAACACCAACTACTCTATTAAACACTATACGACTGAAATAACTGTTTTAAATGTACGTTTTTTTTTTTTTTTTTTTTTATTTCAATCGCGATTGATTTAAACGGTAAAAAAAATATGTTTTAGGTAATTTGTTCTATAGATGTGTATTTAAATATGATTTAGGCGTCGGTTATACGGTGTGTTTTGCTTAACGATAACGTAAATCCGACGAAATCGGAGTCGTCGTCTTCTCGGGAAACTTCCCATTTTACACGCACACAAAACAAAAAAAAAAAAAAATATCGCGAAAATCAACGATGTCCGTGTTTTCGCAGGGTGGTCAAGGGATGAAGAACGGGCATCTGACCGTCGAGTTTCCGCCCGTGTACGCTGCGAACATGGTCAAAGAGGTGTGGACGTGGAACCGGGCGCCGGTCAACCTGTCGTGCGTGTCCGAATCGTTGCCGAACGCGTCCATCTCGTGGCTGCTCAACAACCGTCTGGTCGAGGATGACATTAACGTGCAGAAATTCGGCAAGGGCCCGTACAGTAATCTTCAGGTGACTCCCGTCGACCAGCGGTACTACGGCGTGTACACGTGCTTCACCAAGAACATCCACGGCGAGAACAATGCGTACATCACGCTCCGGGAGGCCCACAGGCCGTCCAAAGTGTCACAGGCCAAGTTCGACGTCGTTACCGGTGAGCACAAGAGACGGGATATCACTCGTTGTTTTGTCATAGCTAAAATCGGTATTTTTATATCTGAATTCTATTTTCTAATCTGTTCACGTTACGCGAGCTGTTACGTTTGGAAATAGTTTACAATTTTTCGTTCGTATTCGTTTCTATCACAAACGATTTGTATATTTTAAAACGAAATATTATGTCGATTTTACCGTAGTCGGGCGGTTTGATATAAACTTTTCGGATATTCAAAAATTTAACACTTTCAATACGTTTCGCAGCCACGACGATTTCCTTCGCTTTCGTGGGACCGACCGACACTGGAGGCATCAAGATCAAAGCCTATGCCGTTCAGTACAAGGAGATGACGCAGACGTGGGAGGAATCCCGTAACAAATCGTGGCCAATGGGTAAGTACGATGTCATCCGCGACCGGACGATCGATAAGATCGGACGTACGATTAAAAAATAAAAATAAAAATGTCGCGTCCGAAATCCGAGATACTTTTACTTTGTAAAACAGGTTTGTATATTAACATAATGCAATCGGCTTTTCCTTTTCTAAATTGTCCCATAAATTAGAAATGTAAAAATTTTTCATTCCGTTAATTCCTATTACCCATTTAGGAATCGTGTTCGCGATGTGGTTTTCTGTCGTACAACACTTTTCGATCACATTTGCCTTTTAGGAAAATAAAAAAAAATTTCTACTTCTAACGTATATGAGAGAAAACCGCATTTGAACGCGTCTCGGGGGTCGTGTTCGGGCGGTCCTAATAAGGCGCTCGTATCCTGTTGATTCGTCGCTGTACACTCACAAGTGTTGTGCGCTTGTAGATACGCCTTACATATTGGAGAATCTGGAAGCGCACAGGACGTATCAGTTCAGGTTCGCCGCCATCAACGACGTGGGCACCAGCGATTGGGGACCGTTGGAACAGCGGACCATGCCCAAGAGGTCCGCGCCCGAAGAACCGAAAATACTAGTCAACAAGGACGTGTACACGGAGGACTACATCAACTCGCCGTACGGCAACAGCTACGAAGTGAACTGGAAGATCCCGGCCGACAACGGAGAGCGCATCGACCTGTACAACGTCAACTTTTGCGTGGTGAGTAGTAACAGCCGTGTTCGTTTACACGACTTGTATAGTTTTTTTTTACGAGCATTTCAATAGGTTTTTTTATTATTATTATTATCATTATTATTACTACTACTACTAAGAACACGCGTCGTCGGTTAGTCGATATTTTTTTCAAAAAAAAAAAAAAAAAAAAAAACTAAAAAAAAAGCCGCGTTTAAATATTTTGTATTTGACGTAAGTGAGTAAAAACGTGTACTTATAGGCAATAATTATATTTTAATGGTGGTGGACATTATTAAAGAAGTCAGAGTAGTGTCTCAACGCGATCGAGTAGTGAAAACGATCTCGACTTCTCTCTAGGACCGTTGATTAGGCTTGTTTTTTTTTATCTTTATCGAAATATAAAAATAACGACCAAACTCTTGTGCGTGTGTACCCTTGCGTTCGCAGATCGACAAAGTGAACACCGTGTGGACGTCCAGGAGAGACACTTGCAGGACCGAGAACCTGCGATCGCCCGACAGAACGGCATATTTAATGGACAACTTGCACGCCGATACGTTTTACAAAGTAGAAGTCAGAGCACACAACGACATCGGGTTCAGCGTGCCGTCCGAACTCGTCTTCAAGACCGCGATCGGTGAGTAGTAGTAGTAGTAGTACGCTTATATATTATGCGTTTTACACTTCTAACAATAATACGTATGTGCGAAAACGCAAAGTTTTTAAACGTCTCTTGTGTAAAGGTCGTGTGGACTCCGTTTATTATATTACAAGTCCGTACCGGACGCAAGGGATGTCCTTCGGTTTACGTTATGAACGCTTTATTGTGTTTCGCAAACGAAATACACTTATACAAATCGGATTTCATTCGTATCTCGTATAGTAGTAGTAGTATGCTCGGTGGCCGATTCAAAAGTTTATTGATTTATGTTTTTAAATTTCACTTTTTTAAAAGTCAAATTATATTTTTTATTGCAACGGCGCGCATACAGTTCGCATCTCGGCAATTTCGTCGCAAAAAAAAACTATTATATTTCCAAAGTCATATGCGACCGGAATACTCGGTTTTTCGGTTTTTGAAATTCACGTAAATTCGTTTCCTTTCAATATTCGCTCGAAATTGGCTTTATTACACGTGTGTGAAAAGTTTTCTTTTATATTTAGTCTGTTTTATAATATATTTTTTATTCTATTTTTTTTTTTTTTTTGTTTCAATAATAAACCTAAAAATGACGTACGAGATTTCACCGTTCGTTAAACTTCGAATTTTACAGTCTATATTTTTTTTCCCCCGTTAATGATTGAACACCTCTTTACATCTAAACGTACTTATACAGTACACGTCAAATATATTATGTTTTTTTTAAATCCAAAATCGTGTCGACCTCGCCCGAGCAATAAAATATGTTTTTTGAACGTTGTGCCGTGCCCGCGCGCGCGCACTGTTCCGTTTATATTAATATTTATATTAATGTGGAAAAAACCGTTTTTCAGTACGTAACGTAAACTGATTTTTTATTTTTTTCCAATAAGACTTTTGAAATCGTGACAATTTAATCTGTGTTTCTTGTACGTTCGGATTTCAATATTTCGTTTTGAAACGTTAGTAATTTATTTGTTTTAAAACGGTAAAAAAAAAAAACGGGTCCACTCCGAAACAGTTTAGTTTCATTCCTTTGACGCATAAATAGTATGGAACGGAGCGCGGTGGTACACAAAAAAAACCTATTTTTTATATACGAAAAATAGTTACTTGCGAATAATAATCGAATCCCCGTCATTGAATTTTTGTTTTACCAACGACGAGTCTGTCACTGAAATTCAATGTTTTTTTTTTAATCATTTTCGCATTGTTCTCAATTTTTCTTCTTTTTTTTTTTAATCTCCATGTTTTCTCGTTTATTTTTTAAAATATCGTGTCGTATTATAATAACGACCAATTAGTGACTTTTTATGTATTCAGAGCTGCTCGTTTATTTCTCTCCACCATCAGTTTTTTCCATCATGTGATATTATTTGTATATGTGTACTAACACTGTTTCTAATTAACGCAAACGTCCTTAATGAACGTCGAAAATAAATGGCAAGAAAACGAAAAAACCATAACGGTCTTATGTACATATATTTTCTTTAAAAAAAAGAAACTCACTCGTCGTGCACTGCGAAAAAAAAAATAAAAGAAAACCTCTCGTACCTACCAGCCTTTCTCACAAAAATACTTCATTGCCAATTATTATATTACAAATACTGAGTAAAAAATACGAATAATATATTCTTGTAAAACGTTTGAGAATGAAAAAAAGAAAAGAAAAAACGTTTAGATATTTTTTTTATTTTGCTAACACGCTGTGATTGGTGATTGTGTCATATTTCTGTGTATAAATACTGTATAAATATAAATAATAATATTAAAACAAAACGGAAAAGTGTGGAATTTTTGCGCTAATTATTATTACTATTATTTTTTATACTGATTATTGTTATTATTTCGGTAGAGCTTCAAAATAAACGATTTTTATATTTTATATAATATTACGTTATAAATAATCTATTTTGTCAAACGGGATGCGTCTGCTGTTTTCTTAACTGCATGCTTGTTTCTACTTTTTTTTTCTATTTTTTTTTTTTGGTTTACTATAAATATTTTTTTTTCGTCGTCATTTTAACATGTTAAACATTTTAACATTTTTCTTTTTAACATGTTATTACTATTTATGTAATATTTCTCATAATATATTCACTTACTTATCACGGGAATATACGCGGCAAGGTATTTAACATATAATAGCTTTTCGTCAAATACACCAAAACATGGGACTGACAGCAAAACAACACATCGTGCGATTTTTTCGGTAGTCTTTTTCGTATATTTTATTAATGTATTTGAGAAAAATCGAAAAATCACTGAACTACGTAGTAGTAAATTACTATCTATCCGAGACGTACACGCGAATGCGTTGGTTAACTTCTATTTTTGATATGAATTCAATGATCCAAATAAAAAAAAAACCCCCCCGCAATCAGACAGAATGCGCTTTTTGTGAAAATCTAAATATTTTTTATTTTTTTTTGAAGACAGTTCGATTTTAATTTTCTTGCTGTTTTTTGTACGAACTTTGTTTGATTCGCTATAATTCTCTACCGTCCGAATATATTTGTCGATAAAACCACTCCTTTTACATCACGACTCCCTTAAAACCGAATTCGTCGCTTTGAAGCGTTCACGAAAATCTAACGTTTAAGTCCACGATTGGCCGTGATGGTTTAGACTTTGTATACATTTTACAACCGTTGTCACGCACGTTCTCGCGGTCGGCCAGTGAACGTTTTAAATTTTTTTCCCTTCGAAAATTCACTAAAGAACCGAACAATTAACGATACTAATTATTGTCTGAAAAATTATTCTTTACATTTGTATGTAATATATTACAAATTATTGAATATTATCATATAATTATTCGTTGTTGTCATTTTGAAATATTAATTTAAAAAAAAAGTGTTTATCGAATGTCGCCGTACTACGACAGGTATACAACTAGGATAGAATTTCGCCTCCAATCCAGTGGTTAACAACTTCTTAACACGCGTTTAACGTGCAATTCGAAAACAATCATATTATAGAATAATTGAAAAAAAAAAAAAAAACTATAGACATTAATTTGTACGTACACTTCAGATTACAACAGTATAATACATTTGTAAATATACTCGTACATTTTATTTATGTGTGCGCGCGCCTGAAACACTCTGTATGCTCGTATGTTACCGTGCGCGAATTACCGTGCGCGACGGGAAGAGAAGTCTCGGCCAAAACCTTATTTATTTATTATTATTATTATTTTTTTTTTTTTTAACAAGAGCCGACGATGCGCGCTCGGGGAAGAATCTTGCCAAAATAGCTCGTATCGTCGAGTATAAGCGCGTACATAACATTTTGTATTTTTATCGTCGTATGTATATATATGAAAGTATTATATTAGTCTCACTCGTAGAGGTTATAAACCGTTTCCCCCCTGTTGTCTACGCGTTTCCCATCTACAACGGCCGGCTTCCGCACTTGACTTTCGAAACGGAACAAAAAAAAAAAAAATGTATGTATACGCACTTATATATGTGGCGTCTCGGCGGTCCTAATGAAATTTCTCTTCCGTCTGTGCGGAGGCGCAAACTGCTCGTATTTATATTAGAAACTCAAATTCAACGCGGGCAAAACAGACAAAAAAAAAAAATCACGAGATCGTCGTTGATTTTTTTGTTTCGTTTAAATTCGGTCCACACTAATAAATGTTAATGTTAATGGAATAACATCGTTTGCGGGCCACCCTCCCCCCAGTACACTTATACAAATTAAAAACATTTTACCACCAAATGTATGTTCGCGAAACCGGCGATTTACGACGTAACACTTGTGATTAACACGAGTTCGTCGGAAATCCGATAATAAAATGCCGACATTTTTATCCCACACCATCGTTTTTGTCATAAATATTTTTTTTTGTAAAAATAAATGAAAAATCGGCGCAACAGACAATAACATGTGGCCGCAGAGTTGAATATCGGTCTATAGTGATCAGGACTGGGTGTCGGGACGCCCCCCGAGTGCGTGAAATCTCAATCGGTAAAAATTATTCCCGTTATTTTTTAATATACAATACCGTAATTAGTATTTTATTTTTTATATTTAAAAAAAAACAATAATAATTTTATGTATAACACAATATGAAACGCACGTTTTTCGCTTCCCTCTAGAGTTCACCACGCCGTTTTTAATAATAATATATTCGGGACGCGGATTCGTTCGCTGTATTCGGGCGTAGGAGAAATTGTCCATGGGCCGAGGTTTCGCGTCCTCGAAAACGGGAATACGCGTACCGTCGTTTGTTTAATTATTAACTAATTTCTTTTTTTTTTTCTTTTTACGCAAACAATGCGCAGCCTTCTAATATTTGTGCCCTTATATAATCCCAAAAGCGATTTTTTTCGTTCCGTCGTCGGGAGACGTTGTATTCGAATTATTCGAGGAAAACGACGACGTCGAAAATCGACCAAACCGAGGGATTTCTTTTCGATTCCTCACGTTGATGACAACCAATCATTCGGCCATTTCCAGCCGAGTGTACTTAAAACAATATTGCTTAATTCGAGTAACGTGTGAATTTTATAAAAGTTCTAGTTAATAATAGAAGAAAAAAAAAATTATTTTTTGAAAATAAAATACCGATTTTTTTTTTCGAAAACAATTTTAATTCTCTGGAGCATCGGTTCTCCGAAACTGTGCACCGCGAGCACATTTCGGGAGCATCATGATTCATAAAAAATTATTTATAATATATCGTAATTTTTTTTTCTTTTCGAATTTTCGTTAATTTCAAATCGAATTTTATAAAAAAAAAAAAAAAAAAAACGAGAGAGAGTATTTCTTGTATTCCGATTCGGACTCCGTTAACCTAACCGCGTAATAAAAAACATCGAATTCCGGCTAAATTTCAAATACAATATAGTTATGGAGTTTTAAGCGAAAAACATTACTGATCAGATCCTCTTTGCCGCCGCCTCACTTACTTCGCGTGCCAGAATTTTCGGTATATTCCACCACTGCAACTAAAAACAAATATCGCGCAACCGCGCCTCAACGCGGAGAACCCGAGCTTCGAGTCCAGTTGTCAAAAATAAAAACGCGGAAATCGTCAAACTTTGTCAACATAAGCGACCATACACACACACACACATCTCTTTCTGTAATTTCTTTTGCCAAGTAAAAAAAATTGTGTTCATTTTAAGTCGGTTGTGTACGCTTGGAAATGCTATTGTGTATATTGTCTTATAGTCGATAAAATTACAAAAAAAAATACAACTGATTATCAATGAGAATCATGTTTAATTTCTTATGTACATTTCTCATGCAGGGATAGTCGGAGAAAAGGCCCCGTCGCAAAAAAAAAAAAAAAAAAAATTCGCTGCTCCAGAATAAAAATAGCCGAAAAGGCGAATAACAACAATTAGCAATGCACGGTAACGGTGTTGTTAATAATATAAATGTAATTCGATTGATTTATATCGATGTGTGTGTGTGTGCGTGAATAATAATAATAAAAAAAGACATATCCACTCAACACAATCGCGATGGTTTTTTTTTTAAAAATTTACCTAGAACACGGAATAGTTATAGTCGAAGAGTAGAGTAGAGTAGATGACGGTGTTCAGTCGTGACACTCGTCCGCGCAAATCGAAAACTGTAATTCGTCTCTGGTGAACCCGGAACAATCGGGCAGGAGGGAATATCGAAACGAAAACGTTCACGTTTATACGAGAATATGATATTTCGTCGTTCGAAAAAAAAAAAAGAAAGAACAGAAAAAAACGTCTCGGAAGCGCGTAAAAATATTATAAATATATGGTTTTTTTTCGCTCGCTTTTTCTCGGATTGTATTAAAAAAAAAAAAAAAACGACAAGTAATTTATGCGTTTTCTAGTTCCGCACCGTTTTTTTTCCTCGTATATTCTTTTTTTTTTTTGTAAGTTTTTCTTTTTGTGCTGGTAGCGTAATATCCAAAGTGTGTGTTATGTGTTGTGATTTACAGAGCAAACCGCAAAGGCGGCTACAGCCGGAATGAACGCGGTGGCAAACGACGTTAACCCGCTATCGGTGATCGTCGCTTTGTCCGTATTATTGAGTTTGGCAGCCGCATTCGGTGAAAATCACTGGCGGTTACGTTAGAATAAAAAACAAAAAAAAAAAATATTTTTTTTTTAAACAATTATTATTTATAATATTCTTATTATGTTTTATCATTATACATTTTTTTCCTCCCATTTTTTTTTTTTTTTTTAGCTTAACTAAAAGGATTTTTATATATATTATACATTATGATTTGTTTTTTTTTTTTTTTTTAGAATAATATTATAACATTATGTATACACACACGTGCATATATATATGCGTATATATATGCACATACACGAAAATATAATATAAAAAAAATAAATTCGCCTAAAAAAAGTATATCAATACAAAAAGAAACATTTAAACGCGAGTACTTTTTATTTAATTTAATGTATTAAAAATCGGACAAGTTTTTATAAAAATTCGTACGAATTAGGATCATTTCAAGAGTTCAGTTATCTCTTTTAAATATTTTCAAATATGTACGTCGTACACTTCTGTAGAAAACGGGTATATAAAATAAATGTATCGTTACGGCTTTTAGTGTGTCGAGGAAAACGAATGCGTACTTTGAAATTGTTTACTATCATTTACACTATTGATTACTGCGAAAGATTTTCTTATAACTTATAATGTATTGGCTCTTAAAATTATAATTAAAATTTTAACGCTCTGAAAATTAATATTTATATATATATATATTTTAAACGAAAGAGATTAATTGTTAAAGAAATCTCGAGGAATAAAAACGCGATGTGAAAAATTCTGAAAACTATGCGAAACGAAAACGTTTTTGAGTTAATAAATAATTTGTTTATAGACTTTCGCAGTGTTTGCGTTTGGGACGATATAAGTTCAGTTGTTAAAAAACGAACGTGTTTTGACGACACGAATGATATAGGGCGAGATTACGTGTTCTTGTACAGTACGAATTTGTAATATTCTTTTATTGAGATTAATTCGTTGTTGTTTTTCGTCATATAACAATAATAATAATAATAATAATAATTATAATAATAATAATAATAATAATAATAATAAAATATACGTATATTCGAATGAAACACGTTTTTATTTATTTGGAAAGCATATCGTCTGAAAAAAATCGATGCCAACGTATTAAAATTCGATTTCTAGCCTGTACACTCGTTTTGTTTACACTTTTCACGACTTATATTTTTGTATTCTTTAAAATTCTCGTTATTATTTTTTGTCGATTTTCGATTTCGTGACAAACCGCCGGGGTTTATTTTCCAGTATATCGAAATCATATTTTCCATTAAAAAAAAAAATTACAGAAACACTAAATTTAACATTCAAATATTATTTTACCGGCCAGCCGCCGCAATCTTAATATTACTATTATGTTTGTGATTTTAAATGGCTTTTTTTTTTTTTTGGCTTTGTATTATTGTTTATACTCAAATGCGTATAATATATGTACGTGTGTGGGCTATATGTGTGTTTTAGTGTGTGTGCATTATTTAGTATTTTACCTATTGAATTGAATAAATTATTATAAATAGTTAGAGTATATAATATGTGTATGTCTCTGTGTATACGTTACGCGGTAAGATTATAATATGTTATTATTATTATTATTATTATTATTATTATTATTATTATTATATTGTTCAGAGCGGTCCATTTATATTACGTGTCGCTCGTTTTATTTCCTTTTTTTTCGAGTCAATTTTCGTGTTTACGCTTTAACGTGTTTTCGACAAATTCGATTTTAAATACTTAATTTTAACACTATAAATAAGTAATAAGAAAAGTATAATTTTATAATATTATCCGTCTCGGCGAACTCACCACAACGTCCTCATTCGATCTAACATCAAGTATACTTAATTCTTCTTTTTTTTTCCATTCCGGAGTACTTATACGCGAATGTTTATTAAGACTGCCCGCGAAATCGACTACTCTGATAACACGCCGATCTACTTCCAAGTGCCGATCTCGATGTATTACGTTCACGTCAACGTTATCGGAAAACATATAAGTCATGCGTGTATCGTATTGAATTGAAAAACTAAAAAAATTTCTATGGAAATTTAATTAATTTTTCTTAGAATTAAATTTCAAATGAAATAAATTTATAAACGCGAAAATTGACCGAAATGTGATAGAAAACGAGCTCTATTACGTAGTAAAAACGGATCGATCGATTTGTAACGCAAGTCACGTTGTAACAGATAATACGTGTGTATATAATGATATTATTGTGTTGAAACCGCATATTTTTAATATTATATTATTATACTCTTATATGGAACAAAAAAAAAACCCCCCTCCATTGACGAATCTCTAAAAAAAAAATATTTAAATTAAAATATACATATGTATTGGTTAGTCTTGTTTTTCTTTTGTTTCGTCCCGTCGTCGGTGTTTATTTCCATTGTACTTATATCTATTTTTAACGACGTAAACTCTGTTTTTTTTTTTTTTAATTATATTTGAATATTGACAGCTTCGAGTGTATTTTTCACGTACAGAGCATTCTTATTTCGGATGTTTTGTCAATAACGAATAATATTAGTTTTTTTTTTTTACACTTTTTTCGTCGCTTAATCGTTTTCAGTATATTTATGAGTAAATCGCTTCTTTTTTTTTTTCAAGCGAAATTCTTTCCGTCCGAAAATCCCGTCTTCGAACGCTGTACATTCGGCGTTCATTTGTTTTACAAATCACGCATACATACTATCCCGATCCCTCCCTGATTGTATATCGGAACGATTCTCCAAGTTTGAGTATAATAATAAATATTTGCGTTACATAATTCGTAATATTACATAATATGACGGTTTAGGTCATTGAATCGATTATTATTTTTGTTGTTATTGTTATATATCGCGTACGAGGGTGGTCCTTATATATACGCATATTTTGTTACGTATTCTGTATATTTTTAATGACAAAACGAAGGAGAATAAAAAAAAAGTAGAAATAAAAAACGTACATGAATGGGCGCTAAAATGAAAAATATCCTCGTGTACATGGCCTATGGATTAGACATCTGTGCGGTGTGTCTATACATTCGAATTCAAAAATAAAAATTAGACTATATATATATATATTTGTATAATATGCTTGTTTTGGTCTTACGTTATGATTAAACTGGTGGTCTGATTAATCCGTGAGAAAAAAAAATAACCAACTGTTTCCTCTTTTTATCGTAAAGAAGTGTAGGCATAACGTTTGGCGAACTCTTCGCGTTTTATCATCTATATACATCGAATACAATATTTTTAAGGTTGGACCAGTAATTTGTTTTTGAAAAACGAATTTTCTCGTATGCTGTGTGTAAGGACCATCACTCTGATATTGCATATTATACGGAGTGTACAAAACGTCGTATGTTTCTATACGATAACTGTTAATTAAAGTTTTTCAACGCATATTTGTTATAGACTGTAGGTATGGGTTAAAAATAAGCGAGGGAACAAGTTTTTTTTTTCTTCGTACCTTTCAGTGTATTTACAATTATTTTTAATTATAAATAGATATTTTATATATATAATATATATATATATTTTTTTTTTTTTTTGACTATACGTATCGGAATGCTTGTGGTACGATTGTTGCGAAATGTTACTCATTTCGTTAATTGTCCGTTCGTATAACATAAACGCCGTATTTACATCGATATAACTATTGTATAACAATTATATTTTATTATTATTAATATATTTATTATAGTTTATTATGTAATACGCTTGCGACAAGAGAAGAAGAAAACCGTTTGAAAACAAATCACAAATCCATCGATTGTTTTATTACATTAGAATAAATGTATATAAGTTTACTTATATTTAATATAATTGATATTTTTTTTTTTTTAATTAAATATTTTTATTTTTAGCAGCTATTTTCACCTACGATCTATATCGTATGTAATTAATATAATTATTAATTATATTATAAATACACATGTGTATAATTAAAGAACATACCTATATGAAATGTAATGAGACAATAATAATAAAAACATTTATATATATATATATGCATATATAAAACGATTATTCTCGTCCGATCTTCATCGTCATACGTGTATATTTTATCACCCTAACCGAACAATACCTGACCGAATCTAAGAGATTATTAGTTAAAATAACACACATTGCAATTATTTATATACTGTTATTATTATTATTATTATTATTATTACGTAAAAAGACGTGTCCATCGCATGTAATATATTGTCGTCGCGCGTCAGAGAGGTAAGAAATAATAATAATAATAATAATAATACGCTCGTACATAACACAATATTATATTGCTTTCGCATGACTTGTATTAAACAAAAAATAAATAAAACGCACGATTTTTGATTTCGGCTTTTTCTTTTAATATCGTGTCGGCTCGACGACGAAATCCATGGCTAGTGTCCTTTGTTTTGTGCACAAAAACTTAAATTATATATTCATCGACAGATCATCGTACACATACGTCTGTTTTTGTACAGTCTCGTTCGGGACGACACGACATATACTAGTATATATATATATACGAGTATATCACGCTGTTTTGTTAATATTTACATTTTGTTCTCGCGACACGGTTTTACTATTTTTGCACGCTTTTACGCTAACGCGCTTCATCAAATTGTATTATTATACTTGCTCATTTTTCTAGAGTTTTTTCTCCCCTTTTTTTTCTTTCTATAACCTGTTCCTCTATCAGTGTATTATTATTTATTTATTTTTTGTTTCGCTGAGCTATTCGTCGTTGATTATTATTTTTACGTCGTTTAATGTTACTTGTAAATACAACGACACCAATCACAAAAAAAAAAAAAAAAAAAAAATGAGAAAACAATAGGCGTGCAAATTATTTATAATATATATATATATATATAGAGAGTTATTTTTTTTAAAAAGAGCTCTTTGTTTTAACATAATAATACCATAAATAATCGTTACTATATATATATTATATATAATTATGCGATTAATTGTGGCTCAAACACTCGACGTGTATTTTTCTATTTTACCCCGTACAATTATACGTACTATATTTTTATCGAAAAAAAAAATCGCATTTATACATTTATACTTACTTAATAATATATTATACGTATTGCGTTTGTCGCGAATGCGCCTGCCGCCCGTTCTTAAAATAATAATAATAATAATAATAATACGTAACACCACGACCGTTTGTCAACGAAATATATTTTTTTTGTTTTTTATTTTTGCGCACGCACGTGATAATACTATAGTTACGCGTAATACATTAATCGGAGTTCGAGACTCTTATGCGAGATATTATATACATACACGTGTGTGTAAAAGAAATCGAGGGAAAAATAAAAATTGTTTTCAAATATAAATTTATATAGACACGTAATTTATACGGATTTAATTTCTCATTTGATTCTCGTGTGAATCGACACGACGCGTACAACACACGTTTTTCGAAGTGAAAAGAAACAGGCTAAAATCGCACGAAATATGCCCAAAAAGACAAGATATTCGATTAATTGGTTTATTATTATTATTATTATTATTATTATTATTATTATTATTATTATTATTATTATTATTATTATTATTATTAAACTCGCGCGACGAAAGACGCATACTACAAAAAATATTTGTAAAAGTCTCGAGCTCCGACAAACGCATTAACAGTCTTAATAACCTCACATAATTACTACGCGATTTACTACACCGCCACGTTTCCGTCGTTGTTGTTTTGCAGGTGTTGACATACCGTTACAACCGGCCTACGCGCAACGTCTCAGCTCCACCGTCATACTGAGCATCGTTTTGGCCGTACTCTTCACCGTACTGGTCGTTATAGACGTGTCGTGTTATTTCGCAAACAACACAGGTGAGAATATGTATTTATTTTTTATTTTAACCAATCCCCGTTTTCTCCGATTTTTTTTTCTCGCATAAATCGTCGGTATATATATATATATATATATACGCGCGTGATTTAATAATAATAACATCGCGTATCGCGTGAGTCCGGAGAGGGGAAAAAAATAACCGAGAAGAAGTATAGGAATTAATCGAGAGACCACTATAATATACATATATATATATATTATGTAGAAAAATTCTTCTTTTACACTTGAAGAGAGAAAAGCCTCTCGTTTTATGATATTCCGATCGTTTCGCTTACAACATAAACGTTAAACGGTTTTCGCTTGTTGTTACTTAATACTTAATAAATAAATACTAAATACTAAATCCTAAATACTTACGATATTTGTTAATGCATTTGTACATCGTCCGCGTCCACAGGTATACTGTACATACTGTTCGGCATGTGTTGCCGGAAGAAGAAACGGGACGAGGACGCGAAACTCGGAAGGTACGAATTTTTATTTGTAACTCATTCTCTTAACGGGTGCAATACATACATATAATATAAGTATAAGTTTTTGAGGCAAAACTAATCATCTCGGGTTTTACGTCTGTAGCCCGGTTTTCGATGACTTTTTTTTTGTATTTCCCCCCCCCCTCCAGGGGCGTATACAAGGGGGAGGGGCGATAGGCGCTATCGCCCCCCCTAGTTACTTGTGTATGTACCTATATCTACTGACAACTAAAATTAATCGAACTAAAACTAAAATATAATAAAACATTTTTTTTATTTAAAACTTATTATTTTCATATAATTCTAAGTTGGCAACAGATTCGACGGGCCGTTTTTCTATTCGTCCCCCCCTCTCTAGGGGATGAAGTAAATACGCCCCTGCCCCCTCCCTCTCGTTTTCGTATCCCCTCGTACACACGATGCTTTCCATAATAAAATATTATAATAATAATAATAATAATTGATAGAAAGAAAAGAACGCGGTACTTTTCTCCGACACGCAAAATCTATACGTTAAAAACGAACGATTTTCTTGTTCATAAATTTATTTTTTGACAAATCTGTGTTTCGGAATCGGGTGTACGGGGAGAAAAATCACGAGTTTCCACTCTTTCACGTTCTCGTACACATAAAACCCTACAAAATAATGTCGTAAATCGAACGACTCGATTCGAATAATTTCAAGTCATCGAAATCCGGGCCCAATATTTATATATAAATTTGGTCTGCGCGCGTGTAATATATGTGTTGTGTGTGTGTGCGTGTTGGGTCGTCATGCGAATAAATATCTGATTATTTCAATTCGAAATATCCGCGGACGGACAGCAAAAGACGAACGTAAAAGTATCGTTCGGAGGACAGTGTTTCGTGAAAAGGGCGTCGTAACTCGTTATTTACAAAAAAATTTCCAAAATTGTTTAGAAAATAAAGAAAACTTTCGTGTAAAATGTATATGAAAGTAAATAGTTTTCGATAAACACAGTGCGGTGATATCGAGAATGTTTTTTTTAAAAATATATATCGAATTATCGATATGCAATTCGAACACGCCATGCGTCCTAGAAATGTTTCGATTGAGACGCGAATTTTCACGCGCGTCACTTACTGCAGTCATTTGATAAAATATCTGCACACGTCAAATCCCCCCTCGAGTACTTAACGTTTCGATTTTTATAGGAAATAAATTCAAAAATATCGGAAAAATTCTGACGAACACCACACTTATCTCGATATTGGAACGCCATATTTTCACTGCACACATTTACGCGCGTGTAATACAATTTAAATTTTTCGTACATCATTAAACTCACAAAAAAAAAAGAGTGAAGAGACGTTATCCCTGCGACTTCGTTTCGATCACTGTCAATGATAAATTTAAAAAAAAAAAAAAGAAAACCGGAGACAGAAAATAATCACATATTATAATTTATTGTACATTGCGCGTTGTTTCCATCGTTCTCGATAAAATATAACATTTTATTTATTTTTATGGAAAAATGAATACGTTATGAGATCGTTTTGCTGTCTGCCCGTATATCGAATTATTCATCATATTCGTTCATTTCGCACGTCGTCCACTATATTATTTTCGCATTCGTAATAAATAACATTATTATTGTTATTATGTGTACGTCATTTGTGTATGTCGACTTCTAACAGTATCTAACCCTATTCACAGTAACATTTTTGATCATATTATTACTATTATAGTATTGTAATATTATATGTGATGGGTGTATTTTATTTATTTCATTATATATTATTACTATTATTATTATTATTATTATTATTACTATTATTATTATTGTTATTATTATTATTATTATTATTATTATTAATATCATATATTTATGTATCAATATGAACGGGTTTCAAAGTTATTAATTTTTATTGTTATTGGGGGAGGGAGAAAGGAGTAAAGAGAAATATGTAATTGTTTTATTTTATACTATTTTTTAGCCTTTGGAAGACGTAAAACAATATAAAACCGAATGCGAATCGAAATAATAATTTAAACATCCCCACATTTATGAATAGTGTATACATTAGATTTACAAAAAGTAATATAAAATAAATGAATATATAATTACTTATAATATTTTTATTAAAATAAACAAAATCTAAAATCTAAATTTCTTTTTATATCAAATCCGTTCTCTTCGATTATATTTTTTATAATTTTTTAATCTATACTATGTAAAATCGCACTTTTACACACACATAAATCTCTTGAAGTGATCATGTATAATAAACATTACCACTCATCATATTATAATATGTTATGGATTATAATATTGGAGGTGGTGGTCATATAAATATAATAATAATAATAATAATAATAATAATAATAATAATAACAATAATAATAATAATAATATATTGTGTACCTCAGTGATTTTTTTTCGTCTTTATTTATAAACATAAAAATATATTCTAATTATCGTAACTAGTCTGTGCAAAGTATTAACGTTTAAAAAAAATTACTAACTGCTTTTAAAAATAAAAACAATATAAAATATAGTTCATTTTATATTTCATATAAAAATCGATGTACCGTGAAAAAAATTGCAAAGAAATTTCCTGAAGGTAAGACATTGTCATTTTGGATTTAGCGTTTTTCTTTTTTTCAGTCTATTCAAATTAAGTAATATAATTTAAAAATTACAATATGCGTTTAAATAGTTTTTTGAAAAATATTTTGATATATGTAAATCTAAAAACAAAAAAAATAATGATCTAAACAATATAAAAGTTTTAAAAAATAAACCGTGAAATGTTAATGTTTATATATATATTTCTTATTTTATATCGCACGTTTCTATGTATTAATACGTATTTTGAACTTACTTGACGATAAACACATATTTTTTTTAACGAACACGGATGTATTTGTGATACGAAATGGATATAGAAAAAAAAGTGTACCCATATAATCCATTTAAGCATAATTATAAAAATCATCTAAGTATAACTCGCGTTGTATATGATTTCTTTTTTTTTTTAATTTTATATTTCAACGTAATATCAAAAATCAAATATTTTCCATGCTTTCTATAATACATACTCATAGTCAACAATTAACCCGATTCGGAAACGTTTCCTTTTAAATTGAAAAATGTATCACGAAATTATTATTGAAAATATATGTAATTTCATGGAATTGCAATTTTGATATTTACGATATCAAAGTGTAATTTTTCTTATAAATAACTAACGTATAAAATCTATTATTAAAATAATAATTTATTTGATAAGTACAGATACTGTTATGTTGTTACAAGATACTCATTAGATGTAATATTATTATATATTATGTAACATTTTTTTTTTCAATTACATATATTTTTTTAAATTTATTATGTATTCGACGTGAAAATAGATATAGTATTTTCATATTTCAGATTGTTTTATTTTAACAATAATAATAATAATAATAATAATAATATATTGATAATAATAGATGATAGATTTTCAAGTAAAAATATTGGTATTTGGTGTATTATTTTATGATCGAACCGTATTTAAAATAATTTCGCAAATATCTGTGTCGAAAAATATTAATATAAAATCAATCGAAAATGATAAATGATACAATGTTTTGAATTTTCGATAAAATAATACAAAACGTACTTACAGCTGCGGAAGACACTCAAAAGTTCCTTTAAAAGTGTCTCCGATACGTTAAAGATAAATAATTTAGTATTAATATTATACACATAATTTTTATTATTATTATTATTATTATTATTATTATTATTATTATTATTGTTATTGTTATTATTTAAACCGAGGGCCGTTTTCAGTTTATATGGTTGGCGCTTTCCGTTGCCGTATTGCAACAACAGCACGGGCGAATCGTCCAGTAACGGAAACGGTTCTTCTTACACTTCCGACGTAGAGAAAGTCCCCTTGCCAGATATGAACTTTGTGTTGTAAGAAAAACAAAAACGTGTTGCGTCGTTTAATTAATTTTTTAATTTTTCTTTTTTCTTTTGGATTTGGTTTGGTCGCTTATATTATTGTGTATTTTATGTTCTACTATTTACTACTATTGAAAATAATATTACTACTATGTACAATACTACTACTGCGCAGTGTCTGGTATAAATCTAAACATAATATTTATATACTCTCCAATTTTTTTTTTTCAATATTATTTATTTTTTTCGTATGTACGCCTATATTTTTTTTTATTTTTTGTTTTTTTCTCATTATTTCATCTCTTCTTTTTCGCGTGTGTGTTTGTGTGCGATTCGGAAAATTTAATTCCACGATCAATAATGATATAATATATGTACATATGTATTATATATATATATATATATATATATATTCGTCGTTATGTCGTGAGAAACATATCGCTAAAAGTATTACTATACACTTTTTACCGTACTGATATTATTTATAACGTTGTGCGTGTGTGTGTATATTTAACGCGATGAACGGCTTTTTGTATATTTATTATTTTAATAAAATAATATTTAAAAAACCGATACATATTATATTATAATATATGTTGATTGGTGCAAACACGCGCATTTTATAACATTATATATATAAAATCGTTTAAGCTTTTAAGCCGTATTTTAGCTATATTATGTAATATTAGGTGTACGTACTTAATTACATATTATTAATACATTTTATAACGTCTATAATAATTACTCGCTTACAATTAATTTTTCTCGCTTTTTAGCCACGAGTGTACAAAACAAACAATTTCACATTCGCTTAGTATACATATTCATATATGTATACAAAACTATATATTATAAGTACTTGATTTCAGGTTTATTTGACTCGTTTCAGCGTCTAATCGCGTAACAAGCTTGTTTTATCGATTTCAATTTATTAGTTTTTTTTTTCTTTGCCCGAAATACATTACATGGACTCACAATAGCGTGTATATATTTAAATACTATAACTATAAATTTCAGTGCTTGGAATACATTCTCTGTGTGAAAAAAAACGACATAAAAACATTCTTGTTCAGAGTGCGATTAACGTATTCGCCGTGTAAAGAAAAAAAAAAAGAAAAAACGTATCGAAAAATTATCGCAATGGGTACAACAGAAAGATATCTATCTACGAAAATTACAAATTTTACTTGAATTATTACAATTTAAATTCGAAAAAGGGAAAAAACTATAAACGTAGTAAATGGGAGATGCGGAAAACTTTCATTTTTGAAATTGTCTTTTTCACATATACGTTTCTTAATGGAAAACTGTTCGATGGTTGTTATGCGAAATACGAATTACATCCGAAAAACGATATAAATATAAACGTAAACTCTTAAAAAATATTTTACCGTTCCGCGCTTGTTTCTGAAAACCGTTTTAAAACTGTAGAATTATGCGGTTGTTTTCTCATCGGATGCGAAATTGTCCTAAATTTCTGTATATTTCATATATTTTGGGTAAGCAAAAAAAAAAAAAAAAGAAATCTGTTGAAAAACGAATTCGGGCTAGTCGTCTCGTACACCCCGTCGTCATCTCCTCGTATAACACTGCGGAGACGCTGAAACGATGATAAAAAAAAAAACCAACTAAAAAAGAAATCTTTATTTTTAAGAAACCAATAAAACAACCATAATTATTTATGTGTTTTGTGTGGTGTGTGTGTTTATTGTTTTTTAGCGAGGGCAAAGAACTGTTGACCAACGGAAACACGTACCAGAGCAACAACATGTGCATCGAACCGACCGAAATGTAATAAAAAAATTAAAAAATTTAATCGTTATTTTTATATATTTTTTTTCTGATTTGCTCTCATTCTCTCTCTCTCTCTCTCTCTCTCTCTTTTAGCCGCGCTAAAATCCAATCGATAATATCGTATTTATTTTTTTTTCCCGTTTCGTTTTCGCAGACCGAAAAAAGAAACCGAAGTGGAATACGACGTCAAACGGTCCGTGTCGCAGACGCGTTTCGTGGGCAAAGATTCGGCCGTCTGAAAAACACGTTGTGTCTGTCATACGCACTACGGCGTGAACAAAACAAAAAAAAACAAAACAAAACTATAAAAAAAATCTCCTCTAAATCCCCGCAAAAACAACAAAAAAAAAAAAAAAAATTAAATAAACGAGTGTCTTAACGACTGATAATTTCTTTTTAACAATTCGGAAGACAGTAAATGAAAAAAAAAAAATTTATAAAAATTTGATATGATATACATTATTATTATTATTACGGTAATTATTCGTAAAAGGACTGTGTTTTTGCTGGCATTTAATGTGTAATTATTTTATTCGTAGTTTTTTTTTTTTTTACTATTACGCTAAAACTACTATATTTATATTATATATATGCATATACCTACTACTATTACTATATATGTGTATATATATATATAATGTATGTGGAATAATAATAATTTCAATGATGTACTTACGTGTATTGATAATATTATGTTATTTTTTAAGTATTTCATTATAATTATTTTTTTATACAATAATTCGTATGATTATCGCGCTATAGGGTTATAATATTATATATATTATATATAGTACCTATTTGAACAACGAATTTTTTTTTATTTCTCTCAAAATTATATTCTATCGTGTATTTATTTATTAGCTATATTAAGTGTACAATGTATGTAACGAGAAAACGAGGACGTTTATTTCTTTCGAAAACCATTAGACGTGTAATTGAAAAAAAAAATGTGTTTGGACGACGAATATGAGAGAAGAATATTGAATGACGATACACTAGTGCTGCTGTGACTGATATAATTATTAATATTATAGTATTATTTTGATGTCTGTTAATTGGAGAGACGATAAGATATCCGTTAATCGTGTGTATGACTAAATTATTATTATTATTCGTATGTTTGATGATGGAAATAAAACAAAAAAAAAAAGAAAACAAGCAAACGTTATTTATAATATTAATAATAGTTGTGATTTTATTTTAGCTCTCTCCCTCTTTTTTTTTTTTTATATAACCGTTATTTTAAACATTTTACATTTATTTACATACACACGTTGCAGGGTTTTCGGTTTCGTTTGTTTTCGTTCCCTCAAAACAAACACACAGATATTATTTACGTATTTAATTGTAACGTGTAATTAAATCATATTATTATATTCTTGTTATTATTATTACTATTATTTTATTTTTATATATTTTTTTTTTTTATACAAACACAATCCGCCGACCATTATAATACTTTCAGAAGATGATAATAATGCGAATACTTAAAATATTGTAAAATTATGTGTTTTTTCTTTTTACAAATTTGTATCGTTTGCAAACCGAACACTATTTTGTTTTTAATAATTTTTTTTTTCTACATATAGGTAAAAGGATTTTTCTACTTACTATTTTTTTCCCCCTAAATTGAATAAATTAGCGAGCATACATTTATGTGTCGTGAGTGCGTTGTATCTTATCGTGTGAATTTTGTGTTATTCGGTTTTTTTAAGTACTTTTTATATTACGCCGTCTATATACTTATAAATATATGATAATATTATCGTGTATTGAATAAAATTTCTCGCGAGCTTTTTGAATCTCCAACAATATTATATTGTCCGTAATTTCGCATAATTTACAGTATACGTATTATTGGCCGTGTACAAGCATGTATTACTTAAACCGAGTGTGCGTGCGTTAATTCTTGCAGCTTTTCGATTGAAGCCTCAATAGGAGTACGGGGATTTAAGGGATTCGCAGCGAAAATAATGAAAAACGAAAGATTTTTAAAATCAATAATAATCTTCCATATGTGCGCGTGTATAACCTTATTAAACCGTTGTGGATTTCGCCAAATAATTGCTATGTGTTCACTGTGTTTCAAATATACTCCTCTTTTACTCAACAACAGTGTTGTGTGATGTGTTTGCTAGAAAAAAAAAGAAATTTTCGCTGTTTTATGTATAAAAAGTACCCGACGACGTACGTACTCGCGTGAATAACATAAACGATTGTTTTTAAAATCGGGTATGTACTTGAAACTCGTTTCAAACCACGAAAATCATATTATTCTATTCAATAAAACCTACTACATAGTTTTTTTTTCCTTTCAAAAGTTTCTATGTTTTTTCCCGTTCTCTTTTCCACACGGGAGTGTAAATGCCAAAGGGTTCGTGTACACCACTACTCGTATATAATTATATTACTCGACATCGAACAATAATGGGCGATCCCTCTCCTCCGTCTGTGTATGTGTGTGTGTGTGTAAAACATTAATATTATAATTAGAGTACATTCATAAAACAAAATTGTTTTTTTTTTTTTATTTTGCTCGTCTCATTTTATATAACATATACTTGTATATAAATTACTTTAAGTGTAACATACACAATTTTATTATTATTTGATCTATTATCAATGTAATATTTATAATCTCTCTCTCTCTCTCTTTATATATTTATATATATATATATATATATAATATATATACCATATACAGAGTTTTAACGATGCGCGTGTTTTTTTTTTTTTTTTTCAATCGCTTTTCATTTGAACAACGCGTATTGTATCGTGTAAATAACACAATTATATTTTGATAATATATTATTATTCTAATTATATTATCGATAAAAGATAATACATATTATAATATGTTGTACGTGTCTCGGCTATAAGTGTAATATTATATATATATATATTTATAAATCCATCTGCCTATTATTATTATACATATATATTTTTTTTCGCTGAAAATACATTTTCTCATAATTGTGTCAAAACAGAAACATTTTTTTTTCTCCTTTTCTCGTCCCTTTATTTTATTATTACGTCTAATGTCCTGTATTCCATATATATATAGTACCTTCGTTGTTGTCCTGTGGTGAATACGTCATTGTTTATACTTTATGTACTTTCGAGATGAAAAAAAGAAATAATGACCGAAATCCCTTTATAGAGGAAGCACGGCGGTGGTGAGGTTCCGGTAAGTTCGAATATGTCATCGATTTTTCTTTTTCCATTTTCTCGTATTTTATTTTTCCCCCGTGTTGTATGAAATAATACGGGAATCGCCACCCCCCCCCTCCCCCATATGATTTCAGTCAACTGTTATATATCGAATTTATTTATTTTTGTAAAAAATAAAATATACAAATTTTCTCTTCAGGAGAAGTTTAAGTTGAAATGTGAAAAACATATTACCCCCTGCCTCCTCACTAGCTCTACAAACTTCGAGAGGAAAAATCGCTCTGCTGCGTGAGACGTACCCGGACAGACAACTCGTTTCGATGTCACCTAACCTAACCGGCCTGGATCCCGCGACTTGACAGTGTGTGATCTTATCATATACTGAGTAACGAATTTACCAGAACAAGCTCCAAAACGCGTTTGAACTGAAAGAAGTAATTCGACGTGTCCTAATTGAATTCAATGTGATGGTGAATTTCATGGACCGAATAAACGCGTTCAGGGCTAGTAGAGCGAGTGGGCCATACGCCCGATATTGTTTTTCACAATTCACGTCTCTCAAAGCGAATGGTTTATTATTTTTTTTCTTTTTTACGCAAATAAATATATGTTTTACAACAGACGAAAAACCGGCGTTCTTATAATAGGACCATACTAAGGGGTCGCGTATAGGCAATGTTCGTGTCACGTGTGCGTTACACTGTGCGTTCGGAGAATATAACCGGAGCAAATTATTATCGTTTTTTTTTTAATGATATCCCGTCATAATATGATCCACAGGTGTATGTGTCTGTGTGCGAGTGCATACGAAGAAATTGTTTTCACGACTTTCCGAACACCTTATACGTACAAAAACATATATAAAAAAATAAATAAAAACGAAACTTTTCTCGTTATAAACTCGATAACCGATTTTGGTGAAAATTTCACGGGTCTCCCGAGTGCAATTACTTTTAATTTCGTCGACTCGTATTTGTATAAAGGTTGACAATTCAATTTCGTCCGCCGTTCAATTATTAATTATCAATAAAAACACGTTTTTTGGCGATTAAAAACATTTCACAACGATAGACCACTTGCAATGTTTCGTACAAACTGCGTGCGCGAAACTCGAAAGGTCATTGTACACCAAACGGTTAACCGTAAAATCAATCCGGGAGTTCGAGCTAACGGGCTGCGTGAAGAACGTCAGACAAACGAAGTGGACGCACGAATTGCCGAAAACATCGCTATCGTGCATAAGACAAGCACCAATAATTGTTGTCGCCGAACTCAACAGTCGAATCGAATCATCGAATGCGATGCAAACCATCTATCCTTCAGAAAAATCTTAAAACGCATGCTTAAAAGATTCAACTGCCGCAATAGTCGAAACCCCCCGCTAGCCTAACCTAAGGTCAATGAGATCGAGCCGCTTTAATTTTTTTGACGAGCGCGTCATAGAGAACTCTAATGGCCGTGTATAACTCAATTTCCCACCGCCTTAGGTGGTCGTACGCCGAATGTTATTTTTCGTATATAAATAGCAGGTGTCCGTTGACAATTGGGTGAAAAAAAAATTAATAAACTTTCATTAAAATGTACGTGTTCGACAGTGTTTTCAAAATATCAAATATATATTTATTTTTTACATACATACATGCAAATAACCGACAATATAAACAAAAAAATCGCCCGTAATACGAGAGAATGTTGGGAATAAAACCTGTATAGGAATTTGTTTTATAAGCTACAACTGGATTGTCAGAAGATTGTCGAATATACGTTAAAAATTGTGTATCGTTATAGACACGTAGAGAAAACTGCATTTAATTACGATTTTCAACAAAATACTAAATAATAAAGAAGTATTTCATTAGATCTCAGGTGTATGATAACAAACCGAAAAATTCATTGGGTCTCAAGCAAAAAATTCAACGGGTCACACACAGCGAATTCGACGGGACAAGTCATTGAAAATGTTTTCATCGAATCAGAATCACCGTGTGCCGCGAGCGAGTTGAGGAGATCACGATATGCACGACTTGTAGTGAAACGATACGTATAATGTAATTCTTTTAAAATAAAATTAATTTTTAGCAAAACTAAAAACTGCGTTCTATATAACACATTCTGTATTATTCGAAAATGATATGGAAAAATTACCTGTTAACGGAACTCGTAAGACGTTTTCCAGTAAAATAAGTAGGTTTATTTATTCGTGTAGTGTAGTGAAACACAATAATAATATTAAATATGAAGAAAACGCGCCCCGCAATATTATAAATTAAAAAAGTGACAATATTATAAGAAAAAATACAGTATAATTAGCAGCCGCACGTGCCAGTAAACAAAACGTTACATTAATTAGACAAATATTTCGGCCGAGGCGACGTAACGACGATTGATGGTCGAATATTATAACGCTACAAAAAAAAAAATGTAATGGTTCACCGAATTATTATTTTATTCTTTTAGATTTCTGTCAGAAATATTATTGATTTATTGATTTTTAATTTAAATACATTTTTTCCTTGTATACAAAATACGCATAAACGTAAAAAAACAACATTAATACAGTTTTTCCAATATTTTGTTCAATATATTTTTTAACGAAATATGATGTTTTTTTTCTCTCATTTAATATACAGATTTTATTTCACAATACATATTTCAACAAAGTAAAATAGCTTTCAAAAACGGAAATTTAAAAATCACGAAATACGCGCGCGTCACAGCCAGTGGTTATTTTATACAAATAAATACGAAATGAAACAACAACGACTATAATATAATATGATTATTAGTTATAAAATAATATATTAAAATACTGTGTATGAAATAAATTATAAATTTCCCGCGGTTTCTTTTCTGTCCAATGATTAGCAGCCGGTCACGTCGAATGACGTAAAAATCGGGTGATTTTTTTTTTTTTATGCGGCGAGCACAGGCAAGTTTCTTTTACATTTTGATATATATTACATCTACGTTATTACCGGAATTATACAATTAATATAAAAGCTTTGAAACAGGTATCAATAATGAAATAAACCTTATATATATATTATACACTTTACTATCACAATACAAAGTAAACAAATTTATTATATTGCGTCGTTTGAAGTGTTTTAAAAAGTTATTAACTTTGATTATTGTTTTGTTATATTTTTACATATTATTAATTATAAAAAAAAAAAAACATTAACGTTTTCGTATACGCGCGTATTAATCTTTTCTTTTAAATTGTGTTTTAAATATATTAAATTTTACCAAGTTTTTAAAATACGAATTTGTCGGAAAATTCAAAAAGAAAAACTTTTTTTGATGATAATATTAAGCGTGATTAATTCAAAAATAAATAGTTCGGTTAGTCGAAATAAGTAGATACAGCTTGAAAATATAATATTACTTTTTTTTGCTTTTTAATTTTAACATTGAACTCGATACGCTTATAATTTATAATAATATAGTAATATCTTCGAAATTCTTTCGTTTTTTATCAGTAACAGAAAAAATAAATTAAAACCGTCAGCGTTAGGACCAAAATTCAAACGTTCACGAAGTCTCATGTCCCTGTCTTAAAACTCCCATTATCTTACGTATATATTTTTACAATTTATTAGAAATTTTCCTTCTTAAAGTAAACACGAATTTTCGAAAACCGATGATCTCCGATAATTCCAAAAAAACTTTTCAATTTTAATATCATTAAACCGGGTTGTTATTGGTAATCGTATTTGGGCCATATCTGACAAAATTTATGTAGAAAGCGTGCACACTTTTGAATAAGCGCGTTAAATACGCAATTATGTTATAATCTTATTAGTAAGTATACTGCATTTAGTTATTATCGCATATCGCATTATTTTCGCAATCATAATATAAGACTCGTAAGTCTGAGTGGGTTGGCGATCCGGAGGTCCTTTAAATTTTAAGTCCTCGACAATTTCGTAATTGTCTTGTTATTTACGGTAACGGATTTCTGACGCCGGAGATTATTTCTTAATTGAAAAAATACGTAAAAAAAATTAATTACGCGCTCCGATGGCATATCGATCGATTTAAATAAAACCAACTTGTTAGAATGCGTGTGATATTTTAAGAAAACGTGATTTTAATCTTATTTACAATATTATAGATGATTTCGAAATAAAATCACGAGAAGTTTATAATTTCAATTATCGTTTTTTGACACTGTTTTTAATTTGAAGTTTATTTTAAGCTCTTGCATATAAATTCGCTAATGGAATTAAAGAATTACGTACTGAAAATAACTCGACAACAATTTTTCGCGTATAAGTAAAAAAAATATTATTCGCATTCATTATTCGAGGCCTCGCCAAATTTTTTCCCCGGGGAGTCCCTCCAGGCATATCTAAATCCAGGTGGTGTGTATATAAGTAGCTATAATTTAACCACACTGCTGAAATATGTCGCATCACTACAACAGTATTCGAAAATACTTTGAAAATACATATGGTAAATTTCATTTTTTAAATGCAAAATCTCGTTTGGATAAAAAAAAAAAATATATATATACATTAATTACAGCCCTAATTTAAATGCAAAACTAATAATATTTGTGTTTTGAGTGCTCTCTAATTGACAGGACAGTGATTTTTTCAAAATTACAAGAATACGTCAAACGATGTTCAAAAACGAAACTTTTATACTGCATTTTTAGTCGTTTTGTAGTTAATTTTTTTTTCTTTGGAATTTTTCGCGCATGTTACCGAAGCATGTTATATTATATCGTATTCCTAGTAAAAATAAAACATTGTTTTGAAAAATATAAAATGCCGAAGAAAAGTGTTTTAACGTTTACCGAGATCTTGGCCCACAATAATATGTATTTTACGCGACCCGTCCAAACAGTTTAACAAAGTAAACTGATTATTATTAATTAATACAAACGAAAAACTCGATATTTTTTTTTTTTTAATCATAATGATCTCGTTTTTGGTGACGTAGTTATTAATTCATTTAGAAACGCGTGTTTGGTGTGTGGATACGTTAAATTTTCGCATTATAATACAATGCTTATCGTGTAAAACCGTGTGAAATACATAAAGTACACTTTTATTTTACATTATAAAATATTTTGATTTTTTACACCTATGCTTATACATATATGCGTTTTAATACGCTATTTGTCACTATTAAGCCAAGAGAGTTAATTCGCTACGCGAATAAAAAAAAACAGTTGTATAGGGTTAATTGAATTAAATAAGATTTAATTCGGGTTTGAACTTCAGGACGCGCGTTCCAATTCGAGACGGCTTAAATGGTGTTAAAAATTAATCCGTTTTATACATACATAAAATATATATTTACGAAGTCGTATTATTGCGTGTGACGATCGTAACTTTTGTCTCTTGATAATTTCACCGTAACACTTGTATTATATTATTGTTACATTTATCTCGTAAGTACTACGTGAATATCTAAAACGATAATAACGCAATAATTATACATCATATTGTATGGGGGGATTCGTTCCTTTCCGCGATTACACCGTGTCGGTTTTATGTAAGTTATATATAAAAAAAATTCAACAAAACATTAGTAGTCCTAACAAATTATATTAAAACTAAGCATTCTGACACACCGACAAAAGTGTTTAAACGCTTTTTTTTTACTCGTGAACACTATTATTACAAAACTGCACTGTACACACTTAGTTCTATTTTGTTCACTCAACGAGCGAAAAATATATATAATATTTTCATAAGTAGATATTATGTATTTTTTTCAAGACTGAATTGTGTGTTGAAATGAAAAAAATTAACCGGTAGAGCTATACGTAGTCCCTGTCTAATCCCTCGCCGTCCCACTGGGCAGATACCCAACAGTTTGCCGACTCCTATTGCACACCCGCCATTGCTTGAAATTTGTTTCTTTTTTTTTTTTGTATAAGCGTACACACTAAAAAGTAGATTTACTCCGCATTCGTTTTAATTAAAGTCGTAAATTAATTTACTTAACAACCACGTAGTTTTAATAATAATAATAATAATTAGTGTTAGATCTGCGGTTTGTGCGCTAATTTGTGCGCTGTTTGGATATTCAAAATATTTATTTTAGAGAAAAAAGTCTTTATAAAAAACACATATAATAAATGGAGGATTTTTAATTTTGCCGGAATTATTCATATTTTATCCGTTCAACAATAAATACGCACGTTTCATTTTATTAATACACATTGTCATATCATCGCGCCATAACGTTGGAAATAATTTTTTTTTTCAACAGATATTCTGATAAGTCTCGTCGAATATATTATTAACTTAATCGAAGTTCGTAAAAAAATGTTTCTGTTATGACATACAGAAACTGTAGATCTTCGTCCTTTGCGTATATACAATCATTATCGAAACACGTCATATTAACTGTACGAAAATAAAATAAATAAGATTCCAAAAAGAAGAAAAAAAAACGAAAACGCCGGCCATTTATTCATTAACAAACAACAAACAGTCATTTCGAAAGATATTTTCTAATTGTAAGCCAAATATTAAATGACAGTGGCCGAAACGTTGGGCGGAATATCAAAAAGCCGATAAAATATACGATGTATTATTATTATTATTATTATTATTATTATGCCTACTGTTATAGTGAGCATATGCAGCGTATGGCGCGAAAAAGACGGGCGAAACTTACAACACACACAAAAAGTGGCCATTAAAACTAACGTTATCGAACGCGTTCGAAGAATATCGATGAAATTAAATCGAAACGCAAAAGAAAAAGTGATGTATTGAGACAACCTGCACGAGATTACGTCTAAAAGTTTTCCGAACGCTAAAAATCAATAGCTACAATTTATAAAGTGTTGAAAACGAAATAAAGGCCAAAAATTCAACGAGGGAATGTAGCGGAATACTTTCAGAGTATTATCGCGGGGGTACACACACAAATTTTATTGTGCTGAATTTATGCTATTTTTAAGGATTTTCTTTTTTTTTATATATATATAAAGGAAACCGTTATATATAACATATTATTATATTACAATTAAAAGGAGCTCTTATGTCCTTAGACGACTTTTTCGACATTGTTTTGTGTTGATTCACTGTTGACAAAACTATGCTCGACCGGATTCGGATTAAACGTAGGCTAAGTTGTGTCAATAACTTTGTTTCGTTCGATTTTACTGAAGAAAAACTCGCGAAATAGTTTCAAGTAAAACACACGTTTTCGGAAAGGTGATCGACATTTTCTATTAACGATTTATTACTTACTCACGTACTTACTCATTATTTACAAACGCACAATTATTTATAAAATAATAACTGAAAACGGAAAGTACTTATTATACTTGGTCAAAACTGGAATGTATCGGTTTTAAAATAATTATACAACATGCATAAGCTATATAACATAAAACATAATATGTTATTATCATTGTTAATTTATCAAAGGTATGCAAAACTCGACTAGACTGGCTTGACTTTTAAAAGCTGGTTGAGTTTAGCCGTGTTTGATTTAGGTTAGGTTAGGTATAATTTTGTTCACGTTTTTTTCTTTTTATGTTGGTTTGTTAAGTTTGAGCGATGTAATGCGTGTTTATCGGTTTTATGCACAATAAACGATAAATCGTACAAGTCCCTTTAATACAGACTATGTAGTTAAGCGATCCATCATAAATTTAAATAAACGCGTGCATTTTTTTTTTTTTAATATCAACGTGAACACGAATGAATTCTTAATTGGACGTTTCGAACACTGTTATGGATGTTCGCCAATATTCTCATTCTCATACTCAGACGCCTTAATAAATATGGACACAACGTGGATGTTTAGTGTGTTTGTTGTAAATTTGTGAAAAGAAAATAATTAAAACGCTGACAATTCGATCATGGAATATTGAAATTAATAAAACATTTGTTTCTCAGTTCTGGGCGTTAACTCAAAATACTAATATATACGCCAGGGGAATGGAAATGAATATAGTCTAGCGTGACACACCGCGAAAATAATTTATATTATTTAATTTTTTTTTTTTATAATACAAATACGCGATACTTAAATCGGTCGTAGACAAGGCGTCGACAGCAGCATTGAATTATATATGACCGAAAGGGGTGCGACAGGGTTTCTGGACGATAGCGCGTATGCGATATGCATGTGTGTGTGTGTCGTCTATACAGAGCGATTGCGGAAAAATAATGTCACAAAACACAATAATTACACAGTGCCACATACACGAAACGATAGGGTATGCCGATGATATTGATATCGATTTATTTGTCAACGCCATCGACAATCCACGTTCATTGATTTGTTTGCCAATTTGTTCGATGGATTCGGGTATGGACATATAGAATTCGGATGACTTTTTGTTTTCAATTCTTCTTCTAACAAATTATCGGTTACCGTTTAAACAACTCTTCAACGAGTCCATTTAATTCCGTAAGATTCTTCATTGAGTTCTCTGTTCATTTGCCACTTTTGGTTCGTTTTACCGTTTAATTTGGAGATTCATAGCCACGGCGGTTACTTATGTAAACATCGTTGAAACGTCGGGGCTCTCGTTTCAGTACAGCAGCGACATTGCGTTATTACTGTAAGTCTATTGCGTCCAGACAGAACGCTATCTTAGCGTGCGATAAGTGTGAGCTGACTTTTAGTGTATCTACGCAGCAAGGACCCACACGTATCGTTTACGTTATGTCCGAATTGAATGGAATCAATAATTGTTTTTGACGCTAGAAAAAGTGTACATACGCGCGTTTTATAGACATTCCAGTTGCACGTGCTACAGATGAAAATAGTTTTTTAATAACGATGAGAACGGATTAAAGCCTACAATCAGAAGCCTCTGCTAGCAATCTAAAGAGGGAAAATCGAATCCAGGGGAAATTCTAAGTGAATATTTTCATAAGATAACGCGAACAAAAATATTTCCTACGTCGTGACTCTTTAAAATAAATTCACATTAAAACGCTCTAGTTATTTATTGCGGACGTCATAGCCCGTACACGAATTCACAATGACGTTCTCCAGTGTCGTATCGTACGTGTCGTACTCGTTTCATCGGAAACATGCTCGCGGCGTTCTTTTAAAGTGCGCGGTTCAGGAAGTCAATACTCGACCGGAACTTTTTTTTAAATCGTTTAATCTAATCGATATGCACGCGATCTGTATGTACGCCCAAAGACGCATAACGTTAAAAAAAAAGAGAGAGAGAAAAGGCTAAAACTTATCGTACGCGAAAATAGCGTTCTGTCTGGACGCAGGCTGTTTCCCCTGGGAAACTGACTATATACCAAGTCGTCGACGAAATCGTTTAATTCACCGGAACAACGATATATAGCCTCCACACACACACACGCACACATAATATATAAAATATATATGCATAAGTCGGATTAAAAGTGACATAAATATATGTGTGTGTGTGTGTGTGTGTATATGATATATGAAATTACTCCACCACAGTCGTCTCTCGTGGGAGTCTCGCGGCCGATATGACAACGCGCGCGTTATTCTCCGCCGTATTTACATTTAACACGCACTACGCATACATGGCGGCGAAGAGATTCAAGTGATTTTCGAATTTTTCCACTATCTCCTCGTCCGGGTTTACATCAGTCGACAGTTGTTGTGTGTGTACACCGTCCCTGCAGGAAAACTGAAAGATTTTTAACCAAGAGGAACGAATGAAAACATTGCGTGTTTGTACAATTTATCGAAGGATCTTATTGTCGGAAATCGAAAAACAAACATATTTTAAACAGCATAACATCAGATACACTTTATTCGTTCCTCTGAATATGTGTATATATACACTCGGTAATGGAAACATTTCATCGCCCGGCGCGACGTGTCAACTACAGAAATGTTATTGATTTCTTCGGCGATCCGTTTTCACGGGTCGAGGAGAATGGTCTTGGGGCGAGTACTGTAGATTCTTTAAAACGTCCTCCGTGAAATAAAATCGCGGAACCCCGTCTGACCGCTGTGGTCGGACACTGTGATCACTACGCATCGTTCAAACTGCAGGGTGTTCTCAAATCCAGCGTTTGGCAAACTGGTCAAGAAACGTTTCGAGCATTGCGACACAACGTCAAGAAGTCACTGTGACTTCGTCTTTTACACCGGGCCACCACCACACGACTCGAAACGTTTCGGGACAATGCGATAATGGTGTAGGTGTTTAGGCGTTATTTTTTTACTGTCCAGAAACGAAACTAATCGAATTGCAAATTACAAATCCTAGTTTTAATAACGAAAGGAACACAATCCCGGGGGAGGAATACGGTAATTTTCGTTGCGCAGTCGCCGTCCGACAAAACGCTTTGACGCGTTATTCATCGGTCCACTGCTCGGTAATAACCAAATTTCGCATACTCCTCTTGTATGTTAACATACAGACTCCTTTTCACTATTCAACAGAGAGTAATCGATTTCGTATTCGAAATTTCCTGTTTCTCCGTATTACATTTTGTATGTAAATATCTCTCTAAATTATCCCTAAAAAATAGATTTAAACTATTAAATTAAAAAAACTTCACAAACTATTAATCAACATTTTAGATTTTATTTTTAATATTTCGTATACATTTAATAATATGTGAATACGAATTTATTCAGTAATAAACAATGGAATTTGTATAAGTGCTACCCATTGCATGTTTAATTGAATTTTGAGATATACAGTAGAGAATTTTGAAAATTTTTTTTTACACATACGCCTGAACATATATTAAAATCGGTATCACAGATGATTCTTACGGAAATTGATAATAAAAGTAATTTAAAAATATAAAATTTCGGGGAAATGGATTATTTTCGCGTTACATATACCATATGCGCTATGTGATATTATATTGAAATGACGATTTACTAAATTTTCTATTTTAATTCACGGAGTAGACGATTGTGGAATTTCTTTGACACCCCGATAATTTCGTACAAGTTAAACGCAACCAATATCCGTAAATTAGTAATTCATTAATTTTCTTCGTTCGTAACAAATTGGTCTATTGGGACACCATCTGCCTTATTTCGTTCATCGGTAGTGTACATAGATAATAATAATAATAATATATACATAATATAACGTTATAAATTACGTTGTGCTGTTAATAGTTATTGAGCACCTAAAGTTAATTATTACGAAACAAAACTGTAAGGATATATCGTTTGAAGGGTCTAGGTTAGGTCGGAATCGATCGAGAACTCCCGACCGATAACGTCCATGGCACGGAAATATCGTATTTCTATTTCACGGCTATACGCTCGATGAATTTAAAATATTTTTCCGAGTTCTAATACGTTTTATATATAAATATTTCTTTTTTTTCGATATATATATAGAGGAAAGATATGAGTGCCAATTTTTCACATTCCAGGAGAGGTCCGTGGTTCAAAAAAATTATTTGACCAGGATTTTCAAAAAAAAAAAAAAAAGTTTTTTTTCCATTGAATTCATCCTGGCTATTAATGATAATATCTATGCTTTGTAATGTTATCGGCCTAGCATAAGTTTGATTTTGTTAGTTTGAGTTTGAATTTAAAATGTTAGAAGTTTGAAAAATATTTGTACGTTTTGTACTCCTGCAACAACGAATTGGTCGTTTGGACTTATAAATAATTCTAGTGTGTCTCCTACAAATAATGTAAGTTGTGACTACATGATGAATACATAAGTTGCTATATTTTATGTTTTATTATATTTTATTTGGATAACTTAGATAAAAAAAAAAAATATATATATATACGTCATAAAATTTTCGAGATGTTTTAAAATGCGTTATTCATACGTAATAATAATAATAATAATATTTATCAAAGACAAACATGACAAACTGTTTTACACTCCCCGACGTGAAACTTTTTTCAAGTGTTGTGAAATCGCTTATTTATTGCTTGCCGTATTTATTGTATAATTTTCGTTTTTTAATAATTTTACGCCGCAATATACTGCATAAATAATATAATATAATGTAAATAATCTGTGATATTGGGATAGAACGACAAAAAAAAAAAATAAATAAAAACAGAATTACGTTTTTCCTATATCAGAGACGTAAGTATATATAGGTTAATATGAATTTGAGGACTTTGAATGTTCAATTACCTATTGAAAGTATGCGATTGTCTTGGAATAAAAATTATTTGAAATTATTTTGCAACGTCGGAAGGTGATTATAAAACTAATATATATATATTTATATATATATATATATATATATATTTATATATATATATATATATATATATATATATTTATATATATATATATATATATATATATTAATTTAACAATTACAAAACAAATTACAAATTAAGAAAAGGAAGAAAAAAATTATAAAATGTCATACGTTCTTGTTAGAAAAATTTCCTCATATTTTAAATGGAAATAATAATGATAATGTAAAAACAGCTTTCAAAACTAAAAGTAATTCAATTCAAACCATTAATAATGAAATAAAAAATTTAGAAATAATAATTTTATCAATTATGATAATTATGGCGTTTATAAGCTAATTGTAGTTGTAATAAATTTTATATCGGACAGACTGTTAGTAATTTTAAAATTCGATATAGAGAACCTATTTCAGAGATATAATTAAAACACTCTTTTCCCAATTCTAATTTTGCTAAACACATCTTAAAACGTAATCATAGTATACATTTTGATATAGAAAAAGATTCGAATACATTACACGACCAAAAAAATTAATTTATAAATTCGATATTAGAAGAATTACTCATTTATAATGAAGTTAAACGTGGTTTTAATATTTTAAATGTACAAGCTGATTTTATAAACAATGAAATCTCTCAATACATATTAGACAATGATACATAATTTTCTACCAGTTGTTTTTATGTAATCTATGTTATTGTCGTCATCGGTTCATGGTTGTTTCTTATTATTTATAACATATTCTATGTATTTTGTTTATTAATTTCATTCTAACTTATGGTCGAAACTAATTGTTACATTCCTAAACATCAAATACTCTAAGCATTATTTGTTTTACATATTATTTCTTATATAATATATTAATTTATTATATATATATATATATATTGTTATTTTTTATAATATTATATTATTTAACTATTATAAAAGTATATTTTCACCTATTTCTTATCGATCCAACAGTAAATATTCAGAAGGATAATACTTGTGCTCTTAGCTCATCATCATAGTGTTCCTTTAAATATTTCATATACAAATGTCAAGTTTAATATGCTCGTAGTATGTGAAGTGTATAATGTATTTTTTTATAACAACAACGCGTGCAAGATTATTTATTTCTGAGCTGTGTGTTAATAATGTGTGTGTTAATAATTTTACAAGCGAATTTATAATATTTTATACTATTACTATTATTTTTTTTTATAAATGTACGTTTTAATAATTATAAAGTGTTTATCAAATAAATGGGGTTTGAACCTAATCCAATTCTCCCTACGCCTATGTTTGATATTATTATTATTATTATATATTGATAATTATATCAATATAAATAACAATTTTACCGAACCGAAACAGCACGCGAAAGGAATCGTATCGTTTTATATACAAATATATAAATATGATAGTCAATCTCCACGTATAATTTTATCTATGCTTTTTCCTCTTTAATACTTTTCAATTTTCCGTTTTCCAAACCTCCGGGCCTTCGCTATATTGATCTCATTTTCTTTGAAATTTATATACTCGTGCGTTGGTACACATAACGTATATTATACTAATAATACATATATATATATATATATATATTATGTACCGTACGTCCTGTTAAACATTTAAATGCATTATTATATGTCGATACGTTTTATTCGTCATATATGGATGATATTGTAGATACATACATTTTTTTTCTTATTTTATTTGACTGGAAATACGATACCGTAGGCGAAAAAAACTATATCGTTTTTTTTTCTTTTTTCTCTGAAAAACAGATTTTTTTCGACTTTCTGACATACAAATATCAAAATATCTATATAATATATACAGTTATGTATTAGGAATGACTGACAAACGATATGAATTCAGCTCGAGACAATATTAAAAAAATATATATAAAAATGTATATTCTATAACTTCTACACTTATTGGTTTGTGTTTTAATTATAGAATTAATTTATTTTATTTTCTATATAAGAAAATACATTTTTCATAAAGAGCAAAACGAGAACAACTTTCACATCTCGTCGCTTTGGACTCTGATTTTAAGAATTCAAATTTCGAAAACGGTAATATAATAATCGTCTGAATAATTTAAAATCTCGGTAGTAAAGTAAATAAATACGGACGAGTTCGTTTGTCATTCGATGGGATGTAATTAAATGATCAACAATATGTGCGCTCCTCGTATTTTTAGACACACATAGTATTAGGAAAAAAATAAGAATAAAAAATATTTTAATAGAATAATTTTCACACTTTTATGTTTATACGTTATTATAATTATTATTGTTATTTTTATTATTAATGGTGTGGTATTATACAGTTTAATTTTGAAAGTAGCCGATATAAATATAATTTTTTTTCAGATCTTATTCATGCAGGATTTTACATTAACGAGAAATCACATAAAAATATCGGTTGATTGATAAATATGCGAAAAACAGCAATGAAACGGCATAACTGTTTTAGTTGATACAACAATAATTGACGTTTTACTGTTATAGAAATTTTAAAGTAATAAAAAATTAAAATGGAAACATATTTTTTTTTTATTTATAATATTTTCGAGAAAATGGTTTTTAAGTCGTATGACCACGAACACTCTGTATACGCGCCACGATTCCAGTGGCTTTATTATTTTATAGGTTTTTTGTGCCTTAATGTCTCATTATATAGGTACCGTTTATTTACTGTATCTCCCTGCCCGTTCAACCATAATTCATTCCTCAATAATTTATAAATGTTTTAAGTGCACTAATGAATACAGTATATTATTTCATATGGTGAGGAAATTTACGACCATTTACGACGAGCTTTTTGTACAACAATAAGTATCTACAATTATTTCTACGTTATTATTATTGTAGAAAATATTTGGTTTTATGTAAAAAAGAACAAGTCGTTGTTTTTCACACAAAACCTTCATCCTTTCCTTGCAACACACGCACTCTTGATGCGAAATCGTTCTTGAAAAGTTAAAGCTTTTAAAACAAAGACTATTCTCAGTTATTATATTCTTAAGCCCTCCTCCCCCGTCATGCCGTTTACCGTTATATAATATTATTTAGACGGTTTTCGCCGAGTATTTTTCAGAAAGAAAAAACTGACCAAATTCGCGATTGTTTCGACAAAACGGATGATCCCATTTGAAAGAAACGAAATATAACCCGTTTGAGGATGAAAAATGTTCGAGAATTCGGCAAAAACGCGCGTGAATGCTCTGAAAAATTGTTACTTACTCGAATTCAAAGTCGCAAGTTCCAAATATTTCGTGTTTCGTTAACACACATCGTTTACTTATTATTATTATTGTGTTTTATATTCGCAAAACGGTGTAAGTATGAAATGATCAAATGTCGTGGTACTTTACGTGTATATGTGAATACAATAATTTTTTCACTGGATTTTTATTTCTATTGGAGGAAAACAAGACGTCGGGTTAATATAAAATAAAATTTTATAAACCAGAAATATATTTACCTTTCAACACTGTTTAAGCGCGTATTCTACCGATATTGTAACACACGTTTTCTTGCGTATATTTTATCTATATATACATATTAATTGTTTTGCGAATGAAATCTTTTTTTCACGCTCACACGACAAAGTTATCATTGGTTTTCCATATAAATTCAATAATATGTTTTTTGGTTTTTTTACCTTGTTTTTTATTACCACTCAGAGATTAGTTAATGTCAAATTATATATACTGCATGAAATCTGTGTATATTAACTCGCTTCGCATCGTCCATTAGGAGAATTGTCGCTTTTGAAAGTAAGTTCTTATAGCGCCATATATATTTGTTGTATGTTCAGTGCAATAATTATTTAACTAAAAAAAAAATTAATTTAATAAATCTATATCAAGTAAGCTACTGGTTTTTTTTAAATTTTACTAAAGTACATACTCATATATAGGTGAGATTAATTTTCGTGAGCTTTCACGAAGAAATCCTATAAAATCAACTTGCTCAATTTCTCTGATTTTTATTTCAATCAATATGCGTAATTTGTTTTTAAATCGAATAGAAAAACAACATTAACAAAATAGCTATTTTGAGTGTTAATTTTTATTTTTAATTGATATCACTAAATTGGTTATTTTTTTTATATTATTATCAACTGTCGAAAAATCGCATTGAAAATATTTTTGTATATTTAACGCTTTATACATGTGATGTATTTCGGTCGTACAGCACACACTATATGCACATATTATATAAAATGAAAACGTGTTGTGTAACGACGTCTCTATGTTTTCGCCGTCGATTTTACAACCGAGTTACAGCTGATTTCTCACGTTTCCTTTTCGCAGACGGTTTAATGCGTAATTTAATGTTACGGTGATATTACGTTAAAAAAGAAAAAAGAAAAAGGTTTAACATCCTGTGCACTTACATAATAATATACATTCGCTTAACTACGAACAAAGCTGCAGAGACGGAATTTCATCCGAAATTCACGTGTTCGCGAATTTCTAACAGCATATCCTACGTTTAAAGTATACTTCATTCAAAGTTTGTAAAACGTAATTTTTCTCCAAAATATACTCAAGAAAATTTATCGGATGTCTTATTGGTGTGTAGTGTGAAAAACATTTCAAAATTTTTTAGGAATATTTTTAGAAATTTGGTGTAAACACTCCAAAACGAAAATGCGATATATATATATATATATATATATATATATATATAAATATGCGTATATACATCCGGAAAAAAAGTACTCGGTTTCAATGATATGACTATTTCAAACTAATTACTAGACTTCATTATATAATTATATTAATCAAATTATTCTTTAAAATTGTTGTAATATGTTTAAGTTTATGAAAATGGTTTTGATTTAATCAAATATAAAGACCATTTTAATGTATGAAAGTGTTTTCTAAAATCAATTGAATTATATTATTTTATATCAAAATAAGTCACTTATTTATTAATAATTATGATAATTTTCATTATTTTTATGAAAATAAATACATGTATATTCAATCAATAGATATTTTCCTTTTAAATTAAAGTCTTACACACACACACACAAAATATAACGAGTTCATATTTATTACGTTAACATTTTATTATGTTTGTTCATTTTATTATTGAGCGCGTTCCAAATAGTTTGACAATTATGAAAAATGATAAGTTCTGGATATTTGTAGTTAATATCCTACACAAATGATTGAGTTATTACTGATTTATGTATAATAATATATAGTCATTTTCAACGAAGAAAATTGATTTTACTGTTGAAATACATTAAAAAAAAATTAGGAAATTTGATATAAGTTGCATTGGTCATGTGAAAACATTCGGGTGATGCCACCAATGATTACAAACATTTTGAAATAATTAAAGTTCAACGAACACTGTAATTATGTAATTTAATATACGGTTTCACACAATTTTCATTTATATAAAATTGTACATGAAAAATAATTATATATATATATTTTTTTTTTTTTTTATAGTTACGAAGGGGAGCGGACAAAAACATTTTTTTTTTTTGTAATTAAATATTTGGAAATGTGCGTAAATATACCATCGGTTTTGTTTACCAACACACCATATTCAGTATGCATTTAATACTTTATAGCCGTATCCATTATTTTAGACACGGTTCAAAGTTGACTTTAAGTATTTGAATTGTGTATTTTACGTGTACAAAAAACAGCAAAAACGATTATAATAAGGAAGTGTAATTAATTACAAAATGAGATATTTCGTAAGTCAATATAATGTACACTGACCAGAAATTCGATCAGTATACATTTAAAGACAATTCGAGTAAATTGGGGGGTAATGAGTAAAGGCGTTTTTTTTACAATGAGTGGTGAATATCGATCCAAATGAATGGAGGAATATATTATAATTTAATATGTTGTTTTGGGGTTCGAATAACTTTTGGTTTTAATATTAAAATGAAATATAAAAACGCAAATTCCACAATATAAGTGGTTTTATTTAACCAATATGTGTATTTCGGAAACGATGTTAAATAACAAACATAACTCGTTTCAATATATATATTTAATATGATATACCATACAATGTTTACGTTAAAATTATATCATATGGCAATATTTTTTTTTCGAAAACCCATAAACAAAATCCATAATAATAATAATAATAAAAAAAAAAATAATAATAATAATTATAATAATAATAATAATAATACCTATAGTGCTAAAATAATCAATAGTATACCAAAGGAACCGAAAACGGTTGATTATTTTAATGTTTTTTACGTACGCAATAATATTATAAATATTATTAATTATTAATTAGGTCAAACACCGATTGTTTAGTATGACAGAAATTCTAAAACAAGAGGTTTTACGAGTAATTAAAAACATTCAAGAACGAATTGTTTTCCCAAAGTTAATTAAAAAAACATAAATAATATTTTAACATCATTTAAATAAAATAATATATACGGCGACTGAATAAGAATTATTTATGAATTTAATTTTGTTGGCACTACAATTTAGGTCTAAAAAAAAAAAAAACGATTGAACCGACGTCTAAATCATTATTATTATTTCATTATAAATATATGTAAGAAAAAAAAACAAATCAATAAACGAACGCTATAGTGCTGCTATTATTACAGACATCGATAATTCCTAAAAATCGAACATAATCCAACGTTTTCGTCAAAAATCAGCTTATACAATATTAATTAAGCTATATATTTTTGTTATGTGAAAGTGGCCAATTATATCTTATCGAAAAGTGAAATATACGTTATTTCGTTACAATTTGAATGGAATAACGAGCACGCGAATCACTTGATCGGTAATTGTTCAAAAGTAACTCGACCAACGGCGATTTTCCAGAACTTATCCTGGACACGTCAAATAAATTAAAAAACCCAATTTCTAAATCACATATCCCTCGTATTCAAAACGTTCAAAAACGGCCAACTTTAAAAAAATTTTCTCATCAAAAATCGGCCCTAAAAATTTTAATTCAATTTAACCTCGATGAAATCCATTATCAATCATTGACAAACGTCCAGTCCGCTGTCAGAAGCTAGACTTGATCCAATCCAAGTACATCACCCAGATTTTCCGTAGAAGAAAACAATTCGTATAGTAGTTTTAAAACAGTACGTTTTAAAGCGAATATCGGAAACGTATTCAATTAAAATAATTTTATTTTAATAACGCGGATTTTTCGCTTTTTTTTTTTTCGTTCACGATCGATAACGAAATACGATGTTGTATCATCCCTAAATTAAGCAGTCCGCGTCATCGCCATACACAGCACTGCAGCCGGCGTTCATCCCCTTTCCGCAGTTATCACACAGTAAATGGCTATAATAAAACGTAAATCACTAACGGAGAACGGGGGGGATGTACCGCGACGTGATCGAAATAAACGAATTATTGTAATAATTATTATTATTATTATTACGATCACTCTGTGTGATTAAAAAAAAATAAAAAAATAAAAGTAAAACGCCGCGTTTTATTATTACCGTAATATTATTGTATACGTGCGTGTACACAGCGTCACGCTCTGAATACAGTTCTGTATAATAAACGTACACACACTCGTATATTATAACATTGTACGCGCATCGATGACGCGCTATATGAGCGTTTAATATATAATATATTATTAATTCCGACGTACGCGATGATTAATGCGACAATAGCAGAAGAATACACATTTCGAAATCTCGACGTAGGAATATAAAAACAAAATAGGGTAGCGAGCGCCGCGGGCGTTTTGCACGTGTCGTTTAAGTGAATTGCTCAGATGAAGTATTCAGAGTTTTGTTTACATTGCCGTGTGTAAATTTGAAAACGATTTTTCGGCGCGCGTAATGTGCGCAGCACCACTTTATCGGATAATTTAAAACGGTTTAATGGAAAAAAAAAAAAAAATTAATATTTTTTAATTCAAAATCGTACAAAACTCTCCCAAACGTCTTTGTCCGAGTAATTCACTCGAGCGACGTTCGCATGACATCGCCGCTACCCTTTTTGTTTTATTGTGAAATCAGGGACGGGGGTATACGTGCGGGAGAAATAGAAACACGAGGTGAATTTAAATAGATATATACAAAAATGTAATCTAATAAAGATATTTTTTTATTAGTTTATTCTTTAATTAAAAAAAAAAAAAACACAAATTACCCGTAATATGCATTTTGTAAACGTTACAAAGTACTACCAATATAATATGTAATCTATTTAATACACGCTAATGAATTAAAGATATTTACGTATTTAATTTAAAACGGTTTTCACTTGTAAATCGAAAAAGTAAAAAAAAAATATATATATATAACCACTCCTCGCTATTCGTCAAGAATCAAACGAGACGAAATTGTGAGTTTTCGTGTTGGGGTACACAGTACGTACAAGTAATATTTTTCGATAATTGCCGCGCGATTCGGATTATTCGAATTTCAGGATTAAACTTTTTCGTTTTTCTTCTTCGATAAGCCCGGGGGGACGAGACGAAAATATACGTTATCCCCGAAATCGCGTTGTAATTGTTATATTTCAACGAACTCTTTACTTTGAAATTACTCCCGCGGTGTATTCCAATAATAATATTATTATAAACAAATAAATAAAACAATTTTTTTTTTTTCTAAAACTTTTCAATATTTTTATACGAAATTATTTATAACCTTACTTTTTTCCCCTTTTTTGACAATCTTACGCTCGCTCATTACATGTGTGTACAGTCGATTAAATATATATTATTTATATAGTCTATGAGTCTACGTGTAAATTTTCGATTTTGGAATTGCTCCTTTCTGCGAGTCCACTGCCGTTTTCCGCGTTCATTCGTTTTTTACTGAAAACACAGAAAAAAATATTCGCGCGTATTAATAATTATGAATCGTTTTTCAGAACGGTCGACGTCCGTTTTACTGTTGGACAATAATATGTACTCACCTCCCGAGAAACATAATTTTTATTATCTCGTTGAACGGTGCTTCGACCACCAAGTACAGCATCAGACCGGCTGAATACGATCTAAACGCACCGACAATCCAACCGTCGATCTGAGAAAACAACACGCATGTTTTATAGGGAAAAAAAACATTAAAAACACGCTTTTTTCCCCGCGATTTTAACCGAACGATTTAACGTTAATTATGAAAATGTCGAAATTCGAAAAACAATCGGTTGTGTTTCTTAAAACAGAAATTTTCCATTCCATTACGATTAAACGTCACTCGCTACATTTTTTTTTTTTGTTTAACTGACCTCGAACGGTCAAAATAATAAGCGTTTCGTTTTTACGATATTGTATCATAAAAAAAAAAACTTAATATGTAAATAATAAAAAAAAAGTTGAAATACATTTTCCTCCGATTTCTAACACATTTTTACGTAAAGCGAATAACTAATATAATACAATAATATACTAATAAATTTAACATTAATTTTAATTCCCTTTTATGCGTTTTATCTTATTATTTTTTTTTTTTAAACTAAATATTAAACATTTCCCACATAAATAATGAGAAATAAACGCGAGTTAAAAGAACTTAACGAAAATACGTTGAAATGTGTCAAATCGTATACTTACATACATCGGCGTGCTCGGTGTACTCGACGCGCCGTCTCTGTATTCTATTGCCATCATTACCGGCATATTGACGAGGTACACCGAGTACGACAGTCTGCCCAAGATCGTGCAAAGTCGATTATTGAACACTCTTTCGATGGGACCTGTATATTGTAACAAACATATAAATATTGTAACAGACAATATACGCGAAGTTAAAATATTTTCCGTTCATTCGAAACCAATCGAAAACTCATTGAAATACAATAAATGTAAACGGGGTATTTTACACGTGATACGCTTAAATCCATTATCTCGTGTGAAATAATTTTTGAAAGTATTTAGATATTTTAACGAAAAAAGACATATATATCAATAGTATCTCATCGTCAATATTATTACATCCTATCATCTGGAATCTATAGTAATCATGTTGACCACTACCACATGTTACAACTATACAGCGTTAACGATTAACCGTAATGAAACTATTAACGTTTATTGTTATATGAAAATTTCTCCATTTAGCTGTCTCTACACTAATAGATCATTGTCTTGTGGAGAATTCACGTATTTTCCTTCTACGAGTTCGCTCAATTATATTGCTATATATTATACTAGTGTATAAATTATATTTGCGAATACGAAAATTAATTTTAAGATAAAATGTGTTTCTTTTTTTCTAGAACAAATTTCGAATAGCATTTGGAATATGTTTGAAGATAAAAAAACTCCTCGAATACTACTTAAAATACTTTATTTCTGGATGAGATATGAATAATTATTTCTAATTACAATATATATATATATATTGTTATTGCTTATTTCCTTACTGGGTACAACGTCAATTTTTTTTTTCATATTTCTTTATGCGTATTTTGGTTTTTTTTCATACTTACCACGTTTTTTTCTCAGGTGAATAATTACGGGTTATTTATAAAGTAAAATGAAATTTTTTTTCCTTTGAAGTCTTCGCAATAATTTTGAGGTTTTTTTTCCGTAAAATAGCAATTTTTCATTAATTTCAAAACCGAGTGCTTAATATTAGATAATATTCAACATCAAACGATCGTATAATATATTTTATATAAAATTCGGTGTACCGTAGCCCGACGTGAAGTGACCGACCATGATCCAATATAGCATTGAAGTCCATATGCAATGGCTGATTGTCGCGTACGAAGCGTGTTCGATGACGTTGTACGGTCTGCGTCTGTCGTAAAACCTCGCGCCGTGATATTGGACGAATATGCAAACCGTGGTTATGATAAACGTCCAAACGAAAATCGTGATCTACGAAAAAAGAAAACATTGTACAATTTTGGTTTTGTTTCGTTTTTCTTGTTCCTTTCTAATAATTTTACGTTCGCGACAACATTTACTTTGGACAGTTTTATTTTTTTTTTATTCAATTCTTCGACGGTAATGGCCGCCAGTAGTCCGGCGAAGAACGGTATACCTCTCATGTAGAAAGGCCTGTACAGATTCCTAAACTCGAACGAGCTATTCGGATCGTCTAAGAACCTGAAAAAGCGCGTCGATAACATTTTATATCCAAAATTATTGTTATTAATTCGTTATTTGTATCATTGCCGTCGACTTACGGTATCGTCACTCTGATTATGCCGTACGACCGACTGGCGTAAGTCAACACGAACGGTACGACCAGAGACACGCAAAACAGTACGCAAATCAGCCCCGTGCCGATTTTTCGGCTCTTCGCACAGATGTATATAATAACGGTGCCGATGACTATGAACTGAAGGAGACACGATACGTACCATCCGACCACTAGACACTATAATATCGGTTCCACGTTATTATTTCGTTATGGTTAAGGCTTTCTGAAGACAGCGAAATAAAAAAAAAAAAAAAACCTAAGAACTCGGCCAAATTTTTGGAAAATCGACTTTCCGAAACTATAACCTAGTCTATTTCTAAAATATTGATTTTTTTTCTTAAGTGTTTCTAGTTGATTTTGAAAAATCCGTTAAATCGAATTCCACGATCTTAACACTGATGCGTTGTATTTACGCATTTCGTAAAATTAAAAACATTTTAAATATATTTTTCATACTTATATATATAATATGAACCCGCGTATATTTCGAAAGTATAACATTTAAGTGTTTATTATGAATTGTAATAAATAACAGCGTTTTCGAAGGCGTGTTTTCATAAACAAAAAAAAAAATTTTTATATGGACTAATTTAGGAATTCGAACCGTACAAAGGAATACCTGAAATAATTCGTTTCCATTTACTCGTGTGTTATTAGTTACAAACGTTTAATTGTAATTTTCAATTACGTGTTTGGTAAATATTACGTATTAAAACAAAAAAATAGTGTGTAACACAAAGACACGGCGTAGTGTTTTAATACAGCGAGTATAAATGTATAAAATATTATGTACATAATATTATTATAACATCTGTCTGTGCACTTACTTGATTTTTAGAATCTAATAAATTGCTTATGCCTAGAAAATTGGTCCACCAGTATTTTCTACATTTTTCCGCCTCGGGCCACATCCTGGACGCCCAAAACGGGCCCTTGTTCAAGTAAGGTATGAGGTACGCCATCAATAACATCATAGCCGCGTACGATGGCATCATCCTGGAATCGAACAGATGAAATGTACGTACACGCACACACATATATGAAACAATTTAAAACGACCAAGTACAAGCACAATAAATGTATGTATGACGTAAGATGGACGCGAAGAAAACTAAAAAAAAAATTATAAATCTTTCGTAGATCGCGTTGAAAATTGTATTAAAATCATCCTAGAACACTGCGATTTAAATGGGGATCGAGAACGGTTAACGGTTTTAGTTAAGGTTACATCGATTTTTCCCGAGAAAATGTTGATAATATTTCGATAGGAGTGCAAACCGTCAAGTTCCATGTTAATTCTTAAATATACGTATTATATCGCATTACATTTTATTTTTGTTTTTTAATATATTAATACATTTGAACTCTGCACTTTTCATTTTTGCAAGTTATTATTAACTTATGAAAATTTGCCCTAGATTTTTAACACATTTTTTTTACCTCAATTTTATACGATAACATTATTATCTGGTTTGAAAATAAAAAACCAATCATGAGAATTTGCCTGGAAATTATTGTATTGTTCAAGCAAGTTTTCGAAGTTTTTAAATCGTAAGTGCATTTGAAAATCATATTTTTCACAATATGTTCATTGTACCTTAAGTATTTGTAAAACACGATCTTCGGTATCTGAGTCCAGCTGGTGTCACGTTTCGTGAGGTTCGGCTTGATCATCACGTATATTAGGTAACCACTTATGAAGAAAAACGGATCCACGAAATTCATGCACGTCAGTAATATGTCCGGTCCGATTTTGTATAACTGTAGTGTACATATAGGACAGAATGCAAAGTAATCGTGAAAAATATGTCGAAAAACACCGCGAACGCATCGCGTTACCTCTTCGAATCGCATCGCGTACAGCGTGGGATGTGTCGATTTGTAGAGAATCACGTGACCGAACAATATCAATATCATCGTCACCGTTTTTAGACCGTTGAAAATATTCAAATTGTTGTTTCGGTTGTATTTGATTAGCTTTTTGCCGTTGTGAACGATCGAGAACCAATTGACGAACGTCGATACACTTTCTGGAAACGATGCAATAATATGCCGTTGAATTGCGTTAAAGTAATTCATTCAAAGTCTTTGCAACGAATAAAACGTAAGTCTTTAAGACTTCGTCAGAAGGGTTCAACACTTATGTTTTTAGATTTATCTCGATTAAAATTTATTGATTTTAACCTATTGTTAAATTGTAATTTTACACGTTGGTCCGAGGAGGCAAAATTATTCTTATAGATGAAATAAATTGGGTGTGTGGTGTTACGCTTCGAAAAACATTTACGATTGTAGTAGTTTTTTTTCTTTTTTTATTTGAAATTGTATATTTTATATTTCATAAAATAAAATTATATTAAACATACAATAGGGTAAAAAGAAATTGGCACTTATATTTATGTCGTCCGTCTTAAGTTTTTCGTACGTATGAAATAAAACACAATTTTTTCTGCCGTTTAAATTATTCGCCGAGTTTATATTGTAACCCGATCTCGTTAAATTCAATTGTTGTTATATTTCACAAACAATATGCGATAAAATTGACATATTTTATTATTGAGGCAATGTGATTATTTTGTTTATGCCACTTGTCATTTGCTCTATACTAAGATTTTCCGTACAAATCAAAGTTTGTCATCTTACGGATTTTCGAACATTCAGATTCTTTGATGTATATAGACTGCAGATAGTTTCTGATATCAAAAAGTATTCATTAATAATTTCTTATACTTTTTTTTGCAATTGGTACGCGAAATATTGGCACATAACTTAGAATCGGGGAAACATTGTGTAAAAAGTGATTTCAAAACATACGGAAATTTTTTTAATGAGAAAAATAATTATGCAATCGAAATTGTGTGTGTGTGTGTGTGTGAATATACAATTAATCAAACGAGTATTATGTTAAATAAAAACAAATAAAATATTCATTTATTATATAATATTGTTATTATGTATTTATTGCTTAATACCTGATAATGTTTTTTTTTCCAAATGAGTAATAAATAAAAAATCTAATACAACGACTAATATAATAATTTCTTATAATTTTTTTTTTATTCTATATAACATTAAATAATAATTGCGTAGGTCATAAATTAAAAACGAAAATTGTTTCGAGATAAATATTTAAAATTGATTATTGCGTTTTAGTATTATGATCTAAACGTCCTCTGATCGAATGACGAGAGTTTTATAAACGGACAAATGTATTGTATATCCACAAACACGAATAACACCGTTTATCGATATATGTTTTGTACATTTGACAAACGTTTCGATACTTTCAGTCTACTGTAGCATTATTTATTTGAAATAGAAAAGAAAGAAGTACAAATTGCATAGGAAAATGTTTAGTTTTTCTCTATTCGAAATAAACAATTATTGTTGCTAAACGAATATCTAAACGAATTACTTTAAACTTATACTGTACTTGGGCCTAATTTAATTCCCTACTATAAAATCGAGAACACTGCGGAGTGTAAAGTAAGAGAAAAAAAAATCTCTAAAAACAAAACTCCGGTAACGTCGCATTATCGTTGTGATTATGCGCGTTCGGCGTACGCAAAACAAAAAATATATCGAAAATAGAGAAAAATTAAAATTTTCAAACACCTGCGGATGGAATGCGCGCGATATACTCACTTTTGTTTTCCTCGTTTCCTTGAGTCATCTCTATTAAATGATACACTGTGCACAGACAACACGCCAACAGCATTGTATACATTATCGTTCTGAAAATTAAAAGCGTTTAAATATTATTATTTTTAATACCGATAGATATCGCCATTGATTTTGAATTGTCGCAATCGCGAAAATAACTCTATATTTTTTATTACACATATACGTATAAAAAATAAGGAGAATCGGATTGTTTTAAAAAAAATATCGTTTCGGCGCACAGTGTGTAACATTATTGTGACGACGATCGAACTGTTGAAATAGTAATGGAAATTAATATATTACAATGGATTTTTTTTCCGAGCGATTTTTAAAATAAAAAAATAAATATGTAATTATCGTAATAATACGACGTAGTACGATTTATTGAAAACGTTTTGAATAAAAAAAAAAAATATATCGGTTTTTCTTTACAACAAAATAATCGACTATGTATAATTTATTTTTGTATCTTGCGATTGATAACATCGCGTTATTAACACTGCGATTATAACAAATAAAACACTCTATGGAATTTATCGATAATTGCATTGTTTACACGGGGAAATGGTTAAAAAAAAAAAAAAAACGTAAAACGATTAAATTAACGATTTGTCGTAAAACGATTAGAACAATCGAAGGGAATAAGAAATAAAAATTATATCGTTTTATACGCGTCTTGAAATATTGTCGCGCGGAAGAAGAAAAAAGACGCTCCCGGTGCACGTTTATAACCGATGTACGAAAACAAAACGACGAAAATCATCGAATAAATAATCGAATTAATTAATTCAATAATCAATTATTTAATTCGAATAAATAATCGAATTGATTAACACACCTGGTTACGTAATAACCGGTGTCTCGTGGGCGGTGGTACACGTCTTTGTCGGTGGAACACAACGCGGGATCGACGCGGACACGGACCTGCAAACGGTTGGGCGCGAACACTTCGTCAAATTGTTTTTGCAGCGACCACTCCAAATTGTCGGCCGCGCATGACTCCGGTATGCACACGCCGAATTTCACTTCGTCCCGCCGGTATCGGTCTTGATAATCGACGAACTGTTTATAACGAACAAACAAAAACTGTTATGATACAAAAATTGAGATTGTTTTTTTATTTTTTTTATTGTCTTTCCCCGTCGAGCAAAACGTACAACGCGAATCGCAATAGCTATTTATTTATTTGCGTTATGCCGTCGTGCTCTCGCGTCTTGTTGAAAAACGGAAAACGATGTTAATATATGTACACCAACGCCGTTTTTTTTTTTTTTTTGCACACTGCTCCCAGGTCGGACGACGATTGCGCGAAGTCGAAGGGAACACGACACAAAAAAAAAAAAAAATTTCGTTTTTCCGGCATATTGCAATGCTCGTCGTGATTCTTTAACATTTTTAAGATTTTTTTCTTTGGCAAAATCAGTGTGTTAATAACATTACTGTGTTCGCTTTTCATCCTGACAATGATGATGATTTTTCTTTTTTTTTCGATAACATTAAGAACAACCTCCAAAAACGTTCTATTTTCTTTTGAGTTATGACGATATTCCCACAAATTATAATTCACCGGAAAACATTGACGTTTTATCGTTTCCACCGTAATACGACGAGTGACACGGCATAATAAACAACAATTTCATCATTAATAATTAAAAAACAAAAGTTTATTGAAAAAAAAAAATACGATATTATACCGCTTGGTATTCACTTTGACTTGTGTCTGTGTTGCAAATAATTGAAAAATAAATAAATATTTCGGCACGTTTTGATTTGAATCGTTTTACGCGCAGACGCCGTTTTATATCATCGATAAATGACGGTTCAAGGCACGATGCAAATGCGGTTCCGTAGCACCGTGTTTTTGACAGAAATGAATACCATATGTTTTACATGGACTCAACCGTACCGTGAAAATGTTACTTTCGATTAAAACACTGTAGTACTGTTCGAAATAGCCGCACGAATCAGTGTGCGTTTACAATACAATCGTTAGTTAAATATCGACTTGTAAGTCGATCCAATTGTGTCACGGTTATGTTTCGTTTTCACAGCCCCTTTAAACATCACGTATAAGGCTGGAATAAGTGCTCGACCGACGATCAGCGCATAGGGTGATGCGCTGATCATCGATCGTGATCGAGCGTTTAGAGTGCTTAGCTGACGGTAAACTCGTGTGAACGTGAGTAAACCAGTAAAAGTGTAAAATTATCGAGTAAACGTGCAAATCGAATATACAACCGTAAATGTAAAACCGGAAAAGAAATTATTTTTCTTCTTAACAATTCAAGTACAAAGCGTTAATAATAATTACAACGTCATACATTTATTATTCTATATAAATTATTATTTATTGTCGAAAAGAAAAACGTCATACCGAAACGCATTTATAGTGATAGGCCGAGGGGGAATTGGCTTTTAAATAAATAAAAAAAAATCGGATTTTTTTACTTGAAAAAAAAAGACTAACTTTATTCCGCATCAAAACAAAAAATCGCTAACAACATCACATCGACCGGTAGACTGACTGACTATTTCGTGATGGTGGCAACGGTAATCGTCTAAAACGTTCTAGAAGGTTCTGTATTAAAGAAAAAACCTCGAACCAAGTCATCGAATACATCCGTCGCGAACGGTACAAAGTCAAAATAATACAACAACCAATATTAAACGATGTAAAATGAAGTATATACACTGTAGCATTTAAAATACGTTGCGAAAAGTATCTTTTACAATACTGAAATTCAGGCTCATAAGCAGTGGAACAAATTTCTTTCAAAAAAAAAAAAAAAAAAAAATTATGTAAGCTCATTGAATATCATTATTAAATACGAGTATATCAGTTTGCTAAACAGTGTATACAGTACTGTATGGTATTTCGCGTATAACCGAAGAACTTTTATAAGCGTTTTATTATTTTTTTTCTAAGTAAATTCTATAGGAAAGTGTATGAGTTATAATTTTTAAGACGGTATTAAGCAGAGGCAAACGGAAAAGAGTTTCAACGTTACCGAGAAAAATGCAGGGACAAGTGTTTTCACCGACGTCCTCGCTCGTTTCAACCAATAAAAATTCAATAATAAATTTTAAAGAGAAAAACGCCTACCTACGTCCAGACAAAATTGGAATTGTTTGCGCGTCAAATATAGCATTCGGTGCGATTCGAGTTTTTAGATTGGACGACACGATAATAAAACGTTTTTATGACCAATAATAATAATAATGAATTGTTTTGCGCGGTATGAGTACTCCGACACGTCTATGGTAAATTTTCAAAATCACCGATAGAGTAGAACATTTTTTCGTCGTTCGAGTGTTTTTTCGTTATCGCGGTGACGTGATGAAGGGGGTTTCTAAAATGAGAAATAATAATAAAATGAGTGTTTTAGGGTGGCTGAGTAAACTAATTATCTCGGAACGTCAACATTCAAAATTACATATTTAACTTGAAGTTACAGGAAAGAAAACAATTATTTTCACCACAATATTCGTATAACAGCATCATCACTCCTACGTCTCAAAGTGTACACTTGAGCGTCATACGTAAAAAAAAAAAAAATTTACACCGGTAGTAACAATAAAACACTGATTTCGTGTTTTTAAACAAATGCAAAACGAAACTCCATACGTGATGGAGAAATAACAAACATCTCCTCTGTGCATTGTGTAAAAATTAAGAAATTACGCTATCGTCTTCTGGACGTTTACTGGTCGCGGATAGCTGCGTGAGACTCGGAGAACACTCCGTTCGAGAAACGGAAATTCGCAATTATTCCTGCTCGTCGTTTATAACTCCGAAATAATATTTCGAATTCGAAAACACTAAATTTTTTTTCCTACCCTCCCCTCCCCTGAATTCGAAGCATAATATGTACGTTACCCCGAGTATTTCGTTCCAAGCGTTGTCCGTGTTCTCCTGTTCGTCCTTTTTGTTCAGCTTGAAAACCGCGTCAGCCACCGGGCCGAGTCTCGCGGCCGCCATACAGTACTTGCCCTGGACCGGCCGGTGCACGTCCACGCACTCCTCGTAGACGCCCATCTGGTGTGTGCTGCCGGCAAGTATGCCGATCGGATACCGACTCCAAGAATCGTACACTGTAGAAGGAAAACCGAATTATTATTAAATTATTAAATTATTAAACGTTATGCGTTCGACGAGGCGTAAAACCGTCCCGGATATATCGGAAAACTCGGAACGTGTCGTCGAAAACGTGAAAACGAAAACCGAGACACGAGTACCACTGGGATATTTTTAAGGTTTAAGACCGCCTTGAGAATTGCGTAAATCGGCGATATTTCGAATCACTAGTAGTAAATATGCAAGTGTTATAAATTGTTTGAATTGTTTCTTTGGAAAATTGTAATATTTTCGTCTCTAGAAAATCGTTCGATGATCTCGTTTTATGTAATCCAATAGTCGCCAATGAATTTCAAAGTTAATTGAATTGAAAATTGAACGTTGCAACGGTGAAAAACGCGTAACGTTCTCGATTTGTTTAAATTTCCACAAAAATTTACGATTTTCCCGTACGTGAAGGAGAGTTAAGTTAAAATTTACACAGCTGCCCATCGCGTTCGCCCAAACGTGTTTTTTTTATACGTGTGTATAATAATGCATAATATGATTGTGTCCGGGTGTCGTCTAAAACAAATGTTTACGTTACACGGCAATAACAGCGATATTAGTAGAATATTCCATCGAATAACAAAAAACATTTTAATCCCGATGGAGCAATATAATAATAATACGCATTTGTTTATTGCGACAACGTTTACATATTATTATTATTATTATTTAGTGTTGGTGTGCGAGCTTTGAATGTGTAGCAAACGTTTTATCTCGTCGAAACGGAGATCCCCCAGTCGTCCGTTTTACCATTTTGCTGCCTACCACCCCAATGACTTCTCTCCTAAGATCTTTCCTGGATTCGCCGACGGACATCCGAATTCGCCGAAAATAATACCGGTAATTTTAATTATTGAAAAAAACCGTCTCGATTCGCCAATAAATTTGTTATTTATTAAAATAGTTCGGATGTTATAAGGTTTAATAAAGCGCGATTATCGACATAACGTCAGCACGTCTATATAGGCGCTACTACGAGTTTTGACAACATAAAATTATATTATAAAGTTAATGAATAAGGCGAATATATATATATATATATATATTTTTTTTTTTTTTATAAACGCATATTTCATTAATTTTATTAACAAACGACAATTTATACGGTTTTATCGGTGTTTTTTTTTTGTATTACTTCCGATTTTTGTTACATTTCGATCTCGGTTGCTTTTCATCGCCGGTACTGTGGATTTTATCTGTTGAAAAACCACAATTTTTCTGGGTTTTTTTTTAATTTTTTTCTTATATTATGTAAAAAAAAAAAAACAAAAAAAAATCGAACAACGATTAATCAAATGCGTTGAAACGGTATAACGGAGATTATCATCCAGCGTTTGGATTGAATATTATTATTGATAATTTCAGCGTCGGGTGGACTAGTGAAAAGACGCGTGGCGGCGTGTCTTCTCGTCCGGGCTCAATCGGGAAATCGGAATGGATTAAAACGAATAAAAAAAGAAAAAGAAAGTCAACGACTCCCCTCCTCCTTTAACTGTCGAAAATGTCTATTTTACAATGACGTGGTGTTTTTTCACTCTTCAAGTCCGTTTCTATCACAAGGAGTGTTCCGATACGCTCATAGTTTGTTTTCGGTAACGCATCTATAGCCATTTTACTTTAGAGGAGCGGTCATTTGTCGACGATTTCTTTTTTTTTTTCCCCAAAAACCCACCACCACCAAAGAATTGCGTAAAACCCTGCTGTGAAAAACGCGATTTCGTAGATTTTTGTTTAAAAAAAAATAAATAATAAATAAATAAATAAACCGTTTCGACACGTCGTCGTCCCGCTCTCGACGGGCGCTTATAGCTGTCCCCCGAGCCGTACACCCCGCGGATACGACGTTCTCTCGCATTTCCCCCGGTGATTGTGTCGTATTATGTCAGTGTCGTACGCAAAAAACAAACAAACAAACAATTAACAACCACTCACTCTTTACCGCCCAATACGAATTGATTTTCAAATTCCGGACGTACGACCGCGTCTGTTTCCGGCACGCGGTCGACAACGGCGGCACCGCGTCCTCGCGCACCGTGAAATTCGCCAGCGCCCGGTAAAACATGTCGGCCGCCCATTGCTCCGGCAAATCGACGGCGGCCGCGTTCCGGCGATTTTCCACAGGCTTCGGCGTGTCCGCCGCCGCGAAAACGGTCGCGTCACTGCGGCACCGGCAGCAGCCGACCGACGTTAAAACGACGAAAATCCCGAACGCGATCATCGCGCGATACGGATGTCTGCAGTGAAGGGAAAAGAATCTGTGCGGATAAACGTGCGCGTATCGATGCGACGGCGGCGGCGGTTTCGTGAACGGACGACCGGAACGGGATTGGACGGAGCGCACTGCTGTGCAACAACGGCGGCGGAGACGACGAGACAGTCGACGACTATACGACGTTATTAGCACGTGCGTGACGATTATTAACGTCCGGAGAGGAGGAGGGACCTTGACGGTGACGAGAAGAGAATCATTCTCGATTGTCGTCTACACACTAAAAATACGATTGTTATATCACTTATCGCGGAATCGTTCGCGCGAGTGTATTATATAAACTGACGTGCCAACAATATAATATTGCGTTAATTAATTGTTTTATATAATATATACGAGAATTTTTTTTAATATTTCCATCGAATGCGGCAGGACGAAGTTATAGTGTGCGTGTGTTGATCGTTCACTATTTAAAAAAATTATTTTTACTCTGCAGAGTGAAATATTTTAATTCCGAAATGTAATAATAACAATAAATAAGGCGTGTGGTGGCTGAATGACAAAATATGTCTATTCGATCGATGCACGTATCAATTGTTGTACAATTCGTATTCGTTTTCGTTTATCGAATACACCGATACGAAAGGCTATCATCGAGTAATGACGTTGCGCCGTTCAACTGCTGTCCTACGGCAGGGGCCTATCGCCGCCGCTCCCCCCCCCCTCCCCCCGGAGATACTTGTGTGTGTACCTATATCTACTGACAACTAAAATTGATCGAACTAAAACTAAAATGTAATGAAATTCATTTTTTTATTTAAAAACTAATTATTTTCATATAATTTTTCGATAATTCTGAGTTGGTAACAGATTCGACGGGCCGTTTTTCTACTCGCCCCCCTCGCCGTCCCTAGGAGATGAAGTAAATACGCCCCTGTCCTGTGGTAGTAGTATCGTTATAGGAGTCATAAGAGCTAAAATAAATAACGTGTTATTAAACGTACGAAACGGATTATGCGATATTACACTGCGTAATTATAGGTGCTTAAAAATATTTCAACGAAATCTGATGGTAGGAAACCGGCCGATATTATTGGATGATATATATTCAATACATTTTAAATATTTTGCGAAATAATTTACGTTTAATTTTACCCGACGTGTCGTCAAATTGAAACAACAATATTTTAATATTGCGTTTAAAATTACGGCGTGGAAAGACATTATTTTTTTTTTACAAAACAAAAAAAATATATGCACGAAAATACAACAAAAAAAAAGAAATTTAACAAATAAACGAATTTCTTCTGAAAATTTCCAAAGATAACTCGTCCAAACGCATCCATTATTTTTCGTGTCTCTAGTCAAACAGAAACGTGTTTGATGTACTCTAGTAAATTATATCGCATTTATTCAATAACCACATTCCTCCCACGCAGCCGTTGATTAGCCGCTGATCGTTTTTCCACAATCGCGTGTGTCTGCGGTAGAGACGACAATTCGTAAGAACGCGATTTTATTTTAATTTTTTTATTCGTAACTCTCGGATGGACGACAATATTATATTTTAGAACGGTTTTTTTTATCGTTTTTTTCACCATTCTATCCTTCCGCGCGTGTACGAAAATTATTGCTAACATTTGCGAAGTTTGAATTTCGAAAAACTATAAATAAATGCGGAGTTTCGAATGAAATCGTTTTTCTCTCTCCAAACGATTTATCACATCTCGTATATGGTCCTGGAACACTCCTCGATCAAGTGATCCACTCGAATCGACATCCATCAGTTGCACCCGCGGTTCACTGTACAGATTACATAATAATATTCAAGCGGGTGTCACGACGTAAGAAAATCGGTTTTTTTTTTTATAAGAGAAAATATATCCGAATATTGAATCCGGATATATCTTTTAAACAATTCAACACACACGCGGTAATAATGTTCGATAATAAAATATTCATTCGTCTTTCGGAACAAAAACGACGATCAAACAAAAAAAAAAAAAATGTATTTATTTAAGAAATAGTTTTGCCATTGAATGCGGTCCTCCGGGCGTGTGACCACGTGACAACTTCGTATTTAAAATAATTGTATTTGAACTGGAAAGCGTTCTTTGATGAATTTTTTTCCAAAAACCAACACCTAAGGTTCTTGAATTTTATACATGTAAACTACAGCTGTTAAAACCTGAAATGATCGTTAACGAAATGAATGATTGGATAAAAGCGTTGTCGTTGATGAATAATAATAATAATAATAATAATCGAATATTCGTAAATAAATTGCATGGAATTCGTGTGTATATAAAAATAATAATAATAATAATAATGAAATTCTCTCCATTTTCGACAATATAACACAGGATATTATTTCGCGTATTGTACCGAGCGTATTAACGGACATAAAAAAAAATTATATTTTAAATATTAGAAAATAATTGTATTTATTTTGTTGTCTGGACAAAGTGTATAAAACAAAACGTCATATACGCGTACATATACACATTATATAATAATACACGTGTAATATGAATTGAATCGGGTAAATTAAATTTACCATTATATAAGTACGCCGATAGATTCTCTTTATCGTACACCATACAATTATAATATTATAATGCCGTCAACGATAAATTACAAATTGTATTTTTTAAACACGAGTCCGTCGTGACTGGTTTCACCGCATTTGGACGCCTATTAACACGTTTTCGTTCACGTAGTTACGTACATAATTGACAATAATATTGTTTATACGCATTTTATAATTTTTAATTCCGAAAGAAAATATTTAATAATAGTAATTTATACGTCTTATATAATAAATCGTGTTACTATTCCAACGCAATCGACGTCTGCGGTTCTGTACAGCGCCGTATGCTAACACATAATTATATTATATAGATGAATGAATGTTATGTGTAATGATTTTGTTGGTCTGCTATAATCAACGAGAAATCGTAAAATGCGTAATTACAACAGTAATAATAATTATTGTCAAGACGAGGAGAACACAATAATCTTACGAATACTCAAACGCGTGTATTATAATATTACGAAAAATAATGTCTACGGATAACCCCGTGAATTATAACATATACGTGTATCATTTATTTCGCTCAAAACGAATTTCGATAAAATTTGAAATTTCAAACGTCAAAATGTGTTTAATAAAAACGAAAAATGAATTTTTCCAAATTTGTACGTCGATCGTTTTTTTTTTCCGAACATTTTCTACTTATTGGAATATTATTGAACTGCGCGTTTCGACGCGGTAAAAGCAGCTATATTATGTCGTTGATACGGAATGTGATTATGAACACGCGCATTTCATAGGATTACACTGAACAACAGAAAACGGCGAAAATCGTTTTATTCTAATTTCAGTACGAAAATATATTATCATAATTCTTATTCTCAATACAAATCTTATTCGTTTACGGAGTGTGAGTAATACATCTCCGGGAATTTCGAAGGACGTGATTACTCCAGGAGTCGTCGTCATCGTCGTCGTGCTTCTGAGGTTTATTTATTTCGTTTTCGTATAGGTTTATGTCGTCGTAAATAATAATATCATATACGATATGTATGAAATATAACTAGTGGGGAGAAGTGGTGATCGCCGTTGTGGTTTTTTTTCTCCTTCATACTATAGTCATCGCGGGAAACGATAGAAGGCAAAACGTAAAGCGTCATTCATAGACATTACGACGAAAGAAGAATCCGATTTTTTTCTAATTTTTCGTTAAAAAAATAAAGCCTATTTTACTTGCCTGTATTGAGTTTTAAATAGTGGACTCGTCGATGCGCTACTTTAAAATTGACGCGCTATAACTTAAATTAACAAAAAAAAAAAAAATAAAAAATTCTTAAATACTATTATTGTTAAAAGACTGAAAACTTTCACTTATTGCTTGTATAGAGTAAAAACACGGTCAAAACGTCAAATGGAAAAATCGGTGATTTCGTGTGTATTGTGCAAATGAATGTAATCCTCTCCATCCATCGAAACACGTCAAGGACCGCCACTGGTATTGAACGTAAAAAATAAAATATCCGCTTTGGTCTCATGACCTTTCCAAGATTACAAATTTCAATATTTAAAATATTATAGACGGGCAGTATTTATAGGGGGAAAATAAACAATAATAATATCGAAACGTCATGTGCACCGTTGTGGTCGCATTTATTTATTATTTGTTGTCTCGTGCCAAACAGTATGTACGATAAATTACTGTAATAATATATTATTGCGGTCTCTGTATAATAATAATAATAATATTATTATTATTATTATTATTATTATTATTATTATTATTATTATTGTTACAATAACAAAACTATAGAATAACATGAAAACTAGTGAATGACTGTACAGACACAATATTATCCGTCATTGGTACACATCATATTAGTAGTATACAATAATGATATTATTGCATTTATATATATACATATTATATTTTCTAACGAAAATGATTCTAATCTGTAAGTAATTATTTGTTATAACGTTTTTTTTTCTCTCAGTACTTTATAAATTATAATAATTATCTGCTTGGATAACATCAACACGATAATATTTTTCCGACACAAAACGTGTTTTTATCGTTATTATGTTGTATTATTATATCGTATTATGTATTATTATGCACTTATTTGGTTGATACTATTCAATGAAACCTTGAAGAAAAATAATTTTTTTTTTTTTTTTTTTGCTTTCTCGTACTCTTAAAAATTTCAGTTTTTCGCAATGTTCAACATTATTGCGTGATTGGATTGTTGATCGAATCCAAAGGTAGTACGATCGTACATAAATCGTATAAATATATTTATTTTTTTTTTACATAACACAATATTGTTATTGTCTAAAGTACAATAATGAAAAAAATAACAATAAGAAATTATAATAATTAAAAAACAATATAAATAATATATTTTTTATTTGTGTTAACGAAATTCGTTAAGTGTTTATCATAATCGGCAGGTATGGGGTGCGGTTAGATTGAGTCAATTACTCGACAAAATATCGGTCCCGGTTCCGGTTTTAGGTTCTTAGAGAATAAAAATTTCTGTTTCCATTTCTGTTTTCTAAATTTTCAAATGGGTTCGGGAACCGGTATCAACCGGTTTTTAGAAATAACGGTTAATACCGATACTAACTGGTTCTTTAAAGTATATAATATATGTGTGTGTGTGTGTGTATAAATCCATGTCTATTTATTGTAACATTCATAATTTTAACGATGAACAAAACCAACGCCGGTTATGTTATATAAAACTATAGTCGTGGTCATGGTCAACGAAGAAATGTTTACTAGACGTTCAAGTAGAAAACAGACGATCTCTACTCGATAAGTTAGCCGGGAACCCCCCCCCCCACCCCGATGAAATTTCGTTATAATATATTATTATTATTATTATTAAAGAAAATATTAATAAAAGTATGAAAAAATTCGAATATCGATTACTGTAGTTTTAACGTTTATTTTCACGATTATCCAACAATGAATTTCATATCGTACCGACGCGCTGAATACTGTGTCTGAATAAAACGGTGTAACACGCGAACCAAACGACGTGGCGCGCCACTTTTCGAATCAGTTTTGACTTTTGGCGTTTCACTTTTTAGCTGTCCCCCCCGTCCCTATACGCATACGCTGGAATTCGAAAACGGTTTAACGAATACCCTTTAAAGGGACCCTCCCCCCCCCACTGCGTACGCCTGCAAACAAATCGCACGACAAAGGCCGTTGTACAAACACAGTGTCGTTAGAACGCGCGCTGCGCAGTTTGTTGCGGAAATTCGAACGTGTCCGTCGTAATTGATTGTAAAACGATAGGGCGTTGCGCAACGTCTGTTGCGTGGTACGCGGGCTTTGTGTAAACGAGTTTTACAATAAAACGACTTGTTATCACGAAAGGGAATTGACGTATTCCGTCGGCGAACTCCAATTGGAATTCTTCGAGGAGATTTACGCGATTAAAACGAACTGTTTTCCGCAGCAACCAATCTTTTGTCTCTTCACACCTCCATACAAGAGCCGCGCCGTCGGACGTCGTCGTGATACACGACGAAAATATTACGTTTCTAATTCGCGACAAAGCCTGCACACCACGCCGCACGGTACGGCCACAGGATCGTCAAACAAACGATAGCTGAAAATCGGACGTGAACGCGTGGCAAACTGGTGTTCGCACGACGACACTGCGTTTGTTTCTAACGTCTGTGGTGTGTGAGACGTATGGGCGCAATCGTGTTCGCGCGACGAGTCTTCGGCGCAGCAATTCGCTCGCAAACAAACGCGAAACCAACGTGCCGGATCGATCCGGCGGTGCGGTAAGAAATTTGAAAACGCGTATGAATTCGCCGTGGAGTCTACTCGAGATCGACTTTCACACATTTAACATTTTCTTCTTCTTTCTCTCGCAAATTAATTGAACAATTTCAAAACGAAAAAATCGCCCAACAATCGACTCTTAAAGGATCTCTGTCAAGATACAAAAAAAAAAAAAACGGAAAAAAACGGAAAATCGTTTTGGTAGTAAAATTCACGAGAAATTAACAAATTTCTAATCGCGCCCACTTCGATCGATCGGCGCGTTGGGAATAGGAAAAACGTCTGTTTTGTTAATGTCTCGTTCGCGCGTAAGACATGAGCCCGCTTTCGATCCCTTTAACAATTATTTCTTACGCGCGTTTTATGAAAAAAAAAAAAAAAATCGTTATTTTTCGTATATACATCGGATTATAAATATTGTGCGAAAAATCGATAAAGGTCGTATGTATTCTAAAAGAATTTCTAAAATTCTTTTTACAAACCAATCGAATCGGTCACGTGAATTTCCAATAAAAAACAAAAACATTTTTTCAACACATTTCTGTCATTTTTCGATTGTCTTTCTCGGACGGATGCGTGATGTGTTAATGCGTGCACGCGGTAAACGTTATACGGTCCGGAAAGTCTCGTGATACAGATCGTACGAAATAAGACAATCGTGTTTACGCGCGCTTGTTTCTTCATTACGTGTCCGTGTCGCGTGAACGTCAGCGGTGACCTTAGTGAACGTAAATATCTGTTTCTCGCGTCATAACATATATTATATAAAATACACAGTCGTTAAGGGGGTTTTTTTTTTTTCCATTTTTGTTTGTCGTTAATCATTCGGTTCTGGTCAGTAAACAAATTATTTTATTTCGAAATAATACGTCCTTATTATTATTGTTTTTTGTTGTTGTTGTTTGTATTTCCATCGCGAGTGGAAATACATAAACGGCGAACACATTTATCTAACTGTACGAGGGATGATGAGTCAACGCCCGGAGAATAACGCCGAGATGACGTATAGGAGGAAGATTCAACGATACGAGGGAAATGTAGTAAAAACGAAAAATTATAAATAAAAAAAAACTTTAAAGAATAATATACTATATAGGAACGAAATGGAAATAACGTGGTGGAGGGGGGGTGGGAAAGATTTTTTTTTTTTTTTATACATTCCTGTGAAATACGAAAATTTATATAGTGTTTTAAACGATTAGTCATTGCGTTTTCTTCGGTTAAAATTCAACTCGACATTTCAACTGGACCGTCGGTTCAAACCAATCTGTTGTTAATAACTTTTCATCGTCGACGTTGTTCAAGACGATTTTGAGCTAATAGAGAAACCTCGTCGTATCCCCGATGACAACGTACAGGTTTTTCTTACGTATTCCGAGCGGAGCGGATGAACCCGAAATGTCTGTACCCGAAAAAATTCTACCAGAAGAAATGCTCTTAGATAAATGTCTTAAATAGTTTGTTTTGGATAGCGAATTTCATCGTAGTATTGGTCGTTTTTCGATTTCATCAAAAGCGCTTTAGAAAAAAAAAAAATTCAATGATTAACGGGGAAAAAAAAGAAACGCGGTAAAAACACGATTTCCGGCAAATCGGTTACACTTATCTCTTCGAAACTATAATAACGGTTATGAAAACTTAAAATATCCGCCGCCAAAATAACGTAAACTCTATTTTATATATTAGGGGAAAAAAAGTATTCAAAAATTATAGATTTCGAGATTTTCAATTCGTAAACGAGGTAATTTTTGATTTTAAGGCTTAAAAATTTAATACGAATATTTAGACGTACGTTACTTCAATTATATATATATATATATATAAAAATATATCGAATCGTATTAAATATTTCAATTGGCTTTTTATGTTATACTCGTCGTCAAACCGAAATGTTTCATAATGTTTCCAGTGGTGTGACAATGTGCCCCGCCGCGTTGCCGAAACGTAACGAACATTTTCCAGGGAAAAGACTTACACGAATAAAAATCGATTTCTACGATTTATTACACAAGTTCTTAATATTCTTATCGCTTTGCAACGGTAGACTGCGGCTTTTTCGTTGTATTTGCCAACACCGAAATATGTATACAGGAAATAATAATTCCCCCGAAACGTTAACTGTATTTACAAAATAGGTGTACAGGGCGAATTGTTCGCGGAATCGCACGCGATTCTCAATATTGCCGCGATCGAGCGACCGAAAATTGAAAATGCGCGAGCGATTGGCGAATAACAGCAATTGAAGACCTCGGGGCAACAACCAGAGACATGTCCATTTTTCTATATCAATAAGAAACTAATAGACTTGTCCGGACATATCTTGTTGTTGCATTAAAAAAACAACAAGACATGTCCATTTGTGTTATAACTTCGTGCTTAATGGTCGGACGCCAATCGAAGCAGATTTTTTTTTACATTAATTTGCACGAAAAAGTGATTTTGGCCAACATATGGACATGTCTGGTCGTCGCCCCAAGGTCTTCAATTTTAACACAAGTGATTTCTCTAGCGTTAAGCTGGATTCACCGCACTCCGTCAGTTATAAAATGTTCATTATGACCGATTGCTTCTCGTGCTGATAAATACTTTTCACCGAACAATTCGTTCATACGGTTCGATAAAAAAAACTTTTTTAAATGAACAGTCATCGTATGGCATATTGGCACCCATCCCATCATAGTCCCTTCTTCCATGACGCCAAGGCTACAAAGCCAGCAAACATTTTTGAGGAGGAGGGTTGAGAGTAAAAATATGAAATAAAATAATAATAATAATAATAAATTATTAAATTTTTTTTAAAAAAAAATTTTGTGGCCTCTGAACTCCAAAACCCCCCCCCCCCATCTGGCTAGAATCGTGCAGGACTGATCATTGAAAATGACCAAAACTAAAAACAGTTTCGGGGTAGTGCGAATTGACTTCTAATACAGCCGTTTTTTTTTTTAACAATAAAATATGTTATTTATTCGAAAAATACAAAAAAAAAAAAATACGTATTTTAATTAATATTATTAAACGTTTTTTTTTATTCTTTGGCGTTTTGACGATTGCCAGCGATCTGCAAACTGTAATAAATTCTCACAGTTCACGAACTGTCAAGTACACGAATATCATCTGCGAGTATATCAAATGGACAAATTCAATCTATTTTTACAATCCGTTTTAGTTTTCATCGCGAACGACAAGAAAACGCATTTTTCATTATATTTGATATAATATTTCAGACATAAACGTCTCGATTGTAATGATTTATACAGCCTTACTCACACTTACGTCGTATTATTCACAACACAATTGTAAACTTCCATTGTAGAATCGTCTGATTCCTCGGTGATATGAACTAAAAATAATATAAATGACATTATTATTTAAAAAAAAAAAAAGTGCGTATAATTTTCGTCTGCCGAAATGGCGTTGATTACGTTTATGAAAATAAAATCGTACACCGCAGAGTAGAAAACTAACAGAAACTTATTTTCCCAACTATACAGACTAATAATGCCGCGTTTGCGGTACATCACAAAATAATTATATTCTTGTACCGCCTTTTCGTTATACAATACGTATACGCGTCGTATTTATTTTATTTATTACATTATTATGTTTGGTATTTCGTTTTTTTTTTTTTTTTTTTAAAAAATAATCGGATATGCGAACGACAGTTAAATCCATTACATACGATAATGTGGAGTCACTGTCCGTTGCTGTCGTAATTCGCGCATTTTTTTTTTTCGTATACGAATTCTATCGAACATTTCTCGAATAATTAAACCCGATTCCGACGAAACGTCGTCGAGTGAAAAATAAATAAATAATCGTCGAACGAAGGAATTCGCGGCATTTTAGTGTGTGTTTTTTTTTTTTTTTTTTTACGAAGATTTCCGTAGTGGTCGGAAAAGGAACGCTCGCAATTTCGGCGGGTAAACAAAACCGATTATTTTTTTTTTTTTAATGTTTGTTATAAGTCGTTTCCTATATTATTATATATATATAGTTTTTTTTTTAATAATTAATTATTGTTTCACCGTTGTTTATCGGAGTTTTTATATAAACACGTGTATATATTTTTTATTTTCGATGGGGAGGAAAAGAGGGATTTTTACGAAACTCCCACGCGTAATGAAAAAAATAAAAACGTTGGAAAAATAAAAACGTTTTCTTTTTTTTCATCATCATCATCATCATCATCATCATTATTATCATTATTATTATTATTATTATTATTATTATTATTATTATTATTATTGTTATTATTGTTATTATTATTGCTACAATTCAACGACGTTGTGATAGAATATAATATTTTTAATTTAATATCAATTTACGTTTTCACGGGTAAACTGCATGTATTAATACTGTGTGTATAATATAATATTATATTAATAGTGATTAACGATATTCGCGCGAACCGATAAAAAAAAAATAAATAAAATATTACCGCGCGATATAAAACATAACGTATGACGGATGATATTGTGTCCCCCACCCCCGCGTTAACGGAAAATAAAACGTAACACCTCCTCTTGTTACATTTTAGTTCTCGGTAAAAACTCCGAGACATCTTCGTTTCGATCGTTGTTCGATTTCCGAACGTCGCAAGTACATACATATATTATCATTCCGATCGGATATATTTCTCGAGAATTCTCCATATTATTCCGCCGGATACGCTTTATGATATTCGATATTTGTGCCGAGGGTTTTAATCCGGTATATATATATATATATATAGGAGAGTCTGCTCCTGCTCCGCTTTCGTACGCAATTTTTCCTTTTCAATACCTCGCGCTCTTCGCGTATAATGCGGCGGCCAGAGAATTTGACACTGACAATATGAAACGGTGTTCGTACGTTCAACTCGTGTATTATATGTGTATACATTCGTTCTATGCGTTCATTTCGAATGTGACTCCGTTGACACGACGCGGATCACTATATGATTCGGAACCATGCAGTGATGAACACCAGGTGTTCTCATTAGATCATTTCCGGATATCTGGGATCGTTAACTGGTTTGGACGATCGCGATTTTAGCCATATCCCCGCCATTCGTTCGATTTTCTCTTCCGAAACACTTTTGTCCGATAAAAGTGCTCCATGACACTGTAATTATATTGTCTTCGCGATCTTTGTCCGGCACGAGATTGAACGGTGGGATCATTTCGATCTATTATTAAGTTTTTTAAGCCCAATTACGTATTGAATTGAATAGAAATCATTGCGAACACACGAATAATTACACAATTGCCGTGAAAAAAAACGTCCGCATATAATACACGGTTTTTTTATAGGGAAGAAAAAAAAGTGTTACTACTTATAAAATATATTTGTACTGTCGTCGCGGACGCTTTTTCGATTTCGGAATTTCCGCAATCAATTTTTCCCGTATACTCATTCGTTTTGTTTATTATTACACTGTAACGAATATATTTTTATCTTTTTTTTTCCGAGTGTATACATTCGATGAACAATACCTGTATAAGGTTTTTTCTCCGAAAAACATGTCTCTTTTTTTTTATTATTATTATCGTACCGAACCCGACAAATACCGAGCTGAAAAAATAGCCTCATAATTCGGTAGTATTAAATAACACGGCGTGTTGTTGACGTTTTTATTATTAGTGTTTTCGGCGTATTATTTAATTAGTGTATATTAACATTTATAGTTTGTTTTTATTATTATTATATATAACGACTATTGATTATAGCGTTGTCGTTATTATTAATATTATTATTATTATTATTGTTATTATTATTATTATTATTATTATTATTATTATTATTATTGTTTATTTCATTTATAGTTTTAAAATGCCACGAGTGAATAAATAACGCTCCGCCGTGCCGCGATTATTTCGGCAAAAATATTATTGCCATAATCGAATATCGAAATGTTGCTTACTTCAATACGGAAACATGTATAGATAATTTTTAATAATAATAATTATAAAAATTTTAAATTAATTCGATTAACGCGATATATTTATATACAATGTCTGTGGCGTATTTGATTTAACTTTATCGGGGGAAGAGGGCGAATAAAAGGTCACTCAAAAAAGGCTCAAGCATTCCAAATGATTTATACACATGCTGTATGTTCAAGTATCTCGATGTTTTCGATTAATGTTTTTAAATTATTAATTGTAAGTATTTAGGGTCCTTTGTACAGAAGAACGGGGATTTTGACGAGGATGTGAAATATGGGATTAAATGCGGATGGACGAAGTGTGAAAGAAGCTTATGACGTTTTATGCGATCCAATGAGACTGAAAGGTAAGTTCTACGAGAGGGTAGTGCGACCAACTATATCGTATGGTTCAGAGTGTTTGACGATAGACAAGAAAATAGAACAGAGAATGAATGTAGCAGAGATGAGAATGCTTAGATAGATGAGTGGGGTGACAAGAGAAAAAAAATGAATATGCGAGAGAAAGGGATAGGAGTAGCGTCGATTGTGGAGAAGATGAGAGAGAACAGACTTATGTGGTTTGATCATGAAAAAAAAAAACACATCATTGTAAAACTCCTCGCCACGCTTAGAATCTTATAACCATTTGTAATGTTGTCTTCATAAATAGATGGGAGATACCTGTATAAATAAGCAAGGGGGAGGCCGATTGTCTCCGTCGAACTCAAATACGCCACTCTGTACAGTAGTACATAATATAATATAGCGTAGTATATTATCAGAAAATTAACACCAATGATGAAGAAAATTGACGTTTTTGTCGCACGGTTTTTTAACACTCCGTCTGAAAAGCCATTAGGAGAGCTTTCGATAATAATTTAATTCGGAACGTTTAAAATCGTTTTTAATTCATAACGAAGTACAATGCAGTTAAGATTTCACATACACAAATCGCTATGCATGCGCGTGGTTTTGTGTATTGTAGAATACACTTGTAACATTATTACGACAACGTGTATAGAAATAATTGTTTTCAATAAAACGTGTGCGTTCGTTTGTCGAAATTAAAATGAACGACGACCGACATTGGTTATCAATCGAAACCGTATCGCACTGTACGAGAGTATATCTCTTGCGACGGCGTTAATTTTGGCGTTACGAGTCGGATTATTCGATTTCACACGATTCTCACGGGCTCTTTTCTTTTCTTTTTCTTACGATCGCGTTGAGAATGTTTGACGTAGCGCTAATTCGGCTATGCAAAACCTCGCGTATAACAATAATGAAACACGGTGTTTTTTTTCTTTTTTTTTTTAAGACAAAAACGCGTTGGCCTTCGTTACCGGAGATCCGTGTAGTGCGGCGCATAATTAAGGGCTGTGTAGAAAAGAAAATAAACCACGCGGCGTCGTAATACAACGATGAGGTACGAGAATTTTTTTTTTTTTTTTAGGTTTTTTTCATTTAAGTCGAAGAAAAAAAACACTATCGCGTATAAACTTATATATATATGTACGCTATATTAAATTCTGTGAAACAAAATGGGATAATATATATATATATAAAAGTTCATTTCCCTTAATACTACGTTTTCGAAAAATAAAAATAAATTTGAAAAAGTCTCGCGATTTCGACGTTTCTCGACTACGGAGGGCGAAAAAAATAGGATTTTCGAAAATCGAGCGTTTTTTTTTTTCTATCTATATGTAATAAAATAAATAAAACTATAATACTATACGGCGTGTTTGTTTCCTAAAATATCGCGTAATGACCAAAAGAATAAATAACGCTCAAACGTTTTTATGGTAACACCACCTACTATATATATATATATATGTATAACCGATTGACGAATTGAGAGTTTCGATATCGCGAGAATCCCTTTTTAAATTAATTGAATTTAAAGAGAATTGTTTTTTTACTGGAACCTTAACAAAATATCGGTGCCGGTTCCGGTTCACGTTCTTCGAAATAAATATTTCGGTTTCGATTCCTGTTTTCTGAATTCTCGATTGGTATTAACCGGCTTTTTAAAATATATTATGCATGTATACATGTGTATAACTCCATGTCTGTTTATTGTAATATTCATGATTTTAACGAACGAAAACCAATACAAATACGTAAATACGACGGTTATATCATACATAGAACTATAGTCACGGTAAATACTCATGGTTTAAACATAAATGTCAAATACCATCTGCTGTTGTTCGTGATATTTCCTGTGTATATTATTATTCCAAGTAAATAACGTTGTCACTATTGTCATTAATGTATATAATTATAATGAATGCTATTGTGGAAATTATGCGACGAAATTCTTAAAACTATTATAGCAATGTCTATGATTCGTTAATGTGAAACAAAATAATAAACGCTCTGTATCGCCAACGTGGTGTTCAAAAAATAATCTCCTTTATATAATTTTCGACAAATTGAAGATTCGGAATCGATATTAACCGGTCTCATAATATGGATTCCGGTACAATTTCGGTTCCAGATAAAAAGGTATTGGGGTACCGGTTACGGTTCTACTTTTTATTTAGGGTTCCGGGCAATTTCGGTTCGGTTCCGATCGGATTTGAACGCTGCCTTTGATTAGACATTTTAAGTCTGAGACGAAACACCCGCGGCAATGTGAAAGATTAAACTTGTCAACACGCTGAAGACTTTTCTGGTAACTGATATATGATTGTCCACCGTGCGAGTCTCCCGTGTAATTAATAATAATATCATTGAAATATTGTGTTCTTGTATCGAGTTTTAAAGCTGGTACGACATTAAGTGTCTCGTTTATGTTTTAAATATTGAAATAAATTCTTCTTTTTTTTTTCATTACAATATCGTCGTAGGAAATTCAACGTCCGCTCATTGAACACGTCTGTTTTACCCCATCTATAACGAATTGCATCGCTGTACTGTTTTTACGATACGTAGAGAACATTTACTGTAATTATTGAAATATTTCTCGTTTTTGACAATACTGTCTCGCGTTTAATCGCTCAATGTTCGTCGTTGATTTCATTTTTACGCGAAAAATAATGAATATTTTACGCGCGATTTCGTATAAAAAAATATTAATTTCGCTATGCGGCACGTGAAAATAAAACATCGATTTTTCTCTAAACGATTACACCGCTTTGTTCGCTCGACTGGGCACATGACGAGTTAAAAAATTGCGTTTAGAGAATGAGTTTTATTTCCTATTGTTTATACGATTAAATTTTGGTATTAGCCGTTTACCGCAACACTTCTTGTAAATTCATAAATTTTTTCACTAAAAAAAAAAAAAATGTTTTAATATACCCGTATGTGTATTATAGATCACGTGCGGAAATAACGCACAACGCGTGATAATAATACCAAAAAATCTTATTTATTCATTAAAGTTATTAACGTAATATTGTGTTTATATAATATTTATGTACCTATAATTATATGAACAAAAACGTTTTTATGAATAATAAGATAGTCATTTAGATTTTCGTACACTCTTAACGGTTTTGAAAGCTGTTAACAAAATATTTGCTAAAACAAAAAAGAAACGCTTTGAATTGAATAATAAGTAGTTAAGGTATAGGGTATTTTTAATTATAATTTCAAGTATATATATATATTTGTCATTGGTTTTACATCGGACGTGACCGAAATATATTTTATTATACAATTTTCGATTAACTTTTTTCTCCGGATTATCCGATAAAAAACTAAAAATAAAAAATCACATTTTTTCAAAACCTTAAACCGTGTTTGACGTCTTTACAGCCGTGCGGCGAGGGGATCGACAACTTAATTCGTCCTTCCTTAATAATATAATTTGATTTTAATTAGTTTTTAAATATTATTAGTGACGATGGATTTTAATGTTTCAAAAATATCAAAAGAATAAAAAAAACCTTTAAAAAAAATTGTATTTATCACCTAAAAACTCCGAGAAATTTCCTTAAAAGATGCCCCTCAACAATATTGTATAAAAAAAAAATTCGTTTTAATTAATTGATTGATTGATTTTGACACAATGTAATAATACGCGGTAGGAAAACAAATTGATGAAAATTATACACAATCGGCTAATATAGGCAGGTGCAATGACATTAAAATAAGTTAGAGAATCGTAAATTTTTATTTTTATTTCATATATTCTAACATAGCAAAAATCTCGTCGAGTGTTACTGCTGGGTAACTAACTACTCACCACACGTAATCATAGTCTATATATTACTCTATACGCCCATATGCTTATTGTAAATATTATTTTACAGATTGTACATATCTAATAAATGTTAAAAAAAAAAAAAATTCCGTATATTATTAGAAATAGGTTAAAAAAAAAAATTATTTAAACGGCTAAATAACGTTAAAAATGCATTGAAACGTCAAAAACCTCAAAAAGTGCGAAAAATTCGTTGTTGGAATGACGAACTGTGAATGTACAATATCACCTGTTACACAGTCCATAAAATAACTAAAAGTCCAAAACACGTTTTTAATCGAAATTTTCACCGATAAATTATAATATAAGAATTTTTGTAGTAACTAATACTTTCCACGTGTCCGTTTTCAACGAGTTCTTTTAGAACGAAATTCAAAAACCGACATTATTCAAATCGTTTTTGCATTTTCCCCGAACGGATTTTTACGTCGACAACTAATATCGAATAATTGTGTTACAAAACGTAAAACGTACACGGGCCGAGGATGTTTTATAGCGGAACAATATTAATACGCATATTATCAATCGATTTTAATGTTAAGCAATATAATAAAAACGGATTTGTTTTTTTATCGCGAAATCCATTAGGTGAGAAATACGAAGAAAATAATAATTGCAATGAGTACCGGCTGCTTAACGATATACTTAAGACTTAAAATCTTGAGCGTCTTACGCAAACTTCTCGCGATGCGAATATCTGTGCCACCGGTCTCTCCGCGGTAGCCGGAAAACTAATTTTCTAATTCAATTTTCTTTTTTTATGTTCAAAAATATTATTTATTGCCCATATATTGTGTGGCGCGCGCGCCTTTGACGATACAATTTCTCGGGCTCCAGGTATAAGCGAATATAAGGTATAACCTAATACGAATTTATAATATATTTATGTGACAAAGGGGACATTAGACATTTTTATTCGACGGAAAATGAAATCGGCAATTATTAAATCTGGCGGAAAACGGGGGAAAAAAGTCGTTTTGCAGGACAGTGTCGCGGATATTAGCATCGTCGATATTCGTGCGTTCGTTCGGGGTTATTTTTTTTTTTTTACAGTTTTCTGAGAGTTTTTAGACTTACCGATCTGGGGCGCGTCTTTCAATTTGTAAATATATTTAAAAACACACGTTTTCATACTCGTTTGTCGGACATAAAATGGAAACCCGTGAGTGTGCAACGAATAACAAACGCGTTTACCTCGGGAATTTCAAATGGCCGGGGCATTTTTTGTTGGACTGAACTGGAACGAAGTCAACACTTTTTTATTCGACGGGCAAACGCGAATACATTTCCACCGCGTGGTATTTCGGTAATTACGCGGGCGCATAAACGGTTAAAACGCGTAATAATTAACGTTAACGCGCGGAATAATATTTTTAATGTATTTTACGGTGCAAAATATATTATTTGTAACATGTGAAATTATTAAAACGACATTATATTTCTCTACATTCAAATATTTTTTCAAAATGTTTTTTTTTTCATTTTTAAATCGTCAATTTCGACACACTGGGGGAAAAAAGCGTAAACGATAGTCGCGATCATAAAATAAGACTCGTACGTAATTCTGAAAATCTTTTTTTTTCGCCGCTCACGTGAATACAAGAGGAGAGAAGAATAAAGGAAGAAATTCCATTCCGGAGTTCAAGTAATAACGTTATAACGTGAAGTATATAATAAACCAGAAGTTTCGGTAACAATACTCCCCGATAAATATATACTTTAAAAAAGAAAAAAAAATATATTTCCAATTCCCTTTAATACCGTCATTTTGAGATTTTTATCTCGTCTGTTTGCGTTAAAGTTTTTACGGATCTTGTGAACAAAACTGGAATAATTTATTTATTCATATATATATATATATATAATATATTTATTTTTTTATCATTTCAGCCGACCGGTTTCATATTTTTATACTGTGTATAAGGTACGAATTAATTTTAATAACTAATTATTATTATTACCATTATTATAACGAAATGTTTCAAAAATATGTCTTTAATTATTCATTCGCCATATTTTTATAGTCAGCATATTCTACGGTACAACGAAAGACTAGTTCAGATATTCAAAAACCGTTTCCGTCATTGTATCGTTTTAATTGAGACAATTTTTTACGAGGATAGGTCTTCGCGAGTACTTCACCGTGTCTACGCGATAAAAGAAATTTAACGGGTTAACGATTTTTTCGTTTTTTTTTTTTTTTTTTTTTTTTTTTTTACTTCCTGAAATTAAATTAATCAAATTTGATTGGAAGTCGAGTGAAAAGCTAAAGTTAACATTAAACATGCGAATAAATCAATAAAATCGACAAAATAATATTAACTGGACTTGAGTTTTTTTTTTCAATCATCCGAACGATTTTTTCGCATCAAAGATGACAATAATAATCTTTGTGCGAACACATTATTCTACAATTTATAGGAAATACGAAATAGTGTTCGTTTTTACACGTTCCGAGTATTGCTTGTTACGTTCACCTCGACCGCGTTTAAATATGTCGACGAGTAATAACATTGCCCGGAGCAACGAGAATTCAAAATTAAATTAATTGTTCAAAAAAATAAAATAAAAATTCGACGTTAATTCGAGTGAAAACGCGTAAAGTTAAAATTAAGTCGTTAACGTTAAACCAATTTCAATATTTTGAGTTTAACATTTAATTTATTACCTCGTCCAGCCTCATCTTTGTCCCTGGTCGTCTTGTTCTTTATACATTATACCACCTGAGCATTTGACGTGTACGCGTAATTCGGTTTACGCGAACATGAAATTGCGTACACACGCTATAGGTAAAAAACTCAAACACGATATAATATGATTTATACTCGAGATCTGTGTTTCATACTCGCCCTGTATTTATTGTATAATACGCGTATTTAAACGTTATTTTATACGAGTGGTCGCGGCAATAATAATTTGCACAATTTGTATGTGTTGCGTGCAAGAACATATTAGAATAAAAGTATAATAATTGCACTCTCGTCGTAAATTATAAACAACACGCGTATTAAACACCCCGCACGTTTCGTACGATTCGTATTTTATTTTTTTTAACGATTTCATAAGTTCGTTTTTTCCTTTTTCATCGCGTTTCCACCACGTATATAGGTTTACACTTAATTTACGTTTGTGCAATGCATAATATACGCATGTGTACGAGTAATATACTTTAATTTTGCGCAATACCGCTCGCCGTTAATCATACGAAATTATTATTCACGCACATTGTGTACAATATGGTACGATTTAAAAACGTTTTTCTTTTCTTTTTCAATCTTTTTCTTTTTCGTGTATTTAAGACAATAATTTTCGAAATACCGTAGCTGGCGAAACGAGATGAAAAAAAAATTAAAACATCAACCGCCGCCATGTATTTATTTCGTCAAAAGTAAATAATTCGTCTGGAAAAAAAAACTGTATCAATTGCATCTATTCAACATAGAAATTTATAACAATGATATAAAAATATTAATAATTATTTTGACATGTACTCGCGACAAAATTCGAAATCCATCAACAATAATATTAACGAAATAACGGTTATATCGAACAACTAAGCGTATTTCAATTGGATTATATAATTTATAAATTCGTTTAATTGTTTTATTGGTGTTGAGAACTTTTATTACGATGAAATTCGTATAATATATATATATATCATATTTTTAAATATCTAATTGATTTTTAAATGAAATAATAATAATAACGAAAAAATGTATAAATTTAATACGAAACGCCTTTTTATTGGTTTTTTTTTTTGACATTATACATTGTATCGAACAATATTTCAGTAAATTTTTTTTATCCTAAACACGATTACTCTATTTAAATCGAAATTTAAGAACACTAATACTTTGTCTCTAAATGTTAGATCGTCCAATACAACGATGTTAAAGGATCTTGTTGCGTTTAGCTTGTAAACAATTTTCTCGACAAAATATTAAAAATGCATACTGGGGGTATCTACGATTATCTCGTGTTGTGTTACGACGACTTTACAACATAATCCTACTGATGTTATATGATTATAGGCATATAGGTTTTTACTTTATAAAATCAATTTGTTAATTTTAACAAATACAAATATAAAAAGTAATACAAATATCACAGATGATTTTCGCAATGATTTACGCGTTAAACTGAAAACTACAGTAATGGGCTACAACGATTTTCCGCGGAAGACATCGATCCACTGAATACCAAACGTAACATTTGAGATCCTTCGGTCGGTGACCTGCAGGGACAATCAAATAATATCGGCTTCTTTGGTTGGTCTACGCTGTTAGAATATTGTTGATTAAATCGTAGTTTTTCTTGAATCTCACCTCTTTGCTATAATGTTGCCACTTACCAACGTGCAATCCATCCGAACCTGCAGGTGATTTGTGAGAGAAGTGTAGAGTGGCCGACGGATAGTAATTTATTAGCAAGGCTTAAAGCGGTAAACCGTACCAAAGAGCTTAAATCTAGTCCAACGAACTGTTCAGCAAAATACTGATAAACAGTTAAGGACAAGCGCGTGACAATTCCGTTTAAAACACCGTTTTTTGGTAACGATGGGAGAGAAAAAAAGAAACATAATTCAAATGAATATAATGAAAAAAAAATTATTTAAAAAAAAAAATATATATATTTTATTCAAATTAGATACACGGTTGCTCGAAATGTGCACATTGTCGTAATGAAAAATACAATAATATATAAAAAATATATTTACAATTAAAATTACGTCTTTTTATTATAATATAATATAGTTATCGCGTATTTATTATTAAAATCGCGCGGACGAACAATCTAAATTTTAATTATAACTTTTATAACATTCACTTGGATTTATATTAATGTAAACGAAACGAGCACATTACGGTCTCTGCAAAATTCAGAGGAAATCGCGTAAAGTGACGCATATACGAGTGGATATAGAGATGAAAATAGTATATACGTATATGCACAAGATGCAGTCTCACATAGATCTGATAAATATAAGATCTGTTCTTCTATTTTAAGTATTTTAAATTAAACAATGACTACGGAATTCTCCTTCGCGATAATTAATTATATTATTTACTGATTTTTTACAGATAAAAATAAAAAATAACATTTTTCCCCCGAATTTTGAAATATCTATTTTATGCGTCTATTTTGAAACAAAAAATTGCTTTATAAATTCGTATTAAAAAACAACAATAATCGTTGATTTTCTACAATTTTTTTTTTCTAAGTCTATGAGAATGTCAATAGATCTTTCGACAAAATAATTCTAATCATTCGAATAATATAAATACGCGTCTACCCCTCCCCCCCCCAAAAAAAAAACAAATAAATCATCGAAATATATTGTTTTTTTTTTTTCCTATAGACGCGTCGAATCTTTTTGTTCCGTCTCAGCAGCATTCGTCGTTTTACCACTGGTCGCAGTGATTTGATCGTTGTTCTCGTTAAACCTGATGGAACATAAACATATAACGGTTAATACTTCAGTACATTTGAAACGTGATTATATATATATATATTTATATATTACGTTGGGGTTTAATGTTACGTTATTATATTAAGGCAAGATTAAAAAGGTAAGAAAAAACGAAACGAAACGAAAAAGAAAGTATTCGACGTTTGACGTTTTATTTCGATGTGTGTTATTTTGTTATTATAGTGTATAATTTACACGGTATTTACACACATTTACTGTGTAATAAAGAAAATTACAGAAAATTTTAGCACATTAAATATTTTAATATATTTTCCCGTCATAAAACCATAATTTCCGCACGAAATATACGATTGACTTTAAAATTTGCTTTATAATAGCAGTGACCTAAAAAAAAAAAAAAATAATAATAATAAAAACGTAAATATATATATATATGTTTTTGATACGTGTCATGTCGAACGCGAAATAAATAATTATAATAATTTATAGGGTTTTTAAAAAAAAAAAAGTCTGCTGCTGATTTTTTTTATGGAGGATAATTTCTAGCAAGTACCTGTATATGAAAAAAAAAACGTATTTAATGATTTTTCGTTTACATTTTTTTTTCTACGCCGTACCAATAATAATAATAATATATAAATGTATCGAAAAGCGTTATTGATCACAATTATAAAATGATTTTTTCAGTATATTTGTGTAAACGAAGAAAAAAAAAGTCACTCGTACAGTAAATGCATTTAGTAAAGAAATTACGAAACGTAAAAAGAAGAATACAAACGCTGGTCGTTTCGAGTTAGAGCGCCTATTAAGTTTTTGATTTTCGTTACGTTAATAGAAAAAAATAATTACAAAAAACATCTGATTGGCCTCGTTGAAATTCATTTTTTAATGTAGACCCATAATCATTAACAGATCTGAACTATTCGTGAATTCTTAATTTCGATTTAAATCCAATTAAATATTTGAAAACCAGTAGATGTTTCAACGATAATTTCAAAAAAAAAAAAAAAACCAATTATTTCGAAATTATGACGAACAACTACGGCGACGAATTCAATTTTTTTATTTTTGTTGACGTATCGAAAAGTTTATAAATTTTATACTTGCTTTGGCTTAATAAATTTCTGTTCTGTGTCAAAGAAGTTTTCTTTTATAGCGGATAACAATAATTAGCAAATATTTATTGTTAAGCATCCAAAACTTATTCAATTAACGTTGATTTTGTTTTTATCAAATTGGAATATTCTTATGTGGTTAATAAAATCTCAGTAAAAAAGAACTTTGTCGCTGCATCCGAATGGTTGGAGCGTGTTACTAAGTGTATACTTTCCAAACACATCCATCATAGCAGTAGGTAAATTTGTTGTCTATATTATTTGTAGGTTTTAATAGTGTAAAATTTGATTTTTTCTTTTTTTTCAACTTAAACGATTTTTTTTCTGTAACAATCACGCACGTTTCCAATTACAGGTGACGAAAGTCATAAGTGTCTATAATAAATCCGTAAGTGCTCCGAGTTTTTCGGTAAACGCGAAAAAAAATATATTTTCTAACTGCTGTATGTCAATACACGTAAAATTATTTTATAATACCTACTATAAAATTGATCGAATCGACTTAAATAACGATATTGTTACATATATGTCGACACGTCGGATTTTTTTTTTTTTAATCCGATAAAATATCACGGAAAATTCCGGTATGTCGGTTCGTATAAAAAAACATCGGCTTGATCGTATATACCGTTGTTGTTTCCTCGGGGAAAGGGGCCGTAAACTTATTTATTTGTTTTCAGATAACCACGAAATTCCATCAATATTTGAAACGCTTCTGGTAAACTATAACGGAATAAAAGTAGGTACTGGATGAAATAATGATAAAAAAAACTCGCAGATTTTTTTACATTAACCGCTGGTCAAACCAACTCGACTCACTACTGCAGTGTTATGTCCTCGGCATTCTAATACCTCTAGTTTTTATTATTTGTTTATTATAATTTTTTTTGAATATATAGAAACTAAAAAACTGTATTCGTGCGCGTTAATTTATTTTGTCGAGGACAAGATAAATATGATATTGCATTTATACTCACTTTCCGTACAATACTTTTTTGATCAACAATCCGAACGGTGATTCAACAAGCAAATATAACGTCAGTCCGACCAAGTACGTTCTAAACGCGCCGAAAATCCATCCGTCCACCTGAAAAGCATATAGATTATTTTTTGAATACTGTCTATATAATGCCGTTTCCCCCTCAAAAAAAAAAACGATTATATCATTGTTAATATCATCCAAACGAAATTCTAATACACATTCAAATAAAACACGGTATTAAACCAGTTAAACTGTAAAAACATTATATTTTGATTCCTATATGGTACTCTCCGTTTATACACATATAACAGCAAATAAAGTAAGTACGAATTCGCTATTGCAAGTGAAAAATGGGAGATTTTAATTGGTCGAGTGAAAATACCGAAAAACTATACTCGTAATTACTTGTGAGTTAAAAATTTCAAATATTATGTATTTACAAGTTTAGAAGAAAAGTATTTTAAGTTGATTATTTTCAAAATCGAATTGCTTATATATTATTATTCGAACTGTTCACATCTTAATCGCCGCTATAATAATTACAATTTCAAAAAGAAATTTTATTATATTAAGATGTATAACTAAAACCTCTCACCCTCTTTCCACGATTAAGCACATACCTATGCATAAATATTGTTCGCGTCCGAACTAATTGAATTCACCGGAATCGCAAAACAAGAACATTGAAAACACAATAAATTTTTAACAATCTAAAACTAAGACCGTTTTAAAGACTTGGTACGATCAGTTATTATTATATTATATGCACGCAAAACGCGTCCAATAACTAAGGTCGAATGAGAAAACACTGACAGTATTGGAATGAAAGTTCTTCGGGAGAGTTCACGGACCGAAGAAATACGAGAAGACAAATGAATATTGAATAAAATCGAATCAATAATGAAAAATCCTTTTAGGCGGAAAAATATATCGTAGAAACTCTCCGAAGACAAAGACTGCAGGGCTGGCCGTAAATAGCAACGAGCAGAGACGAATGTGAGGAGGTTGTGTGGAGCACAAGTAAATCGCCTTAAACAGCCGAAAACGAAAAAGGGAAAAAAGTGTGTATATAACGATTTCGAATGAAAATAGGTTTCACAACGAGCGGTAAAATAAAATTTAAAATTTAAAAACGTTTGCCACGAAACGAAATAAATAATATATTACCAAATTCGAACGATATATTAGCGTATATGTGTATATTTAGAATGTAATTAAAACAAATTCACAGCGACCGCTTGTAATCCTTTGCCGAACACAGAATCGATAAATCTGAATATTATATTACTAATTATCGTGATACAATACTTGTTTGTAATAAAAGTGCTCACCAAAAGCTCGGGCGATGGAGACACTGCTGTTCTTTGTTTACTCTCGATCATCATCATCACGGTGATGTTCACGAGATACACGGCGAACGACAATCTGCCCAAAGGCACCATCAACCTGTTGTTGAACAATTTTTCAACCGGTCCTGTGTATGCAACAGAACGCGTGAAAATCGATTAATAATGCCTATGTAATTCATACGTTAAATTCAATTCGAACCTTATGATTGAATGATAAAAACAATATTTTCTTTTAATATTTTGTAAAAGAAAATTATTAGTTCTGTATACTCTTAACGATTATGGGGACGGTGCGTGAAATAGGTGACAAGACAAGGGAAAGTCAATACAAATAATGTAATATACGTGAAATGAAAATAGAACGTGTCATAATAACATTATCCTTTTAAACGTGAGATTTTGTTTTAAAAACGTTTATTTTTTTATTCATATTTCGTTACGTTATAAATACGATTGTCAAGAATACAGATATGATCTGGCTCGTTGAACTTTATTACCTTCTATTGTGTATTGATCGATGCACTTTGTAAAATATCAATTTAAATAAATAAATTCAATATACGCATATATTTTCAATTTTATAATTTATTACACACTACTTGTTATTTGTTTTCACTATTCTGTATAATGCGAGTATAATTTATATATATAAACAGATTCGATACAGTTTTATAAATACGAAATTTTAAGTGCAGGGGGGGAGGAGGAAGTAATTTCTTTACATTTCTATTTAACGAATTTTTTTTTTTCAAAAAGAACCATCGAATTGGTTAATCATAGCGTTCCGATTGTGTTCTACGATGTAACACTTTAACCGCTGTCTCGATCAACAATCGCTTACCGTAACCCGCAGTGGAGTGGCACAATGTGATCCAAAACAATAAAACGGTCCACGTGCAATGACTGACGGTGGCGTACAACGATTGTTCGAAAACGTCGTATGGTCTGCCTACGTCGTAGAACGACACGCCGTACAATTGTATCCAAAAGCAGACAGCTGACACGATCAGAGTGCCCAAGTACACGACGATCTGAAAATGAAAAACGCGTTAATAAAGGCATCCGAGGACAAACAAATCGGTTTTACCGGAGAAAATTTCATCTCTCGTTTTCTCAACTCTTCCGCCACGACGCCGGCCAACATCCCGGCGTAATAAGGTATACCCCGTAAATAAAACGGCCTGTACAAATGATTGAACTCCAGCGAGTTGCCAGGATTCTCCAAAAACCTGTAAAATATCCGTATTGTATTAGCGTTTTTATTATCGTTTTGACGTTATGAAAATCCTCGAGTTCAAAAATCGTTCTTCGGCACACACACATATATAATATATATGCGAAGAAGAATACCATAATTCTACTGTCTCAGCAAACTCGACCTGTGCACACAATGTGATATTATTACGCGTTTTTTCTTTTGTAAATCTACTCACGAAACCATTAGTCTGATGATGCCATAAGCGCGATTCATGTAAGTCATGACGAACGGCGTGATCAACGACGCGACCAAAAGCGTCGCGATCAAGTAAATGCCGAATTTTCGATTTTTGACGCGCACGTACATTACGACGGTGCCGATAACGAGAAATTGCAACAGACACGATATATACCAGCCGGCGATCAGACACTGTAAACGAAAGAGAAACAAAAATCCATGTAAATGTCGTACGGTACATAAAGGTTTTAAGTATTTCACAATGATTTTCGTCACGCGTGAGACAAGGACATGTAAATAGCAAGAAAGAGCTGAAAGAGCATTCCTAATGTTCCTCGAGTAAAAACGAATGCAAAAAGCGCGATGGTCCACACTCACATGCGGTTGTGACGTACGAGCCATTACCAGTGTCGCAGAGGTCAGAGAGAGAGAGAGGATTGAAGTCTTTCGAAGAATAAAATCAGAGATATATTACAACGGCTGGGACATAATTAATCGGGGGATGATAAACAAATATCGGGCTGAAAGCTGAAAGGAATAAGATCACGGGGCTGTTCTCGGGAGACGTGGATCGATATGATGGAAAGAGATCTAATGGGAGTGGGTAATTGAAAAAGTATTGTACAAGACCGAGGAGGAGCACGGAGTGATTTGGCGGGATGACGGTAAAAACTCTTACTTTTTTTCAGAGGTCGAATGAAGAAGACGAGTCTATTTATTTTTTTTTTCCCCGGTCCATCTATTGACCCGAACAGTCAAAAATCTTTTCGTTACGATATTTATAAACTCTTTATTTATAATTTTTTTTTTTTGTTTTATTTTATATAAAAATGACGATGCGCGCGTCGTCTAACATCATCCGATAATGCCCCCGCGCGCTCGTCCTTCCGAGTATACCAACGTACGCGTATATACCGAATTGCTCGCGCGATTTCTCCCGTCGACTTACAATTAATACCGCGTGGATGGATTTCGCGAAAAAGACGAATGCTCGTTCGGAATAACGTTGAAAAACATGCCGACCGCCGCGGCATTTTATCGGTTTGTAAAACGCTCGCGAATTTCATATTACGTTTTACGGCCGGTTATTCATCAGGACAGTTTGAGCGCGCGTAATATTTAAAAACCGAACGTCTTTATTTATTCATTTCGAAAATTTAACGCTTGTAAACAAAGTGATTTTTATACACCGTCGTCACACGCGCCCGTACGCCGTAGGTATACATTTTTGTTATAACAAAACCTTTTGTTGAAATAAATAAACGGCTGGTGCGCGGAGAACGGAAATTAATGAAATACTTCCCGTTCGTGGTGTTAAAAAAAAATCAAATAAAATCGCCGTTACGGCGTACGACGATATTATTATTGGATTAATACTCAAGAAGGCGCTTTTCATTAAACTACTGCGACCGCGCACGAAGTCCGCGTGATTTTTTCGTATTTGTTCAAAATGGCAAAACGTCTCTCCGTTACCTGGTTGTCGACTTCGATGAAGTTGCTGACGATTAATACGTTGGCCCACCAGTAGTTTCTACACTTGTCCGCCTCCGGAAACATTCTCGACGCCCAAAACGGCCCGCTGCCCAGATGCGGAATGACGAAAGCCGTTAACAACATCATTGTCCCGTACGACGGCAAGACCCTTTGAAAAAACAGAAAAATATATAAACAACACCGCGGTTATTATTGGGGCATTGGCAGGCATATTATAGACGTCCGTCGGTGTTGGACGTAGACATCAGCTGCGCGGTGTAAAGTTTCTTTAAGTCCGGGCGCGTCATTATGGGAAATGAATCTCCGTGTACGGAATATTTTATACCGTTTTTTTTTTTTTTTTTGTTTATAACAAAAATATTCTTCATTATCGGATATTCACGCGTGAAAAACGATCGTTATTATTATTATTGTTATTATTGTTATTATCATCGGAAAAAATTTTTTCCACCGTATTTATGACGACACGATGGCGCGCCAAAGAAGCGCATAGCGTTTGTTATTATTTTTTAAAACGACGTTTTCCCTCAGCGCGTGTTTGCCGATATCGATAAAGATCGAGCGACAGAGAAGGGACATTGCGCAATTCTAATGACGTCCCGCCGACATCGAATCCAATTGCTCTTCGCGCCTTTGAAACATTTTATTTTTCCGACGTGCCGGAAGTTTTTTTTCTTTTTTTTTTTTTTGAACGTGTAAAATTTGATTTTACATGTTTCGTAATTACCGAAAGCCGTTTTATTGTTGTCGTACGACGCGCGTTATCGGTACGCGAATTTAGACACGAGCCGTTCGCGTAAATACGAAAAATAAACGTTTCGATAAGACCGCGCGTATTATCGCGACGAAAGTCCCTCCCCGCCGCAGCACACCTGAAAACTTTCGCTTCCGGGCGCGGTAGTATTTTTTTATTTTCTTCTTTTTTTTTTGTAATTTTTACTCGGATTATAATATCATCCCCCGGCGGCGAGATTAACGTTTCCGGAATTATTTCGAACCGTATATATATATATATTTATACACGTAAAAATCCGGATGTAAACGCAGAAATGCGAGAAGGTCTTTGAAATTCTGGCCTAGAGTGATTTGATACGGCCTCGCCGTCATCACCACGACCACCAGCGTTATGTTGGGAGTAGTAAAAAAAAAAAACGAAAAAGAATTTTTTTTTCCCTCCTCGTTACCGGTAAAACCATTATATTTTTTTTTTTTTACGACGTAAACGTTTGAAACTAAAAAATGATTTTGTTCTTCTCCCGACGATTCAAACGCGCTATTTACAATTTTTTTTTTTTGAATTTTTCACTCTTCGTCGCGTTGTGTCTGCCACGTACGAGGGTCTCGGAATGTTTTACTCATAAACAATATATCGACTATATGGACTAGATCGAAAAAAAAAAAAAAAATCAGACATCATATAAGCAAAAAATGTGTGTTGTGAAAGAGAAAAACAAAAATATATTCGTTTATTCCGTTACTTTCTAAAGCTTGATAACGCGTTGATAACATTATGATTCACGAAATTGATACACTTCTCCAACATCAATAATTCAATTTTATAATAAAACAAAATAGACGTTGAATAATTTCGAATAATATAATGAAAAATATATTATTGCAATTTGTCTATATTAAATCATCTGTTATCTTACTTAAGAAATAAATGGAGTAAACGAATATACTTTTATTTTCTCTTCCACAACACCCGTTTTTGCTTATCCGATGTTATCTGATTTTTTCACATGCCGGGGGGAAGGGGTGTAGAAGGCGCAGTCCATACAGTGAATAGGTCTATGGTTTTACTATACAGACTTACTTCAATGAAAATCGAAAAATTACGTTTTTTTTTTTTTGTTTTTCTTTCCAATAATGAATACTCACGAACACGTTATGATGTTTCACAATATTTAAAAATAGTCAGAAGAAACAACTAAAACATCGCATGCCATTATCGGAAAACATAATAATATCGAAACACAGAAATATTGGACAAAAAAAAAATATCGTATTTTATCGTTTGATCAAATGGCACACGATGCAAGTGAAAATGTCAAAATAAAAAAAAAAAAATAAAAATGTCTAGTTCGTAAAAAAAAAATAATGAAAACAAACATGTTTTTGTTTACATTATGTATATACAAAACACAGCAACGGCGTTCTATAAAAACACTATAGAAAATCGTATAGACGTAATTGAAAACAGAAAAAAAATCATATTCTATCAATGCATACATACATTTATATATATATATATCCCGTTTAACATTTATAATTTCAAAAAAAAATTGTTTTCCCCTCATAGTCGTGTGTGTGTGTGTGTGTGTGTGTGTATACACAAGATATTAGTCTCGATGTATATAAAAAAATTTAAATTTTCAATCACTAATACATTTTAAAAATGTCATATTTGATTCTTTTCTTTTTCAAAGCGCGTTTTGATATTTCTCAATGTTTTTAACGTCCCATCTCCCTGTACACATACTTAACGTATAATAAACGCACCTTAGGTATTTGTACACGATTATCATCGGTATCTGGCACCAGTTCGCGCCGGGTTTGCTCAACTGCGGGATCAACATGAAGTACATCAGATAGCCGGTAATGAAGAAAAACGGATCGACCAGATTCATGCACGTCAACAGAAAATCCGGCCCTTCCGTGTAAATCTAAACGTACAAAAGAAAGCAAAAAAAAAAACAAAAAAATGTATAACACGTCTCGGCACTGGAGTATAAAATTTATATGTGCAGTGTGTGTATAAACAACGTTTTTATCGTTTCGATAACGTCGTACGTATTACCCGTTCCAGTCGTTTCCCGTACATGATCGGATTTATTGCGAAATACAAGAATTTATGTCCGAACAACACCAAAACCATCGTAGTGACTTTCAGCCCGTTGAAAATGTTCAGATCGTTGTTCCTGTTGTACTTGATCAGATCTCTCGTGTTGCGAATTATCGAGAAAGCCCTTAATATTTCCGGCAATTTATCTAAAGCGCGAACAATAATAATCGCGTTGGTCACGTAAAACATTTAATTACAAATTCCAGTAATTGTAAAACGCGATCTCCTCTCCTCGCGGAAGAATTTACGTTTTGAGTGCTTTTCGAAAGTCAACACACCCTGCGATTTGGAAATGCGGTCGGGAAAGAATACATTAAACGGGTATAATCGCGTGACCAAAATTTTAGAAAAATCAAATTTTATATTACTGCAATATTTATTTCGTATAACATGTCTCATTTTCAACTCGGTGTATTCGAGCGATTTTTTTCTTTCTCTATAACAATTAAAATAACAATAAGAATCGTCTAGGAAAATTCGAATTTATAATAATATACGACGGAGTGTCATACAAGAAAGTTGTACTATAAATGGAACTACGAAATTATATTACGGTGGCCGTTTATCGTGAAACAACATAAAAACGTTTATTTAACAATAATAATGAGAAGAAGAAAAACGCGTTTCTATTTAGATATTTAACTAAAATGTACTTACACGTATTATTTTTAACGAATACGTTAAAATGAAAGAGGAAATATACACTTAAGTGAAAAGTACAAACGATTATTTTTTAAGAGAGTTCAAAAAAGAAAAATGTTACATATACTTACAGGTTTTTTTCCCGTTGTTACTGCGTATCATGACAATTAGATGGTACGCCGTCGACAAAAAGCAGACGAAAAATATCGTTCCGACCAGTACACTGTCAGAAACAGAAGAAAAAACATGTATAAACGCGTTTATGATGTGGAAGTCAAACGTTCCAAATGACCACGTTATATGAACAATAATATAATTTTAGGGAGAGAAAAAACACGAAAACTACAAACATTTTCTCACGTTATACGTTTTTTTCTTTTTCGATTTTGTTCTTTTTTTTTTTTTGCGGTTATTCGTATCACCTTGTTTAACGTTCTATCGTAAGAAGTCCTAAATATTTTATAAAAAAAAAGAGCGGTTCTTCGAAAAAAAATATTAAATAAAACTCGTCGATGAGTTTTTTTTTTATATATATATATATGAACTTTTATTAATATATCTTATATATTTCCTTTTGAAAATTTAACACGCGGCCGCCAAAACGCGTCTTATACGCATGGTCGTCCTACACGTAATAGCGACTTATCCTTCGATTGCCCACTTACTTCTCTGAAATGTTTTTTTTTTTTTTTTTTGTACTATTACACATAATTTCTTACGAAACGTTTTATTTGTCGCGTTACAATACTGTTATCCATATACATTTATAAAATATAAAATATATATTTAATATACCTCGTAGATTGTGTCGTATTAGCCGTAGTTTACGGACCAAAGTTGTGTCGTATATACGATAAATATTGTATATCGTTCGACTTGAAACGATAATATAATAATATATAGTATAGGTCTTATTTGATTTATCCTAACGTAGGAGGGAACACTTTACTGTATATACTCAAACTTTGTAAACTATCTCGACCTATTCGCCGCTACATCGAATATGTATAAAGGGGTAAACTTTATTAATAGTTGTTGCGACTATAAACTAATTTCGATCTTAAAACGCGTGTCCGACTACGTTACTCAATGTAGTACAGCGTATGAAGTATGAAAAGAAAACAAAGTGATACGGCTGTAAAACGTTCACGTTACAATTATAATAAATTAAAACGTAATACGCATAGTTGACAAGTAAATAAAATAGAATTAAAAATAGAACAAAAACTGGTACTCGCATACGCGCGTAATTAACTCGCAACGTAATAAAATACGAATTCACGAAGCAGTTTTTCGAGTTAAAACTATCTATTTACTTGACTAAATAATAAAATATTGTGAAATAATTTTAATGGCCGAATGATCAAGTTATCGAAAATATCGTTGAGACAAACAATACACGTGTTCCCGTATATAGTTTTTAACCAGTAGTTCTCACGACCGCACATAATCATATGCAAAAAAAATGTACGAAAAATTTCCTGTTTCTTTTTTTTTTTTTTGTAAAAATTTCACCTTAATTGCACGCGCGTAGATTTAATATTATAACAAATAACCAGTTTAAATAATAGGAACAAGTAAAACTACAATATTTAAATCGCTTAATAATAATAATAATAATAATAATTAATTATTAAACTTTTCTATTCTCGTCTAAACTATAGCTATATACACACACACATATATATATATATATATATATATATATATATATGATTATTTCTGAACAAATGATATTTAAAATAGTTTACTTATAGACGCAATATGTTTATGTTTTATTTGTAATTATAAATCAAAAAAAAAAATATATATATATATAATCGTGTTCTAGATTCTAAACATTTTATAGATAAAAAATAATTTTTTAAATCTTTTATAGGAAATGAATTGATGAATCCTCCTTACCGGTATCGTCCGTTTTATTGTTTTCAAAATATTTGTGTACGCCTGTCTGTAAGTAAATATAATTCACCGAGATTCGGCGTGATGCGCGTATAATCAATTCATATAATGAAATATAGCGACGTCTAATTCATAAACGAAGCGAATACAAAATTGAATAAGTCAATTTTACTGTGACGTTAATTATTATTCGCGTTTCGAAAATCATATTAAAAGAACAATGAAATAATGATGATGATAATAATAATAAAGATCGATCAGCAGATTAAAAATATATTGATTTTACGTGAAGAGTGGCCTTGGTAATATACATTGTAACTTTATTCCTCATTTAATGATAACCGTGTACGAATTCTCCTATTCGTGAACTCTCGGTATAAGAAACGTAAATGATTTTTATGATTTGATGAATCATTTTACATCGAAAAAATGTAATTTAGAATTTTTTTTTTTTTATTTGCCATTTACGTCATATTTTTATAATACTCCACAGAATAACGCACTAAATAATTTACAGTAATATTTATACGAATTCGTACGTATTATACGACTTGTTTTTGTGTAATAATAAACTTTACACACATAATTATATATAATATACTATATATATTTCGATTAACTCGGAACTCGATTCCTCGGCACGGTAATATAAAAATAATTTTCAACGAATATCCGATAACTATAGCGCTATCTGGTTGGTCGTACATATATACGTGTCCGGATGAAAAATTCAAAATATTTTCCCCCTTTTCAGCTCGACTTAAGAATTTCTAAAAATTACGCACTTGCCGAATTCAACGCTTTTCATATAGACATTGGAATAAATATTCCTAGAGTATGTATCGTTTTTTTTTTTTTTAAATAAGTACAGAGTTTTTTTTCCGGATCATATGACTGAAGTCCGTATCGTGTGGGAGTCACGTAAATTTGTCACCGATACCACTAAATTCGTATAGAAATCCGAGAAAACAAATTATATATATATATAAATAAAAAAAAATGTATTAATGTGAATTAACTTATTTCAAATCCAATATCCGGATCGGAAATCAGAATAAAATAAAAAAAATTATACTCCACCGCGGGATTCCGGTAAATTAAAAATAAAATATCCGTTTCCGCGATTGTACGTAATTCTACACCGAGTCATAAAGTATTATCGAGAAAACGATAAAATAGTATCGCGGCTCTCGAAAAGATTCGAACACAGGGAGGCGGCGTAAAACAAAATCAAAATGTGATTTACGAATATTTGAAGAACGAACTCCTTAATATTATTATTGTCGATGTCGCGGGTGTCTTAAGAAAAGTCATCAATAGGACGTGTTTCGGAATCGACGACAAAATAGTATAAATATTAATAATGTTGAACACAATCGAAAATAATAACGCAATTGTTATTCGTATGTACAACAGCGTAGAAAATCCTACGAATTGCAATACGTCAAATTACTTTAAAATTTATCGACGTTTATAATATCGATTGAAAAAAAATGTCCCTCGTCTGCGTCGGATTTGTTTTGAATTGTTGACTTCTAGACCGAAATCAAAGTTTTAATTTCGATTTAAAATCGTAGTCTATTTGTATGAATCAATAATATTCGTCTTCGGAATTCTAAACTCGATTATATACTCCAAAATGCATTATAAAATGTTTTTATACGTTCTGGTCAATCTCCGCTCATTTTTTTTTTTTTTTCTGTAGTAAATTATAAAAACGGGTACGTTTTATTTATCAGACGCGTTATAGAATTTCAATTAAAAACGAATTACGTTCGCATAGATTGTTTTTAAATTAATAAAGTAAACCCGCGAGCGCGTTACAGCCGACGTGTGGTAGTATTGCCTCGAAAAAAAATTTAAGAGCCCAGTTTTTTTTTTTTTTTAATTTCTACGTCACACCGCTGTATAATTTTGTTATAATATACACAAATATATAATATAATATATTGAAAAACTGTTTGTTTTAGTTATACCCAATTCGGAATCACAACGTTATTTCCTATCTACGTAATATTATATTATGTAGATAAAAACTTATAATTGAAATATTCCGCGGTTTTCGACGTGCAATATTTTAGGCCACAGCAAACACGAAATTTCCAAAGTTTCAAAAGTTCCGTTTTTTATACGTTTTTCATACGAAACTCTCGAAACTCAACGTTAAAAACTTAATACGAGCTCTACAACAATACGTATTATATTGTTCAAAGTTTCTAACGGTATTTAAAACATCACAGAAATTAGTCATTGAAATTACCGGATTATATTTCCCTAATGAAACACTCGAAAAATAATAAACTTAAATAGCAAGAACAAGCGTCCGACGCTCGTATTTAAAATTAATTATTAATGTAAAAAAAGAAAAAACTATTCCTTTTATATATGTTCTAGATCGTAATTAAAATTTGAATTTCGGGGTAAGACGGTAAATGAGGTGTCAATTATTTCCTCGGTAACGATTATTTTTTTCTTTTTTTTTTTTTACATTCAGCCCAGCTAACAGAATCGTTTTCACGAAAGCGACGAGTAACAACGTGTCTGTCGTTTGTGATTTCAGATTCAGGACTCGAGTCCTTCGAACCAGCGGTTTAGTCAACGAAGCTGTTTTTTCCCCATCGCTTTTTTCTTCTTCTAACGAGTTTTTCTTTTTTTTTTTCCCCCATCCACCCATTTGAGTGCGTGTTCGGGAGACCGACGTGTTACATACGATGCACACGATGTCTTTACGTATGATAACCTTGTGAAGATATACCTGGTCAAGTAGAATCCAACGTCGTACGGATACGGGTTTTTGTCCGTCGAGCACAATATCGGTTCGACTTGAACCAGCGCTTTTACTTGGTGCGCAAGAAAATGCGCGTCGAAATCTTTTTGCAACGAAACCTCCAGGTCAGCGGCCGTACACGAATCCGGTATGCAAATTCCGAATTTCACCACATTCCTCAAAATTCGGTTATCTCTGTTGACAAACTAAAAAAATATACAATGCGATTATATGCGTTGAAAAAAAAATAATAATAATACTCTACTCGCCTAGTAGAGTTAAAATAAGGTGACAAATGTTTTATTCATTTGTGCTCCATCCAACTCGAACACAAAATTATCGAACTATGACTTTGAAACGGGTGCGCAAAACGAAATTTATACGACGTGTAATGATTAAAATTTACGATTCATTAAATTTTTTGCAAACTAACGTTATTCCGACGAAATAATACGTTTATCCTACGTCCGGTCTGTATGGGTTTTGTTGATTTTGAATCGACTTGTATTATTAGGATCCGAACGTTAATAATAAACATTGAGAAAAAGTCACCATTTTCCAGTATACGCAACAAGCGAAAATCGTATTCGGAAAAATTTTACATTGCTCTTAATACGGAATTCCATTCACTTTATAGTCGACTTGAAGTCCGCAATAACGCGTTAAAATGAAAGACATTAGCTTTGAACAAACACCCGCTGCATTTAGTTTTGTACACTATAAATATATTGTAAAATACTACGCGTAATAATTTATTTAATGTTTTAATTCGAGACTATTGTTCTGTATGTGAATAATATTGATGCGATGTTTTCTATGGTGTTTGCGTTAAAAATTTTTTATTTCAGACTATTTTTTTTCCTAGGAGAAAAACGCGTTTCGCTATAGTTGACAATTTTCCATTCGGTTTGATCATCACTAATACAGAACATAATATCGCTTTCTTACATCGCATATATTTTTATAAAATACCGCGATTAGAAAATCTCCGGAATTTTTATGTGACATTTCGGCGTGTTCGGCGACATTTTTTTTTAAAATAAATTCACCAAAACCTTTTACTTACGCGCGCACACGCTGTACAAAAATACACGAGACAATCGAATGGTTCGATAATTCGACGGTTCGATCACTCGAACTTGTCGATATTATATACTCGTCCGAGCACGTTTTCGAACCGATGACGAGATCCGGAAAAATAATATATTCACCGTGATGTTTACACGTATCACGGGCGCCGACTTTTGTAAAATAATAAGTAAAACTTATCGTCCTTCACAAAATATGTTATTCGTTATTTTGCAAAAAATTATCGTAAACAAATGTATAACATCGATAATTATCGCCCGTCGTATAGGTTTAGTGCACGAACCTAATTTTTACCGACACGTGTTCACCGACAAATCGAGAACGAAAACTGGTTATTATTTATACGGTTCTATTAATCAAAACAGCGTTTTTTTTTTTTTTTATAACGTAGGAACGAAATAAATAATAATAATAATATTATTATTGTTGTTATTTCGTTAACACTTCAAGCGTAAATTCGGTATTGTCGGTGTGAAAACTTCGTTTTCTCAAGGTGCCGCGTCTTCTCGTTTTTTGCATCAGACAATCCGAAAATAGCCGTCTTTAGTGTAGGAGAGCGGTTCCCAAACTTTTTTTTTCCATTACGGCACTATACTGCTACTATTAGTTATTATGACTCGCGGCACATTTTGAATGAACATTGTCTTTAGACATGTGTACATGAATATATATATACTGTTCGGAAATTAAAAATGGTAAATTCGATACGATCAAGAGCTCTAAAAAAAAAAGAAACAAAAAAATTGGTGTGCGAAAGCAGGTTTTTGTTTTCAAGTTTTAGTTTTACGCACGGAAATTCGATGGTTATCGAAATTTTAAACCGATTTTATGAAATCAAAAATGAATTGTTGCAGTTGTTCCGATAATAAAGACTAAAAGAAAAAAAAAACGATTTCGCAACTCAATTTGAAAAATAATCCGCAATGGTGTGCAGAATTTCGACAATTTAACTGATATTTTCAGCTATTTAAATAACCTTGATTCAATTATGCGAGGTAAAGACGAAATACCGAGTGATAAACTAAATGGAGTTTTTCAAAAAAAAAAGAAATTGGATATCACACGTATAAAGAAAACAACTAGAAATTGTTCCGTTAACGGCGGATTTTGATCCATATGGAGAAATGACCGTCTCATAATATTTTAAAAGAAAAAAAACAAGGGAAGAAATAATCCGTGTCGGTTGACGGAAAATACTTTTGCATCAACATCGAATATTCTACGTCTCATTTAGAATTAGTTTGAACGAGAAAAACTTTTTCGATCCGATCGTACATTGAAATTAATATTCAACGAACTCGTTCGTTTTTGGCGTTTAATTATTAACGAATATCATCCGACGGTAATCACGGAATAAGCAATAAATATGAACACGTTATTACTATTCTCTATCCCGTCGGGAGCTTGGTTTACTCCGACACCGACCGAATAATGTTAAAAATGCAAAACGACTTTCATCGTATATCGAACGACAAACATAAAAACGAGCGTGTTCATCGCCGATCCCTTATCGAATTGATGAACTAACAACGCAAGCACACGATTCACACTAAAATCGTATACATCTAGAAACACATTATTTTAAACACAATTTTTCAATTGTTTTCGACAATATTTCATGTGCCGTAATGAGGGGGATGGGGGAAGCTTAAAGAAAAGTTTTCACGGCACGCTTTTAGAATTTCACCGTACACCGACATACGTACCCCGAGTATCTCGTGCCACGCGTGATCGTAACTCTGCAACGCGGATGCTGAATGTTCACCGACCGTGAAATCTTCGCCCGTCGTCGACTTCAACACGACCGTGGGTATGCAATACTTGCCCTGGACGGGCCGGTGTATTTCCACGCACTCTTCGTACACGCCCATCTGGTGCGTTGTCCCGACGAGCACGCCGTTCGGGTATCGACTCCAAGAATCGGACACTGCGAAATAATATGTTCAACGTACGGATGAGTATTGTTCAGGGAGAAGTGTACAGGTGGAGTTCCTCGGGTCACAATCTGTTAAATATCTCGGCGTCCAAATCGACAAAAATCTTACTCTTTCAAAACACATCGAGTCTTCTGTTAACAAAACAAATTCCGTCAGATACAACGCCTCTTTCCAATGATCAATGACGAAAGTCCCCTCTCTGCCTCGGCAAAACTCTACATCTATAAAACGTACATGCGCCTGATCTTCACATACGCCAGTCCCTTTTGGGCTTCCGATTTGTCCAACACCAGTTGGTCGAAATTGGAAGCGTTACAAGCGGACCACACAATCGAAAAATGTCCAACCTTCCCCGGTTCGCAAGTAATCACTCGATCAAGAAGTCCACCAACGTGCCAACAGTGAGGGAATTTATCCTGGACACATCAAACAAATTAAAAAACTCGATTTCCACATCCCATATCGCTCATATTCAAAACATTTCAAAACGCTCAACTACACTCGGCGTCAAAAAAATCGCACCTTTTGCAAATCTGTTTTCAAAATACTCGTAATTTTAACTACACTCAATCAAATGTTAAGGTTTTGTTATGCTATAATATATGAAAGATGATATATGAGACAGTGTGATGTTGCACGGCAACTAAACCTGAGCCGTTTTGCCGTTCAATGAGTTTTCCAACGGTTTCAAGATACTGATGGCTTCACCCGAAGGTGTGGATCAGGCCGACCACGCTCCACAACAGAAAGAGACGATCGCTTTATTGTCTCGACGTCTTTACGCAATCGATTTTTGAATGCTGTAGAACTTCAACAGCAACTCCATGCAGCTCGCAGAACTACAATAAGCATCTTTATGGTTAGGAGAAGGATACGAGAACAGAAAATTGTGCCTCGTAAACCTGCTACCAGTCTAAATTAATCATTAATTAAGTTAATCATCTTTCATATATTATAGCATAACAAAACCTTAACATTTGATTAAGTGTAGTTAAAATTATTTTGAAAACAAATTTGCAAAAGGTGCGATTTTTTTGATGCCGAGTGTATATAAAAATCTTCTCATCAAAAATCGGCCCTTGAACTTTTAATTCATATTTAATCATTGATTTAATCCGTCTTCAATCTATCCTTCCTAAATACCTCGACCATCCAGTCTTCTGTCAGAAGCTATGCTTGATCCAGAGTACCTTACCCGAAGCAAAGCAAAAGCAAACAATAGTTCCTGAAATTGAGGCGCGCAACCCGCTCGGGTGGGTCCCGCCGAGTCAAATATTTGGTGATTCGCGAGAAGTTTTTTTTTTTTAAAAGCGATTTATGTTTAAATAATAATATAATATATATATATATATATATATATATATATATATATATACTCGTATACATTTATTTATTTATCTTTTTACTTCGTAGTATGACGTATAAAAATACTATAAAGTATTATAAATCACGAAAATTACATCCATGTGTTGTAAATCCATGTGAATCGTGATAGGTTTTTTGGCGGATAATTTGATCCTAAAACGATTGAGACTCATTTGGAGTATTTACGGGGGGAGGGAGGAGAGATTAAGAAGATTATATCTCGTCCTTTGGCTTTTTTTTCTTTTTAACATATATCTATATACAAAGGTAATAATTTTTTTTCTTTGAAAACATTAAATGCTGAGGATTAAAAAACATATTAAAGAGTTAACTCTAAACGAAGGAAGTATTATTATTTTACTATTTACTTATTACGACATTTTTATTTTATTCTATTTAATAACACTGATTTAAATTTTAAACATTGTTTGAATTTTTTAATGAGCTCATACTGTGTTATCCATCTGTAATGACATTAACAGTCGGTTGTTGAGGAAATAATCGACGAAATCGCCTAAAAAAAAAAGGCTACGAGACTAGAATTTGTTTTGTAAATGTTATAAATTTATCGTAAATGTATGAAAATTAAAGTTTAGAATTTTGAATAATATAATATGCTATATTATATATATGTGAATGTGTATACGAGTCACAAGATATAAATAATTAATTCGAAATTTTCTACGAACGACATTCGATAGTTTCTTAAACTGAGTCAAAATCTCTTGAAAAATCTACTCTTCATAAAAACCGTATAAACTAAAGATTAATGCGAAAAAAGTTTTAGACACGACAATCGGAGTTTTAACTATTCATTTTGTAATCACGAGGGATTCTTTTATTAAAAAAATTTACTTGATAAATAATAATATTTTTAGCGTTTTTAGAGAGTTCTTTTGAACTCCCCCGCCTATAGAAAAAATCGTATCTACGTCACTGATTATTATAATTTTTCTGTCGAAATACCGAACCAACGTGAATACAATTCAAATCCTCCGACCGGTTTTCGTTTATTTATTCACAATAATAAAAAGTTGTTTTTAAAATTTAACTAGTTCAAGTTCAAGTCGTAAAACACGGACTAGTTCAAGTTCAGGTTATCGAATTGAAAAAAAAGCCGCGGATTGTTGCGGATGTCGATAGTATGAATTACTATTGGATAAAGATTTTAGAGTTTTGTTATTACTACTATAAATTTGAAAAGCAATTATAAATCTTTGCTTTCGATTAAACGATTCTGAGCGGAACTTCGTTGTGTAATATTATTTATTATTAATAAAGCGTAATAATATAGTGTGTATAGAATACGCATAATTTACTATTAACTATGGTTAATCGTACAGTACATCATTGTAAATATAATTTCTTACGATAAACTGAAATGGATGACAAATTTCAAAAAATAAAAATTTCGTTAATATATTACAAAGTTACAAAATTGATTAAAAACTTCAAGTCTCTAGAATAATTTAGTTTTGAACAAACGCAATTTTTCACAAAATAATAATAATAATAATAATAATAATAATAATAATAATAATAATAATAATAATAATAATAATAATAATAATAATAATAATAATAATAATAATAATAATAATATTGATAAAATAAAATACACTTTGTCCAGAAATTTGAAATTGTGAAAAAAGATTTTCAAGATTTTTTCAAATATAATTGACGACGATGTCAATTGCGCGCCGACATTGTATTAGAATATTTTAAGCGTTCAAACCGAAAATCACTTCTTTTACGAATCAAATGCCTCGAAATCAATACGTAATCGTTTTAAATAGTCCAAAATTGAAAAAAAATTAACTAGTAAAGAAGCAATTAAAATAACTTCTTTTTTCCCCTAATGCACTTAACATTATATTTAGTGAATATTTTACGTTTCTATATAACCATTAGTTTCGAGATTACAAATAAATAACTATAATCGATTTCGACAGAATCGCGTTTTTATGTCATTTTTCGGTAGATTTTTTTTTTTTTTTTTTAAGACGCTTTTGAGAAAATCGAAAAATCTTTTGAGTACAAAACAAAGTGGCGTTTTGCTACCGGAAACCTGGTAGAATTTTTGCAAAGTACAGACATAATAATAATAATAAAAAACATACATCATTGTAAAACCAATACGTTCCTCTCGTACCGCTCAGAATCCAAAATGGCAAAAATTGCGCATAAATCCGCTCCGTATTAATTATTATTATTATTATTATTATTATTAATGATTGTACCGCTCACTTTGTACGGCCCAGTACGAATCGTTGGCCAAGTGTTTGGTGTACATTTTTGTCTGTTGCCGACATGCCGAACTGCCGACGTCCGCGTGCACGGCAAAGTCGACTAGTGTCTCGTAGAACAGTTTGGCCACCCAAGTCGACGGATATCGACCCGTCGTCGCCTTTGCCGTTGTCGTATCGCCGTCGCCGCCGCCGCCGCCGCTGTCCGACCTTTGCGGGTCGGGACCGACGGCGACGCGTTCGTTACGATCGTAGTCCCGGGTGACGTTGCCGAGCGCGACGGAAGACGTCGTCGTCTGGACGGGCGACGACGTGACGAACACGGACGCCGAAACCGCGAACGCCGCGAAGTAAATCGTCAAAGTTCCGCTGAAACCGGACATGTTTCCGTACGCGCGCGAGAGTAACCTACTGTGCAAGCGTCTGCTATGCTTATGCGTTTGTACACAAAGCGGTTGTCTCGTACTCGGCGGGGCACCGGTTCGCGGAACAGTGCGCGGACCAAACGGAGGCGAATGACGGGACAACGTTCGTCTCGTTCGATCCGTCGACCACCCCACCAGTAGACCGTATTGGCCGTGCGAATACGGATGCGAAATCATCGATATAATGCGCTCACTGTATATATATATATATATATTGTTATAACTTGTATGTTATGATATTATAACATGCAATTAAATAACATATTGTTATTATTATTATTGTTATTATTATTATTATTATTATTATTATTATTATTATTATTATTATTATTATTATTATTATTATTATTATTATTATTATTATTATTATTATTATTATTATTATTATTATTATTATTATTATTATTATTATTATTATTATTATTATTATTATTATTATTATTATTATTATTATTATTATTATTATTATTATTATTATTATTATTATTATTATTATTATTATTATTATTATTATTATTGTTATTATTATGTTATAACGCGTCGTCTTATTCACGATTCGAAACCGTTCGTGACGATTCTGCACGCGGGATAATAAAACGTATTTCGAAGGATGAAGAGTATGGAGCCCCGAAATGTCCACGTTTTTAAATTTATATATGTATATATATATATACAGGGCGAATGAATTGTTTACAGTGTCGAATCATGATTTTTTTTTATTTTTTTTTTTTTATCAAAAATATAAAGGCAAAGATGATGGAATGTAAAGACGTAAAACACAATAAAGAAAATAATTATATATATATATATATATGAATCGTAAAAATAATTCATAAAAGTATTATATTTATTGAAAATATTACAATTTATTTTATAATAATGCGTCAGTTATTAAAATTACATAATTTCCGATAATAAAATAATAATAGCACAACGATACTATCTGATACTATACTATAATGTACAATGTCTTCGTTATACTACGCAGATCGTTACAAGACGAGTAGAATATAAAACAACAATAATAATTGTTAAAAAAAGAAAAACAATTACCGGAAGTTTTTTACCGGAATATATTTCTTTTTACGCATTCGTTAAACAGTAAACAAAAATTACCATTAATATACATATAATATTATATTAACTATTTTAAGGAAAATATGCACAATTGTTACCGTCTTTTTTACACGTACACAATTATTATACGAAAAAAAAAAACAAAATTATTTATCGTTTGTTTGTATTAAAATCGGAATCCCGGGGGGAAAAAAAAAACTATTTCGGCGAAAGCATTTAAAAACAAAATAAATCCGTTTCGATAAAACGTAAATTTATCTTAGACGTTATTGCGAATGAACCATACAACAATCGTCTAAAATAAATAACACTAATAATTCGTCTAAATAAATTTATCCGGACGACATCGCTTATGATATTTTATCATTGCTGATTCAATAAAATCTCGTCTTTTCCAGAAGCGTGCGCAACGAAGAAAGTTTTACCGATACTATCGAAGTCATTGACAGTGTTTCAATGTCAGCAAATTACCCAACGACTCAATTCTACTCGACGTCTCAACTCCTTTCCCCGTAAAAATGTTACTAGATAAATTAACTCCTCTGTATATTATACACATTGTTATATTAATATTTAAGTCGTAGACATCGAGCGTTTTTCTTTTTTAGAAGTATTCGCACGTGTTATGTGAAATTACATAAATAATGGCCATTCAAAGCCCAAAGGCATTTTATTTCGCATTACGCATAACGTGTAATTAAACAAATTTTATTATTCTAAGGAATATTATTCGAATACTACCCCCTCGTCCGTGGTTCAGTGTCGAACTCGAAATATTCACTCGTCTTTCCTTTTCTTTTTTTTTTATTATTATCTTATTCGAATTATTATATATAATTACGGTGTTTAAGTACGTGTCTGTTTTAATCGAAACTTGGCGTCAGAGAAGAAAAAAATAAATCTTCCCGAATTAGGATAATTAGACTTACGGTATATGATAAATGTCACTGCCGTAGCAGCTGATTGGAATTCAATCAATAATTTTATAAGCGTGCAAATCAAATAGGAGAGAATGTTATTGTTTCGTACTTTTTTTGGGGGGGAGGAGGGGAAATAATAAATATCTGATTCGAACAACAATAAGAGTAGTATTGTTTTTTTTCCATACAGAAATTATATAGTCGACGCCCGTTATTTGATAATCGTATATACTTCGCGCTATACGAATTTCATCGAATTAATATAACTACATATAAGTACAAAATGAATGTACGTTTTTTTCTTCATTAAATAATAGTTTGCCGACATAAAAACCTCATGAATCGTATGTTTTATGACAATAAAATATGTTGTACCGGTTTTTAACTACACAAAAACGTAGCGGATAATTTGTGTTTTATGCGATTATATGACCTCTATAGTCACAACATTATGATTAACGTTTAAGAGTTAGATTTACGTATTAATTTTTCAACAAAACAGTCAGTTTTGAATTTTATATATTATATACACGAGCTTTTTACGCACTAATGTAATATTTTATCGCCTCGACTTCTTGTTGTACAACAAGCTCATCTTGTTAACGAACGCATTATATACTCGACTGCCTACTTCTACTATTGAATTAACGCCACAAAACATCTCAGCCTATTTAATCCATTCTCATGCGATCATTTCTTCAACAAAAGTCGCGTAGTAATCCTTAAAGTATTCCGAATGTTATTTAACCTGCGAGGAAATCCGTTTTCATTTCTGCTACTCGCATTTTCTAACACATTTTAGGACAGTCCTAAATATTGAGCAAACACGAAAATCGACAATAATTCGAAGCCCGTAGTCGATTAAAACGTTCGTTTACGTGGAAACCAATAGAAATAATGTAACGGAATCGTATTTAGTATATAAGCAGTGAAAGAGCGAAAAAATAAAAATGAATTGTAAAAATTTGCGATGATTGCGGAAAGCATTCCTATATAGTGTTTAAACTTTAAATTCTAACTTATTTCATTAATTTTATTCAGCAATAATGAAATACATTTCGAAATTTCCTTGCACACGAGTTGCTTCACGTATACGTGAAAGTGTATTTTCTAAGCTGAAGATTTTAAACACCGAATATAGGTCCTCAATAATTAATCATAAATACATCTCAAGCCTCCTATCCGCAGTTTATGTATGAAAGGAAACTCAATTCAAATACAAGTTTTGTATACAAATCAAAAACGGTAGTTTTTAACCCTAAACAATTTGACTTATTTAAATGTCGTCGCCTAAATATGTTAAAATATCGTTTTCTCTCTCTCTCTCTCTCTCTCTTTCTGTTATCTCATGCGCGGTCTATAACTGATTTAAAAGAAGAAGAAGAAAAAGAAAAAAAACTGTTGAGTATTAATGAAAATTACGCAAGTCCCCAAAGTCCTTAGTGCGGTCTCCATGGAAAATTATTTCTTTAACGATTTAAATTACCACGAATTGAGAACCATTGAAAATGTTTAGTCGGAAGCCAAATCGGTATTGACCAGACCGGCATTGCGGAATATATTATTGCGTATTATTCATATAGGTTGGAGGCTGTGGGAGTTTTGCGTCGACGCGTTATAGGAATAAGTGTGGTTTTTTTTTCTTTTTAATTGTCACGACGTCGCGTTTTTTCGGAAACAAAATTTTTTTTCCTTCTTCCTCTCCCGTCTGTATATTAATATATTTTTACACGCGCGATATAAAAATACGCGCTTGAAACACGGCCGAAGTCTAACAACCGATTTCGGTAACGACAGCGGTGCATTAAACGCGTCGACCAGACGGATATTCCGAGTTATTAATTTTTTTTTTTTTTTTTTTTTAATTCGCTAATTCGCAATACGCACATTGCTCCTAAGGACCACGCGGTATTTTCATCGTGAATTTTACGTTAAATCTCTGCAACCACAGCGTGTCTCGAACTCGTCGCGAAATTATAATGGTTAACAATAAATCACTCACGAAAAAATACCGAAGAAACGCGCGAAAACGTGTTTTTTTGATTGAGAATTCGATACAGAGGGAGATACAATAATGTACATTTGTGTCCGGTATATAATAATAAAGTTTACTCGGGCGTTCTATTAGAGAATATCGTAAGACAAGGTCGTGCACATTCTGCGACAGACCGTCGTCGTCTCCCACTCACGACGGCGCGTACGTATTCCTGATCTTGGCTATTGGTGTTGTGCACGGCGACGAGTGTGTAGAGTACGAGAAAGAAGAAGAAAAAAAAAGAAGAAAAACCGGGCGCATTCGAGTCCGTTTCAGGTTTTACTACAGTACGGACTCGTTTTTTTTTTTTTTTTGTTTCAAATAGAAATACGCGAAACGACGCGAACGATATTACGCGGAGAAAAATATTTTATTTTTCAACCTTATAATAAACTCGTTACGAAATCTTTTGTAGTTACGCTCGTTATTCCCGTATCGTTCACTCGTTCCGTCCGTACATTTCTCTTCCCCTCGAACATTCACACCGCACGCGAATATTCGGGTTGGGTTATGGTAGATGTGGTATACGAAACACAATCAACTCAAATATAAATATTTATAACTGTACGTTTTGTTTTCAGTATACACTCTGTGGACCAAAGATTCCCCCGAAACTGTTTACTGGGGCGGGGAGGGACGAAAAAAAAAATGAATTTTGGGATACGCGAGATATGATTCGTACATTTCCAGTCTTCTTTGACGAAACAAAAAGTGTTCGGAAATCATTGACCGAAAAGGTCTATAATTTCAAACCAGATATTGAAAAATTACTATGAGAAAAAATCATTGTTCTATGTGTGTGTGTGTGTGTGTGTGTTTGTGGGTAAAAGAATTACTGGATTTGCTTTTTTATATCGTTTTAATCGTTAAAGAGACATGAATGAAAAAGGAAATTTATGTTTTTTCTTTTTTAATTTTATTTTTGAAATCGTTCATGGTGTAAAGTACGATTCATTTGGTAAAGAAATGTAAAAAAAAAAAAACGAAACGAAACGAAAAAATTCGATTTATTATAATCACTATTTATTAGTGGAATATCAAGGGCGAGCTCGTTTTCGATTATTTACGATAACTGCATCGATGTCGGTTAATTTGAGACATAAGGAGCTATTGACAGTTGAAATTCAGTAGAAAGTATTGATCAAACAACAAGGAATCCATTTAAATTATTCACAATTGAAATTGATTTTCAACGAATTGTCTACAAATAGATAATAACAGTAGTATTCTTTTTCATCCCGTATTCGTCGTGTGAACACTCTTCTCGGCACCCACAATTCGGAAACCTTTAGTGCAGGGATAATTTGAATCATTTTTAACTTATTATATTCCGTAAACTGTACATCCCATTTCCCAATCTCGTGAACAAAACGATTTGATTTATCAGACCTTATTTTGAGTGGTCAAATATCGAATATTTAAAAATTAAATAAATAGAATTTCAAAAAAATGCAATTTGGAGAAATAAATCTATTGGTTTAAATAGCGAACTGGAAAAAATTTATTGTGAAATCGGTAGTAATATTAAAACCGAAAACTTAATTCCTATTGAGTGGAAAAGTCTACCAAATTCATTTTCTTCTATGAAAAGATTAGCACTTTCAATATTGATTATGTTTGGTTCCACATATACATGCGAGCAGCTATTTTCCTCTATGAATTAAATTAAATCGACATTAAGAAATCATCTTGGAGCAAATACGAGTATAGCTGGAAAAATGCAGCAACAGATTCTCATTGAAAATAAATGTTTGTAATTATTAAAACATATTTCTTACAAATAATTTTATTGCTCTAGTGTTTGAAATTACGCGTTTATATTAATATGTAATAGTAAATAATGTAAAGTAACAACAAATAAAATTCTGTTTTTATGTTTGATCAATTATTATTTGAGCGACAAAAAAATGGTCAGCAAAGATTCTGACACGTGAGGTAAATAAAATCAAATTAAAAAATTTCAATTTGACAAGCGGCTATCAAATCGTTCGCCATTCCTGCTCTAGTGTGTAAAATATAAATAGTTAATAATACGCAATAGAGGAAAAACAATAAACGATTTTGATCGATGATGACGAGTTCGAAGCCGTTACGTTACATTTTTATAAGGACGTTTAAACACTTTCCTTGATCGGTCGTCAAGCGCGTGTCACCGCATTCGTTCTGTCGACCAACCCATAAATAATAATTATAATTTGGTACGCACTTCATTAGTTGTCTGACAACGCGATGATCGTAATATACGAAAATCGATGGCGATCGATTGGAAATTACGCGGCATTGAAATCGAAATATTGCGCGGCTCGTAATGTTTGAAAATAATTATTATCGTCTGTAGAATATAGTTAATTGACTTAACTAAAAACTTACATCCATTAAAACAATTGCTACGGTTTCCGGCACATACTTCTTTTACACCGCAGTGTTTGTGGCTGCTTCGTCATACAAGGGATATAGTGCCCGCGTACGTTATGACACAGTAGAACAGTCCAATGTTAACTACAAATTTTTCGAAAAAAAGAAATGATTACATGCACGAAGGCTGCACGACAGTAACGAATTTAAAATTCAGAATTTGCCTTTATAGGTACGAATTTTTGTTCGACGCAACTTTTAATTTAATAAACGCGTTACTTTTAAATACGTACCAACCACGCATGATTTAACGGTTAAAATATTAACGGAATACTATAATTTCTCGACGCAACAAATGTAATGCCGGAGAAGTTCTGTTTCATCCCTGTGATTATTATCAATCAATATATATATATATAATAAAAAAAATTTTATTCAATAAAATTTGATCAAAAAATGAATTTTTGTTTTATTATAAACTATAAATAGAAGAAAAAAGTCTGAAAATACTCGGAATTTTCTTACATTTCAAGGAAATTGTTTTTAAGGTACAGAATTCATATCGTATTTTACAAATTAATACAATTTTAACTTAAATTTATTTAAATAACACTAGAGATTCTTTGAAAGTATTTGTAAGCAAATTATTCTGAAATTACGGGAAAAATATTTGAATAATAATAATAATAATAATTGAAAAATCAGAGTTTCCAAACTTTTTTCTCGCATAGATGTCAATCGTATCCTCTTTTTTGTACATGAAAAGTTAGAGTGCGTCGTGGCCTTTAATTTAAAAATAAAATCATAGAAATCGGATAAAATTGCAGGGCGTATTACTCCATCATTGGTGGACCGGAAAAAAAAAGAATTTTTCCTTCCTTTCACCAAGCGCGGATCCAAGGAAGAAAAAACTTATACTTATATAACACATTATATAAACAAATAATATTACAATATCATATTATATTAAATAAGTAACTATATAAAACCGCGCAAGGGAATTCAAATTCGTAAAATGTTGATGCAAAGTCAATGAACGACCCGAGTAAATAATAAAATTTAATTTATTAATTGTCAGTTTTATTACGAGAATGTAAATAACTAATCTGTATAACACAAAACTGTTTTATGTGTATACCGTAATATATCTAATATAATATTATAATATATGAACACATTGCGTCTATAAAGTCGGTGCCAAATAGATTGGCTCGGTGGCGGTTACGGGATAAAGGAAAACCAGGGGTTCTCCGTATTTGGATATTGTAACTAAATACATCGACAAACCAACAAGATTTTCACAAAACGTTTTATATTTTAAATCGATATTATTAATTAATCGATAATTTATTAATTTAAATGCAAATATTTCGCTAAATCCTTTTTCTTTTTTTTTACATAACAAAAAGTAAAGATTTTATTAATCGAAATGGCAATTATATCCTAAAGTTTAATACACCTATTAATATCGCTCGTTACCATAAGTTAACAGTAATTCCCGTTAGCGGCATTTACCTATATATTATTTAATAACATTATGTATGTGTTCACCCGTATTCGATAATTTATGTAACGAACAATAAGAGGTACGTTTTTGTCGAAATCGTGAATATCGGAACGAATTAATTTAAATTGAATTGAGTTAAACGCGTGAAATTAGTAGTCATTAAACAACTTTACATTGTCAGCTACAATTGAAATACAGAAATTGACGAATGAAATTCAAACGTCGGAAATTAAAAAAAAATAATAATAATAACTCATCAGAATTTTACGAATAAAAACCACGTGACGTGAAAGGGGATAAGAAGTCACATATTAAATTTTCTCCCACACACAAGACACGAAAATGTCGGAATCAAAATCGTATACATTTATTTCAAATCCTACTAAAGGCGAGAAACGAATTCGCATTGTTATTTATAAAACTCCGCTTTTTAGAACTCAATAAAAATGAATAATTTATATATTATATATATATAAAAATATATATTCCAGTGAATTCTCGCCCAGTTCATAACGGTTATTGTATCATAGTATCAAAAATACGTACGCATCGTAATATAATGTACAGATTATATTATACGATTGTTACTTTACGAGGTTACACGCGTTTTGAAAACTTAAACGCCGCCGTTCGTGCGGACGGTTTTTTTTTCGAAACCAAAACACGCTCTAAACTCACGCGACAGTTTTGCGTAAAATACTCCGTTGATTTATTTTTCTTACACATATAATATTATAATTGACAATATAGAATGATACATAGTCGATTTAATGTCTCGGAAAAAGCGTGTTGAAGCGTATTCTCCGGTTAACAGATATTTATGTCCGTCTGCTTACAAAATATATTGTACAGCATGAGATTCCGAACGGAATGTTGTGACACTATGACAATAAAGCGTTTTTAATAAAATCTCATAATAATATATTATTATATGTTCCATCCGCTGTATATACGCGTTTGGTGAATTACGGATCTTAAGAGACGTGAAAACACTCTTGCGGTGTTTTACATATTATATCCCGCTAAAGTTTGGCCGAGTTTTTAACGGAAATAATATGATTTATATTGCGGTTAATGAATAATAATTATCAGCTCGGAAACACACTATTATTATTATTATTATTATTATTATTATTATTATTATTATTATTATTATTATTATTATTATTATTATTATTATTATAATTATTATTAATATTATTATTATTATTATTATTATTATTATTATTATTATTATTATTATTATTATTATTATTATTATTATTATTATTATTATTATTATTATTATTACTGTTTGCTGTTGAACGCGCCAATGTGATTTATAGCTTTTGAATTTCAAATTACTACCGCGCGCCGTGGCCATTACACAATATTATTATTTTACCATAAGCCGTCGTCTAAGATAAGACCGAAAACTTCTCGCAACGGTAAAGTATATATTATGTTATATTAAATAATAATAAAACGATATTTATCCGTTTAAATGTTTTTCTTTTTTTTTTTTTTTCATAACGAAAATCAATTTTATCGTCTTGTTTCCCTCGTCGACTAAACGTCAAAAAAATATATATATCTCTCTCTACTCCGTGTGATTAGAAATCCTGTTCACTTTGACACGATCCGATTTTGACAATCCAAACCGTACCAGTTTTTACGGGCGTCTGGATATTCACGAATAAAACTTCTAACCACCTCGTTACGTTGTCCCCATCTTCAAATTTTTATTTTAGCCTTGCGCCGTTTTCCGTGCCGTCCTCAAGAATCACTCCTGTAAAACCATACGATCAACTTATTGGTCAAATTTACCGTCAAACTTCTCTACACTCGGCTTAATAAAAGCAACGCTCCGTCCATGCCTTCGCAACCGCGTGAGATGGTTCATTAATTCGAATGGTAATAGAAAAACAATCGTTTCCATTCCCCGTATCGGTACACCCTTGTCCCTTCTCATTCATATACAGAATGTCCTTAAACTATTTTCCTCTGCGTACAACTCCGAGGCTATTCTCGCCTATACTGTTTAAACGCCCTTTCGTGTTTTCTCGACGTCAAGCCATTTTTACTTTATTATTTATTAATTAATTTTTTTTTTTTTATACTCGTCCGACGTCCGTTTTTAACTCTCCTCAGTCCACTTTCTCGGTCCCATTCCGTCGGTCTGGCTTTGTAATTTAGTTTTTCGATTCATACATTATTATGTTTGTTTACTTGTGTTTTGCGCAAATGTCGAGAATAACATTGTATTTAATACACTTTCGATTAGAAAAAAAAAAAAATGCGCGCCAACGTATTTGTAGCCATTATATGCTTCTAGAAAATTGTAATTTTACCACACTGCGCGTATAATATTATCCAAGTGAAATACACCGTTAAACGCCTACGTGCAGAAATATATTATTATGTTCATTTGAGACGATTATTATGATAAAAATTATTATTTTTATTATCGTTCGACATAGACGCGCGCGGATTTTCGCTTCCATCGTCGAATAAAATAATAAAATTCATTGCGTAATTATATACACGTGTAATACGTGAGTACGGGATTAGCGAATAAAATCGATTGAGATTATTTCGCAAACCTGAATCCACGTGGAACATAACGCGACAGGAGTTGTGTAATAACTCGTTTTCATTTAATATTATTTTTAACTCGGCGTACGTCTCGGTATTCTTTTCTTTTAATTTTCAACAAAATTCCACGTTGATAGTTATAATACAATATTATTTGTATATACAAATAATACGATAGAATTAAATAATTATTGTATAAATTCGATGTGCGTATCATATATTCGTATGCATAAAACACCGATACTACTACACAAGATGCGTACGAGATTCGAACGAAAATCTGGTCTATAATAACAGCGAGCGCTATTATTATTAAATATTTTTTTTTTCGTTAGTCCGATTTTACAAGGACGACAATATTATATTTTTATGTGCCTACTATTCATTAAAAAACGCGTGATTTATTAATTCATATTCACTATAACCCATTGAAATAGCCTTAATTTAAACAAGAATTCTTAAAATAAAACACTTATTTTATTACTCGTGTTTAGAAAACCGCGTTTTTTTTTTACTCCGTGTTTTCCGTTTCGCCTCTCGATAAAACCGCGCGTATATGAAAATTGTTTTCTCACGATGTTCACGATAGTAAATGTTTCGTTTTACCTCGCGCGCACACGAAACATTTCGTTGCATTAAATAATCGAAAAAATCGTAAAATAATTAATGAAATTGATCCCATTGATAATTTTGAATTCTGTAATTAATATAAATGTTAGCGATAAGTTTCTGCGGTGAACAAAAAAAAAAAAAAAGACAGCGGATAGTATTTAAAATAATTTGTTTTTTTTCTTTTTCGAAAAATATTAAATTGATCTGGATTAAAGTTTATTTTTATTTTATACCACGCTGTAGTAGAGTATGAAAATAAAAACGCGCCGTCGAATTAACGTTTAACGGTTAAATTCAACGCTGCAATTCTATCGGTTAATTCTGCATTCACGCCCCGCAAATATTATTTATACCATTGACAATTTGTTTTGTTTTTTTTTTTTTTTGAAAAAATAAAGAGCGTTTTTTTCTCCTCCAGACGTAATACACGATTGCGGTGCAGAACAAATACGCTGTCGGTAAAATTTCAATTTGTCGATAGCGAAAATCGATTGAGTACATACAACGCGATTGAAAATAATAATTTTTTTTTTTGTAAATAAATTTTTTTATTTTCCGAGCTTGCGTATAGCGTGTGTGAATAAAAAACATGAAGCGCATGTACATATATATATATTTTTTTTTTGAAGCGTTCCGAACAATATCGCTTATTAATAGATATTAAAAAATAAAAAATTAACCCCCGCCAGTTTTTCTTTTTTTAATGTTATTTTTATATTATCGTATATATTTAAACCCCCCCCCCCCCCCCGAGCAATTAATTACAATAATATTTTGTTTATAAACGCACGATTTTATATTTTAATATACACGTAATAACTCGTATTATGTTTACGCGAATATTAATAATAACAATAACAATAACAATAATAATAATAATAATAATAATAATAATAATAATAATAATTCTTTTTTGCCCGCGACGCGTTCGTAAACAGATGTTACGAAAACGTAATTATTATTGCTCGCTATATAAATACGCTTTTCGCGTATTGTTTTCAACCGCGATACGTTATGATTCGGTAATGGGAATTTTTCAATATTACAAGCCTAACCGCACGTGTTCCTGTTACCGATACGTTTTTTTTTCTTCTTTACTTCTCGTTTTTATTGCTAAATAATCGCGACAAAAGAAATGAAAAGAAAAATGCGCATTAGAAATAATAATATTACATTAGCGAAGAAATAACGGACTTTTTTCAACATAATATCGCGTATTTACATGTGCCGTAGTTAGTTCGTAATGTTTACACGTCTAAATTTTGTTTTCCTTATACGCGTCAAAATACATTAAAATGTATTCCGTCTAATTCCTCGTACACAATCCGAGAATTTTTTTAAAAAAAAATAAACAAATACTGTTTACCAATGCGATTACTCCGGTTCGACTCAAGCCGTCGTCTAATACAATATTTTTATATTGTATTGAATAATTGTAGGAAATAGTAGGTATAATCAAAATACTACCGCAATAAAATATATCCAAGGAATAATGTCCGAAACTTATTATATGTATAATGCACGCAGTTCATTGGCATTACCACGTTAATTTAGTAGAACATTTTGATTACTATGAGTACTTACTTCTTTTGACCAGTTTAATTTTAAAGTTAATTTTTTTTTTGTTCTAAATTCACGTAGATTAATAACTTTTTTTTAATTAGATTACTATTAATCCATAAATAAAAGAAATTTTAATGTTTTTCACTACTTTTTTCTGTTTTTAATGCATGATTTTAAGATTTTTTTTTTTTACGGTCGTATTATAGCGAACGTTTCAGTAATTTTTAATAGTCATACTCTAATAACAAGTATTAATACTCGAAAACAATATAAAAATCAAAATTTATTTCTCGGTTAATCGAATTATTAATATATTTATTGTTTTATTGTGTTCGGCGTAAGTACTGTTGTGAGAAATAGAACGGTTAATGATAAAAACGAATGATAATACGCACGTGATGGCGACAACTCGGAAAATATGTACTTAGAGGCTATTATTTATAGCTGCTACGTTTTTTACTCTATTTTTTTGGTAATTTTCGGCGATGAAATTGTCGTTGAATTCATTCGAACGTGTTTTTATTAATATTTACCTATATACGTATACGAGTCGAATACATTTTTAGTACCTATTCGTTCGGTCATTTTTCGTTTTTCGAACAATCGTATAGCGTTTTTATTTTTATTTGTTCTTCTTCTTCTTCTTTTTTTTTGAAAACATAAATACGCTTTCGTGTCGCGAAATCGCGAGTTTTATACAACTACGAACGACGCGCGCGAGAGGTAAAACGAGAAACTTTTCAAGTACTTTTATAGCCCCCGCGTGTTTGAAAACGAATAAAAAACACATACACGGACGTAATATTCACAAAAAAAAACCGCTTGAAATCCGATAGCCCGTGTTTGATATAACATCGCGTTTTTTCACGCAAAAAAATAAAACATTTTTTCGTACGCGTGAAAAATTTGTATGCGCGCGCGCGCGTACAACAACAATCCGTTCGGAGCGTGCGAAACAGCAGTGAAATTATTCCGTTTTCGTTTTATTCATATTCGTTTCGTACTCTCGCGTTCCGAAACCGATTAACGATTAAAACCGCGTTTATAATTATGTTTTCTTCTTTTTTTTTTGTCTTAACCGATTATCGCGTGCGCGGACCACAGGAGAATTAAACTCAAACCGTATTTTTAAACGTGATTTACCTATTCAACTCTTTCCCGGGAAACATTTCCAATAGTGACGCGGACATTTTCGGTCCTCGCGCGAGATGTCTGCATAATTATTGGGAACCGGTAAAGCAATAATATAAATATTTTACACTCGTATTTTTTTAAACGATTTTCCACAAAAGTATTCGTACAATAGCTATGAACGATATGAACGAATGCGATCATCATCATTCCGCGTTTTCGGACATTGTCGATTAACCGCTGCACGGTTCGAGTAAAACACTGGCAACAATGTTGTCGTAATGCGAGAAGGGAAATATCATAACTATTACCGCAATGCCGATACGACGGTTCAAGAATTTGTCAATCATAAATTGCTCCATTGCAAAAGATAGATACGATTTGCGTGTTTAAATACACGCGCGTGCGTTACGTACATTGTGTATAAAAAAAATCGTAATATATAAATAAAACTGATCGTATTCCCTACGGTTTGGCTGGTTTTTTCTTCTTGATCGCGTGCAATTATTTTAGCACGCCTGAAAACGATAACGCGATGAGAATATCATAATAACAAATAAAACATAATAACGAAAATTGTTTCGAGTTCATCGACAGATTTACATCTTTCTACTTATATAGTCATACACTCTTATTGACCAAAGTCCCAAGTCATTCCTCCACGTGAACTCGACTCGAAAACGGGTGCTCAGATAGTCCTCGTAATAATGATAAACGCAACACAACAATATAAGGTCGAATCGTTTTAATTTCCAGATTTACGGACGATTACCACCAACGAATACGCATTTGAATTTAAACACGTCCGCTTTCCCGATAAAGCTACCGATTACACATCGCACAGACGAATGCGAATTTGAAACCAAACCCGTTTTTTGTTTATACACACGTGTAAGCGGTTTGAAAAGCGGTATTTTCGTGATTTCGAAAATAATGGTCTGAAATTTTGAAATTTTCAATGCAAACCGATGTGTTAACGAAAAAATAAATAATAAATTAGTGAAAACAAAGTAAAAAACAAAAAAGAAATGAAAAATAAATAAAATAAAAGTTATAGGTCAATACTCATAATAATAAAAACATATATATATATATATAAATGTATATTTAAATATACCAAAGAGCCGAGAGTATTAAATAAATAAGGGTTGTTGTATAATTTATTTTATTACTACCGGTTTCGACGAAAAGTCATCATTAGGTAATTTTAAAGAAAATACAACAACGGAAAAATAATAATAATAAAAAAAAAATGAAATTGCATAGAAAAAAATACATAGAGAAATAAAACAGAGAACACAATAAACATTACAATAAAATGGCATGGAGTTATAAAAAATAATATAATAATAAAATATTAATATAATAAACAGCAGAGAAATTGTGTGTATAATGAAAATAATTACGCCTTGATATTAATATTTTCTAATATATATTTTAAAAAAATTTTATTTTTATAGTGTGTTTGTACATTCAAAATATTTTTGAATTTATCTTGTTTGATTTCTTTATAAGCATAAAATTCTTCCAAAACAGAGTGGATATAAATATTATGTTGTACATTTAAAATTTCTAAGTCATTATCCTGTATTAAAAGTAACAAAATGATTATTTTCTAATACGTGTTTTGTAAAATTCGAATTTGGATTAGGTTTTTTTTTAATCTTATTTCATAAATGTGTTCTTTATATCCTGTATTAAAATTTTGATTCGTTTTACCAACATAAAGTTTACTTCGACTATATTTTAGTTTTTTAAATACCAGGAAAATTAAATTTATTAAAATTATTATTTGGAAATCGTTTCACTTTATAATTTATTTGCTTGATTAAAAAATAAATAAAATAAAATCAAAAACTTTATTCCTTCAATTTGTTTATATACTCGTATGTATATCAATTATGACCACTGACAGCAATGGATTTTTTTTTATATTACACAGAAACTATCAAGTCAGAATCGTTTTTTTTTTTTTTGATTATTGCATTGCTTTCAGATCCCTATAGAAATAATAAAACTCTAAAATCCCTGTCTACTCGTATAATTCATTTAAACGACATCCACGACATCATTTTTTTTTTAGTTTTCAAATTGAAATCACTTTGAGAAGATGTCGTTTTTTATAATGGTAGGTATATTTATCTTATATAGTTATGATTCGTTTATTCGTAGACCGTTCGTCGTCTTACAGGACAAGTTACAAACACGCGTGTTTCAATTTCGGAAGAAAAACGATTGCCGATTATTTTGAGATTATGAGAATAAGAGTACAAAAATTATTTTTAGCAATTACGTACAATTAATTCATGTCTGTTTAATTCAAATAGATTCTATATAACGAGCTATAACGATTTTTCGTGTAAATTCTACAGGACATTATCGACCTAAAATGTTTTGAGAAAAATTAAAATATAAAAGGAATTTAAGGATTTCACTCCTACGCGTACTCGGTCTAATCGCTCCAACGTTTACTGTACACGATTGAAAAATACATTAAAACCGTATGTAAGTATGTACTTATTATATAAAAAATAAAGAAAAACGTTTTGACCGAGTGTCAAATTACGTTCCGAACAGATATTTCAATCGTAATATTGAATTTTAATAATAATATGAAATATTATATTTACATGAACCGGCACTGTTTGTCATAACATAATTTTTATTCATTTTTCTACATACATAAATTATATAATATATTTTATAACTGGTAACCGTTATGTTATTCAGTGAAATATCAAAATAAAACGAATAAATTAAGGAATGAAACTCCATATTAGAATAATATTTATTAATACCGTTTTTAAATTAACAACAAATCGTTTTATTTTCATTTATATTTCTACGTCGTATTGACCGACTTTCGTAATTTATTCGTATTATATATTTATGTACACAGTGTATACCGTTTCGAGTGTATCACGTAATATCTCCGTTGACATTGAATTTAAATTTCGTTTATTGGTATACCTAAGGAAATGTAAAACAATCGTTTTTAGAGACATTTAAAAATTTCACCACTGCGCGCACATACGCAATACAATTAGCTATTTTTTTTTTTAATCACAACCTTTATTATTTTGACATTGGATTAGGATAAACCGAATTTTTTACAAACGCTTTTGTTCAAATAATTCTTTTTCTAAATGAAAGATTGACCGAAGTTATTTCGAGTTTGAATAAATTAATTATTTCGATTATTCAAAAAGTTTAAAACACTAGTAAGAAGTAATTTTTATTTATACGCTTTCATAATTTACAGATTGTTTTTATTAAAAATTCGATCTTGTAAAATTCTCTCCGTTTTGTGTAATGTTAAAATTACACGTTTTAAACCTCTCGTTATCAATAAAAACAATATTTGAGATTTCTCTAGAATTTCATTAGAAAATGTCCCAATTGGAACTGTGTTTTCTAAACAAAGCGGAGTGCTCGCGCATAACGCCATAATCGTAAAGCGAAGTCTCAATGAAATGTTTGGAAATTATTGGATAGGATTACATACATTACATTTCCTTTAGCGAAATTACAAATCTGTGTGTATTCGAATCGTTCGATTGACTTTACAAGACTCGAAAAATTATATGACAATAGCCCGCCGCAGTAGACAATTAACCGTACAACAAATTAATTATTGGCGGCAACCAGTACGGAAATTATTTGTCGACTAATAAATATGTATATTATGATGGATACGTGTCTGGAACACAATGGAGATAATTTCGAACAGTTTATAATGGATAATGTTTGTAATAAAGTTACAACAAGGTAACGTCCAAATAAAAAGTTTTTTTTTTTAATTTTTCTAAAATTACATTCTTATGGGAATAATAATAATAATAATTCGCAAAATAATGTAGAAAACGGGTTAGTAATCATGAAATTTCCTTTTGTTACATCAATCGGATAAGAATTCAATTCGTCCAAATTTGAAATAACTACTGTAATTCGATTTAAAATAAAAAGAAGATTTAAACATTTGGAAATTTCTCTAAAAATGATATTTCTCTAGCTACACCAACAAATCCAAAGACGTCTAACGGAAAGATATTAATTACATTCACCGCGGGACGCACCGTATTTATATATAAAATATATATATATCATCGACTCGACCCAGACATCACGTTTTCCGCAAAATATTACGAATTAACGCCTACGGGTGGTATCGCAACTATATTACATATTATTATATATATATATATATAATATATAATATATAATATATATATGTATTATAATACACCCGCCGCAGGTGGCTTCGGGGATGAAACAATATCGATACGTTCTTAGAATTAAAATCGAAACACGCGATACGGTTTTATATGAGTATCTGCGCAGGTGTACTATAATACAGAGCTTTAGAAAGACGTATACATATAATATTGGAATAGTTAAAATTTCGATTTCCTCGGTTTACGCAAGTGTTGATATTTTTAAATGTAATAGAAACACAATATTATAAGTCTTTTTTTCTATAAATACTTTTGAAAAAATGTTGACAAATATAGCTTTCAGTCTTCTTATGATTAAACGTTCGGTTAAAGCGGGATTAGATGATTAAATGGTTATTCGGGTTATCCACGGAGTAGCTGTGAGTTTTTTTTTTTTAAAGTAAATTGTTGTTTAAAAATTGATTGAAATTCTTCGATTGGATCGAGATACAAACCGTTATATTTTTAACGTGAACTTTGTTAAATGTGTATTTATTATTTTCGTACAATCAAAACAAAATCACGAAACCGACATCAAAGACGATCGATGTGCGTATTGCTCTGTCTCATCATACGGTCCTAGATTTCAAGGCAACGGTACAATCAAAACGACAACAATCGTCACACTGGAACCGAAAACCGAGAGAAAAACCATTCGCACGTATCCTATAAAAGTGATTATTATTCGCAACAATGTATTAACTGAGTCTTGGTACTATCATCGAAAAAATAATTAAAATAAAAGACCGTATAATTATTTATTGTTTTGGAGGGGCAGGGAGGATCCGCGGTAATATTTTATACTTGAGAGAGGACCATGAACCGGAGAAGAGGTTAAGAGCACATGGATTAGAGTAACACTATTGCGATACACAAGGCTAGAATATAATTTCGTATACCCGTAATTCGTCTGTTTTCAGATGTTTACCTATTAATTTCTGTGCACGACTTTTCATCCAGGTAGAACTTTGAGTACTTCGATTGATACATATTGTCTTATAACGAATTTTGCCGTGCTGTCATAATTTAACGAGGTGATTTTTCGATTTCTTCAATAGTTTTTAAACGAGACCAGAAAAAAAAAAAAAAATCATAAAACAATTTATTGTTAAAAACGCGATTTTGTCTAAATTCGTTATTGTATTTCGCCGGCATTTCGAAAATCGTCGTCATCGAGTCTTGAAATTCACAACGAAAAAACTATACATAACATTATATATACTCGATTGTTATAGATTTCGAGCTATTTAAGTCATAAAAAGAGCGTAATGTTGAACATTTTATAAGACAACTTCAACCGTATTAAAAAGATCTTGAAAATCACAATTCTATTACTATTACCGGTTTACATTTTTCGACCCGAGCGTTATTGCGATTAATGCACAACAATCTACTGCTGTTGTATGTACATTATAGAGAGCGAACTACGAAGAAAGGAGATGGCTAACACGCCTATTTACAGTTATGCATCTCATCGATGCTCGTTTGCGCGTTTTATATCATAATTTTTGTTTAACACGACTAACTATTGCGTATTATGTTATTATCGTTTCGAAACGATAATAAATTATTACGATAAACCGTTTTAACAGCACGTATTGTACCAACTCGGAAGTACAAAACGCAATAATTTCAATTCTTATATACACATACGAGTATGCGGAACAAAACGCGTTTTGAAATAATTATTGTTTGCACGGCGTTTTTTTTTTTTTCAGATTTTCAGCCGCGTCGTATGACGTTTTACATTTGGGGCCACGCGTTCAATTCGCACAGAGAGTGTCTCGCGGGCATCTGATAAACGCTATTATAAATTTTGTTCTATTCGACGTTATAAAGTATTTACTTTTTTTTGTTTAATAATTTTTATACTTCTGCGCGCGCAGTTCTAATTTAATTTTTAACGACTCGAAATTAAATTCGTACCCAATTAAATAATATCCAAGTAAATCGATTTACGTTTTAGATAAAAAAAAAAAACAAAATAAAAAAAAATGTTCGCGTTTAAAATTTCTGGTTGTGAGTTTTAACGTAGTCGAGTTTTTTCAAACGGGTCCCCGTTCAAATTCAAATGTTACCGGTCAACTCGTTACCGGTAACGATACACACTATTTCGAATATACACTATTTTTCTCGAGTAGAATTACTATATCGTTAAGCAATAATAATTGTCAAAATGAAAAAATTTGAAAATATCGTATAGAGTTTGTCGAATATCTTCGGCCAAACAATGCCCCCCCGTATAGGTAATATTTGTTTGTTTTTGTTTTTTTCGCATGATATCATTGGACAGTTCTGTCATTCTACAACCGGTTCGATGTGTGTTTACGATAAATATCACTGACGGTACATTATAATCGTTAATCATATTATTATACTCGTAAATTTTATTATTCATCATTGCCTACGCGCAGCATAAACTTATAATTCGAACGTATTTACATATTCACATGTCCATACCCATTATTAGACGGGGAAAATAAAACGAATTTTATTCAACTGCCCACTACGTAAAACACGTTTTGGCTGCGGTCGCTCTTGAGGAGGGCCGTGGGATTGTGAAATAATAACGAAAAACAACAACAGTGAACAAAAATACGAATAATAGTATATAAAAATAAATATATATATATACATATTAACGAGACAATAACTATGATCAAGAAGTCGCCAACATTTTTACATATTTTTTTTTTTTTTTTTTTTGTTTTTGGCGGCAGAAAACATTAACGCCCGTCATTTCGAATTGGTTTTTTAATTTAAGACTCGAAAATATTTTAGGCCAGACGAAACGAATAGAATCTAACGATGTTTTACAAGAAAATAAAAAAAACCCTCGAAAATCAGCGTTTTTTTGATATAATAAATTCGCTTTTTCCACGTGTTTATATATTCCGACGTCGTTTTAATACAATTACCGTTTACCACGGCAAACGTGTACTCATACCGGCTACACTGCTCCTATAGCAATAAAATAACTGGTAATCGAATGAAATAATAATCGCTCGCACGCTAATATATATTTAATATTATACGAGCATGTAGTATTGACTTCGGCAGGAGGATTCGTTGAACTCCATAAAATCGTACGAAAGACAAGGGAGATGACGTCAAAAAAAAAAAATAAACAAAACGTTTTATTTATTGTCACGAGACGATTGTGTAATACGATCTGCGGTGGTGTTCCCACCGACGTTTTTATTATTATTAATAATATTATTTATTTTTTCAACCGTTTAACAACGGCTCGGAATCGGGTATTTTATATTTCTCTTGCGGCCACGCATGTTAATATTAGTGAGAAACGATATCGCAGTAATACAACAATTATTATATATTTCTTTTTCTTTTTACGATTACGTTTTAATTCTTCCGTTAAAACGGTATTCAATGTAATGCGAAAAAAACCGTAACGGTAACGCGGCTCGTAGAGTTTAAATACACGTATAATAATATTAAAAATATATCGCTTGATTTTTATATAAAAACCGATCGATTATTATCAGTCTCGTAAAATAATATACATATATTAATATTAAAAAATAAAAATACGCTCTCGCATTCGTCTACTCTTTTGCGTATGAAAAAATGTAATAAACGTAGTAAGTCAATAACACGCGTTGCTCCCACCCCACCACCGAACGGAATATAAAAATAATATTTGCATAGTAATGCCGTTTTCACATGCCGTTCTCGAGCACTGTATGAGATCAGACGTATAATCTCGGATTTCCCAGCTACAGCCACTTTACCTTATACACTATTAAAATATATATTCCGATATTTAAATAATAATAATAATTATAATATATACATCGTATACTGCACGAACAATTATATTGAGCTATATAAATTATACCCGTTTTGCTCGCCATCTCCACCCCGGTGTCACGACGATTGTTGTACACGATTTCGACGACCTAAACGTGGACTAGCTCGTGTCGGGAATCACACGATGTAAATATACATTTTATTTTTCTTACGATTCAAAAGTCGCTACGATAACTTCTCCGAGTGCTAAAAAAAAAAAAACTGTATAATATTTTATATTATTGTGCTTACAGGCACTCACTCGTAACCTGCAGTAAATTATTTTTCAATAAAAATATACCTTAATTCTAACAGTAATTTGTGCGTACAAAATGGACATTTATATATGCTGGTAGGATAACATTTTAAGTCTTACAGAATGAGGTAACTTTATTATCTGATATCAAATGCGTGTTAAGATTCAGGAAGCGATACGACGAAGTCGTTTCCCGATAAAATGAAATAGGCATTCGTTTCCATAAATCAATACGTGTCGTCATTGTAGTTGTACGTTAATTTTTAAATTTCGTTGAAGTATTCTTGATTTATCAACAACGAAATCACGTTGGGTTTCAAGGTAAAAAAAAATAACAGATTACTGAATTAATGCTGAAAAATGGCATTTTCGAATTGTATTGGATTTTGTCTCAAATTTTCTATTGCTCGGATGAATTAAAATATTAAAAATAATTCATCTCTCCAGTTTTTCATACTGGCTTTTCACTTTTTATTTAGATACTGTTCAACACACAAACGCTTACATATTTCCTCGATATAAATATTAGTTTTATTTAAACATATAATGTATATTTTTATATTACATTGTGATTATACTATGTTATAATATTATATATTGAGATCAACAATGTATAAATTTTTAAAAAACAATTATTTCAGCTTCGCAATTTATTACTAAAATGTATTTTTACACACGCCAAAAAAGAGGAAAAAACACATACAGATCGTAATATACTACAACAGCGTATAATATGAACAGAGGTCAATCGTGCTCGTCATGGTGACGTATTCATCGAACGTTCTAGAATATTCTAAATAATTCCGTTTAAAATATAAATAAAATTAGCGATTACTTAATTTTTAATATATTATTAAATTTTTCTTTTTTTTTTAATAGTGCTTAACTGCGATTACTATAATTTTTATTTGTTCGGCACATAACAAGAACTGTTTTGTTTTTTTATACTTTTACCCATCGACTCTATTTCTCGCCGCAATTATCGTACCTTCAGCTTCAAATCTTGATTCTCCTTAAGTCGTTGTCTCGTCTAGCTGCGACTGAATAAAATTACGAAATCGCTTCGTAATATAATAAATTTGAACATTCGAAATAATGATTGAACGTAATAACGAATCTCGATGTTTTTTCACTCTCTATTAGTGTAATTTTCAGCTAGTGAACAAAACACTAAATAAACAAAATTGATTAAAATTACAACTTTATTTATTTACCTAATTTTCTGAGTAACGTGTGTAAATGCATATTTATATGTTTCTCGGAACTACAAATCCCTGCGGCGTGTTTTATAATAGATTATTATTAAATTACCTCACTTTGTGGAATTTGAAATGAGTTTTCTTGAACGAATCCAGAACTCGCCTGCTCTTTTTCTAAGTGATTAAAAGCAATTTTGTTAAGTATCTCTTTTAGAATCGTGAAAAAGAAACAAATCAATTGTCAATTTAAACAAGACATAAAAATGAGAGAAAACACAACAAATGGGACTGGTGATCTTTACGAAATTCAGTATGAAAAATAAAAAATATATACGAAAATGAGTGGAACAATGTAATGAATTAATATGCATTGATTTAATAATAATTTAATGAATACATGTGTCAAACGCAATTTTCGATGTACTCATGTGTACACGTTTGTTTGGGAAACTTATCACGCCAAACTCGACAAAAATGTGATTAAATCGTTATAAACAAGACAATTAAATAATTTTACTACGCCAATACTAACTGTTACATATTATGCATATGATTATTGTATAAACATACGGTGGAGATTGTCAACACGATCATTTTTCGTGTATAATCGTTTCATAATAAATGCCTGATCATCATATATTTTATATTATTTCGTATTAACGATTTTATCGACACCAATAATAACGAATACAATTTAACATATTATTATAATATCCTTCTTCGCCTTGCACTCCCGAATCCAAGAAGTTCACCATCCTAATCCTGTACTTCCGTAGAGCTATTCTCAATTCCACCAACCCATACCTCTTTTTCCGTACTCCTCGCCCTTCGACATTTAATTTCCATTCTAACTTCCTCCGAATCGTCTTTGCCCATAACACGTGTGAACCGTATCGACTTTTCTCCACCAACACATTTGCCACTACTCCTTATGTATTCATTTCTCTTTATTATTATTATTATTATTATTATTATTCCATCGGTTTCAGTGGCCGTTCGCAGATCCATCATTGCATTAGCGCACTTCATTCCACTTGTCTCTTCTAATACCACGACGCTCTAAGTAATTGTCCACTCCTATTGTTGTCATATCCTCCTCAGCTTTGTCGCACAATGGTTACTGCCGGTTCCGTTACTGGCTCTGAACTCGAAAACATATCATTTTAGACCCGAAAATTCACATATAGTAAACGGATAAACGCACGGCTCCCGCAAAAAGCATTTAATGTATTTAAAAACCGCATCATTCGTTTTGCCGTGTATTTTATGCGTGCTCAGAAAATTCAAATCACTCGGCGGGATGCGAGTATAACGTCGTCATTATAATATGGAGCTTTAGTGTTTTTCCTAATGCAAGTCATTACCGTATAAACACGTTTCATCCAAGGGCGAACTACCCACACGCATTATAAATATTATTGTCATTATCGTTGTTGTTTAATAATAATTAATGTATATTAACCATCAGACTGTACGTTATACAGACATTTTTTTTTTTAATGCGATTTCGCGACCTATTAGAAAATTTCAGTTTAATGACGTAAATTTTAAAACTTCGTAGAATATAAATAAAACGTCAATTCTGTTAGCCTTGTATTCTTCGATATTTAAGAGAAAAATTACCCGTGTTGGGAATGAATATTAATACAAGAAGCTGCTGTTGGTACTACCGTTTACAAAATATATACTAGTAAAAACAAAAAAAAATTTAATACAAACATGACGTCGTGTATTTTTACGTACTCGAACGAATCTTACTTTATATATTAAAATAACACGTTTTTAATACTTCAATAACACGACGTGTTTTATCTTCGAAATCGTGTATTATTCGGTCGAGGAGGAAAGGATTAACAAAAAAAAAAAAAAAAAAATGTATACAGTATACTTTAATTTGTATTTTATATAAATTTTTGAATTTTTCTAAATTATACTAAAATTATCCCATAAATACATATATATGTACTATAAACTATCGGCTGTAATGTTATTATTAAAAATATTTTTTATTGTCGCGTAATATGGGTCATCATTCCAGGTCAAAGTTGTAAAAGATTAAATATTTTTTAAATATAAATTTCGGTTGCTGATTTAGAGCAAGCAATGCATCTTTTGCGCTCCTACTAAATACGCCATTGATTAGAGTATTTAAAAACATACATCACATAAATTTTTACGAAATTAATAAACAACTTGGCACTCGTAAAGTGTAAAAAAAAAACTATTGATTATAAATAATTCAAATATTAAACGAAAATCATTATCGAACGTAAAAAGTTAAAAACACAAATATTTTGTACGCATTTACAAAATATTATACAAACCAACACTTTTTAAATATTTTCAGTTACGACGTTTCGGATTTATTTATACATGTATTGTAATATAATATTATTACGTTTATTTACATATAATTATAATAATAATAATAATATAATTTTACGAGAACATACGCCAATCACTGTTGTTATATATCGTAAGAAATAAACATTAAGTACAACGGGATCTCCATAAATCGAAAAAGAATGCTGTTTCCCTACGAAAATCTCGATGAATTAGAAGAAAAATTCGAACTCTTTCGAAGGCTGCTCTCTCTAACATACTATTCAGAACGTATAGACAAACTGTTGGTTTTCAAAATCGCATGACTAATATCGCGGATTATTTATGCTGATAATTGTATTTTGTAATCGCTTATTTGTGTGTATGTTCGTTTCGTACATTGTCAGTCGCAAATTGCGATCCTTCGGTTACGTGTAATAAACGCCCATGATAAGTAAATATAAGTACCTATTAAAAACCTCTTTAAGTCGCATTGTTTTTTTTTCTAAAACCTTAGCAATTTGATAAGTTAAAGAAAATTTCGTTTCCCTTGAACTTTGACTTATCAAGGTACTAGTGCATAAATAATATATTAACGTTTAGAACACGGAAGTCGCACCTACGTAGGATCCATACTTGTTTTCCTTGGTTTTCAGTGTTTTAGAATAGGTACGATTAGATTAGACAATATGAATAATAATAATAATAATAATAATAATAATAATAATAATAATAATAATAATAATAATAATAATAATAATAATAATAATAATTGCAATTTTCGTTTTAATAGATTTTCTAGAAGAAAGAAAAAACAAATAAATGTTTTATTGACGTCGAAATAATAATAAATAGATATAGTTACATCTAAGAAGACAGGTAATTGGTCGTGTTTTGTCGGATGGATGCAGAAATTGTAAACGTTTGGTTTGTTGCTTTGTTATTAAGGCGTGGAATAAAGACACTACGGTTTTCGAAGGATTCGGTTTTAAGTGCCAATTTTTCAAATATATCAAGATCATCTTCTAGAGTACGTTTTATGGGTTCTGCCGTTGTTACTTTGCGTTGTTATGTCCATGTATCGTCAGCATATACACTTTCTTTTAGATATATCGTGTTCGAGTGGTCGTGAGTATAAATATTAATAAGTATCGGGCTAGAACTGACCTCTGTGGCCGTTCATTGTTGAGTACGCGGAATTCACTGACCCTATCTCCAAGCAGAGTATTCTGCAGTTTGCCCAAGCCGTTTCTTATATATATATCTTAGCAGAAATTGACGAACCAGATTGAGTAATAGACCACGTTTTCAAACCGCGTCACGGGAAAAGTCGACAAAAGCTGCGTAAGTTTTAATACGATTGTAGTTGTACGCTTTTATCGGGTAAGGTGTTATCGCAAGGATCTGGTCGTAGCATCCTCTATCGTGTCGAAAACCTGCTTGGAACATCGGCATAACTTTTCTCGGCCGTGGTCATCGATGCGCTTTAAAATTAAAAGTATTCATTCCTTTAATTTGGACATAACATAGAGAAGCGATATTCTTCGGTTGCTTGGATCATCTTCTGTGACATGTTTGTCAGGTTTTTTTTTTGACACGCGTAGTTATTATACATACATGTAGCTAAAGCTCATCACCGTGGCAACGGATATTCAAAAATAATTTACTAAATTTATTAACGTCATAACCGAATTCGGTAATATGTACATCGCTATTACGATAGTGTACTCACTGATTGTCCGCAACGTATTGCGATGATTTCAAAAACCGGATCGACGTCACGTGCGCACAATGATCAAGAAAAAGACTAAAAAGAGTCACTCGTCCGACGCGTCTTACGAGAGTAATTTCAGTGACGGGGAATTGAGAGCTCACGGATTGACGAAGGTCCCGGGTTCGGTGGTCCAAGACACAGAATCGTTATGGGACTACAGACTGCCGGTCGCATTGCGACTGCGCAAAAAAATCAACTCTGTCGGCAATTGGATCCGGAAATCTGCAGTGGAGCTGAAAGAACGGCTGGACGTTCAGGACGTTTCGAATGGTAAAATAGATTCGAAGTCGACGTCGGTCGAAACACGAAAAGTGGACAAAAGTCAACAAACGTGTTTGTCAAATCTAACGGGAATGATGTCACCTGTGAGTATGGGTGTTTATGCGATATAAAACCGCGTATACGGCCTGCAAGGAATACGCGCGTCTTGTCCAAGTGGTACACGATGGTGTACGGTGAGAAAAGTACCTAGTAAGCTGTTTTGAGTGTTGAAAACGACCTACCATCTCACACACGTGTATTTATAACATATATGCGACAATGTCTACGTTGAAAATAATATATTAAAGATCAATAAGAACAGTGGAGTCACGAACATTTCGTCCACAATGGGGCAAACGTTAAAATTATACCGTCTAAAAAAAATTAGGACCTATAAAGAATTAATTTTTTTTTTTTTTTTTGTATTGCTTTCAACATTTCGCTTTATCTGATAACCGAATTTATTTGTACAAATTAATAATTTTTTATTTTTTTATAGGTCCCCCGTTCTTCTAAATTTGTTTGGCGCAATGTCTCCAAAAAAATTAGCTCCATAATGCCACTGCTGCGACACACTGTTCTTATATACTTATCAGGTTTCAAAGCACTCGCAGCGTATCCATCACACTGGGTCACTAATTATTATATATAGTGTAACGTAGCCAAGTTAATATAATATAAACACGTTTCGGAGTGTGTAGTCGAGTTCAAATACGAAATTTTATTTTTCCGTATTACCACTGATGTTTTTGACAAACATTGATCAAGAATTTAGTTTTGATTTTTAACGAATGATTATCAAAAAAAAAAAAAAATATATATATATATAAATAATTCAACTCTGCGGTTTTTTTCGGGGAGGTGGAGGAAGGATTATAAATTAAACATGTATCGAACCCGAGTTAAAAATAATATATTTTATTCTATACAGAGGCGGACATACAAGCCCTGCAGGGTCCAGGACGCAAATTTTATTTTTTTTCTATTCATTATTATTATTATTATTATAAAGTGACGTGTTAAAAATGTATAAAATGTCGATTCTGTCGGTTAAACCGTTAGTTAAATTAATTTAAAACCTAATTAATTAGTTAAAAATTAAATTAATTAAGAACAAATCAAATCAATTTCGAATATCCAAACAGTCTCTCTGTATACACTATCGTGAACGGAGTTGCGCGCAATGATTTCATAATATTATTATTATTATTATTATTATTATTATTATTATTTTCAAACACGATTAATGTTTTAACGATTTTTTTTTATTATTATTTAAAGGAGCGCTCAATGTCCCGATAGTGTCAGATCTATAAAGACGGACAATTCTCAAGTCCCGGCCCTGATAATACATATATTTTGTAGCATAATCCTTCTAGTGTCTATATGATTCGAGGTCATGTCAGCTACGTTACTACCAGAGCAAACGGGTTTCTTTTAAGCATATGAGGTGCGCCTATTCTTCATTCACTACGGCGGCGTTTACCGATAAATATCGCGTCCTGTTTCGTTAAAACGACCAAAAATGTATTTACGGGCAACGAAAACTGCAAGTAATCCGTCCTAAACGCGTCATTTTTAAATATTTAATAACATTATACGCGCGTAAATATAATTTACTCGTCTGTTTCGTACAATAACATGTTCGCACTAGCCTTGAACCGTTTCGCTGTATCAGTGTACTCAGCACACGTAATACGGCCAGCTAATATTATTGGTGTACTCTTTCATACGCTTATAATCATTTTGCAAAAACAATCGGAATTATCAACTTGTTGCGCTGTTCGACCGAGCACGCCGAGAGACGCAAGTCGAACGCCCAATACTCCCAAACCGACTTCGTATTGATCGATTTAAGGTTAAAAACCCAACCACAAACCTATAGATAGGACGACAGGGATATTCAGCCGTATAGGAAACGAAGGGATGAGTGGTTGATGAGACTAAAATAGTTGTATTATAACGATTTGAAAAGACTTTGGCCATAAGCGCGTGAAATAATCTCATCCGATGAGGAAATAAACTGATACATTTTTTTTATGAATACAATAATTTTCGTTGTTTTATTTTATTCGATTCTGAGCGGAGCGTGAAATGTATCGGCGGTTTTACAATGATGTGTGTTATTTATTTTTTTTTTTTTTCATGTCTATACCCAATAATTTTACCAGAAGGAGTGCTTCAGATCTTTACGGTCATGCCAGTTTTCCGATAGCGTATCGTATCTAGTTGGTACTTTTGGAGAAGTCATTTTTCGATTTTATCAATAATTTTTATGATGCGTCAGAAAAAATTAATACCGGAAAATCACACATCATAGCGGGATTTCGTCGAAATCGATTATCGATTATTTCTTCATCGTAATTTTGAAGCCAATGCCAATAGGAACTTGAAATATTCACCGAATGCGTAACGTTATATTGTAAATTTAAAAAAAAATTTCTCAAAAAATCACTTTTAAACTATATTTTTACAACAATCGTAGATTTTAATTTCATAAATATTGTATACGAGGTAGTGTATGAGGAGCGGTCGCTCTAGGCGCCTACAGGTGGCGAGGGACGTCAAAATGTCAAATGGAAAAATTTGCATTTTTTGACGCTCGGAATAAAAATGAAAATTTAATTTAAAAAAATAAATAAATAAAACGATATCGTGTTTTTTTTCAATTATTATATAATATTATTACACATTTCCTACGTCAGATTATATTATTATTATTATTATTATTATTATTATTATTATTATTATTATTATTATTATTAAAGCGACCGACTGAAATTAACACCGAATACTAATTTAATTGTGTAACAGAAAGATCGTTATTTACGTCTGAGAAGCACGCGAGTGTAATAATTATAGAGCTTCTTAATTAAATTTACTAACAAGAGTTTTTTTTTCTCGAAAATTCGGTAATTACTGCATATTTAACTTAAAATTAAATACAATTTATTTGCGGTGTGAAAGTGTCGACGTAAAAGACGACCTCACTTTACCCCACGTCAAGGGGATTGTTTTTCATAAAAGAAGTAATTTTTGGTAATTAAGACACGTGAATTGTAATGTGAATTAGAATTTTAAAAATCGTTAACCTCGAGTTTTATATTAAAGAAAAAAAAAACATATTCTCAAGTTTTCCGACAAAGCGTATATTTTATTTTTATTTCTTTTGAGGGTGCTACGTTATTCCATTTATTAATAATATAAATAATATTATCAGTCTTGTAAAAGATATATTTTAAAAGTATTTAAATACATATACAGGTACTTGTTTTTAAGAGTATTTAAAAATACGTGTTTAAATACTTAATGAGAAAAGTAATCGAATATAAATACGGATATTCGGTAAAAGCGTTTACAATTAATACTCGTAATTAAAATTTTTTTAACATTAATTTTACTAACGATTTGACTCTTAAAACTAAAATCACTTACTCCTCTCCTCTCCCCCCGAACCAAATACACGTAAACCCTATAACTTTTTGTGTGACTAATAATAATAATAATAATAATAATATTTTTTTTTTACCAACACTATAGTTTTGTCAATTACACTCTAAATGGTAAAATTACAATCTTATATTTTTACTCGCTCAGACTTTTTTCTCAGACTCTTCTACATTACACTCGTCTGTATTATTCATTTTGAAAACGTGAACATTTTTTTTTTTTTTTTTTATTTCAAATACAAATTTTGTAACGTACAGTACGACACACCACACACGAGTAAAACACGCGCCGTACAGAGTGCCGCGAAAAGGAAAATTACAAAAATATAAATGTCATTCGTTATGTTTATACATAAGGTATTTTATCGATTAACAAATGTCTTCGAACCTGTCGCGTCCCCGAGGCAGTCGGCGGGATTGCTCGCGTCGGCTTGAACGGAAAAAAACCGCAGCGGCTAACCGACGATGCCCACCATAACCAGTACAATTTGCGAACTCATAAATAATAATTATTACGAGAAATGACAAAAGTGTTTTTTTTTTTTTTTCTGTTTTGTTTTGTTTCGTCGTACACAGTCCGTGTCAGTAAAAAAGATTTCGAAACCTATTCGTTTTCATATGACAGATATTCGAAAGAAAAAACGTATACTAAACACATACTACTTGCGAATACTCGTATTAAAAGCATTTCGAATTACGTATTTGAGTGCCATAAATGTATTCGAACGGTACTATTTTATTCGAAATACTTTAAAGGCTCTGTCAAACAGAACGCGTTATTCGCGCGCGTGAAAGCGTTAATAACGTCGCGTTATAGATCATCGCGTTGTATTAAATTACAAATCATATCGGCTGACACAAACATGGCTCGTCGGCGTGATTAACGCGACGGTAGAACGCGACGTTGTACAAAATCACAAAATCACGCACGGTAGTACGTTATTTTTGGCGTTCAGATAATGGTGGAAGAAGGTTAGCCTACATAAATATAAATAAATGTTTTCCATATAATACATTTATCAATTATTGATACAAACATGTGTTTCGAGTACATATATCATTCTTGCGATAGCTGTCGTTCCGTTGTTGTTAACAATAAAAATTTACTATAAAATATAATTTATTAATTTAAAATTAACTACAAAAATAACTAGAACGACTCATAGTGTTGGTGAAAAAATTTAAGTTTATTTATGACACAAGTTGCAAAAATTACAAGAATAACTAGTGGACATATTTCCAATATAAGCCACACTTCGCAAACGTATGAACAATAATAATACTGTATCGTCATATCGAGACTATTACGAACCGACTATAACGCGACGCTTTTTGGTTTCTGTGTGACGTGGATAACGTTGGCGACAGCGTTCTTAACCGCGACGGTACTAACGCGACGTTAATAACGCGTTCTGTTTGACAGAGCCTTAAAACACTGAATATTATTACTGTTCCACGCCGACGACGACGAGTATCGAAAAAACCTTTATCGTCCCAACAGTTCACAACAGCTCGCTCTATATCTTCGTTTTTTTTTTTCTTTTTTTTTGCCTATCGCGCCTCGTGTATTACTTAATTATTATTATTATTATTATACGGTCAGAACGATTAAATGCCGTGAATTTCTTTCTCGTTTTTTTTTTTTGATTCGCCAGAAACGTCGCCGCTGTCGTCGTCCGGCTAACGTAACCGCGGAACCACCGCCGCTGCGGCAACGAGACTGCCAAGTGCCGTGTGTCCCGGACGCGTTGCCCGCGTCCAGAATCGTGTACGCGGTAAACGTACTGCTGAACCGGGTGTTCAAGACGTTCGCGGATTTCCGGCGGTACGGCGGCGAGAAACGGTCGTCGCAATGTTACGCGATGCGCGTGCGAGTGTTGGACAAGACGATCTGTCTGGTGCGCATGCTCAGCCGTCTGCTGGAAGACTTGTACCGCGCGAACCGCGACGGGAATTACGTGTGCCGGTACGACGGGCTCGTCGATGACTACGACGCGTGTCGCAAAACGTATTTGGAAATCAAAAAATACGTACGGATCGAGCGACATCCGCCGCCGCCGCCGCCGTCGCTTACCGCTCGGACGAATAACACTTGAGTAGATGAGTATCTCGCAGCGATATGTTATAGGGGGAAAAAGTTATAAGGAGTGTATACACACGCGCGTACCCGCATCATAATCGTGTATGCTCCGTGAAAATATAATAATAACTAGGGTCCGGATTTTTATGCATTTACATGTTTGTGATGAGTGTATGCAGTTCAACGGGAGTGAGAAATGTGAACGATTTGTGTAGCAGAGAATCTATAGAAAAGAGTTCATTTTGCATATAAATGCATATTTTAAGGTTAAGAGCATATTTGGAGAATTTGGCATAATAAAGCGTATTTTGGTACATAATAGTTATTTTATTTATATTTCACTATAGAAACTAGATTTATGAGTTCATAAAGTGTTGTGGGAAAATATTTTATTTCCTGTATCTTATATTTTTGGATAATTTGTATTAAAACTATGTCTTGCTTATCGAAACACATTGATCAACAACAATGAAGGCCAGTTATATTAAAATTTCCTTCATACAATTATATTTTTAGCATGATTATTATTATTATTATCGTGATTTTTAGTCTTATATTGGATAAACACGCTGCCTCGTGTTGTCGTACATTTAGTTGGTATTTAATCGCCGTGCAGTAGTCGCCATTTGGTAATCGCCTATAAATATAATTTCGTAATCCGCATTCCGTAAACAAACGAATTTCTTTAATAATTTTTATTATTATTATATATTATAAATATATATTAGAATATATTATTGTTAACTCTTTTTATAAAAAGTAAATATCGATTCATATCTATTAATCAAAATGTTTTTATTTCTTTAAATTGTTTTTTTTTTTTTATATAAATCGTCTTCATTGTATATATTTATTTTTCATAAATATTTACCAAAGATAAAGATATATATATAATGGTGTAAAATAATTAAATACATTTTTTTTATTATTATTATTTTTAACTAAAGTGCACTTTATTAATTTAATGTAATTTTTTAACATGTTTTGTTCTTTAATTAATGTTGTAAGTTGATGTCGCAGTGTCGGTAATAAAAAAATTAAGTTTGTTTAATTAAGTTGTATTAATATATAAGGGAAAAACTTAAAAAAAATTATAAATGCATATGTTTTGGGTAAGAGCATATTTTGCATATTTTTAAAAAAAATAAGAGCATATCAAGTGCATATTTATAGGTTTTTTGATGCATAAATGCATACTATTTTAAGGTTTTTAAATGCATACAAATCCGGACCCTAATAATAACAATATATTATTATTATTATCACTTGGGGCGATATTATTATCCCAGAGTGTATTTTGAATACTTCACAAAAAGATGTATTCCAAATACTATTAATTTTTTTTTTTTACTAGTTTTCGGTAATACGCGCGAATCGCTAAAAACGACAATCCCATATAGAGAAATCCTTACGATAATTATTACAATAAAAATACGCATAATCGGTATAAAAAAAAAAACAAAAAATAAGTTGAAAACAAAGAAATTTTGTAAACTGTGATTTGAATTTTAAACGAACAATTACGGTTGATGTGTTTTTAATATTATTTAATTTTATAAAAAATATATTATTTTTTTTTTTTTTTTTTTTTACACGCGATTCATCCAAAACTGAATTTTCATTAATATTCTCTATGTTAAAAATGTCTAAATGAAAATCCGTATTAAAAGCAATGGTATCATAATTTTTTTAAACAATACGTTTAGCAAAATTTGAATTCACATTTATTCTATATTATATCTAGGTTTGCCAATTTAAAATCTATTACAATTATTTGAAAATATATTTATTTTTATAATTTGTTCAATTAAATTAATATCAAATGTGATTTTAATATTTAAGCGAATTTTTCTGATAATACATTTCGATATTTCATACCAATTGATAAACAATATAAACGCCAACAATGCACAAATACACTTTTGAAACCTCAATTCAAATTAAAATAAAAAAAATATGAAATGTAATATTAAAAGTGAGCATTTTATATTGGGTGTGTTTACAAAGGCTATATGCTTATTAGAAAAAAAAATCTACATTTTAAAACATTGTAACTTTTTTGTACTGTAATTTACGAAAACATTAACACTACGAGATGCATTCGAAAATATTACTCTTGACATTTGGTAATAATTGTGTAAAATAAATTTATCCCTAACGCCACAATATAAGTTCTACTTGTTTATGGAAATATATTACGTATTGAAAGAAAAATTCAAAGATTAATATAGATATACCTCGAGTTAACCAATATATCAATCCATTCGAAATGCTTAATATTCTGAAACGGGCAAGTGTAGAATAGTTTAGAACTGACCACATCCAGTATTTATATAACGTTTTACAAATATATAATTATATCTTATAGGCTTTTCTAATTCCAAAGGAAAAATGTTTGTACAAATCTGAACGATGAAATATTCATTTTCTTTTTTTTATTATTTCTAAAGCAACATTCTTATACATAATATAGACGTATAAGCATACTATTTACTGTAAAATGAGAGAAAATCTATATATCAATGTTATTTTTTTTTTTATATATAATTATAATTTTATATTGTGATGCCTTTCATTTTGATGCACTATAATCAATAATCATTAATCACATTCCTTTAACGTATTATGACATTAGTATGATAAACAAGTACAAAAACAACCAATTGTCATAACATAATTATAATCAGTAACCGCATCGGAACTTAAAATATAAAAACAATGGTACAGTTCAGACCGATTAAGATGGTAAAAAAAAGTTAGTTTTACAAATAATAAAACTATATGGTAAAGTAGTCGTGTCGTAGAAGACATTAATTTAAAAAACAAAAAAAATGTAACTATTAATAATAGTTAAAAATACTCAACAACATAATATTATAAATTTGTATATTACGATTAATCATATAAAAAAAATTACAGTAATTTTATCCCTCTGAGTCTATAACAACAAATTAAAAACCAAAATTACATAAAAAAGAAAAAATTTTTAACTAAAATCCTTTATTAAATTTTATAAATTATAATGTCTGTAAATTCATTGAATATTGTTAATTGATCCCAAACGTTTGATTGCTCCTAACTGTGCTTGTGCCGAATTTTTCAATGTAAATAGGTGTAACAGTTCTTTTTCTGATTTAGACAATGTTATAGCTTTTTCTAAACATTCGATGGCTTTTTCTACTTTTCCTCTAAAACACACATAGTACAATATCAAATATAAATATTACATAATACATTTTACAATAAAGTAATAAAAATAAATAAATGTCATAAAATTAAAAGTACAATTCAACACATTATCAAAAATGTAGTTTTTAGAAATATTATTTACGATTATGAAGAAAATAATACAATATGAAATTATAGTCAATTATGATGAATTTGACTTTACTCGTAAAAATTACAGCCCAACTTTGTATATTACTCGTAGTAATATTAGTAACTTTTATAAATATTTCAACACAGCAATTTTCTTATAATTAACACAATATAATGTTTCATTAACGACGTTTTACATTAATACAACAATGTTGGTGTGCAATTAAAAATATTCATCCCTAAGAGGTCTTTCAATAATAAATCGAAATTATTAAAAATAAAAATATCTTACGATTGAATATAAAGTGTTCCTAATGTTTCATAAGCATAATCACATTTTGGATCAATTTTTATTGCCTGCTCAAGGAATTCAAACGCTTCATCAACTGAATTTTTCCAGGATAATACAATCAAAGCTAGAAAAAAATAAATAAAAATGTTACGTCAATAGTTGTATTGGTTTAAATGGAAATATTTAATATTATAAAACATATATTTTTACCTCTATGTACGAGGAAAGTTCCATTTTCTGGATAGATTTCATGAACCTTTTTGAATAACGAGTCTGCCTCTTCATATGCTCCTTTTTCTGACAATGCCTTTTAAATTAAAAAAATATGATATAATATGTATGTTTTTTTTTCAATTAATAAAAAATATATGATATTTACTTGGGCATATAGTGTATAACTCTCATCATGATTGGGATATTTAATAATGAAATCCTTTAATTTTCTTAAAAATTTTTCTACATCCAACTCGTTTGACATTTGTTTTGCATAAAGATACTGTGCGTAACAACATTGTACACTTGACAAAATGAACTGTGGATTCATCTCGACTGCTTTTTTAAATTCTTCGACAGCTTTCTCGCCATTCATTTCTAATAAATAAATCTAAAATAAAAATGTACATTCATAATAATTAATATTAAATTTTTTTTATATAGTTATTACTTGAGCTCGGTGGTGATACACATCGGAACAATTCGGATCGACTTTCTCTGCTCGTTTTAAATCTTCAAACGATTTTTCCGTTTGTTCTTGTTCATGATAAACCGAGGATCGTTTGATTAATGAATTGATCACCAACTATTAGTAAGAAATTTAATATTACTACAATTCAAAGAAAAAAAAATTATCTACAGAATTATGACAAAAACTGTATACATTTTACATTACTACTGTTGTATTATTATTTATAATGTAAAATATTCATAAATTCTTATAAAAAACCAGGATACTTGTTAATGTATTAGTAATTTTTTTCAACTTCCATTTTAACAGATATATAATAAGAATGAATATAAAGAATATTTATTCTATATAGAATATGAAGATAGTACCCCTCAGCTATAACACTTATTTTACTATGAACTTTGCTTGCATAAAACTTTGGCCAAAAAATATATAATTACAGTGCTTAATTCATATTTGGCCAACGCGCTTGGATTGTATTTAAAATATTATACATTCATTACTCAGTAATAACTGACTAGAAAACGTTTAATTAGTGATGTGTTCGAAGCTTACTGAAATTTCTGTTGCAGCATCAGACATTGTTCTTGTATGGTGGCTTATTAGAGATTAAAATAAAAATAGCTCTCATAGCGTTATAATATATATATTGTTTAAAGAAGTGGTTCCCAACTAGTGGTCCTCAGACCACTGGTGGTCCATGGACTCATCTCAAATGGTCCACGAATGAAGAAATTTAAATTTAAAAAAAATGAACGAAATTATATTTAAATTTTGTTATTTACTTAAAATAAGTGATATAAAGAGGAGGAGATTGAAATCAGGCTGTGGTCCGTGACGGTGGACATTTTATAAAAGTGGTTCGTGCCTAGTGTTGAATTGGGAACCACTGGTTTAAAGTATATACACGCATATGCATGCGGTAACGAATCATGAAATTGCATTATTAAATGGTTATACCTTATTTGGAACTCCTGATTTTTCTATGATCGTGGTAAGAAATTCAATTGCAACTTCATAATTACCACGTAGTATAGAAAAAGTAGCAAGCAAATTTAATACCAACATTCTACGTATTAAACTATTGTCGGGCTTTTTCAACTCTTCTTTACAAGCATCTTCAATAATTTCGTAATTTTTATCCTTAAGACATTTTAACGCCAATTCTAAACCCGTGCTATAAAATAATAATAATAATACCAATAATAATTTCATAATGTTGTTATCTATTGTTTTTAAGTTTTAAATGTTAAACCAATTATTTTACTTGAAAATGATTAATGTCAATTAATATCGAATATCACAATAACGTGACTAATATAATAAAAATTTAACAATCCACTTACTTTACATCCGATTTTCTTAATGTTTGGGAAAATTCATCATCAAACGGATCATTGCAGAATGACTTCATATAATTACTAATAAATGTTTTTGTTGGCAAATTGAAAACATTACTTCTCATGTACTTCTCTACATTTGCCTTGCCTAAATGTATGCAATTTAAAATATTCAAACATATTTCATAATAATATCTATTTTTACTATGTAAAATTAACATACAAATACTAATTAATATTTACTATAAAAATATCTGTATAACATTCTAATGCACGTTTGAAATTAATTTTAAAAAGAAAAATCTTATCTTACTCAATTGTTTTATTAAACTGTCTGCAAACATTACGTCGGAATCGTTTTTGAATTCGTCTAACATAATCACAGTTGTAATGTCTTCTAGAGCGAGTTTAGTGTTTCCTAATTGCGCAAGCGCTCTTGATCTTCGAGACAAGGCTTTTTTGTACGACGGTACCAATTTTATGGCTTTATCACAATCAGCCACACAATTTTCATTATCATTCTAAAAATCGTGTACGTCCGTTAATACGTGTCGGGGAAATGAACATTTGGGTATGACCGAATGAAAAAAAACTTTTAACCATGAATTAAACGTTTATTACCAGTTTACTGTAAGCAGCTGCTCGATTTTGATACAAAACAGACGACAATCCTTTTTCAGATTCTGGACACATGGACAACGCTTGTGTGTAAAAAGTAATCGCCGCATCGTAATTCCCTTTTGAGAACTCTTCGTTACCTCGTTTTTTGAATTCTTCGACTTTTTCCGCTACGGTCGGCACCTACAAAAAATTAAAATTAAAATAAGGAACCGACTACGACGGGTCTCTCGTCGTGCGACGTATTAACCGACTTTTTTGTGATTGTCAACATCGCACTGATCGATTCCATTAGTAGCCGACGGTATTTTATTACTGACGACGTCCTTCTTCCTGTCGATTTTACGGGCCGTTTTCGAGTAATAATAATAATAATAGTAAGTGACGCCCAGGCCCACGGCAAAACACGGTACGCACACGGCCAAACCGACCTTCCAGTTGGACAGGGCACCGAACGATGAATCAGTGGAGTCGGACATCGTAACAACGTTACTATTCACCAACACTCGAAATTCACGATCACATGTCCTCCAATTGTACACAAACACACGGTCACTGTGCGCGTAGAAAAAAAGTTTTTTGAGAAAAAGAAACTGGGAAAAAGTCAGGTGATTCGACACGCTGAAACGTTTCACAACATAACGGAATTGAATATTACAGACCGTAGACGAGAATTAATAACGTACCGAGGACTTATGCGAGACGACACCGATGTTTTACCTAGCGGCGAGGGGGGGGGGGGTGGATGAAAATGTGTTGCACGGAATCCGGGCGTTTGTTTATCAGCGGCGCAATAAATTTGATAACGGAAACAATCCACGTGAGGTTATTGTTTATCCGACGTTATTGTCACGGAGGTTGCACATTTACATTAGTCCGCGCAATACAAAAATGACTGACATTTTTTTTTTCTTTCTTCCAATTTTACGAGGAAACAATATCGCCGCGGCCAATTATAAATCGTTCATATTACGCATCCCCCGCACATAATATTTGAGCATGTGCTACAAATTATTTCAATAATAATAATAATAATTTTTTAACCGTTACCGGTCGTAATGTAAATCAGTGTTTCCCAATTTTTTTTTCTTTTACTCCACGCCCATTTAAAAAAATCTCACAACATTCCCCCCCCCCTCTCCCACCAATAAATTTAAAAAAAATATTATAATTTAATTTTTATAATCAGCCATTTAATTTAAGTAAAAGAAACAAAACGCTATAAACAATATTATATATATATAAATATAGATTAAATTCTTATATCTACTATAAATATAAATTATATAAATACATAATTTCAAATTTTCTGTTAAATAATTACAGAGAAAAATACTTGTGACTATAATGAGGTTGATGATTTTCCGCTAATGAATGTCAGCGTCAGTCCTTCAGTTTCGCTTTTCAAATATTTAATTAACCGATTTTTCGATTTTGTCAGAAGTTATCAGAACCGCACTAATAATAAGCATTCTTTTTTTTTTTTAATATAATAATTAATGTAAAATAAGAACAATTGTTAATCAATTGTTCTTCTTGTACAAATAAATTTTAATTTAATTTACAATAAATATTAATTATCATTTTTTTTTTACTTTTAATTATAAATATAAATCATTGACATCAGTCGCATTATTCAAAAAAAAAAAACCAAATATTTTTGTGAATTTTATTTAAAATACTTTGAATAACAACAACGATAGAATTTTTAAAACATTATGTGCGTGTTATGATTATTTTCATTTTTACAGTATTACGTATTTTAAAGCTCTGAAACGCAGTAATAATAATAATAATAATTATTATTATTAATACATATTATATTAATATAATAACAACAATATTGAATATTTTTGTACAGACGAACATAATAATTAGTTTCGTTATAAAATGTTACATTTCATTATATAAAATATTATTAATTTATTAAACGAAGTGCAAACAATAATACACGTTAATTCCAAGTCCAGTAAGTCATGTTTAAAAAAGTGATATATGTATATAAAAATATTTATCGAAAACGAATACAATATACGTATATTACATTTTTGGTAAATAAAAATTTTTTTATAAACATGCACCAATATATAATTTAACGTTCTAACTTAAATATGTATATATTATTATATAAATTAAACTTTCTTATGTGTGTAAATTAAGAAAAAAAGTTTGATTAAAATAAAAAAATAAATAAAATAATTAATTACCTACTGGATATATTGCACTTTGTGTATAATATGTTTATTAATATTGTTATTTATACATATATATAGTCACATATTATTTAATATACATACATTAAATAATAATGTAATAGTCCTGTCATTCAAGATTTTCGCGATTTTAAAATTTTATCATAATTTTTTTGTAATCTGGACAATACATGCAGCGTACACATAGTCTTTTATTCTCTGTTGAATGTTTATGTTAAACAAATATATATATTTATTTATTATTGAATTTATATGTATTTATTATCGAAAAATGATAATTGAAACTTAAGAATAACATTCATTGTATTATAATACACACATTACAATGTAAATAGGTAAATTTTGGAATATGTTGTGTTCAGGACCGTATTTGGACATTTCACACCCCGGAACAACACATTTTAGCCGCCCTTCCGTAATTCCCCCTCAAAAAAGTAATTTTTTTTTTATGTAAGATATGTCTTTTTTGTTACAATGTTCACAAAGAATTCAATTTACTATCCTATGCCTTATCTTATTTACATATATATATATGCCTATGCTACTCTCAGTAACCAGTAGTTTGTCATACCCTTAAATACGGACCATCACTTATATTATGTAGATAAATTACGAGTATAATATTGATATTGAAGAAGTAATAACTTATATTATATATAAGTAGATAAAAAAAAAGGCCATATACCGGCGTCTTGTATTTACCTATTTTAAAGGTGTAATTTTATGTGTAACAAAATATAACAGAACAAATCACTCGTGTTGTACCGAAAAACAACAGGAAACTCGGCGAGTGAAAGTAATCGTTGTATACGTTACGATTAAATTCATCCCATAAGACTCGAAATATATAAATGATATTAAAGTATAATGATTGTCGATTATTCGCATAATACACGAGTCATGTAAGACTGGATTAACAAAATTATCAAAATATTTTTCGAACAAATTGAAGTATACATTAAATAAAATAAATATATAAATTATTTTTCTTATTTTTCTACTTAAGGCAATTTCAATAAAGTTTTCAATAAATTTTCCGTACCCCCTAATAGACTAAAAAATTGCCGCGCCGGGCAACAAGGGACACTTGTCCTCCCTCCCCCCCTCCAAATACGGGCCTGGTTGTGTTTGATTTCATGATTTTACGCTTCCCTCGCATAATATGAGTCCCTTCAGCATGGTCCATATTATCGTCATGTAAAAATTAATCCCAAAATAACACCAAACGCTATAGCTGAAGACTGTTTTACTTATATACTGGGCGATTCATTCCACTGCTCTATACTCGTCGAATACTTTTCCGGCGATCACTATCCTCTGGATCTCTGACGTCCCTTCGTATATCTCCGTTATCCTGGCGTCACGATAATACCTCTCGGCCGGCATGTCCGACACGTAACCCATACCGCCCAACACCTGCAGTATGCCGATAAAACAATATAATAATATGTACAAAAATTTATGTGTAAATCAATCTAGTATTAGATTACTCGTACATAGTTTATTGCAGATATTTCGTAAAAAAAAAAGAAAATAATTCGATAATTATTTATAGAATACACACATAGAGGTGATTAGAAGAGTTTTTATAGGAGTCTGGACGAATCTGCTATTTGAGCATTTTTCTACATATACGTACAATTTAAACAACACGAAATTATTAATATTAAAATTTGATTTGAATTGTTTAGAACAAAATTTGGCATTCACTATTCGTACCTTTTGCGTTTGGAATTTTCGGCTTTGTGAACTATTCGTATAAAGTGTTTTAGGTTTTTGTATTATTCGTTTTCGTCAGTTTACAGGTACAGCTGATAAATATTTGGTTTCGGACGATATATAAAACCGAGAGGTATTTCATTAGTCTAAGTTGGTTTTTTAAGAGAACTCTAGTAAGGCGAATTCACATATTCAGTGGTGGCTGATTTCGCAGGTTTTAGCTGGAACGTGCGAAGCTCGCACAATAATCCGCGAGTGTTCGAGTTCGCGTATTCTGAAGATATCCGACACAACGGGCCGATTAAATTTCCATATAAATTAATGTAATATAGCAATACCGTATGTTTTTTCTACGAGCAATCGTCGTATTTATTGGTATAAAATCGTAATCTACTCACTTGTATGCATTGGTGCGAATTGTAAGTGGCGGTCTCGGAAGCGGCAAGCTTGGCCATGGCCGCTTCCTATAAATTATAATAAAATACAATTTGATACAATTATGTATAATTAAGACTTAAGTGCATTTTTGTAGTAAAAAAAATACTTCAAAAAAAAAATTAAAAATTTCACTACCTACTGAAAATGTGAAAAAAAATTATTCAAGTACGAAAGTACGTACATTTTTTTTTTAACCGTGTTCAACGCGTATTATTAAACACGTCGTATATATAATAACGAATGACGTGAAAAATTACATTTCAATTCGTATATATCTGTATACTCGCGTGAAACGAATACAAATGGTAAAAAAAGAAAATTACGAACGCAACAAAACTCGAGCTCTTGTTATTAATTAATGATATTAAATACAGTACCTACCAAGTTTAGCTTTAAATATGATCTGTGATTGTTTGAAAACAAATAATTTCACACATCGAATATGACATGTATAAGACACGAGTATAGAGATTTATACGATTTATCTGCTGTATTAATTGTATATATTAATTAAAAACCGTATTACACGAAGTTGGTGTAAAAATTGTATTCGGTTATAACATTTTAGAGTACATAATTAATATATAATACATTTCATAGGTATAATTTATATTATAAAAATATAGGAGAGACCGAGCAAGGGGCTTAAAAGTATTTATAATATTATATGGTGTATGCATGTAATTAATATTTGGTTTCGAATTGAAAAGAGAATTATGTTCGAAATGGAAGTGTCGCGTTACACTTTTGTCTGTATGTATAAAAAAAAAAGAGAGAAAATTCACTTTTGTATGAGGCTGGTTCGCGTCTTTCAAAGAAGCAGCTCGCCACGTCAAAAGTCTAGCGCTTTCCACCTTTAACGCCATTTCGGAGATTTTGTTCTGGAAAAAAAAAAAAAAAGTAGATATAATAACGCAATGTGTATTATTGTACTATACATATTAAACGTAATAAATTTCAAGACTCCAGAATCGTTATTTCGGTAGTTTTTATTTCGATAGATTATTGAATATCCGAGCATCGTTTTTAATAGCAAATTTGCACACGGAAAAACAAAAAATATCATTGTAAAACCGCGATAACTCCCTCACTTAGCGCATATAACATATTATGTTTATATAAAATAAGGATTGGCATTATTATATTGTATACTTGTATCAACTGCAACTTGGCGATCGGTGCTCCGAACGCGTTCCTCTTGGATGCGTAATCGACGGCGAGTTCCAACGATGCTTGGGCGATCCCACAAGCTTGAGCGGCGATTCCTATGCGACCACCGTCTAGAACCGAACAAAAACTAAGTAATATCAACGGACGCACCACATCGAATAATTTTCCATTTCCCCTTACCCAATACCGACATAGCGTAACTGAACCCCATTCCCAGTTCGCCCAACACGTTTTCTTCGGGCACAGCACAATCCTCGAAAATCAAATTGCACGTCGACGATCCTCGAATTCCCATCTTTTCTTCTTTTTTCCCAACAAATAAACCTGCAACAGTGTGTATACCGCGACCCGCAATTTACAATTTATCTGTGTGATCGTAAAAAACATTATGCCGATTTCTGCGTGAAACACGTTCGATTATTACACCGCGCGAAAAAAAAAAAACGTTCATATTTCGCTGTATAAAGACTACATCAAATGTGCACGGACACACGTGGAATCCACCCTCGAAATTTACAGAAATCACGAGCAGACTTACCGGGGAAATCTTTTTTCACCAAAAAACCACTTATCCCTTTGTGTTTTTTCGATTTATCGGTGGACGCGAATACGATCAAACCTTTGGATTCAAAACCGTTAGTGGACCACGATTTTGTGCCGTTGATCAAATAAACAGAACCGTTTTTCGTAGCTTTTGTAATCACCGCACCAGCGTCACTTCCCAAGCCTACGGAAATTATATACGATTAAAAATATATTCTACGTAGTGGGTATATAATTATATACAATTCATACACGGTAAAATGAAAATATGATTGTTATTATTAAATTTCGCAAAATAGAGTTTCGTCATGATATATATATATATACATATATAGTAACGTTGAAATAAAAATTCTGGTACTATATATATATATACACGTGTTTATTCGTTTATTAAACAAATGGCATTTATAGTTTTTAAGGACGAGAGTGCAAGTTAGAATTGTTTTAAGATAAAAGTTAAAATCGTTTTTTAACTCTTAGGTGAAACCGAGAGCTATTTATACGCGCGTGTATGCGCAAATGTTCGCCTATACCTGGTTCACTCAGAGAAAATGAAGCCACATTTTTGCCATCTGTAAACGGTCGCAAGAATTCTTCTTTCTGTTTGTCGTTGCCAAAATTGTTTACGGTGTTAACGTACATGTTGTTAACTGCCATTATAATACTTGCAGAAGCACAGCATCTTAAATAAAATAATAAACACGTGAATAATAATATAACGCATCAGTATAAGAATGTATAAAATAAATGTATATAAATATATATTATAGTATTTAATGTAATGGTTTTTCATTATTTATCTCTTAGGCATACCTAGAAATTTCTTCCATGGCTATAACGTAAGACATATTATCAAGTCCAGTCCCTCCAACATTTTCAGGAACACAGGCAGCCATAAGACCCAGTTTGCCCATCTCTTCAACCTAAAGAACGTTTATTTAATATTCATTTTTCAACAAATCACATTCCAAATCGAATACTACATAGGCTTTTCTCTAAATTAATACACTGCATGACGTATTGAAATACCAAAACACTATAATAATACGAGTACATTCTCACTGGGACGTAATGGAAGAAAATGATTACTTTATTAAATTAATCGACACGTATATAAAACACCTGTTTTTTAGGAAATAAGTGTTCACGATCGATTTTGGCAGCTATAGGTTTGAGTTCTCCTTCGGCGAAATCTCTGCAAGTTTTGAATAATAACCGATGTGTTTCTGACAATGACGCCAACGATACTATGCCTCTTCCTTGTTGGTTTTTCAAAAACCATTTCAGTAAATTGTTACGATACAATTTATCCCTAATTCCTATGGAAATAATAAAAAAATTAACTCGTTTAAAATAATGATAATAATCCTTTGAATATAATTATTTTATATACATCTGCAATGGAAAAAATAAAAATATCTTCAACGTCTCCATAAATACGGATATATATAATATACATTGTGTACAACCCGTAACCGTAATAGAGTAACACACATAGCCGACAACATTTAGATCTTATCTAAATTTTAAATGCTACATTATAAATATATGTATAATAAACTGTTGATTTAATATTCGATATTTATTTAATACAAATATTTATGGTCGAAGTATAAAGTTAAAAATATAAGCCGTTATTAAATAAATTAAAAACGTAAAAAAGAAATGTTCTAGAAAAAAAAATGAAAATGTAGCGTTTACTTAAAAGATAAATAAAAATAAATGTTTATAGTTACGAAAATTGACTGAAAAAAAAAGAAGTGTTCTACAGCCTTCGATAGTTCACAAATATTGTACATATTATTAATTTTTGTTCTTATTACAAACAATTCAAATATAATATTCTTTTATATATATATAATTTTAAAAACGTAAATGACGGCGTGTAAAATATTTAGAAATATGAATATTATTTTGCTGAGATTATTTGCCATAATTATATATATATATATATAGAATATAGGTAATAACTGAATAACGCATGAATACATGCATGAATTTTAATAATAATAATATATTAATAAAAAAAATATATAATAATGTAGGTTTTTTTTTGTCTATGACCTATTGCGTATTGCACTGTGTACATATTTTATGCTGCGCGTGGCTTTGCGCGTCACTATTAGTTACCTTAAACTCGTTTTTTCGATAAAGCGTTCTCGGATCAGGCCTGTAATATCATATACGTTCAAATTACTCGATAAAACCACGTATAATTGTCCCGCTGCCGTATTTAAAAGTTGTAAATGGACAAAAATTTAAATGAAGACGTCGAAGACAATGGAAGCGATCTTCTCGCCGAGGAATTGGCCAGACTCCAAAGACAATACATGCTCATGGAGAGCAACAAAAAAGCGTATACCGATGAAATGGGCAGTCATTTGGCCAAACAAAAGTGAGTGTGAACCGAATGTATCAGTATAAAACATTTTATAATCATATGTATTTTAAACGTCACCGTCAATGAAACTCTAATACGTGTGTACATTATGCGTGAACGTTACAGGAAAATTCTAAAAAGTCTGGAACAGGAGAAAATGAATTTGGTCGAAAACATGAACGTGACCAGAAACAAACGCATAGAAATAATTGAATCACGTTTAAAAGAATGTTTAATCGAGAAATGGAACGAATACATGACCGCTAACGATAACCTGGTGGAGCAAAAAAAGTGCCACGACGACATCGAAAAAGAAATATTGAAAATACAAAACGAACTCGATGTGATATTTAGGCAGAAAGAACCGTCGGTCGGAAAATTGAAAAATAAAGTCGATTGCGATCAACAAAAACACGAAGAATTACTAGAGAACAAATTGCACGTGGTGAGATGATTTTTATTATTAAAAATTAAAAAAAAAATAGGCTTGCGATTGATTAGTTTTGAAGAAAATCTCACAACGATCGGTTTAATTTTACAATCGGTTAAATACGCGTTGTCATATTGACGTTTGATTTCGTTATGCGGGAATATTTCAGAAAACCGTCAAGTTTAATAAAGTTTTGACGGAAAACGCCCGTTTGCGGAACGAAATCGATAATTTGCTCGTGCAACGGTCGCAGTTCAACGAAGCGTACAAAGCTCTAATAGCGCGACTGGATGAAAGCAAACGTATTATGATGGATCTAATTGAGCAGGCCACGACCGCGTACGAACAAAGGTTAATAATTATAATAATAGTAATAATAATAATAATAATAACTATACATATCCAAATAAGTATATATAGAAATTGTCTGTGTAATACATACGTGTCGAACACGATGAAAACACGTTTTCGGGTCTTTCGAAAACAACACGATTTTAACAATTGTTACCTATTATAATTATTTTATATATTTATTGTCTTAGAGAAGACGCCCAGAACAAGTTGGTGAACATGAGTGATGTGGACAAACAACAGATCGCTTTGCACAAGGCCGAAGTCAAAGGATTGCAAAGGCAATACGACCGCGATTTGAAACTTCAAGATTTCTTATCCATCAAAGGTAAAAATGTCACCGATGTTTACAGCGCATAAGTAGTAACGTGTCTATATTGCATAGGTACGTCACATGTTCTAAACCGAAAATTGATTTGCGTTTTTCTTCTCGATGTTACATAGGACAACATCGCGTGCTAATGGATTTCGAACGGAAAGAAGAAGAAAAAAAACGAAACGAATTGGGAAGCCGGAAAGAACAGGCGGAGAAGTGGGCCGACCTGATGGGATGGCTACAGTTATACGTGGGCGAGAGCCAAATCGATAGGATCGTAGATCTTTTTATCCGACAAGAGGAAGAGAACTTCGCCTTGTTCACGTACATCAACGAGTTAAACAGCGAAGTATGTGTGAAGTACACGGTTTCACGTGCCCCCTATTATATAATATAGAGAGTTGAAAAACGGTCTTTGGTATTTTCTGCAAGTAATGCATCGGAATCTATTCTAAATCGGGAATAACGTAAAAATATAAGTGATTATACGTAATTCAGAATCCAAGTGTGTATGCATGTGAATTTATAATATCATATACGAATGTATACGTTGTTTTGAAAATCGGGGCCCAAATTTTTTTCAGTTGGACGACTTGCAGAAAGATGAGTTGGTGTTGAAAGACCGAGTGCGCGAACAGCGAGCGATCAACGAATCGAGAGCGTCGAAACAAGAGGACAACATGAACGGATTAAGGACGCATCTGCAGCAGCTCGTCGACGACGCGGACCAGGAAGACGTTCGGATAAAAACCGTACACACCGAGTTGATCAAACTCTTGGAATCGGTCGAAAAACTCTTTCTGTCCGTTCACTGTGACCTTTCGCCAATGTACAAAATACTCGGTAAGTGGTGTATTGACAATTTTGCCATAATACATCGCATATTTTTAATCGGACTCCCCATATTTTCTGACGGTACGCGCGACATGAAATAAATTAAAAATTTTCGCACAATTAATTCTATCCGATTACAATCTGAGTAAATATTAACGCATAATCGAATTTAAAGACGAAAACATTATGACGTCATACTTCATCGGTTTTTTCGATATTTAAATTTAAAAGTAGAATATTTTATTCTAATATCGTGCTGCATTACTGGCTCGCATTGTTACGACCGTATTTTAAAAGTATAATCGTTCAAATAGGTCTTTTGCTGCTTTTTTAATGACAACCCATAATATTTAATTATAAATTCTTAAAAAACAGAATTTGTAATGGGAATAAACGCGTATCGATGTTTGAACTTAAGTTGAATATTTTTCGAGTAATTATAGCATTTAAGACGCGGCGTAAAATGCTGATATAGTCACTGTAATGCATACGTTATTGTGTACTGTACACTTTTAGAGACGTTTTGATTTTTTCAGACTGGTAATTCAACATCCCTTCTATTTATCATTCAGTAATATTACTGTCAAATATAAATACGTTGTTTCAATAATTATTATTATCGTAGTGTGTATATTATACTACGCGAAAAGCCATTCCTGTGATTAAATATAAGTTTATTTAGATTCGTACACGGAATATTGAAAATGAAAATTATTGAAAAACCAGTTTAGTTGATAACGTAGAAAAAAAAAATAATACAATTCGTTATTTGAAGAACAAAAGTTTATGAGGATTGGGTATGAAAATGGTCTGTTATTATAAATATAATTATCGTTGAGTGAGATTTAATAAGAAATACAATTTGTATTTAAAATCGTATATATATATAAAAAAAAAAGAAAACGCCCAATAGATTTATACACGTTTATTTCAAGAGCAGAATTCCTTTTTATACACAAATTTTACGTCGTTTCGATATTGATAAATTGAATGACAAATTCTATAATAGTGATGTGTACGCGTATGTATATGCTATTATGTATGAGCAGTGCAAAAGTTAATTAGTGTAATGATTATTCAACACGGACAAAATAACCGTCACGAAACGAACGTGCACTATTTAAAAAGCATTACACACGAATAATAATAATAATTAATAACGTATACGCGCGCGAAACACATAATAATTTGTCGGCGAAAAAAAGAAAGACGCGTGTAATCATCGTGTCCGTCATCCCCTAATGTACGTGAACCGCTAATGTTTTTATCGAGATATTTTCGAATCAGAACGCTATAATATACATTTTGAATAATTATGATATGAAAATGCGAAATAATTATTGAAATGTCCGTTATAAAGTGAATAGAATAAAACGTACGGAAACCAGGGACGTATTTACTTCATCCCTTAGGGGGGGGAGGCGAATAGAAAAAAGGGACCGTCGAATCTGTTGCCAACTTAGAATTATCGAAAAATTATATAAAAATAATAAGTTTTAAATAAAAAAATGTTTTATGATATTTTAGTTTTAGTTCGATTAATTTTAGTTGTCAGTAGATATAGGTACATACCAGTAGCGGTGCGTGAATAAAATTTACGGGGAGACTTAACTTTTGTTTAACTATTAGCTATTAATATACATTTTTACTTTAAATATTAGTATTTTAGTCAATACTGTAACTGATTAAATTTGTTAAATAATTCCGAATATAGTTATCTATATTTTTGATAGATAATTTATTCAACTTCATTATAAGTTATTAATTTGAACTACTGAAAAAATATAGATAAATTGCATTGTTTCTTATATACAATATATCGTTAGGTTTAAATATATTTTTATACAGAAATTAAATTCAAACTTTTATTAATTAATATTTATTTTATACGTATAACTGATAAAATAACAAATATATAAATTATATAACAATAAAAATATTTAAAATAATATCAGCTATATTTTTTTGTAAATAAGTTCAAGCCTTCGTTCTTTTTTTTCTGCGAATTCATTTATCACGTCTTCAGCAAAAATAGGATCTTTTACCATGACTCCAAGCAGTTGTTTTTCGATTGCCAATGTTGATAGGCAAGAAAGCCGCTCATTTGTCATAGTGTTTCTTAAAAATGATTTTATGCGTTTTAACGTGCTCATTGATCGTTCACTGGATGCAGTGGTAGCAGGTATAGATAAAACCAATTGACACAATTTAATATACTGAGAATATATTTCATGTATATCGTCTGAAAACAAATATTAAAAATGTATTTAATTTATTTTCAAATTTACAATTATACTAACGTTCTAACATACTTACTTTTAAAAAAAAAATCCAACATTTCACGAGGAGGTTTATGTTTTTCTGTGTCCGAGTAAACTACTTGTAATTCATTACGCAAACGATGTTCGTCAAAATAATTTGGATATTGTTTTGGATATTAATTTGGATATTGCAATGGCAAATATTACTAATGAGACTAGTCTCACGGACTCTATACAAAAACCATTATCGCTGTGATTCCCCCTCCGAACTTTTATATGTCATCTATAATATTAGACTGGAGACTGTTGATCGACTGTCTCATTCGTATTACGACCTCATTTCCCGTCGTTAATCATTATCGTTAATTCCAAGAATTGTGTACCTAGTACTATTTTCTTAGAACATATGCGTATAACGTATACACATACTACGACGGAGAGAATATTTACACACACACACACATATATATAGTGAATATAGTTGACAAAAGTGGTATTATTTCTACATGGATTACACAAATACCTATAAGAAAATATTTAAAAATAAATTAAAAATTAGTTTTATTGCAATGTTATAATTATTGGGGAGACGCAGTCTCAAAGTCTCCCCTGACGCACCGCCCCTGGTACATACACAAGTATCTAGGGGGGGGGGGGCGATCGCCCCATCGCCCCCCCCCCTTGTATACGCCCCTGATGGAAACGATATCCGAAAGCTTTCGTTCCCGGTTGGAATATTGTGTAGACGCATAATATTTTACCACAATAATAATAATAATAATAATAATAAAAGCGAGAATTTTTAAAATTGTGATTGAAAAAAATAATAAATATATATACAGTGTGTAAACGCTAATTGAAAACACTCAATATTTTTGCGTAGAGCAATGCATTTTGAATTCTGTTTTTTTAGATGGAAGTTGTACTTAATAATACACATTTTTATGGTCTCTGAACTTAAATCTGTTTATTATATTCGCGCATGCGCAATGCAACTTTTTTTTCTTAAATGGCAACCCCCACTTTTGAGCACAAATTATTTTTTTTCATATTTTTTTATGAATTTTAGTGGTTCAACCAACTTTATATGTCCAAAATTGATTGAATTACAGCAATCTAACGAAAAATATCGAAAATTTCGCGATTTTCATTTTTGTCCCCTATTACTCTGAAAAAAAACCGTCCTAGATACTTAAAAACTACCCCATCTAATTTATTAAAGTTTTATTTCATTTCGAACTACCCATTGTTAGGTCCATAATTAGCTGAGTTACGGATATTTCAATTTATTTGAAATTTTCCGCAAGAATTTGTAATAATTTTGCCGTTACATGGACATTTTTTAATTACAGAGGTTGATTCTGTCACTTTACCATTTATTTTATGCTCTACAATTGTTTTTTAACTTGTGAATGAATAGTGCGACACTGAAATGTCTATTCAATATTACTTTTCACAATTATACTATTGAAAATTGCAACAGAAACTTAAATAATTTGTTTCGTTATTATCTTTAACATTGATCATTAAATTTTATCGGGCCTTCTACAGTATCTTTTGGATAAACTTTATCTTAATGGCCTCATATCAAAAATGTATTTGCTTTGACACTAATTTAAAGAAAATAAATGAAATAAGCAAATAGTTCAATATTTCTCACTGTTCATTTATATTGTACAACATTTTGTAAAATTTGACTAAAAAGCAATATTAAATATGAATCATTCGGAGAAAGTTGATATGCTATTTACTTATTGGGAGTGCCGTAAAAATTCACGTCTTACAGCACAAACTTATGCTCAACGTTACCCAGGTATGCTTAGTTAAATTTATTATTTTTATTTAGAGAATTTTCTAAATTAATTTTTTTTTATAAATTACTCCAGATAGAGAACACCCTTCTTGCAGTTTTTTTTTCAACTTAGAAAAAAATCTTAGAATTTGGGGATCATTTTCAAAAGAAGTAACAATCCACAACAAAGACGAAGTGATTCATTAGGTGAAGAGGTCGAGAACCAAGTATTAGCGTACGTCAGATTAAATCCTCGAGTATCTACACGTCACGTTGGTAAAGAAATTGGAATATCTCATACTATGGTTCATAAGGTTTTAAAAAAGTATAAAATGCATCCGTATCGACCTGATATAGTTCAACATTTGCGCGAGGGTGATGCAGTTCGTAGAATTACATTCGTTGCTTGGTTGGTGGACAGATTAGACGAAAATCCATTTATTTTAAATTCGATATTATGGACAGATGAATCTAAGTTCACCAATAATGGTGTTATTAATAAACAAAATAACCGTTATTGGGACGATCAAAATCCACATTGCACATTTGAAACTAACAACCAAACCGTGTGGGGAACAAATGTCTGGTGTGGTTTAATTGGTGGTAAACTGTTGGGACCATATTTTTATGATGGAACACTTAATGGTAGAAAATATTATAATTTTCTAATAAATGATTTACAAATGATGTTTGAAGATATTCCGTTAGCTATTAGACAAAATCTAATTTTTCAACAAGATGGCGCTCCAGCTCACAATGCAATTATTGTTCGAAATTATTTAAACGAAACATTTGTAAATCGATGGCTAGGAACGCACGGACCCATTGAGTGGCCACCAAGATCACCTGATCTTACTCCATTAGATTTCTTTTGATGGGGTCACTTAAAAACTATTGTGTATGCCGATCCTCCTATAAATCTTCAACATTTAAAAGATAGAATAAAAGAAGCATGTAACGAACTGACCGAAGCACAAATTACAGCTGCAACTAATAAAGAACTTATACGGCGTGCTGAAGCATGTATTGAGCACAACGGACAACGATTTGAGCAGTTTTTAAAATAAAGTTATTATAATTAAATAAAATTGTTACTAGAGTTAAGTTTATTATCAATTAAACTGTTAATTACCTGTTAAAAGTAAAGTAAAATACATAAATTACATACCTACATTTTTTTCTTTCCTAATCCTATTTATTCAAGTAAAATTATGACAAATCGACATTTCAGTGTCGCACTATTCATTCACAAGTTAAAAAACAATTGTAGAACATAAAATAAATGGTAAAGTGACAGAATCAACCTCTGTAATTAAAAAATGTCCATGTAACGGCAAAATTATTACAAATTCTTGCGGAAAATTTCAAATAAATTGAAATATCCGTAACTCAGCTAATTATGGACCTAACAATGGGTAGTTCGAAATGAAATAAAACTTTAATAAATTAGATGGGGTAGTTTTCAAGTATCTAGGACGGTTTTTTTTCAGAGTAATAGGGGACAAAAATGAAAATCGCGAAATTTTCGATATTTTTCGTTAGATTGCTGTAATTCAATCAATTTTGGACATATAAAGTTGGTTGAACCACTAAAATTCATAAAAAAATATGAAAAAAAATAATTTGTGCTCAAAAGTGGGGGTTGCCATTTAAGAAAAAAAAGTTGCATTGCGCATGCGCGAATATAATAAACAGATTTAAGTTCAGAGACCATAAAAATGTGTATTATTAAGTACAACTTCCATCTAAAAAAACAGAATTCAAAATGCATTGCTCTACGCAAAAATATTGAGTGTTTTCAATTAGCGTTTACACACTGTATATATATATATATATCACTCACTAGTTGTAGAATACATATTCCGAATGTGAGAATATTCTTCGCGAGGTATGTGCAACAAATATTGTACAACGTTACTTCGTTCGCACAGCCAGTTATAATGTAAACGCAATACGTATTTCACGTTATTATATATATATATATAAATCAAAACGTAAATTGTTCACAACGTACGTCAGATCGTCGAGCGTATATATAATATACGACTCCGTGGGTCAACAGTGCCGCGTCTAGAGGGGTGATCGAACGGATGTTTATAAGAGGTTCTTGCTCCCGCAAGCGAGAATTTCGCAAACGCAAGTGTACCAACACTAAGAACCGCTTTGCTCCGATTGGTTCGTCCGAGTTCAACGCGGTTATATTATTGTAACTATCACGTTTTGAGTTATCGATTAACCAATGTGTTAATAATTATATAATAACAATAAATCGACGGCGTTGTAATTTCTCTTGATATCGGTTTCTTAATACTTCTCATGCGTCGATTTACATTACTCGTTATAGAAACATGTTCGGCGAATGTTATTTAACACGACTCTATGGTAGTGACATTGTATAATATTTGATTTGACCAATTAATTTTCAAAAATCCTCACTCGGGGGATGGGGGATGCCTACGCCTATCTGGTATGCTAAATCTCAGCCCGATCCGTCCAGTGGTTCGAGTTGTGCGAAAATAGACCAGTCCGGTCATATTTCCCTCTTATATACTATTCAGCGCCACGGTCGTGGCTAAGTAAATAAAAAAACATAACTACACGACGGTGTGTGTAAAGTATATCGAAGCAGGAGTTGCCCATTTAAACTGTGTAAAATACAGGTAAATTTGTTATACGACACAATTAATTTTCTAATGCATCAACTAACTCCTAGTAAACTCCAAAACATCAGAAATATTGTGTAGAACGTGCTTTTGTAAAAATCGTCAAAATCGTACGTTTAGAAATTAAGTTATAAATGAAAAAGTGCGAACTTTTTAATGGAAATTCGTATTAAATTCAGAATCGTGGGCAGCCGTTTCTATAGCCGCATCGACCGGTTTCCCCATTCGATTTCGTGTACGCAGCTCGAGGCCTAGGATATCATGAATAAATGCTGAGTATATTGAATTTAAGTAAACTTATTTTCTTTTAATAATTAATTTACTTGGCGAAGAGTTATTTCTGAAAAGAAACAAAGTGTGATGAACAAAATAATTAAATGGTGAAGGACTATTAAAATATAACTTATTATTATTTAAAAAACGTTATTATTAATATTTATATACTATTCTAAATAATTCCTCGCCAAGTAAATAAATTATTGAAACAAAATAAGTTTACTTAAATTCAATATACTACTTAGTATTTATTCATGATATCACATCTTTATAGTGCTTAAAGATCTAATATTTTTTTTTACTTAGCCATTTTTACACGTAGTTTACGAAGGGTTTTTGTTGTGATATGTATTAAAATATACAGATCGACTACTAATAACACACTCGACTCGATAGTTGATCAATAAATTTCATTAGAAAATAAAGTCACGATTCAAATCGACAATCGATAGATATTATTAACGATTCTTCAACAAAAAAATTAATTTTTAAATATCGGCATTTTATTATCTTTACACCTCCTCCCTCAGAAAAAAAATACAAAAATTCTCAAATTTTAAAGAGTATACTTAATTATATTGTATTTTATATATTTAATTAATTTGTGGTTTTTTCTTAAAACCCGTAAACACAATAATAATAATAATAATAATAATAGTAAACGATGATATTATATGTGTTACGATCAAAGTGCATAATTTATAGTCGTTGTAATAGCGCTCGGTTAATGTATACAATGCTCAATTTCAGCAGTGTATATATTTTCTTTGTACAGTTTAATATGAAAACTGTGAGAACAATGATTATTTAAAATTAGTAATAATAATATGGTAATGCGAATGCATATTATTAATTTATTAATATTTGAATTTTTAATTGATCCATATTTTATTACACTGAATACAATTAGTTTTTATATTTAGATTTTGAGCGAAGCTATAGGAAACTATTACGACAATGTTTATTTTTTCTATGTACAAATTATTGGTCTTGAAAAATCGTTCCGATAATCTCGTCACGCGTTACCGTAGCAAATCGTATCTATTGCTACTTTATTAATTGAAAAGTCTTTTCGATTTTTTTAGTAGGTATATTTCGTGGACCACGATCCATCGCTCAATTTAAATGTTTTTTTTTTTTTAATTATTATCTAATATAGTATCTAGTTAATAGATAATAATATTGATATTTATATTGCAGGAGACGATATTCGAGCGAACGTGTATAACATGTCATTCTACGTTGATCTCATTGAAACGAAAGTGTCAGAAATAGTCAAAAGCCTGAAGAAAACAGAGTTCAACTAACAGTAATCGAATTATAATGTCTTTACTTACATATATATATATATATATTTCCATATCGATTTTAAAATTATATTGTATTACGAATTACTATTGCCATTCGCAGAATTATTATTTTAAACGAACGCATTTAAAATATAAATAATAAAATAACATTTTAATATTTATTGGTTGTTTTTTACAATTTGTCAATGCTCGCTTTAGTCGTTTTATGTAATTGAAAATTCATCAATATAAAATATAAAACTACATAGTTTAATAAATACAATTTTAACTAATATTGTACAACGCTCACGTATATAAGAGAGTATAAATATTATACGCCAACAAATGTATAATATATTCGTCGAAATAAAAATGTATTCTCCTTGTACATTTTATTTATTTCGTGTACTCGTATAACGAATAGAGTAATTAATTAATTAATTATTATTTTTTATTGATAAATAATAAGCTCAATTCGTTTTTCGTCACATTTTAATAATTCTATATAATATAGTCTATAGAACTTGAAGTAGTTGGAGAGAAGAGTTTTTATAAATGTATTTATCAATTTATTGGAGTCAGCTGCAGAGAATAAAGGCAATGAATTTCATAATTGTCGTGATGCTGAGATCAATATACGTACTTGAATCAGACTGTGACGCATAATATTAAATACGTAAAAGAGGACACGATTTATGACTAAATCACACAAAATTAATCACGTGTAATACATAAACAGTTGATAAAACGTATTCTCATATTTTATAAGACGAGAGTATTTTTTTTTTGTAACTTTAATTTTTATTCTAACGTATAAGTATGAAGTTTTCAAAACAATTCACGTTTTATTGTGCAGAGTATTTTTGAAAATCGTTTTCTATAAATAGATACTACAGAAACGTGATTTTTTTTTTTTATTCTCTAACTCTCACGACGACTTTATTCGTTTTCTCTTTAATCTTCTCCGCCATGCGCAGTACTTTGGTCAACTGTTGATATTCCTCGGTGATAAAAGCCAATTGGTTTTCAACGTCCGGTCTTTTATTAGGTAACGGTTTTTTTACACGCCGACACATCTGCTTGTATACGTTCCAAACAGAAGCAGCCACCTGTTACGAGACACACACACACACATGTTATCATTTTTAACATTAATATCCTTTTTTAGAAAATTTCTCTAAACGCATGCATTACCAAGTCAGCCTCGATTTTCTTTTCTCTGGCCATAATCTCGATTTTACGATACGCCAGGTCGGTATTGATCATCTCGTCCTTCAGTTTTCCCAAAGATTCGACGACTTCTGCCATTTCAACGGAAATGTGATCGGCCTCTTCGCTGTTTTCCTATATATATATATACATATACATATATCACATATACGTTACAGAAACGACGCGTTTACTTAACACGATTCACACAGCGTTTGTCAATCTAACGTATTGTAAAAAAATATTTGGAAACCAATTATCGAACATTTGTAATTCATACGAAATTGTATAAACATTTCAAATTTAAACGTTCGAAATGAAATATTTATATTTTATAACCTCAAAACTGAAATCTATTTGTAATTGATAATATTAGCACACAATAATAATTATAATATATTAAATGTCGATCAGTAATACTTTTGAACGTCTAAACACGTCTGAAGTCAGACGTTTCAATTCCGCAGTCTTCTCCTCGTGTTTTTGCGCCAATTCCTTTCTCATGTTCGTCAAGTTTTCATATCTCTTTATTACATCATCGATGTTTTTAAACTCGTTAGACTCCTCCACAACTCTTTCGAGGAAATCCTTCAAAACACACGCACACACGTATAAAATTATAATACAGCGCATTAAATAACGTATGTATACAATTTATAAAAGACAATATTCCGCGATGGTCGCGGTGTATTATATTTACTTCAAACGGTTTCAACTCGTCCACGGTCTGTTGCATTTTTTCAGCAGCTCCTTCGAGTTGTAAAATCGACTGTTCAATCGGTATCGTATGATGTTCATAGCGTTTCTTTTCGTCGTTATCTTCATTCGTGTTCTTCATGAGCGTTTCGCATTTCAATTCGACCTCCTATATTATATGAAAATGACGCGTGAATACCGAGCACCGATGTGCCTACTATGATTTTACATCCTGTAAAATTATTTAAATGCTTATGTACTACAGATACATGTATATTGTGCACGACGACTTGCAGTGGCATCAAGTTTTAATTAACGCATTTATAGTAAGTACATATTTTTCAAGAATTTGTACATCACCATTTATTGTTCACTTATAATATATGATATAAAAAAAAAAAAAAACTGTTGGCTATGTATTATAACTTCCGCATACGGCCCACACGGATTTCCATAAAACGCCGAAATCGTTTTCGTAATTGAATTAAACGCGTGTAGAGGTTATAAATCGCCGTAATCGAGGAGGATTTTTGAAAAACAAAATCGAATAAAATATCATGATGTATGTTTCCCAGCGGTAATTTAGAATCTTCACCCACGTTAGTTTTTAACCCACGTACCTATATATATATAAATATATTGTTAAACCCATATTGTAAATTAATCTAAAAACGAAATACCTATAGGTACATATTAAAATTAAGTTGAATTATTTATTATATTATTTTTACTATTTTATATAGACTACAGTATACCAAAGAAAACTGCTCGTGTCTCAGCTCGTCTTCTTGCAATTTATTCAATTTTTCGTCCAGATCTTTCCATTTTTCCTTCATTTCCCTATCAAACGTTCTTTTCTCCTTGCGTTTCATTTTCAAATAATTTCTCGCGGCATCTCGTTCGCGAATCGCTGTCATCAGTTCGTTGTCCAGAGCCTTTGGTACTGTATCCCATTCTGGAAATTTCCTAAAATCATTTAAATCGCGTCTACTGCATACTATGCGGCGTATAATAAAACAAAATGTTTCGCCAGCACTAACTCGATGCAATTATTTGATTCCGCTTTGACTTGCATGTACGTGCTGACGGCTTTAACGCAGTTGCCTTTGATGTCAATCATTCCCTTCGGCTTGATTTTGGGATTTTGCATTTTACAATTTTTATTATTAATTTCTTTTTTTATACACTGTTGTAAATAAGCTATAGGTTTTTCGATAAATGTATTAAAAAAAAAAAAAAAATTAATAATACGTTTGAACGAACCCGCACTAGTCACACATTGAAACTTCATGACACGCGTATATTATTAATATAGGAAGTATAGGTACTCGGTTTCAAAAAATAAAAAAAAAAAACCAGTCTCTTAGCAACCATCTTTGTTTTATCGATTTATTTTTATTAAACTAAGTAATTAATGTCAGGTCGTTTCGAAGTAAACGGAAATTTGAAACGTAGACTAAAACTTATTTTTGAAGTAAATTATTTAAAAAAAAAAATTGTTTTTAATTGTCCAAATATTGGAAAAATTCGTGTGTACCTACAATAAGAGGAATATTTTTATGAATTATTTTGCAAATGTAAACACACTCGGAAATACACATTCATACATACACAATCAGACAATAACGGAATGTCTGTGCCGGCTAACAGATATTATTTTCATGATTTTGATTTAAATTTTGGTTTTTTTTTTTTTTGAAACATTTTTGTCTGCGGGCGCCGGGGAACCCCTCTGTCCATTTCTTTTCTTTTTTTATATTCTGAATTAACTAAAGAAAATATTTAGTTCTATAATTTCACTATTATTTTACATTTCTCGATGCCACACTATTACCACTGGGCCAATTATTTTGGAAATGTGGGGGGGGGCACATTCGCAAATACACATTTACGTACGTACGCTGTTAAAAAAAAAAAATTTTTTTTTTTTTTTTGGTTAATCGAATAAATGTATATAATGTAAAAAAAAAATCACACAATCCATCGATTACAGTACGGCGTATGGCGACGATCGTAGGATTGCATACGGAAATGGAGATCGGAAAAAAAAAATGTTAACGGTAATCAGGAACGGATCAAGGAATATCGACGGATTTTACGCATTAGGACATAGGTTCTCAAACACATTTCATACACCGCCCACTTTGACAATCAAAATTTTTTTAGTGCCCCCCCCCCAAAAAAAAATTTTCAAACTTGCCAATTGTCGTTTATCTTTAAACAGCTTTTAAAATTATTATTATATTTAAGCATGCCATATTCTATTTTGGAGTTTAAACTTACATTTTAAAGGAGCATTTTTAATAAGAGCAATTAAAGCGCATACTTAATCGAATTTCACCGTATTTTTATCAAAATTTAAACAAATCTTTGAATTTAAATTTATCGAGCTTATTTAATGTGATGGATGAATCTGATGTAGTTTAACCAGTTCTCTTATATCAGGCTCGAATTCACTTAAATACAATCGTAAGTCGCCACGTTCGGTAACAAGCAGCAGATTTCTTTTTTTAGTTATTAGTGTTGTTAGAGAACTAAAGCCACGTTCGGACAAATACGATGATGGAAACGCTATTAGATATCTTTGCAGAACAATCGACCATAATCCAGGGTAAAGTTTGCGGGATTACATAATTTTTCGCTTTTTTTAATCAGCTATCGCCCTCCAGACCGCTTCAACGCCACCCAAACTTCTTTGGGCCTTTTACCGCCCCCCTGAAGGCCACTAGCGCCCACAAGTTCTTACTTTGAGAAAGAATGGTCTAGAACATTCGAGCGCCCGGTTCGGTTACCATCGCGGTCGTCACCGGTTAACCGCTGATAACGGCGGCGATTTGTTAAAGCGCGACCGTGCAAGAAGATAATAATAACAATAATAAAAGTTTCGACGCGATTTCGGGAAACGGTTATTTCCGTCTCGGCGGGTTTTGGAAGTGGTGTAGTCGGCTGTTTGTCGTCGGGACAAAACTGAAAACGACGACCGACCGAAACGTTTTCTCGCGTTCGCGTCGTACTGCCGACGATCAGCGAAGACACCGGATCACATCGAGCGACGGATAGCAACAGCTGTGGCGGTAGAGACAGTAGAAAAGGTAAATGTAGAGACGGTGGCCGTTGGTTGGCGGTTTTGGGACGGTTACCCGAAAACGTAATTGTCACGTTCGAATAACGTCGCTAAGCTTTCCGGCCGGCGGTGCCAAGAAGCCGTGACGACTGTACCGTAGCCTCCGTACAGCCCGTCAGAAAGTCGACAACGGTCATGTTCAAGCAAGGATATCCGCCCGACGGTTTGGCCAACAGTCAGACGGAGGCCGTCGCTGCCTCGTCCATGCAGATGCCTCCACCGAACACGTTCAACATGCAGTTCAACGTGGGCTCGACCGGTTTCTCGCCATTCGTGCCCGAATACCATCAGTTCCCGTATACGTTCTCGTCTGCCACGCCGCCCATGTACAGCTGGGCGAACACTAACAGTACGGACATCATGAAGTGAGTCTCTGGTGTTGCGCCCGATGTTTCCATGTGCACGACACCGACGTATTATTGTTATAATTATTTTGTCTTTCAGATTCACCGGATCATGTAATCCGCGACCGTTGGACACGTCCGCGTATCATCACAGTAACTTCGGAATGGTCCCTAAACGAAAAATCGATTCGGATACCGAGTGAGTGTTATATATGTTTACATACTTAGCGATCGGTGTCAACAAACATTTCCAATGGAAAAATACAATGTTGGACACGAAGAGTTTTCATTGTTTAAGTTTAACAGTTAGTTGACTGCTAGTTATACTTAACGTTTACATTTCTCATTCAATCTGGCATTAATTTTGAGTAAATCCTAAAACTAAGCCATTTCAGAAGTTATTACATTTCTTTTTCTTACCGGAACACAAGTTTTCAAGTCTAGATCAAATTAGTTAAATAACTACATTGAAAATGTGTAATTAATTATATAGAACAACAAATGTTATTAATTACTTAATTTCTTTTTCTTTTTCAAACGATTTGCCAAACAATGTTAAATAACAAATTTGCAAAATATATTTTTTATGAAATATGATACAATAGTGTTACATAATATTATTTTAGACTGCCACAACCGCCCAAAATGCGCATTACTGAAGAAAAAGTGTCAGCCAGTTTACGAGACATGCACATTAGCAATGAATTCAAACCTCATAATTGTTGTTTTGACAATAATGTTGGAAGCATGGATGTGAGTAAAAGTGTTTTTCGAGTTCTAATATCTTGCAACATTTTTATTATTTTTTCTCGTTTCACAGACTATGGAGAGTTCCATGAATATTATAAGTACAAATGAAACGACCCAAACTGAAGCTCAAAGTACATTAGTTATGTGTGAAGAATTGCGCAAATTAAACAAAATTGATTCCATCATACCTCAGCCATTGCTTAATATGTATGTGGATAACTCTGTAAAATATCGCCCTAATTAGTAGTAAAGTACTTTATAATAATAATAATCGATTAATTTTAGAGAAAGGCCAAACAATGCCGTTGTACTTTGGAAACCACAGCCTCTCAGGGAATTGGTTAATCCATATTCGTATTACAAAGAACCTGAATCTACCGTTATAATTACTGAAATCACCGACGAGGAAGAAGTTGATATAAATAATCAAGATGAAATGCTTGTCGAAGATAATAAGTAAGTTTAATGTTTTGATGAATATAAAGTTAGTAATTTTTTTAAATTTATACAGAACTAGTCATATAGTTAGGATAGCTATTTATTTTAAAATCCCATTTTGTTTTTGTACTCGTACGTTATCTTACCTTTAATGCAGCTTTCCCACTAGAATAGTGGTTCTCAACACTAATGTTTCATTAAAAAAAAAAATCATTTATACATATTGTTGTTTATATAAATGTCATTGTTAACTTCAGTTTTTTCTTTTTAATTACATACAATAATAAATTAAATTTCAAATAAATTATAGTTACATATTAGTCATTTTTTTTGCTTATATAATACAAAATGTATAATTTTCAACATAATATTTGCAGCTGCATCTTTGAAGATGACATGGAATTATGATTGGATTTTGTCATGTGTCTTGAAATACGTCTTTACGTTGGACTCACGGAAGGCGAGTTAACTTACTGTCAAATAGAAATTGAAAAAGTAAAAACAAACAATTAATATAAATATAAGATTTCAATTGATTATTTTTTAAATTTTAAATAGTTGTAAGAAGAAAACAATATTATAATTAATTTCAATATTATTTTTTTGTTAATAAGTGTGATAATAATATTATGATATAATATATATATTGTATTGATACATATGTTTTAAGAATTAATTACTTATTTTAATATACATTTTTGTATGACTCTAAACATAAACAAAAAAGTTTTGTATGTTTTTGAATAATAAAATGTATTAATGAATGTAAAATACTTTATATATGAATATATGCATAGCAAATGATAAATTATTTTTATTGAATGTTTTTTTAATCTTTCAATACTAGTGTTATTAAACAGAAGAAAAAAAATAGTGGTGTATGTAAATTCTATTGTTTGACGTACTCTGTTATGTTGAAAAACAATAGAAATTAATATTGAATTCAAAACAGTATTTTGATTTTGAACTTGTACGGATAAAAGGTTAAGTTTTAAATTAGATTATGTTAAACTTAGGCAAGACAATAAACAAAAATTATATTAATTTATTTTGTTTACACCATAAATCACGCAATTCAAATTTCAAATTCCACAAATGATGAAAAAAACTTTTTTTAAATATACAATTACAATTTTGAATATGAATGGATGATACAATGATGATAAAATAATTAATGTTTTAAACAAACAATTCTATAAGAATATTACTGCGAATAAAACGTTACACACTCACAAAACACGACATTAGGTGGAAAACGAAACACTAAGCAACTCACGACTATCATACGTCACTTATGTTAGTGTCATGATGGGAGTCTTTTCTTATTACTTACTATTTAAAATACTTAATAATGATTCTTATTACCATCCTGGTGTGGTGTTGGCTAAACGTCGCATACGCCTGGAATACACATAAGATTTGGTATTAGTGTCAAGTAACAACAGGATTCATTTGGAATGAAACACATAGAAATCTTAGTAAAAAAAGTCATTAGATGCTTGCCTAGTGTTTCTGTCCTGATCTCTGATCTTCTTCTCCATTTCTGCATCGGTCAATGTCTCTAGGAACGGACTCCATTGGTCAGCATCTGATGGAGGTCTGAACGGAGTCTCAACAACTGATAATGGTGCCTCACTAAACATAACCAATATAAATAATAAAAATTTATATCTTTATTTAGATCACATTGGTTTACCTGAATGCGTATGTACGTTGATGCCAGCTCAATTGTCCTCTGATGGAGTATGCAATGGCCGTAACAAATTCTCCGCCTAGACCAAGTTCCGCGCACAGTTTCATAGCAAACTGTTCTGGTGAATTATCTTTTTCACCCATATCCCATTCAACTTGATCTACCAATGATGTATTACCTACATGAATATTTAACTACACACAGAAAACAATACAAACAATTACACCAAAACTCAAATGTGACTAGTATATGTTTTTACTAAATTTTACTTACCTTAATGATAACTCTTTGGTCGTGTTGTTCATCTAAAATATTATCATTATGAAATGCTTCAATTTGTTGACGTATTGACTGCGCAATGGCTGGTACGAATGGCAAAGGATTTAAATCTAAATCGTCACATAACACTTCGGCAAATTGCTCTGGAGTTATTAAACTTTCTAAAAAAAACAAATAATAGTACACTTCAAAATAACAATTTGAAAGCAATTGAGTTGTTTTCTATACCATTTTTATTCCAAGTAAATGTATCTCTTAGTTTTTGACCTTCGATTTCCATATCGAGTCTGATCGGAACTAATAATTCTGAAAAGTTAGCATTCTCATGAATGTTTGCTGGGTCAGTGTCATCGTAACTAAAATAAAACAAAATATCAATATTGAACATACACAATACCAAATTTAATAAATATTATGTACCATAATGGAAAAGTCCTGACTTTCTTTTGAATAATCCTATTACGGTTAATTGGTGTAGCCTGAGGAACGGCGTCTAAATGTGAACTATTTGGTAATGATGGAACCCACGGTACTGATTTTTTTCCTTTAGATTCTCTGTAATTGTAAATAGTACATAGTTATAACAATATGTTCTGAATTTCAATGACTATTGTATGAACAAATTTGAAATATTATATAAAACTTCTTTAGTTAATATTATGATTACGAAAACTATATAAAAATTAAATTTAATCATATTATTACCTGGTAATTAATGGTTCGGTAGAAGTTACAGAAACTGCTTTATAACGTTCATCATTACCATCAATAATATCTTCAACTTCAGATGCTCTTAATAAGGATACACTAGATGCCAGGCAATGAGCACTTAAACCTGCATAAATAATAGAACTAGTGAATTCTAATAATAAAATCAATAATAATATTAACTAATTTTGTTAGAATCATTTTGATATTGACATTGATATAAAATAATTTATATAAATATAAGAATTGTTAAAACATTTTCGAAAATACTTTTGTTCGTCAATAATAAATTTTGCAATAATTACTGTAATATGTTTTTTAATGTATGCATTATAATAATGATTAATTAAACAAAACTCAAGTAAATTATAAATATTTGTTCATAAATTAATAAATGGTGATATTAATTTTTCCGAAGTTTTTTTTACAAAAATTCATGTTACTATTATTAATTAATGATATAATATGCTTAAATTGAAATATTTAGTTGCTTTGTTAATGTTTTTATATTTGTCATCAATTACAAACACTTTTATCCTCTATATATGTAAAAAACAAAAAATAATAAACAAAAAACCTCCTAATACATTTTAACGGATTCCTAGAACTTTTAACCCAAATAAATTAGTTTTATACAATTTTCAACTTTTCTAAAAGTATTAACATAGATAATTAAAATAAATTTAGACAATGTAGAAAAAAAATGGTAAGAATAAAATAGTATTACCCAAATCGATTAAACGTTTTCTTTCATCATTCGTGATGGTCCTGCGGAACATTCCTGGATACCGTTTGTACAAAGATCCACGAAACAGCCGCAAGTAATTACCCACCTTAAAATAGCAAAACCAAAATGTTATATCTCTTCTCGTCCATTTCTAGAGTCTTTATCACCTTTTTACACTATACACACACACATCACAAGTTTGATGTTCGACTACCTACTTGTATTTTAAGTTTGTATTTAATAATAACATTATTATTGAAAACCAGACATTTAAATGGTAAAACGTCTTACAATAATAAACTTTCAAATTTCATAATACACAATTTATTATTTCTACGGTACAAAGTACGTTGTAGTGCATATAAATTTACAGATTATTATTCTTTAAATCGTTTTTGACAACAAGAACAATTTTACGTACGCAAATACTTTTTTTAACGGAAGACCAGTACTGAATGATCGAGTGTTGTCTTCCAACAAAACGATATTCCGATCAGAAGAGTGATCAAAAATCAAAATCTTAGAAGCGATCATATTATAAAATATAGGCGCCCAGCAGCACGAGGGGAGACGAACAGTGTCGGACAATAACAACGGTGTTAACAGGCATCGGAATTTACATTAAAACATTAACGTTAGAACATTGCACGAACAAGAGAGATGACAATAATTGGTCGGACAACGGTCGTTCGATTATCTCACCTCGGATCCGATGCAATAGTATTCGCCATTTTCTTCCACTTGGAAACTGATCGGTTTGTCGCCGTACGTCCGCAAAGCCATCTTTCTCTTATTGGCGACACACACGTACGTCGTCTTCGGCCCGAGGGAGTTCTTCAACTGCGGAAGCAAATGAAAATAAAGCAAAAAATACCGGTCTTGTTTTCCGAACGATTGACGGAATAAAACACTAGCGAATAAATCCGTTCGATATTAATCGGAAATTTTACTTTTTACCACGGTTTCGGATTCGTTTGCGGATTGATTATCACGTAAACTTTCTCGTGTTTACAGCCGGTACAGTGTGGCCAATAGCGTTACGGTACAGGGCGGTGACGGTATGAGTTCGTGGCTATTTTCGATATTTATCCGCTAGATGGCGGTACACGATCCGTTCTGTATTATTCCATTCGCTTCTATTCGCTGCCTTGGGTACACTACAATAATTTGTACGGTTCCAGAATAGTGATGGGCGATTCTCGATAGTGGATCGATCTTTTGAATCGATTCGAATCGAAAAAAAACGATCGATCCATAAACGAATCGACAACAAAAGATCGATCTTTTAAAAAATCGAAATACTGTTACCTAAAAAAAGTTTTACCTTTATTGAAACAAGTCCTAATGTTTATAATACCATTAAATAGTAACTTAAATTTTTCTACCAATTTAGTTTAATAGCCACTCTCTAGTCACTACCTCCTCACACCTATGGCCTATTGTATATACATCACCAACAAATAGATATCTATGTATAATTTTAATAATAAATAATCAATTTTAATGTTTAAATAAATAATAAATTTATTCCATTCGATTCGATCCGATCTTTACAAAATTGGATCGATTCATTAAAAGATCGGTCATCAGAGATCGATTCAAAAATTGATCTTTGGTGTGAAAAAGATCGATTCAGATCGCCCATCACTATTCCAGAATAACATGGACCATTGAGTGGAGGATACGAGTTAGGTGTGGTGGATCCACTACACGCGGATTTCGTAAACTATTATTTTCCGTACAACAGTAAACATTTTACATTAATACACCGACGTTGTAAGAAAGTTAACGTACGTAATTTTTCGTGTTAATTAAATAATTACAGTGTCTTCTCAGCAGTGGCGCACACGTGAATGACCAAGCCCGCCGCGCGACTGCACTGTTAGTTGAATCAGACGGTTGTGTCATCTCAGAAATCTCGTGTGTTTGATTATCGAGTGAAGAAGAATCGTTTTAGATCGACACGATACACGATTGGAAAATCTCATCACTCAGTCGTGTGAAAATTATATTTAAATTAATTACAATGATATAATTAATAATTATATTAATACCAATCGTCATAATATAAATAGTTAATGCGTTAAATTAAAAACCTGTGTACACATCAATATTACATGGTAACATAAACTATATGCTCCGTGTGTTGCTACACATCATATTTGGATGGCGAGGGGGGGGGGCACCTTAAATTATTTATTAATAACAAAATTTGTTAGTTATTAATTAATGGGGCGCATAATTGGGATAATCGAATTAGAACGATAGATTATACGGGTTATTAAAAGTTTTACATCTTTATATTATAGTATTTATTAAAAAAAAAAAAAACGTTTTGAGATGGGCGATGATGGTTTTGAATTGCAATCTCCGTTAGAATCATAAAGATTTAGAGTCCAACTATCATTGGCCGTTACGATTAGGTATGGAGATGTCATATGGACGTCATGAATTATAAATTACCGATATTAAACTGGGTACACACTTGTAACATTCGCGCGTAACGTAACTGACGCGTGACACAGCAACTGTTGTGTGGACGTGAAGACGTCATTGCGTCGTGTAACAAAAGTCGATATACGCGACGAAGTTACTTTTGGAGAAATGGAGATCGAGACGGAGTGACACGCGCGACATAGCAACACTACAACACCTACGCGACGTCGTGAATCTCGTTTAATCTCGCAAAACAGTCCCGTGTACTGCGGATTCGCGAACCGGCGTTACGCTACGCGCGTTTATAAATCATGATAATGATAAACAGACAGGGCCGTAGGCAAGGGACGGGCGAACGGTGCCTGTAAAAAAGGTGACATTTTTAAAAAGGCCGGGAAATTCAAGAAATTATAAAATTAATATAATAAACAACGATATAAGTATTATTTTCAACGATAATTAATTGCAATATAAAAAAATTATTTATAAAATTATTGGTTTTGTGTTGAAACCAAAAGAGCGCGGTTTTAAGTTTTGAGCAATATTCAGTCGCTATACACGTATAGTCCTGTAAATATAAAAGACTCTTTTGTTCTTGTCACGACGAATCATCAATATGCTTTCGGAATGTTTTCACATTATCGAAATTCCAATGATATTTTTTTTACAAAATAACACGTTCCGCCCTCTCTATTCGCGTTCTAATGACAACAATTCGAACGGGTATACTTAAAATATATATAAAAAAAAAAAAAAAATTGAAGAGAAGCTCCGTAGTTTCCCCCCAAATTCGATCACTGTCCATACTTGTACAAAACTATCTTGTACAAGTTTTGTACAAACAGCGGGCGCGGCAACAACCTCCCGCCGATCCTTGCGCCGTACGCACTTTATATTTAATATATTCGTACGGACGAAATTCGCTTAGACGAGAGACGTGTTGAAATTTATTAATATTATTATTTTTCTCATAAAAAAAAATAAAATATATATTCATATACGTATACGTACGTGCAAGAGGGTGCAGGAAAACTGGTATTGTGTAACGTAATAATATTAGTTTTTTTTCTTTAGTGCGTGGGCGTGTGCGATTGGCGAGTGACGACAGTAATAACAACAACAACAACTAGGGGCGCGTAGATCTCAAATGGGAAGGCCAAACGATGGAATTAGGGGGTTCAATCCTTCCCAGCCCAATTTTACTGTTATCACTAGTTTGTGTTTTTTTTTCTCGTGTGTATTTTGTATACTCGTAATATCACGCATAATACCGCGGCATAGTAATGCTCGGATTTCAACGCCATAGAAGTGTCATTAAAAAACAAAAAAAAATTTCATTTACGAATTTAAAGTCTTCGAAAAAATGTACTTATTCACGAAAATTAATTTCCGTTATAATAATTTGTACGACGCGTTCACCGGTAACAACGCGTTTGTATAATTATTTGAAACATGTAAAATAATTGGATTAGATATTTTTCTGTTATTAACACGTATTTTATAATCGTATGATTGTACAATTATGATATTTTATACTCGTAGTGTAACTTTTTTAAAAACGTAAAAGTTCTTTTTTCTTTGTGTTCCGCAATATCTTCATCGTAGATTTTCAAGATTATTATTAAAAAAATATATATATACATATATCGATATTTATTTACCTTTGCGTATCTTATGATTCATGAACTCTTATGGGTAATGAAAAAATATTATACGCCTAGGCCCAGGGCCGGATTTAGGGGGGGGAGCCAGGAGGGCCCCGGGCCCCAGACCTCCACTTAATGGGATTTTTTTGCATCCAAGTATAAAACACAATATTTTATTTGCAAAATAAATTTAAATCACAAATTGAATAAAATTTAAAAAAAACCTACTTTTGTTGTACCACATTTTTTTTATTATTATTATTTTGGTATTTTAATATAAATATTTTTAAACCAAAATTTCTAGTAAAATATTGTTTTGCGGTAAATGTTAATATATTATTAAATTAAATTCACTTATAATAATACTATTAAATATATGTTATCGAAATATAATACATACTTTTAAGGTGGGCCCAGGGCCCCTACATTCCTAAATCCGGCCCTGCCTAGGCCTAAGTGCCCTATAATTTTATCGCGTCCGGTGCCCAAAGAAATCTAATCGCGGCGGCACCTTTCGAATGGTTATAACGGTATCCACCGAGTAACGCGTAGCCGTTTGCAAAAAAATAATATTTCGCATAGAATAAAATCGATTTTTCTCAATTCATCATTTTAGGCGGCTTGCTGATTATTCCGCGACATGTTTAACAATTCTCGTCAAAGAAACTGTGGTACAATCGCGATAATATCTCACCCTTAGATTTTTAACATTTTTTAGCGTCCATGATTATATATATATTTTTTTTCTTTTACCCACGTGAATAAGATATGCGTAAATGAAATTCGGGTAGACACGCAACAAGTACTTCGCACGTGCAGGTTGGCACTGCGTTAAGCAAATCGAGAACTAAAATCGGATTTGTCGTGAAAAACCATTTCGGGGTAGGTAATAGGGAAAATGGAAGTGGATTTCGGGGCGAACGAAATTGTTATTTGTTTTTTTTTTTTATTCGGTCAAAAGCACTAAGTCTAAATCCACATGAATTGAATACGCAATATCGAAATGTCATCCTTTGACGTGAATTCACGCGCGTCAGGCTTACGATTCGAGCACGTTGCCGTTCGCAGACACTGGTCGTTCTCGACGGGCCGTGCATTATCCAAAAGCCGAGGATAAATATTGACCGTGATAAATCGTATTTAACCGTTATTATTAAAAATGATTGTTCGGCTAAAACTCGATCCGTATTCCATCAAATCGCGCACACGTTACGGTGAAATCTTAATTAATAAATGAACAGTTAAGTGTACGGGCAAAATTATTTTGTATTTTTTTGCAAACGTAAAATTATAAAACCATCGTATCACGTACAAGCTAATTGAATTGTTTTTGATAACAACCATACGAGTGCTAACATGTTAAGTTTCAAAAACCAATATCCATTTTTTTGTATCCGTACATTTTTCGTTTGCCGTTTATCGGTAATATGCCAATAATTCCTTCTCCTCCTACGGTCGACAAATATTTGCAATCAAGTGTTGTTTCGCAACCGACTAAACACTACAACAGCCACCAAAAAAAAAAAAAAAAAAAAACGGTAAATGTCGCAAATGTAATTAATATACTACCATAAAGGTTCAAAGTACTCTATGAAATTTGTAAATTTCTAGTTCGTTAACTGATGATATTGTCGTTGTATAAACCATATATTATCGTGTTTTACACGACATCCGCGTCAGTACAGTATGACTGTTCGCTGTTCCGATTCAACTAAGATGCGGTCAATTCACTTACAATTGATGTTTTTCGATAATTTGTGACATTTGTAGTCACAATATTGTGGTGAATTCAAAACTATTTGATCTAAGACAGAGAGTGATGATTGGAGCGTAATAATAGCCAACGTCTATCGAGATTTGTTAAATTTCTCAATAATATCTGTGTATAAAAATAGCGTTGTCAGTTATTAAAATTGTGTACATCTGCACTCTTCTTTTTTTTTTTTCTCAGTACAATCGATATTTCTTTTGAATAACGAAAAAAACGTAATACGTGTGATCTTGTGAAAATATAATTCCGTATACTTTTTTTTCGATTTCGGGTAAAGTTTTTAGTATTTCTACTGTTTCGAATTTGCCGAAATAGTCGCAATCGTCGCATTCGGATTCACACACACACGCGCGTAATATTATTTTTTTCTTCGTCGCAGATCATACGTAGAATCATGCGGCCGGTAAGTAAAATTCCCTCACTTGCTATATTTCGCGTGCGCGTTGGACCATCACCCGTATCCCGCGAGTTGGGTAATATATATATAATATTTTTACGTTGTGGTGTCCATCTACCTAACCTCTATACGGGAATTGTTGCGAGTCCGTCGGATACCGTACACGATTTCGCCGCGGAAATAAATCGGTATTTTTAAACGCGGCTCGTGGATCCCGTTTTCGTGCGAAATCCGCGGCCGGTACAACGAATGGCCGGGGGGGACCAATAACAGTAAATAATTTGGCCGAAAACGCTTGTGCGCGTGTACGTTAATGCCCCGGATGAAAACGAACGCGCGCGCTCGACGGGCGGTGGGGTCCGTCGTCCGGTGCGCGTCGTACTCGAAAACTCGCCGTACCGCCGGGAACAAACGAGCGTCCCACAACAATGTGCGACGACGAGACTTTGCAACAGATGCGTTCGCAGCGTGACGCCCGCCCGCGAGTACCGCCGACTGCTTGTGGTGACGGTGTATGCGGACGTGCAGAGCACTGACATACGTCCCCGCCTCTCCCGAACTCGTTTACGATGTATTTTTTTTTTTTTTTTTGTCTCTCGTATTCGTTGCCGGGACGCGAGACGCGCCAACTGTCGCGTGTTCCTCCTCCGTACACATATTATATTGTATACCTGTGTGTGTGTGTGTGTACTGCAGTAAGTACGCGTATATAGTGTGCGCGTTTATACCCTTTTGCCGTTTTCGATCCGCCCTCGCCGCACGCGTCGCCGGCGACACAATAAAAACTGTTATACGCGTTTTTATTTCTATTTTTCCTTTTTTTTTTTTTTTTTTTTAATACGTTAAAATCTCCGTATATATAACGGTTTATTTTATTGTTATTATATACCGTTCGTACGCGTTGTACGGACGGTGCGTTTCGATCGGCGTTATACAATAACGCGCGAGCGCGAATTCCGGGCCGCGGATTTCGTCCGTCGACCGCGCGGGGGCGGCCCGGAGTCGGCGGAATGAACAGAAGCACCTTACGTGACGAAACTGTGGAAAGAAAGGCGTTCTTCAAACACGATTCGACTGTACAGAGGAAGAGAGAGAGAACCGCGATTGGTCGCGTATAAGAAAATTACGTTATCCCTCGCTATACGAATACGCTACAAAAATATCGTTACCGTAATAAAATTTTTCTTTTTAACCGTCCCCTAACCAACCGTCGTTAACGTTCTCGTCCACACACATTTCACACGTTTTCCACGCCAATCGTCCGAAGGCCTACCGTCGTTGTATAGTCCGATCCTAGTCCGCATCGGCTCCGCAAACGTCCCAGTTGGAGAAAAAAAAAAAGGCGTAATACAGTTTTTCCCGTCACACTCGATCCGATTTCCGGCGATTGCAGGCTAGTGTAACTGTAATGTAAACTATAATATTTACATCAATGTCGGAGCTTTTTCTTCTTCTTTATATTCTTAAAAATTCGTAAGCGTTTAGAAAATATAATTTTTTTCGGATCTCATAACTTCTCAAGAATTAAAGACGTTTTGAAAAACACCACTGCTGTCCGGTTACACTGTAATCTATTTCGCGTAAAAATTCGATGTCTAACGCGTATAACCTTCAGAGTTCTTTCCGGCGTGAAACGTTTATTTTGACGAAAATCATTGGTGTGTGTAACGGTATAACACTATCAGTCCAAGGTTCGGTATTTAATTTCGGTATTTAATCGAGTAATTGCCGTATTACTCGATGTTATAGTATCGTCCACGGGTGGTGTCATTATAGCGATTGTATACGAGGGACGCAATTCGACGCCGGTCTTGAGTTCGCGTTTTTCGTCTCCTTACGTTTCCCGGCAATGGATCACTACGATCACTACGACGCGTACACGTCCGTCTTATTCATAACTCCTATAACAACACGGCTTCTCCGTCTATAGACTTTTCACTTCTATTTTCTTCGGTCCGAAAATGTTTCTCCAGATTTTCCTTTCCAAATAACACCCTGTGCGTGTTGGTCGGTTTTTGCGTTTCACACGCGTTGAGTGTACGGTGCGCCTAAACGGAATTTCGTACATTTTCTTCGATATTCCTGCAAGTAACATTTAGATTTGTGTGGGCATCGGTTTTTACAATTCTTTTTCTATTATCAAAATGTCTTGGCGATAGTAATTGCGTGTTATAATATACGTCGCAATAAATCGACGGCGGTATCGTGTGCGTGATGATGGGACTAGCGTTCATACCGTCTCTTTAGCGTTAACGTTTCCCATCTTGTTGTTAACGCGGTAAATATAATATAACATTGCAGTACCGCGGATTATACGCGAATCCAGAGATGAGCCATTGATTTGGATTATTCTGATATAATATAATTTCGATTTTCTCAACGATTCGCTCGACACCGGTGATATGTCTGGCCCTCATTACACTCGCGGTTTAACGTTATATGAATACATATTATAACACGCGCGTTTTCCAGCAAACGAAGTCATAATCCGTTTTCTGTTCTCCTCTCGAACAATTTTTTAATCACGCGCGAGCCCTGATGGGGATATACGAGTATATATATATAAATTCTCAATTGTATATAATGATATGCAATATAATACGCGGGTTTCTAACAATTCGAAATCGCGTTTTATTCGCCAAAAACGCAGCGAAAGTTAAACATTTAATTTTCCCAAAAGAATAACGTATATATTTTGTTATAATGTTTCTGTAGCAGCACGTTAGACGTGTTTTTCTCGTGCACGTATATTATTTATACATTTATCCGGCCGAAATGGATTGAAATAATTTTGTTCTTTTTTTACATACACACATATAAAAAAAAAAACGTACGCACTCGTATACAAAACTGGCAGAACTGTTGTACGTAGATAAAAAAAAAAAACGTAAAACACGATAATATATATATATATATATATAGAGAGAGAGAGAGATATCGACCGCCATTTTAAGACGAGTTTACAAAATGTAATATGTTATTTTATTTTTGTATGTAGGTATGCCTTCTCGTCTGACGCGGCGTTCTTATATCGTATCCGATCAGATATATATATATTATTATATAACATAAATATCTGGTTGGCGTGTACACCTACATAATGTATATACAATATACATGCAATATAGTGGCGGACTGGGAAAATGAATAATAATAATAATAATAATAATAATAATAATAATAGGAGGAGGAGGAGGCGGACTTGTCGCGTACACTTTATAACACATATAAGGGAGGGAGATGAGAAAATCTCAACACGCTATCGTATATATATATATATATATATATATATATATATACGAAGTATAGGTGTACACAAACGTTTATAAATTTATTTAGCTATCTCGATCCGTTGCTCTTCGGTCCATCAACGAATATTATTGTTGTGAGAATTGTGTACAGAGTACTGTTGGAATTCGGACGAGACGCGGTGAAGAGACGGAATAGAATTGTTATCATTATTTCAGCGCAATGGCGGATTTGAGAAGTGAGGCGAGTGGGTGGGTGATAAGGTGATCGTTTCTCCTCTAAGGTCGTGATTTTTTTTTTTTATTTCCGCATTTACAAAAATTTCGCTAAACATTTGAAAACTACACAGATGCAAGATGCCGTTTGTTTAGATACAAATGGAAATATTGATATTCCGTCCGGTGTACACTTGCTGTAACACGTACTGTTAACCGCCGCGTAAAATGTCTATTCGCGTTTATCTGCACACGATTAATATAGAATTTATATCCGTCATCCGCTGAAGAAATGAACGTTTTCGAATCCGATTGGTTAGAGACGAAAGCGTCTTGACACGATATAATGACGCAAGATGGTTTTTTTGTTTTACATTGACCATAGTATAATAGTAATAAATGTCTAGGGACCGGCGGAAAACGGCGTGTTGAACGAGTTTCGTTGTACGTTTTTGGAGGACGTCATACGTGTAATAATTAACGTATTGTGACCGCGCGGCAATATGTCTTCTGCACAACGAAAAGGAAAATGAAGGGTAGTCGCGTTAATCTAACCTGCACCACCACCATGACCACGACCAGAAACCGAATGGGCCACCAAAAATGTACCGGGGCGCACGCGCGTTAGACACAACGGCGGCCAGGTTTAATTACACGTCTCCGCCGGCCCGTGTACATATTATTATTATTATCGTTACCGTCGTGTTGTATACACAATAGTGTGCGTGTAACGACTACACGATACGAGCAAGGGCGGGTGACGGACTTAGGGCCGGGGACGACCGCCTACCGTATATACGAGACGCGTACTACGTGTTCGCGGGACCGAAGGAGTAACCGAAAACAAAAGGATAAACGTTAAGAAAAAGAGTCGACTCTCTACCGGCCGCGTGCGCGCGCTCGTACAAAAATATATTATTATTATATAATAATAATAATAATAATAATAATAACAGTCTACCGTCGAAACGGCGGAACAGGGGGCGTCGTCAACGCGCGCGCGCATATACGCGAGAGTTATCATTATTTTTTTATTTAAAAAAAAAAAAACATTTTTCTTCTTCTTCTTTCTCGAAGGGGAGTAGTACCGCGTGCGCGTCGTATATTATAATAATAATAATAATAAACTCCGGCAACCTGTTAATTACACACGTGTGTACTCGTATGCACAGGAATACCGTAACCGCGGACGGGGCCTAACGTCGACCGTACCACACGGTGCGGGATAGGCGTGACTAAACCGCGGAACCGCTTACCGCCGCTACCTTAAACGCTTTTCTGTACCTTCTAAGTCTAATCCCAGCACCGGAGCGCGTATAAAAATCCGATATTTTATTAAAACGTAATAATAATAATAATGATAATAATACGCGTGTATACGTTATTTTATTACGGTTTCGTAGTAATAGGTATTAACCGCTACAGTTCTTTGCACACCGTTTCGAAACCCGCGAAATTTTTGACCCGCTACCGCATTGCAAGTAATTATCACACCCTCCCGCCCTCAAACGGTCTGTAGACTTTTGCTATTGATGAATCGCATAAAACGATGTCCGATATTATTGCGGTTTCGTACATATAGTCCGAAAACGATCGGATTTTCTTATACACGAGTCGTATAATAATTATTGGTTGTTATCATTGTATTCCGTTGGCGTTATATCGATTTGTTAGACAAACGTAGTGGTTTTTAATTGTTTTTTTTTCTCTCTCTTTCCAGATTTATCGATATTTTCCATTCCTTGATCTATTTGGTCCTGGAGCTTATTGATCGAGAAACTTTTTTTTTTTTTTTTTTTTTACTAAACGCATAGTATCGTGTAATTTGAGCAACAGAGTTCACTTTCGCTCAAAACCAATTTGTGCAACTGTACAAGGCATACATCAGACACACACTCATTTACGCGGGTCTCTTCTCGGTGCCGAACATTCTAAAAGAAAACAAAAAACACGAAATAACTCAATTTATCACATTCAGATTGATGACAGGCTGCAGTCAGTGGTATGTTACAAATGAAACCGTCAGAAATACAACACTTATTACACATCGTGCAAGAAGAAATTCAAAAGAAAAAAAATTCATTCAATTTAGCAGTGAAAATCAAGCGTTCAAACTTCAGCCATATCGCGGACGTTGTAAATTTGGACCGCATCCAAAAGAACGTTTCGAAAATAGACCGTTAAACATAAACTGAAGACAATAAGGAAGAAAAATAAAATCAACTCCATCTCTCTGGAGGAAGCAACAGTGCTTGGAACAGAGTACTACGAATACAAAGCAAAACAGTCATATCGGTCCGTCCAAGATGGTGCCAAATCGTAGAAACCCGTAAAATCCAAACTACTCGTGTATCAAACGTATAATAAGGTCGATGGTAACTCGCGCTGGTCCAGCCTGTAGAGAGCTGTTCATCTCGACATCCAGTTGGAGGAAAATCGAAACGGTCTCAAAAAACACGAGTGCACGTGTGAACGTCGCGCATTTTTTTTCTCTTCGCATTTCACGACGTTTATATAATTTTTTTTTTTTTAAACGATTCTCATGCCCTGCCGTTCGAATTTATTCGCCTATATATTTTATAATGTAACGAATATTATCGAAACCATTAATTATTATTTTCTTCTATAATTCCTATATTATATTCGATCATTTTGATTGTATTTCACTTGATCGGATTGGTTTGATTTTTAAACGCTTGTCGAGAGTTCATATTCATGTTTGGTCTGAAGTTTGTATACTTTTCTTTTATGTTAGATGATTATATCATATTAATTGGACGATACGTTTATCGGTTAGGTATACAAATACATTTTATAAGTTTCTTTGACATATGTTTCAAATAAGCGACTTATAAATATAAAAAAAAGAAACGTTAACGGGAACGCGTTCTTAAAAAAAAAAAAAATAAAAAACGCGAACAGTAAACGAATTGAATTTTTAAGTAAACACATAATATATTCAATATTTTTTTATAATCACCTCGTAGATAATATCAAAACATACGCGTATATACATACCCGTGAAAACGCTATTTTATTATGAATATAATTAATAGTTTAACAGTTTAAACACGCCAATATTAATTTATACAATAATATATTTTAATACATGTGTACCGTATTAATAATGGTAGTTTATATAATACAATATTGTTATCCGTGCACATAAAATAATCATATCACGTTACCCAAACAAAACACAATTTTCGTACATTATTATTTATTATATATTTTGATAAATGCCCGAGTAACGCGCTATAATATAATTATACACATTATTATTAAGTTTTACGGTTAATTATATATATATAAATGTTTCGTTGAAAATCTCGTTTTGTTTTTTATTTTTTGTCATTTACAAAGCGAGCTGAAATCGCGAGAACCGTTTATGTCGTCGTCATCGTCCACCATATCTCTCTGTACAGCCCGCACGACAACGCGCACGCCGTGACCACGTAATCTATACGAATGCGCGCACTTTATTTTGTATTCCAGTGGCTTTTTTTTTACACGGTTTTCGTACGTTTATTTACATGAAATCCACGACGTTTCTTCTTTTGTCTTTTTTATAAAAACGAAAAAAAAACACGTAATTAAAGATCAATAAACGCGATATCGCGTTATAGTAAACGAAAAAGACAAAAGTCGCTATCATCTTTTCCGGTGAAATTTATACGGGACGTTTTTGGTAGACTTTACCGTATATATATACGGAAACTGTCGAGTCCTCTATTAAAAAGAAAAACTTAGTTTTCTACGTTTAATATGAGAGAAAAAAGAAAATTTCAATTAAATAATTTTATAATATACGCTTACAATTTATTAGAAAAGTTTTTGGTACTTATCGTATATATTAAAGGCTTTTTTTTTTTAAAAAAAAAAAAAAGTCGTTCGTCAAAAATCCATTAACAATTTTTCGATTCCTTTGGAAAAATAAAAATTAATTTCATGTAATATGTCTGAAACATTTGTTTTTGTTTAAGTATACTAGCTCATTTATATATATTATATTAAGTACATATGTCGAAAATTATAAAATTCATTTATTTATTATAATATTTAAGAACATATTGATTTGTACTTTTCTGTAAAATTTAGATAAGAAAACGATCGAAAACATTTTGTTTTCAATATCCGAAATATGTAAAAAAAAAAAAAAAAAAAACTCAACTGTACGTATAATTCAAACTCTGTGTTATGGAAATCGCAATATTAACATTTCCCGGGCAAGTGAATAATTGTCTACGAGGTTTTTTTCGTTCTTTTTGTCAAACGTCTGTAAGTTGTACAATATGTCCCGGACAATTGAAACTGAGCGTATTTCTTTATACGACGCGTATTCCGTGCATCGCATTACACACAGACGCTCGACATTGACCGTAACACACAAGTCACAAAGTATACAAATCCGGTAATCGTTTTTGGTATTCTTTTTTTGTTTTTTATTCTCATAATATGTATATAATAAATATAGATAATGATCGCAGACGGATAGATAAATCAAATATGAGTAGGTACCTATAGTAGATTTTCGGATGCTCGCCGTCGCCCCCGTGACGATGACCCTGACGGCCCGCGGATCGGAATAATAATAATAATAATAATAATAATAATAATAATAATAATAATAATAATAATAATAATAATAATAATAATAATAATAATGAGAATAATAATAATAATAATAATAATAATAATAATAATAATAATAATAATAATGAGAATAAGAAAACAAAAACCGTCGGCCTATTGTTTTCATGTCGTTTTTTTTTTTACATATATATAATATATATGTATAAGGGAGGCGAGAACACGCCCCCACTGACTATCATTTACGCGGTACACCGTGAGAGAGTTAATAGTTATAATTGCCTTGTCGCGGTGATGTGTTCCCCGCGCACGAGAATGTTGTCCGGGGTTATTTTAACGCGTTTCATTAGGTAGAAATTAAAAAAAAGAAAAGTTATATGGTAATAAATAATTTCATAGGGATTCCTAACGAGAACAAAGATTAATTTGAAGTATAAGAAAATTCAAATTCTGTTTGGAAAACAAATTTCTATTATTATCGCGAATAATATGCGGCATGACGGTTTGATTTGCAAACGATATACATAATATATTATTTTACCCGCTGAAATATTTTTCGCGAAATGTATTCTTTTTGAAAATATTTTATAACAGAGTAACAACGAGAATCATCCCCGCAGGGACGACGACAGCGTGTGCGCTCAGTTCTCAACGCGTTCTCCGCTTGCACGGATTTCCAAGCAGACGTACGTGTACGGTCTTAGACCACAGGCTGAAATTATTATTTGTTTTTTTTTCTTCTTTTTTTTTTAACAACAAAATAAAATACGCACGTCGATTGTACACAACAATAATAATAATAATATGTTATTTTTTCTTTTTTTTTTTATTGTCTCCTCGTCGCGAATTCGAAAACAAAACGGTTTCCATATCGCGATTTCATCAAAAAACTCGTATAGAAATACATATCCCATACCGCCGATGTTGACGGTGCCAAAAACATAATTTCCCCACCAGGGCCGAGCGTGTGTTACATACCGCGTCGCGTACACACACACACACATCACGCTCAAATAATATATTATAGTTTTGAAAATACACACGAACGTATGATATGATATAAATCATATGTCGTGGACCATAAAAAAACATATTATACACGTTGTCTAGGCCGTTTTTTTTGTTCTCTCTGCTCTCACTCTTTCCCCTCCATCGTCTGTCACGTTTCAACAAGAGAGAGAGAGAGAAAACTTTTCGTCCGTCTCTATTTGAAACGGAAACACGTGTTGGAAAGCAATGCGTGCGCGCGCGGCGCGTGTTAATTAACGCAATTAACATTACTAGAGGCGCCTACAAAACGGTCGCGTTTCGTGGGATTTTCACGGTGGCAAACGGCCGCGTTTTGTCGTCTCCTCGTAGACGGCAAACGGCGGCGGTTTTAACGCCGTGTAAACGACACGTGACCGACCGTCGTCGAGCAGCAGCAGCAGCAGCCGTTTGTCGGGTTTTCGACGGTTTTTCACTACTACCCTCGTCTACTACTACTACACCGCCGCCGCGGCCACGGGCCATTTCTTACGGTCCGTCAAAACTTTGCTGCGGCGGCGCGCGCGGTGTGACAGATAAATAATACTCCGGGACGTTTGTGACACATTTGTGGTGGTACACTACGTTTAATAATATTCGACGACGACGACGACGTATACATTATTACCGGCGGCGAAACGGCTACGCGCGCGCGCGCTCGTTCGGGGTGCCGACGAGGGGGGCCAGGAAATCGTAAATTGGTATGCCCGCGCCGCGGTCCCGGACACGCGTTATTAGAACGCGCGCGAGTTTTTCCACCGAAAACGGCCGCCGCCGCCCGGAACGGTGTTCCCCGTGGGAACAGACGTCGAGTCTCGTCGACGAAATCGTCCGTACGCGCGCGTCCGTATAGCGATGCGACTGTACGCGCGCGCACGAAATTAACGTTTTTTTTTTTAAACGTTTGTAAAATACGATTCCCTATGTAGGACACATTATATAGCGACAATGACCAGAATCCATTTAGAACCGTTCGAGAAACGGTGTGCATACAAATGCGGGAAAAACGGTATTCAATTTTTATTAAAAAAAAATAAACGTCGTCGAATGAAACCGTCCAAACGGTGTGTCACATACGACAAAAACAAATATATATATATAAATTTCGTTTCTCACGTGGAAAATGTTATGGGGGAAAATAGCAACTGGCGTGCGAGATATGCGCGTCTTGCGGTGATTATAAACTCATTTTCCTATCAAAATCGAATTAATAAGGGTTCGATCAGTTCACTCGCACCTATTGCTGCAGGATGGTCCGCCGGTTCTCTCCGTTACAGTCAACGAAATTCGCCGCGACAAATGAAAAGATATTATTTCAAACATATTTCAAATTTCAGTCGTTTGACGGAAACCCGGTACGCGCAATATAATATATATATACGCGTTTAAACGATACAGTTTAATTTCAAGAAAATCTAAAATGTCCAAGATAATAATATTATTATCGACAAAGTTATTATACGTGCGCAGCGTATGTTTAAAAATCGTTAAACGGCCGTTTTTAAACACAGTCTAGAAAGCGCACACCGTTCCTATTTCGTTTCATCTCTCGTCCACTCCAATCGCAATTGAATTTGATTAAAAATCAAACATTTGTATTGCGAGAATTTATCGCGGTCGTACCGATATCTTCGTCATTACCCATTATAATATGGTATTGCAATTCGATCGGGAAATATATTAAGTATTTAAGTACGGTGAACGTACATATTATTACACAAATTACAATAATTGATTCGTACTAAGCGTTGAGAATAAATCGAATGAATACGCGCAGTTCATGTTCGTAGTTCGGAATATAATATAATTACCAAACTACAGTCGTGTTTTCGTTGTCGTTCGTTTGTTTTTCACCGGAGTATGCTTCGAATCCGTCACGAGTTAAATAATAAGTGATAATTAAAACCATATGTCGTAGGACACGAATCGTATTTGACAAACCGTATAGAGAACCGGAGAGAGAGCTGACGTTTTATACGTTAACAACAATAAAATAATAAACGACTACGTCGAGTGTACGTATATGGATACGCTTCAGGTGTAGAGGCATTGCATGTGAAATTTTAAGGGATTCGTCTCCGATTCATTAATGTCGTATTTAAAAACTTTTAGACCAAATTTTCGATTCTTAATTTTAATTAAATTTTTGATACGCCAATTACGAAATTAAAAATCGTGACTTAATCGGCGAATAACAATAACATGTCACTATAAAGCGTATTTTCAATTACAATCCGCAATTAACAATTTTTTTATTTCCACTGTATTTTTACAAAGTTTCTATTAATTGAATTTTAATTTTACGTATTAAACGTTTAAGTCAATGACAAATGTATTAATTTTATATAATAATATTTAATTGAATTCGAATTCAATAATAAACAAAAATTGATCTCAAAGGCAAATTATTTACGTGTATACGTTTATTTTACGCGTTTTACAGATTTGTGAACAAAAATAATTAAAGTACATCAGTTACTTTACATAAAAATCGTATAAATATATATAAGAAGTCTTGCATGTGCTTTGTTGTCCCTATGCTGAAAAGCAGCCGTCACTTTGACGGTCTCGTCGTAGACGGTGCGTTAGTTATTTGAAAAGCAACAGTTGTATGTATTCGCGTGTAACTGACAGCGGCCAAAAAAAAACAAAATATTTCTTAGTGTATTTAAATAAAAGCGAAAAAGAATGGAAAAACTCGTAATTTGTGCTTTCCTCAAGAGTTTTAATGCTACCCATACTCGGTGATATGATGTCCATCATCTACACGAGTATATGATTATGAAAAATATTCCTTTGGTTAGCTGATAGTTAAGGTGAACTCGAGACTCATCTATAAATGCGTACCATAACAATATTCTTTTTTTTCCCTTCAAATAATGACACTTTTTTCGGAACATTCTTGACTTCGTGTACATATTATGTACACAAGTATATGATGAAGACTAAAAGAATGTGAAACGCGTATACGTAATAAATAATAAACGCGTACTCGATCGGCGTTATTTCTTTAAGAAATCCGCTGCGAATTTCGATTCTGATTACGAGACTTCAATTAAAAGAAAATATATTGCGTATTGTAATAAATAAAAAAATAAAGTTAGAAATTTAAAAAAAAAAAAGGAAACTAAATAATTAAAACTAAATTTTACTTAAAACGATTTTTTTTTTTTTTGGTAATTCGTTATGTATTATTATATATTATAATATGCGTTAATTATTTCGTTTTTTCTTTTAACTTACACAGTATAGATAAATTGTTGGATTTCGTATGATTTCGCTTAGTACATTCACAATATATGTGTACATAGCTGTGTGTACATGTATAAAATATGACAATATATGAGTAATGACAGACCGAGCGAACGGCTAGTTGACTGACAGGATTTAAAATTTCGTTGTACATCTCGGCGACGGTCGGTGCGTTTTAATTATTTATATGTTATACCGGCGTGGTCTTAGGTTAAAAACGACCAACATTTTCTCGACTAAAATCTCATAAACGTTTAAAACGATGGACATTTAAATAAACACACATATTGCGGTATAAATATATTATATATTAAATAAAATACAATTTGCTGTAATTAATATAATACGCGCGTGTAGCGTGCGCGATTAACAGACACCGGATTGATAATAAATTTTAGAAAAACGTCTATAATAATTATTTTCAATATAATTTGGAAAATCTAAACGAAAATATATGTTTCAAAATTTAATCATTGTTTGAGTTGAAAAAAAAAGAATGGTGTTAAAATTAGACCAAAGTTTCATCACGATTTGCTCATCGTTCGAAATCAGAGATATTTCATATTAAAACGACACGAACTACTTACATTATACGTATACGTTTTAAAAATAATAATTTCGTCGATAAATACGATGTAATCGATTATTCGATAATTAAAAAAAAAAAAAAAAACAATGTTTTTAATAGTTTGTACAATTAGACGTTTGAATACGATTGAAAAGAAAATGTACTAAACAGATATTATTATTATTATTATTATTATTATTATTATTATTATATTATAATATAATTATTATATCCGCCCGTTTTTGAAATTCGGGAATCGATATAATAATTATTATTATGACAAAGATTTAATATTTATTTTTTTTTCATCGATTTTGTCAAAGTCGCTATTATTCTCTGTTACCTATTTACATATAATTTAGTACCTACTACATATATTATAACGCGTAAACCGATGTTCAAAAAAACAGCAATGTTTATAAATTGGACCCGATCTCGCCGCTTATATTATAGACTTGGACAGAAAACCGGTTAACATAATAAGTGTGTGTGTGTATTATTAAAAATTTTAAATGTCCGATTCCCGGTATGTATGTATGTATTATTATTATTATTATTATATATAGTAAATAATTATTAATGGAATTTGAATATCGCAAGCATTATTTTTTTTTTTTTTGTCTACGGTAAATTGACTTCGGGCTATATTAAATATATACGTGTATAATATATATATATATATATATATAATTCGTCGTATCAATATGATTATAATATATACTGCAGTCTCGGTCGATAAGTCAGAAATCTCGCGGGTATTATACGTTTAAACTTAAAAAAGAAAACTATAGATTATAAAGATTTTATTATCATTGTCGATTTTATTTTTCTTAATACACACGTATAAACAATTAATAATAATAATAATAATAATAATAGCGTTGATTTAAACACATAGAGATACGCCACGTCTGTGTATTATCGGGCAACGCTCTGTAATCCTGTATTTGGATCGAAAAATTTTTTATTTCGACCTGACTCACCGGACGGCATATTGACTTTTTCAGCGTGAATGGATGAAAAAATACGTAACCACCGTTTATTTAATGGTTTATTTCACGAAAAAAAAATATAATGATCTAATCGATTATTAATTTATACGTCAATGAACCCCCAATGTATTTAATATAATTAAATATAACCCGAAATCAATAGCATATCGCAAAATCTCCTAATACAAAACACGCAATATTATATCAAATATTATTGTCTGTTTTAATATAAAAACTATCTGCGTTCTGCGTCAGTTAACTAAATAAGTACATATTTTTTAGAAGTGAAATTTATTGCAATACAAGAGTTATAGTCATTTCAAAAAATGTACAATTCTTATTAAAAAAAAAAAAATGTTTATAGAAGTTTTTGAATTTTTACAAGTTTGCATATACATTTTGAATAATTACGATGTGAACTATTATTTCTTTTACATTGATCATTTGTTTTTTTTAAAGTAATTTTAGTTTTTAATTGAAATTTGCATTAAATAAAATTATAATTTACATAAGTTTCTCATAACAGTCATAACTATACAAATAATTTAATAGGTATTATAAAAATATTTTATATATTTGACGTTGATTACATGATAAATATTAATAACAATAATGCGTAGGAGTGCAATGAATATGAAAACAATAAATCTAATTAGACGATCATACGCATTAAAAGAAAAATTTTAAATTGAAAATTAATAGTTGAGGTTTAAAATTCATCAAAATATAAATTAGCTATCTGATATATTCATGTACATATTCTATATAGTAATCACGATTAAATTTAAACATTTTGTAATATATATCTAATTTATCGTTTTAGATTTTTTCAAAATAAATTAAAATCTCAATAAAATCGATGATGAAATCCTGTGGCGGAGAGAAAATAAATTTTTTTTTGAAATTGTGCGTTATAAGTGTGATAAATATCACGTGAAAACAATTACATTCCTATATGCGTATATTGTACAATAATGTCCTCATCTTCGATTATTCGAAATTTTAAAATAGGCATTTGGAATATAGCATTAATTTACACGAAAATGCGCACGATAAATGAGTTACCTTGCAATAATATTGTTTTTTTTAGGTTTTTCTCAAAAACCGACGGGAAATCACTACGAGAATTTCCAATCGGGTACAGTATTATGTTTTATGCTCGTATACAAGAAGCTGTACGTGAAACGTTTTGTGTATTTTTATATTTCACGAATCGACAAGAAGAAAAAGGAGAAAAAAACACTTCGTCGTAAAATCAATATATACAGCACGTTTCCTCCTGTGTTCCAATTCGATATAATATTATAATACGGTACCGAAGAAAACATTCGTTTTTAAAAGAAGTTATATACCTGTATGCGTATGTATTACTGCTGTAGATACATTTTTAAACAACTTCCACGAAAATTTTACGTTATTATTTCCTATACAATAATATGAATTTATAAAAATTTACCTCGGTTGAAAATGTCCAACGCGATACGTATACGCGTATATATGCACGTTAATAGGATTTCGGACGTTATTTGTTGAACGTAAAAAAAAAACACGTGTAAAATTCATTACGATGCAATAATTGAGAAATACAAAAAAAAATTGCCTCGAAAATTTATGGTAGTTTTTTTTTTGTTTTAAATTCAAATTTCACACGTTCATAAAAAAAAGTGACGATGAACGTTAAAAAAAAAAAGAAAAAATTATACGTCCAAACTCGTAATAAATGTTTAGATTTTAAGATAACGAAATTTAAACGCGTTTAAAACGAATATTTTATTAGTATTTTCCCTGTAGCTTTTCTACGTGCGCTTATAAGAAAATTATTGGAAAAGTATAATATACGTGTCGAATATGAAGTAATCTCTTTAATACACTAAGTACACAGATTATGTCACACTTAAATGTTTCGTTGAGAATCTAAACACAATTTTTTCATTTAAGTGGAAAAGATTTATTATAATTAGAAAAAAAATCTTGTAAAATTATTTTAACTTGTGCGAGCATCCGTGCGAAATGTAACGGACGCGGCGGCATTTCAATGGAATAATGTAAAAATAACTTTCAAATGCAAAAACATAATACGCGTATTGTTGCAATCACGTTTTTTTTTTCAAAATCGTTTATATAATACATAATAATAATAATAATAATAATTTTCTTTCAGCGTAAAAATCGCATTTCAATATACATAATAATCGTTACTGATCGTGATTCGAAACGTGTGTGTGTGTGTGTGTACGTCTATTACTTGCTACATACATTTATACACTGTAAATGCCTAATTGACGTCGCACGAAAATTATATATTTTATATTTCGACTTTTTCTATTTTCGCATAATATATAGGTCGGGGAAAATCGATTAAAAAATAACGCGCATAATAATTATTATATATATATATATATATATATATATAACGCATAAAACGTATTTATCGACCGTTTAACGATGCCGTTAAAAAAAAAAAAATAATAAACAAATAAATAATACGTTATGGACACCGCGAAAAACGTATGGTATTCTTTAATTATTATATTTTTAAAAATATAGTAAAAATCCGAGTAGAGGTGTGACGACGATTATTGGCGGCTCGTTACTGCGACTATATATTTCGAAACGTGCGCGCGGTCGTCGGCGCTCTGTAGCCACATTAAATTATTAACGCTTTAAACCGCGCATAAAGAACTATGGACGGTGGCCGCGTCGATACAGTGATTATTTTACATATTTACTTCGAAAAAACAATCGAATTGTAATAGAAAAAGACTTTTTTATTTTTTTTTTTTGTGGCGGGGGGTGCACATTTTAAACTTGGCACGACATTAGTCGTGCGTTTGGTTAGGTTATATTATAAAATATAAATTGTTACAATAGAGAATTTAGAGCTGATATAAAAATGCGTGCGCATTTCAATAATTAATAACGGATACGATGATACACGTTCGCGCGCACACGACGTACAAAACGTGGTTTTCTTGTTTGATTTTCTTCGAAATTACATAAGAAAAACGTTCTTAAACGAACGTTTCGATGAAATAATTTTGCGTCCAACACGTTTTTACTTTGTTCCGAATATTTATGCGAGAAAATCTCCTTGTAATACTTAATATTATGTCGACCACAACAGTATTTATACAACTCGTGCATCGCCGCGCGTATTCCTTTCACGTATATAAATAATGTGTTATAATAGTGTAGACTGCTTGTATACCGAATACACACACACATATGTGTGCGACTTTTCTTTACACGAGGCGTATATGCGATATAATAATAATAATAATAATAATAATAATAATAATAATAATAATAATTGGTTTTCGAGACCGCGGTAGTAACATGACGTATTCAAAATGCGTCGGGACAAATATTACACACATTACGTTGCGGCGATGATTGCGGTTTATTAACTCGTTTAAATGGCGGTGATGGTCAAAGTGGGTAATAGGTGCGTATAATAATAGTAGAAAATAATAATAATAAAATATTTGTGAACATCGACGCGTTTTACATCGCGAAAAAATCAAGGCCTAAAAAAAAATCACCAGTGAGGAGGAGCAATAACAATCGGATAGGAAAAAAAAAATTATATGCTTCGAACGAGTGTTATTAAGAAAAGAAAAAGGAACCTCCGAAGCAAATATAATATTCGGTACTGATAATCGCGACGTTGTTACGAATAAAAACAAAAAAATCGTATTTATTACGCAATATTCTTCTAGTATAGAATTTAAGAACGATTTTTCTCTATTAATTCTATACGATTATCATAAAAAACAAAAACAATTCGAATATACTTCGCGTCCGGACAGTGTTTGTAATTTCGAATTTAAAAACGATTCCGTCCGATTAAAAAAAAAAAAAAAAACCAGCCAAAAATCACACGCAAATATTATTTATATTTTATTTACAAAAGTATGTATTTATTTCGCGTACAAATCTATAGGGTCTAAAGTGACTTTCCGAGCGTATTCGTTCGCGAAACGATATAATAATTCCGACGAAAACCATAAAGTCCATTTACGAACGGTGGAAAAGCGCGAGGGAATTTCAATTTTTTTTTTTTCTGTTTCTCCGATTTTTTTTTTCTTTTTACGGCGCGCGGTGCAGTGGCAGGCCAGAGGCGACGCTGTAAAAAACTAACGCGCGCGCGCGCGCGCAAGCACACACATCACGAGCACATTTCGCAGTCTCGCGCGATATTATAATTTATATTTAATAGGCGGTTCTCTCATTTTCCGCACGATTAAGTCGACGACGCGTGATGTGTAACACAATTTCTTTTTCTTTTTTCTTTTTTTTTTTCGTATTTCACTACGCTGGCGTACGTACATAAGTCGTTTTTTTTTTTTTCAATATGTGTTCGCACGAGTGTGTTTGTGTGTATAGTAAATATATATGTATAGGTACGCGCGTATATTGTTGCGTAACGTTATTATTATATGCTCGCGTTATATACGATCGCGGACCGGTCTCCAATTAGTCCCCCCTGCAACAGAGACGGCGTAAACGAAAAAGCGAGAAAATCAGAAAGGAAAAAAAAATAAATACGCACAGGGGTAAAAACACTATTGAACGCCGCAGCGCAAAGACGGACGAGAATAATAATAAAACAAAAAAAAAATCGCCGAAATTCGTATATATATAATTACAACGCCACACGCGTGGTGTCGATACCGATAAATTGCTTTTTTTCGCTAGTGTTTCCCCCCTCCCCCCTTCATCCGTGTAACTGCGCCGTTCGACCAACAAAATATTATATACACACACTATTATCGGTATCGACGAACCGAAAAGTTTGTTCAACCCGACCCGAAGGGACTCGGATAATGTCGTTGTTATTATTATTATTATTATTGGTTCGCGCGAGATTTGTTCGTTTTCGCGGGATCGGGGGGGCACTTGCCGAGGAGAGGAGAGAAAAAAAAGGACTTTTTAACTGTAATAATAATAATAAAAACTTTTTATTCTACGAGAAAAAACAACGCCGCGCGTTTCTTTTTTTACCGACGTTTTATCGCGATTTTATTATTATTATTATTATTGTGTTATTTACGCGCGTTTGTGTGTGTACGTCGCCGCCGCCGGTTCGAATGACATTTTAATTATGAAAACCGTCAGCGCGAGGGCGACGGCGACGACGTAAACACACACGCACACACACTGGAGTCGGCGCGCAGAAGACGCGCGCGTCAAAATAATACCGTATTTCGCCGGCCGCTATAAATCAACGGGGCAACCCCAATTTACACGCAGTGACAGCAGCCTCCGCGCCGCCGTTTATTACACTTTCTATTCACTCTCTCGTTTCTTCGGCTATTTCTATATTTATACACGCGTTACGTTATACACAGTCTTTCTCTCTCTCTCTCTCTCTCACTACTATTCGCCTTTTTCCGCGTACAATACACGTGCGTGCGTGCGTGTGTGACCCCGCCGACGCGTCGTCGTCGTACAGGGAAAATATCGTCGGGACGACACGTGTGTAGTACGTACGTACGACGACGCGTTTTAAATCGGGTTTTTAAAAATGCTATTTTCTTTTCTTGTACGAGTTCCGAACGGAGCGACGTGTCGGTTTTACGATGGCGTGTGTGTTTTTTTTCGCGTCCGAACCTCCGAAAATTCTACCGGAACGAGCGTTCCGATTTTCACACACATTCGTATTACCCGGTAATATCATCCGTAGTCGGTATTTCAGACAGGTCGTTTTTCGGTTCTCTGAAAAGCGCATGAAAAATATCACTCGAAAAATTACACTTAACAACACACGTCGAAATCGATTATTGCGACGTTATCGTTATCGTTTCGGTATTTTCGAAACCGTTTACGGTTATAGAAACTTGACATATTCGTGTAAACTTTATACTTATTACGGAATAACGTCAAAAAAACGTCTTTCGATTTTGCACTATTCCGAGGTTATTAACGCCAGAAATATTAACGCGACATCAGACGTTATTTTAACTATACTAAAAAAAAAAAAAAATCTCGAAAATCGTATCTTTACGATTTCGAATTTTTCGACAAAGCGCGTATTATACTATTTGTTTTTTTTTCTTTTACGTTCGTTCGAAATTTATTCGGTGACGTTCTTACCAAATTTGTAACTGTTTATACTGCAATATTAACGAAAACAGTTTTTTGGAAATTTTTAACTAAATTTATTTTAAAAAACTGTATAAAAACGATGTACCTATGGTATATGCGGTTAGATAATCGTAAATTATTATTATAATTATTATTATTATATACCGAAGCCTGGCCGCTCGGAGCGATTTTATCGAATTCAACGATCGCTTTCAAATGTATATCAATAACGACGAGACTCTAAAATCTTTATCCATCGAGTAATTTCACTTAAGCGACACTCCATAACACCCCGCGCGTCTCGCTGCCTATTTTTGCTTTTCTTCACAATAAATATACTCCGGGACGTTTGTAATCGTATTTTTATCGAACTCGATTTAATAATTCGACGAATTGTTCAACACCGCGGTAAAACGTTGTACGCGCAGCGTGTTATAACGGATACGTCGCGAGTTCAATTTTTTTTCCCCTCGTCGTAATTCGTTCGTTTCTTCCGGTTCGCTATGATAATACATTGTTCGGAAATACTTAAAACGGGGAAAAAAATGTCGCGTGTCCTACAGCGAGAGCTCGTAATAATTGTAACTCATATCGGCGGTATAATACACATAATATATGCGATTATCTGAACCGCATATGTGTTTAAACGTATTTTAATGTATTTACGCTTGAAGCTTCGCGCTCGACGTTTGACGTTTATAGCGCGCTTCATATATATATACTTGACGACACGACGCTTGACGCATTATTAAGCTATACCTAACCTAACCTACAGTCGTCGCGCAAACGCGTTTCTCGTGAAATATAAAATATAGCGATACAATAGGAGGAATGAAAAAAAAAAAAAAAATCAAACGCGCATAATATATATTATATATATATATAATATAACCGTGTTATAGACGTGTCATGACGTTTATTGTATATTGTGTATAATAATACACGTCGTCGTTCTCGCCTCGTGTGTATGGTATGGCGCTCGATGAACGTTGCGAATTTTCTCGTTCTTACCACACACACACACACACACGAGCATTGTATCTTAAATATTATCATTTTTTTATTATTATTATTATTTTATTTCTTCGTATTTTGGTGAAATACACGCGACACGCATTATTGTTCGCGGTCGACACACGCTTATATATATAGTTAAAATATTATATTGTATATAAATATATACGATTGGTGTGCATTGTGTAACGGACCGTACTACACACACTATATTCTGTATACGACGACCGAGATTTTCGCTGGAATTGCGTTTTATTATAACGTCCGCGTTACACATATACGCGCGTATTATAATATGTGTGTGTGTGTGTGTGTGTTTGTACATATTATTATATATTCTCATTCACTTCCTTGGCGCCACATAACGAACCGCGTCCGGAACGGCGACGATTTTCCCATAGCGCGAGTAATACGCACGTATTATAATAATAATAATAATAATATCGCGTAATAATACGATTTTAACGTGTTCCCGATAACGTTACGGACGGAAAAACGCAATGTCCCCCCGGTGCACGGGAAAACGGCCTCCGTCCAAATGCCGTGTTTTGCGTCGATTGGCGTTATGGATTTTTCGCAGCAGTTCTCGCAGGTACCATGACAAGAAAGCTTCGTCGAATCTATTCCGGAATATTCCAATCGCGTTATAATTGAATAATTATCGTTCGGCCGCGCGCGGGACAATATATAAATGATTTAAATTCAATATCGGACGCCAAAATGGCGTCCAAAACGTTGCTGAACGAACATCGCGTACGACGCCAGGCGGTGGCGTCGGTTATACGCAGTCAATACGATATTAACGTATTATTATCGAAGGGCTGCTGCTGCCGGCCGAGTGAAACGATTCGTTTTTGTTTTAGATCGCTAAAAACGGAATTTTAGAATCCGAGCGGAGCGAGACATGTATACACTGGTCTTACAACGATGCGCATTTTTTTGTTCATGTCTGTACCCGAAAATCCAACCAGCAGAAAATGCTTCGGTCTTTACTGTTTTTCGATTGAAAATTACATCTACAGTCTGTACTTTAGAGAGGTCATTTTTCGATTTTCTCAAATCCTTTTTTTTTTTTAAACGTCAGAAAAAGCTACGGAAAAATTACAAAAAGAACAAATCGATTATCGCCATTTATTCGTAATTTTGAAACTATTGGTCATAGAAAATTGGGAATTTCAATAAATTTCTGTAAATCTCTGGACTGTATTAACGGATTAAAAAAAAAAAAAAAAATGCATTAATTTTGGACTATTTATAGCGATTGTAGATAAAAAGAGGTAATTCTTATGGTTGTAAGACTATCGAACATTTCAAAAACGACATTTACTCAACATTTTTTCGACAAAACGGCGGTGGATTACATCGTCCGTAGTTTCGCTCGTAGAATCGTTTCGTCGAACGCGACGATTCATCGCGCGCGTTGCTTTCAAGTTAATAATAACTGCAATTACAAAACTCTAAAATCTTCATCTAAGTAATTCGTTTAAGCGTCATACATCACAACAGCTCGCTGTTCTTTTTAAAATTTTTTTAAATCGTTTCAAAATCGATTCAAAGTCGAAACAAACGTTTGAAACATTACAATAATAATAATAATAATAATAATACGTATCGCGCGGTCAATATACTGCAGCGAACCCGTTACTTTCTGCGCGCCCCACGAGGTTAATATCCAAGGCCTACGCAGCAGCACTCTATAAAAAGAAACGCATTTATCGTAGTCTTCGTGTAACGTTACAACTCGTCTTAGACTCGTAAAAGTGTAGTGCTGAACTCGTGTCGCGTTTTCGAGAAAACGAATATTTAAAAAAATGAAAAAATAAACTACGAAAACGACGTCGAATGAAATCTCGCGTCGAACACCGTATAAACCGTATAAAATATTACGTAGGAGGTACTCGTAAACGCTTTTTCCCGGGATTAGAGGATCCGTGTAGATAGTTAGAGAGAGAAGGAGAAAAAGTGGAGCGCAAAACTAAAAAAACACCGGAGTTAATATTTTTTTTTTTTAGTTTGATGTCGACGACGACGGGGTGCCCCGGAGAACGTCGATGACGATGACGGTCTACCGTTTACCGAAACGATGTTAAAATAATTTCCTGTAGCGCTCGCGGGTAGCGGATTCAACAAAGAACGACCAGAGAAAGAGAAACCGACGTATAACGATTTTTAAGCACACACACACATATATTTATATATATATATATAATATATTTACGCATACAGCCTCCGGGGTTTCTGCATCGAAACCCATTCATAATTTTTTCTCTCTCTCTCTCTCTCCCTCGTTCCGCGGACCTCTCGATTTTAAATGCTATTTTTTACGTTCTTTTTTTTCTTTTCACCAAGAAAATCTTTTAGTAAAAAAATTAAACTAAACTCGCAGCCCTATATATATATATATATATATAACGTTTCTCCGATATAAATGTGCGGTGCGACTTCTATAGTGTTATATCCGAAAATAGTAATCGATCGATTTCGGTTATTTAGGAAATTTTAATACGATTTTATTGTATCACGAAAATTTCGAACGTAACATTGCCGTAGAAAAAACGATGAACGTTTACATGTAATATTCGTTCGAAAAAGACTTGTGCGATTTTCTTTAGGCATACGGCGCACGGTCGTAATATCAATCGAATCGTTTGTTTTTCAAATATAGGACTTCTTCGACAATCCATGTTTTCTACACGTTATTAAAAACGACTCGGTACATATTTCGGGATTTTGGATTTTCTTCTATTTACAACGGTCATTTTTTTTTTTTTTTTGTTTTACTCGGAAAATTATATAATACTGCCGGCAAAATAATTGAGCTTACGTGAACGCAGTCGCCGTTGACGAACAACTGTGTCGTTCTCAACTCAACACTAGGCACGGACCAACGCCACCACTTTTATAAATTTTCCACCGCCACGGATCACGACCTGATTTCAATCCTCCCCTCTTAAAATATCACTTATTCTAAGTGAATAAGGCCCAACGCACACCAAAAGAGCAAAACTGTGTTAGTCATTATTAGTCATTTTTGTTTTAGTCAACTAAAAATAATTTGTTTTATATGTGCGCACACCAGTTAGTCAAGTAAAGGCAAAACAAGACAAAACAAGTCACAATCACTCGTGTTTTGCGTACTTCAAATTCCACTATTCTTTACTGTGCGTGCATGTTTAGTTCGTTTTAGTTTACCTCTTATTATATATTATTAGTTACTAAAATTATTGTTATTAAACTATTATTATCAATAAGTTACCAAAATGTCATCTGAAGAAGACGAAGAAGTTGTGATTTGTATGTGGTACACTCTACTCAATTTAGAAGAACGGGGAGAAAAGTTATGGGTACATCCATTGAATAAAAAGCGTATCACTCACAACTTAATTGTATAATTTATATGTGAATTACGATCAGACGATATTATAGTTAGCATATGTAACCCAAAGATATAAGTATCACTTCTTAATTCGATCTACTATAAAAAAACTACCAAAATTATTATTAACCCATCGGAATGTGCATTCTATTTGTAAATCTTTTATGATGCGTAATTACTAATAAAAAGTAAAAAAAATATTTAAACGTACCATTGACATTCATTTCCTTGCTGATTTCCTCCCACAGTTTGTCTTGGACCGTCCTACTACTGTGATCTTTATTATTATAATCGTAAATTGATGGCCTTTTTTCTATTAAACTTACTAAAATTTCACCATCACAAGCCATTGTAATAATATAATAATTAACTTTATGTATGATTAATAATATAATAATAATATTACGAATATAGTAGCTCAACCTTGACTAATTATGACTAAAGAAAAATGTAAACACTACAGACAGTATTAGTCATGACTGATGGTGTTTAAAGCAAAAATGTTTTCGTTTTGTTTTTGTCTTATCAATGTGCGTATGCAACGTTATTCCCTATGTTCTATTTTTAACAAAACTGTGTTAGGCTGACTAACACTGTTTAAAGCAGTTTTGCTCTTTTGGTGTGCGTTGGGCCTAACAAAAAATTTAAATATAATTTCGCTCATTTTTTTAAATTTAAATTTCTTCGTTCGCGGACCACCAGTTGGGAACCACTGGTACACACCGATATTATTTTACTAGTGTGTATACGTACAGCCGTGCAGCACTGGAACTGTAATTCGATTTAATTATTAAACGTAAAAATAATAATCGGTGACGGGCCATACCATACGGGTTTTTTTTCCTTTTTTTAGCAAAACTATATCGTACGAGTACAATACACACACAATTTTGTTTTGCGGTTACGATAAAATATATTAATAAGACACTATTTTAAATCGTGTGTATACACGAGGTATTAAAAAAAAAAAAGAACTGGAAAAATAAGTATACACTTTGTTTTTCACACGAAAAATACACACAAACGGATATTATAATAATGGATTTTTTCCATCTCTGTATAACTCGTTCAGTTATAGTCATTATAGTATATATCGAGTTTTTATATGTAAAATAATAATAATAATAATAGAAATTCCGTGTAATTGCGAACACATCATCATCGATCACACGCGCATTCACCGCACTGAATATTTATAATAATAATAATAATAATAATAATAATAATAATAATAATAATAATAATAATAATAATAATAATAATAATAATAATTGAATAATAATATAGGACGTCGGAAACACTTATCTAGTATAGAAACACACCGCGGTCAATAATAAAAATTAGTAATTTCTATTTTTTATCCCGCGCCTGGTGGTGCGCAAGCGATTACCGCAATTATCCTGCGCGTTGTACTTATAGATAATAATATTTATAATACGACGCGGGTATATAATATTAATAATATTCGTCGTCGTCGTACATGAGCGTTGGGCCACAGTTTGCGATGATATGCTCGGTCATATATATATATAATTATATATTACAACAATATTTATAATGGTTTTGTTTTAGAAAAAAAAAAAAAAAACACCGACGTATTAAAACAGCCGATATTTATACGTATCGGCTACGAGGTGCCGCGTATATACGAGTTTTGGTCATGGTATCGGGTACGTCTTGCGTCGCCGATATATATATATATAAAAAAAAAAAAAAAATAATAATAATAATAATTTCGTGAAATTATCACGAAATATAAATGTACATTTTATCTTGTACGTGCAGTGTATATAACGTTAAGGAAACGTAAGTGTTTTTCGTATATACCGTTTTTAAGCCTATACGCGTACGCGTATATTATAGAGGGACGAAAATTCGATCGTTTAGAGCGCACCGAATTTATAATAATAACAATAATAATAATATATTCGTCGTAAATTATTCGAACGATTCCGCCGCGCGCGAATGGTCTCGCGTTTCTAACACGCGTTGTCGTTGATTTTTTTTTCCTTTTTGCAGATATTTTTTTGTTCTTCTAATCTCGTAATAGACTATACGTTAAATTTACGTATAAATTTTTAACACTTTCGTTTCGTATCTAAAAAGAGCGTTTAATCTACTGTACGCGCCTACAGAAATTATATTATATAGGATGACCTGCAGTTCAAACGTTTCGGTAAAATTGAATTTATATTCGCGTTCTAAGCGGTTAAACTTTTTTTTTTGTAGGTTTTCAATATCGTACTAAATATATATTTATCATCGTCTTAATGTGTATATCAACTATATCGCAATACTCGTGCTGGTATTATAACATATATGTCACGTAAATTTAAAAAAATATATAATTCTATTATTTTCCTAAATTCTTAATACATATTTGTATTTTTGAAAATTATGATGCACGTGTTTAACCGTAAACGTACACAACAAATCGATAATTTCGGATATACGCCAAAACGGAATTGTATATTATTAAAAAAAAATTTTTTTTTTTTTCATTTTTGCATTTCTGTGATTTCAATATTAATAACATGTATTACTGTTGTCGCGCAACAAATTCAACCACGCGAAATTAGAAACACTATACGTATATATATATATATATATATATATATATATATTATTTCATGCGCAAACATAATATATACTCGTATATATGCTGAATATATATTATATACTCATTGATCTGTAAATAATCATATGGAAAATGCTTTTTACACGTATATATGAATCAAACGTTTTGTGTACAGAAACATATGAATAATTAATAAAAAAATCCAATGAATATATTTATGTAATATTCGAAAATATATACGTACTCAGTATGAAATTACGGGATATCAATGGCGCAGATATCGTTAAAATGAAATAATAGTTTTTTAACCATATAATGCAGTATATAGTGTACGGTCAGAATAAAATAAAAATCGATTTTAACAAAGTATAACGTACGTATCTGTTATATAATATATATATATTTATGTGCAAAATTTCTTTTTGGAAACGAAAAAAATTCCAATTTTAGTCAGTTTACATAACAACTATATATATATATATATATATATATATATATATAACTATTTATAATTATATAATAATGGAACATTTTTATAATAATAAATTCCACGTCGATATCTATTGCTCTAATAACACGATCGCATGTAATATATTATAATATTATAATACCAAAAAAATGACTGAAATTTCTTATACGGAGCGCGAATATTATTATATATATATATATATTGTTATTATTGCGTCCAAAATTAAAATCTGTAATCTAGTATAAGTGTTGCGTAAATACGAAAAAAAAATTGACCATAAATTATAGGTATATAAATTCGATATTATTTTTGTTGAAATCGGCAATATTATTATAACATAAATATAATAATAATAATACAATTAACAAACTGTAATTCGAACAAACTCTAAAATCTATAACAGTTGAATGTCTCAGAAATTTTTTGTACTAAACATATTTTATTAAAAAAAAAAAAAATAAAAATAAGAAATAGGGCAATTTATAGAAACGCAATAATAATAAACGCAAACGCGTATTTCTATTATGGAAATATCGCGGACATTTAAATATTATTTATATTGGTTAAAGCTTATAGACTCTGTATAATGGTAGTTGCAGTATATTTTCCAATAAATTGCACGATATATTTGAAAGCAACGAACCGCCTGAAATTCCAAATATATTAACAGAAATATTTTGTAAAATTTATATGAACATATATAATATGTCAAACGATTCTTATTATATATTTCTTTTTTGAATCAACATAATTAATGTGACTACATATTATTAAAAATATAGTGAATATTATATTAAAAAGATATACAGAAAACAGATATATAAAAAATATCCATAGACGTTTATTATACCAGAATAGTGCGGAAAATCGTTACAATAATATTTGTACAATAATTAAGCTTTAAACGTAAACTCTTTTTTTTTTTACAAATTTCTGTTTTTTTTTTTAAATATATGTTACGAAAAACAATGAAAATATAAAAATTTTAAATTAAATAAAAAAAAATCATACAAAAATTATCGAATAATATATTTTATGTTATTCAGATTTTATTAAAAGAGAATGAATAGCGTCTAAATATTTTTTATGGAAAAACGCTAAAACGCGCAGTCATTTTTTAAAGTCTCTAATGAACCGAAAATTAATTTTTTTTAGTTATAAAGAGAGAAATTAATATAAAATAATATATATATATATATATTTACTTATAATTATATGAATGTTTAATATTAAAGTTTAAAAAATTCGTCAATTTTTCGTCCTTAGTTGTTCGATTAAAATAAAAATAAAATATAAGGATCGAATTAATATAACCGCTGCCATGTTCTTCGCAATTTTTTAAAAGATAATTACAATATAGACGGTCGTATATATAGGAAAAAAAAATCATGACATCAATCGCGAGTGTTATATAAAATAATATTGATAAAATGCGGTGTATAACTCGAACAAGCGATTGTGTGTGTTCATAGATTTAACGATAATAATATTACATGTATTATTTATAATATTGGCGACGTGACTCGCTCTATATATAATAATAATAAATAATATATAAGAAAATGTCGAAAATACGTTCAATAAAATAAGATTATTATTAATAAATAAATCGTATAATGTGTGATAAATGAATGCGAAAAAAGCCCATAGGAACGTCGATGAAAATTCAAAAAGGTTTTATCTCTATAATTAAAACAGTGATTTTTTTTCCTACTCAAACGCTCATATTCAAATATTATATTTATTATATTCTACACCTATATAAGTCGTATATAGGTAATTACGTTTTCCGAACGGGTAAACGTTTTATATATTATTTATTTAATAACATTATATTACATACAGATTCCTTTATACCCCGAAACATCGAAGTCGCTTTTATGTAGTATTTATTTATTTTTTTAAATCGTATTACGTAATATTATAAATATCGATTGTATAAACGCGCGGATTTCGATAATAATTTAACAATAACAATAATAATAATAATAATAATAATAATAATAATAATAATAATAATAATAATAATAATAATAATAATAATAATAATAATAATAATAATAATAATAATAATAATAATAATAATAATAATAATAATAATAATAATAATAATGATGAAAATCATAATTCCGCGCAAACATCTATGCGCAATACCTATATAAATATTTTTTTTCAACGACTTTTACATACATATGTAGTAAAAAATCTTCGTAAAAAGTAAATAAAAAAATCACATCGTAATATCATGATCGGTTTGTAATTATTTTGTCCTCGTATTATTAATATACCCAAAAAAATAAATGTACACACTCACGTGTATTTTAAACACAATTTTTTTGTTCTCGCGTAAAAAAAAAAAAACCAAATTCTTGTCGTACGCATTTTTTTTTAGGTAAACGTCGCGGTAGTCGCGCGTGAAACGCCAACGGCCGGCCGGCAGTCCGTGCGAAAAAATAAAAACGAACGCCACCGGTCGATCCGCTGCCGTCGGCGTTGAGTAGAGTTATATATGCGCATGCAGTATGTGTATATATATATATATAGTGTAGTAAGCTCGGCGAAGTGAATAGAACGGAATAACGGACGGACGCGAGAAAAATAAGAAAAAAGACGGTAACGAAAAACGGAGTACAAGAAGAAGAAGAAGAAAAAAAAACGTGGACGAAGACGGTAGTGGAGGTGGAAAAAAACGACGACGACGACGGCGGCGGCGGCGGCTATGGGGTACTCGTCACCGTGACGACCGCTACACACAGCACCGCGCGATCGGCGGACTGGTGGCCGTTGCCCGCGTTTCCCGCGGGGTCCGCGGGGCAGGAGGCGTGCCGCGACCGGGAGGGCGTTGTACCGACACCGCCACCGCCCAATGACGGTCGCGCTACCTTACCGCCGCCGTTGCCTCGCCACACACACACACCAACACACACACTCCGTCCTACCGTGGCGGCGGCGGCCACAGGCCGCGTCGTCGCCGCATACACCGCCCGCGCCACCGCGACCGAATCCAGGCGGCGGCACATACGCGCGGCACACACCGCTGCTCCGAGCGCGGCACCGCGACTAGTGTTCGGTTTCCGGCTTTTCGCGTCGGTCGTACGTTTCTGCTACGTTGTTGTCGTCGTCGTCGTCGTCGCCGCTGCTACTGTTACTGCTGTTGGCGGCTGCCGTTGCTGTTGGCTATCGCGATCGCGCGCGAAAAACGTACGATAATTCCCCCCCCGTGTCGTCGGTATTGGTTTTTTCGTACGTGTCGTTTATAGTCCGTCCGTCCGTCCGTTGGTTTTCGCGAAATATATATATATATATAATATAAAAAAAAATATACCGAGTGCGCAATATAAAACGTTATATTTAACACACCCGCATAGATCGCGAGTGTATGACATACCGTGACGTTTTCGATCGGAAAATACGCTTTCGCCGACCACCGGCGAAGGATCGTGCAGGTCGCGGCTGCTGCTGCTGCTGCAGACCGGCGGACGGCCGCGCATTGATCGTTCCCGGCACCGGTTGACCACAGCCATCACGACGCCAGTGGGTCAGGACGCCGCCGGGGCGGTGCACCAGCCGCCTTATGCCAGGGGTTGCCGGATCCGCACGACGGCCGTCGGCGGTCCTCAACACCACGGCGGCGGCGGTCACATGGCCACGTCGTCGTTGGCCACCACGTTCGGCTTGCAATTCTACCCGGACGAGACGACCGCGACCGCGACCGCGGTCGGCGGTGGCGGCGGCGGCGGCGGCGCCGGTGGTACAGGCAGCACCGGCGGTGCGGTCGATCCACTGGCCGCCCGGCCGCCGGTGGCCGGACTTCCAGTCCAATCGTCCAACACGGCCGTGACCGCCACCGCCGCCGGCCAACAACAACAACAACAGCAACCCATGTACGCGACGTCCGCGAACCGGAGCACGTCGCCGTTGAACACGCAAAATCATTTGGCCCATCCGTTTCACATGTCTTTCCCGGTCACTCAGACCCACAATATAAGTGAGTTCAATCGGGGATGTTTTTTTTTTTATGTCTCTCATTTCCGTCCGATGGCTTAAGTGTACTACGCCTACTGTGCCAAGGGCGTAAATTGCAAATTTTGCTTCAGAAGTGGTATTTTTATTCTGCGTTCGAAACGAAATTTTGTATTAAAACTTAAACCCTTAGACTATCATTTTTTTAATTTACTTTTTCAGTATTTTTTTTTTTTTTTATAAACATGTTAGATAGGTTATATAGATGTCATGTGAATAGTTTTATATTCATACCTTTAACGAGTGGGTAAGGAGAGGGTGGGACACATATTATGTCCCATCGGTCTTCTAACGTACCACCGATACACTAATGTTGAATCTAAAAAAGTCTTTCGTGTTATTAAATATTTATTTCGTTATATTAATCCGTGTAAAATTTACTTATCACGAGATAAAACTTTGACACGTATTCGTCGAACGATTCAGTACAAAATGACCGGTTTCGAATCAGTCGGACAATGAAATGAACACGGTGAAATAATAATGAATGTAATATTTGTCACAAATTATTACCGTATAGTTTAACGGCTTATTTAACAGCCTTATTTTTATCTTTTTCTCGAATTTCCCGCAATCGGATGAACATTATTATCGGTTATATAAAACGACGCAAAGAAATGAGATAAAAATTATTATCGAGTATAACTTTATACGTTTATGCATAATTTTTATTATATATATATAACAAGGTCAATGCCAGAAATAGTATATGAAACGGTCATGCGTTATAAACAAAATTTAATTTTTCTAAAACCAGTGGGACAACAGCTAATGTTTTAATATAGTCGTAAAGCACACGTATTTGACACACGCGTCCCGTTGGTAGTCTAAGGGTTAAAAAAAAAAATTGTATATCATCACATCAATTTTTTTTAAATGGTACCAGGACGCTTTTTTTTTTTCCTGACTTTGCCGGAGGCGCTAGCGAGTCTTCTTATACGCCACTGCTTCCGTCGTCAAACGCGTATCTGTAACCGTAGTAGTACATTTGATTGATAACCGGCCGTCGCCGATAACAATGTTCGCGTATATTTCGTGTAAAACATAATATTTATTGTCGTTTTTCGTTTTCCGTTTGTGCACTCGTGCCTCGTACGGTCACCGTCTCCAAACTCATACCTCGAGTCCATCAAATAATAATAACAATAATAATAATAATAATAATAATAATAATAATAATAATAATCATACGAATATAATGCGAGAGAGACTGTCGTCGTCGTCGTAGGCATGATACGTCGAATTGTCAGTCAGTCATGCGTGTCAAAAATCGAGAATCTCTTAACAACAAAAAAAAAAAAAAAAAAAAAAAGAAAAAAAGTGACGTTTACTGCACCAACACGCCGTATGAACGTGTGTATTATTATATTTTATAACAATATAAAAAAAAATATATATATATATTTATAGGTATGTGTGTAATATCAGTGTGTATGTGTGGTTTGCACGTATATTATAACACGAGTTATGCGCGCCTATGTGTGTGTGTGTGTGTGTGTGTATAATAACGTCGTGTTTTTATTGTTGTGCGCGTGTCGAAGGACAGACGACGGTGACGACGAACGGCGGGCATGTAGTGTAAAAGAAGAAGAAAAAACCTACGAAAATTCTCGTATATATTCGATGAAAGAGTATAAGAGACTAATGTGTAGAGAGAACGAGTTGATGGCGTATTCGGATCGTGTACACACGCGTGTAACTATATATATAGTTAACGATGATTGTGGAAATAGTAAAATGGATGTCTTAATAGCAATAACAAAAAAAAAAAAAAATTTATACGCACACTATAAAAATGTATTCACTTCGGAGAACACGTTTCGAGTGTATATATGTACCGACGTTTTGAGGTAGGATTTATTGAAGACGGTTTTACGGACGGTAGATTGCAGGTTTTCGGTAAATATGCAAGAGAATAAAGACTTGAGAACCCCATATTGAAAGCGCCATCAGTTATTACGTAAAAAACGCACTAAAACCGTTCGACTTCGCTATAAACTACACCTATACCGTACAGATCTTCTCATTCGAAATTACTCAAAAAAAAAAAGAAAAAAGTACTTCTTCAGAAATTCTATGTTATGTTTAATAATTGCAAACACTTCTCTGAAATCGGTCGCGCAATAACCACACTCCCTCTCCTCGTTATAAACAAAAGAAAACACTCCATCTCTAACGTTCTTCCATTGACTCACTCAATGACTTCTTCTTTCTTTTTTTGCTTTTTCTTCGTCATTTTTTTTTTCGATTACACGACTTCTAAATTCGTGTAATTCCGCGTTTCAATCGCCGCTGGACCCGAGTAAAAAAATAATAATAAAACGCGTTAAAAATTCGTAAGAAAAGATCAAAAAAAAAAAAAAAAAAAAAATTAGAATATATTACGATCGGCGTTGACGCGGCGCTCGTTTTCACCGACTGTTACTGCACGCTGCAATAACACCATAAAACATCCCGTTTTTGTTTTCAACGACTTCATTGATATTATAATAAAAATTTTCTAATAACAACGATAAAACCACTCGCGTTACATATATAAATGTACGCGTGCAGATGTTATCGAAAAAAAAATTAATTTTCAAAATTTTTTATATATATATAAATCGTTTATCGTTTAAAACAGAAAAGAAATTGTCGCGATCGTTGCGCACCGTGGAGCCGACGTTCTGTTGTGTGTTTTATTTGTTTCGGATTTGTAGTAAAATATTTTATTCGAAACGATCGAAAACTTTTTTAAACATGTTCCAATATTGTTTTTTTTTCTCTCTTTTTTCTAGTCATTCCTTTTTAAACGATTAATCCCCCGGCTCCGTGTAAAATCCGTTTGCGCAATTATCCCGGGGATAAACTCGTGGTTGATTCTATAAAACCGCTGTGATCGACGCACATTGAGCGGACATTGAGTATAATACAAAAATATTTGTACAGACGTGTAAGGAGAAAAATAATTGACGAGTATATTGGCGTATAGGCGATGAGATTATTATTTGGCAAGTGTTAAGTTATCGCGGTGTGATCGCGTTACGCGTGCGTGTAATTTACGGTGAAAATGTTTAATAACACGAGAATCGAACTATGTAAATGCGTATGAATCGTTCGGAGAATCGGCTGCGTAGAAATATAGAGGAATGGAGTCTTATATATATATATTTTTTTTAAACATATAATTTGTAAAAATAATAACAATCGTATTGTGCGCTATAAGATACAGTATTACGATGAGTTAAGCGAGAAAATGACTCACCGGTTACACGATTTATATTTGATTCTTTTTTTTTTTACATATTATTATAAAAATTAAGAGTTTTAAGTCTCGGCACCGTTTTCTTTTTAGTCTTCTCGTGCGGTTACCGCGTATTGAGTCTCTTGTGTCGAGAACTGAAATCAGATTGATTTAGACGATTTTCTAAACGCGAACGAAAACTATACGAATGATCGATCGAAGAAATTTCAGAGACGGTTTTCATAATATGAAGGGGTTTTTACGAAGTGTATGATGGGATTCGACACATAAAACGAAGGGCTCTTATATAGTTATCGTACGTAAATAAATAATCGTTTGGAACGTTTGTGTTGTATATAATTAAATTTGACAATTCGACAGCGAACAGATATGAGCTGAATCGTTTGTGTACGAGCAATTTGGTATTATTATACGACTGAGTTTGCAGTAATTATTACCTAATAAATATAATATATAGCGATTTTCTCCTGAAATTTAGAATATTTCGTTTATTTTTCACACGGAGTCGTCCTATACTCATTATGACCATCAACAGTCAGTGGATTCCGGAGAAATTTTCGGGCGATGTATGCATAAAAACAATATTCAACAATCAGATCCGTAATTTAATAAAACGATTGAAATTTTTGTAACAAATAACGATTATATAACATATATATTGTACGTTAAAATATAATAATCGTAATTCAGAGTGCATAATATACCGGTTGCGCTATAAGAAAATTGAACGTATATTTAATTAACGTTTTTATCTGACTTATTGGTAATAGAAAAAAAAAATCACGTTTAAAGAAACTTTTTTGGAAACAATATCATTTTATCGTTTAAAATGGAAATAGGGATTTTTTTTTTTTGCATATCTTTTAGCGTTTTTATATATAATATAATAATCGTCGTACAGGCTTGCAGCCACTGACCTCTAGATTTTTCGCTGTTTTTTTTTTTTTTTGCGCACTAGTACCAAATAACAATAATAATAATAATAATAATAATAATAATAATAATAATAATAATAATAATAATAATAATAATAATAATAATAATAATAATAATAATAATAATAATAATAATAATAATAATAATAATAATAATAATAATAATATATGTTTTTTTCTCTCTCGATAAGTAAGCGAACAGTTAAATTATCGTGTAGAAAATTAAAATTTTCGCAATTGTGCCCGCGCAAATTCGGTCTTTTGCGCGAGATGAAAAGCGAAAGACAAAAAAAAAAAAAAAAATCGCCGTCTTTCTTTTTTTTCGTATATAAATATACGACGTCCGTTTCGCGCGCCTCATTGCGGTTTACTATAAAATTTACGAAAAATGCCGTACGAACATTTCGCGAGGTAAATTTCCACTTTGCGTGGAATACGACGCGCAACAATGTGGAGATTCTGTATTGTACAAATATTTCGAATATAAACAATCGAATCGAACGTGTATTTACATATTTAAATACAGGCGTGCGCGGGAAATGGCTGGCGCGAAATTTCATCACGACGTCTTCTCCGATATCCATTTTTTCCATAACATTTAATACATTTTCAAAACGTTTTCCCATCGCGTACGACCAATTTTTTTCCTAGGACTTCACGAGAGAAACACACTCCCCCAACCCTAATACCCGTTTCGGCCGTACTTATATATCAGGGGTGACCACTAACCTTAACTTTGGAAGCCGCAAATTTATAAAGCTAATTTGAGGCGAGCCACATTGTAAGACGATGTTTATGAAATGAAGACACAATGAAAAATGAACTCAAATGAAGGAACGTTTATTTTTTACATAACATAAAACATTATTATTATTGACATAGTTATTAACATTATTATTGATTTATTTATGAGAAGTGCTTTTTCGAGTGTTCATTTTTTCTGTAAGCTTTTTGAAATCTGTAACGCGATAACGGAAATCATGTTGTTATCGTCGTCGTCTGACGCGGTCGTAACACACCGTGACTATTTTTGGCTACACATACTAAAAGCACCGCCGCCGTGCCTAATAACCTACCTATACCTAATAACGACTGTAATGATAACGAAATCGACGGCAATAAAAATGCTATCTAACGTTTCTAACGATTCTAACAAATTTTATATTTATTAAGTTTAGTCTAAATTTAGTTCAAGAGCCGCACGAAACTGATTTAAGAGCCGCATGCGGCTCGCGAGCCTCGTTGTGGCCACCCCTGTTATATATCTTTAGAATGTTTTCCTCTCCGTATTCCGGCGGTGTTTTTTTCCAGCACATATCGTTCCATTTTACAAACGTCTGCGGCGTGTGCGGCGTCGTCCGGAAACGCGAAGAAAAAAATTTTCCGTTTCGTTGTCTTCAACGTTTTCGTCGTTTGGCGTTTCTTTTCTTTTTTCTTCTTTTTTTTCGCCGCGTGAAAACCACTCGGACGATGTACACCGCAGTACGGTGGATAATAATATAATAATATCGCATCTCGCATTCCAAATAAGACAGCACACCGTAACATGACGACGGACAATTTTCGAGGATTTTTTTTTTCTTTCCCGTTCCACCCTCTCCGTCGGTCCGAGTTTTAAATTATATATATATATAAAATAAATAATAATAATAGTAAAAAATACGCGCGCGTTCGCGGTACGCGCGTCTTATAATTTTTTTTTTCGATTTTTGTCGCTGGCCGCCGAGACGACGGCGTCCGGGTTAACGACGATAACTCGTGCGTAACGGTGCTACGACGGCTTATAAAAACAGAAACAAAAAAAAAAAAAATGTCCAAAAAAAAAAAAAAAAGTGGTCATCGAGCGCGGACAGTAGTTTGTTTTTTCGTTCTACCCGTTGCGGTGTGTATGTGTGTAGAGACAGAGAGAGAGAGAGAGAGAGACGCACACTCGTCGTCGAAGCACGCGTTATAGGTTCGGCTCGTGGCGTCTTCGTTACGGACGATCGACTCTCGACGAAGACCCGCAGCAGCAGTTACCGCGTGCAGCGGCACAGCACGGTAACTGTTGCAGCAGTCACAGTCCTGCACGGACGCTATTATAATAGCCGCGATAGGTTTTTTTTTTTTCATTTCCTCCTCCTCCTCATTTCCACCGCGTCCCTCCCGTCACCGCGCTTTTCTCGCTCTTCAGCAACAGCAGCAGCAGCAGCAGCAGCAGTCGGCCGCCGGTCGGTCATCTCTCGTTATCGGCCGTATACACAATACCGCGAGTACCTATACAAGGTACAACGTTGTAGCAGCGGGCACGTCGTCCGCCGCGTACGTGTTCCGTGATTGTTTCATGTGACAACGGCGCGCAAGAAAGAAAGAAAAAAACAACAACAAGGGGGAAGCGTTAGGTTGTCGGCCTAATTTATATTATTACTTTTTTTTTTTTTCCACTGTTAACGTACCGCAGACCGGCGAACGCGTGCGTGCGTGCGTGTGGTGGGGGGGGGGAGGAACGTTTGGTTTTTCTGGAACGAGAAAATTCCGTTTCTTTTCTTTTTGTTTTAAAGGACAAAAAAATCCTTAAAACGATGCGAATTATATCCTCCGTCCTGATAATATAAAACTCTCGTCGTTTATTGACGATTTCGAGGTGTATGACAACTCGAAACGCGCGAGTGTGTGTGCTTAATCGTGGAAATTGCGATTTAAATGTGGATTTCGTTTAGTGTAATATTTATTTTATCGCACCGCACGCGTATTAATAATAGACGATTGAAATGTTTTTACGGAGTTTAGCACACAATTATTTTCCTCCGAAAACAAAAATATGATATTGTTTTCATTTTGGGATTTCATTGGAAACGAAAAAAAATTTCACTGCACAATTTGAATATCGCCAGACGTCCCATCACGTCGCATATCCAAACAAACCGCCGACATCCGTATGTAGATTTTCAATAAAAATTAAAAAAAAAAAGAAAAAGAAATCTCCCACCAATCTTGCGCACCAATGATGATGAGCCTATAATAATAATAATAATAATAATACGCGTATATTATGATAAATTGTGTAGAACGGGAAGCATTTATAGGAGAGTTTCGCATTAAAATTTTTCCGATTCTTTTCACGTGGCAATATTTTTTTTTTTTTTTTTTGGGTACGGTAAAAATCCGAGAATATTGTCAAACACGATGTGAAATATAAAAAAAAAAAATCACACGATTCCGCAACTACAACGTAATATTATAACGCGGTGTATAGTCCAGTATGTGGTTTGCGCGTGTAAAACGGAGGCAATTTCGTTTCGATATGTCGTATGACGTCGATCGTTATATTATTATACGAGTGAAGTATATTCCGGAATATTATGCGGTAATGTGAGAAAAACGAAAAAAAAAATATTTAAACAATAACTCTCGTCGTTTTTATAACGCGCGCGGCATACTATAAAAGGATTAAAATTTTAATATTTTTTTTCAATGGACAACATCGACTATGTTAGCACGCACGCTGCTGAATGAACTACTGCTGTGTACTGCGTATTGATTAGCGTTGGAAAAATTACTGGTAGAAAATAATATGATATGCGACATTGGAAATTTCTCTATACGACAATCCAATATTGTATGTAATTAACTTTATTATTATTTTTTTTTTTACTCAAAAACTTTATTCATTTATTTTTTCGGACTCATAAAAGTGTTTTCTTTTTGTAAAAATTTCGCGATAACACTTTGTATTTAACGCATATCATACGTATATGTCATTTGAAACAATATCGAAATATTAATTAATGTAATATTTTATATTATTATTATTCCAGCCTACATAAATAATATATTATTTTGCCGGACACGACGGGGGGAATTTTATATACAGTACACGACGCGATGTCGGCTGGTTTTCGAACATATCCACTGCAAAACGAAACGTGTTTGAAAAAAAAAGAAAAGAAAAACGTTTATAGAATACGAAATTTATACGATTAAAATCGGCAGTTCCGAAACCGCGAAATCTTTATGCCAAAATTTGTGAGAAATTTTCTCCTGCAGTATATAACGATTGATCAATATCCTCTCGGTGCCCATCAACCGTTCGAACGCGCCGTAATATTTAAAAAAGATTTTGTTTTGTTCGCACACACTGTTCGATTTCGATTATTTAGTCTCTCTGCGTAATAAACGAAACGATTGTTATCGTTACACGATTTCAGTTATATAAATACAAACGCGATTCCGATCGAAAAATCGTTTTCGGAACGCACTGCACGTTTTCCATTTCGTACCGTACGGATAATATTATAACGCGTTTATAGTTCGCGTAATTTTTTATATATATATTTTTACTTTTTTTAATACGCGGTTTAATAACCGTGTGCGTTTATGTGTATATAAAAAAAAAAAACCGTATTATCGCCCACTATTACGTATATTAGACTTTTCACGCGCGCGTGTGTTTATATATACGTGTCTGCATAAATGGCTTACATTAATAGATTTATTCTCGCGCGCGTTTCAATTTTTATCGCCGTCGTCTCGTGTAACTGCAGCAATTTTGCGTATACGATCGTTAAAAAAAAAAAAACCATCGAGTTTTCATATACACGCGTATTTCACACACGTATATTAGCATATTGTTACAGTGTTGGAAATATCGATGGCGGTTAGGTGGACCTTTTGAAATATTTTCTAATCTTTCAACACGGAGAAGAGCTTAAATCGAAAAAAGAAAAAAAAATTCAATCGAAATCGTTGAAGACCGTACACGATATAGTGTGTCTTGTGTTCGATTATTCAGTCAGTTTCTAAAGGCTTGTGCCTCGTCGCTTTTGACCACCACTATCTGTTTAGGGCGGTTTCCTTCAAGTAACTGCAATTGTTGACGTTCAGCGTATATGAAGTGTCTTGAAAGAATGACTCTGCTTTGGTCTTCCTCTAGGTCGTCTTCCCAACACTTTCCCTTCAAAGACGATCCCGATGAAAATTCTCGTCAATACGTCGTATTACGCGTTTATTCGAACGATTTTAGAGCAGCTATTCGTAACTCGCGTTATAAATTCGTAATTTGAAATTCCCGTACGTTTACCAAATTAAAAACAAAAAAAAAAAAAAAAAAAAATTGCAAAACGATTATATAGGACTTCAATTTTTATACATAATATTGTCATTAACAACGCGCGCACCCGATGCAGAGGAAGGTATAATAACGACCGGTTCCGATGTAATCATCTACACTTACAAAACCTACGTCCGATCAATCCTAACCTACGCTGAATTTGTCTGAGCAGCAGACCTTCCATAACCTTGACGGACCGAGTTCGAACAATTCCAATCAACGATACTTCGCGTCATCATTTCAGAGGACAACGTTATTTGGTTCGTCTCAAACCACTCAATACGAAGTCGCACCAGCACAATCGTTTTACGCGAAAAAACGGAAAAGTCATCTTTTTTAAACTCAAAATCCAATTATCCGCGCATCAAACACATCTGTCCACAAGACCGTCTATCGTTGAACGTATCAATCACTTTTTAACAATCGCAACACCAACAAATCCTGACCAAACTCAACCAGCCGTTTCTCTGCACCCTCTGACATCAGCGCGGCCACCACCAGCTCGGAGCAGAGAACACCGCACGAAGCAAAGCAAAGAGCGATGCGATCGTCTTCGTTATGTGAATTGCGCGAATAGTATGTCCAATAAGAAAATGTTGTAATTATTATGCGCGCTAATTAAAAATTGGAATGGTTTTTTCTCGAAAATTCCATCGAGTCCGAGAAGAACAGAACGGTGTTTTCGACTCGTCCGCGATATTAATCCGGACTTAATAGCGCGTGAATCGCGTGTACCCGAAACGTTCGTTATTCGTTTTATTTAGTTTCCAAGTTTATTATTTTCCTTGTAAACGCTCTCGGTTCAACCATATATATATATATATATATTTATGAAATATAATAATTCTGAAACCGTTTAGACAAAACAGTGTTGTAGTAATAGTAATATGTAAGCACGCACGCACACTGAAAACGATTTCTCAGAAATGTAACCGTTGCGGGAACGAAAATTAGAGCATGACGAACGTGTCGCGCGACAGTGTCAATTATTAGAAAACCGCGACATTTTGTGTTTATTTTTTTTTTTTTTTTTTATCGAAACACATGCGCGGTATTTGCAGTACGCTCGCGCGTTTCAGACACTTCATTTTCATTCCCGAAAAATATAGAATATTCGTGATTATAAAAATCGGTGGCGTATTTACGAGGGGGATAGATCCTCCCTAGAGTTTTGTTTTTGATATTCTTATTTAAAATAGGAAATAGTTATGATTTTACTTATGGATAATCTAATAGAGGAAATACGCCAATGAGACGATTCTTTATTAGTCACCGTTATTTGTTTGGAAAAACGATGAGATCAATCAATTCGTGTGCGTGTAATAATAATATTAACTGCCATTTTTTTTTTTTTAAAGAAATGTAGTGACGGGAGTGGGCGAAGGAGCGAAGCCACAGGTCAACAAAACATTTTTCAATACATATCCACCTCCTCCCTTGACAAATCCTAAATACGCCACTGATAAAAATACGAAAGTTACGCGGATATTTACCTACGCTATATGTCCCTGCATTGGCGTTATACGGACTTTTGAGCGTTTAATGTGTTTAAACTTGAAAACGAGCCAACTTAACACGAGTCCACGAGATGTGAAAAAATGTAGGTATCCGATGAAACAAACCAACCGGCGGTGCTACCACCACTGGATGTAGTTATATTATCGAAGTCATATATAAACGACGTCAACCTAACCGATACAGTTACGATTTCAATATAGCGTTGTTGTTATTGATGAGTTCAACGTATTGACAAGAAGAGCCAAAGAAGATTATCATTACGTTATAATACGTTTTATGTGTTTACTTTTGTATTAGTTTTAATATTTAAACGTATTTACTTTATTATTATAAACTGATATCTACAGTTATTATTATTTTTTTTTAATGATTGATTATTTTTCGAAACATATAAAAAATAAAAACGTTGCGAAACACGAGTATAGTATGACCAATAAAATATGATTTTTTTTTTAATCAATTGATGTTTTAAATTACATTTCTTCTTTTTTTTTGGGGGGGGGAGGAGAGGGGAGATATAGGAGTAAGGTGTGTAAGGTCCATTTAAAGAAAAGCCACCCAATTTCGTTAATGTCACAGGATTTTATTTGCACGCGTTACTACGGTACAACGACACATTAATTCGTTTTCACAATCCGTCCCGATATTCGTTCGGTAATCCGCTAAATACAGTCCCGTCTGTTGTACGCGTGTACGCGTACGCGCATGTTAATCCGTTTATTTTCAAATCACGAAAGTTGAAGAAATGTTTTCATTTTTCCTCTAATTCACGGGGGGCGGGGGGGAGCGTTTATATATGTATATTTTTTTTTCTACTCAGTCGAGACGTTCAAAAGGTTATTTTTCATAACGTTATAAACTATACGATTTTCAATAGCGCGTGTAATGATATTTAACGTATAACGGCGCGCGTTTCTTTCCACAGGCAGAGGCGGCGGCCGGTGCAGCAGTCTGATGATGAGTTGCGCGGGTTGCGACAAACCCATAATGGATAAGTTCCTTTTGAACGTGTTGGACAGAGCGTGGCACGCGGAGTGCGTAAAGTGCGCCGACTGTCACGGCACGTTGTCCGACAAGTGTTACAGCAGGGACGGAAAGATCCTGTGCAAGCCCGACTTTTACAGGTAAGGCAGATTTCGGTGAATAATAATAATAATAATAAAAAAATTTATATGTTATTAATCGCGTGTAAAATAAATGAATAAAAACGCGAGGGAAAAAAACCGTCATTAGTTCATTAGTTTCACTGGTTCGTCACAGGTTTCGAGGGTTACTGACTTCAGAATTGTGGGTGCCAAACATATATCCTCGAATCGCACTTTTTCTGTATTCCCGACAGAGAAATAACACGGTAACCATTTGGACAGATGTAACGGGTAACGCGAGTGTTTTAGACGTCTTAAACTAACCAAATCTAACCCTGCGATTCGAAATTACGAAAAAAAAATCGAGTAAAATCAAGTTGGTAAATACTGCGCAACGTTAAAAAAAAAAATAAATATTGGAAACCGTTAATTTATTAAATCGCTACTAGGCAATGACGAAAATAACAGTAGTAACAATCAATGTATAAATTTTGCGAACGAACCGCGTCCACGGGCGTGTGAGAAACGTATTTATATAAAATATATTTATATAAAATATATTTATATAAAACATTACTGCACGACGGTATTTAATAAAACCAAGTATTTACCGAGATTTTGCGCGGATTACGTAAATTGTTATAATATTGACATTTAAATGTATCGATATTTTTCTTCGCGAAAATGTAAAAAAAAAAAAAAAAAAAGAATAGTTCTCTATTTTGAATTGAAAACAAAAATCGTATTCTAATTCTTTTCCACTACGCAATAATGGTCGCCCGTTGTGTTTTTTTTTTTGATCATTCTGTACAATAGTTTTAACTGCTGGAATCTGTGTGTACAATTCTCCACATTGATCACATTGAAAATCGTGGGCATTGTCCGATTATATACGATTCGACCGTAACGCGTATAAATATTCGAATATATTTCAAACGGGGTGTATAGTATTCCTATCTTATTACATACCAGTGGCGGAAACCATTTTTGAATAAAATGGGAGCGAAAAAAAAAATTTTTTTTCGTTCCTACTTATCCGCATATTATTTAGTGTATGTATTATTACGATCGATCACGCAGCCAAGATTTTATGTTATGCAGGGTTCATTTTGAAAACCCTTATATACCTTTAAATACAACGGGTTTTGTGTTTAATTTACGGCCAGTTCAAATACCAAAATTCGTGTTTACATTAAAAACATATCGAGTGTATGGGAGGCATGTAATTACACATTTATTTCTAAAAACGTATTAAATAATTTTCAAATCGATTTTGACCTTATATTGACTCACTGGACACTACATAATACGAATACGCGTAATACTGTACTGATTTTTATGATAAGTGTTACTTAGGTATGTTTATTTCACAAAACGGATTTACCAATATGAAAAATGTGGTATTTTATTCATTTATTCCGTCCCTGGCTTTCATGTAATAAATACTATTCCGTAGCGTAATTATTTCACACAGCTATTTGTTTTTGAAATAAAAATATTCATTTAATATTAATAATAAATATGTATTAGTGTTTTACGCGTAATTATTATACTTGTAGAGTTTAATATAAAAATTGAAAAATACAGAAATAAATAAAAATACAATTAACGTTGGTTTAATGATAATTAAAATTGCGATTTCTCGTATAACAGTCACGGATTAGATGAATATTCGTCTTATATGTACTAGTAGCGCATTTATTTTTGTATAAATGACATAATGAATACAATAACATAAGCACAGTAAATAACACGTCATTTCGATATTGTAAAAACCATTTTATTATTTAACGTTATTTATTTATTTTGGGCGCAAGATTGGCAACTTGAACCTGTTGTGTCCGCCTAAATGTAGAGTAGAAACGACTGTCCTTTCTATTGCCATCACGGATTTGCGCCACTTCTACAAGTTCCTATTAAGACTTCGCATGTATTCGAAAAAACCGAATACAATACGCTTTCGCGTACGGGAAAAAAATTTTGTGTTGCTGCTATTATTGCCGCAATAAGTAAATAATAATAATAATAATAATAATAATAATAATAATAATAATAATAATAATAATAATATTATTATTATTATTATAATTCGCTGTTAAAGTATTAGTGGGCGTAGTATGTCGAGTGGTTATTGTACGTCGTGTGCCAATAACGATACCGTCATAATATTATTGAAAAAAAAAATACGTGTGACAATCAGTCATACGACGTCGTTCCGTCGAATCCGAAATGCGTTCGAGTTTCACGCGTTCGTTTTGTATATAAAACGCGATGAAGTAAAAAAAAAAAAAAAATTGTTTTATTATTTTCTTTTTTGACGCCTACGATTTTTACTCCTGCACGATCTTATCCCTCTGTCCCCGTGTGTCCCGGAGAAACGTTGTCGTGGGCGGTGAATAAAACGTGCGTCTCTGGAAATCGCGTCTCCGTTATGGCGCGTGCCAATGAACGACTGCAGCCAGAGCCAGGGATTGATGATGAAAAGTGTTGGCCCCGGGCCGACTCAATCTGGGGTCCCTAATTTTACAAAAAAAAAAAATTCTTACATATATATATATATTTACATTTAACGATGCAAAAAAAAAACTTAGGTACAGGACTTTAAATCAATTAAAAACGCGTTGAAATTTGTACTTGTTATTATTATTATTATTATCATTATTATTTCGATAAATATTTTATAAAAATATTTTGATGAAATAACTGTTTTTTTTTTTTTAATGTTGTAGTTATTTATTAAATTTTTAAAAATTGCGCCGTAATTTAAAAAAAAAAAAAATATGACAGTCCCAAATTTTCTTTAGTGCCGCTGTTCGTTAAGGAGCCCTGGGCTATAGCCCTCTTAGCCCCTTCCCCTCTTAATCCCGCTCCGACTATAGCGTTATATCAGAACGCGTATTATATATATATATATAAATACATTTTATATGATATGTGGTACGCGTACAACAAACGCGTAAAAAGTAAAAATTTCGTTTTGTTTTAAAAAGCAAAATTATTTCCTAAACGAATATTTTTTGATAATGACGACGGGTATAACTATTAATACTGTGGTTAGGTACAATACCCGAGTGTAAAAAATGGATCATTTGTTGCGAACGTATGGAACAAGTTTTTTTTTTAATATTATACGTTATTACGACTCGGATTTTTTAAATGTTCTAAAATTATGTATATAAAAAAAATGCCATTTACCGCTTAAAACCTCAAGGGCAGTTATTTTTTTACGATTTTTTTTTTTTTGAGTTATTTCGAATATCACGCACGAGCGATAATCGTACGGAGGAGACGCATTGGAAAAACGTTTCGTGTAAAATATCCAAGTATCGCACAAGGTTAGCCCGCACGACCAGATCGTTCCCGAGCACGTTGTTTCCAGTCGAAAATTTTCGTACACACACACACACCGAAAAAAAAAAAGAAATCAATGTAAACGTTAGGCTGGATTGGACGGACGTTTCAATCGAAACACAAACTAAGGGGATACACGATTGAAGGAGGTATCGTGTCTCCAGAAAAGAGCGGGGTCCGCCGAAAAAGTTTTCGCGCGTTGGTCAGAGCGACGATATGTTGTAAAACCATATACACGAAAGCATAACGTGTATCGTCGGCCGGCGAGTTAGAGGTGCGGTTCGTTGTACGTCATGTAAATAACCGTTTATTGGCTGGATGCGAAATGAAATTAAAACGTGGAATTTTAACCGCGCACCAGAAATAATACACACACGACTCCGTCCGAAAGGACACTTCAAACGACGATCTCTGAAAATCGGCCGGAGGAAATTTTAAAAAAGGGAACGCGTGTTAACCGAAACAAAACCGACTCGCACCCGCACTGGACGGAGTGCGCAGTGCTGGAAACCAAAGCACACCGGCGGCACAAAGCAGAGGGATGATTTACCGTCTCGCGGTCGTCGATATTTAATCGTGAATGTAATGTTTTCGGTTAGAATCTAGAGATATTTCGTGGAATATTTCGGAGGATAATTGTCGTTACAACAAAATATGTTTTATCGACGCGTCTGCGTGTGGAATGATATGCGGTGCACAGTGTGTACGACGAGGAGGATAGGCCGTGTATATATAATATAAAAATCGTCGGGTTCCGGGGACAAAATGGCGCCTCATCGCAAGCAACTACGTAAATAATATTTATTTTACATCCGTATACGCACACGCGCGTGCTTATAACAACGGCGTTTTCTCCTTCTCCCCATACGATCGCGTTTCGTCGTCGTCGTCGGCCGGCCCGTCGGTGGTGTCGGTCGGTCTTCGATGGCGGCTGGGCTGCGTCGTTGAATATACTATATAGTCGTGAATTCGTGATCCGCGACAATAAAAACCCTACGCCGCCGCGGCCGTTTCGCGAGGGCTGTTTTTATTATTATACTTTCGGTTTTTCTCTTGTGCGTGTGTGTATTTTTCGGGAAATATATAACTAAAAAAAAAAAAAAAGGGGGAGAAAAGTCCGTGCGACGCGTACAAAACACAACGGGTTCAATAAAAACTGCCGTGCGTATATATAATATAATGTGCGCCGAGCGAGGGGGAAAAAAAAAAAATCGTAATTTTGGATTCAGAGCGGAACGCGAAACGTACATTTGTGTTTTTTCTTATGTCCGTATCCTGCGAAAATTTTACTCGGAAAGAGTGCTCCGTATCGTATTCTCCGATGGAAAATCGCGCATCTAGCCGTCGGAGAGTTATTCTACGAGACGTTATTTTTCGATTTTCTCGATACTCTTTTCGATCGCGCGAATAGACCGTATCGGGGAAAAAAACGAACACGATTTCGTCGTCGATTACCTATCGCTGTAATCTCGAAACTAAATGGTTATAGAAACGTATGAATTTGTATTATTACGGGGAAAAAAAAAAACTTTCTTTTCGTTTTACACTGTATTCGTGGCGATTACAGGTACCGAAGCGTTAGTTATCACAATATTACACCGAAGTTCCGCTGAGAATCGTTTCGTCCAATTTATCCGCATCGCTTTCAAATTATTATTTATTGTGCTAATAATTAGCATCCTAAAAAATCTTTATCCGAGTAATAGTTCACTTGAACGACCTTTGCGCAACACCCCACGACCCGTTACTTCTTTTTTTTTTTTCCAGTAATGCGAAAAAAATATTACCATAATCGCGCGTACACCGATCGACCGATTTTTTTCATTAGATATTATCGTTAATATCTCATGTTACGTGTAGAGAATTTATAAATATATGTACCGCGTGTACGGATTCGATTTACGCGCGATATTTTAATATCGTTTTTTTTCTACCCCCATATCTATATGAATATAAATTTGTTATTTTCCACTGAAAATGTTTTTTTTTTTACCTTTGTTTTTAGGTATATTTAAAACGCTTTTTTTAAACAGTGTACGTTATATTTTGTAGCGAGTCAATCGAGCTCACTTCCTATCACGCGTTAGTATATTTAAATCGTGCTTAGAAATACATTATTATTATTATTATTATTATTATTATTATTATATATACACGTCGTCACGTCCTACGATCGAGTCATACTCGATACTCGCAGCACGTCAAGGCCGTTAAGGAGAATTTTCGTATTCCTTTTTTTTTCTTTCCAAAAACAATTATGTCTATTTAGATAAATCCACGAATACACTTGCAGTAGTCTGCAGCCTGTGTGATATTTCAATCATATAGTTATCGAAACCGACAGCCTTTTATACTAAAATCGAATAAACCGCAGAATTCTTTTCTATAATATTTGCAACAAAAAAAAAAAAAATAAAAAAAACTCGACTTTCATTAAACGTTTGTAGGAATTTTCCGCTATTTTTTTTTACACATACGCGTTCAATTAGTGTTTTTAAATATAGATAGTTAGAGCGTTTTGAACTATACGAAGTCCGTTTTTTTTTTTTTTTTTTTTTTTAAATATTTTTCGCGACGATTCACCGCGGTATACGTATATAACCAGTTACTGAAATATGTACTTAAAAACAAATATATATATATTTACAAATACCGTAATAGCGATATTGACGCGTCGACAGAATATTATCGCGAGACGACTACTTTTCTTTTTGCGGGCCGATATAACACAGTTATATTACTTCGCTACACGCGCGGAATATACGAGTATATATATATATTTATAATGCCGGCATTGTTGTCGACGTCGAACAATATAATATTAAATATATTATTATGTTAATCAGTCGCCGCCACAACGTCGTCGTCGTCGTTTCTCCTTACGTGAAAATCGATTCTATCGCACATACACGATATTTCACAAACGCGCATCATAATCGTTGCCTACAACGATTGATGTCCTCTACGTTCTCCTACGGTTCTTTTGTGAGTAGACTCTGTGAGTTTGTCGACGAAAAAGAGAGAGAGAGAGAGAGAAAAATCTCCGGGCGTATTAAAAAATATATATATATATACGAGCCACTCGAGAACAAAATTATTTTAATAATCGGCCGTAGAGCGATTTAAAAGGGGGGGGGGGAAAGGCGAATTTTTAAGGTTATGTACGAAAAAAAAACGCGTTTTCGTTTATATTATCCGCGAGCACTTATAATATTTATTGTTTTAGAAGGGAAGAAGAAAAAAGTTTAAACACTCGCGCTGTAAGATTGGCGGAGAACGGTAAAAAGCGCCCGTGTGAAATTTCCCTCTTTACACCGCGCTGTATAATATACACTCGGTGTACATTATTAGATATATTCATATATAAATTGTGTGCGAGTTTATAAGTCCCTTCGCGCCCTTATTTTCTGCGCTCGCGAATATATTATATTATTATTACGTCGGCGCGCTGCAGATAAAGCACGCGCGCTTTTTATCCGTTGAAATTGATTCGGCCGACGAACTGAGCGCCGTAATATATTTATTTATAACGCCACGCCGGCGCGCCCGCAAGCAAACCACCCTTGTACCGGCCGTGAAGAAAATACAAATTTTTCGTGCGCGAAACAGGGCGGAAAAAGAGTACACACTTCCCCGCGAAGACTTGAGAGATATTTTATTAAAAAAAAAAAAAACAACAACAACGACAAAAAGAGAGAGAGAGAAACTATTCGACGTGACACGGAAAACGGTATGGCCCTGCCGCCATCACACTTTACGTCTAAAATAAACGTCTTAACCGATATACTCCATACACAATAATTGCAATAATTGTAATAATTCATTTACAAAAAATTATTTTTACCGCGTATATTCACTTCAATTATTGTCGCGTAAGACGTTGTTTTTTTTTTTTTTTATATATATAAAATATTTCAAACGATTTGAAAAACTTTACGACGAACGTTACTCACATGTTGTTAGAGTGCGTGCACGTGTGTGTATGTTTTTTTCCGTGTACAGTAAATGATTTCACGTATTCGAAACCGTCGGATTCGACTAATAAATACCCCTCCCCTTCTCATGAAAATCGCATTCGCGTCGTTCGTAGCTGCAGTAATAATCGACACAGCGATATTCCATTCGATAGTATATGCGTTCAAAGGAATTCGTTCCTTTGATTTCGTTCAATTTCCAGGAACGTATCGGAGTTCCTTTTGTGTGTGTGTGTGTGTGTGAAGGAACGTATCTAATTGGATTATCGTTCCTTTTCACGAGAAACACCAAAGTCTTTTTCTTTTTTACTTAAATATAATTTAAAGAAGTTTTAGAATTTAGTATATTTATATATATAAAAAAAATTAGTTTGTCCTCCATGCGTACGATTTATTGAAGTCAGAAACGGGACCATCTAAAAAAGTCATTAATAATATTATTATTATTATTGTATTTTTTACGCGAATAATATTCAGATATTAATCGGAATTTAAGAAAATCGATAGAAATGACGTACGAAATAAGGTGTTTGATTGTTCTATTTATTTTATCGCTATGTATTTGTAAAAATTTCAAATATTTCGAGGAACGAGAAACGGTTTTTTTTTTCGTTTTACCCCGGAACGAGAACAAGACCTCATTTTTTTTTTTTTCATCTCCAAAATCCTGGAACGAGAATTTCGTTGATTTTATTCTAAAAATGAACACATTTGCGGACATTGACGCAAGCCGCACGGAGTGCTGTGGTGCGTGTGTCCCGCGGTATAGGTGAAAAGACACGAGGCGCTCGCGCTACACCGTAGCGTATACAAGGGGGCAGCTAACCGCGCGGCGGTAACAATAATATTATTGCGCATATTTATAATGCCACACACACACACGGAGCAGGAACGACAGCACACGAGTTTTCGCAATTTATATACGCGCGTATTATTATTATTATTATTATTATTATTATAAAATACGCGTACAATAAATAGTATAACGAGCGTATTCGTGCGCGTTTAAAAGGCGATACGGCCGGGGACTTGTATACACCGCGGCACAATATAATATGAGCGTAACCGAGGCGGAATAATAAAAAAAAAAAAAAGAAACCAATCCCGCCGACGAAGAGTATACACACACACACACACGTTACCGACGGGCTATGAGATAATATGATATGATGTAGAAAACATCGAATCGGCTGCGGTTTTTCATTCTCCTCCCCCCTATCCCCACACACAAAATCCCTGTCAGCACACACACACATACACACATAATAATAACAATACCAATGAAAACACACGTATTATAATACGTGTGTGTGTGTGTACAACAGGGTGATAATAAAAGGATCATCGACTACACACACACACGTATAATGTTATATCCCTCCGGTCTCATTGTCCGGAAGCGACAGCCCGCGAGAACGGCGTCGGGCCCGTCGTGTACTGTACCGAATAACAACACTGTTGTACCGCTTTGGCGCACAAAACCGCTGACGGACGGGACAGAAAAGGCGTGCGCGCGCGCGCGCGCGTATAAACGTTTATGTATCGGATTTACGTGCGCGTGTATTTATATTTCTGACGGGGAGAGGAGAGAGAGAGAGAGAGCAGATGCGAACGATATCCTCTTCTCTCTGTCTCCTATTTTATTATTTTTTTTTTTTTTGAAAAAAAAAAAACGACAGCATAGTGGTCGAGAAATTGCAAAGGGTACAACGGATAATGCCGTACGAGAATAATACGATACGAGCCGACGGATCCGTTGTCGTGCGCTTGCAACGACGGTGACGACAGTCGTCATCGTCGTCGTCGTCGTCGTCGTCGTCGTCGTCGTCGTTATTATATAGTCCGTATACGCCCTGTGTGGTCCGTACGATGTAAAACGCGTAGTAGTCGCACCACAAATATCGTTTCTGTTCGACCCCCGTGTATACGGGAGTTTTTTTACTTTGGCCGTTGCGATCGTCGTTGTGTGGTGGACGCTGTGCTGTGCTGCGCCGCGAACTCAAGAAGCGAACAATATCTATCCCCCAATCGATTTTAGTTTTACAACAAAAAAATCGTTTATTTACTTTTTTTTTCATCTCCCCCCCCCTCATCGCGCGCACACACCAACGGTGTTGCTGCTTCTAGCAATTTTCACGAGTACGCACGCACACCCCGTTTCCCGCGGTATCATATCGGATGACACTTTCAAGGGGACGAGGAAACGTATCCGTCGATTGTGTAGAAAATCGAGTTTGCGGATGCTGTATTGCTACGACGTTCCGTTCAAAAAAATATATAATATGATTTCACGATTTACCGCAGTTTTTTTTTTTTTTTTTTTTTTATGAAAACCCGTGCCTGACCGTGTATACGAATAGAATTGCGTTCCGCCCGCCCCCAGTACAATATTATAATATTTGCTTTGGGTAATCCACACTGGATCGAACCTGGTTTCCGACAGAGCGCTCGCTGGACGTTCGAGTGATTTAAGAAGAGTAGATTGACGACGGATTTAATTAAGGTCGAATTAATAAAGTTTAAGGGTCCGATTTTTGATCGGGAAATTTTTTAACGTTGGGCGTTTTGAAGTGTTTCAAATATGACGGACACGGGATGTATAAATCGCGTTTTTTTTTAGTTTGTTCGACGTGTCCGGGATAAATTCTTTTACTGACGGCACGTCGGTTTGTATGTTATAGTAATAGTAATACCGTATTCGTGAATACGGTGGCGTATGTTCACACACCCCCCCTCCCCGGCGCGAAAGAAAATCTTAGTAAAATCCGATAAGATATAAATTACGCGTTGTGTCCGGCGTTCTGAAATCCGTCTATGACGACGCGGCGTTAACTAAAATTCTACGAGTTCTATAAATAAAATTCATGTTTGACATTACGAATATTTATAGTGTTTAATTGCAGAAATACCGCACGATATTCATTACGACAAAATACGTAAACGAAATTTTTTCTTTTTCTTCCCCCCCCCCGCCGAGTATAATTTTAACCGTTAAAATCGTCCCTTCGCAGAGAATCGTAAACACCGATTGTGTTACGTATGGTATGTCAGATTTCAACGAGAACCGGTTACGGAATTTACGAAATTAAAAATGTCCAAGTAATATGAATTGGCGGCCCTTAGAATATTCGGCGGCACATCCACGCGCCTTGAGACGGCACTCGCACACCCACGCACGTTTCTCGACGCTCGAAAGACGCGCGACCGCGATTTTTCCCGCATCGAACGACGCTTTCCCCCTTCCCCTCACAAATGGCCGTCGTGGAAATTAAAAAAAAGAGAAACATATAAACGGCGGTCGCGGTTCGCGCACGTTCAAATATCATCGGCGACGGTCCGTGAAGCGGATCGGACGCGAGCAAATCGCCGCCTGCCCGCACCGCGTCGTCATCGCTCGGTCGTTCGCTCGCGCGCGCGTTTTCCCGCGGACCGCGAAAAACGCCATTTCCTCTTTCCGCACGCGCTAAAAACCGCCGCGTGTATCCGCGCGTTACAGCGGACACGCCTATGCGCCGTACGCTGCAGACAGCCGTACGCTGTATCAGAAGATGCATTTCTTCTTCTTTCGATCCGTTCCTTTTTCTCTCTCTCTCCGTTTCCTTCTTCTACCGCCGTTTCCGTGCGTCCTACGACCGCGGCCGCGGATTTTCGTTTGTCATCGCGCGGCGTCCGCATTGTCTCTCTCTCTCTCTCTCTCGTATCCGGATGCTTACCGGCGGCACTTTTTCTCTCTCCTCTTCCTCTTCACGCTCCCGTCGCACAGCCGTCTTTTCCTGTCTCCCATTTGTTTTTTCTTCTTTCCTTTTTCCTCCGCGCGCGCTTACCGCGCCGACACGCCCGCCGTAGTCGCGCGCGGTGTGTATTTCGCGTACTAATAACAGCAGGCCGGCGTCACGACGTATTCGAGCAAACGTTATAAAACCGTCGTACGGAACGACCTTATGTCTGTCACGCGAATAGCCGAACGACAAGAATAAATCGTCTGTTTTTTTTTCCCCGTTTCGTTTTGCCGAACAGTAGTATTCGTTCAACCCGTGACCTGGCGTTCGAGCGGTTCATTATACCACACTACATTTCACTCGGGCGGGGTAGTAAAATGGTGGTACTACACCGCGTTAACGACGAATCCGTTGGGTTGTGAATTACGATGTTATGTTTCGTGCGGTGCCAGGAAAAGAAAATCAAATGTTTTTTTTTTTCTTTTAATTATTATATTTTATCATTTATCTCGTTGTTACAGACATTTCACGTATAGCGCGAAAATAATTTGGAAGCATAAAAATTAGAAATTGTACGGGTTTTCGTTAGTTATCGTGATATATAATAAACGTAAAACGGTTTGATTTTTTTATCTATTATTTTGTTCCGCAACGTAGACAGACTTCTACTGAAAATGGCCGCGAAAAATATTTTTCGTACACGCAGTTCGATAGTGCGCGAACTCTTGTAGCTTTCCGGTGTGATGATTTCTCGCAAAATAAACATTTCCAATTTGTCGCTGTGGCCGGTTTCGAGGCGATTCAGAATATGATACAATGTATTCACTTCGGTTTTTGACAGCCGACGACAGTGAAATTATTGTTCAACTATATCGCAACTGGTCTTTCGTTGCGATGTCTCGGCCTAAAGTTTTTAGAAACGTTTAACGGGTCATTTTCAGTTGCTGTTTTTGGCGCGCGATAAATTATATGGGAATTTATTCCGATAATGCGTAAAACATTGTTTACCGCGTCGATATACACTTTTCAGTCGTCCAATCCGACGTATTAACACCTACTGTTTTTTTTTTTGGAATTATACGTCGTTATAATATCTTGTTTCTTTTTCTATTTTTTTTTTTGTCATTGCTATTATATTGTCTACGGAGTTATTATAATGCGATAATAGAGTTACTCATTTTTCTTCTGAATTCTGTTAATTCTTAAGAAGTTACGAGATTTTTTTTTTTTAAACGTTTAAAACTTTTTAATAATTAATGATATATTGTAAAAAAAAAAGCCTATGATATTGCGTACAGAGATAATATTGTAATTTTTTTTTTTTTGTGTAAAAATTTGACGTTTGAAATAACACTGTTATAACAGCGCGAGTACGGCGATTATTTCGACGAAAATCGTTTGTTTCGATATACGATATGCCGTGGAAGTGAATATTTTCTTTCTTTTCTCTCTCTCTCTCTCTCGAAAAAAAATACACGTAACGGCCATTTTCGACCGTGAAATATTAATGCGGTACACTTAATATTTATTTATGTATCGGCTGAACAACAGCCAGTATTCGTGATGATGATGATCTTAATAATAATAATATTTTGAGTGGATTTCGAAAATAATTTTCAAAACGGGAAACGCGTTTATAACGATGATAACGCGCGCACAAGCGTATAATAATAATAATAATAATAATTTATAAGCGTGGCCATTGCGAAGGGAAAGGGTTCGGGGTTCGCGGCGTTATTATAACGTAATAATTAATCGTATAAAACGGTATATACACCGCGATCGCCGCACGCAACGACGACGGCGACGACGCGTTGACGACATCGCTCGTGTGTTGTCACGAATACGATCGCGCTGTATACTATACTATGTAATAGCGTTAACAGAAACGTTAATGCGCGTACGACGACGTTACTTTGCTTATACGCGCGGTGTGACGGCGACAAGTGATGAATACGTAAAGGGTCAGTTTTTGAAATGTTTTTATAAAGTGACTTATTTGTAGAGCCGACGCGTTTTCTGCGCCACAACGCGAGAAACTCTTCTTTTTTTTTTTTTTACAAATAATTATGTCATTTATCCGAGAGATTATATATATATATAAAATAATAATAATAATAATTCGATAAAATTTCTATTGTTTTCGCGATGATTAATTCTTTATATATATATAAAATCGATATTGTCGTCCGTATATTATTTATCGCGGGAATAATATTTTTATTTATTTTTTGATATACATATTTATAAATTGATTACATTTTTTTATGAATCCGTAATGCCGGCGTGCAAGTAAAACTATTGCGTTTGGGGTTGCCTACGTCGGACGAAAAAGAAAAACTATAGTTTTTTCCCCACCGCCGTCGTACCGAGTAAAATCGAGTGTTAAATTTCGTGAGAAAAATCGACGATTTATGTTATATTCGTATATAAAAATAAATACGAGAAAAATTCGAGTGTGATAATATAGCGTGTGAGACGATCGCCCGCCGCCGCACGCCTTGGTGCGCACATAAAATGTATACTTTATAATATAAGGCGCGCGCGTATCGTGTAAAAAAGATTTTATAGGAGAGAAATATTATATAAAAAAAAAAAAAAAAATGAAACGCGCATCGGACGACGACGTGATAGTGTGTGTGTGTGAAAGAACTTGTTAAATAAAATAATAATAATAATAATAATAATAAAACACACCCCGCGGGACGCCCGATAATTTACACGAAATTACCGAGTAAATACCAGTTTCACATGATGTCATTATAAATATATATACCCATACGAGCACTCAAGCGTGCGTTGCGCGTATCGTGCAGTGGGCTTTGATTAATTGTTATTAATATTATTTCGTATGCGTTTGTACCGTATATATGCGTATACGATATTGAATAATACGCGTGACTTACACCTATAGATTTGTTGAAGAATAAAAAAGAAAAACATTTTTTTTTTTTTTTTATTTCGTTTCTTCTTTTTTTTTTTTATCCATTCGACGTGATATTAACATGTGGTTTTGTTATTTCGTCGTGCCGTGTACGTATACGAACGCGCTTTTACATAAAAAAAAAAAATAATAATAATAATAATAATATATAAAACGCACAAAAAGAAGAAAATACTAAACGCCTATATATATATATATATACCTACGTCGTTTACGGGCCGTGTATACCAATAACAAATTGTATTGGGTATATGCGTTCCGTCAGAGTCTGTTTCGTGTATATAAATTAATATATATTTGAAGAAAACACGAGCGCGTGGAACGCAGAATCTCTAAATGGAGATTTTACATTGTCGCGTATAATTCGGTTTTTTGAAATATTGTTTCATATACGTTTGTATTGCCGTGGGGTTTCTCGTTTATTCGGGGCCAGCCGGATTCTTTTTTTTTCGTTCTAAGGGCTCTGAGTTGTTCTTTCGATGATTGACCCCGAGGTCGTCTGCAAGTGTTAAACGTTTGGTTTTCACAAAATTGTGTACACACGGTTTTTTCGTGATAGCAGCTCTCTTCCGACGACGACAATGTGTGTGTGTGTATGTCTTTTTTTGTTATCCACTACGGTTTTCGAGAAGACTTTTCGGAATCGCCGTTACGCGTTATTATTTCTCGGTATAATAAAACGCGAGACATAAACGTATCACGTGCGCCGGGTGCACAGGACGCGCTATAATTCGCTATAATAATATTACTACTCTACGCCCCGTCGAAATAACTCTACGGCCGTGTTCTTAAACCGGGGCATCGCCGGACTGGATAGTAATGTGACTGCTAGTATTTATACACACATTTAACGCGTAATGAAGGAGTAGAATTTATTTGAGCGGAATATTCGCCGTCCTATTCGAGTAATTTAAATTTAATTAAAAAAAAAACACTCCGTTTGAACACTGCGTCTGTAACAGCCCGTCTGTAACGCACAGGTTTATAAATGTGCTGAAACGACGGCGGGATCCGTGTAAAAAAAAAAAAAAAAAAAAAACAAATAAATAAATAAACGCGTCGCGTGTTTTATTCGGAATTATACAACATCACTCGATGAAATTTTCAACAGAAAATTACGGTTATATATTGTTTTCTGATCGGGGGACGAGAGGCGAGAGTTTATTATTTCCACGTTTTACGCGGCGGCAGTAAAACACACATCATGACTCGGTCGCGGCGCACAACATTTGAGCGTTTACATTTGATAAATTAAAAAAGGAAAAAAAAACAAATTGTAATTTTTTGTTTTTGCGAAGAACATTCGCGCGTATATACAACATATACGATATATTGTTTGTTACATACGGAAAGGGATCGACGATTCCTCCGAAATATAATATATTCGATACGGAAACGATGGTTTACAATGATAGTCATTTCCAGGCGCTTAACGTATAGTGTAGTAGCTGTGGCGTTATAGTTATTGTTACGTTAAAATGCGTTTCGATTGATTTGCACGCTTTGCTCAAACTTTTATACTGCGCAAAATTCACCGGTATGAGTAATGTTGGTGCCATGCTTAATTATTGTTTGAACACGAGTGTAATGGTGGGTTTACACGCTCAGTTAAACTGCGCAAACAAATGTTTGGTATTTTTGTGCAGTCTGTTTGCGCAAACAGAGTAAATTATTTAGCTTTAGACGTTCAGTAAAAATATTACTAAGTAAAAATTGATACAAATTTTTGTTCAGTTCTAATTTGACACTACAGTTAGTAGTACTAAAAACCCACAGTTATCTGTTTACACACACGAGAAAACTGTGCAACTACTATAACTGCACAGTTTTTTTCAGGCATCGCCTGAACTCGCACAGGCCGAAATTTTGAACTGTACTGTCCTACGATTTCCATTTACACGTACAGTTAGTTTGCGCAAACTTGAGTTTGTGCAGTCAGTTTGCGCAGTTTAACCGAGCGTGTAAACCCACCATAACGATAACGGACAGTATTGACAGACGGAGGAATGTTGTAGTTTAGGGACAGTGAAGTCTGTGGTCCATAATGAGGAACCGTAAAAGCTTAAGGATGGATAAAGAAAAACGATCGATTGCGCAGTGATTTTAAACGTTGGAAAACGATTTATTTGGTTATTTTTTTATTGATTGTTGTTACGAGCCGCCGTTGCGCGCAAGTGAAAACAGAAAAGTTTTGCTTTCGTGAAACTAATCGAAACTATCAAAACTACGGGAAAAAGAAATAAAGAAAGTAAAAAACTGTGTTTTTATAACGCGAACCACCGCGGCGAGGTTTTTGACAAATATTTATTTTTATATCGTTTCGTACGGGAACTGTTTTCTTTTTCTTCTCTCTCTCTCTCTCTCTCTCTTCATAGTATAATATCGTATTACCGAATATTACCTAACCACTGTGATCGCGAGCGTGCGACATTGTATACACGTCGCGTATATGAGATTGCCGCACGAAAAGTCACGGCGGCGGCGGCGGCGGCGGCGGACATCAAAAGTGTACGGCGAAAAACGCGATTTCTTTCTTTCGCCGCCGCCGATACGCGCGGTATGAATTTATTACAATATCGCGCGCGACCCTTACAAGTGTTAATTTTTTTTATTACTCCGATTGTCGGCGGCGGCGGCGGCGGTTCTCGGAAACAAAGAAGTAATAATAACCGTTCGGGAAACAAAAAAAATAAATAAAAAATTTCGGAAGATTACGAGAAGAACCGGGGGAGAGAACCGAACGCGCAGAGTTTTTGTTTCCGCCCGCGCCCGTACGCGTTCGTTTTTTTTAGACGCGTCGTAAACACGTCCTCGTCCCGAAATACTTACGCGACGACCCGCGCGCGCGTGACCTCCGCGCGTGTCCTTGCCCGGTTTTTCGGCACGACCCGATACCGGCTGTACCAGTGGTGCAGCACTCGCGTGTCGGACGCCCTGCCGTTCTCGTTCACCACGAACCGCGCCGTCGTCGTCGTCGTCGTCGTCGTCGTGTCATCTCCGTCTGTACACCGCGGCCGCGTAATAGTACTCTTTCTCTTTCTACTTTCGATCGCGACCCGCGACGGACGTGATGAATAATAGTGTGTTTTGGAGAGCCGGTGTGACCTGTATGTTCACCGCCCTCTCGCGGACGTGCGACAACATCAGCTGCACGAACCGACACAGTGTACCGTCCGACAAAATACGGTGGGGTGAGAGAGAGAGAGAGGATTGGAAAGGAAAACAAAATGTCTTTTTTTTCTTTTCTGTTGCACGTGAAAACAAAAAAAAAAAAAAAAAAATACACCGAGAACTGACGAAATATTTATTGATTTTGTTTTACAGGCGATACGGGAAAAAGTGTAACGGTTGCGCCCAGGGCATATCGCCCACCGATCTCGTGCGCAAAGCCCGGGATAAAGTGTTTCACCTGAACTGTTTCACGTGCATGATATGTCGGAAACAGTTGTCCACGGGCGAGGAGCTTTACGTGCTCGAAGACAACAAGTTCATATGCAAAGACGATTACATGTCCGGCAAGAACAGTCAAGGTACGCGTCGTCGTCGTCGTCGTCGTTGTTGTTATCAATGCGCGTATTTAACACGGGCACGCGTACGCACGTGCGTTGTAGTTTTTATAGGAAAACGCGAACGAGAAAGAGCAAAAAAAAAAAAAAAAAAATTTAATGAAAATTCCGGTGCAGGTGGTAAACACGGCCGTATATTATGATGATAATATACGAGTCGCCGCGAAGCGTTGTTGTGCGGACGCCGCTCAAACAATCGCGAATAACGTTTTATTACTGTCCTACGCAAATGAAACGCAAATTCCGCGAGCTTCGGCGTCCTTCGTCGTAACGTTTAAAATGGTTAAAAAAAGAAAGAAAGAAAAAAACATTTGTGACTCGAGATTTTTTTTCCTTTTTTTTTTTTTTTTAAATACGGTTAAAGTGACGATATGACTTCTTTTCGGCCTTTGAAATTAGAAAAATTACTTCATTTACGACTCGAATGGCATAGGACGTCGAACAAATAGTTGAAAAATTTGAGGGGTTTTTTTTTTGTTGAAAATTTCACGCCTCTGTATTTATAATCGTTATTTTCGAAATGCCGCGGAGAAATGCAATAGCGAATTTTTTTTTTCGGATCGTGTTTAGGAAAATCGAAAAATGAACGCCCTAAAATTATTTATTTAGTCTTTCTATAACGGTCGATTCGTACGGAGAAAAATAAATAAACGTAATGTTGTAAAACCAACAGCTTCGCTCATAGGATACTGCGGGAACACTAAAAACCGAGACACACCGCGGCGGCGTGTTCGAGAAATTCTTTGCTCCAGAATTTTTTTTTTTTTGCCGTTAAAAAATAAAATTCACGAACGGAGACAGAAACGGTTTGAATTATTCGTTTTTTTTTTTTTAATACATAACACACTCGTGTTTTTCCGATTTCCTATTGCGCGCATCGTTTCTACACATCCAAAGTTTGTTTCCCGTCTGTGCGAATACGGCACACACCCGCGCGCACGTAACGCGGTTACCGGTTACTATCCCCCTAGTCCCTTTATACATGTATCCCTGCGCAATACCGATTATATATATATATAAATACGTACACCCCTGTTTGGCACGCACGACAACCCTTTTGCACGCACGTATAACTAGATTTCCGTTGATGAGTTTCAAATCGAGTTTTCCCAACTATGGAAATGAAGTTCCGGCCGCCGCCCTCGAGCCAACATCCGTCCGAAATACATATGCATATATATATTTATTCGTATACGTATACGCTTGCGACTGTATACAAGCGTTCGCGTGTACCGTTTCAATATTTCATAACACAAAACCGCTCGTTTTCCCGGGCTGCCGAGAGAGAGAGAGAGAGAGAGAGAGAGGCACAAAACGTACGTGAGGTCCTTAAAACACCGCCGTGCCCGGCACTACAACACAATATGTATATATGATATATTGTTACACGCGCGGTGGTGGTATACATTCGACACGGCTTATACGGTTTTCAGGCCCGACGTTTTTATTACACTGTACAGTACGCGCCCACTACAATATAGTATTCGTAGTCATAAGTCGGGAAATTAAAAATAAACTTTATTCGTATTCGGCGGAAAAGAAAGCGACGTACGCACGAGTTTACACAATGTACAAGTATTGTGAACGGCGTTATAAAATCATCTCTGCGCGCGCATAGTAGGTGTACCGCGTGCGAAGAGAACGGTGGAAAAAAATCATAAAAAATACGATCGTATAAATTGCAAACAAAAAAAAAAAATCGAAAATCCATTTAAACTTAATATTTTCGCACGCGCCCCCCGCACTGCGTGAATAACTGTAAACCGGTTTTATATATATATATATATGTATTATAAATGCGAGTCCAGTGTCAAGGTCTGGTACAAGTGCCGCGTTTTAATGATATAAATGAAAATAATTGTTTAACTATACACACATATTTATTTAAGAACAATGAATAATAACGATGATGATGATAATAATAATAATAATAACGAATAATAATACGTGCGAACCGGTCGAATCGACGGCGTCTGATGGTGTGTAGACGCGAGACGTGAAATTATTTTTATTTTCCAACGCGAATGTACTGCACGAACGGTCGCTTGCACGGTTTGCAAAAAAATAAATATATTTCCATTTTTCTTTCTTTTTAATAATAGGTATTTGAAAATTGAAAAAAAAAATTGCATACTCGGTTTCCCGACGAAATCCGCGCATAATCCGATATACAATGAAAACAAAAAAAAAAAAAAAAAATTGTGAAACGAAAACAATAATTACCACGCCGCAACCGCGTAATAGTCGAATAATATTTATAAAAATAAAATGATGATCGGCTGAGTAAAAAAATATATATAAAAACGATCGTACACGTTTAACGTAGAGGCGGTTTCGTTAAAAAAAAAAAAAAAGAAGAAATTTAGAAAAAATAAGCGGATGAGTTAATGTATAAGGAAAAAAATAAATTACAAACGGAAAAACAATTAAAAAAAAAAAAAAACCGGAGACTAAATACGTCAAAACGATATGTTTCTAAAAACGCAAAACACTTTAAGTACATGATAATAATAATAATAATAACAATAATAATAATAATAATAATAATAATAATAATAATAATAATAATGATGATGATGAAACGGTACGTACGGTATAGACAAATATCGTTTGTAAGCTTTATGGGAGTTACGCGCGTCGGTCGTGACATAGTTTATTTTTCGAAAATAAATTTACTCGAAAGCCACTGTATTAGGAGAAGTATTTGCACTATTCAAAATCGGATGGCAACACTGAAACGAGAAATGTCGTACGATATTTATTTCGGGGCCGTCGTGGAATTGAGGTAATTTAGACGTTTGAAATAAGCTTTTCTCTCTCTCTCTCTTTGTCCCCCCGAAACGTCCTCGCAGCGCACCATAATACAGTAGTGTCCGTATAGTCACTGGGGAGGGGGATAGGGCACGTTTGCACGAGCGTTTTTCTCGTTTTTTTTTCTTCTTTTTTATTCCCTTCGAATGCCGTGGCACACCACATGAACGTCGGCGGGTATTCTCTCGGAAATCGCGTTGTACACACTACTCGTCCGCGTATAGAATTTTACGAACCTAACCCCGGCCCACTTCGACCGGCCCACTTCTGGGGCGTCCGGAGGAGAGTGTTTGTTTTTTTTTTCCGCTCGTTTTTTTCATCGAACGCATTTCGGCGACGACGTAACAATCGGCCGCGTTGATTCAACGAGAATTTCTTTTTTCGCGTATGCCATTTACGCGATCGATACACACACGCGCGCACACACAACGCGCGTTCGAAACGTGAATACGCGACGACACGGCCGTTTAAAAAGAACAATAATAATAATAATAATAACGGCGCTGCGATATTGCAGTGTGTGTTGTATTGTTGTAAAAAAAAAAAAAAAAAATTCGTACGGCCAATGCGCGCGCGATGTGTGGAATTTGTTTTTTGGAAAGGAATTTTCCCTTATCCTTTCTTCGAGGCGTCGCCGGCGAGCTATGAGTGGAAATAGGCGCCAGAAATTTCGTTACAGTCTGCGGCAACGAAAATCGACCGTGCCGTACAACAAAGTGTGTGTATACACAAAGTAGTAGCAGTGCGTAATACACAACAATAACAATAATAACCTCTACCGTGTATAATATTATATTATTATTATTATTATTATTATTATACAGCGTGTGTGGAGTATGTCGCTGCGGCCGCATTTCCCCCGCGGGTCGCTTTTTTTCTTTCTTCTTCTTCTTCTTCGCCTTCTTTTTCTTCCTTTTAATTCCCTCCCGTCGGCGGGCCCCCGTCATCGCGTACATTATTTATATCGCTATTATAATATTTCGTATTTTCTACACGCGCAGTGTTACCGCGGTCGTGGTGTTATTTTACCTATACGACACGGCGCATTGTATTGCGTTTCTTTTCCATTGTCGGCGGCTGACGCGGAACGTCGCCGACGTCATATACGCGCGAATATGTATAGAACGTGCGCGGTGTGATCCACCTGTGTGTTATACGGATACGATTCGTCGTCCACGGGATCCCTCCTGTACTCGCCCCCCCCCTCTACACTGTACGTGACTTATTTGTACGGATTTTATGGATATATATATATATAAAAGGGATTGGCAAGGAGGGCGGCAATAGTCGCGTTGCGGATGGCGAAAATAAAATAGAAAATAATTTAAAGAATATTTATTCGTATCAGTTCGAGTAAACAATGCGAAGGATTTTCATGCGTACACAAATATTTCGTTGCTAAAATTATTATCACGTATTTCGCACGTTTTTAATTGATCGCGCGCGTGTGATCGCCAGAGACTTTTTCCATTCGGTGGCCAGGGAGGGGGGGGTTTTGATCTTCACAAACTCGCATTGCAAACGACGTGTTCATCGATGTGTTAACGCGCGCGAGAATAATCGAAAACAAGCCGCACCATATAAATAAAACTGCGGTAACACGCGCGTTAAATCGTATTATCTATTTATTTTTTTAATATACTCTGTTTTCCCGCAAACGAAATCCGTGAATATTTTTTTATTTTTTTTTTCCTAGCTGAATTAAACGCGTGTTCGCAGTTTCCAACGGAAATATAATTATTTATTTATTTATTTTTTCGAGAAAAACATCGTGAAATTATTGAAAATGCCTTGCCGGAAAAACCGTGACATTTAAATGAAATACGTCCCCCCCGTTTCTTTCCAGAAACGAAAAATTAAAAACCGGCCTGCGTATGGCGACACTCGGTGAGAGATTTTGAACAACTGTATAAAAAAAAAAAATAATCGTAAAAAAGTTCAATAGTGTCGTCAGAAACTCGGTGTATATAAAAAAAAAGACTTTGTATGAGATTATTATTAGCGCATAAATATAAGTTTTAGGTTCTGTGCTGAGCGAGGAATGTATTGGTTTTACAATGAAGTGTTTTTTCTTTTATATATATCCGTGCTCGAAAATTCAACCGGAACGAATGGTCTCCGGTGATCTTTACGGTGTCATAGCATTATTTTTCGATATCAATACTTCGGAAAGGTCATTTTTCGATTTTCTTTTAAATATATTTTAGAACGATTTCTTCGAGCGTCGGAAGAAACTATTGAAAAATTACACAAACACTACGTGTTATTAAAACGCCATTTCGCCTAAATCGATTATCGTTATTTCTTCGTTTAATCTCGTTAAACCGATTGCCGTGGAAATCCGAAATTTTCACCAAACATGTAACTTTCGCCTATAATATATATCGAGACGAGACACATTTTTCGAAACAATTTCTTTTAATTTTTGACTATTTATAGCGATTGCACATTTCGAGGCATTTAATTCCCGTAATGAGATGATTTTTGGCTTAAAGGTTTGAAAATTTTAAAACGATAATAATAAATCCCTATTAGTTTGTAAAAAAAAAAAACACATTTTTCGAATTCACCGTCCGTTTCAAAACTATATAAAGTTTATCAAAAACATTCCACGCGCGGCTGAGAAAAAAAATATTTTTCAATTATCGCTTCCAGACTTTTCTCCCTCTATGCCGCTGCCCAGTGTTTATACAAATGCGCGGGTCTTTGGTCTGCCCCCCCCCCAATTTATACTCACCGATATTTATGTCAGGGATTCTCAAACTTTTATGAACACTGTACCCCTTTTTACCAATACATTTTTTTTGAGTACCCCTTATTAGTTACTAAATTAAAATATATATAAAAAAATTTAAAGACTTACATACAATTTTATTTCATTAAGATTAAGTTATTAAAAACTAATACACAAAAAGTTTTAAAAACTAAAAGCGCTTACTTTCAAAGAAATTAGTGAGAAGGGTGAGCTTGTTTTTGTTCGCACATATTACACTGGTTGTATGGTACAGGGGCGTATACAAGGGGGGGGGGCGATCGCCCCCCCCCTAGATACTTGTGTGTGTACCTATATCTACTGACAACTAAAATTAATCGAACTAAAACTAAAATGTCATAAAACATTTTTTTATTTAAAACTTATTATTTTTATATAATTTTTCGATAATTCTAAGTTGGCAACAGATTCGACGGGCCCTTTTTTCTATTCGCCCCCCCTCCCCCCAAGGGATGAAGTAAATACGCCCCTGGTATGGTATATCATTTTCATAGCACGCGATAAGCCGATAACGCACACACACACACACACACGAGTGTCGTTCACGGTAACGACGCGAGATTTTATTTGACGAATGAAATGGTTAGATACCGTATCATCGTTTTAAGACTGAAATTCGCATATGTTACCTTGGATTTTAGAGTTTTCTTCTCTAATTTCAATTTAAAGGTTTGTTAGCCAGACTCGTACCCCTTAAAAAATTTCGAGTACCCACAAGGGGTACGCGTACCACAGTTTGAGAAACACTGATTTATGTAATACTGCGGGTGTACTTTTACAATTCAGTGTCCGGGGGGCGGGGGGGGGGCTACAGCGCATTGCCTCCAAGTACACTGGTATAGTGCAACGACAACGTTTGTCTTGTAAATGGTATGCCTACCGCGCCGAGTCATTCGGCCGCCGCCGCCACCGTTAAGAATCATCATGGCGCGTGTACACGCGGCCGGCAAACGCGTAGCTTTCTCGACGGCGGCCGCGATGGCCGCGCCGCGAACGACCGATATACGCGCGCGCCGACTACCTACTGTCGCCGGGCGCCCCCGTGGGTGGAGAATCCGCGCTCGCGCGTGCGTACCCACCCACCTTATTCTGCCGTTATCACTACTGCAAAAAAACGTTTTGTTTTATAAATAAATATTTATTTTTTTTTACGCCACACACATATATGTATAATTTGGAGGCGGGGTTTATGCTGCAAATTAACTTATATGTTAATAATTAATATGTATAGACGATATTGGAAAAACTGATTATTAATTCGTTCTCAGGGGGGTGAGGAGGCAGGGGCGTATACAAGGGGGGGGCGATGGGGCGATCGCCCCCCCCTAGATACTTGTGTATGTACCTATATCTACTGACAACTAAAATTAATCGAACTAAAACTAAAATGTCATAAAACATTTTTTTATTTAAAACTTATTATTTTTATATAATTTTTCGATAATTCTAAGTTGGCAACAGATTCGACGGGCCGTTTTTCTATTCGCCCCCCTCCTAAGGGATGAAGTAAATACGCCCCTGTGAGGAGGGGGCTGATTATAATCCCTGATTATCGGCCAATGATATATATATATATACTCCCGGGACAGTAGGGGCGTAATTACCGGGAGAGGGATATATCCCCCCCCTCATCCCTATGTAGTATTTATTTCACCACGCGTGATTTCTATACAGCACAAACATTATACTCGGCTCATTTTGTGGAAATATAAGTGCTCTTTAAAGTAAAAAATACGTAAAAATTAAAATCGATTTTCAATGATATATTTTTCTTTTATTTTAAACATCTTTTCATTTGTGATTCATTTTCTGTGGTATTTGTTCGATACGTTTTCAATGCGAAAAGCAAAAAGGTCAAAAACTATTTTATAGAAACGAAATTTAAAAAAAATAAATAAAAATACGTGTATGAATCAACGGTCTCCGAACTTTTTTCGTTTACGGCTGGCCGAATCTAAGAGACGTTTTGACGTCGAGGGCGAAAATCGTTTGAAAAGATAGGAATGCAGAAGAGATGTGAGAAAGAGAGATGACGAATCATCTCTTATTATTATTATTATTTGTACCGTTCGCGGTAAGAAGAAGAAAAACTTAAAAATGTACTATGAAATGTTACGCAATAATTCCACAAAAGACAAAAAAAAAAAACTCATTCATTTGTACGTGTATAAATGTTACTTGACGAGAAATTTAGAATTGCTTTTGTGACAACATTTCTCAGCACTCTGCGTCAAACATGGATTGTCCGATCAGCAGCGCCACTCGTAAATTTCCGTCACATATACATTGACTCGGATTCCGTGTTCGATCTAATCAAAAGCCTTTGAAACGTCTGCTCGCGTAGGTGGCATTAAATGTATCTGACGCGGACATTTTTTGAAATTCGTTAAAAAACTCTTCTGACGGCAAAAATTCGTACAATTTTTCTACTCCGGCCTCTATTGAACACTCATCGAGCTATCTTCTTATCGATAATACTTTTCGGGAGAGCTCCGGTGGTAGTTGGCGGTTAAATTTCTATAGCGAACGGATTTTCGAAAACTCTAAAGTTCCCTGGCGTTCTGCCGCACATTTAAAACGTATTTTGCCGTAGACGTGGATTACCGTTTCAACAGAAAAATCGGTTGGGAATTCGTCGTTTTAGAATCGAGACTTGCTGATATTTTGATTCCAGATTAAAACACCGGTCTCTGCGGCTTTGCGGGCCGGTTAAACAAGCGTCGGAACCTCTGCAAAAACGAAATGAGACATTGGTATAACGAACGGGTATCGTTATAGCGATTAAATTCAATGTGAATTGTTTTTTTTTTCAGAAGTATAATCGAAATATTAATAATACGAATTAAAAAAAACCATTTATATGCATTAGAAAATTCGTAAAACACAGAAAAAAGAAAATGAAAAAAATTGATTTACTATGGAACAATAATTGATTATAATTCCAACTTATAGTTTATCCAGTTTTTTGTTGGACTGTTTAAAAAATAAACAAAAACACGCAAACGCATATACGAATGGTTTTTCAGTGATGAGGGCCCTTTAGTGATGAGTTATCAAATGTTTTTAAAAGGGGTGTGACCGTCAAATCTCCCACATGGGTTCGTCTTTAAGTTTTATTTTCATATCCCTCGCCCTCGTAGAGCGCTCTCGGTTACGCCACTGCAGCGGGACAGTCGGATACGTCAGGGACGTATCACCCAACAAGGGTTTGGATTTCGGACCCTCACCCGCCATTGATATGTCAACATTTCAACAAATAATTTTCAACGTCTCATAATAAATGTCTCTAATCGATTATATTATAATTTATACTATGTACCGGGTTTTTTTTTCTTTCGCTATTTAGTCGAAATGTCTGTGTTGAATAAATTCCGATCGCGCCGCCGCTGCACGTACGTACGCGTTTCGCCGAAACGTTCTGGTCACATTTTATTCTCACCAGAATATATTCGTAAATATTTCGTCGCGATAAACAGTTTCGCGTTTGTAATACGCGCCTATGGAGAAAAAGTATTACGCGAAAACTGTCGAAAACTGCGCGCAAACGACCGAAACGGTTCAACGCATACGTCACGTGGGTTACAGATTATTTTTTTTTATAGCTGAAAAGTCTGCGGTAAACGTGAATTATACGGAGGCTGAAAACCAGTGACGGATGTCTATGGAATGGACCGCGTATATCGATGAGCGAAGACTATTGTAATATGTATAGTGTAACGCGCGTGCCATTTGTTGTTTAGACTAAATTATATAAAAACGAAACGGATATCACATTAAACCAACCACTAAACGGATGCACGGGAGATGATTAAAAAGAAAAATTATATATATATATTTGATGTCATTAAATAAGAGGCGTTGTTTTTTTTATAGTTTTTTTTCCCCGTACCGAGTATTCGAGCGATATCGGTCGCGTGAGAGGAAAACATGACGTCAAATACGCGGGGAAGAAGAAAAATCTCATTTTTCTCTCTCTCTCTCTCGTTATAATATTTGTCTCGTGATTTTTCAACGCGGTTCCGTCCCGTTTCGTCGACGCGTTTTTTTCCTATCCGGCACGACGGACGGAGAAAAAAAGAAAAGAAAATTATTGTCGCGCCGCTTCGCCCAAATGAACCGTAGCTCGCGATGACGATGACACACACACACACACACGTGATTTTCCGTGTCGTCTTCTTCCTGAATTCAATTTTCACGCTTGCGCACCGACGTTGTGCCCACACACACACACACACACACACAAAAGAAAAAGAAAAAAAAAACCAAAAATTATTTCCATTATTCTTCTTCTCGCGATCGTTGGTGTTCGTTTTCGAACGCCGTGACTTCCACGTGAGTACATCATTTCGATTGTATACATACTTCTTCCGCACAACCCTCTGTATTCTCTGCAGTGTTCCGAGTGCTTGCTGATATTGACACTTGTGCGAGGAGAGTCCTTTTCAAGACCACCGTCTCTTCTTACGACGACGCGGTCAAAGTATTTGGCTCTGAATCGAACGGGGCCGGTATTGGGCTCGTGCGTCGAGCTCTCACCTGTAGTACACGAGATACATTCGTATCGGTCCTTATTCGGGATTCGTAACGTTCTTCTAATATGCAATCGTTCCAGAAATGCCTCTGTTCTCCGTCGACAGACACGATGAAGTCGACTTCGGCGATTCGCAGCCGCATTATTTGTCATTTTATCTATAAGCGGCGTATCGTGTGTTTTCTCATCGGACACTTTCACATTTCAATTGGTTATATCGATAATCGCGGTTGTATTTCCATTGGTGCGATATGTTGATAACAATAAGACGCATCGCGACGTAATACGTACACCGAATGCGATTTATAATGAAAAGTGATATAAAAGGCCTCGTCGACATGTCGATGATGTTTGTCCTCCTCTCGCGCGTATTGTATATCATATATTCATCAAAACAGTCAACGCGAACGACGCGAGTGTACCTATAGCGCGACGTCGAACTATTTACATATATATATATTAGATTTGTAACGCGCTCTGATAATGATTTATTGTAACGATTGTCAAAACTTTTTCTACGCGTGGCGATCGTGGTGTAAACAACGCACACATAAAAAAAAAAAATTAATTGTTTTTTTTTCATCTTAACAAATGAAAAATGCGTTTTATCACTATACACGATGACGACGGCGACGTCTAGACACACACACACACGTACACAGCATCACGGCCGCGGAAGATAATTAATTATCTCTGTCGCCCGTGCTGCTGTTGCTGCTGCTCCTTCACGAGCGAGTGGAGAGTACGAAATCGTTCGTGACGCGCGCCGGCGCGCTCGTTTAATCCTCGGGAATTGAATCCCCGACTACACCGAAACGATTTAATAGTTTCTTCCCCGTTTATCTCGTAAACCATCGTGGAACCATTGTTGCGATTTGAAATAAAAACAAAAAAAAAAAAACGCGGAAAAAAATTTTAAATACGTTCCAACGTAATTTTCCGAATATAAGTTATAATTTTTCGACGATTTTTATTGGTTGTCTTTTTTTTAAAAATATTTTTATACCGAGTGTACGGACGAGCGCTCTCGAGAATTTTCCAACAAGCTGCTGACAGGGTGTGTATACACGAATCATGAGTCTTAGCGCATAAAAAAAAAAGCTTTTTGTTTCAATTGTAATGTCAGAGGATTTTTTTCTCCGCTGCGAATTCAGATATGTCTTAGACGAATGTATCGACAAGAACATTTCGTAAAAAAAAAAAAAAAAAAAAAATGTAATTGTTTATGAAAAACGTCTCCGTCAACGGTTTCTACTCCCTCCTCCGCCTAAAATCGGACGCGTCATGATTAGATCGCGGATGAAACCGAATGCGGTGTATGAATTATTTTCAACTCGTATATAATACCGAATATTATTATTAGTTTTATGTGATTTATTATTTTTCGAGTGCGCTCAATAAAGTGAAATATGCATATACGTATATGTATAAACAAAGTGTATATTATGTATAAAGGTTTAAATAATTTTTTTTTTTTTTTTTGTTAAAGATAAGGATTAATTTACAATTATCTCACGAATTTTTGTTTCCCTTCGCTCCATCGACAGTGTTCAGAAGAATACTGTTTACAAATATGCAAAAAGATGAAATTTCGATGAAATCGTAGATCGTAAACGAATCCCCCCGGTGTCTGTAATACGCATTGATGTTATTATATATATATAATATACAGAATCCGCGGGTGAGAGGACGACGCGTTTATAATGAAACGCGTGCACATAGGACGATGTGAGAAGGACGTGCGCGCGGGGTAACGACAGCCCGGAGATGACCTCTGTACCGCACGGCATCAGCATCGGCGGCCGGTTCTTTTGCGTCTGACGGGCCACGTCGAAATCGCGAAACGCCCCGCGGGCTCGCGTACGCGTATACGCGCGCGTGCGTTACACACTACTCCGCGCGGCCGACGGGCGGCACACCACCACCAGCGGCGAGTCGTGCGGTCTCGGCGGGGGGGCCCGTTTGCCTTTTTACCGCGTCGCCGCGGGGGGAACGCCGACGCCGACGATTGTACCGCCGCCGCCGCCGACCCTCATAGCACCGCGCGCACCGCTCGGCCCTGAGAACGGTCTTTCCGCGTAGCAGCACGCACACACCCTCACGTCGCCAATCCGACGGAAAAACGCCGTCCCTACAAAAACACACGCACATTTCATTATACGAGCGCGATATATATATATTTTTTTTAATATATAAATGTGTACACGTCGTGTTATCATAACGACGATTTCGTTGTTGGTATAGGCAAAAAAAAAAAAAAAAAATGAAAATCACCGGCAATTAATGTAATACGCGTATTTATCAGTTTTTATAAAATAAAAATATTTTCGAATTTATTATATGTGTATATCAAGAAAAAAAAAATCGATTTATTGTTACGTTAGAATGTATTACTGCGCGTTGTAATTCGAAATGTGTCGCATCGAAATAACACGAACGGAACTTTTGTATTGTGTTCACTTAAAACGCTTCTACTCCTCGTCACACATCACGCACAAGACGTCGTTACTGCTGGATCGTATACAATACGTAAACGACGCGGATTCGATGAATTTTTTTTTCCTATTGCACAGATGTAATATAAACAACATACGCTTATTGTCGAATAAATAAACTTTGTTTGAAATTCGTAAAGATTTTCGAAAACTCTAAAATATGCAAAAAAAAAAAAATTTGTTCTATTCTGTTGCCGAGAATAAGTCGAATCGTAGACGAGCACACCAATATCGATTCGGATTGATGGACAAAAAAAAAAAAAAAAAAACCGTGCGAATACACACACGCGCGTACTAATGAATTGCGACGAAACGGGGAGGTTAAACTGAATCATTTTTCCGCATTGAATCCTTCTGGAAAACGCGCGCGATACATTCAAATTAGGTTTTCCGAACGTGATGATACGCATTAAAATTTCACGTTCGGGACGGGGGGGGGCACGTGTATGCGTGTTATAGGAATTCCGGTATACAATATAAATGCGTTTTAAAAAAGGAATTTGCAAAAGACGAGAATAATCCGACTGCGTGCAAAACGGAATCTTACAAATAAAAAAATAATTTCATTATAGATATCGTTTTATTTTTTTTACCGTCTCTAAAACCGTGGTACACCGACGTTAGCGCGCTCGCGTTGTACACATTTCATTTCCTTTTCTCTCTTCGTCGTAACCGTGCGCTCGTGTCTATTCCCAGACACGCGCGCGTTCCGCGGCTAAATGAATCGTAAATCGACTTCGGGCTAAAAAAAAAAAAAAAAAAAGAAAATGAAATACACACAAAATAATAAACGAAGAAGAAGAAGAAAAAAAAATCACACTACGTGACGTCCGCGGCGCGTAAATTACTGCGCGGGCACAACGCGCCGCGCGCGGCCGAGAAAAATAAAAAGAGGAACAGAAACGAAATGAAATGAAAAAAAGAAATACACCCGTAAAATAAAATAATAACGACGATAAACAATGACATGTCTTCGGGCACGAGTGATTTAGTGGCCGGCCGCAGCGTTATATCTCGTTATACGTATTCTGGTATTATTTTTTTCCTCCTCCTCCTCCTCCTCCTCCTCCTCCATCATTTCACATACCGTTTTCTTCGTAATAATTATTATTCCGTCCACGCGATAACGGCGAGACCCCCGCGTTCATCCAGGAAAGGTGTGAAACGATACCGTGTACGGACACCCGGAACGTTTTTTATTTATTTATTTTTTTACAGATAGTCTCATTACACGCGCGCGCGCACCGACGATGTGTGTGTGTGTGTGTATTTGAGGTGTGCGCGCAAACAAATTTCCACGGGGATCGGTGACAGGAAGAGGGAAATGAGTCCGACTTTTCGTACTTCGTGTCGTTCTGAAAACCGTTCAGACGAGACATATCGTATTATTAATTATTTAATTATTTAATTATTATTATTGTTATATGTTTGGAGAAAGACAGGTGTGGAGAATTCGGAGTTCTCCATATGGGTCTGATGTTAAACGATTTTATTTTTTTCGAACCGTTTCGTTTTCTCCTTTTTCTCATAATTCATACCGCTCAAAGGATTTCACAATTATTGTGTTTTGTTTTAAAAACCGCCCGGTTAGGAATCGAATGAAATTAAACAAACGCAAAATGTCTAACAGACGATTCTAATGATTTTGTTTGAGCGTTAAGAATACCATTTTTTCTTATGAACCAAATACCACAAAACACACACACACACACATGTATATATATATACGCGACATAAATAGCTCGAAATTAAACGCAATTTTTTCCATTTTAAAAATTCCGACGAATTCCGTTTCGAAGAAATCGCGTTTCTATGTGATATGTAGTTTTTTTCATTTTCTTTTAAAGCCCTTTTTGAGAAAATATCGCATAATCGCCCATCCAAAGTACCGACTAGACGCGATTTATTATCGGACAAACCTGCATGTACGACCGGGTATAAAGAACACTAGTTTAGGATTTTTGCGGAGTGCAGCAGACGTAAAAAAAAAAAAAACAAACAGACGAATCTTCGTTAAACAAAAACTGCGCTCAGAATCCGCTAAAATCGCTGTTTTCGCTGTTGTGCGGCCGTTTGGAAAGGCCGTAGACGAGAAGAGAGAATAATAATAATAAAAAAAAAAACAATTCGTTAAACGCGCGTTTAATGAACACGTTTAAACACGCGTTAGGCAGGTGCGTGTGTTGTTGCGCGCGGTCCACAAAAGCGGGGCACGGTCGTAAATTAGTCGACCAACGCGGCGTCGTCGTCGTCGTCGTCGGGTGTCTGATTTTTTTTGTTCCCCCTGAAAAAAAAAAACGATTATTCTTTAAAAAAAAAAAAAAAAAAATGAAGAAAAGAAACACACACGGACGACGGACGCCCGAAGAGAAGAGGTATTGACGGGGGAAAAGGTGTGTTGTGCGAGAGAGAGAGAGAGAGAGAGAGAAAAAACAAAAACGTTGTTTCTCACACGACGACGGCGACAGACCAAACGGCCCGCCGGCTGCTGTGCCCCGGCTCGGATCGTCGTAAACCCGGCGCGGCGACGTTTCGAGATGTCGTTCGAAACAAATCCCCCGCGCCCGACGTCTGTTCCGGGACACACGGTGATAATGTCATTATATTTCATAAAATATTATTATTATAGGTGTGTGTATTTTTATTATTATTATTATTCTTTTCACGAAACGCGTTTGTACGCGTACGGGAGCGTTTCAAGGGAGACCGACCGGCGAAGAAGTAAAAAAAAAAAAAAAAACCGTATAAAAATATGAATATCGTATATATTTTATTAAAAAAAAAAAAAAAGAAAAGAAATCATAAAACGGACCGAGAGAACACCTCCTCCTACTATATAAGAGACGGGTCGTAAAAATTGACAGGTATTCCTCCGGTGGTTTTCTGGTCACTATTTATTTATTTTTTTTCTTTTCTCTTTCCCGTATACATAATACGCGCGAGCCGCGTATTATATTATGTCCCTGGAGCGCATAAATTATGTAAAAAAAAGAAAAAAAAAAAAGAAAAAAATTCGTGTTATATGTAAATACGACCGCGACTGCCAGATCGTCGTTTTTTCTTTTTCTTTTTTGACGGTTCCAAAGACTCCGGCCGGTCTGGGCCGATAATAAAAACACAAGAAGGACCGGCAAAAGGGGGAAGGGGGAAATAAAAAAAAAAAAAAAGAAAAGATCTCTCAAAACTACACGCTGTAATAATAATAATAATAATAATAATAATAATAATACGAGACTGCGCGGCAAACGGTACGCGCCGTATACGGTAGAATATATTCTTTTTTTTTTTTTCTACGCGTCGAACCTGCGCGCGCGACTCCGCGGCCGTCCACGTAATACGTACAAACGCCTCGAAAAACCTATATACGGTCTGCCCCGTTATTATTGTATACGGCAGCTTGTAAAAAAAAATAACCCGAAAAGACATGTAATGACCAGGCTCCCGCAGTATTTTTACACACACACACATTTTTTTTCTTCTTTACGATTGTTATACGATTATTATTATTATTCTCCTTCTCTCCTACAAAATAATATTATAATATATTGGTACGTAATTTACCGTGAAAAAATAAAATATAAACTCCCGGAAAAAAAAAATAAATAGATTTTACTTGGTATATACGTTATAATATACCGGCGGTACAGTTAAGTTATTATTATTATTTTTTAAATCTCGCGACAGTTTTTAAAAATTAAAGATTTTCTTTTTTTTATCCTTACCTCGCGGGGTGTGGACCTTTTGTCGCTTTTACCAAGTCTCTCCCGACGTTTCCGACAACGGTGGCGTGCGCAGACAGTTCTTTTACCCAGTGGGGCGATATTATTTTCATTTATATTAAATCCATCCCCTTTGAACCTAACCTATTTTTAAATACATTTACCGTGTATCAATTAATAACCTTCTTTGGCCGTACACGCTATTTTAAAAACGGGACACAGGTCCGATAATCAGAACATCAGTTCCCGGACTTCGATCGCTCTATATCGAGCCTGTAATACATCACGTTCGGCCGTACGCCGGTCGTGTAGAGTTTTGTTTTAGTTTCTCTTGGAATGAACTTCGCCGTGCGTGTTATTCATTATCGGCACATATTTTATACGAATGTTTAAAAATCTCGTAACCATTGTTGAAGAATTAAAAATAATTACGAATAAAATCCCCCACACCCCCACCGACAGTTCCGCCCCGTTATTGTAATTATTATTTCGGTGTCAAAAACTCGTGCTCGACGATAAAAACGAACTTGGAATATTTGAAAAATCCTATAATTGCTCGTGAGAAAATATTCACACGAAAATATTGTTGGACGCCGAGCAACAGCGGGAGAAGGGTACTGCTGCGTACGAGCGTGCAGTGTGTGTGTGTGTGTGTACACGTAATACGGTTTACTACCGCGTGTGTGTTGCGTGCAGGGCCCCGGAGGAGTGGAGGGCGGGGTGCGGAGAGGACACATCGCGAGAACCGGCGCGACACAAAACCCGATTGAATTCGTGATGGGATTTTCGTCGTCATCGATACACACCACTACCGCGCGACCCTCGTGTGCGTGCAATCCCTGCGAACGGTATAACTTCTTCCTCCGTCTAACCGCGTTGTTTGCACGGGGGATATGCTCGTATACATTTATTATACACGACCGCGTATCTACCACCGGCAATACACGGCACGGCACTCGTGTGATGCATATAACAACAATAATAATAATAATAATAATAATAATAATAATAATAATAATAATAATAATAATAATAATAATAATAATAATAATAATAATAATAATGATAATAATAATAATAATACGACTACGACGAGCGGTCTGAGTGAACGGCAACGCGGAATACGCGCCGCTCTGCGCGGTGTATCGCCGCGGCGTCGTTGTCAGCGCCCGTCGTCCTCCGGCTGCGGCGGCGCGTGCAGTGTTCTATCCCGCCGCGGGCGCGAATGGGTAATCGAGTTTGATTCCTGAACAAATATTTTCGTAAGCCCTCCTCCACACACACCTACCCCTTTTCAAATCCCACTCGTCGTCCCTTCCCTTTCGGTCGGTCCGCGCACGTATCCGTTCGGCCTCTCGTGTCCCTTTTATAATATATACGCGCGAGGCGCAGCCACCCTCGCGCGCGCGCGCAAACGGACCTCCTCGTGTGTACACAACGTCGTCGTCGTCGTCGTCGTTGTTGTTGTTGTTGTTGCTGCGCGCGCGCGCATTCGCCAAGCTCTGACGCCTCCGCCTCTGGATATTTGTATACGCGGTGTTTGTTCGGAACGTCTGCCAATTATTATATTCTCATTTTTTTTTTTTTTTTTTTGTATATTTTTTTAACAAAACGCGCGCGCCAGTGTTTTTCTTATACCAGGCGTATATCCCCCGGCCCAATTCTTTTTTTTCCCCCTCGATTTCTTCTTCCATTCTCACGCGCGCACGCCCCGTAGTTTAGTGCGCCGTTGCTACAAGTATCTATCCCAGTTGTTCGTACTGTATACGAAGAGTGTTCGATTACGATTCGAGATTATTTTAATCCGGTTGTAAGTAAATAAAGTGAAAAGAAAAAGAGATCGCATTACACTCACGATCGTTTTTTTTTTTTTTAAAGTAAATTACGGTGAAAAAAAAAAAAAAGGAGCGCGAATTTGTGTACCGTGTGCCTGCGTTGTACGTTTAAAATAATCAGCGCTGTGACGTGTGACAAAAAAAAAAAAAAAAAACCTGAGGCATTCTCTCGTTTTTGCAGGTATCGACTCGTTACCGTACTCGGGTTCGGAAGACGAGGAAGACGACGAGACCACGTCGAACAGCATATCGTCCACCAAACACCATCTGATCACGGGGCTGCACGGGTCGGGCCCGGGTTCGATACTGCCGCCGACCACGCCCGAAGCCAACAACAACTCGCTGTCGGCCGGCGACCTGCAAGCCTCTCACTCGGCTCTGGACCTCAAGGAAGATTCCGAAGACCAAGGTGAGAGCGTATAGTGGTAATAGAACTCTTAAAAACGGTAAAAAAAAAAAGAATAGTAGAGGGACCCGTTCTCGCGTTATCGTTGTTATCGTCGACTTATCGTTGTGATCTGTTGACACAGGCTCGTTGGACGGCGACCCGGAGACCAGAGACAGCCAGACGGAGAACAAATCGCCGGACGACGGTAACTCGGGCTCGAAGAGACGGGGACCGAGGACCACGATCAAAGCGAAACAATTAGAAATACTGAAAACGGCGTTTTCGCAAACGCCCAAACCCACCAGGCACATTCGCGAACAATTAGCCAAAGAAACGAGCCTCCCGATGAGAGTCATACAGGTCGGTACAATCAATGTTCTCTCTCTCTCTCCCACTCTCTGTCTCTTTTGAAAATTCCTAAATAATTGCTCATATGGGCCTCTGATCGCGTGTCGGGCGTGTGCCTATTTTATGCGTAGGTTGAAGATTTTTCTTCGATTTTTGTGTCAATTTGTTTTAGCTAATTTCTTAGCGTTGAGGGGGGGGAGGGGTTTGTGTTAGCGATTTTTAGTTCAGTTTAACGTTCTCGGATACGAGGGTACGGGTTTTATGGAATGAGCGACTCGCGTTTTTATTCGTGTATTCGTGCAGGAATAATAGGATTTGCGACGTATGAAAAGATAGGTAGGGCCGTGATGGCGCTAAAGCTGATCTTTTCCAAGACCGTTTTCGGTTTTCTTCCGTCTGGATTTCGAAACGACCGATCCTCGGGCTGTATCGACTTTAAAACAATACAATCGGTGCATGAGAAGTTCGGATTTCAGGACGGCGGCTTTCACGATTTAGTAGTACCGTGTGCTACGGCGTGCATCGGGCCGCATCGTCGCCTTTCATATACCACACTTCGTTTATGCGTTTGTCGGTTTCGGTCGAGATGGACGCCGAGTTATTTTGCGTGATTCGCAGACAGACCAGCTTATTACTCGGTATTATGTAATTCGTTTGAAATGTATTTTTGATCGACCGTCGTCGTTTGCTCGGCATTTATTTCTACGAACCACGCGATCAGGCGCGGAGACGAAGAATTGCCTATCGTTTTTCGTTTCGGTTTTCAGCCGCTAGTGTAGCGGGTTGTTGTCCGCGAACGGAGCGACCGAGGCGTTCGGGGGGGGGGGTTTATTACTGATGAGTCGTTTGCATACATACGACGTAGAGCAGTGGTGACAGGCAGCGTTGCTCCTGCTGTGATATTTCTATACCGCTCGAAGTCGATTCGTCTATGCGCGAACTCTGAAGGTTTACTATATAATAGCCACTACTATGGGAATGACTTTTGATAAAATACGTTTTCGGCGTTACGTTACGTTATGTCTAACCGCGTCGGCCTCGTATAAAACATACGTTGAAAACCGTTGCACGCGCGCGCGAGAGCGTTGCCAAACGCTCACATTTTTATCGCGTGTATATTATAATATATTATACACATACACACACACACACACATATATACGTAGTCCCGGTAACGGATCGTACTGGACGCGTCGTAAATTTTGTTTTCTAAATTAACTGTCACAGTGCCGACTACGTTACATATTATTAAAAAAAATATATATATATATATTTTTTTTTTTGAGGTGCCGCGCGATAAAAGCGTATTATAATAGGCGCGTTTACTGGAAAAAGAGTGAGAGAGAAAGTGAGTGAACATATAATTTACCGCAGTCGTCGAAACGTTTCGGAATTTTTTTGCTCTCCTCTCGTACATACCCTGACCACGACGCGCGCAGAGACAGTGTCGGTCCGGCCTACAAATGCGCCCCCCCCTGGCGAGGAGGGGGGTAAACATTTGACTGTCATTTCATGGTAATGTATAATGTTAAATAGAAATAGTTTTTTTTAGATCCGTCGTTCGTGTACAATTTTTAACAATATGTAACTTTGTTTTTTTTTAAACAAAACTTTGTTTTTTTAAATTGTTTATAAACGTAGAAATGTTTGAATGGGGGAAAAAAGCCTCTTAACATATTTATCTTCACGTCAAATAAGTCGAATTTATTACATTTGGAAAAAAAATTAAAAAATTTTTTTTTAATTTGTACAAAACGTATTAATATTACCCGCGATATACTTTGTAAACATTTTTTTTTTTAAATTATTAGAATATGTGTTTGTATCGAAACAGTAATCTTTTAGTTCTCACAAAAAACACACCAACTCGTCAATTGTATGTTTTTTTTTATTAATCGACCGAATTAAGTTGTCTTTTACACACACACACACACACACACACACATAGTTGTGCCAAACCGACATTGGCGTAGATACGATTTTTTTTTTTATGAGTGGGGTGGAGATTCAAATAAAACTTTCGAAATAAAACTATTTTATATAAAATTATTTATTAAGTATTTTTTAATGTAAACTACTCTTTGTAATAATACTAATAATAATAACAATAACGATAATAAAAAGTCGCCGATTGTTGTACCATAAATCGGTATAAAACTATCGTCGTTATTGTATATGGTTTTCATATGAAAAGTACATTTTTCAAGCGATAACACCACTCGGTGCGAGGAAGACTATCGAACATTCTCGTACAGAATTTTTTCGCGTTTTCCTTCGCGTGTAGCGAAACACAAATATGGATTATTTTTTTTTTTTTTCTAGTCTCGTGTAGTTGGTACATTCGCGTGCGTAAAACAGCATCGTAACGCTCCGAGATTCTCGTATTTCATATAACCCCTGTACACGTGCGTTGTTATTTTCACAAACAGCGAAACACAATATTTTATTTTCTAATATTTTTAAATAGCGAGAACAATTTTTTTTTTTTTTTTTTAGCGTATTTACGAGGGCAATCGCACCCTGTCCGTATCTACGGGACACAGTTGAATTCGTCTTATTTATAAAATGTCACGCGGGAGGGGGATAGATGAATTTTTTTTCTTCAAAAAACAAAAAACAAAAAAACGTCCCGGGAAAAAGTTCCGGTTTTTTTTTCGCGGACGCCGTACAGCCGTAATCGGTTCAATGACGTTTTGATATATATAAAAAAAAAAAAATAAATAACCGCCGCCGTTCCGACACATTTACTCGTCGTCGTCGTCGTCTACTGGCACGTCTCGTACGCGCGGAGGATATACGCCCGTCCGCCCGCCGCTATTACACTTTTATAATAATACGTGTTTCGATTAACGCAACGTCGTCTCCTCGTCGACGCGATATCGCGCGTTCCGCGTCGTGTCCTTCGTCGGTGAACACCACCGGCGCGATTTTAATTATCGTTTCTGTTCCTCGCGTATTTCTCTTCTTTTCTTCTTCTTCTTCTTCTTCTTGCTCTCCACACGTCCCCCCGTCGTTTCGTTTCTCACGATTGTCGCGCGCTTCCGCGGGGGTCCGATACGATTTTGTGTACGCTCGCGCACGCGTTCTAAATTCTCTCCGTGCGAATTCTATAGATCCTCCCCCCCCCCCGTCCATACAGCGCGTTATAACAACAACATTATTTGTATTCGTTCGTGTGGGGGAAACGTGTTGTTCATAAAATCGATAATTACGGTTGGAAAAACGACGAATCGATCGACCATCGAGCAATTCAACGGTTCGATCAAAATCGTGATTGACGAAAAAAAAATAACTAATTTTTTTCTTCGTCCAAATAAAATTAACGCGAACGTTTTGCCGCGCCGAAACGAGAAATCAACAAAAACGTTCTGTACTGTGTCTGTATCGCCTAATTAATAATAACATAGCGCATTTTTCTATTTTATATTATTCGCGCGCGTACACCGCGCAGTAATAATTTTAAATAACAATATCGCAACGGTTTGCGTCGGAGCCGTATAAGAAGCGACTGGTTCGGCAATTTAAAAAAAAAATATACGTACGTATAGAAAATTATAATCGTTCGGTTTTAAAATTGAATTGAATTTTTTTCATTTTTCGAAACGCTATACGAATTCCCCGTGTCTAGTCGATGATTTTTCGTACCACACTTCGGATTGATGAACGCGTCAAATTTAGGCGCGAAATCGATGGAAAAACGTCGTATATTCATCCTGCAGTCGGTCTACCGGGACACAGGCCCGTTTTTTTTTTTTTCATTCCGGGAACGATCTAAATGTGTTTTCATTTTAGAACCGAGGCGCCCCGCCGAATTTAAAACCCAAACCGCGGTTTCTATACACCGTAATCGAATAATAGGATAGATCGTCAACTGTTTTATTTCAAATAACACATTTAAAACGTGATTAGCGCACGGAATTATAAATTGAACGTACGGGGAACAATGCGATAATAATATATTATAAAATATTGTAATAAATATATACTTAAAACGTTAATAATTTATAATCAACAATGGACTTTTACCGCTTGTTATGACCATTTTTTTTAAGCTTTTAAATTTTTAACAACGTGTACTAAATTGTTAATCGTCGTGCGGTTTCTCAACACGGGCGTGTGCCGTGTTTTTTTTCCTCTTTACGAGCTTCGCTCGTTATCGCGTGTGCTTGCGCATAAAAAAAAACCACAAGACAACGACGTGCGGTTTTTTTTTCACTTTTTTATTGTTTCCGTTGTCTGTCAGTCGGTTTTAGCCACGTCCCGGTGACGGACAGCGGTTTGCCGATTTGCGCGGGCTTAGATGATTTAAACGTGAGTCGGAATTTTTAGAAAGAGAAGAAAAAAAGACAATTTTTTTTTTTTCAAGAAACTCAATTTATTTTCTGAGGTATCGGCACTGTGTTATTGTATATATATATATATATATATATTTTTTTTTTTTTTACACCAGTCGTCCCGACTGGATCCGCGGTGTCCATCATCAATCAATATCCAACGCCGCGTTCCCTGCAGCAGATTCGGGAACGCAAAAGAAAATCATTAAAAACGCATTAGGTCGAAATTGAGTCTTAACGCGTTTCTGTTTCTGTTTTCTCTTTCACTGCCATCAGCGCAGTGCGTATCGAAAAACACGTTATTAACGAATACGAGTGAACGGGTTTTCGAAAAATTCGACGGTGTTCTATTTGTTCTTTTGAATGCGCGTCGAAAAAACTCGTGAAACGAGAAAAAGTTCGTTCGGTGTAAGATAAAAACCGTACGCGCGTACAGTCCTGCAGGGTCGAGGGATTAACCTGCGGACTATAAATGAGCTCTTCACTTTTATCGCCCCTCTCCCTAAAAAAAATTTCTTTTTCGATTTATACCGCGGTATACGCTATTACGAACACTGCGGTAATAGATAAACGCTTTCCTAACGCGTTTAAAACGTCTTTGGACACTCTGTCATCAGTGGGCGCAGAAATATCGTTAATACAAGATCCTATGTTTAGATAAAACAAAAAAATTAAAACTGTCGAAAAGCATATATATTATATGTTTTTCAGTTTGGCACAATGTAATATAAAATAAAATAACGATAATTAATCTAAAAAAATTAAAAAATATTTAAATATCATAAAAATAATCGTATAAATGTATATATTATAAAAAATATATAAAAAAAATTTTAGAATTGAGTATTCGCAAAATGTATGTAAAGATTACAACTGTTTTCGACTGTATTAATATTATTGTCATCACCGTATTACAATCAGATATACTAATGTAAAATTTTGTAGGCTAATCCGATGATGACTTATAGGCGACACTATATAGTTGTTACTTATTTTCTAAACATTTTGCGAATGTTTTTTCTTTTTTTTATATTCTTTGTAACATATATTTATTTATTTTATTTTAACAATTGTGATCCCAACATTCTACTAACTGCAGTCTCCTATAGGAATATTTCTGAAACTAATCACAGAATAACAGCAATCAGTATAGCGTAAATGGCTAAAAAGTAAAAAAAAAAAAGAAGACTAACGGGAAGAAGATAGCCTTTAGCTTCCTCTAGAGCTGCTTTATCGCATTAATGCAGTTACGAATCGTTGTGGGGAAACGATAATATTTTTCGAAATTCGAAATTGTTTACCGTTCTTACAATTGCATCTAAGTGAACCATCTAGTCGTACCGAGCCAGTAGTGTCGAATAGTAGCGAGATGATTACGAGAAACAAAAATGTTTTTTCTCAAAGACGTTAAGAATTGACTTTTTTGTTGTTTTAAATTACGACAAACACGATTTAATAAATGAGAAAAACGAGAATCACGTTAAATTTTCTGCGGTTACCGTGCTACGGCCATTTCGTTAATAAACACTAGGGAGGAGATAGGAGTTCATTATTTATTTTGAAAATAGACATTAAAAATTTTTTTTTTAGAGCTTTTATATAGGGCCGTTTGTTCGTTAATCCTGATGACCTCCGTACGTATCCGATTATATTCTTCTACGTTTTTCATAATAAACGACGTATAAGCGTTTATTTACATATATAAAAGTTATTTATCATATATTACGAAAATAACGCGTTGTGAAAAATGCAGTGTACAAGTGGTGATCGCCGCCAGTCGGCAGAAAAAAAATAAAATTACTCTTGTAGTGTACGCGAGCGTTCGTATACGAAACCGGTTATCAATAAATTCGTTGTTTTTAGTTTATTCACGTCGAAGCACGCGGTGTTGACGTTGTTTAAATAATAAAAAATATATATATCCAATGAAAATTACATAACAACGAGAAACCGTGGGATTTCGTAAAATAAATAAACGTAAATATTTATCGACTTTCGACAGTCGTTCGTGTGTAGTGTCTTTCGTTCGTTAGTACATCTACGCGTACGTTTGCAAATACATACCAGCACACACACACACACAAGATAGGCTAAAAAGTGTTTTGGAAGTTTTATTTTAAATACGTTTATTTTTAATTTAAAACATACCGTCGTCTCACATACCGCCAATGACATTGAATAAAACGTTTGAGAGTGCGCGTTAAACATCGAAATTTGTTTAGTATACGTCATACGTGTGAAACGAATGGTCCGACAACTACAGTTCCGAGTGTGAACCGATTAGAGTATTTATTGATGTAAACAAAAAAAAAAATTATTCTTTCAAATAAAATAAAAGAAAACAAGAAAATTTTCGAAAAATACAAAATAAATCCGTGTTATACGAGATATTCAAACGGTAATTTTTCAATTGTCAATCGGCATATAATGTTAAAAACGTTACGAGTCGTATTTCGATCGTCGCACTTAATTTTGAATTCACGTGCGCTTTAAAAAATTTACCGAATCAAAACGGTTTTGGGGGGTTTTGTTTTTTGACGATATTTCTTTTCAATCGATCGTTTTGCGCGTTTTTTCTTTCGATACATTTGAAAACGATAATATGGATATACGGTCGTAAATTTCGTGAACTCCGTTCCATAAGTCATAATGTAATTATTGATTGTCAAATCGTTAACTGTTAAGCAATACAAACGGAATAGTTTACGACGAGTTTGAAGATTTCATCGCGAAAATAAAATAATTTTCGGGAAAAATTCGAATTCCGTTTTTCAAATTTGGCGGTTTTTTAAACGTACCAAAACGTTTTGCATTTGGAGGAAAAGCGTTTGAACGTTTCGCGTGTGTAAAAAAAAAAAAAAAAAAAAAAAATGTCAACTATTAAAATGTAATAATTTTGAAAAAAATAAACCTACTAGACGTTATTAATATCGGCGTGTTATCAGGTACATACTAACGTAATAGAGTTGAAGAGTTCGTTTAAACGCGCATATCTCCGGGACTACCCCAGTCGGATTTGAAAAATTCTCTTTGCGCGTTCTGATAGCCCGCGATTCTCGGGAATGGACAATTTTACCATCGCACTAGAGATTAAATGGAAACCGAGCGAAACGAATATAAAATGAATCGGGAAGAACGAACGCTAAGCGAAAAACGAAGTAATAGGGCAGCAACGCGGTGGGTCCACGTTGTCGGTTAACGACGGAATAAGTGTTTATTTGTTCGTCGGTCGTAGACGCGTGCGCGTTATCTTAGCCGGGTTGAGAATAGTCGAATAAAAACGTCAACGCGAGTTAAACACGCGACAATCGCGACGGAACACGTGCAATTATCGCGTCGAGAATGAAATCGAAGTGAAAAATGTGTTTTTTTTTTTTTTTTGTTTTCAAGTCCTCGTAAATTCGAATCACGTGCCGTAATAAGAAGTGGCCATTTGTTTTTTTTTTTTTTTGTTTTACGGACGGTTTTTTTAACGATTAGTAATGATATGCAATGTGTTTTTTCGCCTACAGGTATGGTTCCAGAACAAGAGGAGCAAAGAACGGCGGCTGAAACAGCTGACGTCGATGGGCCGCGGGCCGTTCTACGGCGGCGCGCGGAAAATGCGCGGATTCCCGTTGAACATGAGCCCCGGGTCGTTGGACGACCAACAGCCCGGTTTCCCATATTTCGCCGGCTCGGCCGAGGTCAAGTTCGAGTTCGGTTACGGGCCCGGGTCGTTCCATCCGGAATTCTTCGGCCATCACGGCGGCCCGCATCCCGGCGCCGGTCCCGGAGGACCGTTCGGACACCCAGGTAAAATTATTACAACGACGATCCGCGTCTCCCGGCGGCAACACTACGCGCGAGTGCGCCCCGTCGTTTCGTTCGAACGGAAGTTGATTTCTTGTTTCCAAATAAGAAAAGAAAAAGAAAATATTTATTTTTTACATATAACGAATTTCGTGTCGATTTATATGCGTTTCATGACTCGGGTGTAGCGCGCCGGCGGTAAGTGTATTTTGTGAAATACGATAAAGCCGCACTCCCATTTTCTCCTCCGTTCCGTGTCTATGCGACACCACAACGCGGCATCGATAAACGCGTTATTAATATTATACGCGATGTTTTCCCCGGTATAATCCGTGTAGTGGTAAAAACGAAACGAATAATAGAAATCGACGAAGTACGCAATGAATCAAATAAAATACAACATTATACAGGCCTCTTCGAATAGGCAAATCAAATAGATATTGCAATTGACAATTCGTGCCGGACGAATACGTACGAATTTCGGCTATTACAGTAGCCCGTTACAAATTTTTCGATTGTATAATAATATTATTAACCACTGCGTACTGAACATTTTTTTTTTATATAAATAAATAAATAACTCGCAATGAAATACGCGTACACGCAAAACCACCGGACATTTGCTCGCTTAAAATCACACACAAACTGGTAACAATTATAATACGTATAGGTACGTGAACGTAATATATAAATTTGACTATTCGAATCGTCTAGGAATAAGATTTACGGCACCGCTTGCTATATCGGTTCATTTTATTTTCATATAAGAATACACGTAATAAATAGTGCTGTTGTGTGGGGCGATATTAAATCTATGCCGTATAACATAACGAACAAACGCGTAGAGATAATATCAGGTTGATACGATTCGCTACAGAATCGTACGATTTTTTTTATTTTTAATTTTCGGTCAACATTTTTATAAAACCCGTCTCGGACTCGCGTGTGAAATAAAATTCGTACACTAACCAATAGTTGTAAAAAAAACTGTGCCGTTTTTGTTTGATTTATAATTACGAATTTCGTATTAAAAGCACGTCAATTCCGTCATAAACGTTTTACTTTGGACAAAAAAAAAAAAAAAAAACGTAATATATATATAAAAAAATAATAATTATTATTGCACTCTTTTCAAGTAAAATCGGTGTTATAATTACTTATGAATTGTTATTTTTCGAAATCCGCGTTATGTATAAGGAATTCGTAAAAGACCAGACGGTGAAACAATATTTAACGTTTTCCTTAACGAAAAATACAGGTTCTGGACGTTGTATAACGTTATTATGTTATCCCAATACTGAAAATCTTAGAGAGTTTAGTTAATTTTTTTTTTCTTTTTTATAGGAATGAAATTAATTTAAGTTATTCCATCGTACAGTAAAGAGTACAGTATATTGTTTAATCATAAATCACGCGATTTCAAATTTCGAGCGTATATAAATATAATACACTTTAAACATCACAGATTACCCAATAAGGGCACGTTATATTAATGATTTTCGTATCTCTGTAACACCGATCAATATTGGTTTATAAAAAATATACGTGTATTAAATTTTTATACAGTTCAGACGCGTAACACATTTTCAATTTTTTTTCATTGTTTTATAATAATTATTATCGATTGATATACGCCTTAGAGTTTATCCGAAACAAACTTTTTCGACAATAAAATAATCAAAAAAACTTTTTTTTTTTTATCCGCCACAATTATATTGTATCGTATACCGCGAAGAAAACTTCCCAGACGTTATGAGATTTGTTTAATTAAATTGTCCGTACATTAATACGTATGCACAGTCGTCAAAGTGTCTGCGCACAGATGAGTCTGTAGCGAGAGTATTATATAAATGTATATCGTTTCCATTAAAATTTAAAACCATATAATATAATGTGTGTAAACGTAAAACATGGCAATCAAAGCGAATAATACTTATATCCGGGCTGTCTGCGAGAATAATACTCGTACACAGTACGCAATATCATACATTTCTTTTAAATATTCATTTATTATTATTATTATTTTTTAAGTAAATTCGCGGCAGTCGAGACTTCAACAATTATTATTTATTATCATAATAGTTACAATACAATAGTTATTACGAGTATATCACGTTAAAAGAAAACGCGATGGTGTGCGTCACTGCAGTGGTTTTTAACCGCGGTGATGTCGCGAAATTCTTCTTTTCTTTTTCGATTATTATCAATTTTTTAATTTTGAAAAAAAAAAATGTTTAATAATGTCGCGTTGTACCTGACAAATGTGAGTAGGGAGCGAAGAGAACGCCGTCAAATAAATAATACGTGTAATATAAATAGTCACATCGTTCGAGTACCACCTATTAATTCGAATTTTTTACTAAATTAAATCTGCAAATAAAAAATAGAACACGAGTTTTAAATGAGCTTATGAGATGTTTTCTGTCTTTACCAGAGATGTTTTCTGTATAGTTTTTATTCAATATATTTATTAAGAGTAGGATATTATAATATTATTTTACTTGAGTTCGAGCATCACTGGCCTATGACGACAAAAAAAAAAATATATATATATAATAAAGGACTGGATTTTAGCACACTTCTCGGTCGTTGGATTCGACTTCGCGGAGTCACACCATTGCACTCCCGACCGTCTTTCGATTTAGAAAACACCGCGGCGACACATTTATAAAAATAATACAATGGTTTTATTATACCATCCAACCGTAAGACATATGAAGGGCTACGGGGAAAAACGATAATAGTAACAATTCCTAAATTATTCAGTATTGCGGTTTTAAAGTTTCAACAAAAATACCAACAAATTAAGTACGAGATAATTCAAAAGAATATATTTTAGTTATACAAATAATTATTTGTATAACTAAAATATAGACAAAAATTAGACAAAACGAATAATAACAAAAAAAAAAAAAACAATTCAACTTTTAGATTTGAGAAAAGAAAAATTGACTATTATCCTTTTTTCCCCCTTAGCCCTTCGTATAATTTTGTGTCCATTGCAATACGTATTCCTGCGGTGTCCGAATTCCATTTGAAAAACTTCACGTGGAAGTCAATTGCCGCGCGTTCGATCAATTCGTACTCGTATCCGAAAATACTTCATTACGTCTGCACAAACGCGCAAAAATTTTTTAATCGATTACGACGCCCTCCCCTTTGGAAATTATCGTTCCACTTCTCAGTCGCTATCGTCGAACGGATACAACTATCGTGTTATAACCATAAAAATGGCTGATGATTCAGTTATATCCCGTTTGTTGTTGATTTCTCGAATTGTCGTGAAGTAAATCCAGCGATTTTTCAAGTATATCTTTTCTTCTTCTTCTTCTTCTTTATAATATTATCGTTTCTTCCGACAACACGCGCGTTACAAAGACGTTTCATTAACGCGTCAAGAAGGCGTTGAGTTTAGGCGCGGTCAGCACCGCAGTAGTGTATCGGAAAACGGCGGTCTAATAACGGTTCGCGTGTGACGTCACATTTTTTTAATTTTTAAATTTACCGTACCATATAATATCGTATGAAAATATACGACGTTAAGGATACGCATTAAATTTTTCGTTTCATACGTTTATCGTTACAAGAATTTCAAGTATTTCCTCGCCGATTTTTCCGAGGTTTTTTTCGTTTCTCGTTTTTTCTCATTCGCCCGCTTTCACGTTTTCGTCGTTTCGCAGGTGCGATGGATTCCAACCCGATGTCCGGTATGGGACCGGATTATCCGGGAATGGGCCAAGACGCTCCGCCCGGTTTCATCGCGCAACAACAACAGCAAGCCAACGACCAGCAGCTCGTCTCGCAAAGGCCGGGCAGTCCGTCGGAATTCATGGGCTCCCAAGGCAAGTAAATTTCAAACGCTATTCGTATTTTTTTAGAAAAAAAAAGTTTTTTTTTTGTTTTTTTTTAAATCACATCGTCACTGTGACCGGAAAAAAAATACAATCACCGTAAGACGATTTTTTCCGTCTTTAATCAACGGCGTTCGAATGACAAAGAAACAGAATATTATTCGAATAATAACATTTCATGTTTTCCTAACAATTATTCATTTCGTTATATCAAATTAATAAAAAATTTATACTCGTATTGATTTTTTTATCGCGATAATATTCTCTGTGACGTAGGTTTTTCTTCTTTTTTTTTGTGTTCGCTTTTACGTTTTATTCCGTCGTTGAAACATGGTTTTTTTTCCTCGCTTTAATCTACCAGACGATGACGACGCCGCCTTTTATCGAAACCGGTAGCAAACAAACGTATTCGATCCAATATAACATTTTATTTCCTTACTCGTCACGGTGTTCTTTATGGTTCGATTTTATATTCGGGTACCTATAAGTGATTTTCGATATTATATCATCTTAGATCCGTATTATGGTACAGGATGAGTGGATTTTGTCGGTACTGGTGGAAAGAGTCGAAACAAACTCCGTTTTATTACGCACTATCGAAAACCATAAATATTAATAACATATTTTTTTATTTTGTTCATACCGCCTATATTGTATATTTTTTTTATACTTTTATAAAATAATTTTTACATTTTTCAAAATCCGTATACTATTATTGTCAAATCCGAATTTTATTACCGTTTGCACGGGCCCCGCGGTACAAGAATATTTTATCTCCGAAACATTTTTTTTTCTATAGGAGAGAAAACATTACAATAAATAATAACGTGTACGGTCGTATAAACGTAAGTTTTTATGACTGTCGAAGAATATATTAATATACACAATAATATCGTTGTAATACGCGCGGCTCATTAAAAAAACGAAAATTCTTTATATAAAAAAAATAAATACGATTGATGTACATACAATATCCGAAAAATAAAAAGTTTTCTGCAAACACGCGTTTTATATAACAAACCTCGCGGTATTCGTACGTATAAACATTAATTGTAAATTGTAGAAAAAATAAAACCGAATAATAATAATAATAATAATAATAATAATAATAATAATAATAATAAAACGATAATAAATATACGACTATAAAAATCGTACGAGTGTCGAATAATCGCGCGATATGGAATCTCCGCTATTATACAGCAGCTGAGTTTTCTAAACGTTTTATAGTGGTTGCCAGTCATTTTTGAGAATTTTCGAATTCATACGTCACCCACGCACGAAACGATTTTTTATTATTATTACTTTTCTTCTATATCTTTTTTTTTTTTTTTTTGCTACGATATATTTAGAGGTACAAATAAAATATGTTTCAATAAAAATAATTTATATTAGATTGAGATTTGTCTTTATCCCGATGGACGTTTCGGAATTGTAAAACGGGTGTACAATTCCGGTTTTTTTTGTCTCGCGTCTCCAACGGAAGAGTAATTTTCGAACACTCCGGGATTGAAATTATACCGTATAATTCGACCGGTACAAGAATAAGAACCGGCGATCGTCTTGTGTTGGTTTTTTCATGATTTAACGTTTGTTAAATTCAAGGTTTAAACTATAACTTTAAGTTTTTTTTTTTTTGCGAGAGAATTTATACGTTTTTATTATTATTATTATTATTTAATAATAGCGAAATTAATAATAACCCGAACACTTTTCACAGGCGGTAGTAGCAGCGGGTTTTCGGACGCGCCAAACCTGCAAAACGAAGGTCTCGTCTGGTGAGGCAGCGACGCCGGCGGCGCAACGGTTTTATAATAAAAAAACGTGTAAACCACCGCCGTGCCCGGCCGAATACGACAACAAATACTAACTCGCACGACACTCACGCGAATGTCGTTTAGTCCGACGACGGAGGTAACATTAAAAATATCACTCGTATGTTATTGTGAAGAACCGTGCCATAACGTTATATTAATATCTATTATTATTATTATTATTATTATTATTATTATTACATATTATAATATTATACATTTAAATTATTATATAAATATTTGGCGTACGAAAAAGAAAAAAAATTATATATATATATATAAATTAAAAATCGCTCGTCGAATTTTTTTCCCTCCCCCCGGTAATATAATAAAATAGAAAAAAATATATATTGTATAAAATTAAACTGTCGTGTAAACGATATATTATTTATGAAGTGTGTACACAAACGCGAAAAACACGTTTTTTTTTTTTATAAAATTTATTTTACCCATAATATATACGTATAACCATTGTACGCGCATTATTTGTAGGTATTAGAGAGAGTAAATAAATAAATAAATTAAAAAAAAAAAAAAATTACTTACGACGCGTATATAAAATTGTGCTTTTTCTTTCTCTCTCTCTCTCGCTCTCTCTTCTCGGTGTACATAGAAATTGTAAAGAAGAAAAGAAAAAACTTCGGCAAGGTTTTTTTTTGTTTGTTTGTTTGTTTTTAAAAAAAAAAAAATAATAATATTAAAAAAAAAAATTGTATTATATTATATAAAGTACGTTACGATTCCCTCTCCCCCCCCACCCCATCGATTAGTTATCCGCGGCGGCGCGGTCACGCGAGTTTTGTCGATATTATTAAAAAAAAAAATAATAATAAATGTTTGCTACGTATATTTATTATTATTATTATTATTATTATTATTATATTGTATAAACGGCTAGATGTATCCTAAATTTTATATATATGTATATGTGTATATGTACGTGTATAATTTAATACACAAACACTTTCAAGAATAAATTTCACTAAATAACGATTATTGTTACGTCTCGCGTGTGTTTTTTGTGTCCTATATAAATAACAAAAATAATAATGAAAAGAAATTAGTGTCCAGATAATTCCCTAAACTACACGCTGTATGAATATATTTTTATTTTTCACGCGTGCGCGTCTATTTGACGGAACTACGACGAGAAACGGGCTCAAAAAAACAAAAAAAAAAACAGTAAAAGTACTATTTATATTATCAAAGAAAAAAAATCACGGGAAAGGAAAAGAATTGGTTTTATATATATATATATATATAATAATACGCGTATCTTATATTAAACTGTATATATTTTATATACGAAAACCGTTTTCGGAAACGCGTCGAGTTCATTAAATCGATTTCAATTGAACGAAACTCGAATCGCTCCGGAACGTTCCCGTACCGTGCACGCATGGAAAACGAAATCGACTCTTGGTTTTCGGCTCGGAGACGACAGCAGCAGACGCTGTTTTCGCGTATTTTCATTCGCGAATTCCGATTGTTATTGTTTAATTTTGTTATTTTTTATTATCTTGTTGACCGAGACTCTTCTGGTCGCGTAGGCGGACACTTGAGACCACCTAACAGACATAGTCCGAAAATCCGTAAAAATCGTTAAAATATTATTATTATTTTTTTTATTTACGCGGTAAATTCGTACTTACCGCGTTTTTTTTGGCGCACTTGTAAACGTACGTCTTACGTTTATCGGAACGTACGATTGTGTCAATGTCTACGGGGATTATTTATTATCGTTAATGTAATTCGTTACACGTTTGAAGAACTGTTTGTTGGGACAAAACTCCACCCGCTCTCCCCGTACGAAAGTAGTTCCGCCACTGGGACGGACGCACAGCGGAAACACTGCATTGCAGCAGACAAATCCGATTCTCTTTCATTTTTGTTTTTTTTTTTTTTTGTTTTCTACGATATAAATCCCCGTAAACGGGGGTTTTTTTCGCGAAAAAAAAAAAAACTCGTATTATTATTATTATTATTATTATTATTGTGACAAATTAGATTTACGCGGAAGACAAAAAAAAAAAAAAAAAAACAAAAACGTGTTATTGTTTTTACTATATATTTGGTCCCAAAGTTGAAAATATTATTATTATTATTTAATTTCCCCTCCTCCCTATTTTTTATTGTTATTGTATACGTTCCCTATGATCATCAAACATGTCTATTGTAAAAAATTAATAATATATATATATATATATATAAATATATAACTCTGTTGTCATTATCACATCAAACTTGACGTGTAATTTTATTCTTTTTCTCTTTCTCTCTTTCTCGTGCTGTGTGTGTGTGTTCCTAGTTTGTCGTCTCTCTCCGCCCTTCCAACGACGAAAATATAAAATTATTGTCCTCGGACGCGTAAATTAAAAAAAAAAAAACGTACGCACGCACGTAATACACACACACGCAAAAACGTTCGATTCCGGGACGCGCGTCACACTACGCCGCTGCGACGACGACGACGACGATTTGTGGCGCGGTAATCGGTGTGTGTGTGTGTGTGTGTTCGTGTCGCGCGCGTGCAAATGCGTCGGTAACTAATAATTTAAAATATAATAATCGGCGCTTATTATAGGAAAATAATCGCTCTCTGTGTGTGTGTGTGTGTATAAATCGTCGTTGACGAGGAGGGTGGAAAAAGTATATTAAAAAAAAAAAAAAAAAACGCCCGTCGTTATTCGATTGTAATCGAATTACGGTGTACGGAATCGCAGACGATTTCACTGTGCTCGCCGCGCTGTTTATTTGCGTTCCGCACACGCGGCCGCCGGGCGGGACGGTTACAGGAGGGCCGCGTCAAGTGGCCTCCGCGCTGCCGCACGCGTCCCTCCGCCCCCCGCGTCCCACGACGCATATACGTAATAACCGTAATTACGGTCAATTTGTGTGTAAATAATAAATAATTGTCGTCCGCGCGCGTAAACCCAACGGCGGGGAACACTGAAAACGCCGCGGTACGCGTCGCGGGGGGATACGTACGACGGACGCACCGCGTACGAGACGGTGTTGCGGTCATTTTATGCGCCGAACGAAGCGTTTCGCGTCCGCACGACCCCGTGTTCAATTGCTCGGACAAAATATGTTGTGTAATATTTCTTTTTCTTTTTTTTTTCTTCGAAACGATTCGCGCGCGAACTCCCGTTTACGATTTGGTAACGGTTGCTGTTGCGACGGACCACGGTGGCGACCCGATCGCCGGAATCGAAATGCGTTTCAAACGATTCGAAAATAATAATAATATAAAAAAAAAAAACGATTTTTTTTCTCGAAAGAACGAAAAAAAAAAAAAGAAAAACGGATAAAAGCGTTTTTTTGGGGGCGGGGGGGGGGGACCGTGATCCACGAGTCTTTTGAGTGCGGATGAAAACGGATCGATTCGATTTCGTGAATTACGCGCGTTGGCACGGAAATCAGGTAATCGACGAGCGTTTCGTGATAATGTCCGTCCCCGCGCACGTCGAAGCGACAAATCCTCACGGGATCGTTTTAACATCTCGAGAGAAAGAGAAAAACGGACGAGTTGCAGAGTACAGAGCCGGTCACGAAATATTTTCAACGTTTGTTCGATGATAAGAGAGATACGTCAAAACTATTAATAGTTGTAAAAGTGTTTTTTTTTTACGAGTTATTATGTGCAGCTTTGTACCGAGTGGAAGTAGTGGGCTCCGTAGTTTTTTTTCCCCGGATTTATTGATATTTTCCATTCGCCGAACCGTGGGTTTGTTTGTTCTCGGTGCTTCTCGATTGCGCAACGGACTTTTGCACTGTAGACGAATAAAAATATCGTCTATCGGGCACTCGGCCTATTTCCGTGGCCACGCGACAATATGTTATATCGCAAACTATTGGACAGTAATAACGTGACCGTTCCTTGTGAATCGTTTTGATGCGACACGGTACAAAACGATTTCCCGATTCGTATTCCTCGTGGCCATCATTTACTACTACAAAATTACACACCAGGCATTATATATTTAACGTGTCCCCCTCTCGGCGAGAGTCGGTTTTCATTTTATATAATATCGGACGGTCGTACGATCCATTATTATTGTCGCGTCCCCGCGTACGTGATTTCGGCTAAATAATTCAATTTCAATTACAGTAACGTGTATACATCGACAAAAAAAAAAAAAAAAAGAGAGAAAAAAGATTAATTCGGAAATTGAACACGTCACAAAAAGAAAAAAAAACGCAAAATAATAAAAATAAATAAATGGAAGAGGGTAGCGAGACGTGGGTTTTGTAGATGTCACTCGAGTGAATTATACTTGAAGTTTTAGAACTGTTTTTTTTTTTTTTTATTACTACATATTTGTAAATTTGACGTAAAACGATTCTGAGTGGAGTTTCGGTACAGTTTGTCGGAAAAATCATATCCAATAATAAATTATCATTTACATGTCGAGAGAATTTTTTTTAAATAATTGAAATAACCCGTAAGACTTATTGACTTACAAAAGAAGTGCCATTTTTATGACTTGAATACTTAAAATCAGCTGCATTATACTTAAATGTAGCTGAACATTTAGTACAACTGCTACGAATAACCAATAATAAGACATGCAGAGTTACGTGTTCGGCGTAAATTTCTCGGGATTCCGAGACCGTTATTTTGTTAATATATTTATTTTTTTTTTGAGAAAATATTTTTTCTTTTAATTTCTGGATCATTTTGAACATTACGACGAGTACATGAGGTTACTGAGAAAAACGTTTGGCGAATGAAATGAGAAGTAGATAGAATTTGCGACCGCGGTTATGTAACGCGTGACGAGGTGATTGGCGAACATTATTTCTAGTACACGGGAAAAAAAAATTAAAAGCATATCATTATAAAACCAAAAGATTGGCTTAGAATCTAAAATTAGAAGAAAAGAAATACAAAAATCTCGACTTAAATTCATAAATGGGCAGACTCGGGATACGAACGCGTTAAAACGAAGCTGGTTATTATATAATTTTATTTCGCATCATTTTTTTTCCTTTTTAACAAATAGTGTGTAGAAGTACGCGAATTACGTCTTATACCGTGTATTGTAGTAAGTACAATTTGATTTAATGACGTTTTAAATTTAAATTTCGTTAAATTTGTTCTTTTTTTTATCAATTTTTTGTGATCTACTCGGAGATCTATTTAAAAATCGATATCTAAACGCCCGTAATACATTTGTGTTTTCAATCGCGTATTCGGTGGATTTTCGGAGTTACACAAGTCTTCAAGTTTATTGTTATGGAACAAAGTTATTTTCCGACTTGCTCTACAAAATCCGTTTCGATTATAACCGAACGATCGGCTGCTGTACACGTATACACACACACACACACACGGGATAATTAAATTTCTCGATGAATCGTGACAGATAAATCGCGGCGGCGTAATAATAATAATAATAATATTCTATCATATAGGAGCAGTGTACGACGGAACAAATAGTTTTGCCGACAACACGTGGGAAACGTTTATAATAATAATAAACGTACGGTGTTCGCCAGGATAACACGAAGGTCAAGGGTTTGATTGGTCGTGTTCGGTATAATATAATATGTAAAAGTATACCACGTAACCATAATATTAATATAGTGGCCGCGCGGACGCGTTCGACTTAATAATAATAATTATTATTATATATAAAAAAGAAAACGTATAACGCGAATGCCCATCCATAATAATATATGTGTACGAGAATCGATGGAAAAAAAAAAGAAAACCGTTTAACGACACGAAATATAAAAACATTTTTTTCCCTTTCATTCTTAACGCTTCAATAATAATAATAATAATAATAATAATAATAATAATAATAATAATAATAATAATAATAATAATAATAATAATAATAATAATAATAATAATAATAATAATAATAATAATAATAATAATAATAATAATAATAATAATAATAATAATAATAATAATAATAATAATAATAATAATAATAATAATAATAATAATAATAATAATAATAATAATAATAAAATAAAAAACTTTTTTCTATTAATCGCGTTACCAGTCCAATCGTTATTTCTCCATCGCGTTGTATTACGATGTAATTATTCGTGTCGGACACGTGGGGGTGTGTAAGGGATAGAATACTTTTATTACAATACACTGGACATCGGAAGTGTTTAAATTCGTATATTAACGAAATATAAATTCAACGAGTGTCGGTGTAATACGCTCAACTCAATCCGTGTACATTATAAATAAATAACGCATCGGTTTTAAGCGATAGAAACATTTTTTCTACACAACCATCTGCACGCGGTGTATAAAATACACGCATTAATTCGTCACCTAGAAAAAGTATCGTATAAAAAATAGGTCACGATAATATCATCGTAACCGACCGACGTTCGACGTCGTCAACCGGTATCGATGTCCGTTTGAAGTAAAAATCCGGAAGTCTGTTCAGACTTTCGTCCGTGAACGAAGCCGCAGGAACGAATCCAAGAATCCGAGCAGCCAATGTAAGTATAGGTACTCGAATTTTTCTCTTTCCGTCGTACTGCGTTCTTCGTCGTTGTCCGCGATAGTAATCAATAAACGCATCACGACTATTTGCACACGTCTCATTTTTCTCGAAAAAAAAAATCGCGTTCCCGTCTATTCTTTACGCGAATTCCCACCAGAAGGCGTGCGCCGCGAGTCCAGCTCAGTTTTACGTACTATCGGCCAACACTTGAATTTCGACAAACGCATTTCGACGAACGTTGTGGAAACGAAAGCAACCGATATATCTCTTTTACTTTATAGTAAAGTAGCTTACGAGTGACTCCGTTCCGGCCAGAACGCGCATCGACTCGTTCGAATTGCATGTCGACCCGATCGTCAGCCACGCCGGAACAGTCTAAACGGCGTAAATTAGTAGCCGTGCGAGCGGCGCTAGATCGGTGCGTACGGGCCGATAGTCGACAACTCGGTCACATTAGGACACGGGGTAGGTGAAAAAACTCGAATCCAATGAGTCCCGCGAGCATCGGGGCGGTGTTGTGCAAAAAGTCGCGCGATTCAAACGCATCGCGGACGATGAGAAGAGGACACCGAGAAAACGGGCCGACGCTGTAATCGAAACGAATGCGCGAATCCGTCGTAACTAATATACCGCGGTCGAGTCGCCCGACAGACCCGCGCAAAACCGTGTCGCGGCCTCAATACGACCAACAACAACGGCGATAATGTTGCCGCCGACCTGTTCCGTTTTGACGGACGGTCGGCGAGATGCGACACAATGACGGAGGACACGCCGCCAGGGCGATGTGCGGCGCGTAAAACGAATCGAGGCGATAAAACGCGCGGCGGGCGACTCGCCCCGGAGCCGTTCGCGGACGAGTCGTCGTCGCCGCGGCGCGTAAAAGTTTTGGGCGCGCGGAGGACGTCGACACGACACCGTCAGCGGCACCTGACGCGTTTCTCACGTCAACGCGCGCCGTCCGGCTCCGCGGGAGGGACGAAACAACAATACGAATTGCCGTCGTTATTTACTGTTATCGTTATTGCCGTACACGCGAACGCGCGGTTTCCCGTCGACGCGTACTCCTCGCATCCCCCTTTTTTTTTTTCTTCTCCACATAAAATAATATTTCGTTATTCGTTTGTTGTTACGCGCTCTGTTTTCCGCGACACGCACCAGGGTTGTCTGGACCCGCACGGAAGGCGATACGTATTTTTATTTCCCCGTTCGTGGCCGTAAGAGGGACGCTCGGGACCGGCGGTGAAGGCGACGCGCGGTCGTCACAGACCGAGCGCTGAAACTGGATCGACGAAATAATGGGGCACACTTGAAACTTCGGTTTTTTTTTTTTTTTTTATAGAATACGAGAAAATTTTTATTTTGAAATTTTAGAAATTCGAACCACCGCGGTGGCACGTATTTGGGGGAGGGGGGAGGGCTCGCGACCGTCCTCATTTGCCGCGTATTGAATAATAATTTATATTTTACTGATTCGATAACCGCGATTGCCCACTTGTACGTCGTTGGAATCGTTTCGAAAGTCGAATGATATTATTAAATTAAATTATTCGAAATGTTTAAATTTCATCGTAAATTTTTTTTTTTTTTTTTTTATAGAAACGTGAATGTCTACACGCGTTTTGAATTCTATTAGTTCCCCTCCCTGCCCGTTTTACGCGTTTTACGAATCATTTCGAAATCCGAAAACACTACGACGATGACACGGGTGTAATCATTCGCACGTTTTATAGACGTTCGTATGGAAACGGCCGTTTAAACGAATCGTAGTTTTTTGCGATGCGGTAAATAACGTTTTCTTCCGTTTCCTTATACACCTCTCTATAAGCAATTACAACCGAATTCTATTTAAAAAAAAAAACGTTCCTACGGCCTACTACTACGGATGATAAGCTATCGTCCGTTAGCTGTTACTTCTAAGTAGTATTCTTGTAGGGTACGGACATAAAAAAAGAAGAAAAAAACGCGTCATATGTGCAGAATCTAAAAAAGAAAAAAAAAGTCGCTCGAATTGTTCGCATAATAACAGTAATTTACTATTAATTTAATGTTTAAACAGTGTTGCGGACGGATCGGAAAGAAACCTGCCGGTGACGGCTTTAAACGGGAAAAACTGTAACGTACTGGACGGACTCGAGTCTATGGACCCGTACGCGTGATTAATATTATTACGACGTGTTGAAAGAAAACAAAAAAAAGGAAATGGCGTAGAATTAAAGCGAGCGAAACCTATATACGTGTTGTACGGGTATAGAATAATCGGAGTTATGTGTTATACGATACAAACCAATTAAATCAAAGTTATAACTCAAGTCACCGTGGGCCGCCGAATACGGGCGCGACGCGGATACATGGGGATTGCCGGAGGATTTCGCGTCGTGGGACGCGAAATCCCTGTGGCTTATTTTGTATAAATATACGGCGGCGGGACGCGGGGTGTGGTGAGCGCGGCGGACCGAGAACGGCGGTCGTAACGTATATTACGCACGACACAGTTCGTCTGCGTACAGTTTCCAACGCCCGGACACGGCCGCTTGGTAACGCCGAACCAATTTAAAATCTGTCGTTATACGAGAGAGTAGCGAACGAATGAGAATTCTGAATTGCACGCCGCTTATTACGACGACGCATAGCTATTTTTTTTCTTTAAAAAAAATAATATAAACAGTGTACAACCGATCTTGCAGTGACGTTCTGCAGACGTCCCCCCGGTCGTTTATTTGTTTGTTTGTTTTTTCTCCTCCCAAATTACTTATTTCGCGTAAGATCCGTATAGATTTCGTAAACGCGAGGAAAATGCGGACCCCGAGTAAAAAAAAAAAAAAAAAAATTGCCAGCGTAAAATCGAATGAAATTTAATACGAACAATACAGGAAACCCGCGTACATATGTACACTCTATCGATTCCGATCGTCGTGAAACGAAAACAATTTTTTCTTCTTCTTCTTTGAACGATTACCCCCCCCCCTCTTAACGGCAATGTTATAGCCGTTTGTCATTGATCGAAGAAGTTTAGGAGCGGCGAACATTTCGCGGTTTTTTTAAAACGAATTATAAATAAATATTGGTCATGTACCCGCTTACAAATGCAATTCACAAAAACGTTGTATTTATTAACAACGAGCGATTTAATGGTTCGATTCTCTTGTGTTTTTTTTTCACGTTTAAACAATTTTTCGTTTCGTGTTTAATTAACACCTATGGAAATCGTGTGAAAGCCGGTTTTTATTTCTTTTTGTTTTTAGTCACTAAACAGTGACTACGTCTCTTATAAAGCGTTATGAATTGCGATTTGGACTTCATAAAACCCCGTTCGTTTATCAGTCACTGTTTGTAAAAACAATACTCCTACAATCGATCACTGTAAAATGTACTGTACTGAAACAACGAAGATTCATTACTCTTACCGCGCGAAAATTTAAAATTAAATTTTTAACGCAAGTAGACGGAAAGAAAGGCATTTCATCGTTCTTCAAATCGAACAACTTATAGTTTTCCCGTACGCGTCAAACGCGTTGAAAAGAATTTAGCGGCCGAAACCAGTGTGCTGTTTTTATATGCCGCGTGGTTTGAGGCGTACTCCATAACAAGACCGATTTCAGCCGTGCATGACGTACAAAACATATTATTATTTTTTTTTTTTATTTCGCGTTGCCCCGGCGACAATTTTTAGTAAATACGTTTTTTTTTTTGACCGAATGCTGTTTTAAGTAGATTTTCAACTCGTACACGCGTATTCGAATACGTGTTCAATATGCGCCCGTTTTGTGTTATTATCCTATTGTCGTCGAGTTATTTTTGTAAAAATAAATTTAAAAAAAATCCATACATTATAAACTGGTCGAAAAACTAAGAACGAATGCATAGGATTTCAATAAGATAATATGGAATACGATTATGCGTATGATTCATTTGAAATTCTCATCGCGTTTTAACGTTCTTTCGGTATCACAGCGTTTATGCGTATAAGTTATCGATATTTAAAAGTAACGTTTTTTATTATGCGTATCCGATTCCATTTGTAAACGATTTCTATACTCGTTTTTAGTATTATATATATATATATAAAAGAGCGAAAAATCCTTTTTCGCGAAAATGTTGTTGAAAAAAAAAACGGATTTATAGCGCCCCGTTCGTAAAGATTCCGAATGGTCTCGTGTTTTCACGAATTCAATCGAAAACCGTGGGACAAAGAAGATTCTTTGAAGTTTTTCCTCAACACGCGATATTTCAATTAATCTATTTCTGCCGCGTGTTTTCGTTGAAACCAGTAATTCCTGTGACATCCGCAACGTCGAGAAAGAGTCCGTAACCCAATTTTCACTTTTGTCCCCGGGAGAAGAAAATTTCAAAGCTTAGCATTTCCAGTGATCTCGTCTTTTACGCGTCGGAGAACACTTGTCCCCGAGACGATTTCGAAAACACTACGAAAGCCATTAGGATTATTTCGAAACGAACGCGGTTATGTGGTGGTACCTTATAATTGCTTTTACGACAACGTACGACGGATTCGACTCACGTTAAAATCATTGATATTTTACAAATACGTGTTGCATTGATGTCGATGTCGTGTGGCTCCATTACGACGGGATAATTCACAATATATTTTTGTTCCGTTCTTTTTTTTTATTTCTTTTCACGCACCCCCGATCGTTTATACAGAGCAGAGGTTCCCAACTTATGGTCCGCGAGACATCGTGTGGTGGTCCACGAGCTATACCTACAAAATTTAAAAATATTTCATTTTTCCTTTGGGGGCGTGATACAAATAATATATATCATTGATATATATTGTATAAAATTTTTACCCAAACTTGAACAATTTTAAACATTATTACATTATAAGTTAACTGTAAGGAATTGCATAGTATTCTATTTATTTATAATCTAAATATTCTAAATTCTAATGTGTGAGAAAAATATGATTCTTGTTTATGAGAAAAAATAAGGTCTAAAAATTATGGTGGTCCGTGACGTATTGAAAGTTCTCCGAGTGGTCCATAGTGTCAGAAAGATTGGGAACCACTGATATAGAGATATATGTATGTGTAAAATGATTCGAATCGAACTCTCGCCGTTCTCATCTCTCGCGCGTCGGCGTTTACGAACGCGGAGAAAAACAAATTATGCCAGAGCACCGTCGTTCGTACGAAGAGTGAGATATGCGAGTAATCCGAAAGGGGGGGAGGGTTTTTTTTTTTACGTTATTCGAATAATAATTTTAAATATTTACAAAAAAAAAAAAATTATCTTTGTTCGAAGAACACGGGCGAAGAGTACACACCGAACGGAACGGTAAAAAGAGGTTTTGGCTATTCGGGGGGGGGGGGGATTTTCTCTCGCGTTGTTTTCGCGAATCGAACGACGACGGGAATCACGCGTTTATCGCCTACCAAGAAGAAAAGAAAAAAAAACCAACGACGAATCTCGTACCGATCGCGACGATCAATTCGTTAATTCGTCGTGTGGCGTTTTCCGCGGCTGCGGCGGCGTAATAATGCGTTTTTCTCCCTTTCCGACCGACCGGTATTCGCGAGACGATAAAACGGTCTCGTCGAAACAACGAGACGAGGAGAGTCCGCGCGAATAAAAATCGTTACGCGCGCGCCGCTGTTCCAAGGGTATATACGACCGAAAAAACGATTTCACATCGCGCGCGTTGTTTTCGTCGAGTGAAGGAGAGGAAACCCGATGTTTATTATTATGTCCACAGAACGCATCCAATTAAGCGCGCGATTCACCGCAACGCGATAAAATTACACACACACACACACGAATCACGCCCAGGAGATTCGGTATGACGATTTTTTATTATTATTATTTTTTTGTCTTTTTTTATTGTATTTCACGTCTACACCGTACGCGTCGCGTAATTTATACACGTATTAAAATAAATTATATTATTATAGGATTTTTTTTATATAAAATATTATTATGTGCGGTTGTTACGGAAATACGAGCGTCGGCACAATTCACGTGCGTAAACGGTGTTTTTAAACGAATAGTATTTTAACAAAAATTAAATATTTTACGCTATACCGCCGAATTCCGGCAGTTGACGGTACCGATGTGCAGCGGTAACGATATTTTTAGATTCGCCTTTTTTTTTTTTTTTTAATCTCCTCTTTCTTCTCCGTGTATATATATATTATATATAATGTATAAATATAAAAAACCGTATCAAATGTATGTTACACTCTTGTATAAAAACGCGCGCGCGTATTTTAGAGAACGTCGTCATTTGTTTTCTTTTTAATTTCGTGTTCCATTAAACGCGCGCAATCGACGGAGCGCGATGCGCGTTCTCCAACGGCCGGAATAACATTATATGCTCTCAACGCATTCCGCGTATTAAAAACACCGTGTAGATACAACTGAAATACGTCGTCGCATACGTAAGCAGTGTCGAAAAAAAAACACACACGAAAAACATATTTAAATATGGCGTGATTATTATACGACGCATTTTTTTTCCTCTTCGTTCGTACGCGTATGTCCGAGTGTTTTTTTTTGTGAAGAGAAAAAAAAAAAACGGGCTTTTATTTCCGGAGAACTTTACGGACATTTTATTCACGTCAATGATGCGGTGTTTTTTTTTTTTTTTTTTTTTTTTTTTGTCACATTACGAATTTATTTTCGACAACACTCGTGCGACGAGTATTAATTTACGACGAAAAGTAAATCATCCGTTATTCGCTTACATCATCGTAATCAACAATGTAGATCCACGAGAGACAGTTTTGAGATGTTCCGACGAATTCCTATAGTGTTGTTTCATTAAGAAACACGCGTGAGAATATGTGAAGCACACCAAACGTTTTGGACAAGTCGGAACCGATCATTACACGTATTTCACGGGCAGAATCACGGGCTTACCTGAAATTATGATAGAGTCAACAGAGCTAATCGAATAATTCAAAAATAACACCTATCTCCGTAGAAATAAAAGAGTAGAAGTCTTCTATTTGTTGTAAACGGGTAAACTTTTAAAATATATATGAATGTTTCGTGTTATAAAATTTTCAATTTAATTAGTTAACTTTCAATTCGACTCTAGAGGTTTATTTAATGATCGGAGAGAATAGATCGATAAATCAAAAATGTCAACATACGAATATATAGTCATTAGAAAAATTTAACATAAAACGAAATACAAATGCGTTCAAATATTAAAAGAATAACATAAACTTGTAGTCTACGAGCTTGTTATCTGAGTCCTGACTATCCTCTCGATGTCGTTCTCCGTTTTTACCAATTGCATAACATCTTTCCCGAAATTTTCTTCCAGGGCAATCCAATACGATGTGCTCCTCTGTCTGATTTACCGTTACCACAATCGCGCTCAGGACTGTCTCTGTTGAGTCTCCTGTACCGACGCATCGAAGTTCATATCTCTTATGGTCTGTTCCCGAGTCCGTTCGCATTTACACGTTCTCGGCGAGGAAGTTTGAATCCGGCCAATGGTTAACTGGAGTCACAGACAAAGACGTTATTGTTGAGCGTTTAAAGCGTTTTAAACCGGTTAACATAATATAAATATTGACATTTTGATCCTGTGTGTGTGTGTGTGCGTGTACGTGTGGAGAGTTTAAATCAAAACCATCCATTGCTCTTAAATAAATACGTCACTGGCGTTATTATAACGTATACAAGCAATACGATATATATATTATAATGACGCGTATATATTGCGATACGCTTCTGCGGCTGCAAATAACGTTATAATACGGACACGAGCGTTTGTATATTGGTTTTGGTTATTACATTGCCGCACGACCGACGGTTAGGTGAACGCGGAAAGTGGAAAATATCGAAGGGGAAAATAATGCGTACAACTCGTTTTTCAGATCATCACGTACCGTCGGGAGTGTACAGGAGGATATAATGATATACAGTCACTATAATCATGGCCGGCGTAATATTATTATTATTATATTATACGAAATAGAAATGGTTTCTTCGACGTTAATTAGATTTTATTATTTTCCTCGGGACGTACGCACGGATTTGGTCATCCAAAGACGTACAATATTATTATACCGCGTACTGTACCGCGTGTATAATTTCTGTTCGTTTGCAAAATCGTTTTTTTGTTTTTTTTTTGTTTTAGGCTTTCCTTCTTCGGTAAACGCACGCACAATGTACCGTGTCCAGGCCCGGATCTTTTATTCTCATTATAATATATGATAAACTAGTATTTATATTTTATATTCGTATAGACGATTGTTCAATAATAATTATTGCATCAATAATAGCTATTAAAATCTAAATTATTGTGAAGAAAGTCGGAAACTTCATACAAACCATCTGCGACAACGATAGTAGTCGCCTATGCGTGCGAAACACGGTCTACAACAAAAGGTAACAGTAATAGACTAAGCGGTACACGAAAGAGATGAGGTAATGGGAAGAATTTTAATGCACAACACGGAACTAAAAGCGTTTGAAGAAATGACGATCCGTATACGAGCTGCTGTTCGGAAAACCAAATATATTATCATGTAGCTGTAAACCAAGAGAATGGAATGGTTTGGAGACGTAGGGAGAGCCGAACAGGTGGACAGAAACGTACCAGTTGAACTGGCATATTGTATGGGAAATAGCTTTCCGAAAATGTGTGTCCTCTTTTTTTAAATCGATTTCAACTTTTGACAGTATTTCCGTGTATTCTCTGCGAGACATACGAAAATATTTATAAAATTTTCTAAAACGTTTACTAACGGGCGATAGAGTGTGTTGAATATTTTCCTTTCCGCTTGGCAAGTGCGGACTATTATGGGTGAACGTGTAATCCGTTTCCTTTCTCTTATTTCTTCATTTTCATCAAGAATTAATGCAATTTTTATTAATAAGTGTCTTCGTTATAACGTTTTAAAACTATTTGTAAATGACGACTTCGGTTTTAAAAATAATTAATTTTTATGTATATTATTAGGTCCGACTTTTGCCATCTCCCTCGTACACGGCTGTAAGAAATAGCGTAAATTTAGAAAATTTTACGACAATAAATTTATCAAAAAAAAAAAAAAAAAAATAATAAAAATGTAAAATTATTCGTTCTACAAAAGTCAATATTTGAAGAAAAAAAATGTTGTATGCGTTTTCATAAAATTTGTTTAATAAAAAGCTGTTTGTGTTATAAAAGAAACGTAAAACGCAATCGATTAATTGACATTTTGCCGTAGCAAACAATGCAACTATGGCGATGGAGTATTATTAAATTAAAAATTTTATAATCAAATTAGTTGTAGTGTTACGCGTCGGGTACAGAAAAAAACGACGAAAAAACGTGAAATCTCGAAACGATTACCTCAGCGAAACTTCCGGGACATTATGGACTATTTCCTAGTAGAAATGTACAAAAAAGAACAAAAATATCGAAAAATCTTCACAAAATTCAGACCGAATTTTAAAAGTTAGTGAAATTTGTTCAATATTTCTTTTTTCTTTTTCATGTGATATAAAATATGTTTCACTACGACGAGCTTATTACGACGGGTTTTCAGTAATGCCAATAACTGGAAAGTTCTACGCTCGCCATGAAAGCAACATCAATCAAGGCGATCTGAACCCAGAATACGTAAAACTCTTATTAGCCTCGAAATCTCAAGGGCCGAAAGACAAATCTCTCTATCCTTTAACCGAAAATCAAAGGTACCAACTCAGAAAACATTTAAGAATTCGAATCGCTACTTTGTTTACATTTTACGCTCAAACAATTCAGTTATAAACCTAACCTAACCTAACCATAATCTATGTGCAATAAGTAAAGAACGCTTTATTTTCGTTATAGGTACGGTTGGTACGACAAAACGTTCATACCCCGAAATAAAGACATTTCGCACTTTCCACGTGGTTGTGAACCACCAGACATTGGCGGCCCAAAAGTGTAATAGTCGAGGAGCGCGAATTTTTTTCTATGTAATATTTTTTTTCTGGTCCCTGTGGATACCTATCCATTTTATACAGGGACCTAGTTGACAAACGCAATAGCTTTTATTCTAATAATTATATTTTTCCCTTTTTCTTTGATATAAATATTATAATATTGCATTACAACGATAATGTTTTAAAGTACTTTTTTATTTTTGGATTTCAAAATTTAAAATTGTTTTCTATAGTTATACAGAAAAATCAAAATAGTCATTTTTAAACCTAATTTTATGAAAGTTTTAAATATTTATGGCTCCGATATATATTAATTTGTTAATTTTACATACAAACGTAAGTTTTTGAAAATTTTTATAAAATTAAAATTTTACGTTCACATATTATAATTATATGATCAACGCGGACTAAGATGAGATCTGATCCGTATACAGTTGTACAAAAATTTTCACTAACTCAAATATGTGTAGAAAAATCAACGGATAAGTATTAGATCAGAACCAAACATTAAAAAAAATAAAATAAAATAAAATAGGTTTACAGAATAGCTGGTATTTTGGTTTCCCTATAAAACCATCGAATTCAATTTTAAACTCTGATGTCCGAAAATAAAGTAGGATATTTTAAAACATCAGCGTCGTAATTCAGTATTACAGTATTTATTTATCTCTAGAGTGAAAAAATAGAGAACAACAGTTATTGCGTTTGTCAAACAGATCTGGGAAAATAGATCTGAGAATCTTCGGGGCAATTGCCGGGTAAGTCGCGGGCATTTATTGAACACTGCACGTAGGTCCATATGGATAGATTTTGTCGTAGCGGGGCCGGAGCAAAGATAGCTTATACCCGATAGCGGGATTCCTTCGGACACGTTTTCTAATTATTGAATATCACGGAATTTGACGGATTATAAGTGTGTGGACGGATTATACTCGTCGTCATTGTACTCGTATATATGTATATAAAAAAATAATAAATATTATTCGTAAGACTTTGAGAGATGTCCGTGCTCGTATGCGTGCGATACAACGAAATCGTTATTTTTCAACGAAACCCAATTAACGCGCGCGCGCGTGTGTGTGTGTGTATTTATTCAGTTAGTTTCATAGCGCGTGTCAGTTTTTATATTTGTACAGAAAGCAAAAAAAAAAAAGAAGAAAACACGTCACGTTATAATAATAATAATCGTATTATAAACGTATTGAATTCAAACGTATTAATTCGTGGTCGTATATATTTTACTGATCGGTGGTCGGTGGCGGTGTGCGCAGTCGAGTGTAAATGAAACGTGCGCGTGTACGTATTATATGTACAAGTAAGCCTCCGATGTCGATGCTCTAAACGCTCTATAAAAAAAAAAAAACCGTAAAAAACACTCTAAAAACGACTTTTAGAAATTTAATTTACAATCCAAAAACACAAGAAAAACATTTAAAATTGTTCAGATTATTTAAATTATTTATTTACTTATTATCTAATTTAATTGCGGTTAATATATTTGCGTGTTAAACGACTGACGATTGTATTTTATGCTTCTTTTTTTTTCTTCTCTCGGTCTTATTTTTCGGTATTTCAAAACTAAAATTTATACGTGCGCAAATTTTAAACAATTATAGGTGAAAAAAAATAAATATTCGTTTAAGAATAACGCGAATTCGTTACCGAGTACGAACTGTGACTAATACAGAGATCGCAGCATTCCTTCTAGTAGAATTTTTTCGGTGTACAGTCACAAAAATTAAAAATTAAAATTGAAACGCGTCGTTGCGTGAAACCGATACTCGCTGCGTTCGGGAGGAAAAGAAATTTTTTTTTAGAATTAATTAAATTCCCTGTATGTCAACGGTAGTAGGCCGTCGTCTCTATTATTTCTCACGAAATATCGTCAGAAAATTCGTATTTTGAACACGATACCGGCGATCGTTTATCGGATGCTGCCGGTCCGCATAGTAAATAACGAGTTATTGCGCAGACGGTTTATACGAAAAAAAAAAAATAATAATAAAAGGTACCGTCGCAACACGCATTACTACAGGGACAGAACGTTAGTTGTGGCGGCGGCGGTCAAACAAACGCGTCGCAGCCGCCGCAGCCGCCGCCGTCGCCGGTAACTAAAAACGACCTTTGTGCGGCGGTCCCGTACTCGACACGGGTCCTTCGCCGCCACCGATGCCACAGACGCGCGCGTCGTTTTCTGGTTGTTTTTTTCCCCTCCCCGCAGTTCATCGGATTTTCGGCGTTAACAACAAATCGTTTCGTATCGGTGTTAACAGATTACACTGCGCACACACAAATAAGGCGTATACACCGCCGGCGAATCTCCTTTTCCGCCAAACACTATTCGACCGAACGCTCGAAAATTCTACCAGACGTTTTCTAGTCGTACCCGGTAGAAAATCCGGCATCCGGGGATTGGATACTTTAAAACGGTACTCTAAAAACAAACAAAAAAACCGCGAAATCACGTAAAAACTTCTTGATCCCGGAACTACATTTATATCGAAATATTCGCCAAACGTGTGAATTTATATTGCGTTGGGTAAAATTTTCTTTTTTTTTTTTTTCAATTTTCGACCATTTATATAGCCGATTGTCATAGACATTTAGGTGTTTATAGTTCATAAACGAGGCGATTTTCGGTTTTAAGGCTTGAAAATTCGATATCACACGCTTGTTGTGTACGTCAATTTGAAACGTCTTGAAAATCGTTGGGGATAATGTATTTTATCACAAAGTTTCATGTTCTCTTTTCGACAAAAGTGTACATCAATTTTTTGTAGAAAATTACGCGTGTCTTAAAAATATAATGGTCCATGTAGTCTTCAACATTTTTACCGAATGTATAACTTTGTGTATTACAATAGATAACGAAAAGAATTTTCGAAAATTCTCACTAAATTATATAGGTTTATTGTAAGAAATTATACATATATATATATATTAAAATTATGTACCGTGTTATGGTTTATTCGTAAATTCTATACGCATTGTATTATCATAATATATTAATAATAATAATAATAATAATTTATAATAATAAATGATATCACACCGACGGAGCTGCGCTCAGAATCGTTTTATCGAATGTGATTTATCGCGTTGCTTTCGAATTCATGGTAATAACAAAACCCTAAAAATCTTTATCCGAGAGTAATTCGCTTAAACGACATCCACAATACCCCGCTGCTCGCTACCTTTCTTCTTTTCTTTTTTATATTTTATCGTTCGAACGTACAATAATAAAAATAATAATAATAATAATCGTATAATCGTTAAGAAAAATAAGCCCCCTCGCGATCCAGCTCTATGTGATAAATCGGTATACATTAACAGGGTACGTTGGAGAAATGATGTTCTCGCGCGGTACCAATGTACAATAACGTGTAATGACGACGATTTGCAGAAACGTGAAATTCTCGAGGGGAGAGAGAGAGAGAGAGAGAGTGAGTAGTGAAAAAAAAATTATTTTTTTATTAAATTTATGATTTTCCATTAGAATTTCACGCTATTTCATAAGCATTTTTAAAAGTCAATTCAGCTGTCTCGAACATTGGTTTGAGTTGGACACTATTGTTACTTAGTCCATCCACAAAATTGTGACGTAAAACAATAACATTGCCGAGAAAAGTGTCGGATTTACAATTCGCGGACAATTCCTTTGAGTTAATAAATAAAATACGATATTTTTGGGCTATAATAGGCTTGTACGGTCCGTATAATGACTCTGTAAAATTTCGATTACTTCTCCATAACACTTTTCGCCCGGACCCTCGGGACGCGTCAAATCTCTTAGAGTACTATACGTATTTGATACAACAAATGTAATAAAAAGCGACACCATTCTTTTTTTTCGCTCGCACTGTTAATGACAAACAGTTGTTTCATTTTATCGCAGTATTATTTGAAGTCATATTCGGTAGTGTACTGTTCAATGCATCCAATAAACGCCGCCGTGTTTATCACGACATCGTCGATAATATTAAGAGATTATTATTTCTGTCGCATAAGCATATGTTCAATTGTATGTTTTTTTTTTTTTTTTAAAGTACGAAAATGTATTGTAATATGTATTATGTATTTATTATATTTTTAAAATCCAAAAATACGAAAAAAATTATTATTAATTATTGGATTCGGCGTGAACAACGTGAATCGATTCGTATCCAGGTCTTCTTCTTCTTCAACATGCTTAGCAGGCCATCGCTAGTCCCATCGATGCCATTACTACACAACATGTCATTCCACCGGATCCTCTCGTGCGTTTCTTCAATTTGTACAATATTTTCGTTGATCATTTGTAATTCTTTTTTCACCACGTTTGTCCATCATCGTGGGACATCCTAGGAGTCTTTTGCCTGTAAGTCTTGTTCATTTATTGCTCGTTTGATTGTTTTCCCATCTGTTACATCCGTACACAAGACCATCGAACCGTTCTATTCTTCTGCTCCTACTAACCGCTGAAAAATAACTGGGTCTTCCGTAAACGTTTTCTACGTCAGCGCTATGTCTCGTCTTTCGTAATTTCTCGATTCTGTATTGTATTGTACACGCGGTCGAATGTTTTTCTCAAGCACTGTCATTTCTATCGCACTGATCTCAGAATAATCTCCACACCTTTCGTGCGAGTCGCCCTGCACGTTTCACGTCAATTTCGGGTCTCAGATAACAACTGCTGGGCGTTATTATTTTCGATCGATCCAATTATTTTACACGGCTGTTATAGTTATAGTTAAATCGTAAAAGCGTTTATTCGCGATAGATAGATACTCACTCTTTATATTTCTATAGATATCCGTAATGCAAAAACGGGTACGCGCCTAATCTTTGTATCCGGATCGGCGTGATTGATGACATTAATCGGACGAATATACGAAAAATAGGTAAATCTACGCGATTACTCGTAAACGTCGCCGAGACCATAACTCGTTATTCGTTATTTTCGCGTAGAGAATTTCGCGCGGACACTCAGGCCTGCTCGGTGTGCGATCGGTACATACGCGATAATAATAATAATAATTATTATTATTATTCTTTCAGCTCGCCGCGTCCCGCTGCGCGTGTACCGCCGCCGAAAACAACGGGGAAAAATAGGGCGTGCGCTCGTGTGGATCTCGTTTGGAAAAAAAAAAAATTACGTATAAATATATACGCGAGCGTACTGCGCGTTATTATTATTATTATTATTATTACAACGTTGTGTCGAACATGTGTCCTATTGTCACGTCTCGATAATGATAATTTGTACCTAATAACGTCGTCGTTTAATGGTCCGCGCGGTGTGTACACACGACATTATACACCGCGGCGGTACGGAAAAAGGAATGGAAAAAAAAAAAGAAAAAAGAAAACCGGTCGTTTTTAAAATGTAATTTGTAGTATACTACAATTCGGATGACGACGACTAGGAGGAAGAGGAGGCGCTGACAAAAAAAAAAAAAAAAAACTTTTTGATTTACGCGCCGGCGTTAACCCTTTGTCCGATGCGGACCTTTCTTCTTCCCGCAGCCTCCTCATCCTCTCCCTTCTTCTAACGCTCTCGCCCCGCGGGGTCTCTCCCGGCGCGAGTCCCACAGCGCGCGTCACTCGCGCCGCGTTATACTCTCTTCCTGCACCACGTCCCGGTCTTCGCTATCATTCAACTTAACACGCGGCAACGCACACACACACACGGTCTCACACCGTGTGTGCGCGCGCGCGACTCCTACGAGAGTGTGGTCGGGGGTCCGGACGACGACGATTCTCTTCTATGCGTCGAGAGATTGTTGCGGTGTGTATTTCTCGCCCGCCGCGGCGGGTCACCCATCGAGTTTGTGTCGTCGTCGTCGTCGTTTTTTTTACAAAACTCTTTTCTAGCGCGCACGCTGACACCGGTCGCCCGGTGCACGCCGCGGCGGGCGGCCTCCCCCTCCCCACCCCGAGAATCTTCTCTCGACAAACAACAGCATCAGCAGCAGCAACGACGACGACGACGCAATCAGAAATGTAAAAAAAAAAAAAAAAAATTAAACGCTAGAAACGATAAGAGAAGGAGTTACCGAGAAACACAATCGGACAACACAATAATACGCGGGAGATCCATTATTTTGTGTACGCGCGCGTTGATTGCGTGTTTTTTTGATCTCGGCCGCGCGGCTCGAAATGGTTTTTGTTTCTCCCATTCGCGCCGTCGCCGCCATTTTCACGGCCCGAGGACAACAACACGTCACACGGTTGTTTTTTTGTTTTTTGCTTTTCTACGCGACACGACGTCACGCGCCGAACCGAAAGTTTTCGATCCGATACGGGGGGGCAGAAAAGATTTTTTTACAATAATCTGTAACCTCCGGGAATAAAAATATCTTATTTATATATATTATTATTATTATTCGGCAATAAATCCGTATTCGTTTCGAGTAACTTTTCGATACGGCGCAAAACGATGAATTCAAATTCACGGCGATTTCAATACGCGTGTAAAAATTCCCTTCGGCGTTCAATGAAAACAGTAGATTTTTCCATTGTAAATACTACTCGGACTCTGACGCGATTATAGAATTTTTTTTTTTTTTTTTTTGTTTCGTACAGAATTTTAGAAAAGCGTAGAAAAAATTAAAATAAAAAAAAAAATCAATCTACAGGTGGGCACGTACACAATACTGTTATAATATGCATTGACATTTATTTAAATTCTTCTTCGCGCAATCAAAACGAAATAAAATTTAAAAAGTTTAAAATAACCCGATCGAGTGTTTTTTTTTTTATGGTTTTTCGCCACTGTACAAAACAGATCCGTATGGATTATGCGGAAGCGTATTGAAGAATTCTCACAGAACGCAGCTGTGTGTATTGACGACACAGTATTTTTTTTTAAGAATCACACTTTTTCTCGTCAACTCACGTTCGCGAAACCCTCTTTTTTTCCGTATTGAAGTTCAATGACTACGAGCTGGATTGACCGCGTTAAGGGAGTTTCGGCAGTCTCCTCCAACCGGGCCATACCGAGTCATAATCAAAGGTTTCTGACAAAATAATAAAAGACCATTTATAATATCGTTAATTCCATATTTGTATAGATATAATTTTGAAAATTTCTCGCCGTGTTCGATAAATAATATTATTAGAAATTCTCTCGCGTATAATACGGGTACGCGTTGCGTTTACAAAAATAAAAAATAAATATAGTTCCCGGCACAGTGATATTAGTGTGTTATTGAACGAATCCTATTCGCGCCGTCCCTTATGGTCGTCGTCGTTACGGGGATAAATCTACGGTAAATAATCGAATGTCGGTGGCTATCGCTCGCTAAATTTTCCCGACGTTTAATTGTATTTGACTGCGAAACACGCCGTTGCTAAAGCGGAAATACAATATAATAATAATAATAATAATAATAATAATATTATTATTATTATTATTATTCGAATTCATCGGACGAGAATCAAGCCAAACAATATCTCATACCCGAGTGGATTCGTTCGAGAGGGATACTACGCATTGTGTGCGATTGAAGTTTATACGAAGTATTTTTGAAGAGAACCGCGGCGATTGTCGACCCTCCTGCAAAAGTGTTTGTTTACGCGCGATGCGATATGATGTTATAACTGTGCGTGTCGATATTATTGTGCGGTGTGCAATCGCGTAGGAGATTAAAAATAATTCCCTTGCTGTTTGTACGAGACGAGCAAAAGGGCCGAGAACCTACTACTGTACGCATCGCGTAGTGTTGCCCAGGTCCCGCAGTTGAGGAGATCCATAGAGAATGTAATTGATGTGTAGTTTGGTGACGTATTTTTCCGGACAAAAAAAAAAAAATAAGAAAAACTCGTAATTTGTTACGTTTTTAAAAATAATTCAATTGCGTTCTGCAACGGTGTGCGCTTGTTTGTGGCCCCTTGAATATGTCTAATCGACCGTAATAAACGCTCAAAAAACCGTTTCAAATAATCGTCATCGGTAACGAAATCGTTTTGGTACACGTTATTATAGGCTCCCGTTTAACGTTAACCGCACAGCGGACGACTTTTGAAAACGTTTCGAGTTCGGTACTAGAGATTCCGTTAGAAACACTATCCAATCGAAATGAAGCGGTAAAAGTAAATTTATTTTCTTTTAAAATAAAAAATAAATAAATACAGTAATGAATGATAGATTTATTGCGGCGGCGGGGGGGGGGGAGGGGAAACCGAAGGAATACTCTGTTATAATCGAACGGAACATTTAAAATCAATGTCTGTGTATTGTTTTTGTGTGAATGACAACTGCACGATTCATAGAACTCGAATGGAAAAAGAGCCAAAATATGTATATGAAACGCTTGAATGGACATCGAGCGAAGTACGCGATGATCTGGTCAAAGACAAACACGGAATTGTAACACCAACTACGTAAGCGTTTATTCGTTAATTTTTCGCTCCGCGGCCATCGTCGTGCGCTGTTTTACCCGTAGCACAGATTAGATGAATTCATCTAATCCTGTGGTCGTGGTGGTGGTGACATTTCGATCGTTACGACAACAATATTTACATATTTTCACGCTAATAATATAATGAACGCCACGGTAAATATTTAGTATTTGTACCGTATCGCGATTTGAACATCCTCAACAGCGTGTTCGCGATGACTCCGTATCGTAGACGCGCATAACATAAACAGTCCCTTGTCATAATCGCCGTCGTTCCGTCAATTGATGTCCATCGCATGGCGCTGCGTATTCCAGACAACGTGGCAATTAGTCAATCCCGTGAGTTTCTTTATTAGTCGTTAACTAGTCGTTCGTTGACCACCGATCTGTTAGAATTTTGAATCGTTACCAACTCCGGTCTGACGGTACAGTCCGAACGCATCAAGTGCGTGAGTTATCGAAATATTATTTTTAAGCGTCTTCTTTTCTTTTCCTCGAGAAACTTTTCGATAAATGCATGTATATATACATTTTTTTTTCGTCAAATAATAACAATCGACTAAAAAAAAAAAACGGAATCGACTAGCCGGCGTTCTCGTTACATAAACGCGTTTTAAGTGGTTTTCTCAACACCGCGCGAAACTGATTTCATCGTGTCGACGATGATACGTTTTCGTCTCTCGTCGATACGTTTTGACACTTTTCAACCGACCCCACTTATTTTCCGCCTCCCCCGCGGCTTCATTCGCTGCAGGTGCGGCATTGTACGCGTTCATATACGTCGGCGAGGAGAGTCCACCCTCGGGAGATAATATTATAACGTGTGCACGCTGTAGTATATTATAATGACCGCTCATTGTGGTTGAATCGTTGGCTGCGCGGCCTAACAGCGGACGAATATTCGTTCGCGACGTCCATTGTGTCGGGGATATATTATAATCGTCACAGCATCGGTTGTACTATACGCACAACGATTTTTTCGTTGCAGCTGTTCTCGAGGCATTTACGCAAATTCCATTTATTACTTTTTGTTCGGTTCAGGCCGCGCAACGGCGATCGGCATTACACGATTATTAGTTGCGCTAATCGCCAAACGAGACGCTTTAATTGCAATTGCGGCAAATAATTTTTATACAATATCGATTCGACGGAAATTAAATAGGTTTGCACGAGTCCAGACGATTGTAGAAAGAGAATAACGCGGGCTGTTTATGCTTATCTGATTGGGTTCGAGAATCGCGTGGATATTGTACCGATATTTTTCGCGTACGCGCGACAATCGACGGGGGAGAGACGTTTGACCGCGATAATTTTATTTATTTTATAAATATTTATTTATTTTTTTTTTTTTTTATTTATAACGTAAACATGATATGCGTTTCGATGTATTTGGCACTGCGTTGTTCGTAACACGGATAACATTAGTGTGAGTTGATTTGTATTTACAAAAAATATACGCTTTTAGAATTTAAAATGTTTTAAAGGGCAGTTTTCGGATTTTTCATTTATACGCGCACGCAATTATCGAGATTTTTTTTTTTTTTAGATTTTAAATGTACATTTTTTTCCACATTATTTTTAATAAATCCGTGTTCTCATGCGAAGGCTATACGAAAATATGACGACCACTTGCAACGTTCACTTATCGATGATAAAAATTCTCGTACAATTTAACATGTTTAGGTGAATAATATTATTTCACTGTCTGTACTTATGGTTTGAGTTTTTCTATTACGTTCGGGGGCCAAGTGTAGTGTGTAGTGTGTAAAAACATTAGTTAGTTTAGCAAAAGGTTTTTTTGTTTTTAATATTATTTATCGCCCGTATTCTTAAAGCGGTTTTAGTTTTCGAATTCGCATTTAATAAAATTACAAAGAGCAAATTTTTTTTCTTTTTTCTTTTTAGTTCCTTTTTAAGTATTTGTAATACGACAACGCAAGCAAAATGTTGATCGTTTTTTGAAGCGACAAAGTTCGAGCTCTAGTTATTAAAACATTATTTTTAAATACCGTATTTAAGTCTTTGTATTACGTCTATTTCCGACGCGGGCGCATAAAAAAATTAAAAAGTTAAAGTGTTAGTCAATTAACTTAATTAACGAGTTTTTCCATTTTTTACTTTTAACATTTAAACTCATTAATAGCGGGTTTCCTTGTGCAACTAACGCGTATCACTTGACCAGTTAGTTTTACTCGAAGAGCGTATGAAAGTTTAAATTTATTCCTACAGACAACTACGAAATAAAAATGTCCACAGTATTTTTTTTTCGTATATGATGCAGGGAATAAAACTTAAAAAAAAAAATTATATGTCGAAAACACCATTTGCTAATGTAATCAAAAATAGAAATATTAGTCAAATATGAACAAAATGTCAACCATTATATGGACGGCGTGTTAAAAAAAAAAATTAGTTAATTCGCTTATTAGTTTCTCGTATAATTTCTAAGTATTTTTAAGGCTAGCGATGATTTCCCGAATCTTATGTTACATAATTCTACAAAGCAGTTTTGAATCCGTCAAATTGAAATGTATTTTATACGTTTTACATATATATTATAAACATATTGTACATTCCAGTAGAATATTCTGAAAAACAGACTCCTAAAACCCGATGTTTCGTATAGAAATAAATGTATATTTTCCACTGTTGATAACGGGATAAAAATCGAAACTAAACGCGTCGAGAGAAATCGCGTTCGTGCGATTACCGTTTACAACGAATACGAGCGCGCGTAAACCGCAAAAAAAAAAAAAATAAATAAATAAATATTATTTGCGACGTATAAGGAATTGGATGAGAGAAAAAAATAAATATACACAGAGACCATAATGCGTGTACAATACTGTAAAGTACATTGCTAAGCAACTATTTCCATTGCAGCGGTAATAATAATGATAATAATAATAATAATAATAATAATAATAATAATAATAATAATAATAATAATAATATAACGGAACGATAAATGCGATATATTCGATTTTTGTAGCGCGGGTAAAAGCAACAAAAAAAAAACCGACATTGGCTTGGACGGTGTGTTTTGGTTTGAGTAAAAAAAAAAAAAAATTGAATAAATCGAGGTCAACGAAGTATGTACCAAGTGTTGAGTACACATAATAACGTTATTATTATTATTATTATTGTTATTTATTAGTTTACGCATTGGAGTACTTTGAATTTTTGTTCGGGGAGCTTACAAAATAAAGACACTTCGTCGTAAACAATTTTACGTTAAATGTATTTTTAATAATAAAACAGTTCTGTACGGTAGTAATTAAATACGTGAAATTCGGCTTTTGAAAAAAAAAATGAATATATACTTAAGATAAAACTATTCCGTTCTTACGTACGCTTATAATATTGTAGAATTTTTTTTTTTAATTTATTACATATCCTAAGGGTCCAATTCACGTTTTATAACCTATTAACACATAAATATTTAATTCGTCATTATATACGCATTTACTCGTGCGTAATTTCATTTTTCACAGAAACGTCACTTTCAGCTAAAAAAAAGAAAGAACTTAATATTCCATTTCGAGAATATTAAACGCTATTGTAATAGATTCCCCTTACAATATCTACATGCGCGCATATATTAAATATTTATATTTTAATTGCGACGAAACGTCTACACGATTTTCGTGTTACGCACACCGTAACATCCTTCTGCTACTACATGTGTATTACCACGTTAAAATCCATATTAACATAAAAGTATCGCCATAACAAAAACGAATAGAATACGATTTACAGTATTTGATCGAACTAATAATTGGATTTCGAAGTTGTTCATATACTGATTGCGGATGTTGCGATCAATCGATCGGCGGTGACGCTGCAGTCAAACGCGTCAAAACAAACACTAATAATAATAATAATAATAATAATAATAATAATATGTATTCATAAAAATTTGTATATGTGAATACGCTATCGGGCGTTAAACAAGTCGTCGAGAGAAAAATATAGCGATAACAATATTATAATATCATCGTTACGCTGTTATTTTCCCTTCTCCCGTGTATTTATTAATGTAAAAAAATGTAAATGTATTTATAAATATAAATGCTTAAAAAATACCGGTTTACACGAACGAAATCGAAAGTAATATTGAAGAAATATTGAGATTATAATTGCCTTTTTTTTAAAAAAAATAATGAAAACCGCATTATTATTTTCCCGCTGAAAATGTATTTTGGATTTATTTTTTTTTTTAAACCTTGACTCTTGACCATATATAGTGTAACCGTATAATTTCAGACTCACGTACAACGGGTTCAATGGTTTTGTGTATCAGCGGTGTACAATATTTTGAAACGATTTATACGTCCATCTAAAAAAGTAGTTACAAATCGTACGTGGTACGTATATAACGACATATATTATTAATCTGTTTATGAGTCGAATAAAACGACGATACGAATTAATCGATTATTTTACACTCGTATTTCATCACGATATTGTGTTACAATCTGTCAAACTCGTACGAATCGCGATAAAACATTTGTCCTAACAAAAATCACTAGAAAATATAAAAAGAAAAAAAAATTACGAATTCACATAATTTATTTTGTTTCCCATCGATTTTAAATAGATATCACATCGCAACGTAATTACGAACCTAGTGTTGCGAGGATTTTTAAAATTTTGTTATTTCAAGCGACTACAGATGTTTTCAGGCAATATTATATAGCGGAAACTTTTATACGCGTGTCAAACAAATAAAAGTTCAATTCTCCTTTCTGTTTATTCGAAAATCAAGGTTATCGCAGTACCAGTTGTATAGACACAGAAAACGAACCGAAATCTGAAACTCTTGTTTGGGTTCTATCGGATGAATCGCGACTGACGTTTTGTGATAGACTTCGGTATCGGTTCTTTTCAAGTTTCGATAAATTTATGTTTTTACTTTGGATTTTAATGCGTTCGTTATTGACGTTATACAATTAGGGGAATTGTAAAATTATTTTGTTTTATATACTGCATATTGTTCGTAAGAAACAGAATCATATTTACAGACGACTTGGTCTTTTTATAGACGAGAATGGTTATTTAAGTTACAACAGCGGATGGATGTTTTCGAAAAAAAAAAAAGTAAAATAGACTTAAAACAGCATATTTTAGAGTTTGGATACTGTTAAGGGTGTAGTGTGTATGTGCGGTAGAGAAAGGCGACGGTTGTATCGTGTAAATTATAGTAAAAGGAATATATATATATATATTTTTTTTTTAATCAAACTGCGTAGACGCGATGAAAATAAAATAGAAGCTGCAGAAATGAGAATGTCTAAGAGAATGTATTCCGTGAATTATATTTTTAATGACGTTGTGCGTGTCGTGAGATAATGAATAGAATGTTAAGAAGGTATGTGAGGTCACCGATGAGAATTGTGTAGTAGAAGATGAGCGAACGAGAGGGAGGGGGGAAATTAAGATGAACTGTCCCTACTCGTGTGCAGGGCTAAAGAGAAAGGATTAGAACGACGGCATACGTATTTAATAAGTTATTACATTAGAAGATAAAAATTTTTTTTTTAAACTGCGATTGGGGAAAGATTTGAATTGCAAAAAAAGATAAACGTTCCTGTAGCAATACACTCGTATAGTAATAATATTATTAGTCCTTCACACGACATTCTGTAGCACACACCGTCGTGATTCGTCGTCTTCCAGTGAATCTCCATCACGCTCGCGTAATAATAATAATAATAATATAATATTACTATTATCCGGCTAAATTAAGGCGTAATGTTATTAAATTATTTTTTTATTTTTCTCATACTTATCCGTCTGTCATCGTGTACCGCCGACTTTCGTGTGTCATCATTATATATATATATATATATATATATATAATTATACATAATATCATACACTTTTATTATTATTATTATTATTATTATTACACACACCTTCCGCCGTCGGTATATATTGTCTTGCCCACTTTTTTTTTCTCAGGTGGCGGAACGGATAAATCGTTGTTTGCAGCCGCCACACAACTCGCTCCGCGCTATTAACAAACATATATATATATATATATATCGTCGAGTCCATGCGCACTGACCGAAATCGTTTCGGCGTTAATACACACCGCTGGCAGCGAAGATCGTTTGTAACGCGTAAAACAATATCGTTATTATCGTTAATATTATATATTATAAACGTATATTGTACGGAAACGTGGTAATTCGAAAACAAACGAACGAAGAAAAAAATCCGAATGACAAAGTATAGAAATGTGCCGTAACAACATATGTATTGGCTTAAGACGTGAAAGACCGTGTAAAAAAATAAAAAAATAAAAAAATACTTCAATGTAGTGGAACCAGACCGTACGCGATGTAATGAAGTGGCGGAGCGTAGGGATTGGATGGCGGTAAATTCGTTCGGACGATTGTGCTCGAATGTCGAAATCCATCGGTAGAGAAAAATGAACGATTTTTGTTTTCCGCGCGGTTATTCGCATTTATTGTTCTTGTGTTCGCCCCGATTTCCGAGACGACAATTTTTTTTTTTTTTTTTTTTCGAAAAATTTGTCTCGTTAAATGCGGACGTGTTTGGTGAACTGAACAGCATTCCTCGCGATCGATCGTAAGAGTCAAAATTGATAATAACCGAAATCGCGTTTCAACGTAGTATTTACCCGACGCTCGAAAAAAAAAAAAATCATCGAGAATAGTTAGAAATGACATCTTTCAGCAAGTACGGGGGGGTGAGGGGACTCGACGGAATTCGCTGTCGGGAACAAACCGTGGCTGTAAAGATCGCTGCAGCAATCGTTCAAGTAAAATTTTCGAGTGCAGACGCGGAGAATTAAAAAAAAATAAACGCACGATTACCACCAATACCAATTCGTGGCTCCGCTCGGGATTTAAAGATTACAAAAAAAAAAAGTATCGAAAGAAAAAAATAAAAGTAAACGCCGAAGAAATGTAAATCCCCACGTGCCCGTCCAAAATATACGTATTGTTTACAACACCGGACAAACGCGTCGTATGAAATCCCGAGACGCGCGCAATTGACTCGTCAACTCGTCAAACGCGCGGTCGTGTCGTCGGCCGTGCAAGGACCGCGCGACGTGTTCTTTTGCGCGTACGATACGACGTGCGTTTCGGGAAGAAAAAAATGAAAAACTAACCGCGGCGAATAACGGACGCGCAGCGGTCGCGCGCATTACGCGTAGTAAATTAGTGTGTTATTTGGATTTCGGTGTTATAAACGCGGGGGAAGGAAAAGGACAAAAAAAAAACAATGGTAAAAATAACATTTCTTTCTCGCGTACAGCGTGTATTTGCAGCAGCAGCAGCAGCAGCTGAAACCCCCGGACCGGTAATCGTCGATTTTTATTGCCGCGCGTTTTTATGCGTCAGCAGCAACAACGGCATTATTGTTCGGCGGTAGAAATTATCGCGCGGACGGACGAAATTAGCAGTAGTGGTATTGCGAATAACGCGGTCGTTTTCGTCCGTCGTCCGCCCACCGGGCCCCGGCCCCGGCCGTCACCGTGAAAACTCGAAAATCCGCCCAAATTAGTCGGTCGGCGGGCGCCCATCTGGCGCGCGCAACGACGTTAGTTGTTGTCGTTGTCGTCGTGTATTCACTACACCGCCGCAGCGGGTGGAGGAGGGTACAAGCGACCGTTTTTTTTCTTTTTTTCGTTTCCACAAATTTATTGGACCGGCTCTCACTTTGGCGCCCGGTAACAACAAACGCTTTGTACACACGTACGCTTATTACATCTTATACGAGCCAGCCAGACTCGGGGGCGTGGGGTAAAACATTGTTTATTTCTTCGTTGTTTTTTTTTCTTTTACCGCGCATTCGGAAATTTCCAATACGTCGCGTCACAAAGTATTGTCAAATTAATAACAAAGTAGTAAAAACAAAGAGGAATTTAGAAAATTAAAAATAAAAATCAAAAGGATTATTGTAAAAGTAAATAATCAAAATGATAGAAAAAAAAATAAATTATAAGTTAATACTCGTGATAATAAATAAAAAATATAATTTATTATATCATTTGTTGTATTTTTTTAATTTTACCCGGATGATGACTTTTTGTCGAAACCGGTAGTAATATATTATATATACAACAACAACAACAACAACATTCTTTTATTTTTTTTATTTAATACTCATTGGCTTTATTTTTTTTTTTTATATTTAAATATACATTTTGATATACATGTGTATATTTATTTATTTTACGTATATTATTTATTTATTACCAAATTGTTTTTAAGAATACCGGGTTTTTTCTCTCTTTCTAACGCGCGTATCAACACATTATCACGCATTTGGGAGTTTAACAATAATAATAATAATTTTTATTTTTTTTTTGCTTTGAAAATTTCGCGTTCAACGAATACGGACGAACGCCGCGTACAGGCGGAATTTATTACAGTAATTGTTTTCGAGTAAGCACTGTTAAAAAAAAAAAAATAATAATAAGACGGAGCTTTAAAAAGTATTCGGTTATAAAGTATCCGCATTATCCGGATTTGATATCCGAGTGCGAGCGTATCCGTCAGAGCGAACGGCGTATTTGGTGAATGAAATTCCCCGCGGATCGGCGTGCGAGTTTTGAAAATACGCACTCGCTCCGATCGTTTAGCCGCCGAGAAAAAAACGCAAGCAAGCAGAAATGCTCTGCGTAGGTTAGATAGTATTCCGATCGCGTTCGGTACGTTTAATTTCGAATTACGCGGCGCAATAGGCGTTTCACGTTCACGTCCGGACCGCGGATATTGTTTTTTTTTTTTCCCTCCCCCACCGACTCCGAGTGTAGAATTAATAATGCGCCAGTGGTACACGTTATATTACACTCGTTAATTTACAACATATATTACCGAGGGACAGATGTCGTATACGGAAAATATTAGATACGTTTATATTGGTATAGGAAGTCAAGATGTTGTATACTGGACACGTGTTTTGTGTGTGTGTGTGTGAGGGAAGAGGGCGTTTTTCGATCGGTAAACGTTAACCGTTTATAACATTTCACCCGTTACCGATTGTACGGGCGGATGGACGGGGGAGAAATTATTGTTGTGTCGTTAAAAGAACGAGAAAAAAAAAAGAGTACTGAAACATGCGATTGGGAAAAAAAAAAAAACAAAAATACATTTTCGTTTTATTTATGAGAATATTATTAGTAAAAACGATGTTCGTCGAGACATCGCGCGATAATTCGATATGACTAAAGAAAAAAAAGCGAGTGATTTTTCTTGACGTTTTAAAGTCTAGAAAACCGTCGAGCGGGATGGGGGGGGGAGGTAGAAATAGTCGAAAAAAAAATCTACAAGTCATTATTAAAACCATTTGCTATTTTTTGTTTTTTTTTTTTTTTTATGCGCCATCAAACGACGCATAAAACGACCGTGTCGGACAATTTAAAATAAATTATTTGCTTTCAATGAATGAGAATCGATCGCTTTATATATCCGTTTGGTATAAAATACACTAGGAACTTGTTTTTTACGTATATGACTAAAGACGGATCGGAATAAAAACGGTACGCGTACCGTTAAATACATTCCCGGTTTGAATGAAAGATCGTATTCGTATCGACGTGTTTATGAACAGACGAGAGTGCTGTTTTATTGAAATGCGTTCGACATTTCCAAACCTTTAAAATGCTTCACACTCGCGCAGCGTCGTCCTATAGGCCTTCGGTATTTGCGCGCGACCGCGTTTCACTCATTTCGCTCCTCTCGTCCGTCGGATTCCGTTCCCGGACTGTCAACCGTCTTCTAATACAAACGTTTGTAAACTTTGTCGAGTGTCGAAAGCGCACACACCGCGTCCCGTTCGCAGTTCGACGGTTGTTGCTCAAACCACAACAGTCGCCGCTGGCCACGATTCGGCGGACTCGTGAAAATATATCGTATCTGACGTCGTGAGACGTTTCGGTCCAGGAGAGGGGAAATAAAAGAAAACCGTACCAAATATGATATATCTTTCGTTTTCCTCCCCGTCCCCATTCGTTGGTTTTCGCGCGTTCGGATATTATTTCATTCTCCTCTGTTTGTTTGCCTACGTATTGCGTGTAACGGTCTGTCCAAATTATATTCCAGTACGATTCGACGCCGACGACGGTGCGCGTCTGTAATTCGTTTGCCGCCAATCGCACGAGCAAAACACCGGGCCAGGGGACGGACATTTCTCGTTGCGTAATAAACGCACGACGCCGTACCGTTATAGTTATACGTCGACGTGTCTTCCCGATTCGCTTTATTCATACGTACAACAAATGGGTTGAAAATAATCTCCGAAGAATTCGATCTCGACGATCGACGAACGGAGATTTACCGTGTGACTCGCGTGCCCACTAAACCGTTAATATACAGAGAACGCGTTGTATTATTAATAATAATAAATCATTATTGTTTTATTCGCAGCATTGACAACGCCCCCGTGTGCCGTTGCCCGTGTCCTCAGAACAATATTTATTATAATAATATACACGGTTTTATAAAAACTTATTTGTGTTTTTTTTTTTTAAATTTTTAACGCGAGTCGTATGTAAACGGTGTTTTTTTTTCGAACCAACCTCTGCACACACACACACACACACAGACTATCCCGATCGCGACACGCCCTTCCTATGTACGCATTGTAACGCGCTTTTTCAATTACCGGATGGCCCCGTCGTGTTATTATTTTACGTCGTTCTTATTTCAGAAAATTCGTTTTGTTTTTCCCTTCTCCGACAAAAGTCATTCGTATATCCGCAAACGCGTACGACGACGTCCACAATCCTTCGCAGCGCTCGTCGTTCGCGTGTACTGCAATCGCACGAAACCAGACGAATACACTGCAAACGCTCGATCGCGGTTTGGCGTTTGAAGTCTTTTCGTTTACAAAATTCAGACATCGTGAGGAGGGGGCGAGGAAGACATTCTATTCAGCATTACACGTTCCCCAGGGATTTACGAGTTCTGAACGTATTTCTGAGAATCGTAATTGCGGGGCGAGTATTGGTAAAATTATACCGTGTCCTCGTCGAGGACGTACCGATAAGGGACCGTGAATTTTTCACGTTTTCACGATCGCGCGGTCGCACTTTTCAACCGTCGTCTCCGTCGGAGCTCGGAAATATTAAAAATCTAAAGAGAACGGTTGGAAGAGAGAGAGAGAGAGAACATTAGAGACGCGTACAGTGAAAGAAGAGGAAATACAGCTGACGAGAAGAACCGAAGACGTACGCGTGAAGTTTGCACCGCCACTCCAATACGTACAGACAGCCGCACAGCATTTATTGTGACTGATTTGCAACAGTTGGAAGGACTAAAGTTTTGGCTGACTGTCCCTCCGATCGAGGGTTCAGTAGACACGCGAGCAACTCTACGATTATTTTTAACGTTCAAGTCGAAGTAGGTGAAGACGCTGTATCTCGTATTTATTATTATTATTATTATTATGTACCACAATTTTTTTCTCGATTCGTTTATATTCATGTAATTTCGTATTCGGTTTAATTTTAAATTATTTATTACGTGTTGCATATAATTAGACGAAACAGGTATAATAAAATTAAAATTTTATTTCAAAAAGTAAGTGTATTTACGCGTTTTATGCATATAATATTATCGTCACGCGGACAGTATTCCGTTTAAAACGTTTGTTATTATTATTTTTTGTTTCTATATGTATACGCACTTATTCCATTCGTAATATTGTTTGTCGACGATAAATCCCGTGTACTTTTTCACCGTAAACTCGAATATTATATTAATATTATTATACTGATTGTGCCTTGTAGGCGTACAACGTGAATCGGATTAAAGCTGATGAACTTTGTTGATATTATATATATATAAAAAAAAACAACGCGCGTAGTTTTATAGACGATATCGGTTTAAATTCGTATTTATTTTTTTATGTGTTACAATTGCACTTGTATAACGATTGTAATCCATTTTCTGTGTTATAATTACCGTGAAACAAAAAAACAAAAACAAAAATAATGCGGAAAATAATTAAACATTATATGTACAATTAGTGTGTAAAGATATAGAGAAACGTACGATAGACGCAATTATTTTTATAAACTTGTAATAGGCATGTGAGCGAATAATCGTTGTATAAATATGTATATACAGAGACGTCGAGTTTGTATACCGATGAAATTATGTGAAAAACGGAAGGAAAAACGCATTTATGTAATATTTAGTCGGTGGTTTAATAAAATAACTCGATATTAGTTTTGAATCGAGTCCTATTTTGACCGCACGAAAAAAAAAAAATTGTCGGTCTGCTAAGTTGAGCATACGGCTGCTAACAGTAGAGTAGACCGACTAAATGCCGGATGGGAATACATTAGAGCATTTTAAGGAAATCGGTTCGACTGGTCCCCGCGGCATTTACAATAACGAGAGAAATAGGAAAACGATCTGGCCGAAGTACCGCGGACCCGGTAACAACGACAAAATCCGTTATCGGATTGCGAGCGTATACGATAGTCGTCGATAAATCGCGCTTCTACCGAAAAATCATATCGCAAAAAAAAAAAAAAAACAAAAAAACCGCTCTAATCGATCTAAACTCCGAACAATAAAATCCGAAGAGTTCGTCCGTTTGAACGGGCTAATCTCTGCAGGAATCCCTTTTTGCATTCGATAGTCGGATTCTCGAGGAAGAATACACGGGTCGCATTTGACATCGCGTTACGATTTCGTTTTGAAAATCGAATAAAAATCGAACTCAAATTCCGTCTTCGTTTTCATATGGGTTTTGAAGTACGTGCGTACGCCGCGAGGATTGAACGAAAAACAACGAATTATATACGTACGAGGGCAGGTGGCGCATTCGTTACGGGCAACAAAGCGCACGAGGGACAGCTAAAGTAAAACGATAAGAGCAGGGACATTCAGCACCACTGACGAGTACTTTGGCGAGCGGCAACGGCTGTGGACGGGGGACTATTTTTGCGCCCGACCGCGACCCGATAGAATATTTTACGCTCGCGCGTTGTTACGACGTGCGACGACGACGACGACGACGAATTTTTCGTTTGGTTTATTATTACCGTTCGCTTCGCCGTGTCCGTCGTAAAACGCACGTCACGCGTACGTACATATTTTTATACATCACGCGCGTGTGTTTTTGGCGGTGTGGGGTGGAGGGTAAATGCGTTTTCCGCGGTGCCGTTTCGATCACGGTCTCCGGCCAGTTCGCTCGGGCGAATTTCGCGAGCGCGAGCGCGGCGCACGGTCGAAAGAACACGCGCCCCGCGAGACGACCGACTCGCCCGCCGCCGGTGCGCGTAATCAAACGCGATTTCTTTTTTTTTATTCCCCCCCCCCTCCAACCACCCATCGTGTGGGCGTGTTCCCCTCGCGTACATTGTCGGTGGCTAATGGCCCGGCGGAGAGACGGATTTTTTTTTTTTCCACGGATTCTTCACGGTACACGTGAACCGCTGCTTCTGGTGCCGGCGGTGGCGATGTCGCGCGCGAAGGGTCCCCGTGATCGAGTTATAACGTAGGGGCCGGGCGCGGGGGTGGGGGGGAGTGAGGAAATGACGTTTTTACAACGGGGACGAGGAGGTGAAGGAGTGCGATGGTGTGGCGGGCAAGGGGAGTGGGAAAACGTCCGAGATGAATAATGTAAGCTGTCCGGATCACGCGAAATCTCGTCTTTATTACGCGCATACCTTCCGGATCGCTGGTACCGGAGAAATTACTACAAATCACCGCCGTCACCGCGCAAATGCCCGTTCGCCGTACGTTATATTTTCGTAAATCCCGCGACACCGCGATTCGTGCCGTCGGACATTTTAAAAACAATAAAAATCGTAACATTGCGTTCGTGCGCGAAACACAATACGACCTAGTCCAAAGACACACACACATTACAATCTCCTTGGCAAATATTGGCGGGATAATCACATTGGGTATTTGTTCGAACGCGCGGTCGGGTTTTATCATAGAGAACTGACTAGCATTCGAATCGCATTCTTACCGCGCGTGCAGTATGGTAAAAAAAAAAAATATACGACGTAATTTATTCGGGAGAAAAATAAATGGAAACGTTATGATACAGACGCAATGTCGCAACGGCGAGACGTGCTTTAACGTCGAGCGATACGTTGCGCCGACTAAATGTGTCGGGAAACAATGTGAGAGAGAAACAAGAATCGCCTCCGTACCTCATCGTCAATTTAAGCGCTATACGGTTTCACGAGTTGTCTGGGCCGATTCCGAAGAGCCCTTGTCGACGTGGAATGCCCGCGGCTGTTAATGAATGCCAAATTAAAGGGAGTCCAGTGAGGGAACGGATTATTGTAACACCATCCGTAGGACTGTTGCAATGGCACGAACTCGTAGCAGAGAGAGAGAGAGAGAGCGTGTGTGCGTGCGCGTTTATTTTTTTTAATTTTTTCTTCGCGTTTGTTTTTCTTGTACACGCGTATAAATCCCTTCGCGCGGTATAATAAGTGCGGTATATCGCGGTCATGGGTACGTATATAGACGACATCAAAACGAGAAGACGCGCAAAGGATCGACGGTCTCGTTTCCGCGCGCGCACCATCTGTACTACCGCAGTAGTAGGTCTTGTCAAGAAATGCGATTTTGTTTGGAAAAGTTTCTATACATATATGTCTTATATCGTTCGTTTTTACTCTTTCGCCCGAAACTAATTCTAAAGTAAAACTAATAAGAATACATAAAACAGTCGAATTTCAAACATCACTCGCTTCCCCACGCGCGCGTCCGTCGGGAACGCACATGGTTTTTTTTTTTACAACGTAGATTTTTAGGAAATATAAATGTATGTATATATATATATCTCGATCGAAGATTTACGTTTTATCGCTTTTTAGAGAAAAAACAATTTTTTTTTTTTAATCCCTCACGAATTCGATACGATTTTCATTCGATCCGTAAACAGAGATTCTAAATACGTATTCCTACCTAACTTTATGTTATTTATTTCGCGACGTTCTGAGATTTCTGGCACGATCAAGTGTTTTGTATTTCAGAAATGATTTAATCATTTTTGGAGGGAAGGGAGAAAATTCGAATTTTTTTTTTTTTTTTTGAAGACCTTCTCCTACCGCAATCAAGTTTCGCCAATGGATTTCGATTCGTATTGTGTTTTATCGTAATCATCATTATCATCAACGTCATCGTCATATAAATGTATGTTGCAGATTTGTTGTATATACCTATGTGGAATCATTCGCATGAGTAAACCCGTCGTAATAATCTCTCTGTCAATTTCACATCCGTCGCGCCTATATATATATATATACTTATATAATATTATCCACACACAATCGACAACGACAATAATAACAATAATAGCTGTATACCAAAACACGCGTAACAGTCGTATAAGGTTGGGCGCACCAGTGTAATAATAATATGTTTTAATGCGTATATTATACCAATATATAAATAACGTTCGCGTGTTACACTTTTGTGCGTAAAGGGTGTGTCGCAGGGGGAGCAGTGGATTCTGACGAATAAACCGAGTTTATGAGCAGCCGAGTGCGTTCGGACAAAAACGACGAGACCACTAAACTGTGTATTCCGTTCGGGAAAAGTCTTTTGCGCGCCCGAACGCCGAGATTTCCGAGATTCGTCAAATTAAACTTACTATTCCGACACGCACAAACTGATTTCGCGAATTTTTTCGCGCGTCCGGCAAGTCCATCGACAGAACACGTGACGACTCGCCGAGTGTGCTGGACATTGAACGATCTTTGCAGTCTTTCCGTTGTTGATAGTTCACCGGTTTTCCGAAATTTACGTTACCGGTGCTGCGGTGAGATTGAATAATCGTTGCGCGAATTGAACGTTAAACCACCTCGAGAGGAGAACCGAATCGGCGGGAGAAAATTTCTCGTAAACGCGCGCGTTGATTCACGGGGCACGTGTCCGCCGCGATGGCGACCGATTATGTAAAACAAGTGGTGTTGCTCCGTAGGGCAGAAACAATACGTAATATAATACACGCCAAATATAAAATCTCAATTCTCCAGAGCTTCGTGCGATACACGGTTTTTTCTCTCTCTCTCTTCAACGTATAAATTGTACACGTTCGCGGTATGTTTTCCAATCTCGTATACGAATTTAACATTGAACTGATGTGCCGTTATAAAATAAACGATACGAAGATAATAATAACACAGCGATTATTGAATTATTAACATTGAGGCGATTCGGTGAACCGGCGGAGTAGCGGCGAGGAGATCGGCACTAATAGCTTGTTCAGTAGCGCCGTCTGAATGACGCTATGTTAGAATACACGTACACATGCGCGGTTGCGTCTAGTTGTCCAGTCTCTTATCGCGTTGACGGACAGTAGACTGCTATAACAGTAATGTTGACAATTGAATGCCGGGGGACACTTTCAAATGTTACTGTTATAGCAGTAATGTGAAAAAAAAATAGAAACGGTTAAATAATGGCTATAGCGGTTATATTGTCTGTGGTCTCGTACGGAACTGCTATATCGTTTTGATCACATCGAACAGTGCCAATCTCAAGCAGAAGAAGGGGGGGGAGGGAAAAGAAAAAATAAAACTAGATTATTTATAATATTTTCAATAATGCCGTGTAGCTTTTCTCCACGTTCGTCGGATCAGTGTAACAGTATACGATAACGATAATAAAGTGATGAGAAAACATCGTTTATAGTGTGAGAAACCGTAGTTTTCGTTTTAAATTCATTTTTACGATATTATCGCTATATAACGGTACTAAAAAAAAAAAAATATATATATATACGCTATAACAGTAATGAAAAAGCGGCTTTTTTTTTTTTTTTTGAGCGATTTTTATAGAAAAATAATAAAACAAAGTGTCGTCCAAACGTGCGATAATATTATGTCAACACGCTTCATTTTCTTAAGTGTGGACGAGGGCCGCAGGCGTCCCGTGAAGGTTTGTCAGAAGGGCCGATTGTTATGGCGGCAACGACTGCAGCCGTAATCGGTTTTCGTCGTCGTCGTCGTCGTCGTCGTCGTCGTGTACTGTACAGTTATACGACGCGTCGTCGTTCGTAACGCCGGGGAATCGTACGGCGTTTTCTCCGGCTAATTTCACGGTGTCTCCTTTTTGTTGGACGTGCGCGTCACGACGAGCGCCTCTCGTTTTTTCCCGACACACACACACACATAATACGGGACGTTGTTGTACGACACCGAGCCGAATTCGACACACACACACACACACTGCGCGCAACGGATCCCCCCGAGAAACGGTCGAGTCATTCCCGGCTAATTTCGCGGCCTTTAAAAATAATAAAAAAAAAAAGAAAAAAGATACCCCCGCGGAAGGAATATAGAAAAATATTTATCGGGTGCACGTGAAAAGAGAATTGACGACGCGAGGCGGACACGAGGACGGAAAAACGCGGTGGTTTTTGTTTTGTGTGGGCCCGCGCCGCAGTGCGTTCAGTGTCCCGCGCGTTTTTATTATTATTATTATTATTGTTTGACGCGAGACGTGAAACAACAGAGAAACCATCGCATCATCGTCGTCGTCGTCGTCGCAGCCGCAACGTTTGTCCCGCTCTGTTGGGGGCGTGTTTCTTTTTTGTTTTTCAAAGTCTGCCGACGCCACCGACGACGACGACGACGACGACGTTCGAACACATACGTTAAGGTTTATACGAGCGCGCGCGACGTCTCCGCTCGTTTTTAACGACTATCGTTATGTGCCGCAACGCACACACGCGCGCGCGCGCCGCACCATAAAGAACCGAAGCCACCGAAAAACCATTAATCTTTTGCCCGTCGCCGCCGCCGCCGTTGTTTCAAAACTCTCTCCACACGGTACGGCTCGGGACGCGCGCGTAGTAATAGTAGTAGTAGTAGTAGTAGTAGTATACCTGATGCAGCTGTGTGTTCGTTCGGGTTTTTTTCTCTCTCTTTTTTTTTGTTGTCCCATACTCCTCCGCCGTTGTTTCAGTCCATTTTTATTATTATTATTATTATTATTGTTATATTTATCGACTGCTCGCGCACAGGGGTCATCAATAACGTCGGACGCGGCGTGGTGAAAAAAACAATTTTTCCCTCGTAGAAAAAATTCAATCCTCTTCGACACACACACACCGTCGAAAAAAAACGAACGAACGATTCTCCTCTTCTACAGCAACAGCAATTCACGCATTTCACACTCTGCCGCCGCCGCCGACGTGCAATTATTATTTTTCCGCAAAACGATATGATTACTCGATTTTTCGAGAAAAAAAAAAAAAACTTTATAGCGTTTTGTGGTGGTCGTGGGCGATTTTCATGAGCTCACACCGATCACTATAAAAACGTAAAAAAATAAAAAACTATTAAAACACACTAAAGTTTTTCTAACACATTAATTGAAAGTACATACACGATAATCTTATCGTAAATTTTTAATCTCGAATTCTATATATATATATATTTTAAATATCTCTAGGCGTATCTTTCTTCTTATATTTTGTGTCTTAATAAAATACACTTTTTTTTTTTATATATATATAAGTCCCAAATTCTAAAGTATATTAACTTTCGTCAAGAAAATCGCCCTGTTTTCTCCGTGACACTGATCTGAAGACGTTCCTGAGTCGATTCGCTTATATCTATACACGAACGAAGCGTTTGAATGGATACCGCGATACAGTCGACAACAGTTTATATACATATCGATTCGATTTAATTACCACTTAGATGAAACGGTAAATCACGACGAAGACTTTTTTACTTTATCGAAATCACGAAAGCGCCGATGAAACGAGAAAGACCTACACTCGAGAAATTCCACGAGCGAAAATGTGCTGTTTTAATATTTTTGTTAAAATAAAACGTTATTTTTTTAACGAGGAAATATTAAAACAAAAAAAACCCCTGAAGCGGTTCTCACAACTAATCTCTTGGAAAATAGACGTTTTTGATATTAAACATTCGGTTTTCTGTAAATAATTTTATATCGAAAGTTCTACTACACCGATGTATTACTAAGAAAGAAAAAAAAAATGGTATTTCAATTGGAAATCGCTTATGACGCTCTACTTCAAACCGGCGGCGATCGGATTTTCGGAGTAATTCCGCCGTCCCCGTTTCGAGCGCTGTTTTTTTTTCTTTCATCCAAGTGAGAAAACGAAAGTGTACCGTTGTACTTGTATATTATATTATATTACGAGATTGACCGGGAGATGCTTTTGCACACGTCCTAATGTGCGCGCCTATAATACGGACACACACTCAGAGTTAGTCGAGATCGAATGAGCATCCGGGAATGACGACGGCGACTTTGCGTGATTCTTCATAGCTTTACGTCTATGGCGCGCGCAGGCAGTCGTTCTCACCGCGTTAAAATGTATTCGTAAACACTGACGTTTCCCGAACCAAATTATTACCGGAGAATTGGAACGCCGCGTGTACAATGTACACCTACGAACACAAATAGTCACAACGTTTGCAGCAGCATCAGCAATAGTAGTAGTAGTAGTAGTAATATTGTGTGGGTGTGTGATGTGTGTTCATTGTGTTTACTGGCTCGTTCAGCGGGAGACCGCGTCGTATTCAACCCCAAAAACATAACGGAGAGAGCTTAAACAGATTACGAAGACAATGAGTGCGGATACAAACTCCGCGGTGTTAAAAGTTGGATCGAACATCTGTCTTTGAATGGGTGGGTGTTACAACAACAGTGGACAACGCCGTTGTTGCCGAGTATATAGAAATTTTCGATTCTGAGCGGGAGCCGCTGTTCGCTTTTCATAAAACGACGTTGTAGTTTTTCTGCGCACGAATTTTCGATACCAGGAAAACGTCTCGCGTGCACGGGTTCTCCGGTTCCGGTACACACTCCGGTAAAAACGTTGTTATACGTTGTCCACACTTTATTTCGAACGGTTTTTACGATTTTCTCTCCGACGCCGCCGCGATTCGAAACGATCTTCGAAAAAAAATAAAAGAAATATGACGCGAATTTCTCGGTCTTATAAACGAGGCACGTTATTGGGGTCTCGAAATTTACATCGGATATGTAACTATTTGCCCGTGTACGTGTGCGTGTGAGTTAAAAAAAAAAACAAACGGTTTCGGAAAAATGTCCCCGCTAATCATAGCGATTCCTTTGAATTTAAGTCATTAAAAAAACATTGAATACCTTATAGGTCTTGCGCGTTATTCCAATATACTGTTTAAAAACCGTCTACAGTACCAAAATATTTTCTATTTTCAGTGCCCACGTTTTTAAGCAAACATGTCGATCTATGATTGACGAATAAAAAAAAAAAAAACCTCGCTGATTTATTTCATCGAACGTTTTATCGGCCTCCGGCGTCTCCGGCCAATACTTCGTTTTCGCTTAGCGTTTTTTCTGACAATTTTTTTTTTCGGTTTTCCTCGGCTCCTTAAGGGTCGTGGCATGACGTTAAATATCCTACGAGTTTCCTCAAAGACTGAGCTAACAAATGCAAAAGGAATTATTTTTCGCGTCCGACTGCTGCAGGTAGTTTCCTGAGATTAACGCGCGTTCAAATAAACAAACTCTTCGACTTTTATTATGTATTACTAGTATTGTAGATTTGAAAAGTGTTTCCCCGTATACGTTCGTTAAATACAATAATACAGAAAATGTCGTTCGAATTAATAATATTATTTTTCGAATAGCTCTGAACGAATTCCATTTCCCTCACCTCACTGAAAACATAAAAAAAAAAAAAAAAAATCGTTTGAATGTAGTAATGTAACGTAATAATAATGTTTTTTTGTAGTAATGTAACATAATAATAATAATAATTTTTTTTACAAGAAGAGAAATCCGCCTACTACGAATTTCCTATGCGTGTACAATAACTACACAATATACGCGCGTGTCCGATCCGCGAAGAAACACCGGCCGAACAAAAGCCATAACGACGCGGCCACAGGGCCAGACGACGTCGAACAAATTACGACCGAACGGGTACGACAGTAACTGCTCCGCTGCAGCATCCGCGGTGGCGACGCGTTTTTTCTTCTTCTTTTAATTCGTTTGTTTCTTTTTTTTTTTAAATATATTTACAACTATAGGCTTGCGACGGGTCTTCCGAGTATAACATCCCGAACAACACTGAAGGAATATGCGCTCGGGAGTTATAAATAATATTTCTACTCTCCGTGTGTGTGCACGCGCGCCGGCGCGTCTCTCCGTTAACGATAAAAAAAAAAAAATAATAATAAAATTGTTTATTGAAAACGTATTTTGTTAGACGATAAATTATTTCGGTTTACCGTGAATCTCACGCATATAAATTATTATTAAATATTATTTCTCATTCGTATACATTTATTTATTTATACACGCGCGTTATAATAAAATATAAACGCAAGTCGCGTTTTGTTTTGTTTTTTTTTTTTTTACACGTGATTTTATTTGGGCTTCGTCAAAAAATTTAGTCACACATACGTGATCCAATTGTTATAGCCGATTTGATCTACGCGAAATTAACACGTTTATATTATACTTTGACGGTCAATAGCGTTATGGAAATTGTACGAAATTTGTTTTTTGACAATACGCGTACAGAAATGGTAACAAATTACTCGATTGTGCGCGATTCGGACATTGAAATTGTGAAGTGGTTGCGAGATTATTCTTTGGAAACGAATAACTGTTGCAGGTCATTTATATAATGGACATATTTCATTTTTTTTTTTTTGAAAAAACAATGACGTTACACTACCATAAATATTATCGTTTTTACATTGAATAAAAATACATAAGCATTTTTATTCTATCGATTACGTGATATGTTTTAAAAAAATATAATGAATTTTTATTTAACGCGATTCCGAGTATTTCGAGACGAGTTTTCGCGTAAAGTCATATTAAATAATCGATTGTCCTTTAGTCAGTTATTACGTTACACAATGTGTGTCGTTAATTGAAAACAAATTCCTTGTGATGCACACACACACACACACACACACATATACACACTAAAAAAATACGTAATTTTCATTTTTACGCGATTCGAAGCAATTTTTCCGAAACCTATTTTTACGTTTTCCTCTTCGAATTGAATATACTCGGACAGAAATAGTACGTTTTTTTCCTTTTTTTTTTAATAATATAACATCTTGGACGTAATAGTTTACATAAACACAATTCGCGTTTATTTTACGTGTATAATGATAATTAATTTTAAATCGACCGGAAAAACTATGCGAATAACTGGAAGATTCGTTGTAATACTGTTTAAATTGCGCGGATCTCTTTTCGTCGTCCCGTGTAATTACACGGTAGCAACTAAATTATATTATAATTTTTTTTTCTCTCGAATTGCTCGCGTGTTTCGTAATTCGTAAAGTAACGTATCGTCGTCGAACTACACATTGAAATTGTCTCTTTGATATTATTCAATTTTCCATTCCATTATACCGATCCGCTTGATATCAATCTATTAAGTTCTTTTTTTTTTTTAACGTAAATTCTACAATTCGTACTGTAGGTAATTCATTTTGGAATTTGTTTGGAACACTAAACGTTCGTTTTTTACATTACACGTTCTGTATAAAACGCCATTGGTCTTCTTTGCCAGCATATTGTAGCCTGTAGGTATTACGATCACTCGGTATGCACGCGGGTTTGTGTCAATAAAATATTTAGTCATTTATTTAGAACTCACGACCAATGTATAATATATAATATCATATAAACACGGAAAAAATTGTTGTTATATTCGTCGCAACGATTAAAGTTATATATATATAAAAAAAAATATATATATATAAATATATATTTTTTGTGAAAACGCCACGTAAAGAATACTATTCGATCGTACACGTACACAATTACGATTTTTTTTTTTAAAAAAATAAATAAATATACCGAAAACTAACGATGGTTCCTGAACGGTTGTCATATAATTCAAAAACATAACTGTACAAGTCTCCCCTCTCACATTTCACGTACATAACAATATTGTAAACCGACTATTTGTATTGATATTTATGCGTGTGTATAAATATGTAGTTTTTGAAACCGGTATTCCTTTTACCGTCGGCCCGCACGCCGAAACATAATAATCGTTAATGAGAATTTTTTTTTTTATAACATTATATTGATTTTGGTGTGTTTGCGATTGTTTCAATGTTGAATTGAACGGAGAAAATTGTCGCGTTATAGTAAATATAATATTAGCGTAACGACGTGTGTGCACGAGTAACACTGTATGTAACACCGTATTTGCACTTGTGTCTGACGCAGGGGTCGGCAACACGCGGCTTAAATCATGCGGTTCTTTCGACGTAAAATTCCGGCTCTCCAGTTTCGTACGCAAAAAAAAAAATCAATATTTTTATTATCAAAAAAAAAAAAAAAACGTTTTTAATATATTATGTAAGAAGATCAGGAGAGACGAGTCGGGTCGTCCGGAGAGAAAATCAAAATAACTTAAAGACGAATTTCACACGCATTCACCGCGACGAGTTTATCGCGCAAGTTCGTTTATTTGATTTGGACAAAATTAAGCAATGTGGGACAGAGATCGGTGACGATTATCTCGCGAATTCCTAGTGTATTCTTGTCGACGGTCGGCGACAAAACGAGCCGTCGATAATACCGGCAACGTAAAATTTTAAAATAACTTATATAAAACACGATCGATTTACGTAAATCCGTCAATCAATCGTTCACGGACAGCTAAGATACTTTTTATACGTGTTGTGCAACAAATATTTTTCTGTGTTTTTATATATGAATTATAACGTTATTTCGATGTTTAAAGTCGTTTATTTCAAATCGAAAATCAAATATATAAGTAAATACTATAGGGTTGGAAAGAACATTTCCAGGTGGCTATTTGAAAACCATAAATCGTAACTTTCGCAGGCTTTTCCGCCTCGAACGTCTACCGGATAAACCGAACTTAAAAATGTAAGTAGAATTAAAAGAAAAAAAGGTAACGACGAGTCGTCGCGAGGTGTTGTGAATGTCGCTCATAAGTGAATTACTTGGATAAAGATCTTTCGGAGTTTATATCGTTATCACTCGGTAAAAATTTTTAACGCGACGCGATAAAAATCGTCGTATTCGACAAAACGATTCTGAACTGAGCTTCAGCGTAATGTTTTGGGCGTATAACAGAATTCGTTAATTTCGCGTCAGATACCGCAAAACGCGTAATTGCTATAATCAAAAATCAAAAGTAAGTTTTTTTTCCATAATATAATGTAATACAGTTTTACATGTATTCGATGAATTCTTATATGATTTTCTATACCAATTAGTTTGGAAATTACGAGGATAATATAAAAAAAGAAACACGTAAAACCGATACATCGCTCCGTTCCACTCGGCATCTAAAAACCTGAACACACGAAATATTATTTTTTTAACCGATTGATTTTTGTTCGCGACGCGACGCGTCTGTTGGATACGTATTTTTTTTTACAATTATTATTATTTTCAACCGAATTCCTATGCAAAACAATGTTTTAATATTGTATTATGTATTTTTACACACTCTCCTGCACCGAACATGCGCATGATAATTATAAAATATATTACGCACGTTACTATTGGAACGATTATAGTTATTATTATTGCTCAATCGTAAGTACCGTACAAAATATTATCGAATAGACATTGCGCGTTGAATATTATTTACCACCCGAGTTATTAAACCGGTTTTTTTTTCCTCGTTCTTTTACGAGTTCGTGATTTTCATCATACCGAAATGCATTTGACTGTCCGACGATTATTATTGTCCTCCACACGCGTTACGTGCGGTGTGATAACCTACGCGCTATAGTAACCAGTTTTTTGTGCACACTGGCTTGTTGTTCAACACGACGCGCGTTTAAATGAATTTTTCGTTTTTTTTTTCAATATACATAAAGGTATTATGATCTGAAATCAAATTGCACGCTAATCATCAGTTTAGTTCACATAGAAATATATCTGAAAAAAAAAAGAAGAAAAAAATGCGTAGTATAACGATTTTGAAACGAAAACGTCTCGTCTGTGAACTCGACGAAATAATAACTGATTTCAATCCGTCAACGGTAAAACAAATCGATTCGCCAACGATTTTATGAAAAAAAAAAAAAAAAAAAATCTTTAAAACGTAACTGAGAATAAACGACGATTTACGATTGTTTCTTAATTAATAAATTAAAATATTTTTAGAAAATGTGAATTTCCCAATCAAGTATATACTGTACTGTACGTATTGCGGTTTTTATCGACTTCTCGGGTTATTGCAATTTAAATGAAAGCATACACTCGTGATTTAGACTTTTAATACCGTTCCGACGAGTATACGTTTACGTTACCGTTAAAATAAGTATCGATATATAATTACATAAAAAAAAAAGTCGTTATTGATAAAACGTAATTAAAATAATATTTTTATTAAATTTGTATTACTCGACATTTTTGCGTTCTACTTTTGATTAGCGCGTGCCGGCGTTTACTTATAATATCATATTCCCCGTTAAAATCGTCAGCGGATAATGTTTATTCGTGTTATTTTTTTAGAAATTATTCCTCCTCTTTTTTTACAAATTCATTTTCGTATTATGTTAAACATAGAAAAAAAAATTATATATTTACTTTATGTGCGGGAATATACAATCAAGTCAAAAACATTATGTATTATGAAAAATATAAGGATAATCGTAATACATTTTCTTTTTTGTAATACCGGTTTCGGCCAAAAATTCATCGTCGAGTATATCGAGGAAAAAACAAAATTGAATAAAATCACTTAGAAAAAAAAAATAACGAATATTAAAAAAACACATCAGAGAAATAAATTGTACAATCGAATTGTTTAGTATACAACTATATGCGGCTCGTTATAAAATATTATTTTTAAAATCCGTACGTTTAAAATATTTTCAAATGTATTATGTTTAATTTCTTTATATACTCGTATATATACATATACTTATGCAGTACGCGTGTGTAATATTATTCCAAGATCCGATTTGTATAAGTATCACGTTGTGTGAATATAGGTGTATTCAAAACTTCTCAATTTCTTTCACGCATGCAATTATTATCCGCGTCATATAATTGATTAAAATTTGTTGATTTTTTTCCATATAATATTATTTTAACATCACCGTATTGTTGCTTGTATAATAGTGGAGACGACGTAGGTGTTCGATACTGTAAAGCTCGTGGAATAACAGTAATAATTATGTTAAGGTCACCCGTGAATACAACATCCATCAGCTACATAATATATATTAAGCTCTCAAGAGCTATATAATACGTTAAATCTTTTTGGGGTGGTTTTTTTTTCGTTGTTGTTATTATTATTATTATAATTTTTTAGTTTCTCGTAGCGGACACAACACTGACGTGAAAATCCGTCAGCAGCAGACGGGAAAATTATATTATCAAGCCAACGGGGTAAATTTATTCCGAGCACAAGGTATATTATTATAATAATATACGGACGTGCGGCGCGTAAAGCGTCGGCGAGTATTTTTTTTATTTTTTACTGGCGACTGGAAAGGTCGAAAAGAAAAAGTATACGTTTTTTTATTATCATTATTATTCCGGAAAAATAAAGAAATACTGCGTTTTACAATATTTCGTTAACTTTTGTAATATTTGCAAACACAAAAATATCTATTGGTATAATATTATATAACCATCTAGAAATTTGTCGCGAATATTATATTAATTTGTTTTTTTTTTTAAATATAATCGGAACACAATTCGAATTTTTCGACATTAGAATATTAAATCATTATATGTTTGTACGTAACGATTAAAAAAAAAAAATTATCAAGAAGTATACTGAAAATTTTCACGTGAAACCGGTGATAACAATTTCTCGAGCTTTCTCTAGAAATAAATAAAATATGGTGTACGTTTGTCAGACGAGTTTTACACGATGTCAATTCATGTCCGTGTTAATATTGCCGTGCATTTTTTTGCGACGCTTCTTTGACGGAATTGTTTGTAGTCTCCGCATCAGGATTTATCCGTAGAAAAACACTTGTTCCAAATTTGTACATATATAAATAATTAAAAAAAAAAAAAAAAGAGTACAATTCGTTTGTGTGGTAAACATACGTATTGTCGCTCGTGATCAGTTTTCATTTGTTTGCGACCGATCGACACATTAATCTCAGTGGCACAGTATGAGTCCTACACCGTATAATAAGAAATCATTTTTTTTTTTGTTTTCATCCGTTTACATAATATATTTAATACACTCGAAAATAATTTGCCGATAAGTGACAGTCCCGTCGGCGTTTTTTTTTTTTTCAACGGAATAATACGCATTTTCGTTACCGCCATTTGTCGTTTTCTTATTTATTTAATAACGTGCGCGTAGTTTTATCGCAGAGCGAAACAAACGAAGCGATCGTGTCTTCTATACGGTCGTATGGCTGTTAATCGTATGGTTTGTACACCATCGTCGCTAATGTATACCTTCTCGTTTTGATTGTAATCGCTGCTGCATGAGAAAATACACATTCTGCGCTACGGTTTGTTCGCGGGTAACCGTATTATTACTGTTAAATCGTGATTACAATATATGCTCTTGTATATATAAAAAAAAAAAAACAGTGGCGCGAGCCATTTTGAACGAAGTAGGAACGAAACAAGTTTTCATACACACCCACCCATTATTCGGTACGTTCATAATCCGTAGATCGACGACACGACCGGGATTTTTCGTGTTTCGGGGACGATATTCCAGGGGAGTTTTTTTTTTTTGAAAACGCAAAAAAAACATCTATTAAAAAAAAAAATTTCTTAATAATTTCTCATACAGAATAAAAACCGAAAATCGCGTTTAATATACAATGCGTTAAAAAGTATCCCCAAGGAATCCCTTTGATTTCGCGTGGATTACTCATTATGCACATTTTACCACGGCCGCACCAGATCGCGTTCTCCGATTTTACCAATTGATAAATATTAATGTTAATTTTTTATATTATCATTTGTGAGATATACGAGTTGAAAATACACAACAACATGGAATATAGAAACGCGAATAACTGGACTAGCTATTCTCAACGTCTGTTGAGACACCGTCGTTGATTCATTGCAAATTGTCAACAAGCTTTCACAACGCGTAGACATAGGTTAAATCCCCTTGTATAATAATATTTAAAGAAAAAAAATTATTTTTCAATAAAATCTTTAGCCAATACATTCGTACGTGTAATTATTTACTCAAAACCATTTTTTTTTTTTTTCATCAACTCCCGAGTCGAACTCTTAATTTTTTTTTTCTTCGCCTCAGTCTATAACACTAATAATAATTGAAAGTCAATCCGATCCCTTAAATAATCTATACCTACGCTCCCTGGTATATAAAAATATTGAAATTTCTCCTCGTACAATATAATATATCATAGAAAACGATTTTTCCATCCCTCAGCTCGAAAAATCTACGCTATACGTCCCTTGCACGCGTACCTATATATATATACACAATATAGTGTTGGTGAGACCTGCACGTTATATAAAATAAGAGGAGAACTACACTCGGGCACCGGAGAATAAATGAGATTTTAATCGCGTTTAACGCGAGTGGCTCCCCCCCATCACAGTCGTGAGAGGTGTAAAGCGGCGCGGCGGTGTATCATCGCGTATTCGCGTGGAAGACGCGTTTTCGTTAAAGGGTCCGTCGCGCGTTATTATTATTATTATGATTTCGGGGCCGTCGGTTTCTCCTGCTCTTCCTCGATAGCTCCTGCTCCGCAGGATTGTCCCTTTATGCACACACACACACACACGTATCCCTTTTAAAACTCCGCGCGTACGTAATTCGATTTCGCTATTTCCGTGCGCGCGCGCGGGTCTTTACACGCTCCGCCGCCGGCCAAAGGGTTGTTTTCCAAAACCGTTTATCGTTCGAACACTAAGTCTCTCTTCAACGTATTATGTGTATTTGATTTCCCGTCCCTTTCTCCGCCGCCCCACGGGTCGTCTAAAAAAAAGGGACTGTACACACACATACACACAATTTTGTAGACGCGCGAGCAGTTTGCGCGGAAAATTCTAAACACACACGCACACCGCGGCGGCGGCTTCTGCCCCAAGAATCCATTTTCGTGGGATTCCTTAAACGCGAGCGCAGGGTTTCGTCTGAATCGCCGTAGGTTACAGCGACTGCCCGCGATAATTTATTTCCGTTAAATTTACAGTAATAATCATGTTTCATTCGCGCATACGTAAATATTGAATTTATTTTCTCCACACAGTATTATATTCGTAAAGTTTCGGAGGAGAGTTCGTACAGGGACAACAACGGAGGACGTCGAAGAATTATGATTCGGTCGAAACTCGCAAAATACTCGCCGAGATTTTCGAACCGAAAATCGTATGGAAATATATTTTCGTGGTCGCAGAAATCCGGTAGGACTGCATAATGTACGCGAACACTTTTTTTTACGTTTTCATTGTTGTACGCGGCTTTTCTTCTTCTAATATACGCGGTTTAAAAGTACGAAATGTGCGCGTCAGAATTAATTTTTTAAATTTCTAGTGTATAATAATAATAATAAAAAAATGTCGTTGAAAATTAAACGCGTGATATACAAGTAAAGCGTCCATAACGCCGAGGTTGCCGACCATCCCCGGATGCCGCGAGATTTCATTCGATCGAACACGGTATTCCAAAGGGAAAATAAAACCGATCTCTATTCTCGCTGTTGCGTACATATAATTTCCAAACAGTTATTGACCGGGAGGGAAAAAAAACGATTGAACGACTGTTTCCAAACGAACCGCTTACATATTATGCGCGTAAAATTATTACTCATATGCCCGTTAGAGTTGCGGTGAGTCGGTTTTGGAAAAAAGATACGATTTTTTTGTTTTTGTAGCCATTATATTATATAGAGTCACGTTGTGTCCTGCGCACAATTATATCGCTATATAAAAAAAAAAAAACGAATCTTTCGGTTTTCTGCAGTGCTACGTGTGTTTTTATTAAAAAAAAAAAAAAAAAAAAAAAAAAAACAAACAAATATTTGTATTATTTCAATTCGAAATATTTTATAAAATCGTTCGTAACGAAGACGAAGTTTTTTTCCGGCCGAAGAACCCCGGAGAACAATTATTATTATTATTATTATTGAACGTACGCCACCGATTGCCTCGGGACTTTTATAATAATTTCTGCGTCGTGTACATAATATATGATGTAACGGAGCGCGTATTTTTTTGCGCATTTTTCCAACGTTGTCATTGTCGATTTTTACAATTTTCAGGACCTTCACGCGCACGTCAAGGACGACGGACGTAAGCGTATAAACGACACGTGTAACAGCGACAGAAACGAAATGCATTGTATTATATATATATATAAACAAAAAGAAAACCCGTACACTCTTAGACGCCGCGTGACGTATATAGAATAAATAAAATAATAATAACGAATAATAATTATAAAGTCGTCGAGGACACGATAAGATATCATTTCATAATATACCGCCGGCTATTACTTATTTTTTTTTTTTTATACAATATATACTACAGACGACTCGACACGAGCACCCGGAAGACGAACATAATCCGCATATCCACGCATCATCATCATCATAATACAATGTATACACCGTGAACGTTGCGCAATATCGTGTATCGTCGTGCTGCGGCGACACGACACCAAAACCGTCGTCGCCAATATATTTTCTATTTTGGCCATAGTAGAAAAAAAAAGCGCGGATTAATTTCCCGTCGCATTCGATTAACGGATATTTCGTTATTGTAAATATATTGTATCGTTATTGTGAATATTTCCGCGCGACAATTGCCAACCGTTCCCGCGTATTCGTCGTCACAAACGGTTTTCGACGAGAAGTGTATCGGAATAATTGCGATAAATCCCCGCCGTCGGCCGAACTCCGGTGTCGAATGTCGTCTACGCGTAATTCGAATAAGAGGGGGGAAAAAAACGCGAGAATCGTCTTAATTTGATCGATCGCCGGAAGAGAAGAGATTTTTTTTCTTTTCGCCAGCCAAACTGTTAAAAGTCTTTCAAGAAGACATTTGAGAAGACAGCGTCGTATCAAATACACATAGCGAAACAGTATTTCGACCGCTGCTATACGAGTGTGCCTCGCCCGGACGTCGTTTCGAGGAACGCCAGTTGGGAAACACTGCCCTGGCCCGGGGACGCTAAAGACAAAAAAAAAAAAAGGAAAAAGAGAAGTATACTGTGCCCGGAAGGTGTACGTTTCGTGTGTTATCGTCGTGCCGCGTCCGTGTTAGTCGTTACCGGTCGACAGGCGTTCAACTGGTGATTTACGGAGGTGACGAGTATAATACGCGCGTCGAGAACAGCCGCTGTCGCTGCGCCGTACGCAGTCCACAGCGGCGGTTAGGTTTCGTTCGGCCAATTTCTCTCTCTCTCTCTCCGTATATGTTTTTTTTTCTCTCACCGATACAATACGCATTAATAATACTCCCGTACTCGTAATAACGACGACCGAACGTAATGTTGTTGTTAATGATAATTATTAAAAAAAAAAAAAAACCGTAGATCGTGTTTTGTTTTTCGTCTCGGCAAGTTTCTTCTTCTTCTCATTCTATCGATGCTGCGATAGTCCCGCCGCCGCCGGGGGGGCCTTGTACGGACGTCGACGCGCTACATCTTGTAAATAATTATCCGGTAGCCGGACGATGTCAAAAAAAAAAAATAATATATTTAAAAAATAAAAACCAATCGATCCGTCCGTATTCGTCTATAACTATATATTATTATTATTATTATTATTATTATATACGCTACTTATATTATGTAATTTTTCTGTTCGCCGGACCAAACGACCGCGGAGGAATATTATTATAATAAACCGTACGAGTCATACATATTTTTTTCTTCTTATTTTCTGGATGCGATAATGTGCGCTAGTGTGTCAAAACGCCGCGGCGCACAATTCGTACGCTCATAAAGGAGAGACGGAACAAAAAAAATTACTGATGAACGACAAACGAGAAGAAGAAGAAGAAGCCCTTGGGGGGCAACACGGTAGCACTCGATCACTCTCGTTCCGTAACCGGCCTAAACCGCGTCGATAGACCAACGTCCAACGGCGAACGTCTCCACTCGAAATCACGGTATTATAACTCACCGTAACGTTATTTTCGTTCATTTACAGACGTTTTCAATCGCAAAACTGTCAACGAATAGTCGAGGATAAGAACACGTCCCGGTCAAAGTCAAACACATTGATGTCATCTTCGTTATATAATTTTATCTCCTGTCCTGAACGGATGTAATCCTGTCCCCGTTAAGAGTCAAAAATCCAAACGTACTTTGCGTTAAAAACTCGGCGCGAAAATCAAGCCTGGCTTCGTTCAATTTTCACCTGTCGGTCTCACCCCGTCAATCACCGCATTCGATCAGACGAAAACGACTCTAATCGAACTTCATAGCCGACGGCCTGACAAGTGAATAAAGCAGACCGCACGGTCGTCCGACAATAGCCGTTAGAGCAACATTTTGTTCGTATTTGACTAGACGATAGGAATACGTGCGGTTTTTAAAGAATTAGCGATTTGGTTTAGGCTGGGCTCGAAATTTGGTGAGATCGATAGCAGTCGCCTGAAGCTTCTCACAAATCACCGTTTTCCAAACAATTAACGCGACCACTCGCATACACTTTGGTTTCTTCTAAAGAGCGTGTCATCTTTGTAGGCAGTTTTTAAAAGCGTTCTTCAGACCGCATTTTCACGGAGCACGAAAGAAAAGTTTACTGTTCGTGAGAATCGACAATTCAAAAAAAAAAACACCTCGAACACAACAAACAAGTTTTGTGAGAAAACTCATCACTGCGGGGCCGTGTTCTCGGGCGATGTCGATTGGTAGTTTGACTCGGGAGCAGAGTGCTCATATATAGATCCATCTAGTAGCAGAAATCTATGCTATTAACCGTCGGTACCGTATTCGACTCGAATAGTCAATTCCTTCGCGAACGAATTCACGAAGACCCTGTAAAAACGGTATTTGAAATTTTTTTTTTTTAAATAATTTATAATTTCGTAAAGTACACCTTAAAATTAAAAAAAAATTTGAACACGGTCAATTTATTTATAATAACAAATGTGCGAAATAAATTTGTAACAAAGAAAATATAAAAAAAAACCCTATATACGAGTATATTGCCGAAAACAACCGATAGTGAATCGGTAAAAACTATAATTTTTCACTGAGGGATGAAAAATGTAAAAAAAAAAAAAAAATTAATAAATAACAAAAGGAATACATTTAATATAATATAGGCATCGTTTTGTATTCCGTTACTCCGTGCGGTGCAAGGTGTCTGTATAGTAATTATAGATATTGTCGCAATTTCATCGTATAAACAGTAATATAATAATAATAATATACGATAGTTATAATATCACGTTGTAAGTGTCTGGATAATCTACGATAACGATGAAAACCTGTTCTAACAGGTGGTGTTAAACGAAATTAATTTAATGTTTCAAAACGCGTTAATTTTAATATTTCGAAAATATTCACAAAAAAAAAAAAAAATAAAAATAGCTAGAAATCATTTGTCATATAAAATCGCTAGAGGTTTGTGCTAATTATTACAGTTCAATTAAATGATAATAGTTATTATATTTGTACCTGTGCATACATAATATTATGTACGTGAGAATTCAAAATAAATTTACGAAAGTAATATTCGATTAAACGTATTTATACAACTCTTTTTTTTTATTGAAAATTTCGAAGGAAATTTCGATATTTAATTTTTCAATTATTATAAAGTTGGACTCCGCGGGATACATATATTATAGCTGTACAACATGTACATTGTTTATTATAATAATAATAATAATTATTATTATTATTATTATTATTATTATTATTATTATTATTATTTCTTTAAACATTTCTCGCCCGGAGTCGTATTTTGTTGTATAACATTAATTTACATTACTTGAACGTATAAACATATATTATGCTGATACGCATGACGTGAGCTGACGTTTGTGTGGATTACATTCGTATACGCACGGGAATCATGCACGTACGTGTATGTGTACAAATATAAGTATTCCATATCTGGCTAAAGTACACGTTGGATGATGTAAAACCCGAACAATGGAAAATGTATTAATAAATTTGAAATTGATTTTCCGCGTAGATTATTATCATATCCGCGTATTATTCATGCATCAACAGCAATTAAACGGCATAGAAAGTCTTCGTGTCAGAGTAAAATATCGATATGAATTAATGCGTACGTATATGAGAGTTAGTTTTAGGATTTAGACGTCATTTTAGCGGATAAAACGGGGAGAGAGAAAATGAAGTCTGAAATGGTTTTATGAGAGAAGTATAATATGGATAACGAATTATGGTCATGGTTCAAGAATAGAGTGAATTTTAATTGTAGAGAGAAGAATTGGTTGGGCAAAGAAAAAGTGTAGGTTATATGGATGAATATAATACGAAAGAAAAATAATAACGGCTATACGCTATTATAACTCGTGCGTGGGATGTCCTAACCGTGAAACGCGGACGAATTTTTTTATTTTTTTTTAATACGCGTTTTTATACAATAATTGTTCGTCGTAAATTACACCTACACAATTTTTTTTATTATTATTTCTCTTAAAATTAGGGGTTAAAAAATTCATAATAATATCGGATGAAAAATGAATAATGTATGAGTAAAAAACGAACGCTGTGCAATGTGTGTTTGACGGGACATTGAATATTCGCCGTCTAATAATCGCTCTACACCGGAATCTTCAAACACATCATATTATAATAATATTACTATTATTTTATCGTGTAAAATTAATAACTATTATCCGGTGTGCGTGCGCGCGGTTATTCGAATTTAAAACGCGTTCACCGTTTTACGTATGCCCATTTGCATAATATTTTTCGGTACTCAAATTCATTCATACGAACGCGCGTTAACAGTTTAATGTGTAATTTTATTAATCGCCCTCGAGCGCCGTGACCCGCGCGGTGGAGATACGAGTAATGTTATAATATGTACATTTATATATTATATATATATAGGTAGGCATTGCTCTTTGCGCGTAAGCGCAGGATTATATTTAAATTATACAACATACGTGTATAATATGAGTAAAGGTATCGTATATGCGTAATATTGAACACGAAAGGATAGAACGAGACGAAATACGCGGTCTTAGCGTTTAATGTATTACAAAGGGAGTCGCAAATGGATGGGGGGGGGGTCCCCGGGGACGATATTGTAATTTGTCCGCGATAAATCCCCGCTGTTTTTTCTTTTTTTTTTTTTGGTCTACATTTTAATATTGCCGAGACAATAATAATAATAATAATCGTTTATAAGGGGGGGGGGGGTTTAAAAAAAATTCACATGTTTTGTAAAAAAATAACTTTTTATTATTCAAGTGTCGCGTTCGATTTGAGGTTTTATTATATATTTCTCTTCATTGCCACAGAGGACTTACGACGAGCACGGATCGCTTAGCGTTAATTATTCTATTATACGATCGATGCGGCTATGATTGCGCGGTTAGACGAATTTCATAGGAGCATTCGAACGGTAAAAAAAAAAAATAGGATAAAAATAATGATGATAAGAGGACGCGTGTTACGAAGTCGAGAAAGGCGATGGAATAAAAGCGGACAATCGATTTTGTTTATGAAGAAGTCTAATGGAATGGTTTGATAGTTACGAGAGCAAGCGAGCAAAACGCTGTATATGTATATAAGGACGACGCGGAGGATGTTATAAGTCGAATGGAGTTTTCTATGTAATAAATCGCAGGACTTGAAAAATCTCAGAGAACCGTTCGAAACGTTCGAAACGATTTATTGATCGGGGTAACACAAGATGAAAATTCCGCGCGAACTACTTTAAATGAACACCGAATGAGTTTCAAAAGGTCTGCAACGTAGCTGATTTTAAAGTGCTTATAGTTTTATCAAATTTCATCGAGCGTCGATTGAAAAAAAAATTAATAAAAAATTTTTTTTACACCCTTCAATTTCTTTTATCATTAAATAGCTCGATAACGAATAAATCGATAGCCGTAAAGGATACAAACGAATACGCGATACTGAAAATTGCGCAATTCGCAATAATTGTGAAACGTATAATTCTACGCAAAGCTGGCGAACAGTGAAGAATATTAAAATTAGTAATTCCTTATTCGTGTTTGAAAATACAAATTATAATATATTCGTTGTAATAACGTAATAGCTGGTATTATATACTCGTCGAGAGATACCGTCAAAATGGTTTTCGCGTGCTACGCGGTATTTTGAACGATTAGAAAAAAGTGCGGTGTTGAATATATTGATTTTTCAGTAGGTAAACGAAAAAAATTCACAATTCCAATACTGTTATTTATCACGGGGAAATCAACAAATCATCGTCGGACGTCCTGTCGATATCTCACGTTTTTTTTTTTTAGCGATGATTTTTATTTGATAAAAACACAAGTCGCCGGCGGACACAGATATTAATATGCGCAAACAACAATAATATTGTTTTTAACGTGATATTCGAACACCGAGCACATTGATTCACAAAAAAGAAAAAGTTAATTGTTTAAATCGTATATTTATTTATGAAAATCGAATGTATTATATCATATTTAATTATTTTCATAGACAAAAAAAAAATTGTCTCATATTTAAAAATTAAATGACTTTATTACCTATCTGCACATTAATTTTTAACCACTGTAACGACATAAAGGAATATTTTGATACCTAATATTATTTAGTGTCCACTCGATGTGGTTATAGGCGAGTTGTGAAATTTATCTTTTATAAACAAATTCAAGTAAACCTCTATTCATATACCATTCTCATACGAGTATGTTTGGTGTACATTTTTATATTGCTCGCTTGGTCGTTGTCCGTGTACACGGTACACGTATAGTTTATCAGTGTGGGTTCGTTTTTTTTTTCGAAAATAGTTCAAAAAAATAAATAAATAAACGAAAAGTACGAAAATTTCAGTAGTAGTAAAATTATTACGCGTGCCGCAACTCTAATCGCAAGAATGCGTGCGGAAAAACGAAAATATCAATGTTCACGTCGGCAAAAGTTTTTTTACCGCATAAAAATGGTTCGTAAAAGGGATGAAATAAAAAGTAAAAATAACTCCCCGTTCGTTTACGACTCAATACTTACTCATGTACAAGTGCACCGTATATTAAAAGTTTAATTTACTGCGTATTATTATTATTATTAATTTAAACGATTTAACTAAAACGTAATAAAAACTTTTCATACGCACTAACAAAATTTTTAGTCGTTGAACCTTTTATTTTTAAATATTTACATTTTTCGTGTTTGAATAAAGTGAAAAATTTATTTTCGTATCACACCGTGTAAACACACGTGTAAATTTATTTATCTGAAAATATTACGGACGCGTACACGGCAGCAGCGTGTAACGAATCGTATTTTTTCTTCTCTCTCTCTCTCTTTCCCTCTCTTTACTCTACGATTCTTGTGGTTATAATTAATTTCGAATGTTCTCGATGAGAAACGGAATTACGTCTGAAAGTAGCCATTTCGTAATGGAATACCACAAAGTAGTATTATTTTAAGTATAATATTATAGGCATAAGTATAGTATTAGTATACACATATTATATCCACGTACAAGTGTGTACGGGACATGACTCCACAAAAATACACTGCAGTAGTTGGATTAGTCCACCGTATTTATTCTAACCTAACCGTATATATTCACCTAACCTAACCTTGTACGCGACTGTGTCATTATATATATATACCACTCAATATAATATACACCACCGATTAAATCGTAATAATTGGGTGCGTTACAAGAAAAATGTCGAAAAAAGTATGCTAAAATAAAAAAATAGAAATATGTTCGTAAAAAAAAAATCGATTTTGTCAAATCTTGTTTCAAGAAATTACAAAAAAAAAAAAAAAAATGTGAAAGTTGTGTACAATATTTGAGTTGAAACGAATTTGCATCGTCGTTATTTATCGTTTACTATACGAAAAAAAATTCATAATCGATCAATAGCTATTATCGTTTGGATTAAAATATTACAGATACGCGTGTACTCTCCGTAAGTGTATACTCTTATTTTTCAAAATACACACATACACACACACAATAATATCTTATAGAATAGCAACAGCACGAGAGAAGCCTGATATATTTTGCGCATCTCAACACGAAGATAAAGCGTGTCAAAATCGTTGCTCTATCAAAATCATACGAAAGTGATGGCCACAGTTTTTTTTTCAAGGTACTCGTGTGTTTGACAAAGCCAAACTCTATGTATGATCGTACTGCATTATTGTACGTCGTGGAGAAGCGAAAACTTAAAGAAGACGGAAGCTCACACTCGCTCGCATTGGATAAAATTTCGGAATCGCGAAATTCGAATCGTTAAACCCACCTCGTATTTGCCTGCAGATCAGTACGTCTACATTATATAGTTTCCTCTTTCCGTCAACTGAAAATTTGCCTCGGAGAAGGAGGAGGAGGAGGAGGACCGAGATTTCCATCGCGTAAATGACTTTTCATTTAGAACGGTTTTATAGTTACATATATAGCTTATCGAAAACGTGTATATCGACACTAAAAAAGACGGTTTCGGTGGACCATCTGGTCCATCGAGTGCGTTCGGCGGAGAGCTCATTTTGACAACGCAGAACCGTCCAGAAAAACCGCCATGGAAACGGAATTAGAAACGTGGACGGGACGGTGATCTCTTGAGTGGGAAAACGCGTGCCGAATCTCATCCGACGGTTTTAACAACGGAATAGACTCGAAGTATCATTTCTTCTTCCATTCCCACCGTTGATCGGACGTAGACGTTTCGACTCGGGTACTGACGTACTGCAACGACGGACCAGATGGACGGACCAGTTAGCGTCTCCGTCGGCCCTTACAACCGGAAAGACGTAGAAGATAATCGTCGGCTACTGGACGATTGCGACAAAAAGCGACGAATCCCGGCCGAAGCCGCGCAAAGGTCTTGCATGACAATGATTCGCCGAGACAGCGGGAGGATGACGAAAGAGAATGGTCAAAAGAGGCCGCCGCAGGGACCCGAGCCGGATCGGATCGTCGCGGAGGCGGTAAAAAGACGAGGCGAATCGTCGAATCCTGCGGACTCTCGATCGTAGAGAAATCGAAATGTTATCGCGTATGGGCGACTGTCCTACCGGCTCCCCATGAATATACCGGTCGTATTTGTCGAAAATAGACGGCGGCAGCAACTGCAGATGTATCATCATCACACGACGTTCCACCGTTGTTGTGGGTTAAAAGTCGATAAGTAAGAAATAAAAAAAAAAAAACATAGACGGTAAGACAGAGACGGTGTTCGAGCGGAAAAATACTGGTTTTTTTTTTATTTTCTTATTAGAATTCCATAAATCTATCGGACTGTTCCGTGCGGTCGTGTACGCCACGAGACGACGGCAGCGTGGGCGTGGGACACGGCAGCGTAAGTCACGTTCCGTAGATTTCGTATACGCGCCGAGCCGCTTGCACACGACGGCCGCGGACGACGCCGGGCCCGGGCAACCGCAGCCAGGCGTGTTTGACGGCGAGCGGAGACCGCGGCCTGACCCTTAGCGGTAGGCGTCGTGTTTTATATTCACCGTACGCGCGTAGCCGCAGAAGGAGCAGCAACTCCCGGATTTTTACTATCTTTTTATTTTAATCTCTGCGTTCTCTCCTCCGTCTTATTATTATTATTATTATACACGTATTACAGGTACCAGTTTATAATAATAATAATAATAATATACCGGCGTTATTGTGAACGTCGTCCTCTTTCCTCGTCGTGTATTTTCGTTCGGTTTCCATTGGGTTTTAATCGTGTTTTCATTTATTGTACACGGCGCGCGCACGCACGCCTCCCATTTCAGTTTTCTTTCGGAAAAAGTGTAGCGAGCCGCTGATGACGACGTTTTCCTTGTGTATCGCTCAAACGAATTTTAAGGGCCAAACGCGAGCGATTATCACGATTCGGTGCGCAGCAATACACATTTTGTCGGTACGATTAAAATGGTAATAAATAAAAACTCGGGATTTTTTTTTTTTTTTTGATATATTTGAAAAATAACGCGTAGGTCCCGTTTTATTACGCGATTTTCAGCCCTTTGTAACGACAACTTAATTCGACATCGTTTACTATGGTGGTGCGAGCGAAATGTCGACTAATGGGGTTTTCGGTGCGAGGTCGAGTTCCCGAGACATCGTAGAAATAAACAAAACTATACAGAAGACAGGAGAGGGGGACGCATTAAAACGAAAAATTAACTCTTTTATGACTTAAATAGCACTAAAACAGTTGTTATAAATTTGAAGAAATTCGTTTGTGAAAATGTGCGTATATATCATTTATACTACAGAGATTTACGTATTCGGTGTGAATTTCAACACTCCTAAAATTCTGGTAATTTTTTTTTTTTTACACGTTGTTCACGGACTCTATTGAAAAAATCAATGTAATTGACTCAAAACACCTGCCGATGACCGCAAAACAATATTCAGAATCATTTAACGGCAACAGAGAAAAACGTTTTAAATACCATTGACTCCACTGTACAGTCGTAGTCCTTGTCAGAATTGAGTTAAAATCGAGTCATTTTGGAATACGAAGAACAACAATACCGCATAAGATATCTTGTTACAAATTATTGGACTGTTTTCGCATCAAGCGAAATGTCCCGAGACGCTGTAAAGTAGCCGGACCGGTCTCTGTTCTTCGTAGGCGAACGCTTGCTGAGAAGAGCTCATTAGACCGTTGTGGTCGTCATATTATTGCAAATAACCAAATGTGTTTTCTTGGACGTCGCAAAATACATATTTATACCGTTCTGTATAAATTATAAGTGCGGAATTAATAAAATATAAAAGTGCGTGGACTATGAGTTTTTTTTCTTCAGAAAATGTCAATAAAATCGCGTATACAATTTCCGAAGGAGGTTATATTTTACGTTATTATTTGATTGTTAAAACGCGTCGTAAACTAGCATTATTTCTGTCACTGCAATCAATGACGCGTATTACGCGTGTTAATGTCACCGTTATTTTATCGTCCTTTTCCCGGTAACACAAAATATTGTTCTAACGGTCCCCTATTCCAATGCCGCGTTCAGGTCGTTTCTTTTTGGTCGCAGACGCATCGTCGTATATTATTATTATTATTATTACGAGTCGCATTTAATAACGCGTCAATATGTTGCAATAAATTTGATAAACTCGATATCAGATCCATATATATAAAAAAAACAGTTTAATATTAAATGTGGTTATTTATTTTAATAAATTGTAATAATAATATACTTTTTTTTTTGGTGAAAGGCGCGTATTTATACGATTATTCGTTAAAATATAGAATGTAATAAAAAATATGGGTTTTTGATAGTGAATTTTTTAAAAATTTTTGTGTCTACATAATATTCCTATAGATCGCTCGTCGACGGATTAAAGGATCATTTTACAGATAATATTAATGTTATAATGTTTCAGGCGAGCATTGCATTTCAGAAATGTAAAAGTTCTATACACAAATCTAATATTTTATTAATTTATTCTTATCGGAGTATTTATTATTTTACTTTAATTCGGCACCGAATCAGCGTATCTACCGGACGAATTTATATGTATTGCGAAAACTGGGAAAAAAAAATAATAATAACTACTGCAGTTCGTTTCGTTTCTTCTATATATATATATATATATATATATGCGAAAATAACTCGTAACGACAATAATAATACTTTGCGCGTTACTTACTTTTCGTTTGTGATAAGACATTTTTATACTGTCTAAAATACGACGCGTTATAAAATTTTAGCTGAATTTATAAACGAAATTCTATGTAAACATTTACTTTAAACTTGACTGTATAAAATATATAACGCGTTAAAAATTAATTTACATTATTTATTGTGTAATACGCGACGGCCCGTATGACTCGAAAAATAGTGTAAACATTTCCTTTGTGTTGTCTGCTTGTATGCCTTCTTAAAAAAAAAAAAATAAATATTATGTAAATGTATTTTGTCGACTATAAAATGGATGGTGAAATTGTAGTACATTTCGGAACTATAATATTCGTGTAGTATATATAGTTTGAAAAAAAAAATACTACAACTGGTATTAAAACTTTTCAAAGGAAAGTTTTCATTATTTTGGACCATCCCGTGAGACGATTGAAAGAGGTAAAAGGATGACGTCCTTTTATGTATTCCTTGCACAGCCACACTTCGACGACCGCGATAAGTATGCAAATATAAACGATAAATTATTATTAGATTTGCATATAAAATATTAGAAAAATAAGATGTCTGAAAAGGAGAGAGAGGAGAAAAACGTGTGTACGTCATCGACGTAATTTATAGTGGTTTTTTTTTTTGTTGTTGTTAATTTACGGCTACTGCATATAATTGGACGCAATGGCGGTTTAACGTGATATTAGAGGGGGGGGGAGAGAGACAACTTTTTCTGCTAATGAAATATCCAAATATAAGAATAATAACCAAGAAGAGAGAACTATGAGAAATTCAGATATGGAGAAACAAGAAAAGCTTCGTGTATGGAACGTAAACGAAATGACGATAGAACGTGAAAAGAAAGTAGTGGCATATAAATAAATAGCGTATTATATATATATAAATAGCGGTTCGAAACCACTTGATAGCTCAGTGTAGTCGTGGCGAAGCCACACACACACGGTGGATAAACGCCAACAACATCGTTCACCCCTGACCGCAGCAAAAACACTGTGTGTGTGTGATGTACACACTCACGGTGTTCTTGCTACGATTCTTGCTCACGGTTCTATACCGAGCGATCCGCCGGTTTCGGACCGCTATTTATACGCGTCTTGCTGCTGTCCCCCCCCCCTCTATGTTGTGTCGTAGCGCTATCTGGTGACGACTTTCGTTTCCTGTTTTATCGCGGTCGACCGACGCGCTATGTCGGTACGCGCGGTTGTTTAGTTTGACGCTGACCGAGTCGTACGCGCGTTTACTATATATTTATTATTTTTATTATTAATAATATCATATCGCGTATTTCAACGAATTAAAATTAAACAAATGATTCATCTTTCCTCTACGCGCATTCGCTTACACGTTTACTCGTTTATTTTACACGTCTACTGGTTTTCTCTCACATTCATACATTTACTCGACCGACCGAGTTTGCCGTCAGCTAGCTAAGCACTATGCGCTCGATCACAATCGATAATAATAATAATCAGCGCGTATACCACATGCGCTGCTGATCCTCGGCCGAGGACTAATTCCAGCCTTATAATTGATGTTCAAAGAGGTGGCGGGCTGTGAAAATGAAACATAGCCCCATGACATAATTGGACCAACTTACAAGTCGGTATTGTTGGCTCAGAGACAAACTAAATTTAAAATTATCAAATCCTAAGCGGGGTAGGGGCGATCCATCTATAACCACTGATTGTGCGTCAACATGCACGTTTAACGTCGAATGCCATTTTATTAACGCCTCAATTGCGAATAATAATAATAATAATAATTAATAAATAATACGTTCGGATAATGTATAGTGATCGACGTTGGGAAATTTATTTTTATTCGGTTAGGTGTCGAAATGAAATATTTTTATATCACATATTACGCGTATAACTGTTTTTCAATGACCTTTGTCTATCGTCTACAATCTGTATAAATACGTCTTGGAAAATACTCGATACGACCTGATAATTTGTATTATACGAGTATTTTCGTTATAAAATATACCGCGTAAAAATAAGAAAATTAATTGTGCTTTTATTGTACACGATTTTTACTTTTATGTTTTCGCATGAGATTCTCAATGATAAACTACAGTCTCGATGAATGTCCGTGAACACGGATCACGCATCAGTTGTTCAACTGTCTGAAAATTTGTTTTGCGCAATATCTGCAGTGATAGATACGCGATTTAGAGGCTGTAACGCGTGCCGCGGTTGCGTTTTATATTAAATATATTTACGGCATTGGACATAGATCTCTATCACGATCTCGGGTACTTTGAATTATGTATAAAAAAAAAAATAAGAAAACGCGCAAAAAAAAGTCCCGTAATCGCGGATTAATGTAAAATATATATAGTGGGTAATTTTGTCTACAATTTGTAGAAAACGTGTTGAAATTACTTAAAAAAAAAAACGGATTTCGACGATATGAGATTTTTTTTTTAAATCCTTTTGATCCCGATTTGTACGTCGGCGAAACGGGCATAAAAACATTCTAAGAAAATCGTTTCGTTTGAAATTTATCGAGCGCTGATGGCGATTCGCGAGTGATTGCCGGAGAAATCGTTCGTCAAAAATTGTTCGTCGTCGTCGTCGTCGTCAGTTTTCATTACGCGATGTGAAACGATTGCGTAATAATAATTCGAAAAAAATCGCCGACGAAAAACGTTTGTTGAGAAAATAACAAATAGGAATGAAATTTACCGGAAAGTATGTTTAAAGAAAGGGTAGTAGAAAATTATTGTGTTTCGGAATTGAAAATCGAGGAAAACCTTCACGGTAGGAATTTTGGAAAATATAACGCGGGAACACGTTAAACGCGAGAAAATATTTTGCAGAAGCCGTCCTTTAGTCCGGCTTGTTTATTAGACATTTACAAATGTAAAAATCGATACCGGAAATATTAATTATTTGATACAATTGTCTTACATTATATTAAAACAGCGATTTGTTCGAGACATCTAAAAGGAGCTTCTCGTTCTTCCGTCATGCAACTGCACGTTTTCAAAATAAAAGCACTCGTGTCGAATAGTTTATATTTCAATCGTTCGTAGTCCGCGATTAATTTTTCAATACTATTTCGTGTGCTGTCTTCTATTTCTCTATGCCACTAATACTGTGCTCGAACACACGTTCGTCGGTATTTACGAATAAAAACGAGAATTTATTACTCTGATTTCGATTTCAAGCAATTCGAACCGATTTCAAAACTTTAATGTATTATTTCCTTTGGTAAAATATAAGCATTCTTGGTTTTTCTCGAATTACGCATTATCCTTATTTTCGGATATATTTTTCTTTTCCTCCGCGGTTTTCCTATCCGTATTATGATGGCTTTTCTGCAGATTTTCATAGCCCGTCGTCGGATACGAGCGAGATTAATTTTTTCGGTGAACAGTCTTGACGCGGAATGAGAAAACCTATCGCCGCGCAGCACCTCAAAGCACATTTGGTGTAAAATATTATTACAAAAAAAAAAAAAAAATAAATAAATAAAATACGAGTGTATTTTATCGTCGCAGTACGCATTTGTATTCGGACGAATGTCACTCGGGGGAAATGCGAGTGTACTCTATTCGGCGGTCGCCGAGTCTTGAAGGGTTTGGATTTTCGTAAACGGTATAAATTCACAGTTGTACACGAAGAGTTTCTATGTAAAAAAAAAAAAAAAATGTAGTTTAGTGTATATCGTAATAAATCTTCGTCGTTGGTTCGCGCGCCATTTTCGCGAAAACGTTTTTCCAACTGCGATTCGGTGCGTCGATACGAGTGAAAAAAAAATCAGCGCCGCCGAAACGTTATCATTTATATGTGGAAAAAAACACAAAGAAAACGCGTCGTATATAATATCGCTTTTTTTTTTTTTTTTCGTCGCCCTATAAACGTATATTTTTCGAATAATAATAATAATAATAATTCGGGAATTCGACTCGCGACACGTTAAAATACATTGTAAATCGGACTTGGATTACTCGATTTTCCTCTTTCGATATATTGCGACCCGATGTCAGTATTTAACGTTTTCAACACGCGCCTCTGTATCCGCGCAATACGTCTGATTGTCACGTTTAAAATCGTAATAACATTCGGTCTCATAATAGTTTTAACATTCGGAACGCAATTTCCTTTATTTATCCCCGAAATATCGCGTGTGCGTATAGCACAGTCGTCGTCCTGCGCCGGTTTCAATACCGTACGTAAATATATAATGATTTAATGACAGCGATAGAGGGAGCGAACACACTGCACAGGCGGCTCGTCGTTGAAACTCTGGTCCTGTTGGCCAGTTGCTCGTTCGTAACGTAGGTTATAACGTTCGGTAAAAAAAAAAAAAAAATAGAAAACAGCTTGCACGCGCGCTCGCGATGATGTCGCGGTGTGCATTACGCTATAATAGCCATAATATGAGCAATGCGGACAGTATGATAAAAACATGTAATAGCGTGTAATATATACGACGCGCAAGGGCGGGCCGAGTTTTTTTTTCTTCTTCACTTGGTTACAATTAAGTTATGAATAGAAAAGAAAAAAAAAATCAGGAAATAAAAAAACGTGGCTGACTGATCTGTATCAACGCACGGCTTAAACCACTGGACCGCATCGGGCTGACATTTGGCACACTGTTAGCTGTAACGACCGTAGGCGTCCGCTAAAAAAGGATTTTTGAAAATTCTACGCTTAAATGGGTTAACCTGGAATTGTGTAAGAAACGCGGTTGTACGGGAGAAATACCAATTCCGACGGCGGCCGCGTTTCGCAAACCGTTCCTCCCGTATCACCGCATCGTCGTCGTCACTGTTCTCACGCGAATAATACGCGATAATATTACGTTTTATTTTACAACTCCAACACTGCTCTTACTGGGTAAAACTGTTCACGGGGGCTAGGCCGGGTAATTCAGTAATTAGTATTATGTTGTAGAGCGAAATACCGACTGATTCCTCTAGTTTACCATTATTCGTGTCACGAATCAGCGAAAATGCTGATCACGAATGGCCCGCCGCCGAAACGTCCAAAATCGAATTCGCGGGATGACATGAAGTAACGTTCAGATTCAAGTGTTGTTTGGACGACGAGTCTTATGCGGTTGAGTTTAGACGCTTTATCGTGTGGAATAAACATATGCGCACTGACGTTTGTGTAACACGCGCGCGATTAGTTTTAGTACGTACGTACGTGTTTGGTTTAGGTTTTATAGACGCAACGCGGTATCTAATAGTGTTTCACAGGGATCGGGACGGTCTTACGACGTAATATTATGACGCAGAGTTACTTGATTACGCGCTTTTATAGTTGCCGCCAGTCACAACACGGACGAACCACACGGAGACCGTTACGAACTACGGCTCCGTAGAAACGGCGAGCGGGGAAAATCACGAGACCGGAGCTACGGCTGGACGCGGAGAAGACCCGAGCGAAATCGTGTTCGGCTCTCGAATACAAGTTGGTCCACTTCACTCCTCTGTCATCCGGAATGAATGGTGAACGGCCAGCAGATCACACTCGGATGACTTACTTGGACGCATAGTAGTAGTCGACGACTGTTTTGCGCCCACCGAACGGGCGACGAGTAAACGTTTCTTTTTTTTCCCCCTTTCTCCTCCGTCCCTTCGGGTTTCGAACGCGACTATAATTATTTCCGATATAACAACGCAGCCCCGAAATTACCGCTAATTCGCGTTGGAAAACGACCCGCGGAGCCGTCGCCGTACGTTTTATTTTACTTTTCCGTAGGTCGTATTTCGAAAAAAATTAAAGGGGCGCGACGATCAATCAATCGACCGATAAAAACGTCACGTGTCTCATGTATTTATCTATAATATTCTACTCGCCGCGTGTACGTAAGTTTTTTTTTTTTTTTATACATATATAACCGTGCGCCGTTTTCGTCGTTACAAACATTACACTCTCGGAACCATATTCGATAATTTCTCTTTTATTTTTTAAATTTCTATTTTTTTTCCACGCGCATTTCCTTTTTTTTTTCTTCTTTTCATATCGGCGTCAGATGGCAGCTGCTACAGCGCTCCGTTCTCGCACATACTAGCCCACTAGTATTCCGCCGGGGGACGACGACGGGTGTTCTTCACTTTTTTGTTTTTTTTCGGCTCCGGCCCAGAAACCGCGCGCGCGCGCGCGTACATGGAATGAAATATTTAAAAAAAGGGAACTCGTAACGAACGCGCGTCCGTTCCAACGGTGTCGTGTTGACCGGCAGCGAGGCGATTTTCAAGAATCAAAACAAAACGCGCGTAGTGTTTTACGTGATCAATATTAAAATTGTATTTTACAATATATTATTAACGAATCGTGTAGTGGTGTGAATTACGTTTTTCGACGTTTCGATTCCAAGCTCGATTGTCGAGAACAAGAGACAAACCGTCGTTGTCACGAGATCATCGGATCTAAACTCTGCGCGTCTCCCGCGCGCGGAAACGGCTTTAAAACTATATCGACGCCAGCGGACAGAGATCTTTCTCGGTTTCCAAGAGTGTGGAAAAACTGCGTGAATACGAACCCGCGTCTAATGAGTAGATTGTCATCGCCGGATTTACGTACATAACGTCAGAAAATACGAACTGGGAACGGACGCGATTAAACGGTTTGCAGCGCGGAAAAAGCGAACGATTGTAAACTCGCGTCGATTACAAACGATTCTAATATTGTATTATATACGACGTCGTCGCGGTGGTGGAGCACACGTTTTTGTAAACCGGCATTCTTCTTCTCTCGTGTCCGGAATCACCAAATCAAATGCTATTTCCCCAGTAATCAGCAACGTACATTGCATTATCATTTGCTAAAATCAGGTCGTTTTTCGTGCACTTGACCTTCGTATTTGGGCAGATTAGTAAATGTTCGGAGTTTTGCGTCATCCCACAGTCTCACACTTATCATCTGCGCTGAAACGCCATTTCACGAGTGCCGCCTTGCACCTGGTGGTTCCCGTTCTAAGACGGTTAAGAGTTTTCCGTATAAGTTAGGGTAGATGAAAGCCGGCGGATCCTTCCTCTTTGATTCCCAGTGGGTAGCTGATCACTTTATCTTTGCACGGGTTTTAGGTCGAGTTTCCAGCTTACTTGTTGATTTTAAAAAAACTTTTCCGAGACTCGATCCTGGCTGGTTGAGATGGGTGCGCGTACGTTGGGTGTCGGGGGTTCTACTTGTTGTTTTCTTTTTTCAACCTCTGCAGTCGGCATAAGACGATAAAATGCGTGAGATAATATTACAGCGTTTTCTCGCGTCAACGATCGAGAACTACGAATGTCTTCGCGAGTTAACTCACAAATACAAATGGACACTTTTGGCCGAACCATCGTATCCGGTTCGATCGGGACCCGGTGTTCTGCATGCCACGTGGAAAAAACGTTCCATGCAGTTTGAATTTACGATTGAATCGAGCACCGGAATGTAGTGTTTAAACGGCGTGTGTTTACATATAAATTACAGAAAAAAAAAAATTAACAAATATTATTATATAATTATATATTTTATATAAAAATAATGTGTTAAAAAACGAGTCGTTTTTTTTCGTTTGTGTTTTCAAACAGCGTTAATGCCATATCGTTATAAATAGCTTAATCGATGGGTGGGTGACACGCATTGAATGCGGCAACGATCCGTAACGAGTTCTCTGTTGTTGATATTGTAATTACGTATTTAACCGTTCGTTTCCTCTACATCGTCGCGTGCGTGTTCGTCGTGTATTTCAAAGAATACGCGATAGAAATTTGTTTTACAGTAGGAGAAAAAAACGCGTCGCTCTCTATTAAAAAAAAAAAAAAACGAAAAAATTCATATTTTTTTTTTATTATTATTAAATTATCGCCATCGGGAATAATTGAAAAACGTTTGATAAAAATAAAATCGCGTCTATTTTTATAAAAATTAAATAAAAAAAAATTCGTTGGTTATAATATATTAAACAAAAAAAAAAAAAAATCTCCGAATTCGCAAACATTTCTTTTTATCCCCCTCCTCTTCTCCCGATCGGATACGAACGTTCGGCTATTTTATAACAGTGGGTTCTAAGCGCGATTTTTTTTTTTGTTTTTACTTTTACGGTGAAACGACGCGTTGGAATAAAAAGCATTTGTTTTTAGCGTCAGAGGCGATAAAAAAGTCGCGTGGATCAAACGGTTTGGCGCGGATTTCCAGACTGTCTGGTGTCTTCACACACGCGATAATGTTTTCTACACGACGCACAATATCATGATAAACGAAGCACGGGCAGCGCGCGTTAACCAGACCGATACGTGACGGAGTGGACCAACACGAATTACGATGATGAGAACGGTTAAAAACGCGCGTATTATAATAATAATAATAATAATCGTACGGATTAGAAAAAATTATTATTATTTTTTCCCCGTCGTTTTCTCTCGACGCTTTTAAAATCCACATCGATAGTACATCGATTTATCGTAATTCATTATTATTATTATAATGTACACTGGGCCGGGGCGCGGACGATTCGGAAAAGGCCGTCTCGCGTATACAATAATAACAGTAGACGCGCCCGCCGATATCGGACGGAGACGTAATTTTTTTCCGTTCTCCGTTTTACATATAATTTTTACATATACGCGTTTGACCGCGTTATACACTCTACTGCGTACCATCACCACCGCAGCAGCAGCAACGACCCGTTCTAATGTTGTCATTAAGTAATTATTTCGTATACGCTCGCGTCCGTGTTAATCGCGCGCACTGCTTCCCGCTCTGCACGCACCGGGGAATAAGTTATAATAACATGCTTCGGCGTCGTATAATATTATTATAGGAAAGAAGGAGTTTATTTTTTATTTTTTTTTGTTTCTTTCCCTGCCCTTTGCACCGCGGTGGACGGAAAATCGGACGCAATTTCGTCTCGTGGTCTCGCTATTACAGTACAATCTCGGCCGGTTATTTTTATTACATGTATACACACGCCGTTTATTACGTGTGTGCACCGGAATATTATCGATACGATAATTTGCCCCGGTAATAGCGGAGAAGACGACGACGACGACGCTAACGCTGGACGGCGCCCCGATCGCTGACGGACGACCGGGGTCGATATTCAAGAATATTCCATAACAATTTTCACGTGTGTGAATAATATAAATAAATCGAGTAACATATGAAAGAAAACCACCGAGTGTATACTGCTGATTATTATACAATAATAATTCATACGTCGATACGGTTGTTTGCTCCACCGTTGTTGCTCGTATTTTTTCCCGAAATTATTACTTTTTACTCGTTTAAAATACGACGGAAAACGTATTCGATCCCACGTAATTGTCCCGTAAAGTAAATTTCAAAAAAAAAAAATTCTTTTAACTTCAAATGTGTTGAACTATTCGAATTATTATAAGTGCGATTGTTAAGGGCTGACGGATTTTTCACGGCGCGCATCTCACGCGCTCTTTCGAAATCTAAGGAATTTTCTTCTTATAATCACGTTAAAAATTTTAGCCCGAAAATATGCACCGCAGTAGTATTACCGAAGTTCCGCTCAGTAGCTGAGATTTATTTCAAAAAAGTCCGAGACACAAATCGGAATAACGTTCACACGAGCGACATTCGCCGCGACACCGGCGGCTCGTTACCCTCGTCAGTTTTTCCATTTGCTTTCCGAAAAAAAAAAAACGAAAAGACAATTTTATTCATTCGTATCGCACGCGCTACGCAATAGTTACGGATTTCGCATCACGTCGTTTACGCCGTACACGCGTCGTGTAATTTATAATATAACGTTGCGTTTGGCCTCTGGTCACAAAAAAAAAAAACGAAAAAAAAAATCATTTATAATAAACAAAACGCGAGGCGCACGCGTCTTCACACTGGCGCGATATAATAATTCTTACGCGTTTACCTCGGGGATGATAATAGTCGCATAAACGCACGCTGTTTATACGACTAGTTTTTAAACAAAAATTTTTTTTTATTATTATTATAATTATTATTGTTGTTTTCGTTTTAGAATAATAATTTTCTTTTCTTATTATTCATACGATTCCGGGAGTACGTACGCTTCCTACTTATTACTTGTATATATATATTAATATACGGTGAATGAAAGATGTTTCGTGGCCCGGCCAACTGGCCCGGAGGCTTTGAGACGACCGGTTGTTGTCGTCTCGTATTTATAGAATAAAAAAAATTATTATACCGATGGCGCTGGTAGCCGCGAACGTTCGACCGTAAAATGTCGTATACGACGATTTTGTGCTACTATTTTATAATAATATTGTAATAATAAATTTTTTTTTTTTTTTTGACGTATACAAAAACCGTCGGTTTTTTATATATATATATAAAATATAAAAACATACCTACGCATTATACGTGTGTATATATACCAGCGTTCGGTGTACCACCGCGAGACTGATGATCGTCTGGCCGGTTAATGATAGGTATCGATGAAATTATTTTGTACGTACAAAACATTCGGTAATAAATAACGCAATGCGTAATATTATATATATATATAAATCTTTATAAAATCCGACCTATGCTTATACTACACAACAGTAAACGTCGTTCGTGTATGTAGAAAATTCAAACCGGGAGCCATGCCGCGTAAGCGTTCAATAAACGTTCCGAATAAGGAGAGGGGAAATAACTTTAATAAATTACCATCGTTTTATTTCATTTTTTTTTTCTTACTCGTTTATATATCCGATGTACGTGTGTAGTCTGTTCGAAATTTCCATAAATTCCTACGACGCGTATTATTATTTTGTTATAATTTTTCTTTATAATATCGCGCCAGTCTTCCACGACGAATATTATCGAAAATCCGTTCGGCGTATGGATTTCCCCGTTCTGTTTCTGAAATACAAATCCACATTATGTTATCCGTCAAACTATATGTAACGAGATGTAGAATTTAACGATTCGTTAACTTTCGATGAAATATTATCGACTCACACCGCCCCGTCACCGATGTAAAAAAAATAACGGATATTACAGAAAAAAAATATTTTGTTTTTCTTATTTCATTTATTAGAAAAATATTTTATCACACGAGGAAAATTATTCAATAACTTTCTGAATTCACGCGCCACCGTCGGTATATTAAATGTTTTTTTTTTTTTTTTTAAATTCAAGTCGATTTTCTTTTATACAGAATTACGAGTAAACGTCACCGGTCGTCTTAAACAAATGTTTTGATTTTCTTTACGTTTTCAATTTTATTCGAAATATTTTATATATATATATACGAGTATATACATGACGGGATATCGTGCGTATATTTGTAATTTAAAATAATTAATGTCATCGGTTTCAGTCCGAACTGGTTTCGAGAAAATAAACTATTCGCTCACGTTGCACAGGAAAAAAAGGCCTTTAATTACGCCGAATCTATGCCGTATGAATTTATTTTTTAATTCACAAACCGCGAAATTTTCATATTTCGACACGCTATGCGTATTCGATACGCACGCATATAAGATACATTAAAATATCCATTTGTGTACAAAAGTATAAAAGTAGTTTTAAAGTCGAAGATACAGCCGACTGGTGTGATATATAAGTATCTATTTTAAACGTCGAAAAAAAACCAAACGAAAATATTTCAATAATTCTTAATGAATATTCAATACTAGATGAATTATTAGCCAGTGAACAGTTATATTAACAACTTATATTTACGTTGTTGTTAATTTGTATTTATCGACCGCTAATTATGTATTCGGTTTGGTTCAGATCAAGGTGCTTATTACGATAAATAGGTACACTGGATTATTGTTGTTTTTAATTTCAAATAGTTATTATTTTTTTCGCGTTTGAAAATGTTTTTAGAACATGACGTAGTCTTTTGTACACGACATAATAAGAACAAATCGTACAGCGATTTTTACGACCGAGATATATTTATGTATACGATATATTGCCTCTATGGAAGAATCGTAAAAGTTTGGTTTCATGATCGACGACATTAAGTTCTTTATAGGTATAGGCTATTTCTGGATAAAGTCTTTTTCTTTAATATTAATTAACGGCCTCGGCGACAAAGGCCGTTGGTCAAACAGACGATTTTACATTAAATTACACGGATTACGTGGATGGACAACATTGAATTACAAATTGATTATTGGATTTCGTCACGAAGTGCTTAAATTTCGGAGACGTCGTGCGAGAAAGGTCGAGTAGAAAATTAGAATTTCCTGTACTCGGCGAGTGTTCGACAGGATTATTATTTGTAAATCGTAATTTTATGTTGTGTTTTAGTATTACTGCAAAGCGTCCCAGTTGTGTTCGATAAATCTAAAACGACAGTTTTCTCGGCTACGTTTTCTTGCCCGAACAAACAGAAGTATTTCGCGGCGGAGAATCAGAAACACAAAAAAAAAAAAACGTGTTTAGAACAAGTCGACGAAAAGAAAAAAAAATATATATATATTTAATAAGTTCGGGAATCGTGTTCGTGTATATTATATTTTCGACGACCTACGTCGAGCCGAGGAATTACGTCAAGTGGCAAACCGTCAGACACCGCGACCCTTAAGGGTCTCAACCCTCCAGAGGGTATTTTGTATGCCGCTCGCGCGATTGTTGTAATATAATATGTATACGCGCCGCTTTTGTGTGTCCTGCAGGACACTGCGGTTAATTTCACGGGCTGTCCCCGGACTTGGCAGGCGTTTAAAATCGGACGTAAATTATTGCTTCGGCCGTTCAGGCACCAGGGACGGAGTGTACAGCTACACTGTACTACACGTATGTTTGGTACACGGTCGCGGTGTATGAATAAATTTATACGATACACAGATAAGATTGCGGTCGGTGTACGAGAGATTTTTTTTGGTATTCTTTTTCCGACCAGCTTTTTTCTTTCTTTTTTTTTTTACGGATACGCGGATAATTTTTTTTTTTTTTTATTACATTTTCTACGTGTACCAGAGCGATGTACGAAAAACCGTTGTAAACGTTGATTTTTTTACGCGGTCAAAAATTGTCTCGGTCCATGCGAGAACGAATGAATTTGATGATTTTTTTTTTTTTGTTCTGATTTTTTTGCGATCTGAATATAAATGTAATTTATCGATTTCGACAATAACGAAATCGCCTTTTTTTTTTTTTTTTTTTTTTTTGTACAATTTTCAACACGAATTCTGTTTTTCGGGTGGTTTTCGGAAAAATTTTCGAATTTTTCTTCCGATAAGACACAACGAGAAAATCGAACAAAAAAAAAAAACGTTTCAAAAACCAAGTACCCAAGTGTTCAGTTTCCTTCGGGAACGCGTGACGAGAAATTCTTTCTAGATTCATTGTAAAACCGATATATTTTCCTCGTTCGGTTTAGAATGTAAGAAAACAAAAAAAAAAAAAAAAAAAAAAAAATAGGATTTTTAATCTCATAAATCTAAAAAAAAAAAAGTGCAGATTTCGTCCGAGATATCATATATTTTTAGATAATTGGCCGTTTGAGTGCGAGAAAAATCTTTTTCTTCTTATCCCGATCAAACTGTATTTTCATTTCAAAATTTTTCTTTTTTCTTTTTATTTCGTATCCGAGCAAACGTGTTTCGAGAAATCGTTAGTTTATCTTGTAATATTTTTACTCCGGGCGAGGGCGGCGGGGGGGGGGGGGAGGAAAAGTTAATAAAAATAAAAAAAAGCGTTCGCGGGATATTTTTTATTTTTTTATTTTCTCTTCCGACCGGTAGTTAAGGGGAAAGGATTTCTTATTATTATTTTTTTTTTTCCCCTCTCGACATTTCATAAATAATATTATCGTAATCACGTCACCGCGAGCGGTTATTATCACATTATTAATCCTTCGCCGTACACAACGTTATTACGGTCGTAAAGTCGCTGCCGACAAAATAACAAACGTGTATACGTGTAGGTCACACTGTCTCCGCATCGCCAAGTTTTCAACGGCACCCCGAGGCGCGGGGCAAACTTCGTTACGACGGCAAGCGCACGACTGTACAGCCGCCGGATACGCAGTCACTCTTCACGAAAAATCGACAAGGGGCGAGGGATGATGCTGTGTAATATTTCGTATAATAATAATATATACGACGGTCTCGTTGATAATAATAATAATAATTCGTATATATATATATATATATATTTGTACGTGAAAAACGAATCTCCACTCTCTCCGCGTCTCGAAAATTGACGTCGAAAATCGCATTATTACTTACTATCATCCCGGCGCGATATTATTATTATTATTATTATTATTCGTCCGAGTAATATATTATTTTTTTTTTTTTTTTGGAATGAGATTTTTCTTCTTGTTTTTTTTTTTATCGAATAAGCCGCCTCCTCCGAATAATTACGTCTCGTCGTACAAATTATTTCGTTTTCGTCGCCTGTTTTCAACACGCGATAATATTATAAGTGCACGCGCTTTCGCCGCACACAGTTTTCCCCCGCGCGGCGACGGAGAGAACAGGTCTGACGACGGGCACTGGGCAAACGACAGTCATAGCGTGTTTTGAGGCGACTCGATCGCCGAATAACGAGAGCGAAAAGTGAAGACGCATTTCCATCCATCGATTATTATTATTATTATTATTGATGGTCCCGATTCACATTCCCGGTGTGCCTCTTGCTTCTACGTCGTCGTAAAGTTAGACGATCCCCGCGGTCTTCAGCACGTTTCATACGAGAAATTATAGAGAAACGTATTTATTAATTTTTTTTTTTTTGAAAGACCGCATTAAACCAGAACGAAATGTTTAGCAGACGATTTTTTTGTTTTTTTGTTTTCTGTAATGTACATCAATAATAAACAAAATACACGCATTTAGTATGGTGGACTAGCGATACGAATATTATACAAATCATTGTCGGCTTTAATTGGCACTGCAAATTAAACGTCATTGTATAGATAATAACCAATATGTATATATTTCGTACCGAATTAATTAACATATTCGCTTAACGTTTTACCATCGGTTACAATTTCTTTTAATGTAATAAAATCGGAAAAGACTACAAGCAATAAAATTACCGGAAATTTCATTTCAGTTTGTGGACTGTAACAGCCGAAATGAATGTATATACGTCATGAGTAGACGAGTGGATCGATTCCGTCCATGCCTGGATTATTCATATTCGATAGATTTTTTTCAAAACCCAAAACAACTATTTCACGAATGAATTGTTTTGGAGAATAACGTTGGTGTTTTTACATTTCTATTGAAGATTATCCGTTGGTTATATCTGGATAAGTTTTTTGACGTCTATAAGAACACCAATAATTTCTTAAACAGTATGTCCGACGGAAATCAATGGGTGATGTTCGACGACTGGACAACTGATTTTCCTAAAAGAAATTAGTAAAATTATTTTAAAAATTTATTTTTACTTTTGATCGTAAAAAATTGAATAATGAATTTCGAACGCAACGATTGGAGCGCGAAATAATACGTGAAAATATCGGGTAGAACGAATAGAAATTCGTACCTTATTCGTCGGTTCTTATTTTTTTTCGTTACACATAATACCGTGTGCGCAGAGAACGCGATTTCATATTACCTTCATGAAATGGATGCAAACGTACGATGATAACTCGATATGACACAAAATTCACCTACCGGCTTATTATTATACCGTGTTCTCGGAGCTTTCGAAATGAATAAATTACCGAAAATAATATATACATATAAAAAATACCCATTTGATTTTAAATCCGCTTGTTTTTCGTACCGTTCTCCCCGCGAAGCGAATATACGTATACATTTATATAGACGCATAAAAACTGTTAACAACGTTTTAATCCTTTATAATCCCCGTTGTACATTAATATATTAATTTTATAAACATGCCAAATGCCCTATAAAATTAAAATAACAAAAAAAAAAAACCGTTAATCCGAATAAAACGTATTGCAATTAACCGCGTCGTTTTTGCAATATGTATAATTGTATATTTTTGTAACGAGACAAAACCGTGTTAAGATATTCGTCGGATCGCTGCAAAAAAAAAAAAAACAAAAAAAAAATTACAAATAAAACGCGCAAAATAACAAATTACGTCGTCTTAGATAGATGAAGCATGAAAATGTGTGTCTTATCCGATGAAAATATTGATTTTCACACAAGTAGATATTTTCTATTCGATAATGTTAGCGTTCAATTCGTACAGGTATAATGCGATGTGTGAGCGAATGAACATAAAATAATATTTACGAAAATCGAATGAATTTAGTATTTTTATATCGACCGATATAAAATACAACGATCGCGGAGACGAAAATATATATTTGTATTGATAAAAGTCGAAGAATTTCATGGCTAAAAGACAATAATAAATACGCTTTTATTGATTTTCTTGCAACGGTTTCATGTGTATTTTAAACGCGATTGAATCGCACACTTGTATTGTTTTAATCGAACGTGGTTTCAATTGTACATAAAACTGTCGCGGTAAAAAAATAAGAATCCGAACCGAAGGACTCGTAATAATTTAACGTTAAAAAGCTATTTTATATATGTTTTCCGACCGTAAAAAGTGTTATACGACCGTCGTGCACAAACGTATAGTATAAATTTATAAAATAAAAATGTTTCGTTACAGGTATGTCGTTCAATAGGTCAGCGTAAGAATAAGTAAATGAAAAAAATTCCATTGGTTCGCGTTGAGTTTACGAAATTAAACCAGTATCTCGGAACTTTCGTGTTTACATTTTTATTTTGTTCTTCTGCGCGTACACATTTTTGTACACTACTTATAATGGAATAGAACTTTTTTTCTCTTGATTTCAAAAGCAGTTATAAGAAATAAATCGTCGCGACGTCGCTATAATCCGGGATATCCTAATTTAATATTTATTTGTTCCCCTCCCACTTTTTACGTTTTTTTTTTCGCCGGTTCTTCGGCGTACCAATGTGAAATAATTTTTTTTCCTACACATAAAAAAATGTTCACGTTACGTAACGTTAAACGCGAACACCGCAGTGTAGACTCGCGTTTTCCGGTTTTCATCGTTCGGGTTTTTATTTCGTACGCCCTGCGTGTTGTGGACGTAGTCGAGCGATACAGCAGGAGACACGAGATGTCTGTCTATCTATACGTACAGCAGGAGTCGGTGAAGTGAAGGAGAAAAGGAAGAAAAAAAACATAAAGGTACAAAATCAATAATGAGGCTTCCGTGATGAACGCGCTTCGTGTATGCAATTAACTTCCGAAGAGGAAAATAACTACCGTATTATATAATAATATTAAAGTATACACGCGTATACGAACGCACCGTAACTGTGTTGTGTGTGATCAGCAGCAGCAGAACCATACGCGCAACTGACGGAATAGAACAAAGTCAATTTTTACCAGACAAATGTAAAATAGTGTTTCGCTGTTTTCGTATATTGTAGTTTACGAAAAGACGCGATGGATAACATCCGTTTTGAGAGATTTAACGCTGTGCACAAGTGGTATGCTCGATGACTCTTAGTATATGTTCATCGTATAAAACGTGCGGATTAATTATTGCGTACCAAAAGCTTCAGTTTTCGAAGAATTAGTTTCAAATATTGCCGATTTTCGATCTAATTCGATTAGGACTCTTATGATATTATGGAAAATGTCGACGATACTATTGTGAGTTTTTTTTTTATAATATTAGATATTTAGAATTAGATAAAATATTTTTAGAATAACTATTTTGTTTTTTATTAGTTATGAGTAATACGAATATGCCGAATATAATAATTATATTATTATTTGACCATATCAATATATATATGTATTTGGAGGAGGGGACGGGAGTGAATAAATTTTGTTTTTGAATTCCGTGTTAATAAATTAACACGATAACTAATATAAACAATATTGACGGGTTTTTTTTTTATAACAGTTTATTATACGTGGTATATATAAATACTACTGTATTTTTTATAATTTATGTGTGTAAAAAAATCTTTTTCTCTTAAACGTTTATCAAAAAAAAATCATAAATAAGTTTTAGTTTTAGTATTTACAGCTACTACTACTTGTTATTTTTTTCCGAAACGATTTCTCTTCAAGATAATAAGTATTTAAAATACTTTGGAAAAAAATATTTAAAAAAAGTGTTCGGAATTCCTTTTTATTCAAATTCTTCGGAATTCACAGAAAGTTTTTCACATCTTTGCCGTAATACTTTTTAGATTCTGCACAGCGGTATAGGAATGTGTTAGTTTTACAATAATGCGTTTTATTTATGTGTTTACCTAAAAATTCTACCAGAAGGGGTGCTTCGATCTTAACGTGTAACACTGTTTTCCGGTACCAAATTTCATCTAACTGGTACTATAAACACGTCATTTTTCGCTATTCTCAATAATAATTTTAATCGTCAGTTGTTTAAAAAATTATCGCGTACTACGTAATATACACTCGTATATGTCAAATGGACTATAATCGCACCTGATATTTTATTTTAATGGCAAAATATCACACTGAACAATAATCAATTCGTGTGTCGGGCGAACGTATCAGAGACTCCGGCAATGTGTTAATGGCGAGATAAAAAAAAAAAAAAAAAAAAGGCGATAAACAAGTGATTTTAGCGGCAAATCGCGTCCAAGACAACCGAGACGATATTCAGATCGTTATAACGACGACGGTTCGAATAAATTAGAACAACTCAATTTCTACATCCCGTTTCTCTCATATTCAAAAAAATTGCAAACGCTACGACTATATAAACAAATATTAACAATACGAAAATCTTCTCGTCAAAAATCGGCCCCGAAATTTTCAAGTCATATTTAAACGTTCAATTAAGTCCATATTCAATCTACTGTTCGTAAATCCCTCGAACGTCCGGTCCTCTGTCAGGAGCTGCGCTTGATCCAGAGTACCTTACCCAAAGCAAATCAACACAATATTTGGTAATGTCTTGCGATACACATTCAGTTTTATACATTGCTTTCGTACAAACCTATTATCCCAGTGTCATTTGCGCATTCGTATGACGCGTTATCGAAATCCGTTTGCACATTTCGTATCTCGTGTTTGCGCTCTCGCGTTCCATCGTCCAGTGTTCGTATCGGTTTCCACCGGGCGCGCGCATTTCGTGCCGTGGCGGCAAAACGTATATATACTTTGCGGTGGTAAATCTACTCGTATTATTATTATTATTACTGTTATTACGTCGTCGTGGTGTAGCCTTGCCACAGTGACAGAAGTCGTCCGGGACCGCGGCGATAATAGTACGACTATACGAAAATAATAATAATAACAGTTTTGTGTGTGTGTCGTTCGCCGCTTGTATATACACTCGCGTATGCGTTTCAACACGCACGTACCTCCTATCCACCTACCTATATGCGGATGATAACAATAATTATGTACAAGAGCGGAATTATTATTGTTTTGACGACTACCACCCGTACGTAATTTTTCTCTCTCTCTTCTTTCACTGCTCCCGTCGCCTTAAACGCCCGGCGTATAACACGCAGACCGGGCCACGACGAGACGCGGTTTCTTCTTCTTCTTCTTCTTCTTCTTGTGAATGAACGAGACGCCGCCGTCGAACTACTTTTTTCTTCTTTTTTTTTTTTTTTTCACTATCCTTCGCCGCGTGTATAATTATAATACGGAGTACACGCGTGCGCGCCTGTGATTTCCGTCAGCACACACACACACACACCGTTCACCTTAATAATCACCTTAATATTATATAAGTACACACACACACACACATCCTGCTCTTCGTCCTACTCCTTATGCGTGTGTGTGTGTGTATACTTTGAAACATCTCCGGTCCATCCGGTCGGTTTTGTGGGACGTAGAACGCGTGCGCTCAGTCAGAGTACGTACCACTCGTTCCCCATGTGCGTACCTACTGCGCAGTAGTGTGTGTGTGTGTGTGTCTTCTCGTGTACGTGATTCGAATTCGTGAGTCTATAGAAAATTACACCGTTCGGAAATCTGGATTCTCTCATCTCCCCCTCCCACCCCGCCTCTCGATTCCTCTTCGTTACCCGTTTTTATACGTGTGTGTGTGTGTGTGTGTGTAGAGGAAAGGAGGAAAAAAAAATTAACCGTGTGAAATCAGCCGCGCGATTAACCGTGTTCGTAAATATTTTGCGCAGTGGCGTATTCGCGGGAGTGACAGGTGGGGTTCGAGTCGAACCCACATCTCGCCCAAGGCACTGAACTCAAATCGCGGAACGCGCGGTGGTATCGATCGAAACACGATCTCGGACGGAAGGTGGTCGCCATATGCATTCCGTAAGATATGGAAGTCACGGAGGACACGGGGGGGGGAGAATTAAATTTTTTCCGCGATATTTATCGTGTTTTGTATTATGTTAACACATCGGTACACAAATCCGTACACAGTACCGGCGTCAGCACCGAAATCGGTTATTTTTACATAACGAAAACAGGAAAACAAAAACGGGATGCACAGTTAACTCCTATAAGGGTATAATGTTATACAGAAAGCGCTAAAAAAACTGTATTGAGTTCAGTGGTCCACGGACCCGACCGGGTTTGGACCATTCAGGTCTTTCCGCCACAACCGCCATCCGTCTCTGTCCACAGCGCCATCTCATCGCCGATACATTATTCCTAGTACGATAAGATATTTTTCAACTCTGTCTACCGTTGTCTTATTGCACGGTCTTTTGCTCCCTTATATCCATTTTGTAACTCGCCCGATTTTCAGCTGTACTTGTCTTAAACTAAAGATTTAATTTAATTAAATATCAAACGCCCGCAGTCCTGTCCGACAAATCTTTTTACTTCATCTAACACACGTGTCGCTCTCTCGTTCTTTTTTCGTTCGTATTCTCCTCCCGTGTTATTCTTTCATTCGGCGCCAAATATCTGCCGTAATACATTTCTTTCAAATTTTCGCAATGAAATTATCCATCAGCTCATGTTTAACGTGGAAATAACGCGACTGAGCGTATCGTTACTTTATATAATATATGGCGTCAGTATAGTCCTTGCCGAGTTAAATTCGACGCTATTAACAATCAATGGAGATTGAAACGTTTCTGGTTACACTCTAACATCGCGCTCTCGTGATTTTAAATTTGAAAAAAAAAATGGATTGAATTTTTGTAATTTATAAAACGTACATCGCGTAAAAATGTATGCGCGTGTATTATTTTTCCTGCGCAACAACAGACGCCGTGTAAAATGCGTGCGCAAATTACGCGGGCGCGTGATTTTTTTCGAACGCAAATTTTTATCGTTTGCCGATACTTCTTTCCTACTGCTGCTGCTGTAATTTCAATAACAATAAAACTATTGTAAGTCACGACATAATTTATGTATAAATAATAATACGGTCGTAAATTTAACACGTATACGCGTTACTCAACGAAACCCAATCGTAAAACGCGTATAAAATATTGTATTCCCTTCGTTGCATAATAACTCTAACATAATAGTGTTAACTCGGCAAATCAGTGGAGTTTGTGCGGTATGGTATTGTATTTCATATACTTGTATTAAATTTGTGTTATTCTTTTTTACCTGAATGGGGAAAAAAATTGCCAACAAAACTTTATTTCTTCAAAATAATTTTGCGAAAAATAGAAATAAATTACTGACAACAATCAATACGAAAATAAATAAAAAAAAACCCAATAAAAACGTATTACTGGAGTGTATATATGGTTGTGAGACACGGGAAATAAATAAAAAATAAAAGGAAATACGCTGGAAGCTTTGGAAAAGTGGTGTTGGAGAAAGACGCGAAGAATGAGTTGATGATTGAAAGAAAAATAGATGAAAACATTTTATAGAAAAAGAATAAACGTCAGTAGATAATTAAAAGAAAAGGAGATGGCTGACTGTATGACCACACATTGGGACGACATCACGAAAGGATTACACATTCTAATAACGAAAGGAGAATGATAAAAGTAACGCGATCGAGACCAGAACGAGTCGAATAATGATAGATGCAAGAGTCAATTTGCCTTAACGAGAAGCTGAAATATACAACAAACGACAGAGGAAACACGGAGAGAGCATTATAAATTTGTTCTAAACCAATCATTGGTTTAAAAAAATATTAATATCTATCCTAAATACGATATTTTCGTTAAATTTTCTCAGATTATTTATTCGATCATTTTCATTTATAGATTTAATAAATACATTTTTTATTTTATTTTTAGAAAAAACCCGTTATTTTAATATTTAATTTTCGTCGCTGTTAACTTTCAATTGCATATATGTATAACAACACTTGAGTGTATTTAAAATTTAAATTCCTAATAGGATAAGTCAAAGTCGTCATTAATACCGAAATTTCATCGTACACATATAAAATGACGTGCACATATTTCATGAAGATCCTCAGTCGTTTTGAAAACAAAAAATAAAGTAAATTTTCGTGTTTATACGAGCCCTTTTCCAAATACAATCGTATTCTTGTTTACACTTGTATTTTTATTTTGAAAAAAAGCGTCTCATTCTTGTGATTGCCGAGTAGTCATCCGATTTTCCTCCAAATCCTCAATAAATCAGGACAAATATTCTCCTTACGTTATAATACCTAAAAATCCGTAACACGCTATATGTGTATATATTATAAATACTTGTGCGTTTCTTTGTCGCTCGTTATTAATATTATTATTATTATTATTATATAGTCTGCTAATCCGCGTGCATGTGTATAAAGCGAGTCGCGTGACTGTAAAGCGGAGAGAGCGAAGTAAAAAATATATAAAAAAAAAAATTGATCGATGAGTACCGTTACTACACGAATGGAAAAAAAACGTCATTTTGTGTTTGTGCGTGTGTGATAATAACTGAGGAATATAATAATATGTGACGTTGTGTCGGAGTGGAAAAAATGACAAGGTAAAACATACGTTTTTTTTTCTATTATCGTCAAATACACAACGTTTAAACTTATTGTTAAATTGTTTCTTTTTAGATTCTAAAAGGAACGAATTGTTTTACAACGGTGTTTATTTTGCTTTTTTCTCCTTTTTTTTTATGGACTACAAGTTTCGGTGGTTACGTGCTTGATGAATATTCGGTAACGAAATATTTTATTTGATCGATAAATAATTATTTTTTTCCAAATTTTAACGCGTCGCAGAGAAAAATCACGTTTAAATAATGTCGTTAACAAAATGTTTTTTTTTTTAAAAGAAAAAAAACGTCTTCCCGCAATATTAGGCTATATTTATATTCCGCGCGAGGATTATATAAACACACTGTTAGAAAACGCGGTTTTGTAAATTACATTTGAAATCCGGTCAAAATCGTTTTTTCGAATATAATAATTTATCGCGGTGTTTTGAAATTCATGTACAATGATAATAAAACTCTAAATTCTTTGTTTACGCAATTCGCATAAGCAATGTTCGCGACTCGAGTGCGATATTTACTGTGTATTTTATAATATAAATCGTATAGGATCTCGAATCAGACTTTACTGGTATGATGACAGAACGTACGACTGGGAAAAACTCGACGAGAACGGGAACAAGATTTTTGATAGACGACGACTACTCCAGCTTCGTGGCATCGTCGAGGATTCAATTGGTGTGATGACGATAACGCCTACGTGAATCGCACTCGATTTGAAGTCGAAATAAATCGACCAACACACGGATTATTATAAAATCATCGTGATCTATAACAACGTTACGATTTCGGTGCGGTATCTGACATCAGCCCGACGATCTGACGACCGAAAACGAACGAGTATCGCAGTGCTATCTAAACGCGTACAGCAGCAGCAGCAACAAATATTTTCTACGCGCGAGACGACCTCGAGTCGGAGAATATTTTATAATATCGGCAATCAGCCTCCGGGCATTACTGCACAGTGTATTAATACACGTTTTTCAGGATACGATGAAGCCGTGAACACACGTAATAAAATTACAATGCGCACAAACACAAATATTATACGTACTTCGGGTGGTGTGTACACCTAACAGAATAATGAATTAAATCTAATATTTTTAAGTTGCCCACACGTAATACTCGTATTGTATACCAGTGCTAATGCGTGACGTTAAATTTGCGCCACTGACCGCGTGTCTTTGAGACCGGTCATTGACGAGAACCTTGAATCGGTTATTAACGCGTGTAAATCTTCAGATTCGTCGGTAAACTGCAGCGATTAGTGAGAACTCTGCAGTACGGTGTAATTGATAAAGAGATTGTAATAAATTGTCGTAACATCCGAATTATGTTCACAGCCGGGAACTGATGTTTTTATTAATAATATTATTATACAGCATCCGTAAGAAAATTCCAATTCGACGGAATTAATGTTTGATGAATTTCATTTTTGAACGTTTTAAACAATTGTTTTGTTATTGGATTTAAAAGAAAAACGATTGGAAAAACGTATCGAATTCATCGAATTTAGAATTGAATTCGCTAGAAATTATACGTGAAAATGTCTATATTAAAAGTGGATTTCAAAATTAGAGAATCGGCTGTTTTTTGTTGTGTAACGTAAAATCGAAAAGTTAACACGATCTATAATTATAGTTTTTAACTGAAATTGGACAACTATACGTTTGTCTTTTTATTTGGCATTATATTTTACGATATTATACGACGCGAATAATTCTACTTTTTTTTTTTTTTTTTTTTGCCTCTATACATTATACGTATAATTCGATGTACGAATTCGTACGTAAGTGAAAATTCGTTAAATTTTATAATAATAATCTATACGCGCTAAACATCTTAGCGAATAAGAAAAAAAATCTTTTGAATTGCGGTATACGCGTTATAGACGAGAAATACAATAGTAATTATATATTTTTCGACTAGTATTTCGTTGTGAAAAATTAACAAAAAAAAAAAAAAAAATGTTTTCACTTTACTCACGCGATTTGTGCAATTACACGCACGCACGCGAGTTCTCATCACTGCGGTGTTGCCTATTGAGATTTTCGTATTATTATTTTTTTTTCTTTTAGAGATTAAGACTATTCTGGTCTCTATATATTATTAAATAATAACAATAATAATAATAATAGCGGTGGTATACCGAAACTTATAAATAATAACAAAACATATAAGTTACACGAGTTGAAAGCCCTAGAACGCCGTATAATACGCGCTTACCGCTACGCGTGTAATCGCGCGGAGCAACGGTTGCGACGGTAGTGGTCACGACGGCAGCGGCGTCTGTAGGGGACGAGAAAACCGACCGTGTACCATATTTTACCGATATATAATAATAATAATAATAATTATATTTTTATTATTATACTTCTACAGCGATATTTCACTTCGGAAACTGTCAACCGGATGATTGACTGTCCCCGCGACCGGCACCCGTCTATGCGTATATTATCGTGCCGTACGCACTCACCGAAACCCCAAATTACACCGTAGCCCCGGAGTAACGACGGCCCTCCGGCCCCGTGTAATCTTCAATAATAAATAATATTATTTTTTTGCCCCCAAAAAACATAAAAATATTCTCTTGTTTTTTTCTTCGCCTCCGCGCGCTTACACGGCTGTGTACGTTCGTCTCTAACCTAACACGCGTAAGAACAATATAATATTCGGACGCATGTTATATTATTATTATTATTATTATTATTATTATTACTATGTGTGTGTGTACAGGAAGTCGAGTCGGTCTCGTATTATACGCGCCGGCGCGTTCTTATACCGGCGGCGGTATCCTCAGATAAATCGTTAACCAATTTAACCGCGTTTAAAGGGATCGTCTCCCGAAATTGCAGGGCGAATGTTAGAAAAAAAAAAAATAATAATAATAATAAAATGCGTCCTACGCGATACGCTGTGTCCCCGGACCGGATGCCCTACGGGCATAAGGAATATCATAGTCGGTCGGCGTTCACGTTTATCCGGAGATTTAAACACAATTTTTTTTTTTTTTTTAATACACGCGCGCCTTTTTTACGTAGTCCGTAATTTACCGGTCGCAGGTCGTCAATACGCGAAGTATATACGTCCCAGAATTTCGTTCACGTGAATGAATTTCGTGTTTTACGTTTCTACAAACACGAATATATGCACTCGTACAATACGGGTTTGAACTTTAAGGGGTTCTACGGCCGTCTACGACGGAATTAACTACGGGAAATGGACTCGAGCAGCAAAACGAGAGAAGAAAACAACGTCTATATTCGTACGGAAACAGTAATCGTTCGATCGACCGAGTACAGTCGTCCAACGTCCGAGTGCGTTTTGAATTCATTTATATTTGGGGTTTTTCTTTCTCGCGAAAGTGTACGATCGTTTTTCACCGTCAAAAAGAACGTGTTAGAAGAAATCGGTCGAAAAGTACACGTAAGTCGAGGAAAACGATTGTCGTTCCTTGCACTGTTGGCTATACATAGTGCGCGAAACAGTGTTAAGGGAATAATAAATAAATTGTGATATTTTTAATACCTCCGTTCTCAGCGATTTACTATTATTATTATTATGTATTTTTTATTCTTTGAATCGTTACCGCGACATTTTTAACAATACGATTAATTACAATATATAATCAATAATATAAATCATATAAATGGATTGATTTATATCGTATATGAATTTAAATTAATAAAATATACAGTGGCGCACCCAAGGAGATGGACTCCGGGTCCGGACCCCCCCCCTCCTTAACTAGTGCAATAGTATTACATTTATAGATGAAAATCCAAATTCTGATACAACTTTCATATTTTTCTGTTAAAATTTCGCATACGATATAGATAACACCAGGTGTTAACAATTTATTGATTATATTATATTATTATAATATATAATCTATTTTTATTCTGAAAATATATATTATCATTGAATTTAACAATCAATAGTTGTATTATTCATGTTGTAAAAATTTACGGAATTATATATTGTATTGACGATTAATAATTGTTGTGGATACCCACAGTTCAAATATAACATTGAAACCTTAAAAAGGTAATTGTTAAAATCCGTAATAGTGTAAGAGTTTTCTCATAAAGCCTTTGAAGGAAAATTATAAACGGAATTCAAACCGACCTGATTAAATATATATATATATGTATATATTTTTATTCATTAAATATATGATTTATATAAATATATTGACCAAACTTCCTCTCCCCATCCCATCGCGTTTAATTTTGTCATGGCGTATAATCGTTGTAGTCGTCGTCGTCGTCGCGTCTTCCGCTTTTCGACAATTTGTGTACTGCATTTCACTTAGGAAGCGATGCTACACGAATTGAATGAAAAAAAAAATTTTATTCACCCTAACGTCGAAAATCTACTCGTCGAACGTGAACTGAGGAAAAAAACCGTTTCTATAGTAAAAATTAAAAAAAAAATATATATATATATATATAATACAATTTCAGAAGTAAAACGAAACTCTCCGCTTCGCCATCCGACGTATTTGGAGTACAATATTTTATATTTTCGTCGAGACTATGGTGAAAAAACACGTACACGTTTTGGAGTTAAGTAATGGAAATAAGCGAAGGATTTCGAATTCAGCCTGTTTAATGGAGGGAGGGGGGGGAAGAAGATTTAGTGTCGGCCGAATGATATTTTAATAACGATTCGTTTCAAAAAATATTTCAAATACGATTTTTCGTAAGACGAGTTTACAATTTTTTACATTTCGCCCGTGTGTGTTTTTATTTCACGTCGTCTCTTTGGATAAAAGAAACTCGGTCACGAAACTTCGGTGTCGAGTTCGAAGAACCCGATAAAATCGTATAGAGTCGGGTTTTTTTAAAAATATTCTAACCGTATAGTTACGAGTATATGACGTTTTCGATGAAATTTTATCTCGGACAAGTCAAAGATGAAGTATCGAATGGTCGCACGACGTCAGCAATAATTTAGAGAGCAAAGAAAAAAAGGAGATCGTCAAACCGTTTTGCCGCCGAAATTTCGTGTTATAAACATCGTGTGGGGTACTAAAGGGATTATACCGTAAAAGTGTACTGCAAGTGCTTCACAAATTATTTAGCGTTAAACGCGATAAGAACAGAGAGCGTTTTACCGAAAATGGCAACGGTCTAGAGCTCGGATACGAGTTGAATAAAATTAAAATAAAAAGTACTCGCTTATATTTCTGTTAGTTCGTTTTGATGTGCGCGAATTTCCGTATTTCGCTGTGTTACGACACAACAAAAAGGCGTATACGGAAATCGTGTACGGGCAACAACAACGTTTTGTCGCTAAGTCAATGCGCGTGAGAAACCGGAGTTCGTTATAAGTTTTCTCCCGTGGCGTGCGCGCGTATAACTTTGTATGCCGATGAAATAATAGTGACGTGTGCTGTGAATTATTATCAAAGACACTTTGAAGTTTGAAGTGTGCGCGTAAAGTCATATTATTAAATCGCGTATGCGCGCACGCGAAAATTGGCAGTGGAATTCAAACGACACACGATTAAAAAGAAGGAGTTACGAATTTCGATTTCGTTTCGGTTGTGTTATACAAAAGCGAAATTCGTATAACCTGAAATTCAGGTGGTTCTAGAACGTTAAAGGCCTAAAAAAAAAAAGTCCAAACCACTCTCCGCACGCTCAATACCTACGCGGTCCGACTACGATGTGATGAGAAACGATGTAACGGATTGTCGTCAAAAATATTTTTTTGTTAAAAAATAATTTCAATAGCAAGACAAAACAAAAATCGTGTATCCTCATCGATCGTAACTAAAAGTTATATGTGAATTTCCCTTTTGGAATACAACAAAAAATGTACTTTTTCGTTGAAGAAGTGAAATATTTATTGAAAACGTATAATAATAATTATATTATGGCCCGGACTTTGATGTCTTAAAATGTGTTTATGACATAAAGCACATAAAAAAATACCCTGAAAAACATAAAAAAAATGCCGTTTAGAATTTTAAATTTACAATCGGAAAAAAAATCATAAAAATTGTTTAAATTACCCAAATTATTATTTTTTTTTTTGAGTTATTATTTTATTAATTTAACAATTAATATACTTGCGTGTTTTTAAATAGTTTAAAAATTACTTAATAGTACAAAAAAAAAAGTGCGCTAAAAGTATAAAATTAAGCCAAATAATGCTCAAAAATGCGATATAAAAAATTAGTTATTTAGATTCGTATGTTGTTGAATCGCGTTTGCAACAATGAAAGCATTATCTAAGACGTTTTGAAAAGAAAAAAAGAAGATGCAAAAGTCCTGAACATCCGAGTCCTACAACAACTATGTTACGGCGCTCTCATAACACCAGTGTCGAAACTCTGTCTGGCACATATTAAATCCCTTCGAGCGCATTTTACATACAACACGCGTGTCGCCAGTGCGCGTTGAAGACATTTTCGAAAGTCTCTTCACATCCGCAGACATCAGCTGTTGTGCTCCGAGGCGGAGGGATGAAAACTGCGAGACGCGCCAAAATCGCCCTTTTCTTTGTTACGTTTTCAATTTCACTCGTCGTCGTAATCCAATCGCGTTATATTTCTACACGTACAATTTATTTTCTGTATATAATTTATAATATAAACGACGACGACGGCGACGGTAATAATATCGTTTTTGCGTCGACGATACTTTCGCGAAAATAAGAACTCCGGCCCCCGTCGTTGTATTTTCAGTCCTTCATTATTTATTCATTAAAAATATAAAAAGAAAAAACGACAAATTCCGCACTTTGTTCTGGATAAAATATACGATTATTTAAATGCGAAGTCATTCGACGCATAATTCACCACCTGGCCGAATGTATTGTTCAATGAGACTTCGCGCATATTATTATTATTATTATTATTATTATTAATATATCATTTTCTATACGACTCTATATTTCATATTATATACATATATATATAAACTATACGACGAGATGGAAAACATTATTGAATAGGTAAGTAAAACGAAAACATAATCGTATTACAACAATATAACGCGCGTGTCGAAATTGGTTTTTTTTTTAAATTCTATTTTAACGAGTTTGTCGGCTGTGGCTTTACATTTTTTTTTTTTTACACGTTTTTCTCGCTTTTTTCATATCGTCTCGAAGAAACTTCATTCGACTTGCAATGTAAACGGAGGGGTAAAACGCGTATTATATATACGAGTATATATGAAAGAAAAAATATAGCGTTTATTTCCATCCTTTCTCTTTATTTTCTACCTACTATAATTTGTTTTCGTCGTAGAAAAATACTTATAAATATATACGCAAAATAAAGAGCGTAGTAATTAAAAAAAAAAAAAACGCTTTCGACTCGTACATGCAAAGTGTTCTTTTTACCAAAAGTCGAAAAAATTTAACAGGTGAACGCTATTGAAACGGATAAAAAAAAATTTCCGTATTTTCTACGAAATTAACGTATCGACATATACATAAATTATTGTTGGGACTTCGAGAAAATAACCGGGCTTAAATTTCAGATTGGATTTGGTCGATCCGCAGCAAATAGCCGTTAACGTTTCGGCGATTGGTCGATGAACGTGGAAATTAATAAAAAAAAAAACCTATTTATATATATATATATATTAAAAATACAATAATATAATATGTTATCTGTTAGAAATACTATAAATACATCCATGAGACATAATAAAAATCGTGCGTAGATAATATTTTATTTACAATATTAATATTTTAATAACATCGAATGATCGATCGAGCTATTTCAATCGATATTTTTTTAAACAATTTCCGTCATTCTTATGATTTTTAACACTGTTTAATAGTTAATATTATCCACGATTAAGATATATTCTAAGATTAATCTTATCCATGTTCAATAATATTTTTATTTTTCGAGACGACCTTTTTCTTTTTTTTAAAATCAATTATACGCAATCGACCAGACCGGATTTTTCGTTCATTTGAAATGAAAAACCACCACAACTCCGAACGAATTTTTATACTTAATCTAAATCGTTATTATCGTATATTTTTCGTATTACATAATTGTTTTCGTTAATTTTTCATTGAAGAACAAAATTGCAACCGGTCCACGAGTCCACACGTCGTCGTACTTCATACAACAATTATCCTGAAACACGTCTGAAAGATCATTGTAGCTCGTCTGGCAAATGTTCGTTTTGATTAGCTCTATTGACGTACAGTCGATTTTTGACAAAAAGTTATCTTCTCGCAATAGACAACTCTCGAGACCTTATAAACTTTTTGCTCTTGCACTTTGCACCGTATTTGTCCCGTGGCCATTCGGTTTATAGTCGATAAATTTAAACCGACGTATTATATATAATATATATATAAATGCTTTTTTTTTATACCGAGTATACTCATGAAAATCCGCATTCGCGACGATTATTTACGTGGACTTACGTAATCAGTGCTCGAATCGGGAAAATTAAAGAAGAAAAGCGTTCTGCTAATAGTGAGCAAACTACAAAGAAATTTACTTTAATATAATGCGGGGACAATCTCCCAAACAGCATTCTCGCATAGTAAAAGTCCCTTAAGTTACCGTACTGTAAGATTATCTTGAGTTCTCCTCCTTTCCAGTAAAAGAACATTTGGGTACGCAGATAGCGGAAAAAAAAAAACGAAAATAGTAGAGAAGCGCACTCTCCTATTTCGAGCACGCTGTTCGTAATATAAAAACGATAAACCGATAAATCTCGATATGTGCCGCGGAATAATAATCCGACCGCGGGGGGATTTATCGATTTCAAAACAAAAATAAACCAATATCGTCGGTGTAATAAATATTTGTCGTGTTCAGCAGGGACGCTGCGGCGTAATGCTGTAATTTGTGTCGGGCCGAAGCCGACTGGCGCCCTGTGTGTGTGTCGCGCGCGTGGTTCGGGGCCCATGACATTCGCGGTCCTTTGACGGACCGCCGAATCGAAGGGACCGATCACCGCGGGGCGCAGGAGTGTACGCAGTCGCTTTAGCGGACCGCTTTCTCCGCGGCTTGCGCGTGTGAGGTCCTTTGAACCGGCGCGCCGGTCGGTTGATTTGTAGGGCGGATCTCGGGACGCCTTTTTCTCTTATTTTTTTCTATACTTTTTATTTTGCCGACCGCGGCCAAAAGCGTTTTGTATTCGAACTCGCAGTCGGAAAACGTTATCGAACACCGAGAAATTTTTTTTTTTATTATTGCTTTCTTCGCGTTAAAAACAAATCGGAAATTAATTCGCAATTTTTAATAATAATAATAATAATTTTTTTTTTTATGGGTGAAAATTTTACAAATATTTCCGTCTGATCCATAGAGAATTTATATTTTCGCCTCCGTTTACCGACGTAGTTAGCAGTTGCGGTATCATTTCATTTCGCCTGCGCGCCTCTAAGATTAGTATTTCCTTCGTCGTATGACTGAAGGCCAGTGTTGATAAATCCATATGAAATTAAGCCGACTATTGTGCGGATAAAAAGAAAAACATTTTGATAATACGTTCGCGTTGACGACGAGATCACATTTCCCGACTTGGCGTGGGAAAAATCCTAGCGGAATTGATCTCGAGGAGGATGGTCGGTGACGGGCGGAGAAATTGCGAAAAGTATATTTTTTTTTCTCCCCCGAAACGACCGTAAAAAATGTATCAAAGTTTCATTTTTTATCTGCCTGTAGGGCTCTCCGCGGACTTTCGAAGTCGAACGCTGTTTATTTTAATAACGTTATTATTTTTTTTTTCCTTCTTCTGCGTAGGACGGAGACGTTATACGACGTGACGAGAGATCGAGGAAAATTGAAGCGCTCGCGGGCGGAAGGATCCAAGCGAAAATATAACAACGAATACGGTATACACATTTTATGGAAGTCAGTCGACAAAACCGTTTACACGAGTCGGCGTGCTTCGTAATTTCGCTATAATATAAACGGTTTTTTATTTATTTATTTATTATTTTTTTTTTTTTTTGTACTTACCACGAGCGTATTATATTTTCGAGACAGAGCCCGAAATGAAGGCACGATTTCATATATATATATATACATTAAGATTTTATAATAATAATAATTTTTTTTTTAGTATAAATAATTAAATAAAAACAACGAATTTCAACGCGATGACTGCGTTTTAAAAATTCGTTCGTATGCACAGTCGTTTAAGTAGTTTACCGTAGAGAAATGAATAAAACAGTGTCGAACCCCCTTAGCACATTTCCAAATAACACAATCATATTCGAGTGTATTACATAATTGCACTCGAAAATCGCTGAAACACGAGTGGTGTAAACACCCTTTTCAACATGTTAAAATATTATCGGACACTTCACGACTTCGACTCGTCGCTTTCAAGGGAACGTATTTCGTATTTTTCGGTTATACTAACGCCAGATATGTTTACAAACAAAGAAGAAAAAAAGGCTATTCGGGAGAAAATTGATAATGAGTAAAAAAAGTTCTTCGTCTGGGTTCTCCGCGCGTATTACAAAATTATAAGAACCGTTGAGTCATAGCAACAACGAATTCGCGGTCGAGCGAACAACAAACTCCAAACCCCTCGTGATTATAATCCATACGTTTTAAGGTTATACGCTAGCGGTCGACGAAAATTGGTCGGTGTTCAGGTCCCATCGGTTTCGTTCTGACGATTGTCGGAAACCATCGCGTGCTGGTTGCCGTCGCCGACAACAACGCAGTCGATGACAGAGCGTCGCTCCGGTATTCGTTCAGCGTGCGCGCTAATCCTGAACCGAATAGAGTAGGTCGGAAAAGCTCCACGGCTGAGAGCAAAACGATTCGCGGGCACGGGTAGTCGTCACAGCACCGACGATTTGAGACAGGACTCTGAATTGTTTTACGGAATGAAAAACACTAGAAATCCGACGGATTGCTCGCCGTACAGTTGCTGTTGTACGCGTTGTGTAACAATCAGAGAGTTACGTTACACGACGACGCGGATATTATTATAACTTGGAGCGCGCGCGCTATTGCTCCTCCGAGCGCGGTGAACTCAGCCGCGACCCCGTACGTGCCGTCCGATTCGACGGGTCCCGCGTAATTATATTTACGCGTATCCACTACGGCGTGCCGGTACGTACGCGACAAGACAGTAGTTTCAGTAGTAGCCGATAGTAGTAGCTCGCTTATTACACACAGAGATTTCGGAACACAGAGAGAAAGAGAGAGAGAGAAATCACATTCGTATATATTATTATTATTATTATTATTATAATTTCTAGTGTATATTGTTGTATATTTCACTCGGGTCCCCCCGGAATTGTGCAGCGTATATATCTCGTACTCTCGTGTGATACGTGTGTTATAAAATTATTATAATTCGTGTACACTTTCAGTCCGTCATTATTATAACTACGAACACTCGTATTATTATTATTATTTCGTATGTGTGTACGAAGACGTGACTCTGTGTAATTTTTTTTTTTTTTTGGTTATTTTATAATTTTATCGTCGATCCGCACACACACACACACCGCGTCGATAATATACTCTGCTGCTGTTGTTCGTATACACACGCACTACTACTACTGTTGTACGCTATATATTTATGTGTAGTACTACTGTAAAAATTATATTTTCTGTATGCCGAATGTTCGAAAGTATCTGCGTGTGTACGTATAATATATAGGAAACGCTGCTGCCGCTGTTGCTGCTGCTGCTGTTGGTGCTGATACGATGATGATGCTGTTGTTATATAGGAATATATTGTTTTCAAGAGATCGTAACGTATACACACACACACACACACAGATTGGTAATTTTTTTTTTTTTTCATGAAAAAGAAACCGCCGACGATAAACCGCACGCGAGACTTTACCGGGACGTGACCAAAGTTAATGATATGCGGTTCGGAATTTTAGTTAAAAAAAATAATAATAAAGTAGGCGAACGTTATAATTATGTACGCGTATCGTCTTGAAAAAAAACGCCGAAATATTATTCAAAAAAGAAAAAAATTCGGCGACTCGGATAAAAATTTCATAACTCGTTATAATACGGACACGAGACGAATCTCGGGGATTCGTCTTGTTCCGAAAAATCTTTAAAATGTCAAATAGCGATTTTCCTACATAGAAAACCCGAATTAACCGGCAACGGTAACGGCGGGAGTAAATTTTTCTTTTTTTATTAACGTATATAGAAATAATGTCAATTTTCTTATTGTGATTTGTTATGACGATAATTGTTATAATAACTATTAGTGGAATTTCGAATAATACGCTATTGCGTAATTGTACATTATGTACGCTTAATGTACAGAAAAAAAAATAATAATAATAACCAGCGTGGAATATTATCAGAAATTCCGTGACTTTTGCGCCGAAAACCCTATTTTATTTTTAATCTATAGAGTGAATTAATCGAGAGAATTAATTATGTATTAATTCATCGCGATTTTGTTTTAAAAAAAATTACTAATATAAATAAGACGTTTAAAAAAAAAAAAAGAAATTCATGCGTAAATTTCTATAGGAATCGTATTTGAACGAATATTATAAACACCCGGTCAACACTCGTAATCAATCGAATTATCAACCCGAATGAACACGCCGCTTTATTCGTCTGAATTGTGTCGAAATCGGATCACTCATTTTTCACGTTACATCATAAAAATGTATTATTACTACGATTTCTATTCGTTATACGTGTTGTTGTTATTAATTATTTTTCTTGTACCGTTTTCTTATACAGAAAATATTTACTGCGTAATATTCCTAGGCCGCGACGAGGCTTTCGTGTAAATCGTTTTCTTTTTTTACAATTCTCGCGCGGAAAAATACTCTCTGCGATCCACCTCGGCACGTTCGTCATTACTGTACTACGCGTAATAAGAAACCCGTGTCGACCGGATTACTTATTAACATTTCGGTTCGCTTCTTCGCGGCCATATAATACGCGTCGTCGTCGGTACATATAACATAATATATTATTACAATCGTCATTATCGTTTTTTTTCGCATCGCAACTCTATACAACCGGGCGTTTCATTTTTTTTTTTTTTTTTTTTTACCGTAAACGCCAGAAAAATCATAACTCGTTAACTATACCGGATCGGAATAAGTTGTTTTATTTTCTACTAATTTTTGAAGCGTATATAAAATAATTTTTTTTATTATTATTATTATTTTTTTTCCATAAGAAACGCACAATTATTGCGTACACAGACGAATAATACAAAACCGAATTACCATTCGATCTCACAGTACAATTATTATTATTATTATTATTTTGTTGTATAACGCGTTTTTCCGTGGAAAATATTTCCCACTCGTCGTTATTTCTTACGACTTCTATTATAACGCAAGTAAAATAGAAAAAATAAACCGAGTTTGTTCACCGCTGCCGCAGATTATATGATACATACGTGCTCGTCCGCGAGAATCGTTTTGTATTTATAAATATATATATATATATATAAATCGGACCGTTTCGTGTAGCCGATAATAGTGTAGAAAAAAATATAAATAGTAATAGTGATTACAGCGGATATTTATATGCTTTTGCATATTATTATTATTATTATTATTATAAAAAAATAGCAAGTTTATACAAAAACGTGTTTCGTGACCAAACTATTCTGTACATAACATTTTATTCCGCGCGTTTCGCCATTTTTTAAATTCGTATATTTTATGATTCCATACGTTTTAAAGACATTTCTTAACACACGATAATTACAAAATTATCGATTAGAAATCTATAAATATCAACAGGCGAGCCGATAACTTTATTACCCGTGTTTCAAATGAAATATTATTGATTTATTTCGTTCAAGTGGTTTTTACGGTTCATTCTTGATGGAAAACCTGTCCAAATCATCAATATTGTATAATGCAACACTTCGCGCGTAAGAATAACTATTAAAACAGGTACAATGTAATAATAGAAGATTTTCGTAAAAATAAAATCAAAAGCGTTTAATTTTAATTATCACTTATACATTATTATTATTATTATTATTATTATTATTATTATTATTATTATTTGTTTTTCTTGTTTAACTCTAATTTCTTACCATTTTGTATTTTTATAACTCAATTCCATTCCATAATAACACTTTTATAGTTATATTTAATAAGCAAAACATTGTCCTGTTTATTTATTTGTGGCGCTTACATATTATATTGGCCAATACATATCTAAATCCCTGACTCTGCCTAGTGTATAATAAAAGGAGTTAAAAAAAAAAAATTATATTTTACCAAACGTGTTTTGGTAAAATTTATTTTTATTTTAATTTAAAATTATTTTACGATATATATCAAATAATTTTTTTCTTTTCACTTATAATGGTTATACATTTGTAGAAAAAATATTGTATGATTTTTTTTCCACTTTTAAATGTATACTATACGATCAACGTTTAAAACTTCAAACTCGTAGCACTTTTCGAATAGTGTTTCAACGACGTTCTATATAATTAATAAAGAAAACGGAAAAAGTTACACAATTATATTTAATTTAATTGTTCTAACGTTAATTATACGCATAGGTAGGAACGGAAATATAATAATCAAAATATTATACAAATCACCTTCGCAGACACTCGCGTACAAAGTCACTCGAGCGATAAATTATTCGCAAAATCATTTCAGTAAGAAAAAAAAACAAGAAACTTTCGAAAACTTACGCGTTTGGAAACGAATAATGTAATTTCGAAGAATAAAAAAAAATCTACATTTAGACGGCTATTTTTTTTTTTTTTTTATATTCAAATTTTTTATTTCGGTATACGCGAGTATTTATACACGAGTATACACGTCGTGGAGCGTTCATAAGAAAATCCAAAGGAAAGACTGAAATTTTACACGTAAAACACTTGAAAGCGCTGTAAAAGTTTGCGAATTCACGACGTTTATTTCCGTTTCGTACTAAACGCGTACGATTTGTACGGGGAAAGGAATATTGTGCACTCAAAAGTAACTGACATCATTGCCATTTTATACACAATACGCGATAAAATATACTTTTAACGTCGTACGTAAGAGAATTCGGAATCGAAAATCGAACCGTTTTTATTCGCCACACTCCGAAACGAATTTCGACTTCGCACAGACCATACATATTATCGTATACGTCATACGTTAAATGACAGAATACATTTCGAGCCTTTGACGTGTTATTTCGTTTTCTATATATTATAATTTAAATCTGCAATATTATATTAGCGTTCCAGTAAGATTTTTTTTTGCTTTTTATATAAAATACAAGGAGTGGAAATGATTTTTTAAACGCGGCTTTTTTGTTTTTGCCGTCACGTCTTTAAGAACACTGTAGAATACGACGGCATTATTTCGAAAATAAACAAAACAACATTTTTACAATATTTTTTCTTTTTTAATTCCGAAAAATGTAATTTATTTTTGTACTTTTAAAATTTGTTTGATTCGGATTGTTTCAACATGGACCGAATTTTCCTAAAAATAAATGTCGAAAAAACCGCGTTAATTATTAAAAAACGCGGTCTGATACGAAATATTTATTGGTACACGATTGTATGGATGGGTTTATGATAATTAACGATAAGTAACGCGTAATCGTTGGGATAAATCACAAAAAAAAAAAAAATGTGACGAATAGATTTTTCGCATTTGATCTCCAGAAATTCGTTTTTTTTTTTGTCGTTTAAAGAAGGGTAATTTGATTTAAAAATCATTGTTGATATGTTTCTAATCGGTACGCGTCAAAATCGAATGTACTTTTCGTTGCAACACGCGAATTATCGGATAAGGCGAATCGTTTTTTCGGCTTTAAGAGGAAGTCCTTATATTTTAAGATTGGGTTTTCATTTTTTATATTTCCTCGCGTCACGCGGAACTCGAGCGAATTTCAGATACCGTATGTTGTCGTTCGTGTCGACTACGACGAACACAAAACTGTCGTTTCGTTAATCTCTAATATTTATACAGTAAAATGTATGATATAACATAATTCGTTCGTACATATACAAATTAACGTAAACGAATTGGTGCGAAGCGTTTGGGTTTCAACGCGATTTCTAACACGAACAGGGCAGTTTTCCGCGGTCCCGTCGACTTTTAACGAACGGTGAAAAGTTATCCGTGTGAATTTCTTAAACATTTTATTGCGGAAAAATACAATAACGAATCGCGTTTGGACGGACGCGCGTTTAACACGTTTTTTTCTCTCCGTCGTTCGTTTCGATAGAACGAGTTCGCTAACGAACAGTGGTGTATGCGACAGAGCGAAATATTCGCTGGTCTCGGAGCACCGTGGACGTTCTTGTGGTCCAAAGGTAACGCGAGGAAAACAGGAGAACAAAAATGAAATAAACTTGGGGAAAAATACTATTTTCTCGCTGAGAATCGACAAGAGAATTGTCGTTTTACTTTTTTGTTTCGGTATATTCTACGCGATCGGTGTCGGCCGGCGGGAGGTGAACGTACACGAATTCCAAAACGGTTGCGGTGCTCGTGCGATACACCCGCAGCGTATTCCAAGTAGTGCGTTCGTCGTGAATACGCCGTGTCAACGGGGGATCGCCGCCGCCGCCGCAAAAAAACGTCACGTCAAAGTCAAACCGCGCGGCGATTGTTGAACGTCAACCGGCAGCACCGGCGTCGTCAAAACGGCCCGAACGGCAGCAGTGGCAGAACGGCCCACCCCGTACACGGTGTTATTATTATTATTATTTGTTTTCTTCTTCTTCTTCTTCTCTTCGGACACGACCGCGCGCAGAATGTTCCGCGAGAAGCGTACACAACCGAAAATATGTGGAGAAACGCTCGCGATGTTGTGCGAAATAATGTTTCCCTCCGCGCAGCAGCATCCCGTGTGTTCGGTATTCGGTCCTTTTGTGTCGATTGTTGTCGATCGCGGCGCGCCATAATAATAATAATAATTTTATACAGATCGCGAAGATCGATACGCGACGTCGTCGTCGGTGTCAATCTCGGTCAGTGCGGAGCAGTCGTCAGTCACTTGTATGCGTGCGTGCGTGTGTGTGTGTGTGTGTGTGTGACGTGTATTTCTTCTTTTTTTCTTCTTCTTCTTCTTCTTCTTTTTCTTCCTCTCGTCGTACACGACAACAAGTGCGTGTGGTCCGAGTATTTTAAACGGCAGTGGCTGCACACCGGTGACGGGAACACGATAAATAATAATAATAATAATAAGACGAGTACGTGTTCGTTGGACGAAACGCGGAATCCGTGTGTACGAGAGACGGATTTCTTTTTTTCTTTTTTTTTTGGGGGGGGGGAGGACTGGTCGATTGCGCCCGAAAACACGAAAAACGTCGCGGGCATACAAGAAAAGTATACAATACAATGCCATCTTTTTGAATCTTGTTCGGGGCCACGAGGGGCACTTTCGGACCACGAATTATGTTATTCGCGTAAAATTCGATTGAAACACACGACGTTCGTAGTACACTCGAAATTATCGAAATTATTTTTCGTTTTCGTTCCGCGTGAATTACTGAATTTTCCGTGTTCGAGCGATTGGCCCGGTCCAACTATAACGTTTCAGACGAAGCAACGTATACGATTTGACTAAACCGTTGAATTTTTTTGTTCTCCTCTAGTGTGTTCGAACGACCGATGGAAAATATTAAACTATTATATTACACCTACCACTATTTATGTATCGCGCGCGACGTACGCGTAGATAATAAACGTAAAAAGCGACAAAAAGAAATTCTAACACTTAAACCGCCGTGTTTTTTCCCCCGCAATAATTCACAACGATTGTTTTAGAACGTAAAAAAATGGAAAAACTTTTGTTCTCGCCCGCCTTATCGTTTAATTCGCATCACCACCACCTCGTGATTCGTTATGATATGCGTAGAAATATCATTTTCGGACCGAGATTTGTATTCGTAATATTTTATTACAATATCTGATCGAGGAAAAGTCGATCGCGGTGTTTATATCAACGCTGTAAAACGCTCAAAGTCGTCGACGCGTTATTTGAACGCGTTTAACGTTCCGGAAACGTAAACTTTTCCCTCCGTCGTGATCAATTATTATTATTCGTTTCGTTCTGTTTTCTATTCGTGTTTCTAATATTAAAATCGCACGAAACCAAATTTTTTTTTTGAAATTTTCTTATTTTGTTTTTGTACACGCACATTTAAAAAAAAAAGTAACAAAAAATACGCGTTCGAAAATGGATTTGTGAAAAAAATAAATTGCCTTTTACAAGCTTTTAACTCGACTGTAAAACCGTATTGACGAAGAGGACGGGGGACTTTCAAGTTTAGCGCACATTTCGAACGTACTTGACGAAAAAAAAGCCACTAAACGCACAAAAAAAAAAACAAAAGGCGTTAAATACTCGAAAAATTCGAGCCAGACTGTCTGGACGAAGTATTAGGAGTTTGAAAGAGTGTACAAATAATAATTTTTTCTTTTCTTTCGAATCGCTGAATATGAATTATCTCGAATAGCTGGAGACAGAGGAGATCGGAGAAAATGAAGACTGAATAATATAATTATCTACAATTAATAATAAAAAAATGATATAAAAACACGAAGAAATACGCGGAAAAAAATTCCATAGAAATTTTATTGTTTTTCAACTCGGCTGCTGTTTTTTTCCTCCCTCCGAATGTCTAAAACAAACATATTATGTAAATCCGACGACACTGCGCGTCCCTGAATAGAACTGCGCAATCCGATAATTTCTCCGCCGGTTTCTAAAAATCGTCATTTTTCCTCGTTTTTTTCTTTTTTTTTGTTCTTCCTATCCCCGAAAATACGTCCCCACCTATCCATCCCCATTACCGTCACGAACGGCGTTTGATGGTACACTCGCGGCGGCCGTTCGTCAAAACGACTGCAGTGACGGTGGGCGGTGAAGAGAGAATGGGATCGTATATTGTGTGCGGCGGCGGTGGCGGCGTATACGATAATATATTATACTCGTACGGGATTTCGGGGCCCTGCCCCGTTACAAGGGTAGCGAAACGTGAAATTGAGTTGCATTTCAGAGATGTTTGCGTCATCCCTTTGCGTACGCGCGCACACACGGTCTGGTCGGCCGGAGCAGGACACGAAATTCTCCATTATACGCGCTCGCGCGATGGATACACGCGTAAATGCGTCGGAGACAGTCAGGGGGTTCACTGTACCGGAGAAATAAAATAAAGGCGAAAAAAAAAAATGAAAAAAAAAGGACGTGGAAAAAAAACGAAATAAAGCTCTCGTATTAACGCGAGAGCGAATCCCAAAGCCACGAGAAAATTTCGTAGTATACGTTTATTGTTTTTTTATTTTTTTTGTTTTACATTAGTATCGACCCGTACGCGTTTCGACGACGTATTGCAGGAGTTGCGAAACGTTTTTCTTTTTTTTTACCGATCGCGCAGCGTTGACGTTTTCGCGCGATCGCGGTAGTTGTCGATTTTTGTTTTTACACCGAATTCCGCATCGCACGTCGTATTAAAACAATCGTAGAGAATTCTCGTTTTGTCCATAAAATAATTTTCACGCCGTCGACCGCGTCACCATCGGCGGTTTTTTGAAAAAACACGGGGAGAAAGAATGGCGGTTTTTTTTTTTTTTTTTTTTTGCTTTTCGTTTGTCGTATCGTCAAAAAATAAATAGGAAAAAAACATTAAAAACGTTTTCACTTTTCGACTTCGTACCGAACGTGAAGAATCGGCAATTTCGACACGGTCGACCTAACCGAATTGACGACTTACGTTTGGTTCGCCGAACGTCTTCGCACTGATTCACTTTCATAAACTAATAAATTTTTGGTTTCGAATAAAACCACCTTAAACCGTTTAGATATTAATTGCGCCAACTCATAATTTTTGTTCTTTTTTGTATATTAATTAAAACGTAATATTTCACACAGGTCTATAACAATAATTGTTATTTTTTTTCAAATATCCGTTAAGCCGTTTTACGAGCGTTGCCGTTTTTACGGACGTAAAATTACGGTGTAATCGTACAATCGTTATATACGTTATACGTTCGAGTTGTTTCGTCCATCTGATTACGGTGAAAAACGCTCGTCCGATTAATAATGTATTATTATTATTATTATTATTTCAATATCGATTTACTCTCAAATATTATATAATATTAATTCCTTCGATGTTTATTAGAGTATTGCGATATCCGTTAACGAGCGTACGCTGGGATTTTCGGAGAATCTTATAAAATTACCAATAAAAAGAATTTGGAATTTAATAAATTCCATTTTTATTTCTCGCGTGACGTTTTGATATTTCGTCTCGTTTTTTTTTTTTTTTTGTCTCGTCGTTATACTGAGTTTACTCGTTATTATGCATAAATATATGTATTTTTGACGGGACGGACGTTTCACGATTTTTCCTCCTCCTCGCCGTAATAAACGTGATTATTATTCAGTGTTGCGGAACTAGCCGGCGGAAAACCGGGACATTTCCCTTAAGGGCCGATGACCGCTGTTCCGGGCTCATATTTATTTCGTATATACATTTATATAATATTTTAAAATGTTTACGCGCGGGGAAATTATAACAAGCGAGGATTTATCTGATCTTAATTTTTTTTCTTTGTTATTTGTAAAAAAAAAAAAAAAAAATAAATGAAAAATGAAAAAAAAAGGAAAACGATTCGTCCTAACCGTGCACAATGTAATGCGGCGCGTTTAAATATCTGTTTGCCGAACGTTTTTGAAATCGATGGCTTTAAATAAACGCGCGATCGTAACTATTAAATGCAATCAATTTAGATAAATATATAAAAAAAAAAAAAAAATGAAATGAAGAAATATAAACGTCGAGAATAATTAATATCGTGTAATTTTATGCGTAAAAAAAAATTATTTTATTGCAAATTATTAATATTACGCTTTATTTCATTATTATTATTATTTTTTTTTCGCCAACAGTCGACATATTTGGAAACTTATGTTATATTAATTTATATTGTTCAGTTACGTTGTACATAAAATCGACGGCATGTTCTCCAATAAAATGCAAAAAAATTCAGCAATGAGTGATTTTCTCACTTTTTTTTTTATCGTATTACTTATTCTCTCCGACCGGTCGTTATAATAAATTCTGTTATTCTTGACTTTTGTAATTAAAATAGAAAAATATAAATAAAAATTCTAAATAAATTTCGATATATTTTTTGGTTTTTTTTTTTTTTTTTGGCAATTCGTCTGGTAAACATTAGGTTTTAATAAAAATTAAAATAAATACCGAGAATATTTCCCGGACAGAAACCAAAAGAATTTATATCGGTTTCGTAATGTTATTGTTTTTAGACGGAAATATTATAAAAAAGTTCATCGTTACTGATCAGTAAAATGTGAACGTTTAGAAATAAACGGATTTTTATGAATCCAAAAACGGAACATTTTCAATAACGATTTGTTTGCCTGGTGAAAATTTATGCACGCACTTCTAGTTTCAGTTGCTGTCCGGATGTGAAAAGGAATGGATAAATGTCTTATGTTCGTTTTCGGACGTAAAAATTTGATTGAAAAAAATGAATAAACTATTAAAATGATGAAAAAAAAACGTACTATGTTATCGTCATATTATACCTGTACATATAAACGGAATTTGTCGACGTTCATTTGAAAAAAAAAAAAAAAAATCAGAATTGTTACGAGCTGGTCTCGTGTACAGAAACCTACGTACACTGCAACGTTTAAAGAACGATAGAACTCGACGGAAGACGCCTTTGTGTCAGTGTCGCCTTCAATCTTCTTCTTCTGATATATACATATTATAATAATATACCAGAGTACTGTAGCGTATATCCTACACGGACACAAATACAGAATAATAATATTTAATACACACACGGAGCGCAACAAACCGTTGAACCGTTGATAAATATACGGCGATGTGTGTTTTATCGTTTCCGTTGTGTTTTTGTTTTCTTCGCATTCGACGATCCTTCTTTACAACAAAGTGTATAAACACAAAATGTTTAATCCCAAAGACTTATTATAATATTATATATTTAATAAATTACGTGAAAAAAAAAATAATAATAATAAAACGATAACTCGTGTATGAACGCGAATATTATGTAAGTCGCCTCGAATTGCGCGAGTCGGTGTTGGTACAACGTCGGGACACGGCCCGAATCTCGCGAAAACGGTGCAAGTAGTGGCCGACGATCCGGTTGGACGTCATTGCAAAGTTCGATGAAATCTGACGTGGCATTCGAGATTTTGTCGTACCGAACAATTCGAACTGTTGCCGGCTGTTTAAAAAACGAACATAATTGTTTAATATAATACGCCTGCAAATGTCGTGATTGCCCCGGAAAATAAAAGCTGGAAACGATTCGGCATAAACTAAATAAGCGTTGTTGAAAATTTAGAAATTTAAAAAAAAATTCGCATTTTTTATCGCGTATCGGAAGGGTTAAAAGAAAAACGTGATGATTGATGCGTGTAAAGTGTTGTTTTTTTCTTTTATAAGATTCGAAATCTTAAAAGAAAATACACGGAACAGAATTTTCGAAATAGCGTTGAGCTTTCGTTTAATTTATGTTTCTGTTATATCAAAAATACGTTCACGGGATTATAAAATGAATTTCCGTGTATGGAAATATTGTATTATAGTATAAGAGACGTTTTTTAAATGAATTTTTAAGCGAATTACGTATACTCGCGTGTAGACGCGTCGATGATTTATAGTGTTTAACGATTTCTTATTTTTTTTTTCCAATTCGTTTTTAATCGGTCTGTAGTCGAACATCACAAGAATGCCGTATTTTTCATGGGATTTTCAACAACAGAAATAACGTCGCACATTTTATTTCACCGCGTTTAACTTCAATGTGCCGACAACGGTTATTCTAATTATACGTACACATTATCGTAGTTCGTCCAGTATATTATTTCACGTGCACTTCAATTAAATTAAAACACAAATGTGTTTAAATTTCGAATCCAACACGAAACAATTGCGGCGTATACAAATTCAATCCAAACCAAATGCGTTATTTTTATTATCAATTATCGTTCTCGTGGACGAATATGCCGATTTACGATAGTTTTCGGTTTGATTTACTAATTATTTTTAAAATGTAGCATTCAGAATTCTAGAAACTCTAGTGTGACGTGATGTGCGGTATACGAACATATCCTTCTCGAGTACAACGCGATCGACTCAAATCAAGCGAAAACGATAACCGCACCCGTCTCGCGGTCTAAACAGGGAATCTTCATTGGGTAATTCGATTTTTATTGAAATGATCAAGAGCGTTGATGAGGTTTATGAGGAGAAGCTTGTTTTGCGACCAGCGGTCGAGCAATTGTATGCGGATATATCCAAGAAGGGGACATTTGGATTTCACGAATGGATTGCACCTTAACACAACGCCTCTGAACGTTATTCGCGAGAATTACAGTTGATTGACCATCTCGTCGACAATTAATTTTTATTGAAATCGCTATTAGGCAATATTGAGAATTGATTTTAGCAGTGTTCGAGAAATATTGTTATCGAACGGTCTTTGAATGTCCGAAAATTTGCACCGGCTGTGGTTCCGCGCCACAACGCAACTCCGCAATCGACGAGAATGACAAAAAACAAAGAAACCTTCTAGCGATTCGAGTGTTAAGTGTAGGAAATCATTTCGCGCACAGCCCACCCATTCCTCCTCCCGATTTGTAGTCATGCGCGATTTTGACGTTTTTGAAACAGTGAAGATCGGGTTGGCAAAGGATGGCAGCGCAACAAACACTCGGACGACGAAATGAAAAACGAGGCATACGCTCTATGCAGCTGCAGGTGTATCCAAGCGTTGTTCGGTCTGCTTAAAACACCTTTCAGATGATTACGTGGGATAATATACATATATATATATATATTTTTTTTTTTAGTCGTACCATCGAAATTAAGAATATTTTCATTTAAAAATTCTGTGTACTTTTTGACTTATTGCCTAACATTATGCATTTCTCCCCTCGGATATGAACCGTATATATATATATATATATATATATATATATATAAAATTATGTATTGATAATAATATAATCGTGATTAAAATACGTGAATTATACGACGAGTAATATAATCGTATCGATTAAAATAATAATGTCAAAAAAAAAAAAATGTACAATAAGTTTTTGGGGGGATTATAGTTTAAGGGCGGCGAAATGTTTCGGGAGGAAATATATGAACGCGCACGGGGAAACAGCTGCGGCATAACCTGCTCACCCCGTAGCCACGCGCGCATACGTTTAAAACGCATATATTTGTCTATATTTCATTATTATGATCCACGTCACTGCTCAGTAACAACCCCAAGTGCTTGAACCGTTTTCATCAACGCTTCTATAACACAGACTGTTAAAACTAGACATGACGAGAGGAAGTTTTGACAGTACCGTACTGTAAAATCTATACACGAATAGGTGTCGCGTGTACTCGTACCGGAAGGAAACAAATGACGACAACGATTGCGAAGAAGCGAACACGACTCCGTTTTGAATATTGTGTCTGGTGGCGGAGAAAGCCGGGCGATACGACATTATGACCCAGAAGGAAAAAAGCCATGTCGATTCGCCACAATCCGTGAAACGAATGTTCCGCGTAGACAGTTTTGTCGACCGTTTTTCACGGATGCAAACCGCGTTTATGTGACGGATTATCCGCGAAACTGGACAGGACGTCGAGAGCAATGCGCGAAGACGTCTATGAAAACGCGTCTGTCCGCGTGTTCGAAAATCCGCAGACATCACAAAGCGATGTACAGCTGGACCACACGCGTCTGGCGGGATGCTACCGCCGCCGAGGCCGTTGCGACGTTGAAATTCGAACCCGTTTCGCACGCGTCACACTTCTCTACGGAATCGGTCCCTTGTGATTTTTGACTTTTTTCCCGAGCCCAAAGAGAGACCCTGAGGGCATTTTATTGACGGTAAAGCAAAGAACGCAGTCGAGTCGTCGTTGGTCGAGGAGAGTTTTTCCGATCGCGCGGGATGTGAAAGAACTGGTTCACCGGAGATCATATTATGAAAAATCGTGTGGCTCTAATAAGAAAATCTAACGTACATTTTTTTCCTCGTTCCTGCGCGCATTATTTTTCAGCCGTCCGTCCATTCACGTATAGTTGCGAACACTGAAAATGATCATCGGCCGGTGAAATTCGCGACAATATATTTTGTATAAGGCTCGCGAACGCGTAGACTTTATAATATAACGCGAAGAAAAAGAAAACCCGTCGTTTTCTCATTTCTCGATTCCGCCGTTGGGTTTATTTTTTTTTTCCTTCCAATACCGATTATTTATTGTACGGACAGCGGAAATATTATATAAAAATCCGTATATATATATATATAATACTTATACTGGCAAGCAGCAACAAAACAAGTACAAAACCTCCTCGCACACACACATAATATTATATAGATTTTTACGTGGTGTGTGCTGAACAGTGCGCGATTTTCCGAACGATCGCACACGCCAAAGCCAAACCCATCGGCAGGGCCATTGTACAGCGCGCGCACTTTCCAACGATTTTGACACACACACACACAGCTATTATAATACAGGCAAGCGTGTATTATAATATAACGGAGGCTGTGCGGCTGTATACGACCTACCTGTAGAAGATTTTATCGGTGGAAAAAAATAAAGAATAATAATAATAATAATAAAATCCGACTATTCGTCGTCCGCCCGCGATGTATAAATCCGCGAGTGACACGCGCACAATAAAAACGTTCGGATTTCGGACGCGGAGAGGAAAGAGAAAAAAAAAAGAAAAAGAAGAGGGACCTACGTGTGTGGTTTCCATCGTCATCCGTCGCTGCCGCCGCAGCCGTTATGTACGGCTGTCAAAACACGCGCACAATGCGCACGTAAATAAACGTATACGAAATATATTTTTAAAATATGTCGATTTTATACAAATTCTGAATTTATTTTTAAATAATTGAAATGTATATTAATTACATGAGTGCGCGGCGTGTGCGGGAAAAACTAAGCGTTAAATATTCGTGAAATATTTATTTCCCAACACGAATGTACAACCATTACTATATTCATTCGACGAAACGCGATATAGAACAACAGCGATGCGATTTCGTGTGAAACTAAAAAGAAAAATACGACTGAAACGTTTGAAAATTTCACAGAAACGTATTATGTTGAAACTTACATTTATTCACAAATACAAGCAGTAGTGGCGTTGTTTGGGACGAGAGAGACATTTGCACATTCCCTCGTTAATCGCAGTGGGCCGCTGTTATGTGCCGTCGACATTATTCGTGCTAAAAAAAAAAAAGAACAACATAGATATTGAGTACGAATAAACAAAATATAATTAGATATGCATTCAAATTATAAATACGAATTTTAATTGAGTTCTAATGAATTAAATTCCGCGTGAAATTATACGGCTCACTTATACAGACTCGGCGATAATTTCAAAATTTTTTTAACCATTTATGGGCTAAATATAGAATTTTAAAAATATACTATTTTTCGGGAGTTTTTTATCTAATACAATTTTTGTTTTAGGACTTGAAAATTTCAAAAATTTCAAAAATCGCAAGTCAGGATTTTTTTTCCACACACCTCAAAAGTCTGGATTGCAACAAAACTAATTGTTTTCACGTAAAACAGCGTATTGGCTGTCGTTTAAAACCCATATTTCGATTTTCAATTGTTAACCCGGTAAACATTTTATCGCAGCACTATAATAGACGCGCCGCACGTTTCCCTATCCACGGTTAAAGTTTCATATAATAATAACATGATAATTTCTATTAGCACGTAATCAATATGGTATAAATTATATATTTATACAACTATAATGTAAATAATATAATAGTTATTTATAAAAAAATACTAATTTAATTAATAAATACATAGATTTTTGTAGTTTTCAATAAGCTCCGTGTTCTTCACACTCCTATGACGATCGGTAATCGCTCGATGAAAAAATTATAAATGGCAACTATTAAGCTCAATATGTAAAGGTAAGATAAAATCCGCATGGGTCGCGACGACGATGAGAATCACCAGTTTTGTTGTGTTTAGCTCACTGCTACGATATTCCGTGTTATACAATGACGCATAGAAATACGGTGTGATGTTGTGGCACGTCTATTTTAATGTTTATTTATTAAATCTAGCGTCGTCCCTGTGAGTTTCGCCCAGGGGTCCCAGGGGTCGGAGGACCACGTCCAGGTTGCCCGGGTGTCAGATCCGCCACAACAATGCGACTCCAGCGAATTGTCGTGGTCTGCTCTGTGTATCAACGCACCACTGCAGTGATACGATAAATTCGGTCAATCAATACGACTTTTCGTGCGTCGGAGTTCAATTGAAATTATAACTGTTATATAAATAACCGAAAAGAGATATTTTTTTTACGAATTTCGTCCTCGTCAATACAGCGCAGAGTCACGTGTATCGCGAATTTTTCTCAAGTCTCAGGATTACGATTTTGACGAAAAATCGCGTTTTTACCGGTGGGGTTTCGTTTCAATGCGATTCTTCGATAGCCAAAAAGGAAATTATCGAAAGAAAAAAAACCACTGCTCTAAAGCATGTCGTCGTCGGCTGTAGACGTAGGTAATTTTCAAAACGGAAAACACCGGTTCGTTAGCACTCCTTCCGATAGGATTTTCGGTTATACGGACGCGACGAGGTAGACGAGAGTTCTCTCTCGGTGTCCAAAAACGCGCTGTTTAAAATAAGAAGAAAAAATAAATACAAACGATTTACGTGTGTCGCGTCGTGTCGTGCCGTGTGTTTGTGTTTGCGTATGTGCCGTGACTGGAGGGGCATAGCAGTCGGCGTCGTCCGACCGGATTGGATTGTCGCGGCCGGCCCGTCGCTCCTCCTATGGGCACACACACGCACCGCGCGTCCGCGAGTACAGCACGTGGAATATACGCGATATGCGCGTCGCCGACCGGCCTTAAATTACCGCGGCACGTACGACGCAACAAAACCGAGGAAGTGTGTGTGTGTGTGTGAACACCGTTAAGGAGTCCAAAATCGCAAGTTGGAAATTGTATTTCACTGTTAAACGTGACGAGTTATTATCCGCGTTTCGTACGAGTAACGTATTACGGGGCGGCGGGGGGGTTTTAATAAACTCGAAACGATCGCAAATGTTCGTTCAATGTAAAACGTCAAAAAAATCGTATCGGTACTATTTGCGTTTCACAACATTTTTTTTTTTTCTCTTTTATGCGTTCGAACGAATTCGCTGGGAAAAAAAACCAGATACGATTTTGCGACAACAGCGCATATGCGCGCGTATAAAAATATTAAACATAAAACTGATATGAAAATAAACGCATAAAACGTATTGTAGTAATATTCTTTGAACGGAAATCAATGCGTTAACAACTCGCCAATAACGCTATTGAAATCAACTGATAATAATGAAGTCGGTCATTATACTCTTGTTCGACGAATAAAAGCGATTCTGTTCGTTCTTGACGAACGCCGTTTTTTTTTTTTTGTGGCAATGATTATAGTCATAATATAATCGGTGACGTATTTATTTCGACCGGGTTTCATACTCCCTTCCTACGAGACCCAAAGAGAAAAAAAATTGTAAACGGCCATTTCTGCCGTTTGCAATACTATATCCGACATTCAACTACACGCAGGGACATTTGCATTAAATTTTCTCCGTGCCGTACGGGACTCTCCAATAATATTTTCACAAGCACAAACGCAATACCGAAATTTAAAAATCCCAAATTTTAAATAACGTAACTTCTGTCTTTCTCATCGCAAAACGTTCCTTTTTTTTTCAATAATAAGCTTTCCAAAACTATAATCGTTTTTCGTTTTATTTTTAACTTGTGTTTAGGAGAGAAACGTATAACGTACAAAAAAAAAAAAAAAAAAATGCTAAAATCTCCCAACTCCACGACTCGAACTATTGAAAAATTACCTTATCCTTCTCCCCCCTCCTTTCTAGTTTGAAAATTCCTTAATGCGCCTCCGAATATAATCACAGTTTTAAATGGCCGGTTTATTCTATTGGATAGCTAAATTTTTTCCTATCTCCATGAGTCTCACGTTCAGAGTAAATTTCGTAGCGTTAAAGTCGTAGGAAAAAGCAAAAAACACTCGTATGAGCCACGACGCATCTGGTACACGTTGTGCTCGAGTCTATGTTTATTGAGTAAGTGTTCAGACGACGAAGTCGTAGAAAAGAAAACAATTTCGCGGTGTTATAATATAACCGACTGCAGGTTGATAATAGTATACGAGTATACGAATAGTGTATATATTTTCGTCGTCACAGCACCAGTGTACTGTAGACCGCGAATATAACACGCGGATTTCTTCACGGTCACACCCAAGTCCGGTATAAATTTCGACCAACACTCGTGAGAATATAATAATAATAATAATAATAAAAAATAATATAATATTACGTACCATCGTGTAGTTTGTCGAACCCGGTTACGGTGTTGTGTAACAGAGTCTGCGGCAGAGTATGCACGTTCACATTAAACGCCAGTCGGATCGCAGCTATATTTATATCGATTGGTATTAATCGAGAATCGATCCTGTAAACCGTTGTGTTGTTTTGATCGGTATTATGATGATTTCTCTTTTTTCGCCTTAAAAAAAAAAAAAATCGATTTTTTCCCCTTTTTAAACGGCTATAGATTTATTATACAAAATTCCGTTGTAAATACCTGATATAATGATCGTAGTTTATCGCTCTTTTTTAATATCCACTCATCGGTATTAGTATATTTCACCAATCCAAACATTATTCTCGTGAGATTTTTCTTTCAGAAATGATGAGTTTGTTCTCCCGTCAGTTTTGTTTTTTTAATTGTACAACGCCTACATAAAATAGCCGAGAATTCCGAGAATTTCACGACTGGTTAAATGAGTGCGAGCTAATAACAGTTACATTGATCGAGTAAAAACGTTTTTTTTTCCTACCACGTATAAGTTTTTAATATTTTTCCTCGGTACTCGCCGAATCGCTTGTTGAATCGTCCAATTTCCTACAGTTATTTATTATTCGGTGTACATAATATATTAGTAGACGGTTTATAATATCGAGTGTATATAATAATGATCCGCGGCTGTTGAAAATGTTTGAAAAACTGTTGTACTAAACAGTTTCGTTTATTGTTTTGTTGATATAACCTTATTAACTTTATTCTATCGTTTTACTTAATAGTTACAATTACGAATAAATACATAAATAATAATCATAGAACGTTTTGAATGACAGCAAATGCGGTTTTTTTTTTCACTCGCGTTTGATTTAAAACGATTCGTTCTCTTTACCAATTGTCCGTGTATTATTATTAACGCGAGAAATATTTATAAAATATATATAAATATATTAAATTATCGCGAGTTGAAAAGAGAAAAAGAAACGAACGCTGACATACGCTGTGGGGTAGAGTCATTTATAATATCGTTTCTCGTATATACGCGTACCGCGCGTATACATTTGTGATCAAAGATGGAAAACGAGTTGTACGCGCCCGTTCCGTTTGTCTTACAATACAATATAATATATTATATAAATAATAAATAACACATCTTTTGCCGCGGGCAACATAATAATATTATCGCAGTGTATGTGTGTATGTTGTGTTGTGTTGCCGCCGACAACGAGTCTCAAATGGCATATTAATACATTATATATATATATATTATGATATATTACGACACCATGTTTATGTACAAGTACAATTCATAACGATTTACGCGTATAATAATAATATTATTATTATTATTAAATATATTATGCGTATAATAAGCACTCGAGAAATGCTCTGGAATTTCTATTCGATACGCGTGTAATGGCTAGGAAATGTGAGTTCTGACGAATTTCGATCTTTTCGTCTGTGCGAATCAAACGTTGAAAGACAACGGCAATGAAACTAAGTGTGTTTTATTCGAAAAAAAACGGTGTTTAATTGTTACAAACGAAACATTAAATCTTAAACATTATATTATTTATATACTGTTATATAACGATCACCTTTTTTCTTTCTACAACATACATTACATGTCTGTCCGTGTACGCAAGACCGGCTCATGAAAAAGTAGATTGCTAGGCAAAATCACATTTTTCCGCTCCTTATAACAATTTTAGACCCGCCCTCATAAAATAAAATAAGGGCTTGCACATCTCGAAATTTTTGTTTACTAATATATTAATCCGCATGTGTTCATCGTTAAATGAATCAAGCCTTTTTTTTATAGACCTCAAAAAATTCAATTTCAAAAATAAAATTCCGTCACAGATAATATTAATACTACGTTATCTCGAATATTATCCATTTGATACACACTGTCGACACGACTGGTTAATAATACCTTATTAAGTACTGCGGATTAACTGGTGAATTACAAAAATATATACACGTTTTTCTCGTGTGTGACAGACTTTTTTCTTTAAAAGTGCCACCATTTCGATCGTGCTCACTGTAGACGGGTACCCGAGCTCGTCTTTATACGCATCTTGAACCGGCCCTGCGTTTTTCTGTAACCATATTATAATCACATCGAAAGCTGTGAAATTGCCCGTCTTGATGACTTGTTTTTGAAACGTTGGCGGCTTATTTGGTTGCATATTCCCCCAACGAAAAGTAATAATGTCGGGTTAAATGTGGAGAACGCTATTGCAGTCTGCACGTATAATATACGAAATCACAAACGATTCGGAAACATTCTCCTACATGGAACAGCCATTGAAGCGAGCGCACGCGGTTTATACTTTGTAGCGCCATCTTGTCGAAACCGCATAGTTTCGCGATCTCGTACGCTACCTAACCGCTGTAGCAGGCGAGATGTTGTTCAGCATTTTCGCGTAACGTTCAAATGCGCACAAGAATAAACTATGTCGCGCACATTGTTTTCCTCGGGGGAATACGAGTGGGAATTAGTGGTGAAACGCCACAACATACAAGTCGGGTACTTTCAACGAAGACAAGATGTTATGTTTACGCCGTTTAAAAGACGAACGCATATTTTTTTAATGAAATAGTTAAAGTATTAGATTTGTTTAACAAAGACCGAAAATAGTCTTTCATTTTTCTGCGTGTTTAGGTATATCGGAAAGAACCGTTCTGAACGAATACGGTTTTTTATATATATATATAACTATAACGGATACATTTTATATTCCCGAAGTTCTTACGCTATAAAATATATAACGGTAATTAAAACGGCTGGTCATATAATATAGTGTATTGTGATATATCTCGATGAATCCACAGAAATAATTTCCAGCCTATACGTAATAAAGATGAAAGACGTCACACTTGTCTAGATAAATTTATTATTATTATTATTTCTGCGTGTCAACGAGATTAAAATTTTTTTTTTTTAATTTCATTTTATATTGACAATCGTCTGTTCGGTAATTTCTGTAATGCGTTAAAAAAATGATAATTCGATAGTATATAAATGGAAAAATATTATCTTAATTTTTTCTAGGCAATATCATAATTATCATTTATCTTCATCTAGGCATTTTCATTTTTTTCTTTTTTCGTTTACTTTCATGTTTATATATATATAAATTTATACGTATTATCATTGCGTAGATAATTTCTGCGCGTTATCGAGTGAAAACTCTGATTATATAGAAAAATAGATAATTCAATATTATCGTTTCGATTGAAATGAAGCTAAAGCGATATTCATCCGTAGTTTCATTCCGGCATTGATCCTGCAGCGGATATAATATATGATTTTAGTCTCTCATTTTTTTTTTTTTGCTCGTGTAATTATCCTCCCGTCTCGAGCATTACTCGCGTTAGTTTCGTCTGCCATTGTATAAAATCAAAAATTTCTTTTTCTCTTTTTATCTTTCGAAAACGAACGTCGTCGTCGTCGTGTCGTGCCGGTGACGGACTGCCGCTGCAGGAACGCTCATGTATACTACATATATATATTGGCGCAATGACGCGATTGTAAAGGAGAAATCGACGGAATCAATTTAAAAAATCTTGAAAAGGTTTTTCGCGCCGTGGACCCGGATAAATAAATGAATAGAAGAAATAATCCCGGGGCCTTTGAGCCGAGCTTTGCGCGGCGGCGGCGGCGGCGGCGGCAACAGAGTTTGTCGGTAGCTGTGCGGAACGGAGGCGAGGGGGTGGCAAAGGTCGAAAAGAATGTGCGCCGGGTAACAAAGGTGGCGGAGGTGGGAGTTTTTCGCGGTGGTGGCGGTGGAGGAGGATCGAGGAGAGAGTGAAAAGGAAAAAGCCGAGTGAATATATAGTATTGACGGGGTGTGGCAGGAAGGGGGGGGACGGAAAAACGACGAAGAAAATAAATGTGTAGACTAAATTCCTCCAGGAGAAAAAAAAAAGAAGCGGGGTAGAAAGAGAACGGGGACGGGGAAAAGAGAGCGCTAGGGGATCTTAAGAAGTCCCTTTCGACTGCGTAAGTGTTTTTTTTTCTTTTTCGTGTACATATATATATATATATATATATATACGTATATAATACATAAAATCGCCTAGGGAGATTTTCATCCCTCTTTCTTTTTTTTTTTTTTATCCCTCCGTTCCCCTCGCCCTCTTACGCCGCTGTGCAGTACTCGTCCCTTTCTTCCTTTCTCCCGTCCCGTTTTTCCTCGCCCCTCGCACGGTCGTATCTGTTCGGCTAAGATATCTCTTCCTATCTCACTGCACGCGCACACCCTACTCGCGCCATATATTCCTTATATATATATATATACGTATAGTGTCACCATGGTGACGATGACATCTTTTTCGCCTCCGAGTCCTGCTTCCCCTCTCACCACCACGTCTATCACCACTTTTTTCCTTCCTCTATAGCGTAAACCTCTCCTTATCGTCGCACCGTCCACATCCAAATAATAATTTCCTTATATATATATATACACACGTTTATTATTATTCACTGTTTTTGACATTTCCATTTCGGTATATATCTATATATATTTATATTTATATAAATAAATAACGAAATATTCTCACGCTGAGATATTTTTGACGTTTTCACCGGTGAAATACGTCCATATTTCCATATTATTGTGAGTATGTCATTACGTTTCCCATATAACGTGTATTTTCTCGCGTGACGTTTTTTCATAATACTAGGCATTTAGTAAATTTAAAATTTTTTTTTTTTTTTTGTCTAAAAATAATTTTGGTCTTACGAGAGTCAGCCTCGCCTTGTTACATTTAACAGAAATTTATTGCGAATTCAAGAGTCTTCTTTTAATAAAGGAAAATACGCGGTGATGGGATAAAGTAAAAAAAAAAAAAAAAAAAAACATAAAACAATCGAGTTTTAATGCAGTTTTGTTACGAATGTTCAGTATACATCAAATTCCTCCCGGACGTTGCTGATCTGCACGTTTTGTATCTACGAACCGGGTTCTGAGCTCGTCCAGGTCTTTAGATGGCACGCAAAACTTCATGTATTTTATGTGTAAAAAACGAATCACTCACACAATTTGAGATTTGGGGAACGGTCAGCGTCCGATCCAATACCGTCGAGAGAGATCGTCCTGTATATATCGTCGGACCGTCGGCAGAATGCAGGAACGCAAAATTATCGCCGTCTGCACTTACCAACCAACAGTGGTAACGTGCTGTTAAATGATACGTGTGACCAGCCTGGTCGGTGTATAGTTCAACGAATATCCAACCGTAAACTTTCTGTCTGCGAGAAATGGCGCAGAAAACGTCATTAACCTTTCGGGGGCATTTTAATTGGCTTTTTTTTTTTTGCGAAAGAATTATTGAAAATATTTCTATCTTATTTTGAAAAAGAAAACGTCGTGTTTTATTCAGTACGTAAACGCGTACGCCGTGTAATTATTATTATTATTTAATCATCTATTTTCTATTAACTATTATCGTTATTAAATCGTTATAATGGCCGTTCAGGGCCATTCTTAACGATATTTTCTTCTCGTTCGTAACAATATCGATTTTCGCGTAAAAAATATTTACTCCGATTTCACAATTTTTTTTTTTTACAGCGCAATCTTTGCCAGTTGCTCAGCTCCTACCAGCCTTCCGAGCACTATAATTATTATAAAATATTATGTGTACCTGTAACGGAGCTGATGGCTTGAGGGAACGCAAGCGGATTGGCATTTCGCATTTTCCGGAACGGCTTATACACGCGAACGGTATAATATGTAAACGAGCGACGAGGAAAAAAAAAACGAAAATTACCGTCTGTTAAAAAATTTAAAAAACGTCGTTTACGCGTTTAATGAAAACCCACAAGGCCTCGTTTATTTTATACAGGTTTTCCACGTATTTTTTATTTCTCCTTTCGTCGTTATACGTGCGATTTTCCCGTCAGGACTCGCAATAACACTGTCTGTCGTATAGCTGAGTGGTCGGCGGCACACGTAATGCGAATTTCAAAAACCCCGGAGTGCTCGTTGTTATAATGAAAAGAAAATAACCTCGAGAAGTTAAATTATTATTATCATCGCGTCGTCTGTTTATTTCTTTTATCCTTAACCGCTTTCGTCTCATTTTTTCACGGTATAACACGAACATATTCCGGTCGGACGACTTGGAATTTGTTTTTCATCGGAGAATTAAAATGAAATCAATCGTACAGTACACGTAATTCGAGGAAAAGAAATTTTTTATTATTCGCGCACGCAGTAAAATTACATTTTCTAAAATATGAAAAAAAAACCCCTGTACTTGACACGCCGATCCGAGTGAGTCTACAATTTTTCAATGTCACTATCGTAAAGTTTCTTTATATACCTTAAAAATTGACTGTTATTGCGGGGAAGCTTTAAAGTTTCTCAAATTATGTAAATCGCATTTATCGCATTTTTTAACGGTCTATAATTTACATGTTACATATACGAGCGGGTGGTGAACACATTTTTCGGGTCAAGTGCTATAGCGTTTCGTTGTCAAGATTTTTAAAAGTATTCGCGTGCAACGCAAAAAAAAAAGATGTCTATTTACTAAGCACAGAAGAGAAAAACGTCATCTGTAAAATTTCTACAGGAATTTATTATCATTCTCACGTATCTCTATGGTATACGATTATTATTGTTTTATCGGAATTCTAGACACTGAAATTTGTCAAAACATATATTTTTGTTTCCAAAATTTCTTAGTGTTAATACGATTTCTTTCGCCTACCACCTTAACGATTACATGTATATCGTCGCTTTTTGGCTAAAACTAACTACGCGGTCAGTGATTATTTTTGATTTCACGAAAAATCTACCGGCGTGCTTGAAAAAGAATTGTCGCAGAGAACGATTTAATAGAGTACAGTTGATTATACAACAGATTTTAAGATAACAACACCACGCTACGCCGATGGATAAAATCATTTCAGCGAGCAATTATTCGATTAACGCTTTGACAAAATATATTTCTACTCTAAATTTTTTCTATTTAATTAGTTACTTTTTAATTTGACTCGATTTAACAACTCAAGCGAATAAATCGATATCTACGCGGGTTATTTTTATTTTTACGTATTGGAAAATACGATAATCTATAACACGGAGTGGTTGTGTAAAATAAAAAATTCCTTTTTTCGTTTACAACACTGGTAAAACGTTAATTTGTTTGTAAAGGAAATTTTTAAAATATCTATTATTTTGTTGGTTAAAACATCTGTGTGACGCAAATAAGGTTTATAGAATTCCTTACATATTGTCCGTGCCGCGGAATACAGTGCGCAATGTATAAAATTATTTTTTTCTTTCATACATATTGCCCTGGCATTATAATATACACTGTCCATTTGTGTGTGGGCCATGTTAACCATCAACTGAGAATATTTTCGTATTTTATTTCTTCCACTTTTGTGTGTTTTTTCGCGTGTCTACATGCACACATGTCTACGCATGATATAATACTCAAAACAGCCCAAAATTAAGATTATTACGCGATAACTATGCATACTGTGAAATTTTAATTGCGCTAATGCGTTCGATACGTATATGTGACGTGGTTAACGCGACACCAAACACTCTAGTGTCTCGTTAAGAGAATCGGTTGGAAAATTTTCAAATTCCGACGGTGGAGGACACGTTATGGATCTTTGGAAAAAGGCAAGACAATAATGAACGGAAATCGCGTAGGAAATTTGTGTACACCTACTTCTAAATGCCATATGATGTGTATAATGACGGGAAAATGTGTATAATTTTCCACATCGACAATTGGAATTGGACACTGTGTACGTTGCGCGGGCGTTGTAATCCAATGCCTTTATTATATACTTTGATTGTAATATATATAATATATATTATACAAACGCAAAATTGTAATAATTTTCTCTGCTATTTTTAATCGCTGTGTATACGGTAGTAATTCGGTTGGACGAAGGAGAATAATATTAATAATAATAATAATAATAATAATAATAATAATAATAATAATAATAATAAACCGGTTAAACGATTTTCCGCGCGATACGCGTAGACTTCGAATGATTTCGCACACGTACCCCGTCCCGAGGAGTATTAAACTTTAATTCTCGGGAACGATGGTACTTTTTTCTTTTTTATCGTTATTGTTATGCGGTTTCGAGACGACGACGACGGCCGCGGAATTGTCGAGCTTTTCTATTACAAGTAATAGCCTTGGGTTTGTGCCGAAAAGGATTACTCCATAATGTATACAACACATATCACATAATATCGTATATATATATATATATATACGCACGCGCGTTGTGCCGTCGTCGTAATACCAGCCAAAAAGAAAATATCCCCCTCGACACGTACGCGTTTTGTAATATAATATTATGACTTTTTGGAACGAGGCTCGCGCGTGCAAGGAAAATGGAAAAAATTTTTATTTTACAAGCTTCGCCAATCGTTTTCTTCGCTCCCCTCGCGCGTCCGAACGTTTTTCGACACTTTGCGCTCGCGACCGTACAGTAATGATATTTATAAACGCGCGTACTACACTATTTCTCCGAGTGTATTACACTCAATTTTCATAACAAATATGCGTATGAAATTAAAAACAAAAAGATTTACTAAACACGCCGTTTAATAGCGAAGCGAGAGGAGTGTATCGGTATTTCAAAATGAGTTCAAAATAGGAGAAAAAATCGGATAAAAGAAAAATATTCGTTCGGTTTTCGATTATAACGTACAATTAAACATTTTAACAACAATACGTTTTTTGTATTCTCTTTAAGTCTCCAACGACACGTCGGTATAGTAATATCGAATTATTATTATCAATTAAACGTACAAATGACGACACAATCCTTTTTCACCACAATCCGAGCTTTTGCTCCGGCGCAACCACCACGGTCAGGTTCCACAACAACGTTCATATTTCTTTGCAATTACATTTTTGTGTGTTTCAAAAACTCTAACTGTTGTTGAGAAATGAATATGGAATATTTAAAAGGTCATTTTTAAAGACGTCAAATACAAATCTGAACGATGTTTTTCCCATTACGTTATACACACACTCGACCGGAGTTTGTGTTTGCACATCGCGGCGCACACGTTTATTTATTTCCCGAGGCTGTGTACGAGAAAACGCGATTCGGTCCGTCGTCGCCTCGTTTTCGGCCGATTTCCACCAGTATTTTTCGATTTTAGTCGACCGTTAAACGGTAAAAATGACGTGAACTCTGCAGCAGCAGAACAATAAATGACCGGCCGATTCCATTAAAGTGACCGCATTGCATCGGGGACTCGGCGTATTTACAGTATTTCGATGTTACCGCGTTTGTGTGAGATTTATTTCGGTTTATTCGGTTTTTATTCGTACACAAACGCGTGTATTCGTTTCAATGGCATTTTATCGCCGCGGCGGGACTCGAGAGTGAGAAGGTTTTTTTTCGTTCGTTATATATAAAAACGACTAAAAAATAAAAAACAAATAATAAACGCGAAAATCATTATTATTATTATTATTATTATAATACGCACCACCCGTGAACAACGGCTACCGTTTTTCGGTGTACTTCGGTGAGGCGTTGAAGTTTATGGACGCGATGGGTGTATAGGAGGAGAATTCGCGGCCGTTTCACGCGCATTATTATGTCCGACAATAAATAAAAGTCTCGGGAAGGGAAAGAGATTTCACCTGCTCCCCTAAATCATTTGCGGAATCACTACACACTAATTCATTCTCAGCCTGTGCACTTTCCCACCGGCACGCAACCAGGTACGGTCGCTAGTCGCTGACTGCTCGGCCGTTCTATAATATATAATAGCGCGTATTGTATATCATGCGTTCGCTAACAATTATTATTGTCGAAATGAAAACGATCCGCGGGACAAATATCGTAAATACGCGAACAAACGATTCGGACGACGTGTTTTGAAAATGTCTTGAACCAGATGCGGATTTCGTCGTTGTTTTGTCGAAATAAATTAACGGGCGTTGCAATAGCCGTTGAATATCGTTATAAAATTTTAGACGAAATCGCAAAAAAAATTCGCAACTACGACGCGTTTATTGAATTATAGGCCTGGGCATTTTTCACTTATACGATTACGCGAAAACGCGTGTCCAAACACACGTTAAAAATACACACTGCTGCTGTGTACGAGACCTGTCGGGATATTCTCGAGATTCGTAAATAATCCGAGGGCGGTGGATGAGGGATGTTTTTAAATATGTTAAAAGTGAAACGGGCGCGAGTGAACGCGTAACGATAGTGGAGGACTTTCGTCACGGGCCGCCGACTAACGCGTGAAATATATACGCGTGCTAAAAAGCGAAATGATTTTCGTCATAGAAATGATCGTGATGAATCCCCGGATAGCGTTCGTCGTAATCGACTAATCGTCTCGCTGTTACAGGTGCCGCCGAGACCTACCGAAAACGCCTAACCGGCTCGTATATATATATATATATTATATTACCGAACGTTCGCCCTTTTCGCGATCGTTCGCGCGCAAAGGCCCGATATACGTATATATATATATATACGTATAACGGAGAAAAATGACGGTATTAACCCTGGAACACGGGGGAGAGGCGGAGGCTGCAGCTAAATTTAATGACTCGGATAAGATTTGTACTCAGCTGGTGCGCGGAGAGCAGCTGCTGCTGCTGCTGTTGCTGATGCTGATGCTGCTGCGCGTTTCGCGCGCGTTCGCTTATAAATAACGCGCGTGGGGGTGAGCCCGGAGGAGCGGAGCAAACCCATATGCGCGCGCGTAACGTGTATATGGCGTAAGCTATTTATTTATTTTTTTTTTTTCAAACTCTCCTATCCGTCTTCTCTCCTCCCGGTCTTTTTCTCTCGGCTACCCCCGCCCGACACTCGTATAATAGTCGTATACACGTCGTAACGTCAGTGAGACGGATTTACGGCACAATAACGATCGTAATTACGGGGGGGCCGGTTCGTCGAGTTCCGGGGAACGAAAAACAAAAAACCGGGGAAAAAAAAACCACGAGAAAACGATTTTCGAAAAAATCGATTGAAAACGCGTGAAAACAATATTTTCATTCGACGGGTTGACGACATGGCCCGCCGGCGCGTTTCAGTCGATCCACCGAGTAACACTTAAATTTGTAGTGTGCATTGAATTTTCGAAATGTTTGTTTACGAAAAGATTCGTTTTGAATCGAAACGAATATCGTCACAAATGACTTGCACGCATCCTAACGTTGAAACGTATTTAAGTTACGATATTTACTTTTGCATTCAACGGTTACGAAACCGTAGCGGAGAACAATCGTTCGAGACGTTTTCGGCGAACGGCGGTAAAATGTTTAACGTTTCGCGCGGAACGAGCCAATAGCCGAACACAGTAGTCACAAACACGAGACTTTATTAACGATTTTGCGTCCGGACCGAAACGAGAAACGAATGGTTTTTTTTTTCACCGTTAATTATTACGATATAATATATAAATAATAATATATTTTATTGCGATTCAATTTCGGCGAGAAAAATTTTATTCATTCAACTCGATCGATATTTAACTTTTGATAAACGAGAGGAAGGAGGGGGGGGGAGAACCGTTTGATTTCGTGTATGCGCGTGAGTGTATGTGTCGCGTGTTAAACGTTGAAGAAAGACGATTATTATCGTTAAAACACAAATAGGTACTACGAAAACGTAAACTCATTTTCTTCATAAAATGTAAAAGCAATATTGTACGATACAGGATTGTCATCGTCTGCATGATTTTCCTACCTGCAAGTACCACTAGACACTTTTATGATCTTACAGTCGGCCAACTTAAGTGTAAAACTAATTCAAAGGAGAGTCGAATATATTTTTTTTAAACGCGTATTTTATTATTAACATGTTCACTTATTAATATTTTTATTGTACGACATATTCATAAAAGTAAAGTAAAAAAAAAAATAAAAAAATTACTTAATTTTTAGGTACATTTTAATGTTTTATATAGATTACGAATTTTGAACTCAACGTGAAATTCGCCGTATGTTTAGTTCGTACGAGAACTATCGATATCAGGCCGAACGGAACTTATTTTCATTCGTAAATCGCTTTGAATATCAAGACGTACTTATTTTTCAAATTGAGCGTTTCGGAAAATCCGCTCTCGCACAAATAACAGTTGTACACGAACGGAATGAAACATTGTAATGTTCGTTCGAAAAGAAATAGATTTTTTCTTATTCACATCCAAAACGAAACGAATGTTTTGTCTTTAAATACGTCTTTTACCACTGAATTGTCACTATAATCGTGTCAACGAACGATTTCTCGTCTTTTATAACGTTAAAAATATGAAAATTATATCAAAAGATTTACCATTAGTACTGGTAATATAAAAAATATGACGACTATTTTAATTTTTAACAATTCGGGAAGCATACGGTAAAAACTTCGAATCGTGTAACTTGTATAGTACTAAATATATATATTATTTAATTTCAAATAACCACACAGAGGAATCAGAAGTCGTTAAAAAAAAAAAACTCGTCCGCCTTTTGATTAACGCACTGAATTCGCTACGCGTCACGAGCTTCGTGAGGGGACTTGGACGTAAAAAGTAATAATAATAATAATAATAATATGTCGTGCACGCATCGAACTAGCAATAATTACACACTTTACGGTGATGTTTTCCGCGTTCCGAGAGCGTGTTCGTTATAATCGATTATTATTGTTTCTACTCGATATCACTTCGGATATTTCTAATCAGCGAGTCGCGTCCAGAGGGAGCTGTAAAAACGAACGAGAGAGAAATAAAAATATATATTTAGAAAAATAATAATAACGAGGAACCTTACGCGCACGCGTAACGTTTACGGAAAAATAAAAACCGAGAAAATACGTATGGCGAGGCGAATGGTTTAGAAGGAAATAAAGTGTGTATTGTGATTGGAAATCGTGGAAAATATTCGATTGGAATTTAAAATTTGGAAAAAATATTACAATGTAAAGCGCGAGAACATAAAAGTATTGTGCAAGAATACGCGCGTTATTACACGTTTATATTGTGATGCGGAAAATAAGAACTCCTGTGTTTTACAAACGGGTTCGGCTTAAATCTGTATTGTAAAATATATTCGTCATTGCGTTGTGCAAGTGAAAAAAAATAAAACCAATCGAAATTGTTAAATTTCGAATAAATAAGTTTACGATGGAAAAAAGCTTTATTTTCTTTTTTGTTTTTATTATAATAAAAACGTCGGATTTTTTCCCAACACACATACGACTATGATTATGTGTTTGTGCGTCGGGAGAAAAAGTGTGTTTTCATCAACGTGTATGAGTAGTACTTATAATTCGTACAGTTAATTTTGGTATGAATATTGTTTTCGAACGATCCGTCGTTGTCGTATTGTATTAATTATTATGAAAACGTTCGAAAAACAAAACAAGAATAATACGTTTGTACGTACTATCGTCACTGTATTCAATTCCCGAAATCCAGTATTGAAAACTTAATGTAATATGTCTATTTATTTATCCGATACTCGAAAACAGTTCGTATGTAGCAAAATGTATGTGTATTAAAGTGTTAAAAAAAAACGACCAGAATATGATTATAACGGTTGTAGGGAGAGTGAACAGAACGCATTCGCCAATAAAATAAAACGCGCCGGTTTCTGCGTTTAGATATTTTACACTTCGTACCAAGAAAAAAAAGTGTAATATTTATTACAAAAACTTTGCGAAAATTGAAAGTGAGAAAATAAACGAATCACTACGTACTGAGCAAGTATTATACGCAGGAGACGCGATGGAAAAGACAAAATTAGAATCATATAGCGGATATAAACACTAGACACCATCCAAAAGAACACTTCAAACGACGGTCTTTGAACATTAGCCGAAGAAAATTTTCAAACGTGAACACACATTAAAACTCATTAACCAAAACAAGATCAACTAATAAATGATGTCAATATACCTCGTTCACTCTGGAAGAAGCGTAGTGCTTGAAACAGAGAACTATAGTACAAAGCAAAAAAGAGAAGGATGGTATAATAACATTATAATGATATGTATTGCGATACTCCGGCCGGGTCTCGTATGCGATTTCATCGTTTGCTGATGGGGAAGGTAGTGCAGACGATATTTCGTTACTTCAAGGCTAACGGGTCGATAGGAAAATATCAACACGGAAACATCATAACTTGTGTGTATATATATATTTTTATTAGATACTTGTATATTGTGTATAATAATGAGCTCGTTGAACTTTTCTCCGTTCGGTCATCGATTATTTATATTTGTACACAAGGTTGGGCAAGTTTGGTAAAAAAAAAGAAAAAGAAGAATTCATTCTTTAACTCGTTTATTAATGTTATCAAACGTTATAAACCGCCGTATAGTACGGTGTTATGTGGTCTCGTTAATCCAATTAGATTCCAAATACTTTTCGTACAAAGTTGACAAATTATATCGTAAAAATCAACTGGCGTGACGACAAATCGTTTGGGGAAAAAAAATTTTTTTTGTTTAATATTGTATTTTATTATGAGAAATATAGTTTTTTTTTTCATACCAAAACTAAAATTAAACTTTTGCAATGATGTTTTAATGCGTATTACGAACAATACGATTTGATAGGAAAAATAAAAAAAAAAAATTTCACTTTAGGTAAATTCTTCTTAACTACGAGAACTCGTTAAAATAGCGTAAAATATTTTATTACATAATGACTTTTATTCAATGCCACAACTATATTTCTCCGTGATTAATATATATATATATATATATAACCGCAGATTTTACGCGCTTTTTTTTATATTTAAACTGATATAGTACGCATTACATACTTTTAAATAATATTGAATCCTTTTACTATAATTATAAAAGTATTCCTAAAATTATAAAACGCATTTCGTAATAAATAATTCGATTAAATTGAACGCGAAATTTTGTAATCTATTTTGCAATCAAATATTGATTTTTATACGGGAATATCATATTCGGACGCCTTTGAGTGTTACGCCTCTAAATACTGCTCGTATTTCAATGAAATTTCCAATATATAAATAGGGTGTTCATTTTTTAACGGCCAAACGGGAAAATTCTCGTGCGCAACGCGTATACTCTGCGATTGAATTCACGCCGAACAAACTACAGCAATAAAATAGGAAAATAAAATAATAATATTTATTTTTCCGTTTATTTTCCAATAAACGTCATAGGACACAATTTTTCTACGGCCGTGCGTGGTGTGCGAAATATGACACGAATTCAGTATTATATAATCGAGTAACAAGTGGTCGTGTCTGTGGAACGAGCGGTACATGTGTGCGACGTACACGTCATAATATTGTGTACAACAGCGCAATTATTTATTCGCGCTAAGTAAACTTAATTGAATTTTAAAACGCTGTGTATAAGTCTTCCTGTTTATAAATATATAGTAAGTATTCCCCCCCGGCCGATATTGCGGACGTCGACGGACGAGTGAAAAAAGAATAATTATACTAACAATTATTATTTTCCGAAATATTTGCACGTTGCGATGTAATTAGAATATTAGAATATTATCGATGTGCGTGATGGAAGCCAGTCAAATCCTTACGCTGCCCCTCAGAACCAATCGATTATACAATTTTATCGTGAATTGTTCAATATTTATTGCAACACGTTTAACCCATTACTGCGGTGGACGTTCAACACGCGTAGTAGACAACAAACACTTTATTATTATTACTCTTGCAGTGTTTTATTCAAAGAAAATGGTTATCCGACTTACTCGGAAGAACTCTACGTTCGCAGAGGTATATTTTAATTCATTTTTATCAAATGTAGAGTTGGTTTGGTTAAGCATACAATTACATACGGAAAGAGCCCGGTAAAACCTGAAGAAAATCTCACTGAACTCTCCAATAAAAATAGGGATTTTTATTAAAATTTTCGGTTTTTTTTTTTAATAATAAATGTATCGAAATAACCGAGGTCTCAATATTACTCGATGCGAATAATTTATTATCATATTCGATTTTTATACACAACTATACGTAAAACTATTAATTTTTTTCGATTTATTACTAAAACAATTAATTATTATATATATGAAATCGTTTATAGTGCGAATAAAGTTTCTGTTTTCTATTTAAAATCCTTCCCGGAAAGTACGCGACTTATCGTAAAACACACGATATCATATTATTATAATACATTCGTTTATCAAATTACAAATCGCGTGAGATAATAATCGCGGTGGCGTTATATTATGTGACCGATTCTCCGTATTTAAAAGAGCTTTTCGCCGAGAAATTTGTCGTATTATTTCGTCTTTTCAAATAGAATATGAAATAGTTTTTAAACCGCTGTCGGGCACCGATCACAGTTTCGGCGAATTGAATAAAACGTCCGGAAATCTTCCGTCACTGTTCGAAAAACATAGACAAATGTAGGAAAACGTTTTTTCGAAGCAAAAATACTTTTTACGTGATTTTCGTCTTTGACCGCAGTCGATTCCCCAAGATACAATTAAAATTATTTTGAAAATCGCTGTTCTTGTCGTGGCTTCAAAAAAAAAAAAAAAAAAAAAAACAGCAAATCTACGACATTAAACATTTTTTTTTTTAATCTAATATTTCGGTTTTGTCGATTGAAACGGCGCCCACGATGAAATACTTGAAATTCCCACGCGAATTTTGCCGGCCGCGTCACGCAAAGTTTGCAGACGGACGGCTCTGTAGACGCGGAGTCGCGTATAGATGGTCTGTGTACGACCGGATATCGATGTTGCTTGTTTGACAGCCGTAGATTGGCTCGTTTCCTTATTACGGCCTATATTGAAAATCGATTTTACTCGATTACTCGATTGGCGAACCGTAATTGATCGATACGATCGGGAGGTTTTTTTCTTTCATATCGAAGACACCGGCCGTTTCCCGAACGTCCGAGTGCAGTAGGATCGTAGTCAGGAAGACTACAGGGACTTCAGAAAAGTCATTTATGCATTTGCGTTCGGTTCACGATAATAACGAACCTCGATTACTCCCATCACTCCGTAGAGTTAGTTTTCACTGAACATTTTACCAAACAGATTACATAAACAGAGAATTAATGTTTTTAATCGATGAAAAACAATCCTGGTTACCCGGCTCCCTGGCGGAGAGTATGAGTCGAAAAGGAGTAATTTTTTTTTATATGACATGTAAAACGCGACGAGTTTTTGGCGGAATCCTCTTCGGGAAGTAACAACTCCCGGAACGGTTTCGAGTAATCCGCCTCGATCGGTCTGTCGGCGTACGTTTGTCCCCCCCCCCGGGTAAACGAGAGTAAAATGATTTTTAGCGCTGAAAACGACAATCGTTCGTGTCAAACTCGTACCGCAACGCATCCAGTCGTCGCGGTGAACATTATAAATTTATACGTATCGAGAGACCGCGCACGAAAACGATTAATATTGTATAAAACTTTACCGGCGGGCGGCGGCGTTGACGTGTCGTCTCACCCCAACTCCCATACGCGTAGCAGACGCTTCTCTCGCAGCAGATGCACCGAAAACCCCGGAAAGGGTCGTGTCATCGTCGTGACCGCGTCTCATCTGACCGCCGGCCCTGCAGACACCGTAATAAGGGTACACACGTCCCTCGACCCGCAGACATTCGGTGAAGTCCCTTCGCGCATTTTTTCCGCGCTACTTTTTTTCCTCCCCCGTTGTTCCGTTTTGTTTTACACCGAGTGTAAAACGCGTACGTTAAACGCGGCGCGAGCCGGACAACATTAGCGTGCAAACGCCCCGGACGCGATTCCAGAGTGTATATAATATGATAAAACACCGTTTTCGCGCCGCCTTCGTCGTCGAATCCCCCTCGTGTGACAACGGGATATTGTAATATTTTATATTGCCGTACACACAATATGCGTGTGCGCGAAACGTTTCTGGTGTGCGGTCTCGTTCATTATCATATTATTATTATTATTATACGATATTACAGCTCTGCGATTTTATTGCCGGCCAATAATAATAACTGCGATTCGCTTCGTGGAGGCAACGCGCACGGGGATGAATCGCCATCACTGCGCAGAGTGCACTGAGTCGATATCGATGACAGGGGAATGATTGAAACGTATCGGATTCGCGCCAGGGACCGCATTTAGATTTCTTTCTGGTGGGCGGGGAGGAGGAGGGATTGAGGCATCCGCGAATAATAATCATCATTCGAGTAATTTCTAAATTCTCATCCAAGACTAAACGTTAAGATTATCAAATCCTATAAAAACAATATTATCGTAGGAATTCGGTATAAATGTCCGCGGTGCCTATGTTTATCCGTTACCCGTTTCCGTGTAAACGATAAAAAAGTTGTCGTGATAATATTTGAAACAACGTAAATATAACGTCCTAACCAGAGTCGGATTAACAAAAAAAAAATTTTTTTACATATATGTATAACGCATATTTACACTTAATGACGCGACAAAAAAAATTTAGGTAGAGGATTTTAAATCAATTGAAAACGCATTGGAATTTGTACTTGTTATTATTATTATTTCGATAAATATCTTATAAAAATATTTGATGCGAATAACTGTTTTTTTTTTTAGTGTTGTAGTTATTTATTAAATTTTTAAAAATTTTACCATAATTTTTTAAAAAAAAATGACAGTTCTAAATTTTTTTTTTTTAGGCCCCTGAGCTATAGACTTCTTAGCCCCCATTAATCCGGTTGAGGTCCTAACCGCAAAAGAATAAATAAAGAAAAAAATTTCGTGAAATTTCGGAAGAGGGGAGGCCATCAAATCTCCTCGTTTCGCGCAATATTCAAGTACACTCGTCACGTAACGAAATACCTATAATCTATATAGGAATTATATCTAATGCTTAATATAAATACAGTTTTTTTTTTTTAAATACAAATATAACGATTAATTTATTACTTATTTCTTACATCACTTACAAGTACAATTTATCAATACTACTCAGTCAATTGTCTCAACATTTTCTAAATTAAAAAAAAAAATCCAAGTTTATTTTTTCCAATTTGCCAATCACTTGGTGGTCAAACCGCGGAATATTGTATATTATAAATATTCTATTATGACTTTACTATGTTTCTATCATATGGAAGAGATTACCGGAAAATAGAAAAAAAACCATTTTTAACGTTGTCTTAATACAAATAAGTAGCAAATACCTATTACAATGAAACAAGATTATTTTGCGAGGAGAGGAGGAGAAATCGTCTCAAATACGGCACTGCGATTTTGTTCGCGGTCGCTGCATATAATATTTCACCGCGTCCGTTCGCCTCCGGGGAAACGCTAAAAAAAAAAAGGAAATAAAAACATATTTTCGTTGACGAACAATATAATTGCACGCGCCTATCCCCAATTCACTTTTCTCTACCGAATTACAACACTCTCACATATTGTTCGACGAAGACTATATATTATTATTATTATTATTATTACTTTCCAATATATTTAGCGCCATACCGTACTAGATACGATGTAGTTTACAAAAATTTTTTTCTCTGTGCTTTCTATTAATAATTGTCGTTCGTTTAAACCTTTTCTCGCGTGTCGATATAAAAAAAAAATAAATATAAGGAACGTTCGACGGGTGATTCTGTATTATATAACGTCATAAAATAAATTGTGTTCGATTTAAAAAAAGCGCGGGTTGTTTCGATATTTTCCCAGTGTTTTCGACGACGGAATTTATAAAAAAAAAAAATTACGAAAAATATTTTCCCCTTACTCCGTTTAAAAAAAAACGATAAACGATTTCTGAAGCGCGTAGGCGCGTATAATAACCGCGCGAATAACGCGACCGTGTTTTGATTTATTTCGAGACGAATAGATAAAATAAAAAAATATTTGTAGACGATAAATATAATATTTTCTTTATATAAAAAAATACGAGATGTCCGTTTAACGCGATCGAACAACACACTTATGGGTATCGTTAATTTTTTTCTTTATATTCAATAAAACACTCACACATACGCAAAATAATTATCAAAAAAAAAAAACGAAATCGATTGTCACGATATTAATATTACCCGAATAGCATTTTAAGTGCAGACGTCGTTTTAAATCATCAGTAAATGACGGTTCAAGGTACGGTTTAAATCTGGTTCATAACACCGTGTTTTTGACAAAAACGAATACCGAATTTTCACACGGGTGCAACCGTGCATTGAAAATGTTACTTTCGATTCAAACACCGTATAGTACTGTTCGAAATAGGCATACGAATCAGTGTACGTTTTACAGTACAAATATCAGTCGAATATCGACTCGAAAATTGGCACAATTATGTTATGAATGCGCAACGTTTTCACAGTACCCCACTCCTTCGAACACACCATGTAAAAGGCTTGAAAGAGTGCTCGACCGACGATCATCGCACACGCTATGTGCTCGTGATCGATCGTTTAGCTAACGGTAAACTCGGTCGGTCGAGGAAACGTGTGAAGTGAGTAAACCAGTAAAAGTTAATAGAAAATAGTAAAAGTGTAAGATAAACGAGTTGACGTATAAACGAGTACACAACGAGAAAAGATGAATCATTACGTAAACTTTATTTAATAGAAATGTGCGAAATAATATTATTATAAATAATAAATATAACAAAAGCGCATACGATTGATCGCTCGGTCAGCGTCAAACTAAATACCCGCGTATAACGACGTAGCGAGTCAGTCGACCGCGATAAAACGGGAAACGAATTTAGTCACCAGATGGCGTTGCGGCGAAACATAGAGGGGGTAACAGCAAGACGCATATAAATAGCGATCCGAAACCGGCGGATCGCTCAGTGTAGCCGCGGCGGGCAAACGCGAACAACCTTGTTCGCGTTTACCATCTTTGTATATGTGTGTGTGTGTGTTTTTAGCTTTTAACTTTAGATTATGTTTAAGAAAACACTTCCCCACTTTGGGGAAGTGTTTCGATTTGTTTCGATGTTTCCCCTTTCGATTTGAAAACACAATTAACAATAATAATAATCGTTCGTTTTGCATAATATAAACGGTATATTTGTTATGTTATACTACGGCGACGGTTTATAAAATAAAAAAATCGTAGAGGTTTTTTTTCTACTCATTCTCCTTTTTCTTTTTTAAGAATAACTTTAACAATACCGGTGTTTGGATTATCAGTTTGTGACCGTTATAGTTTCGTTTAGAAAAACGTATTCCGTCTTTATATTACGACGAGCCTCGGATTGAACCACACACACACGCACATTATACGAAATTAGAAACTTTCACGATCGATATGGCCGCGAGACGTTCTCTCAATTCTATTCCCGTCGCGGTCACATTTATTCGAACAGGAATCGTATCGTCACGAAATTCTCACAATCATATTTTTTTGTAGGCGAATTGATAAAGAACCGAAATACGCGAGATAACGTCGAACGAAATAGGTACCAAATGAGCGGTCGAAAATCGGCGGGTCACAAACAGACGGATCGAAGAAATGGCGACGAGCGAATATGTGAATGCCTGTAGTATTGATTCAAAGGCGACGAAAACGCCATTTGACTGTAATTGGTCTGGAAATCGAGAGACTTTTATAGACGGAGAAATTCGATTGGATACAACACGTCGATATACCGTGTACGTCACAAAAAAAAAATTATTGTTTAACGCGTATATCGATTGAGGTTTCTCGGAAAGAATAAAAGAATTATTATTTAATGCGTCGTTTAAAGCACACGCAATGAACGGTCGTTTTCCGGGGGAAAAAAAGTGTTTTAACAACGTATTTATATTGTACTTCGGAATATATTTCCACACGATCAGATGGAGATCCGTTTTCTTTTTATTTTTCCAGGTCGTAACAACTATCGTAGGCCGCGATTTCTCTCTCGCCGCGTCTTCACTCACCGAAAACGCGCTAATCAATCAACGCCAACGCAGCGCGCACTAGCCCCAGCTATTTATATCCGTCGGTCGTTTTTCGCAATATTTTTTTATGATTTCTACACGTAAGTAAATACATTTATTTACGTACACCCGGTGTGTATAATAGTGTGTGAGAGAGAATGAAAAAAAAACAAGAAAATCACAATATAAAATTTCCGAATAAAAACGTGAGAGAAAAGTTTTGTAAGAATTACTCGCGTATTTACAGCGATAGAAATAAAAAAAAAAAAACTCTTATTTATTTAATAATATTTCACATAAATAACGCATTGTGATTAACTCGTTTTTTCGTTTTGTTTTAATTGAAATTCGATAGACGATTTCTCGGCTTTTAAGTATTTATTTTTATTTTTCGATTTGATTCCACGCATTTTCTATATTGTAAGAATCGTAATTCTCACCGAATATTCTAGTTCGTTTTTATTTTATTTACTTTTGTCGTTGTACGTTTTCTTTTTCGCATCACATAATATGTGATGACACGAAGGCTTTTAATCACGGCAGTGTATATTAAATACGATTCGTGCAACGATATTATAATTTTTTAATTTTGCATATTTTACTCGTTGCACGTTTTAATCCAATATAATTCCGATATAAAATTTCAATCAGATTATAAATTTCACATAGTATAATATAGCGTATATAAGACGCTTAAAATTATCTATACTTGCATTATTAAATATATATATATATATATATAAAATCGTATTAATAATAATAAAAAATACAATTTATAAAAGAAAAAGGATGCGCGAAAGGGGGATAGAAATAAAAAAAATATAGATTAATATTGGAAAATGATAAATTTTGTATGCCTATATGTATAAAAATCACGTGTATTAAATAAAGAAATATTTGTAACGTAGTCGTGGTGGTATTGGATATTCGTTATTATTTACTTGGTACCGAGAAAAAGTCATCATCACGGCGAATCGAGCGAATAAGAAAATTACAATACAATATAATTCGCAGTACAATTTTTTCGGGCAGTTTTTTCTTGTTTTAACTCCACGCGTTCTCATTGTAATAATCGTAAATTTCACCACTACTCGCATTATTCTCTATTCTTTTTTATTTATCATTTGTCGTTGTTTTTTTTTTTTCTTAATAAACACAATAAATTATTATTTATTACGTATTATTATGTATTATTATTATTATTATTATTATTATTATTATTATTATTATTATTATTGTTGTTGTTACACAGTGTATGGTCGACCTCGCCGAGTCACCGGGCGGCAGCGGCGGCGGCGGCCGGTTTTCTTCTCATTTTTTTTCTTCTTCTTCTTCTTCTACTCGTTTCGTTTTTAAGGCCAACGCCGCCGTCGCGCACAATGGGAAACGGACTCGCGCGACGACGGTGAACACAATACACATCGCACCCGTACAGGTGTATATTATATACAAATAATAATAATAATAATATACGAGCCTCGTCCATTGTTCCTTTTCTTTTTTTTTTTCTTTTTTTTTTTTTATACGATTTTTATTCTTTTTTTTTTTTTTTTTTTCCTACTCGTTTTTCACTCGCCGCACTCGGTCGCATTTCTTTGGACCACGCGACGCGGACGCTTTTCGCCGACCGGGCGCCACACCACCGCCGGCGTCTTTGTGTGATTTCGTGATGACGATACACGTGAGATCCCGTGGACCGCGGCGTAACACACGAGCGTGTACAACGTTTACGCGTGCGTACGATCGGTCACGCACGCACTCGCGCGTCCTCCCGCGAGTGATTAATCGACGGAGGCGACGATGCGACGACCGCCGCGGTCGCGCGCCCGAGTGTATTATTCGGTTCGCGCGACGGGGACGGTGGTGGTACCTGTTGAACGTTATTATATACCATAATATAATGTAATGACGGTGGAAAAAAAAAAAAAATAATGACAATAACAAAAAAAAAAAAAACAGATCGCACAAATCAGTGCGGGCTGCTAACGATCGTTGAACTGCGGACAGGGGAGCCGGTCCCTTTCGGAACGCGGAGCCGTTTTCGCGCGGTTTCGGCGGCACACACTTTTGTTTTTCGTTTTTTTTTTGTATTTCCAACATCGCTTTTTCTCAAATGCCGAATACTTTTAAATAGCGTTCCGCGGAATACTTATAGGAATAATGTTTTACATTCTATAACTCTTTATCCTTTTCGATAATTTCGTTTTTTTTTTTTTTTGCCCCTTCAATTCAATTTAATTATCCAGACATTACTTTCTTTTTTTTTCAATATTTAATATAAACGAAAATAGCGTAAGTATAACGACTCAATGACCGGACACACCCGCTAATAGCGATCGTAATATTTTATAAATATCTAAACACAACAATTATTATTATTATTGTTATTTCGGTACGTCCAGAAAAGTATTTCAGTTTCGAATACGAATATCGGAAAAAAAAAATAAAAAAAAGGTTTTTAATACACTTTACGTGGTTCAAAAGTATTCGAACACTAGTACGCGTCTGGTTTTTGGAAGTTGTTTTATTTTCACGGTGATTTCGTTTTTCGAGTCCCGGTATACGTTCCACAACACAAAAATTTTTCACTTTTTATCGATTGTTTTTTTTTTTTTTTTTTAATATCATTCCGTCGCTTTGTAAATAGAATAAAACAGCGGACGAGTCGAAAAACCACGTCGCATATCCAGTGTACGTATTAATTCCTGTGGCTCGGAATTAGCATTTTTTTTTTTTTTATACGTTTATAAAATCTCCCTAAATTAAAAATCCTCCTCTTATTGTTCGTTACAAGCGTAAAGTTCCCGCGAATTTTCGTCGTAAAAACGTTATGTTCGATTGAGAAAACACGTTTGAGACGGATACGACGACGAAGATAATAACGAAATTATTGATTTTTCCCTGTTTTTTTTTTTTTTTTTTTTTGGTCATTTTCCCGGTATTATGAGTTATATTCGGCGTTCAAGCCGGGAAAATTAAAGAAGAGTAGTTTTGGTAAAAGAAACAAAAAATGAGCACTCACAAAGAAATATACTTCAATATAATGTGGAGTCTTCTAGAAAAATTTTTGGAATACGCAATTTTCTAAAACGAAATAAATGCACCGGGTAACGGAGAGGAGTTTTTCAAAAACATCTTAATGGCGACAGAAGAAAAAAATACCGATTTCGATCAAATTAGAAGCGTCTTCGACGTGTTTTTTTTTTTGTGTATATAAATATTATTGTTAGATTCGACTCGTACCGCTCGCTAACTACGAGTTCTGTACCGTATATTATACTTTTCGCGTCAAACAATATTATGTGTTTGTATGTTATAAAATATACGAGATAATCCGTAAAGTTTATTTTCAGTAAAAGTTAATAATAAAGTGTATGAGAAATTGACGGGGAAAGTTTTCGTATTATAAGAGAAAGAGAGAGAGAGAGTGACTGAGAGGCGTTATATATGGCTTATATTAATATATAAATTTCGGCACAGAGAGGAGGTGTGACATTTTTTTTTTCTTTGCGAAGAACATGTTTATATATAAATTTGAAAAGTCTGTGAGAAAAGTTTTGATACTCTTATTTTTTTCCTTTTTCTAGACTTAAAAGTATGCGAGAAATCTTCGAATAGTGAGTTCGGTCGGGCAGTCGATTAAAAAAAATAAATAAATAAATAAACGACAATCGCGTATATATGTATTACTCTCAATCGCATACGAGACGAGCGCAACACATCCATAAAATTCGTCGTTTATTTATAATATTTTTACGCGATACGACATTCGTTGGTAAAGAATCGGAGCGTATATTTTCATAAATATTACCGTTTAAATTATATTCTATCGATGACGCTACAACCCGCTGTTGTTTCGCGAAAATAATAAAACGCCGTTTTGTACGGCCTGTACACGGGAGATGGAGGAAATCACGTGTGTGTTTTCGAACTGTTCCTACCCGTGTCGTAAATCATACCGAGCAGCCCAAAAACAGTGGTTTATTCGCTTTAAAAAACGGAAAATATGCAAAAAAAAAAATAATTTAACCCGTCTCTCTCCCTTCAACATATGCCCTCCGGGTTCAACTTTTCCAAAATGAATAAGGGCGAAACGACTGTTGTTTGTGAATTTTATCCTCCTCGAATCACATCAAGTACGACGTTAAAATATAACCGTAGAACTACGAAACCGTAATTTTGTTAAAAACAAAAAATCTTAAATTTTTTTAATACAGGACTCATTATATATTTAAAAAGGTGAATTTTCACTACCGGCCCATCAAATTTTATTATTTTGACCTGTCCAGGGAAAAATCTCCCGCTGGCCAACGTTAATTTCCACGCATACTGCAATTGATGTGAATAACGTGAATCGTACCGGTAAATCGTTTTTCCATTTCGCATCGTTCATCGTCTCGTAATAATATTATGTAATACGTATATCGCGTATATATTACGTATAGATTATATAATATGAATAATAGTGTTCCTGCAATTACTATAAATGAAGGATGTATTGAAAAATCGATTTTGAAACTCCGTGTTTTCACTGGAGATCACGTTGTCCTCTCTTCATACCTCACCGCACGATCAATTATTACTCCGATCGATTTAAATTGCCAATGGGCATTTCTACTCGGCTGACATTTCAATATATGTATTTATTTATTCGAGTTTTTAAATTATCTATACTTTGGATCGTTTTGAAATAATATTAATTTCCTCTACACTTACTTTCGATTTTCCGGAGTACGCGTTTTTTTTTTTATGATGCGTATTCGAAAATTATTAATATAAATTTTGTTTTTCTTACGCGCTCGCCGTTGTGTTCGGAAAACGTTTTAACGAATTGTCATTTGTATAAAGTCTAAGTATCTAAAACGTCTAAAAGGTGTCTCGCCTGAATACGAAATAAAAAAATTTGCGTATCTAATCGACAAATGAGAAATTAAAATAAATTTTTTTTTCCAACTAGGGCTTGGGTTTACCGGATAGTGTTTGTTTATAAACGGAATGAAATCATTGCTTAGTGTCCTACTGAATGTATGAACGAGTGAATTGTTTTATTCGAATAAAAATACATATTTGTACGGTACATAACCGGCATCGATCTCCTGGAAACCCAGATCATATAATAATCTGTAATAGTTTTTCGTTTCTTTTACACGACATCGAACGAGCTGGTGGAATTTCTTTCGCGTTTCCGGAATATTATCGTTTCTCTACTCCGGCCGTTCTTATTACGTATTGTATTTTTTTCTTTTTCGCTTTATCGATTACGCGTGAAATAGCACGAAAAAATGGTGAATCGCGTCGAACACACACCGTTGCAGACTATTAACCGACGTTACGGGATTAGGTCCAATAGCGTTTTAAAACCAGGTTACCGCGGTGTAAATTTTGAATTTTCTCCGCGTTTAAATCGCGCGTAAATTATTATTATATTAACGCTATAATATGGTCGCGCGGACCGGCTGCTGCGGGCGTCACAAGACCGTGTAGCGTTTGCGCCGCCGCCGCCGTCGCCGAGGTGTGAAGTGATCCGCCGTCGGGGTTATGTCCTGTGCACGACCCTGCACGCCTTTGCTGCCCGCTTCACCACGTTGCGCGCCCCTCTCCTACCGATACATTCCGCTCCTCCGGCCGCACACACACACACACACACAAACTCGCCCTCCCCTACTCGTTCACCCGTCCGCCGACCGTTCGCGAGTTATTGTCACGACGCGCGGTTGCCTGGTTACGGGCCTTATGTGGGCGGCGGCGTCGTACTACGGTTTTTCCGCGCGGCGCGAGATACGTGCGGCGGCGGAATCGGTGAGCGGTAGAGGAGAAGAGTCGGTTGTCGGCAGGGGGAGCGCATTGATTTTGGCTCTCCCCGCGCGCTCACAGCTCCCTGTACACCCGCGTAGGTACCGCATATATATATATAACGCGCATAATACGCGTATACGACCTATGCGCGCGCGACCAAATTTTACCGTCGATGAGAAATCACTTTTCACAGTACCCACACCGTCGACGGCGAGTAGTCGGGGTGTGGAAATTTTATAAAATACATTTTCTCTACGCGTAGATACGAAAATTTCGTGATGGCCGTGGAGTCCGTGGGGAAAAGTACTGTCAATGTTTCTATTTCTTTTTTTTTCTTTTTCGTATACGTCTGAAAATATCGTTTGCTACTGCGTCTCATAAACTGAGGAAGTCCTAACCTAACCCGAAGTCACGGAAAACGTTTTTATCTCTCTCTCTCTCTAGTGATTCGCTACGAGAACATACGCGTCGCGAGTACGTAATTGAGACTGTGAGAAGTTGTCTCATAGTCCAGTTGGGGCAGTGTTGCCGCCGACTCGGGTTAACAACGAAACGTGTAACGCAAACGCATCAACACGGTGGCTCGTAACAAATCGAAGCCAGTTGTTTAGAGAATTTAAAGAGAAAAAAAAATTATATCGCGCGGCGTTGTTTTTAGAAAAGCGTGCAGTAAATATGATTACCGTGAGTGATATTCGAGACGCGTGACGAATGAATTCGAGTGAGTTATACGCGGAAAATACATGAAACGTACTGTGTGTAATACGAACGAAAATGTATTCAACCTGTAAATATTAATAAATACGTATTCGATTATACGATGTGAGATCTCTTGTCGAGTAGGAATTCATTTATTTTTTTTTTTTTTTGTCTAAGACCACGACGATAAGTCGAACGAAATCGCCTTTGAACTTGGATTTAGTGACGTCCCACTGCGCGGCGCGTACGCCGCGACGCACATTATTTCGCGAAGTGAAGTGACCCGCCGAAATAACTTTGCCTACAATAATATCACAGTGAAACGTGGTTTGAAACCGGGTTTGTAACGTTTCGAACCAGACGGCTCGTCCCTTTGATAATATAATCCCGGCGCGGGCCGTTCCATTGTGTGCTATACACGTGCGTACTATGCACGAAGCGTGTTTCACACACACTATGTGCACTTGTATGTCGTCGCACCATATGGCCGTACGGAGTACACACAAACACACGGCACAAAATGAAGCAGTAAAGCTCAGTGTATTGCATTTATTGGGACTAGTTGTCTATAAGTGTACACGAGTGCGGTGTTTGTACCCCGCCACACGTATCATAACGTATATAAAAAAAAAATAAAAAAATAACGAATATTGAGTAGTAATAATAATAAAGAAATAAAGAATAAATAAAAAAACGAAACGGGTTGAAGAGCGCGTCGTCATCGGTATACTGCGAACCGCGGCGTACATCTCCACGGACACACAACAATATTATACGCTCGTCCCTAGGACACTATACGATATGTACACACACACACAACGAATCCCCGTCCCCAGGGACGACGATCACCTATACAATGTAATATACACCGGGGCCGCGCGGTTTTCGCGTACACTTTGTTTTTTTTCTCCTTTTGTTTTTTTCTTTTTTTTTTTATTTAATCGCCGCGGCGATACAGTCCCTCTCGTTCGTATTATATCGTCTCGTTTTTTTTTTTTTTTTTTTTAATGTAGTCCGCCTACAGCCGAATTTTCTCTACCGAAATACCCATCACCGCGATCCCTCGCTTCCGTCCCGTTCTGGAACCGTTTTTCGATCCCGGAGGCGAAGCGGCTTCCACGCTTTTGTCAAACACACGCACACACGCACGAGACTCGCATACGCACGGAACGCGGCGCATTTGGGAATCGATTTTCGCGCGCACATAATATAAAAACGACCGCCTTATGTTACTACACGACTACTGTAACCGCCGCATACGACGACGACGACGACGACGACAATAATATTATACCGAATCGGCGGTATGTCATACGCGTTGTTGTGGTCATGTCGAGAATCACCCGCCGCGGTGACGTCGTCGGATGTGCGGGGCGCGCACGCAGACGAATCTGTCGAAACGCCCAAAGATTTTACTCACTTCGCTCTGCCGGGCGAACAGTATTTACGCTGTTCCGACACCGGCGGAAAAAACCGTTGGTCGCACATGATTTTTGACGTTCGTCGATCGGCCGAATTAAAAAGTCGCGACTATACTGTACGCGATGTTTCGCGTCACGCTTAATACGTTCGCGATGAAAAACATTATAAAATATTATGTAACTGTTTCGCCCGTGCAACAGCGTTCACGTTGGGTCTTCTGTGCAGCCAACAAAACGAGTCCGATACGCCAATAGTGGCGAGGAAAATTAAAAACGCACGTGATGTATCCGTTAACGTCCGTGTCTGACACGAGTAGTTCATGACGTCGCTGGTATACGTTTGAGAAATCGGCGTACCGTGGAATCTGGATTCGAAAACGAACTGGAATGCCGTTACCGGAATAAAAAGGTATTTATTTACGATTAATTGCACTTCTTACATACAGGTTTATACAACACGCGACGATTTCAGCAATTGTACAAACGTAAAATCCTCGAAAACAATCCTCCCCCGCGGCTTTTCTCCGAGTGTTATTTATTTCTCTTGGACTTTTTCCATAATTCAATATTCCGGACCATTGTATATACTTACGTTTTAATTCGTCACATACTGTACTAAATTCAAATATTCGCTAAAAAAATAAAAAAAAATTAAACAAGAAAAGAAACGAATAAAAAATCTTCTTTCATATTTTGTACGTTTTGTCTTCAGCTGAGACAATAACTGCGAGCAATTTACGTAGGACACTTCGAGTTCTATCGACTCTGGTTATTATTGAAACTCAGATAGTTACGTATCGTTTTTTGAAGTTCATCAGCCGATTTTCTTTTTCTTACATTTTTAGACCAATGACTGATTTATGTCATTGATATTTTTTTTCCTATCTCCTTATCTAATTTATATATATATATATATATATCAACGATTTTATTTGATAATTTAATAATAAGACTAGATTTATATAGCGTTCTTTTTTTGCGGCTCTCAAAAATCTATAGTTTGCCAAAGTTATAAAACGTGAACAAAACTTTAACGAGTTAAAAATGTAATTTTTATAATGTTGTTTTATTTTTTAAGGATATTTTCGGATTACTTTTAAACTGCGGCGAAATGGAAAAACTCTGAATCGCCCATTGAACTGATCCGTTCTGCAGCGGCAAATGGAATTTGTGGCTCAGTATATTATCGTTTTAAAAATGAATACAGAAATCGTATTCGGCTCAGTTAATTTGGCCATTGACTCTATTTCCATTGTTGACATCATCGAAGAAAACACACACAGACGTATACGCATACACAGGCACGCATACAACTGATACAGTTTTGCTGAGATACAACCAGGGAGTCAGAACAGGTTAAAAACTTTTGGATTGCGGGTTATGTGTTTGAAAAACTTTTTCCGGCTCCAGGTTACGTGGTTTAGAAACAATTTCAGTTTTTTTGGGATGATTTTTTTTAAATTTCAAATTCAAAGTATTTTTCTTTTTAGAACAAATATCTTTCTATTGAAAATTCTGATTATATTTAAAGTACAGATATGTCGCGCGCTTTATAAAACTAAAAACAAAGAATTTTTTTTTTAATTTTAATTCAATTTTTGAAATACAAAAGCACCATCTGAGAGAAGAGACAGTATTTTATTATATTAAAAAATATAATGTGTTACGTATATTCGTAAATTTCACCCCTGTATAAGCACAGATGTAAAAAAAAAAAAAAACAAACAATTTCTAGATTATTTTTAAACATTTTCTCAGTTACCAAACCGAGAATATGTACGATATTGATTATTTCAAAAACGTTTGGAACTTTTATCTAAAACGATTTTTCGAGATACGGGTTTGAAGAAAATTTCGGTTTTTGGGGAGTGTATATGTTTACGGTTGAACTTTATGGAATAATAGTTGTTCATTGACGTCAAAAAGAAAATAAATAAATAAACAATTATTACGAGAGGAGATTTCTTCTCACTCACTGCAGCATTATCTTTATCGATTATTCAATCTCCTAACAGAATTATATATTTCTCTATGTGTTCTTATATAGGTATAATACTTATAAAGTTATTGTATACAATATTCGATATACATTTTTTGTTTTTTGTACATACACAAGAATTGATTTTTATTGGTGGCGTGGCGGAGCAAAAAAAAAAAAGAAGAAAAAAACAATGCGATTTCTCGAACCAAAAATTAGGTCGTGTATGTATTTTGTTACCACTGTATCGAAACGCGCGGTGCTTGTCTGTTCAGCAGATGGTCCATATAATAATACGTGTACATATGAAGACGTCATCAGTACATAATAATGGAAAAAAATCCCTCCGTGCCGTATTTACCGTTCAATTTTTTTTTATATATATATTAATCGCCGTCTCCCGCGAAGCGTTTTAATAATATTACGTGCGCGTGTTCTTCTCGCTTCGGCCATACGACGTACGTTTTATATAATATTATGTAATTTCTTTATTTCCCAAAGACGACGACGGGAGGTCCGAGGCGCTAATTTCCGGAGAATGAATGAGAGAAAAAAAAAATTCGTGTTCTCCAATATAATAATAATAATAATAATAATATTACGTTATTATTATACGATATAGCTGTGGTGTTCGTATGTCGACCAGACGTGTACTATAAAAATATTTGTTTTGTTTTCAAACGGCCGTGTAACCCAATTTTGTGTCCTCCGTCGTCACGTCTCACGAACTTTTAACAATATAATTTTGTCCGTTACGCGTATATACACTCGTCAAATTATTACGTTAAACCCGTATTTTTTTTTGTCTATTAGAGCTAAATTCCTCTTCCATCCTCACACACACGCGCGCGCGCGCACACAAAATCACACTATTAATAAGAAGTGAAAAACAAGCAGCAATATAATATTTTGTTGCGAACTCCCCGCGTACAAAACAAATATCCCCCGAGAACGCGACGGTGTGTCGAAGAAGTTTTTCTTATTTTTTTTGCACGAAAATGGATTTCGCGCGGTATTTTTTTGTTATTTTATTATTTCGGGAATTATTTATTAAATTATTGTACACTTTGTTCGATTTGCCGCGTGTATATTTCACGAGCGCGTTTTTCGATCGTTCGCGACAGTGGCGGTTTTTGGTGAGGCGATCACTTGCGTATCACTTCGTAAACAACACTTAAACTCCACAACGACGGAATTTAAAAACATAAAAATAATTATAATTATTTGTAGTACAACAATAGTGAATAATGTAATTGGTAATGGATAATAATGAACGGAGCAAATTGTAATATTAAACACAACTGTGTTTTCTTCAATTCCACCACCAGGAACCTCATTCGTACCGATTAAGGCGCTGTGACGACAACAATCGATTATATAAATCGTTTTTTTTTTTTGTTTTTGCAGCCGCAGCTGCGGATTTACCATAATACCACGTCTATTTTTAGTTCGCAGATGAAAAATCAGCATCACTAAGAAAATTGGCGCACGCGCAATTCTATTTATTTAACAGTCGTTCGCATACGTACGCTGTGTACATAAGTACACAGACTCAAAGGCGATTCTAGCCTCTCCAAAATATCGTCGAAACACTGCCGCCGGCTCAAATACCGGCGTTTGTTTTACGTAAGTAAATTGATAAATCATTTCGTGCTCTATTTATCGGTGTATAGTAATTTTTTGTGTAATAAACACGGAACGACATACAAATATAATAAATGATAATACTCGTGTATTATTATAAACATCCTATAAAGATGAATTTTTTTCTCAAATAAAGTCCTAAACGCGTTAAAAATGATTAGCGAAATATTATGCGCTATCGTCGAGCTCAGAAAAGTATATTTAAAACACATAGACCCAAAAAGCGTGTTTTTTGTTGTTTCCGATTATTTAGAAAAGAATATTTCTGTCATATCCACTGTCGACAAAAATCAATTGCTTTTCGAATTTCGTGACAAACTTTTTTTTTTTTTATAAGAAAAAGATATTTTATAATGTGAAAACGTGCGAAAATATCTGTTTATTAAAATTTTCCAACGGTAAATTCAACCGAAAACAATTCATATGTTTAAGGACAACAATTGCAAAATCCCCTTGACATGTGCGGGGATATAATGGAGAACATACAGCGTATACTCATCTCAATTCTTTTCGTTTATGCATGTGGCCAAACTCTTTTATTTGATACGCGGGTATACGTACGATCGTATACCGTTACTACTTACAGTATTATTTACGGTCTAGAGATAAATTTAAAGTACCTGCTCATTAAAAAAAAAAAAATTGAATTTTATTTTCTTAACATTACCTTGTAAGTGAAACCAAGAATTTATAACCTATAGTAATTTTTTTTTAAATTTAATAATTCTATATTTTTGTGATAAAAAAAAACCTGTATTCCTATTCTTCTTATCCCTCATCTATTTTTAAAACTTGAACACCTTGTCATTCCGGCCAAGGCGTAAAAAGTTTTCGTTTTAAATTAAAAAAAAAAGTTTGCCATTGGCATAAATCCCTCAAGTTTTAGAGTATACCCACTAAAAAATGTACGACTACATCACTGAATATTTTGTTAATTTTTTATTGTACTACGAGTACCGTTTTTTTTTTTTTTTTGTTGTTTCTCGAAATACATACTGCAGATGACGTGGATTTTTTTTTTTTTTAAGACGGCTGTGTTGATTTTATGAAAATTTCCTTAATAATCTAGTAAATGACAAGAGTAAGTATTTTACGAAATATCCGGAAACCTCGTATAATATAGTCTTGAACCGTCGCGCGTTTACAGTTTTGTGTGAGAAAACAGATTTGTCTGAAATCAAACAAATTTTATTTTGTCGAATTCGGCGTGATACAATAATATAATATCGTAAATTGTATTATAATAATCGGGAATTATGCCGCGTTCAAGTGAGCTACATATTTTATGAGTTTACTAACTGCGACGAAATTTTCTATATTTTCGTTAGTTCGAAAAATTAGTATAATAATTTTGAATATAAAAAAAAAATTCACAATACATTTGACAACGGCGCATTCTTTTCCTTTCCTCGTGTCTGCGTTAGTGTATTTTTTTTTCTTCCTTATTTTTCACTCGATTAGTACAGCGTGTTTAAATCGCGTTTACGAATAATTAACGCGTGTAATTTAATCTGAGCAAACACGTTTAACAAGCGCTTCCGAGCTTAAACACGACCGAGATCATTTTTCGTTGTCCTCCGGGTAAAATTACACCGACTTGACTTTTACACGTGAATATATTAAAACACGCGCGCGTGCGCGTTACTTAAACAATTGTATAGGAATACATTTTTAAACATTATATATATATATATATATATATATATGTCCTTAAAACGAGAAAGTTTTTTATTATTATTATTATTACTACCGTTGTAGTTATATTATTTTCGTTAAGTACACGACGCTCGGGAACGCGTGTATAAACAGCTCCCAAAGCAGTTGTTACGCGTATTAATATAATATATTTTAATTATTCGTCGAATAAGAGCTACGGCGCGGTTTTGAATTCTGGTGAATTTCCTCGAGTGGCCGCGAACGTAATGACAAATCTCTAGCGCCAAGAACTAAAACTGTGTACATCATATTATTTGTTTCATATATATATATATTTATAAGTGTATACTGCAGAAAAATCATAAAACATACTAACTATAGATGACAGTTTCTTTATAAAAACAATGGAATTCATAATGAATATTTAAAGAAAAAAAAACATTTTTCGTCTCACGATTACGCCACAGAGATAAATTTTTTTTTTTTTAGTTTTAAACAAACTGTGTTAATTATGATGTGGTATTTTTGTGTACACATTTTTTTTTTTTTTTTTTTTTTTGAAAGTTACTTTTTACTATATTCACACGGATAATACACAGTTGAAAATCAACGATTTCATAAGGCTAAACGGAAAGTATCGACGCTTTACTCGTATTTAAAGCCAGTCAGCAGTTGTCGTGTTCAGCGCAGATACGAAAAGTGTACGTGTGTGTTGTGATATAAAACAACATATTTTATCGAACGTGTCACGTGTCAAAAAATTCCGGTACATACAGCGAAACCGTAAACCACAAGACCATGGGAACGAGCGAGTCTTGCAGCATAAACCGCACTCGACCTGTGCGGCGTTCTATACCGAATTATTATTCATAAAATATACGATATGCGTATAAATAGATTTAAGTATTCGAGAAATCATTTTTTGCGGTATCCATGAAATATGTTTAATGTACGAGAATATTGCAAAAATATTTCGCGTTTTTTTACATAACATATTATAAGGTTGTTAATTTCCCAATTAAACTGTACATTTTTATTGTAAAACGTAACTTTCTATTATTTATTTAATAAGAAACGAAAAGAGCGGGAAATTAATCGCATTGCTTCGAAACACAGATAGTACGAAAACACAACAAGAAATATAATTTCTAACAGAGTTTCATTGAGCACGTGTAGTTGACAGAACACTTAGGGACGAATAAAAGCGATAATCGTTATCGGTATAGAGACGAGAAAGAAGTGTAAAATCGATTACGGACAGGAGTATGATCATGCTGAGAACCCCGAGAGGAATTCTAACTTTTCACGAGAGCCTGCGGTCGGATACCGTAGAAATCTCAGAGACTGACGAGCTATTGCAGGCCGGTAATCGCGTTTTTCTCGAGATATTTAAGAAAATAGTAAAGCGTCGTCGGACTTTTTCCAATTTGTTTGCTTCGTGAAAAGTGTGAGAATCTCAAATAATACGCGCGCGTAATAGCCTGAAAGGAACTAAATTCCAATAAGAACGAAAACCAACAATTTCTAACGCTTTGCAAACAGACCGTTTCAACGCGGAAACCGCGGTATAGAGGTATGCAGAAAAGTCAACACCAATTATTTCAATGCGACACAAACACAATTCACTACGACACGGATTTGAGCCATCTGTGTTGTAGGATTTGACGTTAAAGCAAAAAGTCCAATTGTGTACGGCATTATATTTTCTAACCCGTTATTTCGTTTCTTTTCATTCTTCAGTTTTTTCAGTTAGTAGGCTTTTTTGCGATAATTTAATGTAAACTATCATATAACACTCATTGACGGTTAGAGTTACGAACTCGTAGAAAATTCGCTAATATTTTCGCTCGTTGCACAAATACCAATAGACGTCATACTACTTCTAGTTAAATACGAGTATTAAATTTTGAAAATATTATTGTATTTACTTTCGTCATGACATTTTCCACGGCGTATGTCATACGGACGGTTGTTATTGTTATCGATTCTTGTCTTTGTTTTATATTCGAAACATTCGATAACCTCGACTTTTTATGCATATAAGACACACGCGTATATTTACATACGATTTTCGAGACTTTAAGCGTATTTTTCGAATGTATTTTTCAAGTGTTCGTCCTATACAATACACGCGCCTCTAATATATACAACTATATTGCGTTTTTCTTTAAGCATCAACACACACACACATTATTTATTTTGACATCTGTCGTTCGGTTAAATATAATAGTAATACGTACGCGCGCGCGTTGATGTTTTCAAAGTGATGAAAAAAATAGGAAAAAAGAAAGAAGAAACAAGGCCGGTTTGTTTGGTCGTCAAACAAAAAAATAAAAAAAAATATATATATATAACATCGTGACACGTACATAAGTATTAGACGAGTGCGCGCGCACACGATAATAATATTTTTCAAATTGTGTTCAAATCGTATGAATTATTATATAATACGTGCACTTATTATATGATACGACGACGGCCTCGGGGGAAAACGGATTCGAAAGCGCGCGAGAGAGACTACGAGATGTATTTAAAATACAATAAATAGGCGTGTGTTTGAGATGGGATTACAAGAATAAGAAGAAGAAGAAGAAAAAAAATAATAAAAACACCGTATACGATGACGTTTTGACAGAGCGCGGCATAACATTATAAACGGGTGTGGCAAGCGGCGGCGGCGGCGACGGGCGGAGCGAAAACAAGAAGAAGAATGTTGCAGCGCTTGATTTGTATTACGGTATTATAGATGATAATATCTCCGGTGGATGCTGATGACGAGGATCGAGGCGACCGCGGCCCACACGAGCATTTGAATATTTTTCGCGCGATTTCGCCGCAGAGAATACGACGTAGTAATTAATTTTTTTCCTCGTACAATTTACGCGCCTTGTTTTCTTTTTACTTAATCGAAATTAATCCCGAAAAAATCGGTTCGCGTAAATTTCACTTAAAAAAAAAAAAATCCGGAATTTCACAGCGTTTTTCCTTATTTTTTTTTTTTTTTTTTCAACGTCCTCGGCCTTAAATAACTCGTGTATTATTCTCGATAAAAAAAAAAAGACTTAAAAGCGTCTGTACACACGAAGAATGTTGTGTACACAAAATCGCTCGTAAAACCCACACGAGCTCGTTCCATTCGGATTTTGCAGGTTTGTGACAAACCTCTTCACGAATCCTATTTCCAGTCGATAGCGATCTCCGCCTTGTCACTTCTGCACCTCGGTGTGGTGGTCGCGTGAAAATTGAAACAGTAAGACAAACTACGTTTTTCGAGAATCCCCTCTAAACCACCAATGCACCAAAACGTTTACAAATTAAAAAAACGTTTAAGTTATTCGTGTCGAAATAGACACGTTTTTGTTTTACGGTTAAGAGTACATTCGGATATTATTATTGGTATATTTTTTGCGTTTGCATATTCGTTGTACAGTATTGAGTACGTTTATGATTAAAAAAATTATACGCTTCACTTTTTTTTTTATACATATATAAAACGTCGTGTATCCGATACACGCATTATTAATCCGAAAACATTTATATAAAAAAAAAAGAAAAAATAATCACTCGACAGTTTGCGTCCCTCTCCTTAGAATTACGTCCCTGGCCCGTGCGCTTTTGCCCTAACCAGAATTTAGGTTTTCAGCACCAGAATTTTAAATTCCCATCCGATACGATATTTTCCGTTCTCGTTTGAATACATTCCTCAAAGTATATACCTAATTTCCCGGTTTTTAATCTCCAGACTCCTGACGAATATTTCCCAGCATCTTTAACGCGGCCGCAGCGCCCTTAGTGTAAGCGCCGGGATCCTATGCGCGCGCGACACGGCCCGTCGGACCAGGACGAGAAGAGGAGATGGGAACGAAGGAAATGACAAGGGGATCGCTGATCCTGGTAAATGGAAAACCATGGCGCAGTTATGGTCGTAACGAGCGGATGAGCGGGGACGGAGGAAACCATTTCAAAACGTTCACAGGTATAGTGTACAACGCGTATAGGTGTACACGTATTATAAAATATATAGTCACGCGGCGCGAGCACCGCGGTATAAACCCCCTCAGCGAAAGCTCGCAAATGAGTACCGGATTAGTATTCGTGTCGCGCGCGGGCCCCGGCGCGCTCGATCCCTCGCCGCCCTGTACTCGCAGTACTGCGAGCCGTCCGTCCCCGTCGCTGCTGCAGACACGGACCCCGGTGAAGGGGTCTGCGCGTTCGCCGGCCCGAAATCCGCGTGCACGATCCCTTTTCAACATTCTCTATACCCTGCACGCATTCATACGGTATTCGCGCGCGCGCGCGCACGCATGTGTGCGTGTGCACCGCGTTTGACCTTTTAATTTTACGCGCACAGCCCTTGTGAAACCAAAGGCCGAACGCTAAATCCCTTATAAATTAGTGTGTCGAGGACGTGCCGAAATTGTCTTCCGAAATCCGCGTTGGAAAAATCGCGTCGAAACGCCGACAAATCCCCGACCGCACCGCGGACATTATTAATTTCGAGCTTAACGCGGCGCGGCGGCCGTTTTCGACGAAAACGTTTTTGTTTCCTCGCACCGCACCCCGACCGGAGTATTTATGGAATTCATTAAAAGTACATTATTTTAACAGTACATTTTTCAATGCCCCGCTCTCCATATTTTAAGTGCAAATATTTTGCGAAATATTCCGTTTTCGACTAATATACACATACACGTATGATCATGCAACGATGACGAGAACATAATATAATATCGTGTGTTAACACGCGCGTTACACGTCGATAATATTCAATACTATTCGAATACTAATAATATTCGATAATATTCGTAAGAAGAACACAGCAACGTCAAAAATATACGTTTCGAAAATTTGTTGAAATATTTTTTTAGACACACAATAATCGCGTTCAGGTACGCACAACGAGGAAAACTTTTTTTTTTCCCCAGGCGTTTTTCGATTTCAACCCCGAGATATTTGCCGTTTTTAGGAGGCGTTATAAAAAAAAAAACGTATTTTTTTTTTTTTTTTAACTCGTTATTCCTACCTCGAATCGCGCGAAACAAAGATGTCGAATTTACCCGCGAAATCGAAAAATAAACCCGTGCAAATCACGCAAATCGTTCAATTATTTCACCGAGAACTTTTTGAGTAAAATTTTATTGTTTTTGAAATGACGTCCCGACACGGATTATTCATCCGCGTTATCGTCGTCGTTGTTGTTGTAGTTATTTTTATGGAGTGTTATAACACAACGTATCTCCGAGTGCCATAACTAATATAATATTATGACGTTTACGAACGAACGAATTTTTCCCACAGGTTTTCGTCGGGCCCGAGTGTACGTATTTTTTTAGTGGACGAGTGAATAAAAATCGTGTTCGTCCAATGAAGACTGTGAAAAAAAAAATAATAATAATAATAATAATCGGATATCGGGCGGTGGAAAACGCGTCGACGACGACGAAAGACGTCGACGACGTGTGCGTGTTATGCGCAACCAACAGCTCGTTTTTTTTTTTTTTTGTACGCACCGCGTGGTATTTTTTACGTTATTTTTTTATTATATATTTATATATAAACCTGTGTGCGTGTGTGATTAATTTTCTACATGAATGATAAACCCACACATATTGTAGTTTTATACGTATACGAGTTATACGCAATCAGTTTTCTTTTTAATTGTTTGTGCGTACCGCCCGGGGACGGAAATGTGTCGAGCGCCGCCGCCGCGTTCTTCATCTCGGTGTCGTCGACAGACGGGCGCGCGTCATCGACTATATAACGTCGTTGTCGTAATACGGTTTTGTGGAAACGTACAATTCCTGTAATTTTTTTTTTTTTTTTCATATATATATATTTTAATTTTTTTTTTCGACTTTTTATTATTTTAATTTTTGTGTGTGTGTGTGTCCTACCGCCGTCGCCCGCAGTCTCTCGCATCGTTCGTTCCCGCACAGTTCCCTCTGCCTCCCCACATCACCGGGTACTCGTCGCGCAACGCGTATTTTGTTGAAAATCCGGCGGAGGAGAGGGGCCGCGGGACGAAACGCCGACGTTTTCGAGATATTTAATTTACTCCTTGTCAGTGTTAGGACACCGTAGTACCGTACCGTACACACGCGCAGAAACGACGGAAAAACCTATGAATATATTATTATTATTATTATTATTATTATAAAAACTCGGGACCCCGCACGCCGGGTCGAGGCCGTTGGGCACGACGTTATGTACGGTGAATCGATAGCGAGTCGTGTGTACAGGGTGTGTTAGTTGTGTGGAGTGATTACAGAAGACGATGATGGTGAGAGCCGCTCTTGGCTCTTTTCTATAACGTTTCGGGGTTAAAGAAAAAGTCATCCGGCAGAATGGCCAGTAACAAAAAGACGTTCAGAAACAATCGAAATCGTTAGTTCAAACAAAATTGGATTAACACCGTTTCCTTCCCCGTCCCAACCAATAAGTAATAATGGATTTAAAACGAAATATATATTATATATATTTATACTGGAAATTATCGATACATCTGTTTGTTTTTTTTATACAGTGTGCGCGCGACCGGAGAACTCGTATTGTATTTATGACGGACAGAGCAAGGCGATGAGCGCGATTATTATTATTATTTTACCTCCTACCGTCGCCACCGTCATGATTTCGTCCAAGTTCGAACGTTGTGTTGGAATGGTGGACGGACGACCGCCGGCGTTCGACCGGCTACGGGATATCATTATGTTCGTTAGAGAAACGAATTTCCGTTTTTTATATATATATTGTTTAAAATTAAGACGCTCGTAAAAAACACGCCGCGAGCGACGCATTTCCTTCGAATTTCTTTTATTTTTTATTTTTTTATTTCATAAATATTTCAATTTAATTTGAAAAAGTTTTGTTTTTCGAAACGCTGCGAGACGAGAGAAAGCGAAAAAATCTGGGGGGAGAGAGAGGAGGAGGAAAAACGCTTTTTAACGCGCGCCCTGCAGCTATATCGCCTTTTCCGCCATTTACTCACGTCCATCGCACACACACCATCATCACGCACGGTACGGTTGTCGCGAACAACGATTCCGGCGCGTCAATACACACAAACACACGCACAATGATGTCATTTACTCTGAAATGCGCGTTTACCTATCTATCCCACTGTACATATGAAATCATCCAGTGGAATTGATAAACAAAAAAAAAAAAATGCCGATATAAAATTAACTGGACTATATTGTAAAGTACTGGAGAACGCGTGTACCGTACTGAAAAAGTGTGATCGACGACTAATAAACTGTCCGCGCATTGAGAGTATTGAACAAGAGATAATAATGCTCATAGAGAATACTAGAAGAACCAAAGAAGTTATCGTGATAAAAAGAGTGATTAAAAAAGAATAAAAACACGTAGCCTGTGTCGCTATCGAAACGGCCGTAGTCGGTACTCTTGTTGTTTGAAATCCTAAAGAATTCAGGGAATAAAATATATATAATTTATGTGTGACGGTCGAACGTTGAGGACACAGTTGTCGGACAAAAATCAAAAAAACTTGTATACATTCTACTATACTTTTGAACGCGTGTACACTTGTAACGGTGAAGAAGCGATAAAAGAACTTAGAGACGACGTAAGAGAATAAGTCGAGAGATAATAATCAGTACACTCCGATTAGCCGATGACATAACTACGAGAAAAACAATGGCCTGTATAGATTTTTTCCTAAATGAAAACAAAGAATAATACGGGATTTAGCTAAACACGTAAATCGGAAATTATGTTACAAAAACGTTGTCTTTGGCGTTGTCACAGGCACGACGCCAATAAATCGAGAGAGTAAAAAAATGTTAAGTGTTTCTTCATACGATTCGTATTATACGTGTTTGTGAAATATTGAGAAAACCTGTGTTCTATGTGGAGCATTCGACAATAATCTCGAGGAAATCGAATTATTTTCCTGTTGTATTAATAATAAAATACTATTATACATTTTTTTTGTACACGATTTTCCACAATAATAATAACAATGTCCACGACAGAATATTTATATGCTCTTCAGCAACTTTGCCGTACGTCGAATACGGCTGCAGTCATTCGTTTAAAACGTTGAAATCCGAAATTAATACGAGTACATCTGTAAACTATCTCGTCCCGTCCACAGCGGATTCCCTGTGATATCATACGACATTGACAGTAACGTGTTCGTGTGATGGACCAATTATCGAAACGAAGCGAACTCGTACTTTCAAGCGTTTAATGTTGTTTAAAGTACTCGTGAATATTGATCGAAACCTTTTGGACAGCAGAATTTTAAAAGGAAGGACTCAAGCGTCCGAAATATTCGCACCGTATATTCTGTAGAATAATCGTGAGCAATCCGCCGTTTCCAAGCGTACATTTTTTCTTATATATCCCTTTCTCTCGCCCCGTCCGGTGCGGGCGAATGATTTTCACTTTTTGGCTCCTTTGGTCCGAGGGCGATAAGGCTCTCTCGTAGCCGGGGACCGATAATAAAAAAATAATAGTAATCAAAAAAAAAAAAAGGAAAAAAAAAAGGGAAAAGGTCGAGCCGGGCCACGTGCACTCTGCCGGGGGATCGCGTGTATACAATATTATATTATTGTGTCGTCGTATACTCTCGGAATATCATATTGTGTGCGGTAGTGTAGAGTCTATCTCGCGACTGTTATCGCCGCCGGCGTGCTTGGGGTGATGACCACGCGTTCCCTTATTGTCCGCGATATATATATATTTTTATATCAGTGGATCAGTAGTGATCGTACGGAAGGGTCCGGCCCGTGGTATCCGAGAACACACGAGCGCACCAGCTCCATGTATTCCGGGTCTCCTCCACTCGAAATATTGTCCCCGAAGGGATACCGCGCTGGTCGAGAGGATGCGACTTACCGCAATGATACACACCGTAACAACAATAGCGGCCGGAGGATGCGTAGAGTTCGAATTACGCGTTATTCACTTAAAAAACAAAATCCAAAGTGTTAAACACATGCGTATTATTAAAGGCGTATATTATTTTAAATTAAGTTTACACATTTACAAACGTCTTAGAACTACGAGAAAAACGTAAAAGATATAACGTAATATTTAACAGTCAAAGATAAATCGAGACAATAGTTATAATTCTTAAAATATCACTTTGGAACTCGTCCACGTGTACGGCGGCTCGGTATACTTACCATATATATATATATATGTTATACTTGGAACCGTACAGTGCAATGGATTGACGAAATTAATACATTTTCAGAAACGACAATTCTTATCCCTAACTATAGGAGTCATTAGAGCCTAAAATATATTTATTGACTCTTTGTAGTTAAATATTATTCAAACCAGTGCATGAATTTTGAGATAGGAGACTTATTTTTAAAAATATTCCAACGTCTCTCTTGAAAAAACTGACACATTTTTGTTCGTTTATGTTTATAATTCTATACCAGGAAACATTAAAATCGGTTTACATACGTTGTTATCATAACGAAAATAGTATTGATGTGATGACTTACAATGAGTGTATCACTTATGGACAAATAAAATCACGTCTAAATGAAACGCTTTAACTTCTGAGCATTTGTTAGTTGTGTTTGATTGCCACGATAATGTGCTTAGAAATTGATAAAGAGAATAAAAATGAAATAAACCATCCGAAACTCTAAAATAAGATTAGAAAGATTTATCAAACAGTAATTCGTGGACATATTAAACTATATCACGGGGGTGTTCGATATATGGTGAGAGCCAAGTTCTTTACGAGTTTATCACACATTAATAGTTTTCTCGAAATACAAAATTTTAAAACACTTTTGCTTCCAATTTTGTCCCAATCCAATCGTTTAAGTATTTTTATGTTAAGATTTTACACGACTTAAGGACTTACATGTAAAAATCTCACAATCTCTCAAAGATCCCATTCGTCACGCCATCGAATTCTGCGTATACGTAGAGCTGCACGTCAGTAAAATACGTTTTTTCTTTTTTAACTACAACGAGTTTTGATGATCGTAACGAAATTGAAAATGTATAGAAAACATCGTCGTTCATAAAAACGTAATTTTTCTTTTGGTTTTTACAAAAACAAAATTCAAAAAAATATTTTACTTTTTCGTTTTAAGATTTGAATTTTTTATCGAACACTAAAAGAAAAAAATACGGTTTTACGTGTATATTATTATAGAATTCGATTTTCTTTGAACGAAATTTCTATTTCGTGTAACGATCTTTAAATCTAAAATTAAATCACTTTTTTCCTCCATTCGCTGACACTGTGTTTATTACTTTCGTAAATGGTTTTAAAATATAAAAATGTTAAATACTTTTTGTATTCGCAGTAATTAAATATTTTATTTAAAACGTATTCATAATTATTTTTAAAAAAAAAGCTACCGGTGTTATAAAAATCACTTAATTCTACCAAATGTATACGAATGCTTCATAACACGGGCTGGTATATATTAATACATTTTTCTGACACGATTTTAATGTTAAAAAAAAAAAAAAATCAAATCAAATATAAAATCAAAACGATGTTTACAGATATGAAAACCAACCCTGGTCGTCTGTTACTGTATTTATACACCTACTAAAATTTAGTGGAAATGAAACTTTTCGCTGTATTATTATTATTATTATTATTATGAGTGCATAAATGCAGGTACAAACAGAAGAGATACGACGAGATAAAAATAAAGTTGAATTATTACAGCAGGAAATATGGAAAACGTTGAACTCGATTTACTTACTTTCGATTTTGAACTCGAGACACAAGTAGGTATATAAACCAAGTAAACGCACTCTTGTTTTAATTACAACCTTTATATAGAATGCGCACAATTTAACTGATATGAATCGGCGAATATTTCTCAAAAATACTGCGTACAAAGCAAATGTATATACGGATACTGTCAAGCGTTTCATTTCTGCTTGCGAATGCAATAATGCGATTACTCTGCGTGCACGTGTCGAATATTAATGTAATATTATAGTGTTCTCGTTCGTGGTTTCTCGGGAAATAACAATTTTAATCTAACGCGAAAATAAACGTATACGAAATAAAAAGCTGGAAAATGTTGTACACTGCGCAACACTGATTTTTCGTATACAGAAAAAGGACAGACGAATATTGTATTAAATACAGAGATTTTTTTTTCATTTCTGCGCATTTGTTAATGAAATTGAAAATATCTATGTTAACGCACAATTCTCGTACAAAACGATTAACAAGACACATTCATAATACAGTATATATACACACACACGTTGTCAAATAATGACAACGAAAATCCGTTTTTTTTAAATAAATGGAATTGATATAATATTCAAAGCGGCCTACGATTTAACTGTTTGACCGGCCCGTCGGGAAATTTCACCATCTTCCGATATTACAATCTGCCCCAATCGCCGTCTCTGTGGCTTCCTCATATGGCCCTAAAGCTCATCGTGCAACATGCGGAGCGCAACATCTCGTGTCCTCTGATCTCGCAATTTCCCGTAGGTATCTGTTTTCTACAATGTTCTTTTTTTCTTCTACTCGTATTAAATCCAATCGGTATTATTACTGGTACACAGTACATCGCTAATGAAAATTGCGAAGACGATTGCGAACGACACACGTCCTATTAACAGGTACAAACGAGGTACAAAAGTTTTTCGAAAAGTTCGTTTTCCACTTGTCTTCTGTCCGATGCGAATACAATATTTTACGATAACTCACGGTGGACAGGGAATAGACGCGAGTACTTATTTTGTAATTTTCGAAACGATTTTTATATTGTCACGTCGAATGCGTAGGAGAAAGAACGAAATAATACAATTCCCCCCCATCGTATAATATTTTTATTACATAATAAAGCGGCTGTAAAGAACAGTTTCGAAACGCCCAAATCGTTTACGAATGCCCGACGCCCATCGTATATTGTGCTATTATTGCAGCAGTCAACTCAATTTTCCCTCGTGACTCGTTCCGCGACTGCAACTGATCGTGTCGATCGATCGACGCGTATTTACATGATAATATTATAATGGCAAATGCGATTTCTACAATACCGTAATTCAAGACTTACGTATAACGTGTGAAATAACAATTGAACATTAACGACATTAATTTTTCTCGATTCTTCAACGTGTTTAATCGTATATATCAAAAAAAAAAAAAAAACGAATCGTCTGTGTGGAAAAATTAATGTCTTCCGATTGTTTTTTAAAAAAACTAGTGGCATTACGCTTAAACAATTTTCCGTTCGACGTCTAAATCTCTCGAATAATATCGATTCGGATTTTTTTCTTAATTTGTTGACGCATAAAAAAAAATAATTTATTCGCGTCTCACAGAATGGAAATTGTACCAATCGGATCAAAAAAAAAACTGTTTGTTGTCGAAATAAAATTTCGTGAGTGTCGAAGAAAATTTTAATTGTAAAATACTAAACCGAGTAGGCACGTGGATTATATATATATATATAAAAAATAATAAAATCGATTTATATTTATTTCAAATTTTACTCTCTCTCTCTCTCTTACTGTGATTTAAATTATTATTATCAATTTTTTCCCCCTTTGACCGAAAACAAAAATCGATACTTGAATTATTATTATTTTAATCTCTTTCGACGGAAACGAAAATGTTCAGTATTTTTATTTTTGTCAGAAACGTTACACGTATAAGTGACGTCAGGTATAGTGTAAAATGTAATATTGCACGCGTCACGATTTCGTCGTCGGGCCTGTGTTTCTGACAATATTCTGGTGCGACGACGTCGACGTTCGCACGCGTGTCGTGCACGTGCAAGGGATTTATATATATATAAAAATCCCTTGCCCCCGGACGGACAGATAAGGGCTGTTATGCAAAAACAAAACTAAAAAATAAAAAAATAACGCCGGGTCGTGTACACGCGACGCCCGCGGAAATTTCCGATCGACCGAGTCGTCGTCGTCTGCGAGACGTGCAGCGCGTTTCGACGACCCGCGGCCGGCTTCTGTGGCTGACGCGAAAGGGTTAACGCGAATGAAGAAAAAAAAACGTCGGATTTTAAACCCGAGAAAATTGAAATCCGTTCGCGGAATACAAAAAAAAAAAAAAGAGAAAAGAAAAATCCGTCGACAGAAAAAGATTATATATTTTTTTACCACCGGTTAATTCTTTTTCTCGCGAGATACATTTATTCGATACCTAATCGTATCATTTCATTCGAGCGCTAAAGCCGAATCTTATTTCATTTCGTTTTTTTTTTTTTAGTTTTTATTTTTATTATTATATATTATCACGCCAATTTCGTAAATCAAACGCGTAATTCGACTTATATATTTTCGAATATCGTCTGACACACTCGGATAATACAATTTCCATGTTATCACATTCGAATTTCGACCGATTTCTAACCGTAATTCTTGACGCGGCCGAAACTAAAAAAAACAAATCTGGAATATACTACTTGGGTGTATAAAATACGCCGTCTCGGTACGGATGAGAGATTACTGAGGCCATAAGCCAGCAGGACAATACGGAGAGAATTTTCAGAGAAAAAAATTACCTATCTGGGGATAGGTTGAGACGGTAATGTGGTTAATACATTATCAGACCTCTACTATCTCTATTAATAGTAGTAGAACTTTTCATCTAATTTAAGAGAGGCTGTTCATTAGTCACTGTATAGCTCGTTATTCGACCTGTTCATTGCGCACAGGAATCAATGAAACAACACGATACTCATATAGTATCGACGTTAGCACGAAAATCGGTTAGTTTTACATAATAAAGTTGGTAACGAGGTATAGTGGTCCATACGACTCAGAGCCGTCTTTAAGGCAGGGCACGCCGGGCGTTCAGGCCCGGGGACCTATTCGCGGAGAATCGTTTGAATTTTTAATATAATTCGTCATAAGAAGTTATCTCTTTATTTCTTACCGGAAAAAAAATCAAATCAATTTAATTTCAAAATAAATTTATTATATATTTTCTAATAGTTATCATTTTTAATTTAATTCAACCGTGTTCTCTTACGACTCTTTATAGCCGCATAATCAGTAATTAATTCGTCAAAATCGATTTTTTTTTTCAACAAATCTGATTCTTTATACACATCAGAGAAGTGGTCGTCTAATCTTGACTCGGTCATACAACTCCTGAGATCAATTTCAAATATTTTACGTGTGAAAATAAGCGTTGAGACGAACGCGCAAGTCATTTATTTCGAAGACAAATCATAATCGGGAATGAATCATAAACGCGCGTTCCCGTGTATTGAGTTGAGCAGAACGACGGGGGAAAAAAACCGTGCGGACAATTTCGTTTTTCAACGTGCATGTCTGTTTTTTTTTCCCTGTTTCGTTCCTCTCGAATTCGGGGCCACCGGTCGTTTTCCTGCGAATTGCTGTCACGTTGTAATACGCGTCCCGTGTACTGCTGACACGGTCGTTTTTTTTTTTTTTTTACGTTCGTTCGCCAACAAATATATTTTATAACACGACCCGCGCGTATGCGTCTCGTCGGCATTCGTGCCGACTGCGATTTATCGCGCTCGCGCCGTCCGACTAAAATAATAATAATAATAATAATAATAATATACGCGTGTCGTCCGGCGAGCGCGAAACGGATTTCGCGCCGTCCAGTCACTGCAGACGAGCGCGTCCCGATCCGACAGCTGCCCGGGGCCCGTCCGGCGATATAAATTTCCCGGCGCGACCTACAGTCGTCGACGCCGCGCGACATACAGAGCGTTTCAAAAAAAAATAAATAATATCATCCAAACGGGTCCGTCTCTTTTGGCCATTTCACAACAACAATGATAAATTCGTGTAGATTCCGAGCGGAACGAGAAATGTATTGATTTTACAATGGCGCGCTTTTTTTTTTTTTATGTCTGTATCCGAAAATTCTACCAGAAGCAATGCTCCGGTCTTTGCAATCGCAGTTCGTTTCCCGTGTCTATTCGCCGGGTACTTTAGAGACGCGGTCATTTTTCGTTTTTTTTTTTTTTTCCAAAAGCGTATAAAAACATGACTCAAATATTACCGAATAATCTACTATCGTTACATTTCATCGTAATTTCCAAACTAATGGTGTGTAAAAATTTGAAATATTCTTCGAATATCTAACTTTATTATTGTTATCGAAAAATTTTCAAAAACTTTCTTTTAATTTTCGACAATTTTATAGCGATTTCATAGGTTTTGAGGTATTTATTTTGTTAAAAAAAAATGGTCAGCAATTACACGCGAAATATTACACCGAGGCGAGTAAATAGTTTCTCTGCGCGCATAATCCGAATCGACTCAAAACTTTGAAGAAAACCACGATTTTCTCAACGGTTTCTAAACGCGACACAAATTCCTATCGAAATAATGATCTTACGAGTCGTGAAATTCACACCGAACACATGTAACTTTGCACATTTTTTACCCATTATATGGGTATATTTTTTTTAGTTCTTATGGCTGACAACAGAGGTATTACATTATTTCAAATGTATCCCGAAAACCTCGACAGAGTCCTAAGTCACAATTTTTCTACATTACCACTTTAAGCGCATTACATCCGAGTACCGTTCAGAAACTTTTTATTGAAAGCAATAATTTATAGTAATAACGAAAATGCTAAAACTTTATCCGAGTAATTCACTTAAGCGACATTCACAACACCTGCGGCTAACCACTACCTTTTTATTTTTTCACTTTGTTCGACACAAGAGTTTTTTTTTTCACCGCGGTACTTTATAATAGTTTTGAATCTATGGATAATAAAGTATGCGATGTATAAATAATATAATACCGTTAGAATCGAACAACATCCGAAGTTGTACTGTCGACTAACGTGCAAAGCATTCAGATAAATGTATTCGAATATTAAAATTCTTTATATATATTTGTCTACTTAAAAAAAAAATATCCGAATCGTAATCTTATCGGTGTTATTTTTATTAGCCTAAAAATACTTTTATTGCTCGAGGACAAATATAATAAAACATTTCGTTCGATTATGTTCGAAAAATATGTTTCATTATTATTTATTATTGTTATTTTTTTTTTTTTTTTTAATGCATAGAAATTGTTTCAAACAAATATAGTAAATTTTACCCATTAGAATTTTGGGAATATGTTATAAACAAGAAAATTAATAATAATTATTATCTTAAAATTAATTAGTCGTAGAATGTCATTACAGTGAAAAACACTATATCACATAATGATAAATATTGGCAGATATTGTGAACAATCACATCATCATCATGACGACAAACGCAGCTCTGTGTAATTTCCATAATATTCTGATATACTCTGATGATTTGAACAACGTTCGAATTAACGTTGTGCGAACGTATTTGTTTGAATACGTTTTTACTTGTTTATTCGAATAAGCGATCCGAATACAAATCAAAAGTAATCATTACAAGTCTGGTTGTCGAATACTTTTTACGTGTCCCCTAAGCCCATTCGTACTGTTTTTTTTTTTTTTGAAATCTTGAAAAATACAAAAACAAACGTTATTGTTTCGATAATAATTTTACCGGAACAATCGGTATTTTTTCCTAACTATAAATATATATATATATAGATAAAATTCCTAAAACGTAACTCGTGCGCGAGTCCATGATATCATCGTCCGTGCACTGGTTTCACGCGAAACAACGCGAAGCGTTTGGAGTCGAAACGATAACGTAACTTTAAACGCGCTGAAACTGAACATTTATTAAATAATAATCCGTTATTACAAACCGAATGGATTATGGTTTGATACAGTGACAACAATATATAATGTACTCGGGGGAAACGCGTCATCGTGCGTCGATTAATATTTATCTAGCGCGAAACACGATCTCGCATTATTCTCGCCATTATAATATAGTATTGTCGTTTACATATTTTGGTCACTATATACATATAATATATATATATATATTTTACACGATATTATACGCTGTATAACACATAAAAACGCTTTATTTACAGCGGTGCGCGTGTACCGAGCCGCGCGAATTCCCATCGGCGAGAATGAAGCGTGCGACATTCAGTTGAATACGTGTGTATTATACGGCGTGCGGACCGTCGCGACGCGGTTTTCGGTGAGGGGACGAGAGAATTCGCCACGGTAAACAACTTCGATCCATCACCCGAAGCAGCGCACGCGTTGACGTTATCATTATCGTTATTATATTTTACCGAGCGAAAGGGTTTAAGTCGGAGAACGGATGACCTGGTGATGCTGGACTGTTACAACGCCGCGCGAGAATGGCTTCGACCGACGATGCCGCTGCGGCTAGCTGTACCAATAATATTAGCGTATATCGTTTGAAAACGCATTACGTTTCGTCGTTGATTTATCAACAAAAAAATGAAAAAATTGTTTTCATTACTGGTGGAAACAATTCAAGAAACACAAACAATTCGCCCTGACCTTACTTACTCTTTATTTCCGTTTGCTTAACAAAAATACGTCTGTCAAAAATTTCAAATCCAAACGCCACGAAATGACAAGCGTTTTTTTTTTTTTTTTTCTATCAAATTTCTCTTGAAGAAATCGAAATTGATCTCTCTAAAATACCGGCTGGATGCGATTCGTTATCGGAAACCGGGTATGAGGTAAAGATCGGAACGCTAATTTTGGTAGAATTTTTAAATCAAATACACGTCATCGTAATACATTCTCCTCATTTCGCTCAGAATCCAAAATCGTAATGAAAAAAGAAAAAGAAAAACGAATAGTAAATATATATATATATGATTATTATTGTACGCATGTCGGTTCGTCGTTGTCGTCGGTGCCGTGAAGAAACGAGACCCGACCGCGAACGGTTTATATAATAATAATAATATATTATTGCGGGGTCTTTTGTCTGCTAATGCCGACGTTTACGGGCTCAGCTAACGAAGTTATGCGCGAAGAAACGGTGCGAGGGCGCGTGCTCACGACGACGATATAATATATATAGAGAGACGTACGGAGACGCGTCTAAGCGTATTGAAAGAAAAAAAAAAATGAAAATATTAACGCGTTTTTAGCGCGCGTCGGTGTAGCCGCGAGCCGACACACAAAATGTAATGTGAAAACAACACAATAGACCCGCGTGTATACGACTGTGAAATACGGTTAAATGCCTAGTGTTATTTATTATATTTTATTTATAAATATTATGTATATAAATGAGAATTAATACGTTTGTTACGGTTCGGAGGAAATCATTGGTTCTCGAAAACGGTCACGCGGTGTTTTATTTATTTATTTATTTTTTTTTTTTTTAACATTACGGTGCACGTCGCTGAGAGCGGGAGATTTTTTTTTTCATCGGAATTTCAATTCGTTTTATAACAACGATCGATTTATTGCGTATTTATTTGAACGATATGAATTGCGAAAAGCGTCGGAATTTCTTCGGTTTGTTGCTGCAAGCGTGGTCATTAAAACTAATCGAAGAGTCAACGTTTTTCTTTTTTTATTATTATTATTATTATTTTGAAATTTCGTAAAAACAAATAGCTACAACAATTAAAAACGTATATGTATATGTATGCATAATAAAGTGAAAAAGCCGATTCTTACTTTTCATAGATACTTATAATTTGTGTTAAATTACAAAGTCAGCCTGCTGGTTTAAAAAAGAAATGGTAGAAAGAATAACAGGAGGTAGACGTGAGGAAAGAATGGACTGAGGATTAAATGGGACCTTATTACGTATATTTTGAGTAATGAGGACAGCTTTGTACGTTGGACCTTTAGGGAAAGGCATTGGAATAGGATGTGGGAAATGTCGCAAATGGATTCAGAGGAATGTAGTGTGCAGAAAGGAGAGTCATTAACAGAAAGTTTAAAAGAATGGGAAGGAAAAGAATCAGAGTTAATATTTATTTTTTACTTTTTAATTCCACTGGTTCGTCGATTTGTTCAATGACTAATTAACGTAAATATTTGAAATTATCGACAAAAGTAAAATGATATTTAATATAATTGAGTTCGTGCGCTCGGAAAAAGATAATCGTCGTGTTGACGACGTGTTGTTACGCGCACACGCACATATAAACAAATACCGGAATTTTTACAATTTTCACATGACTTATCAAATGTTTTCAAATAAAAAACTTTAAAAAAAAAAACATTTTTAACCTTATCCGTAGAATTTTTTCTCGCGAACAACAATTGAAATGTGTTAAAATGAGAAAGAATAATTTCTTTTTTCTTTTTACAACGTGTCTGTAACGGGACTCGAAAATCGGTTTTGTTTTCTTTTTAGATGTTCGTGAGAGTCGATTCGTTCGCAGCCCTGCTGAAGCACGTTTCGCCTTCCTTTTCGGACACCGAACCCGTAAAAATGTCCGGTTAAAATATTGCGATATAACGTCGTCGTTAGAAAAGTCAATGGTTAAAAAGAATTATTAGAAAAGTCAACCAATGGTTGGTCGGTTCTCGATCTTCTAAATACAACGTTTAAAAATACGATTCAAATTGATAATCTGTTAAAACTCTCATGAAAATACACGTAATTATAATTATTATAACCCGTGTTTGATAAAAATTGATTTATTTTTCCGTGAAAAAAGTATTGATAATAATTTGTACCGGAATTTTTCTCTTCGGTCGAACTGTCGACGTTAAAACAAATATGGCTTCCGCTTGAAAAAATCGTATTTACGCATGTCGCAACACACAGCGCTCCTTATAAATCCAACGGCGTCGCGAACTTAAAAAGAACTAAAGAAGCAAAAGGCTGTATACCGATTTAAATTTTACAATGTCTTTTTTTTTTTGGCTATAGACAGTGTTTTTTTTCGGGGGGAGGGAGAGGGGCACAAATAGTGCTCCGATTTTTACAAGACGTATACCCGTATTCCGGTAACAACACATTTGATTAATTTAAGACGAGCTTCGACAACAGTGTCTGATGCACGAGTTCCTCAGGACCCAAACGAATAAAATCCAGAGAAACAACTGTTTCTTAAAAACGCATGCGGTCCGTATGATCGCACATCCACTGCGTCCAATGTCGACGAAGACACGCGAGAAAGAGATTATTTACACGACGCGCCGTCTATAGACCTTTGGCGTGGCTGGCGGTGGTGCGCGCGCGCGCTCCGTCGCCGGGTCGACTGCTACTGCGATCGGTTATTAATGAAGTCATTTAAATGCATGATCGTGGGCACGCACACGCTCTAGTGGGTACCACTATTAATCTGGCGAAATGTCCCCAGGGATCCCTCGGAGCCAATATTTATTTTTTTCTCTCCCCCTCGGTCCGTCCCCGTCGTGCAGCGCGCGCACGCACGACGCCCCGTAACTCGCGCGCGTTCCCGTTCCCCTCCGACCCTTAAGGATTCCACCACCTGCAGCACCCCCTCTCACGTATAGAGGCTGTATTCTTTCCGCGGCGAATATACACGCACTTCCGTCCCTTCGTCACTGCAGTGTGCTCGTATCCTGCGCGCCGTAAACGCGGCACGCGATGATAAGTCCCGCGGTGGTGTCGTACGACTACTTATAATCGTTGTTGTATAAACGTCTACTGCCGGTACAGTAGTAATACGACGGGGGGATATTTATTCGAATATTCACACGGCGACGTAACGGTGAAACTTTCTGTTTTTCTCTCTTCAAACGGATTATTGGATAGCCGAACTAAGCGTACCCGAGACGATATCGTCGAATTCCAATAAATAGTACTCTTAGAACGGGAAAAATTAGTCTCTACAAATTGTCTTGCGCGTTGATTTTTAAATTTAGTAGTACATTCACTCTGTCCAGTTAAAAGATAATTTTGAACATTCGACGGAAAAAAAAAATTGTAATTATTTGTTGAATTTAACAATGGTTAAAAATAAATAAATAAAAAAAATAGCTCGAGTCATCGGTTAAACAGTCGCACGAAAATAGGCTATCGGTAAAGCGCGTTATTATCGTTTTTCTCGTCAATTACTGCACCACTACAATCGACTGTTGTCGCTAACTTTAATTTTAGTCAATAAGACGAATATTGGACTCTTCACGAAAACATTTGATTTTATCGAACGAAATTCGATTTTACCTCAAATCTAAATACGCGCAATTTACAATAATAACTCGTTGAATTTATATTACATTTACTGTAACTAAAAATAATTATTTTTTTAACTTTTCAACTCGATAAAATAAAATCGCTTTGAATTTTTTATATGTTTATTTTATATGCGATTTTGAACAAGTATCATTGCGTTTGTGTTTTGAATTTTTACCGACTTAAAACCGGCGCGTGCTCCGTTTTTTATTTATTTTTTTTTATACTATAAAATAGTTTTACTACATCTCAGCCGCAGTTCTTCCCGTGCAAACTAATTTAATAAAAGTGACAAAAGTCGAGACTCATTTCGCGTATGGTTTAACACGTCTAAACTCGAGTGTTTATTTCGCAAAAAACCGAATTTTTATTTTTTATTGCACATTTTGATTTGTTTCAATTTTTAACGTATATTTGGTGTTTAGTAAAACAAAAAAGCCATGTATTTTAAGTGGTAAAAATTCTCTTAAAAGTACGACGTATCAATATCAATAAATTACTGAAATCTTAAAATTTACATTTCTTTTTTCTAGAAAATTTGTTATTGTATATTTTACAAGATAATATCAATGCATTTTTATCGAAATATCCAGTAGCTTAATTAATAATAATACGGCAATTCGCAGATAAAATACGCACACACACATTTATAACGTGTCGATTTCGTTTTGTTGCGCGAAAAACTATAAATAATATATTATTATTGATGAGTTTCGATTACTATCGAAATGTGTTTATTTATCATCAATTATTATTATTTGATATTCCGTTAAAAAATATAGTAAATATTTGTTTATAGGCTTTTTTTTTTTTTGAGGAAAAGGGTTTAGGGGATTCTCTATTTGTTTTTGTTAAAACGTGAACACGCAAATCGAGTGGAATTGTTCGATTGAATAGGTTCGCGTGAAAAATTTAAATAAAGGATTTGGTTTTTCTACGGAAAAAATTACCCCTTTAATGTTTCAACGGTCGATCTCCTTTAAAAAAAAAAAATTTGATCAAGAGACTTGAAACGATTATAAAAAAAAAACTTTGACTTTCATTGAGGAAATTAAATAATACGTTTGTATTATACTTCGCATAACTAAAATACCGAAAAATAAACCCTATACGTTTAATACTTATTATTATTATTATTATTATTATTATTATTCATAATTTTTATATACATATTATAAAGTAGAATATTTCTGGATTGTAATATCTTATATTTCGAGTGAGATCGTATTATAATAATAATCAGTTTATACGATTAAACGATATCAGAAAAACCGTTACATATACTACAAAAAGTAATTTCTTTTTTATATTCATTACAGTGATATTTTTTAAACATATTATAATATTAATACGTCAGATTTTGCAGTAGGTCGTACCAATTTAACATAATTTGTAATAAAAAAGAAAAATTCTTTTTCATTTTTTGTATAAAGGACCATCTCCGGTCAAACACCCAACCCATTCTTCCAGTCGTCTTTGTCGGACTTCCATCCAAAATCTGAGTCTTTTTCTCATCTTTCCGTCTCAAACGAATTCTTCGCAATGGTTTCCTTCCAGCTTGGTATAACACTGAGTACGCCAAGCACGATCGACTCGCAATAGTTTTCTACTATTCTAATATTCTAATACGGAGTCCATGAAAAATCCGTTCCGATTCGTTCGTATTCGTTCTACTCGTCCTTAATTTGTCAGTAAATTTTCCCTCTCTCTCTCTCTTTCTCTGCAGACTATCCTCGTTTTGTCTACTTTTCGTAATGGCCTGCAGCGCGTTTCCCGTCCACATTATTGTGTGACAGTCGGACGTAATAACGTATAGTTATCGAATAAATTCGAACGGCGTGAAAATCGTTCGTTTAAAAAAAAAAATATATATATATAGAACGTCGTTAGCGGATTATGTTTTGAAAATTACATTTCGAATCGAATTTGTTTTTTGCGTTTTTATGTCGACGACTAAAAATTCTTGCGATTCCGATATTTCTTTTCCCCCTATTTCGCCACGATCACTGTTCGTCCGTACAATATACTGTACGGATATACTGTGCAGCTGCAGAAGCCGAACTCTGGACGACTTCACATGCGCTCTTCGGTGAGTCATTCGACTTCACTACTGTTCGCGGCGGTTGAAACCATCGGGGACACGTCGTCTGGAAAATGAATGTTTTTGGCGAGACGACAACGATAATACTCGTCGGTCTGGTCCGGTCCGGTGACGACACAAAATAGTGACTGCGCGCTGACACCGTCCTGCGCAAACTGCGCAGCTGCCGCGATACTTGTAAAATATTATGTGTACGACAATAACGCGATAGTGACATAATACAGTGACCGCGTGAATATGCGAACGATAAAATTTCAAGACCCTTCGCGATTTCGAATCCGAATTACGCGGGTCGGGGACCACCACGGGACCAGAATGTGCACGCAATCGACGTTGAGAACTTTCGGTTCGAGAACGGAAATACGAAATACGCTTTTCGGTTTTGGTCCGGAAAGAGAGAGGAAAAAAAACGTTTGTATCGTACGTATATCGGAAAATTACATTAAAATAACAATTGAATGTCTATTGCATTATATTCGGAAATCATTGTTCGCGTTTGATTATAAAAAAAAAAATCACGCATATTCGAAAAACAAATAAATAAAAATAAATCTTTATACATATATATATTATTAGTCCAACATTAAATTATAATAATCCGTTCCTGTATATATAAATATGTGTTTCATTCGGATGAAATAAGGTACGGTTTGATTTGAATTTTAAAGAAATACTTCAATATAATTATGCCATCGTTTTTAGTGGTCGGTATTCCAAAACAAAAAAAAAAAATGGCCGTTTTACGTAATAGATCTCCGAATAGGACTGATTCGGATTATCGTAGAAATTCATCGCCTGTAACAATCCAAGATTATTCAGCTCACATTAAAACGCTCGATCCGTCGGAAAGTATGAAATCTAATAAATATGTTTTATTTGTTCATATTCTTTGTTCGCGTAATTCTTTTTTTCTTTAGGAAAAAATTTCATTTTTTTAATTTAGAGAAAGTAACCCTCGTGAATATATGCTCACTGGTATACACATTACAACGTGTTCTTCTTCTTGATTAATATTTTGTTGTCAATTTTTGTCGCTGAATTTTTATTTCGTATATTTCTTTCATGTTTTACCAAATTTCATCGTTTTATTTGACGCGTATATAAAATCCTAATAAAATAATGATAAAAAAAAAAAACAGTACAAACAATATTTATAACCAATACCGCGGTTTCCACAGCCCGGATTACCGGGCGAAGGGACTCACGATGTGGATCAGGTGTGGTCCTTATTATTATTATTATTATTATTATTATTATTATTATTATTATTATTATTATTATTATTATTATTATTATATACACAATAATATTATATTGTCTACACCCTTTCCGGTTTTACAATATCGTCGACAGTACTGTACCACCGCATGTCGTTTCAACCGGATTCGGTTGTCCGCGTGTCATCGCGTCTCCAGATCGGACACACATTTATTGTACATATTATTATTATTATTATTATTATTATTACAATCGCGTCGTCAAGCGCCCATTGTATTTTTGTGTACACTGGTCGTCAAACGCCTGTTTTTTACTGTATATTTTATAATATTATATAAATACGAAAGGGGGTAACGAGCCCCCCGGGTGTTGTGAATGTCACTCGAATAAATATTACTCGGATACATTTTTGAAGTTTTGTTATAACTATAAATTCGAAAACAATTATATAAATCAATGTGTTAAACAAAATCCGAGCGGGACTTCGGTGCGTAATACATTATGATGTCGAACAATTTAAAACGGTTATAAAAAAAACCTGTATTTATAACTTAAGTAGCTGCTAACAGCTATAACTAGTAGCTTATAACTTAAATACTTTTTTAACGACTATTCTAATTTCCAACAGTCTAATACATTTCTTCTTTAAGTATTTATACCGAAAACTTAGATTCTATGTTAAACTTCAATTCCTTAATTCTCACTGAACTCGATGTCTTAAATATGATCTCTACTCTAATGCTAGTATTGGCCGAAATGAAATATCCGTCTTCTTCCTACATAACTGTAGATTTATCCTTACACCCACTATAACGAATATCTTCAACATCTCACTGAGTGAAGGTATTTTTCCAGCACTGTGGAAAACATCATTTATATGACTCCAGTGTACTTAAAAACGGCGATTCGTCATTAATTCCGAATTTAACCTTATGCTAGATATCCCTTACCGATTTACCCAATCTTCTCTAACAAAAATTAAATTTTAAATTTCCCTGCTAATTTTTTAACGAACGCAGATAATATTCGCATTTTTGATTACTTTTAATATTGTTTTACAATTATTCTATATCCACATATAAATTCGAGTTAATACTTTTGTTATATTTAAGTTAAAAACGCTAACAATGTAACTTTTATATTGTAAACTAAATATTTGTATTCCAATAACATATAATGTCATAAGACATTGGTTAGTATATATTTGTAAAATAGAAAAATAATAATTCCTGTAAATAGTTCAAATTAAAAAAACCCATAATTGTAAAACCAATGGCTTTCTCACTTCGTTCAGAATCCAAAAAAACCGTTCGCATTCGCGGCTATAATATTATGCCGTGGTTTGTCAGTGAGTGAGAGGAAGAAACGAAATCGCTATCGAAGAACGAAGTGACCGCGCCAGTGGCATACTTACGTGGGATTGACTCCTCACCTCAGGAGACAAAATGGTCAATTAAGAATATTATTTTTATGCGTTATAAAAACAAATACAAACGCATTCTTTTCAATTTTCTATTAAGAGGCAATGGGTCATGACGAAGACTTCGTCAATCTCACAGAAGTGAAGACTTACAGGAAAGACTCGATAGATATTCTACGCAGAAGATATTGGTATAATTCGCCATTTATTGATTACTTTTTATTTTATTAAATGAAACGTTGTAAATCGTTAATTATCTATAACACGGAATTACGCAGAGAGAAATGAAACGCGTCGGATCGAAATTTCACGCGGAGGTGGAGGCGATTTCATTTAATACGGTTTTTTTTTTCTTTCAATTTTTTGAACAAAAAATAGTGGAGACCGTTCGAAAATCACCATCATCTGCAATTTCATAACGCCATCGTTGCTTCTTACACTCGTTTGTAATAAATGGAAAAAATTCGAATGAAATACAATCTTTTTTACGTATTTTTTTTTTTTTCGAAATTTAATTATACTTACCGCTACGGTGTATACCGCGTACGAACGTTAATGGCGTTAAAAAAAATACTATTGCCAATTAAAAAATACAAACTAAAACTGCAGCGGTGAAGTTTTACGGCAATAAATCATTGCGTGCCCGCGACTTTTGAACTTCGGTTCTGCGGTTGGATTTTGTGCGGAACGCGAGAGGAATATGCGCCGTTTGTATTATTGCGGTCTGACGCCACCGCCACGGTCGCGTCGTCGTCCGTCTCCAGTCGCACTTCTTACTTGGACTCGGTTCGGTTTTTTTTTTTTTGCTGATGAGATTTTAATGTCCCCGGCGAATAGAGGCCAAAGTTTTCCGTATAACACGGTCAAGAATTTCGTACACACTACTGGAAGACGCGTTATTTAAGATTTTCCTAAACAAATCTCTATTATAATAAGCGTCAGAAAAGAACGAAAAACGATGGGTATCGAAAAAATCGGTATTAAACAATTCAATGTTGTGGAACCAGACGTACTGATTAGGTTATTAGAACCAATTAAACAACAATTCTATTAATATTTTTAATTCAAATGTGTCGATATACATATTGTTTAAATAAAATTGTACGCGTTTGAGATTATCTTGAACGTATCGGAAAAATTCTTCACGTCCCAATCGAAAATATCTAAAATTTGAATAGGGGGTTTTTTTTTTAAATTTTTGTATGACGATTTAGATAACAACTAAATACGTGTCAAACTAATAGTATGTTACTCGTAAAAAAATATGATTTTAAAACCAATACATTATTAATTTCACTTGGAATCCAATAATAATAATAATAATAATAATAATAATAATAATAATAATAATAATAATAATAATAATAATAATAGTAATACGTATTATTTAGTCGGTGCAGTCTATATAATATGTTCGACTATACGTATAGCTATTATATATATATTATACTTCCCGTATATAGTAGTGCTTTGGTGTATATACTTTGAGCACGTTAAAGGCTTCGAAACCATTCGAGTAAAAACTATTGTGTAATCCCCGACCGGGCGCTACAGTGTTGTATCGAGAAAAGAGTCGTATATAAGAAAGGAAAAAAACGGGGCGGAATAATCTATTTATATAGCAGTCGACGAAATAATAATATAACCGTTTCCGTGTCTTTTATTTCGAAAGCTCAATTCCTCAAGCATAGTATAGTTGCGCTCATCCTCAATCATACGCAGACTTACAAAAAATACTTTTAAAACGGTATTTGAAATATTAGTTACGAATGATTTTCTTTCTATTCATGTGCCTATTTTACGACTCCAAACACGAGCTATACTTTTTTCACACTAACCTGATCGATTTAGTTCTAAAATTAAAATTAATTACATATCCGTCAATCCGATCGTACGCTATCGAATACCTTAGAGTACAACTCGACAAGAAATCGAACTTCGCAAAACACTTCAAAGCATCAATAAGCGAAACAAAAGCAGTCAAATAATATTCGCTCTACGCAACGATAAACCAAAATATATCTTTTCCTCTCTAAACACAAAATTTTACAAATATAAAGCGAACATATTATTCCCATTTTAACACTTACAAGACATCGATATGGGCTTCGAACATCTCCGTTTCAGCCGGAACAAACTACACGCCGTCCAATCTCCCACACGCGGATAATTTTCAGATCTGTCTTGTCAATCACATTTCCACAAGGAACGCGGTGAACACAGGAACGTTAACGAACCACGTTTCAAACACACAACCGTGTTTAAATTCAGACAAAAATCGTAAATTTGATTAACCCAGAGTTATGTCAAAAACATTCGTCAGTCGAATTTTAACAATCCGTCACCAGCAATCTTAACTATAAAACAATCAATTACAAATCACCGTCGCGTCCTAAATTAATCCGGAAGAAGGCAAAAAAAAATATAAAAGTGTAAAACAATCGCCTTTACCAAACGAGGCCGATACGCAATGCAAATATTCACGGATGTAATTGTTATAATACGAATTTAATTCAAATCCTTCTCTGACGATGGATATTTAGTGTGTGCGGTTAAAGTAAAATAAATAAAAATCACCTCGCATCTCATTCAATATATTTCGACGAAATGTTGAATAATTTTTTCTTTTAATTGTTTTCTCCTGTGTATGAGTACGGTATTAAGGCGTGTATATTAAATAATACGTATTCAAATATTATATTTTACAACACCGCGCCCCAGCAATATATACATCGCGGTGATAAACGATACCTAATAATTGATTATGCCCTCAAACAGCATCAACGCCGCTGCCGTCGTTGTCGTCGTCGTATTGTGAAAAGTCGCCTCCGCAGTACATGTCACGCACCCATACAGGTTTCGTTCGCACAATTACTCGTACAATATTATATAAACGACAAAACGGCCGATAGATCTATCGGACGAGATTTATCGCCAAGAGGCGTATTAAAATAATAATAATAATAACTATACGCGTTCAATACGCCGGCGATTTTCCTCGCATTGATCGTCGCGTATACGATCAATAATAATTATTATTAAGCGCGTCGTGATTCACGCCATACAGCCGCGGCTGCTTTGTAAAATATTATCGATCGCGAGATCCACACCGTGGCTGACGACTCTTAATACGGCGATCGCCAGTTTGATTTTTTCAAAAATATAAATCATTCTACGTACGCGTGGTGTGAGATTTGCCGACGGTAACAGCCAAATCTATGCACGAGAAGGATTTATCGGTTTTTCGATTTCATTCGGACACTGCAGTTGTTTATAATATGTGATAAAAAGCAAATAACTTTGTTATAAAAGTAACGGCGTGTACATCGTGTATTGAAACTAATTGATTCGCGCGGATTTTGTATTGGGTTTGAAAGCGTTAAAACTTGAACTCCGCGGTATTTATACTATACGATTTCGATGAAATATTCTGCGCGGTATACATAGTGATCTACGTATCGAACGCCTGGACTCGATCGATCCAGAATCTTCGGAAAGAGTTCAAGTCTCCATAAACAACGGCGATCATATGGCAAAACGAACCATTCGGATTCGAAGAGCTAAAGTCCCGCTCCTACGCGAAATCGCATTTCGTGAGAACAATCCCAATTGTCTATGAATGATTGTCCGAGATTATTAGTTCAGATTCGAGTTTTCAATACTCCGTTAAATTTTTTTTCTTTATACGGTTCTTCAGCGCTGCCGATACCGCGTACCATCATCTGCATCTCGAGTTGTTTAATTTTCTTACTGACTTTTCGGACGTCTCGATTTGTCAAACTCCTTTTCGAAATGCGTACGTACCACAAGTACATAGACGTCTCGGCTGTATCTTTGGACAAGTAACAGTTGTGCTCTCCCTAGTTCCGAGTCAAATCGTTTCCGACTCTTGCGGTTTTTCGGTTTTATTATTATTTTTTTTTTTTTTTTTTGTAAAACTGACTCGCGTAGCCGATATTGAATTGTCATTGTATTCGCTGCGTTTCTTCGCATTTGACTCTTTGGGTTGCACAAAAGATACGAGATTATTATTATTATTATTATTATTATAGTCTGCGCGTCGTTGGAAAATAGGCGCAAGACGTGTTCGTTATTTTCTCGGTCTGGTGTGCGCGTAAAATAATAATAATAATAATAATAATATATTCTTTTTTCGGCGCGAGCGCGTGTGATTTATCTTTGTGTTCGGATGGGAATCTGGCGGCTGCTGCTGAGCCCCAGAGGCATCGTTCGCCGCCGTCGGTGTTCCCTTCTAATCTAAATTTTAATTACTTTCAGACGTTCACTACTATACACACCAGACCGCAGTTCACCTGTATATTATATTAATATTACCTGTACGAGAGCATACACCGCCGTAACTCGGCGCGTCATTATTTATTGTTTCACTAATATTCCGCCGCGCCCGGCTGCTGCCGTTGGTCCGAAGCAGCAGCAGCAGCAGCCGCGGTACGCGGACCGAGCGTACAAGGTGCAACAAGAGAAATATAAAAAGTTTTTCCATCCGTTCTTTCTACAGAGTTTTTTTTTCACTCTCGTTTCCTAGACCCGTCGTAATAATGTTTTACCAACGCCGGTCGAAACCCGACGACAGACGGACATAAAAAGTAAAAAAAAAACACACACACACAGACAAAAAAATCCAAACGATTTCGCGGCGCTCCGGGCGTCCCGTTTTATAACCGTTTCTCGCTCGTATACACGAAAACCGATTTTCCCCTTTTTCATTTCTCATTTTCCGATTTTTTTACAATTGACCTAGAATATATAACGTCGTTTTTAAAAAAAAAAAGAAAAAAAAAAAGTAGTAAACCGAGTACCAGATACGAATTACGCTGCAGAAGACACCACCGAGTGCATGTCGGCTAGAACGTTTCCTGTTTCACGGGTTTAGAATATCTCACGTGATTTTGCAGATTACTTAAGTATCTGTACCATAAATTCGAGGTGGGGTGAGAGGAAATTGGATTTTTTTCTTTTTTTTTTTAATCAATTATATTAATATTTAGATGAAATATATTTTCTGTTTTCGTTCGATGTACTTTCGTAACGAAAATAAATGCTAAATGCCCAAAGATTCTATGCCGTTCTCGTGTAGTTGTTATTTTCAAATATTTTTTGTAAAAATAAAATAATAATAATAACAATAAAAAAAATTGAGGCCGGCGAAGGAAATAAAATGAATCTCGATCTTCCGAAACGATCGTCGCCGTCGTTCTCCCACGCTCAGCGGGACGTCGACCGACAACAATATATAAAAAGTACGTGTGTATAGTGTGTCACCTACACACGCCATTTGACCGCGTAATCAGTTCATCTTTAAAAATTATCACAATATTATATTATATACACTTCGGATAATATGTAATAAAAAAACTGTAATATAAATATATGTCTGTACGAGCGTATTGCGGGAGCACCGGAAAAGAGGATATACTCGTATTATTCTATATTATACAAACGCGACACGATAACGGTGTTCCTTATTATTATTATTATTATTATTATTATTATTATTATTATTTGGTCCAGTATTCCAAGATACGCGTTCAACATACGTTGTAGTCAAATCCATCGACACGCAGTCATCTATTTATGTGTCCGAGAGTGCGCGCGCCCACCGAATTTCATATTATTGTCCCCGTTCTCTGCTCGTCGAGATATTTACATACGTACACATAACATTCATATTATATATTGTGTACAATACAAATCACTTTGTATTCAACTATAGTTTGATTTGAATTTATTAAAATATTAACTCGATTGAGTTTCTTGGAAAATTTGATAGAAAAAAAAATGTTACCGAATTCGTAACTAAAAAAAAAAAATAATAATAATAGATTTTTTTGTATACGAAAAGTGTAGAATTATTAATATTTACGCGGGACAATCCCTCTAATTAATGATACGGTACGTGTTAATAAAAATTAAGTATTAGACAAAATGGAATATTACACGACTATTGGCTCGGATGGAAAAGGAGGGGCGATGATTATTTACGAGATACGCGTAAGGCGAAGGATAGGAGAAAATTAAAAGCAGAGCGACGCGTATAAAATGGAACGCAGAGAAACGAGTAGAACGGAAAGGGAATTTGAAATTTGAGAGAGAAAGAGGCAGGATTGCAGGAGTGTGAAGTTCGACAGACAGAAGGTTGGATAATAACGATAGACTATATATGAGCGTATATGGTGGTCCACATGACTTGAAAAGTTCTGAGCACGATGAATGGAGAGAAATCATGAAGAGGACACGAAATGTCTAATTTTTGTGACATATAGATTGAACAAATTTTATTTGGACTCTTTCGAGCGTTAATATTGGTACAAGCAATGTGGTTGGTCAAAGAATTATTTTGATTTATACATTGATATAACGGTGTTTGCGTTATTATACCTATCACCTATCTATACGCGTGTTACTTATATATATATATTCTCGTACAAGTACTCGATCATTGTTCAAAATGTTGGATTATAATAAAAAACAAAAAACGTACACTTTTTTGTTTACAATTAAAATATGCAAAACAAATCATTTTTTTTTTTTTGTTGTTCTTCGATGGGACGTGATTTGTTGATATCATTAAATAAATTTGTGTAAAAAAAAAAAAAAAATACACCGCTCCGAATAAATCCTAGCACGTTACTTACAGTTTCTGCTGAGTTATTGGCAAAATACTTTTAACATGATTTTGTCACACTAGCATATTCCAAATAGGAATTTCGGAATCGATATTAAAAGTTTAATAATATAATAAAAAAATATTTAGTTAATCGCGATTAACCATTCTGAAAGACGTAAAAACGTGTAGAACGCACTTGTACCGAAATCGATTTTCTCTCTCTCTCTCTCTCTCTCTTTCTCTCGATAAAATTACTATAACTTCGTTTTTTGATTAATTCCGCCAAATAATTATAACAAAAATGACGATAAGCGTATATATATACACGCCGATGCGTTTGTCGATCACATTACGGATGACGTGTGTTGCGCAAAAGCTGCGGTCTTAAACGTCCTATCCAATATGCGCATTCAGCCGTGCGAAACTTCTACACAATGACGTTTCGCCGTATACGCGCAGAGGTTGTATGCGGCGAATCTCGACTGGATATACTCAATGGGAAAATGGTATATTTGAAGAAAGCGAACAATAAAACATAATAATTTAAGTATATATAAAAAAAAATACGTTTTATTATATACATAAGTACTTAGAATGACGAGTAGTGGACAAAACGATGAAAATACTCGTACCTATGTATTTGTGTATGTACCCAGTGGGACTCAACAAGCCGTAATAAAAAAATTATAGTATGAGTGAGAAAATGTATAAACTCGTTTAAAAAAAAGTGTTGGCCTATATAATATATAATGAGACGTACTATTATTAAAAAAAAAATTCCTATAAAAGTTGAAATGTTTGAATGGCAACATAAGTTCAAAAAAACGACTAAGTATAATTTAGAAAGGACGAGCGGAGAAACGATCGAAATTCAATACGATTTTTCGGTACCTTTATTAAGCGACTTCGAATACTTGAAATCAAATATAACTCATAAGTGTTTATAATATTTTCCCCACACAAGTTTGTTTTGTTTTCAAGCAATAATACATTATATCTTTTAAATTGATTATTCGTAATATATTATTTAGTTATTTATTAAAAACACTAATTTGAATTTAATGTATAATATGCTAAATATATATATAATATATATATATATATTATATTTATATAAGAATAATGTTTATAGAACTGAAAAATTCGTTGTGGTTTTAAAAAATGTTTTTATTCAATTTATATTTACCAATTAAAACGTTTTCATCGACACCTTCTACATATGATACACGTGTTCAGTTATAGGAATAGAAGAAAACAAAAATAAAAGGAATTTTCTTTTATATTTTTCCACTATTGGAAAACTTTCAAAATATAAAACTTGTACGATGTGTATCAATTCGGCCGCGGTGAATGGTAAAAGTTTTCGATTCTCTCGTGTACTATGACAGACACACATACACGCATTATAGTATACGACGTGTATAGTAAAAAAAAAAAAAAAAAAGTTTTTTTTTGTCGAAAGTTTTTCTAATTATTTTTTTCTCTCTTTTTACTACTTTTCTCTTCTTACTGGTGTATTTTTCTTAAATTTCGAAAACATCAAACTCGCGGTTACATAAAATATATAAATCGTAACCGAAAATCATATTTCTATACTTTTGTCAACTATTTTTCTTCGTCTCTCTCTCTCTCGTTTTCTATATTTCTCTATGATATATACACGTATTGCAAAAAATATTGCCATAATAACAATGTATATACGGGCGTCTCTCTCGTGTTTGAAACCGCACAAAGAGAAATAGAAATCCTATATACACTGAATAAAAAAACCTCCTTCGGAACATAACTTTCCCGTGTATATACTTTCGTTTCGTTCGACGAAATCCGTTTGGACCATTTTTTTTTTTTTTTTTTAATGTTATATAATATCACAGACGTATGCGTGTACTTGTGTATTATCCGTTTACCGTCCCACGGCGTTATTTGCGAATTGTTTAACATACCACACGATATCTATTTTTTTTTTTTTTTTACATTGATGTGAAAATTATGTGCGAAGTAATGGTTCCGTTTAGTTCGTTCGTGAATTATGTCATAGCGCGTATACCGTCTGCGAGTTGTGTTTAATTCGAATGAATATTTGGTGTTGCATAAATGTAAAAAAAGAAAAAGGTAAAAATCATTCGAATAATACATTAATATTATTCGCTTTCCGCGGATAAGTATCAATCGTGAAATCGGTCCAAATAATGCGTATCAAATAAATATTTAGATAATCAATGCGCGGTGGTAAACAAAATTGTGTTATACCGCTCTAGGTTTACAGGATATATAAAACTATTGGAAAATAACTTGGACACGATACGTTACACGAATTTCGTTTTCCAAACATTCATGTACCTACTGTATAATTAATAATCGACGAGTATATATAAATATACAAACATTTTAGCGGCTGAATTAATGCGCATTTATCTGGTATACGCGTATAAATAAATATACTTAGCTTGAGATCGAAATTATTTTTATATTTACAGTTGTTTTTAATGTTCTTCAGTTAAGAAATAAAAACGTATTTTTGTGAGTGAAAAAAAACCGCACGTCGAATATACGTATTTGAGTACACATTAAAAAATATTTAAATATTTTATATTATAGGCGCGAGTTTACGTGGACGTGATTGTATCTTTATAACGTCTATCCGTCACTTCTTAGCTGTCGAGTGCGACTGGACGGATTTCGATGAAATTTCCATTACAGACGATTTGCTTATGATCTACTGCGAGTGTTTAATTCACTCGGTAGATATTTCGGATAAAACGGAAAATTATCGGTTTTACGCAAATGACCAAAAAAAAAAGAAATCGTCTCGATTACAAATATAATCGGTTTTAGTTATAATTCGTGTGTCACGAAAGACGGTCAATAAACGTTCGTTAGTATTTCTGAACAATGAAAATATTCGTAATTTGTCGAAACACATATTTTATAATATTATTTTAATAATTTTCGATGCGGATTTATGACAAAGAACCCGCTGTAACGAGATGAAAACTAATCGCGTCGGGGGAACGTCTGGAATGCGTTTGAGAAAACCGAATTCGTACCGAATCCGTAGAGATTTGGTACATTACGTTGCGTTTCCGGAAACCCGGCGTCCGGGAGAAAACTTCGTGAGTTCGGCGGACTCGACCTAACCGATTCCGATCGTTTCAACTGCAGTTTCATGTGAAAGCGTCTTTCGCCCAAACAGCGACAAACGCGTTACCGAATGTGCTCTGGAAATGACGGAACACGATACGTTTTCTATCGTCCAGATGTATATTTTAACGCCGGTGCGCTTTTTTTTTCTCCTTTTTTTTCTTTTCGAAAAGACTAGGAATACGAAAGCAAAGTGATTTATATACGAGCCCGGTAACCGTCGGACGACGGACAGGAGGTCGGGACGGTCGGGATAGATGGTCGGCGGTCGTCCCACGATATTATACGGTTGTACCGATAAATTTCCTTTCGGAGGAAGCCAACGTAAAACACGTGAAACGCCCCCGCCACCGCGGCCGAAGACTACTTGCACAGAAATCCGCCCACGTTTCAGTGTGTGTGTGTGTGTGTGTATAAATACGCGTATAATTGCTATTAACTCGATGGGACCCCGGTCGGGCTCGACTATCGGATCCCTCGACAGAATACAAAAAAAATAAAATATCCATCACGTCTACCGGCGGACGGTCGCGCGTCTTCCTCGTACACCGGCGTATAAATATATTACGTACATTTATATATATGTGTGTGTGTATATATAGTGGCAATAATTTTTTTTTTCGGTAAGGAAACGTCTTTAGAAGAAGAAGAAGAAGAAGAAGAGGAGAAAAAAAAAGGGTTCGCCGAAAATATATTCCGCCCCTTTGTAAACGAATTCCATCGCCGCGGCGGCAAAACAGTTAATTGACTCGTGGGCGGTACAGACATAAAGTTTCTCGTATATATTAAAAACACTCGCGTACGTCCGTGTAATAGGTAATGGGAAAATAAAAACGAAAAAGAAACAACAAAAAAAAAAATTGTTTTTAATATTTACGCTCGCGTTACAACGTTAACGTTATAAGCGCGTTCTCGCGCCGTGCATTCCTCTCGTGTACCATCGGCCTTCCGCGTGTACATATTTTGTTTTACGTTTATTTAGACCCTTAAATAGGATAATAAAAAAATATCCGTGAGAACGCGTCTCGCGTAAGACCCGATGTTAGAAAGAACAAAAAAAATACGGTGCAGTGACGAGAGTAACGGGCGGGGACACTTTTGAAATGTACGAAAAACAAAAAGTCCGCGAGTATTAAATTCGTTTATTTTTGAACGAGAAAAAAAAAATTATAACATAAATTCGACGTGGTCGTCAGTTATTAGGCGAATATATCCGACCGTCAACGGAATCCTGAGATTGGCCTAAGCGTTTTTGATCGTAACTGTTTCGATGTCTTCTGTGTTCGCCTGGTGTTCAAACGTCTCCGACGTCCAATTCACGTGCGCGTCGGTTTAATTATATGTGTTTACGTGTTTGTTGATCGGGCTAGTGATCGGCTCGTTGACGTTCGACAGTGGGTAGGACACTCGTTCTGATCGCGTTCGCTTTGTCATTGTACTATGTACTCGACGTGTATCGGATGAATTCGATTTCAGCGGCGTAGATAAGATTTTTGTTTGTGAGAGAGAATTCAAAGAAATTTTCGACATAAAAAAATATTCCGAATTTGTAATTTGTTGAGTAGTTTTCAACGTAAAACTATCCGATAATTACAAAACAAAGTCAACTCGCCGATTGTTGTTGTTGTTGTTGTTGTTGGCTATAAATAATGCGTTTAAAACCAGCTCTTTCGCGTTAATCGTCTGTTACAACACACGGTTTTTATGTAGAGTAGATTTTTCAATGAATACGTACGTCGACCGCGTTTCAGAAAAACTGCCGAACTTTTTCTCGCACAGAAAGTCTCTTCGACGTTTTCCGCAATCGAGTAAAAACAAAAATCAATATTTCTTACCGATCGTTTGTGTCCACACGCATTCGCATAAATAGCGTCGTCGTAACGCTCAAAATTCTGAACTCTGTGTAATGTTTTCGTTACGACACGCACGGAAACTCGCTGTTGTATCGATATACTTTTATAATCTGACGTTTGAGAGTAACGAGAACAATTTTTCGACGGCGTAGCCGGACGGAAGATACGGAAAAAATTAAAACGTTTTACCGGGCCCGCCGCCGCCGAGCAATCGTCGCATTGCTCTTCTTACGGTATCTCCGAGAACATTACACGTATATTTCGTATACAACCGTACGAATCGGCCAATGGCGACGTCTCTATATCATATCTCGACTAGTAATCTAATTAAAAGAAGAAAAAAAATAATAATAATAATTTGTTTTTTTTTCTCTTTCGTTTTACGCCATTTTAATGTCGGACTGAAAAGAAAACCCCTCCTCTCGTCATCCCTCCCCCCGGCACGTACATAATAATATAGTAATTCTTTTTCTTTTTTTTTTTTTAATAAGAGATAAACCGCGCGTCGTTATAATAATGGCAGCAGCAGCAGCAGCAGCAGCTTCCCGCGAACAACACATATTTATAATATATACTTTACAGTACAGAATATTGTTTATATATTCCGTTTATTATTTAATACGCGCGCTCGTAATAATGTGTGTGTGTATAAACGATAGAACCTGTTGACGATAATAACTACATATTATATAATACGAGCATATAACGTTAAAATGGTAGTACCGCGCGCATAAGCTGTAATTAACAAGTGAACACACTCCACCCTTTAAATCGCGATCCCCGTACTGTAGGAATATGATTCATATTCAAACTCGCGTCCGCCCAGCCAGCCACGCCGCGGCGAGACACCGTACAGCGTCGTCGATGAAACGTATGAAAAATCCCCGCGGAATCATCCTATTATTATGATTAAATAAATAAAGATCGGAAACAAACAAAAAAAAGAAAAAAAAATTTGTTTTCCCCTTTTCACTTCTTTACTCGCGTTACAATATTAAAATAATTAAGAACCGCTGTTGCTGTCGATTCACACATATAGGTATTGTCGTTGTCGGCTCAGCCGGGGAAAGACGCCGTGGAAAAAGGGCTTCGAGCTAGATTTTCGACGCTCCTTCATTTATTGTCTTTAACACGCCACCGAGTACGACGTTTGTAATATGCTAAAATACGGAGTGAAAAAAAAAACATTGCGCATTACACGGCCGGCAAAACGATTATTTTTTTTTTTTTATAAAATTATTATATTTCAATCGTTTAAAGACGAAATCTTGACGTACCTATACTACCAGAATACGCATTATCCGCTGTTATTATATATATTAATCTGAACACGGAGATCGATAATATATGAAACATACGCGTTATAAGATATAACGATTGTAAAGGCTCTTTTAATTCGTGGCGAAATTCCAGTGGTTTTTTTCTATTGAATTTAAATCTTTTTAATCGCACACACAATATCATGTACTGAAGTATATAGTTATAAGGATTTTCCGAAAAGACATTCGATTGACTAATGACCAAACCTAACTTTTAAAATTCTCCCGTGTGATGGTTGCCAAGGGTAATACGTGTATATTGGTCTCCTTGGTAACCAATCTTGGTCGATTAGAATTGTTGATTAAGTTTTCTTTTTTTCTTTTTTTTTTTTTTTTTTTTCAGTATATTTTTCTCGCATAAAAAATGTGTACAAAAAAGAAAAATTGTTAATTTATCAACATGCACATGCTCCTCCGCACTACTCCGAGGTCCTACTACTTTTTGGATTCTCAAAACAGTTTTATTTGTCAAACGTATCGTTTACAAAAAATAGTTGGATTTTTATGCGTAAAAAATTCGTAAACATCATGTAGTATTATTTTTAATTGTTGGATTATTGATTTTAATTAACATTATTATGCTTCGAGTATTTTCGCATCCTACACAAATGAAATTATACTATTGTATACTAAATTATATTAATGTTTTGTAAACAAAATTTGAAATCGCATAATTTTCATAGGTACAGTTTTGTTCAAAACCGTGCAAGGAGACAACGCCGGGAAATTCACTTAGTCGTACTATTGGAAAATACTAAAAACACGCATCTATTTGAAATTGTAACAAAATCGAGCTAAATTACTAATCTATTAGAAATTAAGAATTAAAAAAAAAAAATTCTCATTCGTAATTATACGAATATTTAAAATAAATAATATTTCACTCGTTGTAAATTAAAATTTTTTTTTTAACTCTTATTATAAGTTTCAATGGTTTTTTAATTATATTACTGGTACGCGTTTATGAGAAAAAAATTAATGGCTTTTTTAATTCTCCATTCTTTTTTATATGAATATTTCCTCGATTGGGCGTTTTCCATACGTAATTTCATATAGTTTTCAAACAGTCTTATTTTTTTATTAATGACACATGTAACTCCCAAACCCAAATTATAATTTCGAATGTGTGTATATACGTTTTCAAATAATATAAATTGCTTCCTCTCCTCCCCCTGGTCCTCGACCGATGTCTTTGGACGCCCATCTTACGTATTTTTCAATAATCTTATACAATATTCTATTATATTCAGTTACGTTTCATTCGTCGTATTCGATTGTTATTTATATATGTTTTTTTTTTTTATCGAACTCCGAACGCCTACACTGCCTACTATATACAAATCTCGTAAAACATAAAACAAATACATTATAATAGCTTTTACAATATACTAATATATATCGTATGACCGATGGCGTTTGAATATTGTGAAAACAGTTTTGAAATATCCGTTCGCGATGATTGCGAATCGAATAAAACATTTTATCTAAAAGTTAAAGTATTATTGTCCGACAGAAGAATTTATAAAAATATATAACGGATTACAATTTGATGAATATCTATAGACTTTACAATTCTATGTATAATACTGCCATGAATTGGTATTTATTTATTTATTTATTTTTTATTTATATAAAATATATATTTATGTATTTTTTTTTAATTTAAATATACCTTATTTTTTTTGTTACTACAAAGTATTTTATTTATTTATTTTGAAAATATTTATACAAAATAAATACTAATCATTTCGTCGTATTTTTTTTTCAACAGTTGTATAAGAGTATATGTGTATGTGTATACACGAAAAACTTTAATGCATTTGAGTTTTAAACGTTTTTTTTTTTTATTAATATTATTATTATTTCTATTTTCGCATTTATTACTCATATTTAAACATTTTAGTATTTAGAAATATTATTTTCTTTATTTCGATTACTATACAGATAATAAGACCGATTTGCAGAAAATTCCTACTTAATCTGTATTATTAAACAGGATAATTCAAAAATTATACTGTAATATTTAAAGAAATTTCTCGTTTTATTATTATTTGTTTACGAAAAATTTCGATATTTATATAATTATTTTTGAGACGTCAATATAACGTAATATTCATACTGTATCCGAGCAAATTAGGTGTGTATGTGTGTAATTTTTTAATACGTATGTTTAGATACGTACAATAGCTAGGCGCATGTGACTTTGAGATAATGGAGTGTTTTTATTTTTGTATGCTATGTTTGTTCAGAATAAAAATTATTATCTTACCTTCTTAATAGCTCTGCGCGGTCTTGTATATCACATTGAATTAAAACTACTGCGTATATTTTTAAAATATCTAAAAGAAAATGTTATGGGTGTTTCGTGGTTCGAAGAGATTAAAGCAAAGGATGGATCAGAGAGAGAGAAAGAGTAAAAAAAGAAAACCTGCCGGGTTGACCTAAACTCATTTCCTTGAACAGTGTACACACTGTTGTGGTGCGTTACAACGAGCGATTAACCTCTGTATAGTAATCATTTTTATCTTGTCAAAATACATTTTACAATATATCTTGTTAGAGACAAAAAAAAAAAGAAACATACAAATTTTAAACGAATCATTTTTACGAGTAATACAAGGGAAAATATGACGTAAACCCGTATTAACTATTACAAAATAATAAATAAAAAAAGAAGTCTGTAATATGGCAAAATTGCGTACTATATGCAACGGAAAACAAAAAATGTGCCTTTGTATACCGAAAATTATGTGAAGAACACTTAAGATTATATATTTAAATGGTTATAAAAACTTCTTTTTGTGAGATATTATCAAACAATTGGCTGCCGAAGGTAACTTCGATTTACGCGAGTTTAATAGAAAAAACCTTGGCGAAAATCGAATGAAAATTATTGGAATCCTATTGATCCGTCACCACAATTAATATATATATAGCAATTAACAGATAATATTTATATATCGTATTCGTATGAATCATTTGATAGAGTCGATCGTAGCGTTAAATTCATCACATGTTTTCGTCTAAAATGATTTTGAGAAGTCGCTGCTACGGATAATTCAAACCCGGATCGAAGCGGAAATACTCGTAAAGTCGATGAACATGTAGATGCAAGTAGATGAACGGAGAGGTCTTCTTACATTTGGTGAAACGTCCACCCACAAAGAGCTTTTATAGAGTTCGACACTTTTACAGCACACGCATATTATCCACGTGTTTAATATTAATTTCGAAAGCCAAAAAAAAATATTATAACGACAAGAGCCGTTCACGAAGACAAATGTACAAAATAAATGTCTTAACCAATGCGACAATCTCGGAAATCGACTAACAATAATAATATTGTCGACTCGGCGGCGTAATGGAATTCCTCCAGCTACGAGGATCGCGTCTACGATTTGTTTCTTTATTATTATTTTTTTTTTTCTAAACTTTTTAATTCGAATGTATAAATTTGTTTGGAAGTCATATATATATATATAGAAACGTGAAAGTTTCCCCGACTGAACGATCGTCATACCATAATCATTACGTAAAGTAATACGCACAAGAACATCATGCACGTCAAACTCGTTTGATTCGGCCGAAGTTTTCGTGCGTGTACGGATATTACGTGTGTCTTGGACCGACGTACCTACACCGACACATTCGCAGAGACGAGCACGTGTTGTTGTTGTGGCGTAGAACACATTCGTCTGTAGTGAACAGCGCACGGAAACTTCGTCGCGCACGCACGTTAAATGTTATTTTACGTATAATTACAATTGTATAGTGAGCAGCGGTTCGTCATAAAAATTGTAACGGTCTTATACCGGTCTGCTTTAAAATGGGCAACGTATTCATTCCGAAAATTCTACGGCGCGACGAATTTAAAACTTTTTGACACGCCGCGCATTTTCACTGTAGAGAAACCTTTAATTGCCAAATTGCAACGCTGAGAGTGAAATCAAGAAAACTCGGAGTTTCGCTCGTGTACAGTTACTCGGGAACGATAATTTTTAATATTTTTGCGTAAATCATTTGCGAGAGAACATCGGACAAAAACGGATTAGCTCTCGTGAACTATATTATTTATAAAACGCCGATTTTCGACTAGAAAGTAGTAAATAACGCCGGGGGATAATCTCATCGGCGCGTTACGTTCCTGTAGCAAACTCTGTTTATTGAAAAGTTTTTCGATTTTCTCGGCAGTACACTCGTTATGAATTAAATTCGAAAACAACGCGAAAAAAATGAAAAGAAAAATTATCGATTTTCTCGAAAGAGTTTTTTTTTTTTTTAACGCGACACGAAATACTACAACGAAATAACGTTCCTGTAGCGTTTCGAAATGTACACCTGATATAAACTTTGCACTATACGAAAGCGTAAAGAAAAAATGTCTTCCGAATTCCGGGCTATTTATAGGGATTATCAACACCACCACTTTGAGTTGTATAAAAAAAGGGAGGGGTGGGATTTTCGGTTTTAAAAACAAATTTTCAACGACACGGGTGACGAGTTACTTCGTTAACGAAATATTTTTTTTATTATTATTATCGTCACATTAAACAGAAACTGTTTTCTTTTTTAACATCCCCTTTTAAAACACTCGTATGTGACGGTGGTGGTACACGAGAAGACGCTGAAACACAACGACATGGTGGTATCCTATTGTTTTTTTTTTTTTTTTTTGTTTTTTGTCACTAAGGTATAACGCGCGCGACTGCACATAAGTCAATAACAGTTTCTATCGCGGCATATTACAGACGCGTGTTTATTACGAATAAAAACGTATTTTTGTTTACTGTGGTTTTTACTGGAACCTAACGCGTGCGGTGTATATCTGGGCGGCCAAAACGAAAGAAGGAAAAAAAAAAGCAAGCGCGCGCGTGTTGTGTGTGGGAAAGAAACCTTTTGAGTCCGGCGGCTACGGGCGGCCGTCGTCCCGTGCGATAACGGACGCGTGCAACCGACAGCCGCGCACGCAGCTTCCATCGTCCCTTCGTCCACACACACACACACACACACGCAAAAAAACCCTCCGCGTCCCTCGGGCCGTTCGCGCAGGGATCTCCGTCGCCGGGTGTGTACGCCGCGCGTTGCCGGTGACGTTTGAATACACGCGGCGATTACGCGCGCACGCCGCATTGTCTATTCTTTTACGTGCTTTACATTATGGTCGTGTTCGATCGAATCAATCGCACAAAAGCCTCGGCGGTTTCCTTCCGCCTCCGAAGCCCCGGCAAAGCAACCCGTTATGTACCATATACCCCGCCGTACGGGGCCCGGTGGGCAATGCGCGAAGGGGGAACCCTTAGTGAAGAACCCTGATTCGTCGTAACACATTTCTCCTCGGCGTGAATTACGAATAAAAATTTATTAAAAAAAAAAAAAAATTCGTGTATAAATTTGAAATTCGGAAAAAATATATATTTAATCGGCCGCGAACATTTTTCGATATTGATTTTCGTATTCAGTTGTTCGCCGTATATAATCATTCGCGGTCGCGCGGTGGTAATATCGTATAGAATACTCAGTTGAAATGTAATTTATTGTAAAAATAATTCCTAACGCGTCATACATTATTGATCAATCACAATAGGAGTCGTATTATATGAAAACGGATCACTCGTAAAATTGAAAACACAAAACATTTGTTCGTAAGTTGCTTGTATAGTGTGTGTGTGTGTGTGTTTTCTAAATTTTTTTTTATTCCGTTTTTTTTTTTTTTTGGAAAAAAATGCGACTCTACGACTTGGATGACACGATTTCGTAGTGGGTCGACATTTACTTTTGATATTAAAACGAGAAATTTGTCACGGAAATACCGCACGCGGCAAATTTCATTTGTCGATTACTCGGACAAAAGGATAGAAAATTATTCCCCATTCGCAAAACCGTTGGTTAAGACGTACTCTTTGAAATACCAACTAAATATATAAGAAATCTGATGTCAGAACGCCTAAACGCGTCTACTCGCAAAAGTGTTCCCGTAGTGATAGGAAATAAAAACGATACACAAACGAGTAAGTGAAAATCATTTGAATTGTGAACGAATTGCAGTAAATAACGTCAGACATGCTTTGCGATCGAGAAACGAGAACATTTTTTTTTTTTTTATATAAATCGTCATTATTGAGTACGAGTGGTCAATTTCATTGAACGCGGCACGTGCACTACTTAGCGACGCCGGTCGTGCCCCCGTACACAATATAAACAGAGACCTGCGCATCTCCGCACATATAAATATCGGCGGCGACATTTTTATACGTTTTATTCGCGCGTTTTCGCTGGTGTTTTGTACTACGGATAAGGGTTTTATATGGATTTTCAAAAAAAAAAAAACAATATTATTACCCCGTCGAAAGCGATTACACAAAATTGCGAAATATTTGCTTTCGTCGTCATCCGTTTTCCACGGTTGATATTGGTCGTGTGCTGCATTCACAATACACGCTCGTTTTTAGATTCTGAACGGTGCGAGAAACGCTTTTTACAATCATGCGTTTTTCGCTTCCTGTTTGGCTTGCGTAAACCGATAAATTCTACCGAAAGCAGTGCTCCGATTCTACGTACACAGTCTCACATCTGCGGTTTTCGGTAGCGAATTTACGTTATTTCTCGATTTTCTCAAAAGCGCCTAATAAAACACTCAAAATCGATATATTATTAATGCGGTTATAGAAAATTGAAATAATCGCCGAATACTTAACTTTACGTTATATTAAGGGAAAAAAATCGTTTTGAGAAATTTCTTTCTATTTTAGATTATTTACGTATATGGCAATTGTAGATTTCGATGCGTTTAACATTCGGAAAAGAAGGGTAATTCTTGTTCGTAAAACCCTGTAATGAAAATTTAATGCAATGTCAGACGCAGTATGACTCGTTACTCAAACTACATATTCGAAAAAAATCTTGAAAATCGTCCATCACGATTTCAAACATTTCGACAAAGTGTATTTTATTTTTTTTGTGAACAATTGCGTTTTTCTTCAAAACTAACGGTCCTAGAGTCTTGTAAAAATCCTGCGCACGTTCCTGGCACGTAGTTACACGCGATATTGTACGTAGGTGTTCCTGGCACAAAAATGATCCCAGTCTAATATAACGTGTCGTCGTCACGTTGTTTTTTCAATTATTACAATTCCCTTCGATTAAAACCGATATTATTCTTTATTAGGTTAAACAACCATGGTTATTAAAAAAAATTATTTAAAAAAGCCAAGTGTATACCGAAAATTTCGCGCGAGAGTAAACATTTTACGAGGGACGACGCAGTGTTCCGGACAGGAAAGTATTCCCGCAATAATTACATTTTTTACCGACCGTTTCGCCAAATGCGATGATGCCAATTATTATAATCGGAACGTCGAATTAAACGTTTCTCCCTATTCACACGTTACAGAATTCATTGAAATATCGTGTGATAAACGTGTGAATTAATAAACGGTTCACGAACGTACAAAATCGATATAATCGCGTGACATATTGCAAAATGAATTTTTAGGAATTCGTCTATTTCAGAAATAATAATCGTTTAAACCGAAAATCCGTACACGTTATTTTTATTATTTTTTCAATAATTCCAAACCAGCTCAGGAACGACTGGATCCTCTGTAGAAACGTGTAAATTAAAATGAGTGACTAATATTATGATCAGTGCCCGGCGGACTATATAGCAATAAAGTGTTTTGAAATATGCGCTATAACATAACCGAAAAAAAAATCGTAAAACATGTCGTAAAAACAGTGAAAATAGCGAAAAATAAGGGAAAAACTTTTTATTTGTAGTAAATTTTCGCGCACGCCCATTCAAGTCTGCAGGGAGAATTCATTTTGACGACGAAATGAGATACAACGAAACGATTTATTATTATTATTATTATTCAATTATTGTTCAATTATTACTTTTGCCACGAAAAAGTGTTTAGAAAAAGTTTAATGATTACCTTGTAAGATGATTTTTCTCGTTTAAAACGCGCAAATACATCGTATTACGATATAAATATATATATATATACATCGAGTTCGGAAAAAATATAATTTCTCCTGTTTTCTCGACTATAGCGGTATTCAGTTATGTTATGGCACACTGCCATTTTCTTTCTCTCTTCTTAAATTCTCAATTGTACGAATCAATAATTAATTAGAGAATCTCAAACGGTGACACTGACGACAACCAAACGGCAGTCTCCACCGCTTTTGCCCCAAGCGCAGCTGAATTGATGGCAGTCGATGTGAAAATAACAGAACGAACCGTGACGAGTATAGTGTTATTATTATTATTATTATTATTATTATTATTATTATTAGTGATTGGCACTTGACTTTTCTTATTGTTCTTCTGAGCCCTGACAAATCCCGGTACACTGTACACGAGGACTTACATATAAGAATCACGAAAGACCAGTGCTTTCCCAATGAGATTTTCCGTCACTGCAATCATTTTTCATATTTCAATTAATAATCAATATTCTTATAATTTCTACGACTATATCGATCACTCCGTCGAATACGTTTGTACAATATTTGTGAGTTACTGGAACATAGGCAACGACTATGAATTACTATTCATAGTCGTTGCCAATTATATTCATTGTCGTTAGTAATAGTGAAACTTTCTAAACGTCGATGTCTGTAAAAATGAAAGACGAGTGTAAAAATACTCATTTTCAAATATTGTATAATATTACCAAATTATACTATTTTGTTTGTTGAAGAATAGAGTTTATCAATGACAACCAATGGACTTTGTAATGGAGAATGTAACATGGTATAGAAGCTATAAAATGCTCCAAAATAAAAAAAAAGAAAGATATAAGAGGAATATCGTAATAATCGATAGACTTGAATAGTAAATACCTATACATACTCGTATATAATATAATCATGTTGAACAAATATCCTCTTCCAACCTAGTCATCACAATATACGCAAAACATTGATTGTGAATTGTTTGTATACTTTTTATCGCAAAAGTCGAATTGAGAATAATTATTGAGAGGAAATTGAAGATATCAAATTCTAATGGTAAATCAAAAATCATTTAATACGTTTGTAGTGATAAAAAGTTTTATAATTTTCTGCGCCTTATTCTGCCAAGAAGACCAGTTTACATGTTTAACAAGACATAGTTGTTTACAATTACGGCAACTGTATTATATTTGGGACATGAAATTGATAAATTTTATTTTTTTGTTACAACAAACATTAAGTTTCTATACAATATAACAAAATAAATTAAATTAAATAAGTTTAACAATGATAAACAGGTACGAACTATTTTACTTTTAATTAATATCGTCTGACTCCGAGAATGATCAAAGTAGAATATCCTGTGGTAAACGCGGTTTCAATCTGCCACTTTCAATTTTTTCTTACAATTTGATAATATTGAGCACCTTTCTTTAAGTTGAGTTTTGTGTGAAATTTCTTGAATTGATCTTTCGTCCAGTCTACTGAATACGTTGTATCAATAACGTTGTGGAGTTGCTCGCTATGCACAAACCATGGAATTTTTTAGCGCTATTCTAAAAAGTTTGTTCGGAATTATTTGAATATTACTTATTTTTGTCCAAAACGTAATAGCTCATACCGGGCAAGCCTAAGTTAGGAGTAGTTATTATCGATGTGTAGTGTAGTAGTTTTCTAAAAGATAAAAGATTTTTAATCGCGTATAGGCTTAGTGTAGTAAATTGTTTATAAAATTCAATATTGCAAGTTCGTAAGAAATGTTATTTTTAAAATAAATCGAAAAAGACTCCTGATCGTTGCCGGTGTCATATATACCTATGTATCCTATATTTAAGTGTATTGTGAAGTATATAATATATACGTAGTGTATTATATGTATATAGAGCACGCGGTGGTCTCTGGGGAGAGAAAACTTGCAGACGATGAAATTTTCCGTGGCGTAATATAATATTGATACTCGTGTAAATCGCAAATAACACACATATTCTTTTCCTTTGGTTTTATAATCCTCTTAAGAGTTTTAGCCGCCATCCTCACTGTTCTCCTACAATCATCTCGGTCCTGAAATCTATTCTCTCAAAATTCCCTTTTTCGTCACTTCCAACGTTTGGAAATCTTTTCGTATTCAATTTCTATCTTTTCGTCACTTCTTCGGTCTTCTTCCTCTTGGACTTTTTCCCGTCGTAGATTGCTATTCGATTTTTGCTCTTATGCCCGTCGTTTCTGATCTTCACATAGTTGCACGCTCAAACCAGTGTCGAAGATTTTGGGCTTTAATGCAACTTGTTAATAATGCGGTTATTCTGTAATACTTTTTTCTTCTGCGCCACGACTCTGATTCGTTGTCAATTACTGATTTATCTATCTTTCTTAGTACCTTATTTTCGATGGATAATAGTATTTTCTCTAATTTAGTTCTGTGAACCACATGCTTAACATCCGCAAGTAATTGGTAGGTCTCATCATGGCCATACATTATACTATCTTACTTGCGTTCTTCACAAAACTAATTTTGATTTAAAAGTTTTCTCTGCTTTGTGTATACACGACTCGTTACTTCGAGACTCCGCTCATCGTTGTTGGCCCGGGAATTTGAAATTCTTAACTTATCGAATAACATATTATCCGTCTCCTTCTACGTTATCGTCTTAATTTTAAAGTAATTCCGTTACTTTCGTATTTTCTCAGTTTATATTTAGGCCCGCTGATTTCGCTTGCTCTATAAATGTGCTCGCGTATTGTACACTATCGTCGTTATATGGATAACACGTAAACCGAACATATCAATTCTGGGTACACCGATGCTAGTCCCTGTGCTGTTATTTTTCACACACTTTTCCAATGCAACATTGTCGTCGTCGACACCACAACGTGCCGTTGTTTCAAACCAGTCATTAATTCAAAATCCGCCGACAGGGTCCGATCTACTCTCGCTTGGACATTACGAGACACATTATTGGGTATTATATTGTGCGCGTCTGAGTAAATAACGAGAGATTTTGATTTCATCGCGTACGCGTAAAATTATAGTTCTAAATACATATATACCATATTACACGAAACGGTGCAAGCGAATACGCGTAAAAAATATAAGGTTTAATATACAAAAGCAAGTGGTTTGTCTAATGCGTATCGACGCGCACAGTAAAATAGTGTCGCGCCGGCGTTTTTACCGTTTTTTATTTTTCCAATTTGCGTTTTCTTTCTTTCGTTTTATTGTTATTATTATTTTCAATTCGGTACAGATTCAATGGTGATGGTGGTGGTGGTGGTGGTACGGGTGAGATTTCTTTTCTCATTAAACGAAACGAACACGGCGCCATCCTGCACACGACACGCCGCTATACGATTGGCAATTGCTCGCACGGTCTATTTTTCTCGGCCGATTCGATTTCCTATTTTACGCCGAGTACAATATACTCGTATTCTATTGAAACGTGTATTAGCAGTGCGAACGAAATTTCGCTTCGCAACGATTTTCCGAGTCCATGTTACGGTGCGTGTTGAATATACGACACGTACGATGATGATATCGTTTACGAGATACGTATTATGTATAACATAGTATTATGTACAGTGTAAATATTTTTTCTTCTTTAAATCGATAAATACGTATTTTCATACTTTATATTTGCATTCCGTCGACAAACAGGAATCACAGGGATCAACGAGAATACTTTCTGGAATACTTGACCCGCAATAACGTTTTTGTCATTGTTTAAAGAAACCAATAGTCATTGCGTTTGTCGGTACCGTGGTTCTGCGTGATATATTAATCTGCGTTTTCCTGCGCAGAGATCTATGACACATTTGTACAGAACGATTTCATCACGAGCCGAGATTTTAAACAAATTTTATTTCGACGTTATTTTTAATATATATATATATTCGAAACAATTATAAATTTCATTTTTTTTTTTTTTTTTTTTGTTTTTTGTTACGCCGAAAACGTTGCCGGGCCCAACTTAAGCCGTTACAGATAGATTTTAAGGAACGCGTTTTCTTCGATTTTCCACCACCACACCGTCGCACGCGGATTACCGCGTATACTATACTGTTTCACCGCCCCCCCCCCACTGTCAACGTTTCCCTTATACGCGCGGAGGACTATTGCATATTCCCGAAGAGGAGAATAAATAAATAATATAAAAGGGGAGAAAATAACGGCAAACCCGGAGTGTGACGGTAGGGGAGAAGAGGAGAATGGAGAAGGGAAAGAAAAAAAAATAATTGGAAAACTGTCGTCGTCGTTCGTTGTACAACAGCGAGGTACACGAACCGAGCACAATAATTTCGTTTGTAATAGTATTAGTGTGAGCACGCACACACACACACACACAATCGTACGCGTATTATATACTAGTGTAAATTCGTGTTATAGTGTTGTAGTAGTAGTTTTGAAAATATTCGTATATATAAAAAGGGACAGGTGAAGAGGGGAGACGAAGGGATGGCAGCAGCAGCAGCAGCAGCTTTGATATACGTAGGTATCCCGTTCGGAAGGAGAGGCGGTTTTTTTTTCTTTTTGTTCTCCCTCCGCGACGCACGGCAAAAGGGACGGAGGAGTACAGAACAGGCGAGTGGAGGAAGGCGGTGCGAAAGAGGAGTAGGATGGGACGCGCGCGCGTTTTAAGATAAGCGGCGAGAAGGAGAACGAAATTGTTTTTCTCACACCGCCGACACCAACGCACGCACACGCACACCTCGACACGACCACCGCGCACGTCGCACCACGACCGCCGCGCAACAACCACCCCGCTCGAACGTCCCTTCGTCGCGACCTGCCTCCCGTTTATATGCGTACAAGTCGTGTGTGCGTGTACACACACACACACACACACACCCCGACCGCATTGTCTAGGTCTGACGAAAGCCCCCTTCAACTTTTCCACGGCACCTGCGATCGACAACCCGCACCCGTTATTTCGCCATAAATGAGATATCGACCGCCGGTGTTCGCGGCATCTGTACCTACGTCTCGTCGTCGTCGTCGTCGTCGTCATCGTCGTGCGCCTTACACCCCGGGGCGGCGGATCGCTCGGGCGGTTTTTTTTTTTTGCTTTAGGCGGAGATCGGCGGTGGTTGCAAGTAGTAGACGACTCAAAGGCCTCGGGGTTCTTTTCTTTTTTTATTTGCTTTACCGCCGGCCGCCGCACTTCTCGCGTTGTGCGCGCGAACGAATTCGCTTTGACGTTCGAACCGCATTGAAAAGTACGAAAAACCACGACGACACGCTCAGGTACACACGTTATCTCACTCGGGCAACAGCGGCAGCACGCCGTTTTCTCGAGACAAAGGACGAAGGAGAAAACGTTTTCTCTTTCTACACGTTTTTTTATATATATATAAAAACTTATGTCTCTATATTTCGGCAAAGTTACAGATAATCATCAATTCAGTGGCGTCGGTGATGGAGATGAGGCAGAGGGATCAGTCGTCGTCGTCCCCCTCCCGGATATAATCATGGGCGGTTTGTACTTTCGCCCCCCCCCCTCGTAGACATAAAATAATTTTGAACGTTCCTATTTCTACTCTATAACATTTTTCTCGTTACAATAATATATTACCCTTTTGCTCTATATAGTTTTTAACTTTTGTTTCCGGTAATTATTTTTATCGATATTTTCTTAACTTTCTATTTTATTAAGACTTTTTTTTTGAAAAAAAAAGTTTTTTGTTAAAAATAACTCAAAAACTATCGGAAAATTACATAAAAACTCGTCGAAATCGATTATCGTTATTTCTTCGTGATTTTGAAACTGATGGGTATAGAAACGTGAATTATTCGTCGAATATGTAAATTTTACATTATATTAAGCGAAAAAAACTTTCTTTTAATTTTGCACTATTTATAGCAATTATAGATTTTAAGACGTATATAAAAAACTTCGTTTTTGTTATACACCCAAATTATTGCACCGAAGCTCCGCGCAGAATCGTTTTATCGAATACAATGATAAATCGTTGCTATCAAATTTATAACGATAAAAATACACTCTAAAAGATCTTTGCCCGAGTAGTACACTTAAACGACATTCACAACATCTCGCGACTCGCTACATTTTTTTTATTTTACACTTAATTAAATTTCGTGCTGTTTAAAGAATAAATAAAAATCGATAAATATGACTAAATGTATTAAATAACTTATTCGTTTCAAGGATTAAATAAATTCATACTTCGTCAACAATACTATGTTGTCCCATAGGCGTGTAGATACCACCATCAAGATAAGACATTACTTGTGCGTGTATCAGTCATCGAGTATAAAAAATTTTGTTTATACGTATATGTGACGAGTATAAGATATGACATGTGTTAGCTTATGAGGAAAAAAATTATTATGTTTTGCACGTATATTTTTATGTTCAACCGATTTCATCACAATTTCTTAGACATTTTATATAATCATTATACTTTTATATTTACACATATTGGCGTGAGTTTTTATGCACTACATATTAAAAAAAAAATTACATACATAAGCCTTAAATGTTTGCCTTGTCCCTACTCCAAATGAAAAATAGTTTCTGCGCCACTGCTCACCACTATCCACCGCGATCACTACACCTGCCAGTGTCTCATTCGGATCCACTCCTCACTACGTCCTAGAACACCGACCCTGCTCTCGTTTTCAGCGTGTCGAATTCCTGCTACAGGCACAGGGATGAGTAACGTATTACGACGCAGGTAACGGTACCGTCATATCGTCCGCAGTACACACAACATCATTAATTGTGTCACGCAATCGCGGTCATCGACCACACAGCTAGTGAGGAGCGTCGGCATTCGACCGCTAGACACGTTCGATAATACCCAATAAACACTTAAAATTAATCAGTGGCTCTATTGATTCCGGTACCCCGGGGGCAGCAGTATCGGATTTTGTCCTCTATTCTACGCTATAACAAATACTCATCATTTTACAAAATTTAAGTTCTATAACATATTCGCATTAATAAATATAAGTACTATTTGGTAAAGTAGAATGTATAGCACAATAGAGAATAAACTGAAATATTAAATGTGCGTATTACTCAGTCACTGTAATGAAAAACATTATCAGAATTATTATTATTACAATTGTTTTAAGAACATCGCCCCGAACAAAATAGTTTTTGTCTTTTCCCGAATCCTCGGTATTTCAACGTTTTGAAAACTAGAAAACGGAAGAGATCGTACGATTTTCAACTATTTGTCGATATTTGAAAAAACAATAACAATAATTTGCCACTTTGCATCGCGTAAATATCGTATTTAAACAAATTGTATTTAACAGGTAGTACTCAGATGCTTATACTTCAATTTTTTTAAATTGAAAAAACAAAAAAAAAAGCTATTTATATGATCCAGATTAATTGTAAATCTTATTTTTGTAATTCCTCGCGTAATAAAATGAAATTAACGAAACGAATCTAATTAGCCTAGAGTCGATTTTAAGTGTATATCACTGCAATGTAGTAAATACAACGCGTCGAAAAGATTCAGAATAACAATGGAATTTCTAAAAACAAAAAACCAATTTCTATTTCTGCTTTTTTCCCCCGAATGTCGGTGTAATAACGAAGAGGTTTTTATACGACTTCTCGTATGTTTATATTATAATATCTCACGTTTATTGTGCAACCGAAACATGGCGTACTACGAAATCGTCGACGTTTTCTGTCAATCCCGTCGATTCTCGCGTGCTTCTTTTTATTATTTTTTCGTTTTTGTTTTTTATGGATCTGCAAGTGCGTGGTTTATTCACGCGCTCTCCTATGCTTAACGCCCTTCTCACGTATACACACCTGTTTGAACGCGGTACTTATATGATTTATTATTCATCCGTCATGTAAAAGTCGTCGTGACACGTACTTTGGTATATTCACTTGCCACGCGGATTATTTAATTGTCGCGTATTAACGAGTGTCGGACGGTTTAATAGTGGTTTATTAAGAGGTCGCTACACGAAGAAAATATTAAAAAGCGACTTCGCAATTCCAATAATACGCCTAATAAATTTAAAATCACGTTTTAAAGACGCGTAGAAAAATGATAAATTTTTGACGGAAATAGATGATTTTCTTTTTTCTTTTTTTTTAATATTGTAGAAAAAAATAAACTCATTGAATTGTAATAAAATTAAGATTATTTCCGACTGCAGTTCATTTCAACAACGACGCAGTATCGAAACTACGTAGACAATATATTATAATTAATTGTAATAATTTTTACTATCTCGCAGTCTGTGAACGAAGCGCTTCGAAATTAATTACCATCGAGTGTCTTTAATCGAGGCGGTGACGATTTATTAAATTGATTATTACGACGAACTGGTTTGCGAAAATGAAAACGTTTGCGTGGGACGTCTCGGAAAATATTAAATAATTCACATCGGACAATATTAGAGATATGAGAATTTTGTAATTGGTAAATAATTTCGTCGGTATACCTTGTTGTGTATTTTAAACGTTTTCGATATTACTTTAAATAAAGGTAGGTTAGGTCGCCCGGATTTGAGTGATTATTTTAATAAAGTATAATTTGACGTTTTAAATACGACGACACTGCAGACACCTTCTATAGTTCCTTTCATCGTTTGCTTATCATACGCAGAGTGTCTGAGGCTTCACACTTATGTGAATTGTACGGCAAAACTCTTCACGATTTTTTTAATATTTCGGTTCAAGTTCAATTGTGCAAAATTTTACCGAATCCCTATAAAATTGTTAATTGTTTTTTTTTTGTTTCTGAATATATTTAGATCCTTTATAATTGTAAAATTTGAAGGTTCACAATGCTTTTCGTTTGTTCCCAACGCTCGGACAGCTATTTGTCTTTTATCTGCAAAATATCAATAAAAATTATCACGTTTATCTGGCCAATATTCGTATAATTCATCGTTAGCATTTTGACGAAATTTAGAGTTTATTTGGTCTGAAGAGTTAAATGAACACGGCACACTTTTATATACAATAACCCTTACCGATCCGTCGACCTTTAGGGATTTATCTAGATTAGTATTATCATTATAATGTATTCTATAAACATTTTGATGGTAATTTGTTTCGCACACATAGAACTCTAAAATTGTCCCTATCATCCATCAAATACTGTATTTGGTCCTAAGGCGATCGGAACACGACTATGATATTTGTTCGACCACATCACGACCCCGTGGTGTCTAGATCGAGTCGCATGCGCACATATTATACAGAATTTCTTTACGCGTATCGGGAAAAATCAAATGTTTGATTTCACAACGAATTCTCCGATAAATTATATTTTAAATATTAACAAAAAAAAAAAAAACACCCGATTAAATAATAACTCGAAAATATTGTATTATTTGTGCCGTTGATTTTAGTAATGAAAAATCAATGTTTTTATCCTTTTTTTCTTGTAATAATCGATTTGTCGTAGGATAAGTATACATTCAAAATAATATAATACTATCATCATATGCGTTTGAAAATATCGACATTTATTTATTACGATACCTGTTGAACTTTTAACCCTCGGTTCGTAGACCATTATAATATAGTAGTTGCAGGTTTGTATTATGAAAACTGCCGTAACAGTTAATCAAATAAATCACGGAAACGAACCGACTGTATATAATGTAACGCGTAATAACGGCAGAGCTGTCGGGAGTCGATTAATTTACACTTTTACGTGTTTGTAAATTGTCTAAACTTTTTGACGTGACTTTTATGGCTTGAAAACGAGTAATTTTAATTGATTTTGTTTGCACACACATCAGCTGTGTATCGTACGTACATATATAATATATAAGCGTACTGCGCAGCCCAGACGGCAAATTCTTTTAAAACTTTTCGGTAATCTGCACTCATAATAATATATTATTATCCCTTAACGTTTAACGATAACCACGTTAAAACGTGGTTATTAACGCGAGATTTTCAAAAAAGTGATTCGAGTTTTTTTTTAACCCCTATGACGTACATACCTTGACGACATTGATAATGATGAGTAATATTTCTCGTTGTATTTTAAAATTATTATTGACTATATTATTGTTCGGCTATTGAAATAGCGAGTTCACTTGATAGGATTGCGGATGAAATATTGAGCACAAAAAAACGTTATCCCATTATTGTCCCGCCGAAAAATATGATAAGAAAAAAATCGATATTGGGTAAATTAACTGTTATATATTTATATTGATCGAAAGGGGAAGTGAAGAACGCGCAGCTAATGGTTATGCAGAATGAAGTTTTAGTTTTTTTTTTCTGTGCACGATTTTTCGACTAGAACTTAAACAACTGACTCCGAATTTGGTCATTAATTTGTAAGCGAATTGTAAGTATTTGTAAGCACGAATTCTTAATTTGTAAACCAAACCACCAACAATTATCCACGATTGTACATATCACGGCAAACTGCACGAATAACTTAGTCGCTATATTTTTTTTCGGAAATTGACTTCGCTATAATTAAGTGTGTAATTTGTAAGTATTTGTAAGTCCAAAACCAAAATTTATAAGTCATCCCTCCATCGATTATGTCTAAAAATAAGTTAACTGTTATTTACTAATTTTTTCGAAATTCGACTACGCTTAGTCAAGACTAATGAAAAATAGTATCGTCACGCGGTAAATTAAAATCTGGCGGCCGCAAATTTTCTCTACTCTATAACGTTAATTTTTCGGTTTTTCAAATAGTGTTTTACATATTATTATTTGGTGGTAGCCTGAGCTATCGAGTCATTGAGAAATCGTCGTTGAGAAATTACTGAATTCTAAACCTTAAAATTAGAAAAAAATACTTCGACCAACTAAAAACAACTACGTAGGAATTTAGTGTAAATTTCGAACGATGCTTATATTCTACCTCACGTCGTCGTGTAAACGATAAAAACGTAGTCGCTGTAATAATTTTTTTACCTATGAAAATACATTGAGGGAATACATAAAAGAAAAAAGACTTCCTGAAATTTCCGTGGTGGAAAAAGAGGGCTGAAAGTTATCCCCCCACTCACAATAAATATGTCCCTGCACTCAACTCAAGTGTATACTACATACTGTATGATAATATACATATACGGGGTCAGTGTTAGGGTGTAATATATAAACGCGCGGTGAAGTCCCTGTAAAGTCGTATAATAAATAATAATAAACTCGGTATATAAACAAGGTGATTATTATACGTGTCGCGGTGGTGGAGACGACGACCTCGACCCCCGCGGATTGTTTGTGACCGTGCCGCGATTGTCCGGGTCTCGAACCGTGTATATAAAACTGGAGAGTGGAGAAACGTAACGCTAGACCACCTTAAAAGGGACGAAATGAGATCGTCTAAATGCATGAAGTTACCTACACCCTTTTAACCTCCACACACACATTTATACCCTATCCCTTCTTCTCTCGTCCCTATAAAAGTATCCCCCCCCCTCGTACGGCTGCCTACGATAGTTTCTAACCTGCAACCTGCACGGTACATTATTATACCTATTTCGCGTTCAACTGTATTCACCTCTCGTCCCGCGCAGCACCGCACGTTGAGACCTTGCGCGACACGACCCCGACCGCGGACGATAACTCGACACTGCTGGGAAGGTGATAGGGGTTATTGTTTATCTATATATATATATATATATACTCGTATTCTCGGTCCCTTCGCACTCCTGCGCGCTCGTGACCGTTTTATGCTTAACACGCCGAAATCCGAAACTGTTTTGTAAAACGACTCCCTCAGGTCCACGCGCGCTTTTATACCTATTTTATATTTATTTTTTTCCTCCGTTCATTTTTTCGTCCCAAACCGCATCCGAAAAACGGATATACCTCCTACTCGGATATTTCCGCGATTTTTTTTTTTTTTCGTTGTTGTTGTTGTACCAGGCAAACTCTAATTTTAACGCGAATAATAACAAGAGTTTGTTAAAATTATACGACACAGTCTCGTAGAGGATTATAACGCGATATCGTCACTTGGAATTGGTACATTTTTCGGAATGAAAAAAAATAAATATGTTTATACATTTACCGGTGTCCGCACGAATGTTATTTTCAGTAAAATAACAGTAAAAAATGTACCGCGGTCGCCGTGTAAAGCACTAACGTAAATTTCAAACGAAAAATCGCCAACAGTCGTATTTGCAAATGTTTGGCCATAGAATTTCTCACCGTACTCACTGAACAACGATTTTACCGCCGTTTTCGGTAAATTATTATTTATCGTACCAACACTGTGGTGCACTCTGTCGAATAAACATATTCTATACACCTCTCGCACGTTCACGGGTGTGATGTCAATTCCTCGCCATAATACGTGTGTAACTCGATCTGCTGCCTCATTTATTAGTTGTTTCTTTTTTCTTTTTCAAAGTTATCGTTTATTTTTAATACACACACGTGCGAATTTAATATTATTATACTCGCTAAAAAGCTAATAGATTTAGAAACGAAAATACAGCAATTGTATAGACTGCAGTATATATACTGTTGTAAAGATAAATAGTTAGATTTTTTTTTTTTTTTGAAAAATAATTAAAAAAAGCTAGTAGTTAATTCAATTGAATTTCATCGAGAACTTAATCGAATACATTCAAACCGAATTCCCAGGTTACAACGTATAAAAACTATAGCAGATAAAATTTAAACCGATAAAAACAACAACATTTTTCAATTTTAATTATCCGCTTTATTTATAATGCGTTATATAATATATTAATTATTCATTGTCAGTAATTGACGACAAGTTTACAAGTGAATTACGTAGACGGGAATTTTAGAATTTCTAAATCGCTTTGTATTTTTAATACAAAACTATCATCGCTGTCAGTGGTCGCATAGTCGTCATACCTATAATAATATTATTGGAAAAGAATTTTCACGTATTCATTAAACATTTCAAAACTTTAAGAACGTTTTTTTTTCCTTTTTCGAAATTACTATAGAATATATTAATTGTTTTGTAATTTAACGAAAGGAGCGTATTTTCTAATCCAAAAAGTTGTATGTATAGAAAATAAAAAACTTAAAGTCGTTGTAAATTCACTACTAATTATATTTTATTCGTTCCACTCAGAATCTTAACAATTAATATAAAAATATGCCATAATAGATTTTTTGTATTTTTCCAAAACCAGTTTCTTCTCAGATGTGCGCAAGAGCGTATGTTCACTGTATAGGGGGAATGAATGTCAGAGACTCCTGGCCTTTTTTTTTTCCTAGCCGAATTTATCCACAAATTGCTTATATTCAATTTACTATTAATAAAATAGTCTGAAAATTAAAAAAAAAAAAAAAAAATGATGAATTCAGTTTTAAAATAAATAATAAGAACTCTAACGGGTACAAAATAAAATACGCTAGTTTAAAAATTCGAAATTATTATTATAAAAAAAAAGAATCTCTTTAATTTTATCTACGGATAAAATCACAATTATCGTTTTTTTTCTCCCTTTCCCGTAGAAAACTCTTGCCGTTATCTGATGCGCTGGCCAACACTGATGAAGAACGTTTTCGACGACAAGGTCGCGCCGTCAAATCCGCAGCGCGGCAATTCTGATTGAAGTGAACGAATTGAATTCCAACCATTCGAGTCAATTACTCTGCCGAATATATTATTACAATATATTTTTCGATGAGGCGATTCCGATGGGTAGTAGGTAACGTTTTTTTTCGCGCTCCATCGTCATCGTGTATCCTACACCAACGATTGAACGTAAATAAATAAATAAATAAAAAACCAATCACCGCGCTCCAACGCGTAACATTTGACGCGAACACACGTCGTTTGTTTGTTTTTTTTTCCGCGCCGCCTTTTTTGCACGTCCGTCGCCGATCTTCGCACGTATCGCGCGTATTTGTATGGGTATATAGGAAAACACGTGTTTCGTTTTTCCACCGCACGCGACCTGACGTACGTCACGTAAGCTCCGAGAGTAGCTGTTCGAACGGCCGAGTGTGGGTATATAGGTTTTGGTGGTGAAGGAGAGGTGCAGAAACAACACCGCGCGCGCTAGAAATTACAGGCTTACGGGATTACGCGCGCGCGTTGTGTTCAAAAACATAATTGAAAACCCTTCGACGGCGGCGGTTTCACAGGTTTTATTTGGTCGGCGATCGCGTCCGTGTTGCGGTCGCGCCGCTGTGCTGTCGGGAAGGGCGTCTGGTGGATAGGACGATCGGAGGACAGAAAGCTCAGAGATTAGCGATTCTTGAGGGTCCGCGGGATCGCGCGTCATCGCGCCTAGCCAAATCCGCACACATAACACGCGGTAAAACATCCACAGTGTAGGTCTCGTCTTACGTATTATTATTATTATTATTATTATTATTATTACGTTTGTATGCATATAAATTGCTAATTTTCCGCCCCGAGGTTCACTCCATCGCCGACGGAACCACACGGCCGCGTTACGTGTGCGGCGCGCGGCAGGGCGTTAACTTCGGAACCGACTACGACGACGACGACGACGTGTACACGGCGTAAAAAAAAATAAATAACGCGAACCGTACACGCTCGTATTATACGCGATGTGCGCCACAACCGGATTATATTACGTTATCCGCGTTACCCCGTTTCGTAGTGGAATAGGTTTTTTATTTTTCAGTGTAAGTACGACTGTTTTTCGATTGGAACGAGGAGGAGCTGCGCGGTACACGCAGTGCTACGCGCGACGGTTATCCGTTTTCCGTGAACGGATTTCGTTACGAGGCGGCGACCACCATTCGAGGAGAAAATCGTTTTTCTCCGCAATTTTTAAACCTACGAGACCTGAGGAAACGAAATGTGCGTATCCAACACGCGATTTCGTCAATATTCGTTTGCTCCTAGCAAATGTATAATTACGACAAAACTCTAAAACTCCGTCCCAGTGATATTCCGCGGTTGAGCCGCACATCCGCGCAGCACGCCCGCGGTTCGTTATTTTTTTCATTTCTACTCTCTTTTCGTAATGGACTTTTTTTCGGCGTTCTAGGCCGACAAAATAGCGAAACCCGCATAGTGTACCTGAACGTTGTGAGTGAACGAGTCTTATGACGACAAAGTCTTCCCCATAATTTTGATTTCTTTTTAGATTCTGAGCGAAACGATTGGTTTTACTTCAGTTTTTTTTATTATTATTGTTTTATATTTTATATTTCGACGTGCTATCGTATCCGTCTGGTCGGTTACTTAATTTTTCGAAACGCGCTATCGATTTTCTCAGCAGTTCCGAAAATGCGACACAAAAAACCAACGGTGTCTTGAAATCAACAACGAACTATACTATAACAATATGTATACGTAAAAAAAAAAATTCCAAAAGATTTCTATCAATTTTGGTCTATAATAATCTTATTAGATGTCCAGACGTATGAGTCATAAATGGAGAGGAATTTTCGATCATAATGACTGGAAACTCTATACGTTTTTTTTTTTCTACTTGTAATTTAAGTATACACGTTTGGAACGCTTTTACGTACCGCGGACAATTTTTTTTATTATTAATTATGATTACTATATAGTTAGCCCTTCTTAAACACTTTTTACAGTGTATACTGTAAAAAAAAAAAAAAACAATATGAAAATGTAGAATTTAATATCGACGATTTGCAGTTGACTGTCGAGATGACGCGCGTATATCGGCTGACGGCTGTCATAATTTTTTTTTTTCAAATATCAATTTTAAATAAATGATCGATACCGCAGTGTATGGATTATAAGACTATATCAACCGCGAAAACGAGTGATCGGGGACTGCATTAGATTCGACGCGTTATCTTGAAGTTCCAGCCGACAATATTGAACGGATTATTATGGCTACTATAATAGCTTTATTAAACGTCGTAACTACAATTTAATTTTTTGCACGTACAATTATTTAGAAAAATTATTGATTTTTTTTTTTTATATATATATTTTCACCGACTTTTGTATTTAAATCGTTATATTATACTTATATTATTATACAGACTACCGATATTATTATCAGACATTGGCCATAATAATTTTTGCGTATATGTGCGTGAAAACAGAATGAAAGTTATGCGTACAAAAAAAAATAAATAAAAATTCGATCGGAAAACGAACGTTTGAAGAAGAATAAAAATTATTATTTAAAATCGAGTTACTAACGATTTCACAATAATATGGATGTTTCGTTTTATCTGCAGTATTTCAACGCGGACACACACACGGTATTACATATTTTAACGGTTATGATATAATTTCTATTGTAATTCAACGCTGTCTACAATTGTTGAAATTTAAAAAATTCTGGTTATTTTAGCTACTGTTCCAATAGATTCGTAGCTTTCGCGGGAAGAACTTTTTCTAAGTAGCTTTTCGAAATACTTTGATTCCCGAATGCTTATTGTACTCATTTGATTGAACACTCGGTTAAAAAGTTCAATGAGACGACGAAAATTCACTGGTTTAACACTATATATTATAGTACACTGTACGCATCGTAGTGTCGAAAAATAATGCACAGATTTATGGCACGCAAACGCTTAAATGAATCTGTTTTGTACAATAATTTTATATACATTAATTTTTTTTTTTGTAACTTTCTTATTAACTACTTATCAAGCGGGAAACTATATTCCTATTTTTATTGCGAAACTTATATTGAATAAATTAATTGTTCTTTTATAAAAAAAATTAAACGCAAATTCTTTAGTATATTTTTAAATCGCCCTCACATCATCCTGAAAATGAGCGAGGGACGCCCTTTGTTTTAATGTCGTTACCATACTATTCGCGTTTCGAGTGTTCTAGTGAATAGTGTGCGTATGACTTTTTAACATTCACATTTGATGGATTCACATTTGTGGAGGCCCGGGGTCAAAAGACGACGAGAACCTTTCTAATGGGAATAATATCATATAAATAAAGACAAAAATTTGTTTTTTAAGTTAAATATTATATTCAAGACAAGATAGAATTCTCGTGATTCTTTTTTTTCAAAGCGAACTCATCAATTGCAGTTCAACAAAAAATAAACCTCGAAATATATCGCTTTCAATGTATTCAAAAGCCATCAGACAAGTAAAACGATCCTGTCCCCCTCCCTCTCCCATTACCTCCTGCTAGCGAATAATTTGTTTTCGATGAGTTTCATTATTGATCTTTCTCCTGATGCAATTGGTCACCAACACGGATGAGTAAATACGAAATATCTATAAGTATACTATCACTACACTGACAAAAGTCGATCGCAAATCGTTTTCTGTGGTTATGCGATAAAAGAGTGTTGTAGTGGATGTCGCCTAAACGAATTACTCGCACAAGGACTTTAGAGTTTTCTTATTATTATATAAATTTCAAAGCAATTATAAATCGTTGTGTTCGATAAAACAATTCTTAGCGGAGCTTCGCTGTCTAATATTATTTATTATTATTATTATTATTATTATTATTAATACACACGTAATTATTAATTAAGTGTGCGTAGAATACGCATCATTTACCATTAGCCTTACAGTGTACCGTTTTAATAAATTTTATTAAATACAATAAACTCGAGTGTAACTAAAAATTTTCAAAAATATTTTATATGATACAAAATTAAGAATTATTGTGAATGATTTCAAGTTTCTATAACCATTGTGGTTTCGAAACGACGACGAAATAAAGATAATCACCGCGTAATCGCGCGTGATTTTTCGATAGTTTTTGAAAATTTTTCCTTTTTTATCGTTTCTTCGAGCGCTTTTGAGAAACTCGATATAATATGACCTATCGCGCGCGCTCCTCCTGCGTTAGAATTTTTGCGCAGGGTACGGACATAAAAAGAAAAAGCGCATCACGTTGTAAAATTTTACAATACGCATTGGCTCGCTCCGCTCAGAATCCAACGAATATTAAAATATTATTGTTTATTAATACGTTATTATAATTATTTATTTATTTATTTATTTAGTAAAATGTATTAAAATTCACCCCGGGAAACGAAAATCTCCGTCCCGCGGTGTGTGGCGATAAACAAAAAAAAAAGGAAAAAAAGGCCACTGCGCGACGCAACAACCGTTTGCGCGGAAGTTTTTATGTCACGGGACACACACACACTACACGGGTGCAGGGTAATGAAAAGTGTATAATATGCAAACACGTATTCGACCCCCGTCGCGGTCGCGCCCCCGGGCTTTCGTCCGGCGGGGGAACGGGGGCGGAATGGCGACTGGTCGTATTGTGATAACACACGAGCAGACGTCGTCGACGCAAAAAAAAAAAAGTGGCGGTTGGGTAGTGGCGGTGGCGGTGGGTGAACAACACTCCCCCGGGATCGCGTTTCGCCGTCGACCGCTTGCGCCGCGCCCGCGGTATACCAGCGAATAGATACGAATCATCGAACGTCCGGGAATTCGATTCTATGCAAAAGTCGCGGGCGCAGTGCGCGCGCGCGCGTGTGCGTGTACACCAGACTATAAAATACTGCAGCGTTTATGGACGGCGAATAATAATAATAATAATAAATACGACCGGCGGTGAGAGGGGAAGGGACCGTGGTGGAGAAGAGTCGGTGAGATGGTGCGCGGCGACTACGGGGGAATGAGACGTAGTGAGTGGGGAAGAGAGAGAGAGAGAGAGAGAAAAAACCGATTCGAACGGTCGCCGAGATCCGGAGGGGAGATTTCCTTTTTTTCTTTTTTTTTTTTTTTCGAGCCGCCCGCCGCGGGTGCCGCCGCCGCCGCTTGGGGATCTGTGGCGCCGATAAGCTCCGCCGGTTGACAACGTCGCGCGGGACAACCCGTAAATTTCGCGGCCGATGATGATAATAATAATAATAATAATAGAAGAACTGCTGCGTACCCGGGCGGCGGCTCCGGGAATTCGTCGTAACGTATTCAAAATATTACTAGCGCGCGCGTTTATCTCGTATCCGAGATTGTGTTTTACGAATAAAAGGGTTTAAATATTTATTGTATATTATTATAATAATAATAACAACAACGACGACGATATTGTTCACGCGTGTATATTTGGGTGGAGTAAACAAAAAAAAAAGTAAAATAAAACAAATATCAAAAACCGTTTACTACCTCGTGCACAATAATAAAAAGTCTCGCGCGCGTTCTCTAAATCCAGTGTCTGAATCCCCGGGTTCGTAGTTGATGTGTGTGATCGTCGTGGTAGACACGACCAAAAATATATAGGACATAGATCATTCCAGAGTGATGCAGTGAGCACGACCGGTGTCCAGCGTAGTAAATCGTCTGCTGGGAAATATGAAGCGTGTCTCGTATTTCAATCGCTGCTTCCGCTTTATTCGACAGATTATGTACGATTTGGATTCGTCTTTGAAAACAAAAAAAGAGTTCTGCGTGGCTCCCCCCCCCCACCACTCTTTTTAGTAACGTATTGCTAAATCTGGTGACTACTTTCATTTCCCGTTTTATCGCCGTCGAATGATGGTCGGTATGCGCGAGTGTTTAATTTAACGCCAACCGAGAGCTAATCAATCGTATCCAAGTTTGCTTTATTTATTATTTATTAATAATAATATTATTTCCAGTATTTAAATTAACGTAATGAATCGCCTTTCCTCGTTGTACACGTTTATTTTACACTTTTTACTATTTTATTAACTTTTACTGGTGTTTAATCACACGTTCACACGTCTCCTCGACCGACCGAGTTTACCGTCAACTGTGTACTAAACGCTCGATTACGAACGATGATCAGCGCGTACCATATGCGCTGATCGGCGGTCGAACATTTATTTCAGCCTTTAAATTCTAAACTCGATGTTTAAAGGGATCGATATTTAACTGATAATTTTACTGTAAACGCACACTGATTCGCGTGCCTATTTTGAACAGTATTACGGTGTTTGAATCGAAAGTAACATTTTCAACGCATGGTCAAACCTGTGTAAAAATTCGGTATTCATTTTTGTCAAAAACGCGGTGCCGTGAATCAAATTTGCACCGTACCTTGAACCATTATTTATTGATGATTTAAAATGCCGTCTGCGCCCTAAAATGCTATTCGCGGGTACAAGTGGAACACGTTTGTATCGACAATACTTTGGTAGTTATAATAAATGGCCGCCGAAATTTAATTATGGCATTTATTTTGCTTGGAAACTAAATTCGAAACTGTAAAGAACGGTTTTCCACGTTTAGGATAGTGTAAATTCCAAAAAAAAAAAAAAAAAAAAAAAAAATGGTTTTCCTTATATATACAAATATTAGTACGTAAATGATATTTGCCGAACGTATTAAATATAAGCGTGATGGTTAAACGTTTCGAACGATAACGATCTGAATTATAAATCTCGCGGAGGTTTATAATTTTGCACAATTAAAAAAAACTAAAATAATATGCAGTAAAAAAGTTGTATCATCTTAATTATATACATAGTACATAATTAAGATGACACAATCCAAAATTTCTTGGATTCTAGAAAAAAATATCTAATTAACCTCCGACCCGTAATTATACCACTGGTTTTCAGTGATTTTCATATATATTTTATTGACAACCTATGTCTTGTTTTCTATACCTTGTTTCAGACGTTTAAAACACTTGGTTACATATAGTGTGTAAAGTACTTAGAGTATTGTGTTTATCGTACATACTGAAGACGCTACTGTTTTTAAGTCCACTTTTATTTGATTATGTGATCATGTTATGTAAGAAGTAGCGTGTAAAATTTACATACGTAAAACAATATAATATTATGAACATAATATTTGTTTAACATACATTTAACAGTTTAGAATATTATTTTCCGTTGCAATTGTTTTTTTTGTGGAATCCAATATTTCATCATATTCGGCTCGTATAATGTAAAATAAAGCATACTTAATTATCATTTTATATTGAAGTACGTCGGCCATATTATTATGACATTACTGAATTTACGTAGAACGTTCTCGACGGCTTTAACCGTTTGGTTCATTTTAAACGCCATCATTCCAAATGAGAATAATATTTACTTCGCATCATATGCTTTCGAAGTGAACAGTCTGTAGTTTTTAGTTTTTGTACTCTGAACGAATTGATTGAATGCACTGTTTCTTCACACGACACGTGTTTCTAACAAATAATTAATATCCATTTTTCGTTTACAAGATCGCAGCGGTGATAGCGCTCTCGGCGGTCATCATGTCATGTACACATTATTTTATCCGTAAGAGCGGTGTACCGACACATAGTTCCTAAATTACGAATATTTGTTCCAATAATATGTTCTAATTACTAGTAATTAACTAGTTTATAACTAATAATAATAATATTTTGTTTTACTTACAATAGATTTGCTGCACTCTAAATGGTAAAATTACAATATTATATTTTACTCCCTTAGACCCTTCTATTTTAGATTTCTCCGTATTATTAGTGATTTTGAAAATCATTTTGAGAACATTTTATATTTGCAGCGTACAGACGACACTCCACACACGAATCATACACGGCATACGGCACAGGCGAAAGGAAAATCACAAAAATATAAATGTTATACGTACGTGTTTTATCGATTAACAGCAATCGACCTGTCGCGTTCGGCGGCCATAACACATCCAAACCGCTCTAATCGGGTGTAACCTACATCGACTTGAATGGAAAAATCACCACAATAATGAACAACCGAAATAATTTGTCAACTCTTCATACATAATTATTGCGAAAAATGACAAATATTTTGTTTCATCACAGTTCACGTCACTTAAAAAGGCTTAAAATCGTATTTGATTTTAAATACGGATACTCAAAAAGTGTATTTAAAATACTACTTGCAAATACTCTTTTTAAAACGATTTTGAATACGTATTTGAACACTTTTACTCAAATACTTCACAGGACTCTAGTTACGTATTGTGGAACTACAATATAAGACAAATATATCTAAAATAATACCAAAAATAATTAAGTACACGAAGATAAAATATATTATCTCTTGCTGAAAATATAAATTGGGTTAAACACATTTCAATGCTTAAATATTATATTTACCATAAATCATATTAGGTATGAGCTAAACTACAAGCCGAATTAAATTGATATATTTTTTTTAAATGTTAAAAATATTAAAATTTATTATTAATTGATACTTTTCGTTATTTTAAATTATTTTAGACACCAAGTAATTTTGAGTAAATGGTATATTATTTATGATCAGACTTTACTTTTCAAAATAATTAATTTATCACACTACGTTATAGGTGTACTGAGAATTTAACCTAATATTGTATGAATTTTAATCACTCTAAATATATGTAAAATTCTATCCTTTATCGAATATTTTTTTCCTTTCAGTTAGCTATCTATTGATTTGTGTTAATATATTATTATTATTATCATTATTATAATGAACCTCGTACGTGAATATTAATATTTACTTGTTATTCGTATAATTATGCGAACGCCTAACAATATGAACGATTTCGTTTTATTGCACTCAAAGACAAATAAATATTTGTGTTAGTTTTACATTTCTTGTGTGATTAGTTACGTTTTCAATTTACTACTCTGATATTTAGTTTTCATTTGTATGTGTATTATGTTGTAATAAATTAATTTGCTTCATTTTAGCTTTACCGTATTTGTAATTGATAAAAATTCAAACCGGTTATAATAATTAATGAAATTAATTTCATTATTCTCCAAATCAATAAATATGATTTGAGCACGCTTAAAACATATCATTTATGTATATTAACACTGTTTTGAATTAAAAATATTTTAAAAAACGGTTGTGATGGTTACGAGGAACTCGACTGCGTGTGTAGTATGCACCATCACATTATTCTATCTGTAAAATGATGTAATTGGTAAAAAATTTGGTACTAGGTTTATACCCATTGCATAAATCATTCAAGTGCAAAAGTAGTCACGATTCGATGTAAACAATTAATTGAAAATAAATTAAATTAAAAATTATAAATTAAAAATTCATATTTTAAATAAAGAATTAAAGATTTGTACAAACGTTAGAAAATGAATGATATATTCCGTATTTCCACACTAAAACATGGTACAAAATCAAGATGATAATCACATTTCATCAAACAATAATGTATATTTACACAGAAATTCTTATAATCATATTATACTTAGACGAAAGTGTAAGCAGGCAAATTACTAAAAATAAAAAATACTAAAGGATTTAATAGTGTTTAAACTGGTTTAACTATTTCTCAATAACCTACAAATATATTAATTATTGGATATTAATCCTTTTGCCTTTTTTTACACATTTAAAATTTCGTGTGTATTGACGACGCAATAGATTTTTAACGCCACTTTTATTTGTTCATGTGATCATATAAAGTACTGTCGCGTGCAAAACTTGCACACAACGAAACAATATAATGTTATGTTCATAAAATTTGTTTTTCGTATATTTCACAATAAAGAATTATTTTTCGGCGTTGTTTTTTTCTAAATTACATGGCCTTCGAAGCATATCACAACGTAAATTTTCGTATTTTACATTAAACTCCACTTTATTTGTACTCGCAAACCAATAGTGAAGAAACTCGCGTGTAAAATTTACACACGTGAAACAACATAATATTATGTTCATAATATTTGTTTGACATACGTTTCAAGGTTAAGAAATTTGTTTTTCGGTGTAACTTTTCTTTTAAAACCCAATGTTTCTTGTCTTTCGGCTTTCACAGTGTTCAACAAAGTATACATAGTTTTACATTGAAATATAGCAATCATATTATTATGACATTGTTCAAAAGTAGTACGTTCGTAACGGCTTTGGCCGTTTGGTATATTTTATACGATATTGTTCCAAGTAAGAATAATAATTATTTTGTATTATATGCTTTTGAAGAAATTAGTCTTTTTTTTAATTTTTGTACTTTAGAATTCGAGCAAAGTACGAATTCTTCAATCGATGCGTGTTTCTAACCAATAATTAACACAATTTTTTTTTTTTGTTTACTGAAATACACAGTCCTCAAAATAAATCGCTACGTATACTTTTGTTTGCACTTTGAACGTAATTTTTCGAAGTGTTCAGTTAGGTTCGAATATGTTTTGTAACAAACAGGAATGAGTGTTACGATTTTACTCATATGAGATAAAACGCACAGAAAAAGGCACAGTATTTCTCATTATAAATATTACTATGATATCTAAATAAAATGTATCTTATAAAATTATTTAACATTACCCCGAATATTTGTTCGGTTTTATCATATTCCATACGTTTATTCTACATACGCGTACAATTCATACTCACGTTATTGTATGCAATGTAACGTATAAATGAATAGTTTTAAAATAGAAAAAAATTGTCGTATTACATTTCACTTTTCGAGTTTCTCGTTCTCGTATAATAAATTCGGTCAGTTATTGTTTTGATTTCTATTCTGAATAATCCTTGTATTTATTTGCGCCAGATCGTATGTTAAATATATTATAATTTTATAACTTACACAAAAGAAAAAAAACAAGTATAAAAAAACTATTAGTACTGCGATTGCGATAATTTGCTTTGGACAAATGAAGTCTCGTGTATTTTATATTCATACATGACGTATGATTATGTATTGTTAAATTATCATCATTAATTAGAATATATATTGTTATAATGTACATATCTAACAATTATTTATTTGTATGTTTTATATAGATTGCGACGCCTTTCCCTCGTTTGGTATGCGTACATGAACTTGATAATATTTTATCAAATAACAAATCACAATTTTTATCTACAAAACCAATTAGACATAAATTGTATTTCAAAATACTAAAAGAGAAAAATTTCAAGGGATTAATAGATTAATTTTTCATTCCTAACAACAATACCTTTTGTTTTTCGAAAATGTTTAAGTGCAGTTCATATTTAGATTTTTGTTTCAATAAAGGAGAATAAATTTATTTAAGTAAAATTATGTACCTAAAATATGGTGCTTAAGTAATAAAAAATAAATAATATAAATAAAAAATTACTTTTCTTAGCTAATAATTATTACGTCGTATATTATTTTAGAAATCTTCGGTGGTAAGTAAAATATTCAAATGTATTTTTTAATAGTATGCATATAAATAACAAATTCACATTATTTTATAGAAATTTTAATTTTTTTAACGTCTATCTCGGGTTTATCACGCATGTCTTTAGTCTCAACATTTTCTCGTCCCTACACTTTCGTAATAATTACAGTGACGTATTTTTCATAATGATTTCGATATATCATATTATGACGTCCAAACGTGTATACTTCAAATATTTTTCTATAATATCAAGTCGTTTTTCAAACTTTCCACATTATTGGACACTCACTTGTGTAAATTATCCTGTCATCATGTTCAAATTAATAACAATATTTTGCGATTTCCTTCACAACTAGATGTATATTTTATGAGAAAATCTTGGCAATTTATTTTAAAAATTGCAAATTTTGTACAGTTATTTAAAGTTAATTACAATATACGGCGGCGATCTATGAAATTAGCTCCTCAGATATTTTTCAAATGTTACGGACCCCATGAAGGCTTCCACATTTGTTCGCGGTACACGTACAGAATTCTATGAAAACAATCACAAACTGTCGCTACTTATTTTTAAACATTATAACACAAAGTGGTTAAACTACATTCACATACGGTGTTAACCCTTCGTGTTAAGCTGTTCGTTAAAAAAATTAAAAAATTGTATTAATTATTCAGGAGTATGGACAATAGGTAAGTTTTCTAACATGAAAAACGTAATACAAGTTATACAAGTTACAAATTTTATTATATAAAAAATTGATGAATTTGCATCGAAAGTTTCAAACACTTATAAAAATATATGAAACTAATATTTCATTAAAATAATAATAATCGAAATAAGTCTGAACCTGAATGTTCATGTTTTCAAAATTATTAATGTCAATTAAATGTTATGAAATCTGTGCAACTGTTTTGGTATAAGTTAAGTGATATAAAACCAATAAATCATTAAAATGATTAAAATATTTTAATTACGTTCATGACAATACTTAAGAGGAACGAGAACGTCTAAATTCACTTAGTCTTTATGAGTATTTACTAATCATTTGTATAATTAATAATACTTGTTATTTGTAAACTGCTCTCTCCACTCATATATATAATAATAAACAATATTAATTTTTTTTCTCCAAATTTTCAACTCTAGAACTCTGTGAAACTATATAGTTGAAATTTCAAATATTCTTTTTATTATTATTATTATTTTATTATTATTATTGTTTAAGGTTGTTCGGAAGAAGAAAAAAGTATGTCTATTTATTCATTTTGCATCCTAAATCTAGCAAAATTATTATAATTAAATCTATTACATATAATATTGTTATCCAAAATCTAAAATACTGATAAAACTATCCGAAACCTATATCATTATAAAATATTAATAAATCTTTAAATATAATCTTATCAACTTTATCCACATTCTCATTATATAATTATATTAATTAGTAATATTTTTATTAAGTATATAATCATTAAATTAAATTAAACCAAAATATTAATGTTTTTTTAAATAAAAGTGTCAATAAATTTAATTAAGTCTGTACTATTGTTTTGATACAATAATAATAATAATAATTAAATAACTTTGATAATACAATTATTATAAATTTCAAAATATCCTTTTAATATTTTTTTATAAAAGTTCTTTGTCCAGTTAAAAAATATATACTCTTATATATGGTATTTGCTATATGTTATATTATATTTGTTATATGTCATGTTAACTGCACTCTTATACTCTATTGCTCTATAGCTCTTATAGCTCTATCATATGTGTATTTCATACACATATAATCAAACAATATTAAATCAATAATTCCATGTTATTAACAATACATACTTAACTGTACATTTACAATTTAAAATTTTTTATCATTGTTTTAGGATATGTAAGAAAACAAGTGGGTACGTCGTTATTCTTATTTTATAGAGTAATATTTTAGAAAAACTATTACATACAAATGCAATGTATTATTAATGAAATTTCAATTATTATTACAAATAACTCTAATCAATGGACTTATAAAATATTAAAAATTAAATAAGGGCAATCCAATGGGATTCCCGAAATCAAAGCAATTTTACAATGATATATTTCATTAAAATAATTATTAAAAAATTTAAATGCATCTAAACAGATGTTTATGTAATCGAATAAATATGTCAAATAAGTGTTGTAAACGTGTACGGCATTACTTTTATCTAATTAATGTAAAATAAATACAACAAAATATCATGTTCTTATTACACATGTTGTTTTAAAAGCTAAGTGCATTTTGACTTATAAAATTACCTGCACTCTACACTAATACATATTTGATTTAACAATATTAACAAATTTTTTTTCTTTCAAATTGTTCAAAATGTCAACTCTTTGTACTAACATCGACGTTCGCATTTTTAAATGTTATTTACAATATCTGACAACACTTCTGTTCATTTCAAACGTAAGTGAACACGAGATCTTGTAATTAACTTTATAAAATATCTATTAACATTATATATTATTTACGCTCATAACTGGGGATTCATAATCTAGTTAAACATTAACATATTTTCATAATGTATTATTTTTGTATACCGACAGTAAATACTCTGTTTTTAAAAATAATATTTGTTTTTGTTAGGTTCTGCTATGACGAAATAGGAAAAGGTAAGTTATTATTCTTTTTATGTCCTAATACTAGTGAAATAAATCAATTTGAATTTGCTATTAATTAATGGTTTTAGTGAATAATTGTTTATGTGAGTAAGCTACTAAATTTATTCTGGTACATTATATAAACAATATGTTAATATACGAGCCTATATAGTAATATATGTTTTAACATACCTGATATTAATATAATTTGCATGAATTAAATTTTTATTTTACCTAATATTTATACGAGTTCGTGTATGGTTTTTAAAGATTCACAATGATTTATAAGTTTAGACAAACACAATAGGATAATACGATTGTTTATTGCAAATATAATATGAAGACTAACAATATGAACATAAAATATGTCTAAACGTATTAAATACCATAAAGTAACTATTTTAATTTATATACGGTGATTTATTTTAGCACACCTAAAAATAAATGGATTTAGTTGCGATCGAAGCGGTTCGTAGTTAAATTCTGAAAATAAAAAAATACACAATTATATAATAAATATATACATTTGTTTAAAATTTAGGTAACACTAACTATACTTTAACCGAAAATTTTGGTAAGTACCAAATAACTAAGTGCAGTTCGATAAATAAAATTGGTGATTAAGTATCTTGAAGAAAAAAAGATGTTATGCATTAGTGTTTAGTTATTTCGTATGGAAGATAATTAGGTATATTCAAAGTAAAACAATATATATGTACATATATATACTTCAATATACAATAAACCAAAAGATTATTACGCAAAATGCAGAAAGAATATTATCGCGGGTATAAATATTACTCGTATATACGAGTATTAAGCAAAGAAAAAAATACAAGATCAGAAGAAAAAAACACATAGAGAATATTATGAATATTAAAATAAAAATACATAGAGATAAAAAAAAATTATACAATCATGACAAATTAAAACAATTATAAAATTTTAAACAGCGAAGAAATTATTTTAAATAAATAAAAATTGTGGCATTTTATTAATATTATTTAATATATATTGATATAAAATATTAGTTTTAAAATCTGTCTACATTTATAAAAAATTTTAAATTTAGTCTGTTTTTACTCGAATAAAATTTATTACAATTACACTTAAGATGGTAAATACCAGGAAAATTAAATTTCGTATTTGGAAATTATTTTATTTCATAATTTATTTGTTTGTTTAAATAATTATTGTTAGTATTGAATGCGATTTTAATATTAGTTACATTATTAATAATGTAAATTAATTATTAATTTTTCTAATAATATATTTTGATATTCCGCACTACAATAATTAGTAGTATATTTAAATTTATTTTTATAATTTCTTTAATATTTTTATGTATTCTATTGATTGTATTTAAATAATACTTATTTTTAAGTGCAATATCATATCGTGCTCATGATTACAAAAATATATTTTTTAAAGTAATACGCTCTATACTATAAAAAAATGAGTTAGGCAATGCAATTTTTTTTTAAGAGAAAACATGATTGAATCATAAGGAATTATTGAATCAGTTTCTGTAAATATTAAGTTCAAATGTGTTATTAACTAACTGTAAGATCTAAAATATTTATTTTATTGTTTAAATACGTTTCTTCATAAATTGAATATGTCTATTAATTCGATTTAAACTATTAACCATAACTTCTGCTTATCTTTTGTACATTTATTAATGTATAACTTCTTTTAACATGTACTTTTTTCTCTTTATTTACTTTCTGTTTTTGTTTTTTCTACTAAATTACGAATTAAATTGATATTTTAAAATCGTTTACCAATTAAAAATTATTAATTAATTCTTTTCGTTATTATAATTTTTTTTTAGATATCAATAACTTTACAATAAATAGTATGTTATTTATCATCCTCGTTTTTTTTTTTAATAATTAGTATATCACACATTATAAATTTACCGTATATTGATTGTATAAATTTTAATCGTCGAATATTTATATAAAATACTATCTTTTTCATCTTCTACTTCGTTAGTGATATATTTATTTTTGTTAACAAATTAATATTATGATGAACCTCGAACGTGATTATTAATATTTCCTTGTGAATTGGATATAAATAAATAAATATATATATATATATAATATATATGCAAATATTCAAAAATATGAACAATATTATTTTAGACAAATAACATTTTTGTAGATTTTATATTTCTTGTGTAATTACTAACGTTTTTAATATAATACCCTGATGTTATTTAGAATTTGTATGGGTATTATATTTTAATTAATTAATTTGCTAAATTTCAGCTATACCGTATTCATATTTGATGACACTTCGAAACAGTAATAATAATTAATGACATTTACTATAATATGATGACCTAATATGAATCAATTTAATTATAATTTGAACACGCTTAAGAAAAATATTTATGTCAATTAACAATGCTTTGAATTAAAAATATATTATAAAACGGTTACAACAACCACAACGATTGCGAGGGAATCTGATACGCGTTTACCATGCGGTCAATGTTCGCACGTCCTATTATACCATTCAAGACAGATAATTTCTAAATATTGTGTACTAAGTATATTCTCAACGCATAAATAATCCAAATAGAAATTAAACTGGGACTTTGAAGACTCAATATAAACAATTAATAAAACGAAAAATTGTATTTATAAAATGCATTATATAGCGCAGAAAATGTGCAAATAAATATTTAATAATATCCAACAATTAATAATATTATTTATATACGTCTCGAACATACAAAACAATTTATTTTAAAGATGGAATATTATTTTTCACATTCGTATTGAATTTTATTTTTTATTTTCAATTGTACTCGTATTTAATATGTGTTTTTAAGCATTCATAAATAACATTATCTGAAATTTCTTTATATATGTCAACACATATGTAAATCCAACTGTAATTTTAATATCAAATTTAATTACTGCAATTGAACGTGACAATTGCATGGTTTCATAATTAATTACATTTAATATATTTTTCTAATATAATATGTTAATTGATATAACATATTTATTATGGTCATTTTTATACCTACCTGTTTTATAATACATGAAATTCTTGTCTTTATCCATTTTTTCTCGTGTAAAATTTTTTCTGCTCGTTATTGCGTTGTATTTAATTTACCTTACTACTAATAATAGGACACTAAATTTGGTCCTACCATATCAGGTGTTTAAATCACATGAGAAAATTTAATTAATACAAGACTTGAATTGAAATTTAATTTATATTTTAAAAAGTAATTTAAATGTATTTTTATATTTGTAATTTGAGCACTACTCCACAATAAATGACCCTTTATAATAAATTTCATTTTCATATGTATACGAAATATTGGCGAATTTTATTTGAATTATTCTCTTGTTTTTAATAGATGAGAAGAAACCTTCTCCGACAGAATTCTGTAAAGCTTACATAAAAAAACTTGATGAGAAATTCCCAAACTCTCCCTAAACTTACATACTAAAGATACATTTTATAAATTTTATTTTTATTTTATGTACCTTCGGTTTTGTTTATTAAATTTATTCTGTTTTACGTGTTATAGTGTTGCATTAAGCATAATAAAGAAAAATGCTTAATCATATTAAATATTAATTTATATCATATAAAATATTTTATAAATGCATAATGTTATATTAATTATTTTTTAATATTATTATATTGTATATTTGACACAATAATTAATTTGTAATTTTCGAATGTACGAGGGTTTAATTAAACTGCAATATAATGATATTTTGTCAATCACTTGCATAATATACATTACTTATGACTAGTTTATATATTAATTTTTAAAATTATCGATATTTACTTATATATTTACCTTGTTTATAATATTACAAAAATGTGCAATAATATAGAAATTAGTAAAAAAAAAAAAGTAAATGCGTATGATCATTATAGTTTTATGTCTAATAATCTTTAAATGTGTACATATTTTATCCAATTATACACAGAAATAAAAAAAAATGATATTCCGGTGAATTAAACAAAAATTTTTATAAAAACAAAATTTAAACTAAATACGACATTAATTTGATCGATAATGTAATAAAAACATGCAATAACTTGGAAATACATGAATAAATAAGTACAATCAACGTTGTTTTATTTGTATTTTAATCTTTAAATGTGTAGATATTTTATTAAATTATACACGGACATAAATACTATGAAATCTCGGTGATTCATACAAAATATGTCGAAAATCAATAAAAACAAAATCTCAAAACATATATTACGTTAAATATATTACAGTAATATTATTAATTTATTAAAGAATTAAAATAATTTATATAGAAATATATTATTATTTATTACATTTTATTACATTATAGGAATAACCATGTATATTGTATCAAATACGATTTTATAGATACATGTTCTAATACAAAAATATTATAATGTTCAACGATTTTTCACGCAAATAAAGGTTTGTACAAACATTAGAAAATTAATGACATATTCCGCATTTCCACACCAACATGATGTGGAAAACATGGTACGAAATCAAGAAAATGATCATATTTTTTCAAATAGTTATGCACATTTACACATAAATTCTTATAATCATATTATACTCAGACTAAAGTGTGAACAGGCAAATTATTAATATAAAAAATATTAACGGATTTAATAGTATTTAAACTGGTTTAACTATTTCTCAATAACCTACAAATATATTAATTATTGGATATTAATCCTTTTGCCTTTTTTCACACGTTTAAAATTTCGTGTGTATTAAAGACGCAATAGATTTTTAACGCCACTTTTATTTGTTCATGTGATCATATAATGTACTGTGGCGTGCAAAATTTGCACACAACGAAACAATATAATGTTATGTTCATAAAATTTGTTTTTCGTATATTTCACAATCAAGAATTGTTTTTCGGCGTTATTTTTTTCTAACTTACATGGCCTTCGAAGTATATAACAACGTCTATACTTTTTTGTTTATGCGTTGTATTTACAACGTGTATACATTTGTTTGTACTCGCAATCAAATTGAGTAGAGACTCGCGTGTAAAATTTACACACGTGAAACAACATAATATTTGTTTGACATACGTTTCACGGCTAAGAAATTTGTTTTTCGGTGTAATTCTTTTTCTAAAATCCAATGTTTCTTGTCATTCGGCTTTCACAGTGTTCAACAAAGTATACATAGTTTTACATTGAAATATAGCAATCATATTATTATGACATTGTTCAAAAGTAGTACGTTCGTAACGGCTTTGGCCGTTTGGTATATTTTATACGATATTGTTCCAAGTAAGAATAATAATTATTTTGTATTATATGCTTTTGAAGAAATTAGTCTTTTCTTTAATTTTTGTACTTTAGAATTCGAGCAAAGTACGAATTCTTCAATCGATGCGTGTTTCTAACCAATAATTAACACAATTTTTTTTTTTGTTTACTGAAATACACAGTCCGCAAAATAAATCGCTAACGTCGATTTCTGCCTGCGAAACAAATCTTGCGGACGAATTTTCGACCATTTTCCGATATCCGATCGTGTTGAAATTTCGCATACGCCTTTGGTTCTGAAGGCAATACAATATAGTGTATTGAATTTTATAGTAAATCTAATATGACGGCCATCACAAAATTACATATCGGATTTAATACGTTTCCCGTATTTCATGCAAATTGTTTAATATTATCGCGACTATTTGTTCGGTTTTATCACATTCCATACGTCTATTTTATCTATACGTATGTGTACAATTTACATTTCCATTATTGTGTGAAGTACAGTTTCGGAATAGAAAAAAATGGTCACGTTGATATTGCTTTGCGTCACTTCTTCAATTCCTCTTTCTCGTCTTATAATTGTTATTCCGTTAGTTATTGTTTTTTATTCTGAATTATAATTCTTGTATTTATTTGTACCATATCGTATTTCAAAACTATTTTTATTTGTATAGGTTATGCAAAAAAAACAAATATATATATATAAATATATTAATTAAAATAAATTTGTTTTTGGACAAAACAAGTCTCGTATTTTACATTCTTACATTACGTAATATTATGTATTATTAAATTATCATTTTTAATTAAAATATACATTGATATAATATACATTTAATAATTTATTTGTAAATTTATTACAGATTGCTACGCATTTCCCATATATGGTATGCGTTTTTGAACTAGACAAAATATTGACAAAGAACGATTCACAATTTTTATCTAAATAACCAATTAGGCTATGTATTATTTCAAAACACTAAAAAAAAATCCGATGAATGAATTAATTTTTCATTTTTAACTACTATAAAAACTTTTGTTATTCAAAAATGTTCAATTGTAGTTCTTTTTTAGATTTTTGTTTCAATAAAAAAAAATAAATGTATTCAAATAAAACATATTGTTTACAATTATATACGATTAAAATAAATTATAACGATAATTGTATATAATAATAATAATAATAATAATAATAATAATAATAATAATAATAATAATAATAATAATAATAATAATAATAATAATAATAATACATCTTAACTAATAATTCTTACGACGTACATTGTTTTAGAATGTTTCGGTAGTAAGTAAATTCGGATGTTTTATTTAATATTACACATATGAATAACAAATTCACATTAAGAGTTTATTATTTATAAATATTTCACATAATTTTAGACTTTAGTCTTGCAATTTTCTCGTTTCTGACATCATTCAGTGGCGTTTTTTTTCGTAATGTTTTTGATATATAATTGTATCTAAATGTTTATTTCAACCGTTTCCCTATATTAAGTGTAGGTTATTGATATTCTTCAAATTGTTTGGAAATTCATCTGCGGGAATTCTCCCATCACGATGTTCAAATTAATAATAATATTTTACAATTTTTTACGCAACTGTATACATGCCTGGAGAAAATACTTTGCAATTTTTCATAAAAATTACAAAATGTTTACACTAGTTTTAGTTTTGTTACATAATATGGTAGAAGAGACCCCTGAAATATTTTTCAACGATCGAAAAGATCAAAGTATCGAAAATCGAATTACATGTGTAACTGAACATTTGTCCACGGTATAGTCACGTGTAGAATTTCAAAAATAAATTACGAATTTTCGCTACTAATTTGAACATTCGTACAACGAAATGGCGATTTTACTTCAACTCGCGATGTTAACTCTTCGTATTTAAATGTTCATTGAAAATTGTAAATATTTTAATTATGTTTTTAAGGAGCTTTCTCGGTGTGTAAGTATTTTAACTTTATATGGTATTTAGCATTATTATCCCACAAAGATTTGACACGTTGTTTTTAAAAATAACAATTCTCATTAAAAATATGCAAAATAAACGTTATTATAAAATATTATACAATCTATAATTTACACATTTACCATATAATTATATCGACATTACCCGAGATCTTTTTAAAATTGTTTTGTCAATGATTTACTCTGTTTATAATAATAAAATGGAAATAAACCTAAATGTTCATGTTTTTGAAATTAAAATGTCAAGTAAATGTTATAAAAACCAAGTCATTGTTCGTTAAAACTTTTAAAATGTTATAATTATATTCATTATACTGTATTTAAAGAAAAAGGCGGTGTATACATGAAAAAACATTAAAATGCGCCGTCACTTTTTGAAGTTCCATTTAACAGATTAAAATTTTTTTTTTTATAAGTCATAATCAATTTTTATTTAAAATTTACGAAATTTGTGAATTTCTTTTCTCAAATAAATAAATAAAAGACAATATATAAGATCGAGATAATAACCAAACGTATAAAATTCACGCAAACCTTCCCCTCAATAGGTAGTTATCATTAATGCAATTTGTTATTTATTAAATAAATTCCCATTCCATACATAATATATGAATAAACAATATTAACGCTTAATATCTTTTGTACACATTTTCAACTCTTTTTATTAAACTGAATGATTGAAATTTTTTTAATTTTTATTATTTTTTTAAGGTGCTTCGTCAGAAGAAATAGGTATGTCTTTATTTATTTTATCACCTGACATTAACAAAATTATTATACTCAAATTTTAAATATTATCATACAAAATGTAAAATACTTTAAAAAATATCTAAAACTAATAACATTATAAAATAATAAATAAATAATCTATAAATACAATTTTATCAATTATATCGATATTTTCTGATTTTATAAATTATTTTTTTTTTTGCAAATAATTTACTATAATAGTATTTATAATCATAAAATCGAAGTAAATCGAAATATTCATGTTTCCAATATTAAATTTCAAGTAAATGTTATAAGTTCTATGCTATTGTTTTTATATTTAATTAAAGAGAAACACATCTAAAAATAAATTTTAAAAAGTTCTAATAATAGTTTTTATAAAATATATTAGATAATCTATACATAAATATTTGTTCTTTGTAATATATTAACTGTACTCTTATATAACCTGATTGTCGCACACATTTATGATCAAACAATATTTCGTTAAATTTTCAAAATTTTCAGCTATGTGTAATTAACTGGACATTTGCAATTTACAATTTGTTTAATATTTATTAGGTTTATGGCTAACATTACGCCGTAAGTTAATACTCTTATTTTGCATCGTAATTTTACTAGCAAAAATTACATTTAAATTTTATGAATTATTCCTGAATATTACATATTCTGTTTTAAAAATAACTAAAACCAATGATGTATAAAATATTAAATAACAAATAATTACAATTTTACCAATTATATCGATATTCCCCGAAATTAGAATGATTTTATGATTTCCGTTGTTTTTAATTACAAAGTCTAAATATATCAAAATGTTTATGTAATCGAATTTAAAATGTCAATTAAGAGTCATTAATATTATAGCATTGCTTAAATTTAATTAAAGTGTATAATAAACCCAATAAGTTATCATAATTTTTAAAATCTTCTTATTTATATATGTGTTATAAAAGATATTTGTTATATTATGATATTTGTGGAGTTAACAGCACTTCATACTAAAACATATTTGATTAAACAATATTTATTTTATTTTTTTCAAATTCTTCAAATTGTCATCACATTGTGTAAAATCAGAAATTTACATTTGTTGCATTTTTTACAATGCCTGACAGACAACCCTCTCCGTCGTCTCATACATGAGTGGCCACCCACGTGATCTTTTAAATATTACTTTATCTATAAAATGTGTTCATCGTTGGAAGTAACGTCAACCGATATTTTCGTCACATCTAGTTAAATGTTATTATAATAACTTATTGTATTATTTGTGTACACAAATTGTAATTTTTTTTTATTGTTAATCAAATAAAAGTTTTAATTTTTTTTTTTAAGGTTATGCCACTAAGAAAGAAATGAGTATGTCGTTATTCATTTTATATCATAATACTAGCAAAATATATACATTCAATTTTTTATATCCTTATCTAAAATTAAAAATTCCATTCAAAATATTTAAAACCAAAGTAAAAAAAAAAAAAATAATCAACTAATTTACGTTCAATTGCTTTAATATATGATCAAAGTGAAATAAAACCAATAAACTATTTTATGTTTTAATATATTTTAATTTTACGAAAATTTGTTAAAAAGTTATTTATTTTGCGAATTTTATTTAATTTTAATCAACTAATGGTATTTAGTGGATGAGTGTTTAAGTGAGTAAGCTAAATTTATTCTGGTACATTAAATAAACAACATATTAATAAACGAACCTATTATAGTAATATATAATTTCATAAACCTGGTATAACTCTAATTTTCAAGGATTCAATTGGTATTTTACATGACATATTTACGGTTTCATGTATGGTTTTAAAAGTATCGTCGCGTTGATTTATCAGTTTATATCAAACGCGATAAGGTTAATAAAATTATTCATGGCAAATATAATGTGTGTGTGTGTGTGTGTGTGTGGGCTCACAGTACGATTAGAAAATATTTTGGAACCTTTGAAATACCATAAATTAATATTTTAATTCGTACACGTTGATTAATTTTAGCGCTCCTTCAATCAAACAATTTTGAAATCAAGAGTAACGGTTCGTAGTAAAATTTAAAAAAAATAATAGTGACGTTTGAGAATGATCCCAAAATTATATAATATATAAATATATATTCCAAATTTAGGTGAAGTTAACAAGGAATTATCCAAAGACTTCAGTATGTATTAATATAGTTACTATATGTGCAGTTCGATGAATAAAATTGATTTGATATGTAATTAAACGAAAAAATAGATTTTATAGTCATGTAGTATAAGGAAGATGATATTAAGTAATGAAGTATATGAAATGGAATAGAAATGCAATGGAACTCATGCTAAATTAAAGAACTTGATTAAATACAATTTAACATAAGTCATAATACATTAATTAATCATAGATGGATCATTTTATGAAACTCGAAATCGAATTAAATTGATTAATTTTCAAATCATACACCGAATAACAATTATTAATTAATTTTTTTCGTTATTGTGTATCTTTTTAGACATCGACGAATTTAAAGAAAATGGTATGTTATTTATCATCCTCGTTTTTGTTCAAAACGATAAATTTATCACGCGTTATAACGCGTAATACCTATTGGTATACCGTGCATTAATTTTAGTCGTCTTAAGTATTGACTTTGTTATTATATTATTATTAAGAGCCTCGAACGTGATTATTAATATTTACGTGTGTTTCGTATAAATAAACGAATCCCCGAGAATGTGAAAATGTTCGTTTTATAACGCTTGGAGGAGAATGAATTTTACTGTTGATTTTACATTTGTAGTATGATTATAGCAACGTTTATAATTTCGTATAATAATATTTATAATTGGTGTTTTTATAAATACTATACTGTTAAAAATTTTATGAACGTATTTAAACATTACGTTTTAGATATACCGCGTACTTATTTGGAGAAACTTCGAAACGGTAATAATTAATTGATTTTATTACAATTTTCTGGTCTAATGTGAAATAATTTAATTTAATTTGAACACCTTTCAGTCGTAGTAATTATGTCTATTAACAATGTTTGAATTAAAAATATTTTATAAAACTGTTTGCGAAGGGACGGTATACGCATGTAATACGCGATCAGTGTTCGCACGTCGCATGATTCCAATTATTCCATCCGTACTATAGACAGGTGATCGGTAGAAATGTGATACTATATATTAATATACTCATTGAAAAAATCTACCAAGTATAAAAATAATAACGACTTTGATGGCTCAATGTAAAAAATGAATAAAACCACCAATTATATTCATAAAATATCTATGGTATGTGTAAATAAATATTTAATAATATAATTATTCAAACGTAAAGGAATATTGTTTTAGAAGAGGAATATTATTTTTTACAATCTTATTGAATTTTATTTTCATTCATTATTGGTTTTGAGCATTTGTAAATAAAAATTAACAGCAATTTCTCATTATATCAACACATACGTAAACGTAATCTTAAACTAATTAAATTATGTATGTTTTAGTTATTTTAATTATTTTCGAAAACGTGCAATGATACGATTTTATAATAATTCAATATATTTTCTAAAATATTATGAACTATTATACTTTAATTTGTATAAATTATTTATTATGATCATTATTGTATCTACGTGTAACGTTTTTGTATTGGTAATTTCATTGTTTTGCACCTAGAAATTACTTTTTTTAACCATTTTTCCCGCAGTTAAATTGTTTTTCCTTTGCCAATTATCACGTTATGTTTAATATGACATGATAAGACAAGATATGTAGTCCTAATTATAGAGTGTTTAAATAAAATGAAAAACGTTTAACATAATCGTATTCGTTTTCTAAATTATTTTTTAATACTCATAATTCGAACACTGCACCATAATAAATGATGTGTGATAATACATATTTTTTTATATCTTTATATATATATATATATATCTTTTTCATATTTTCTTTTATTAAATAGACAATATACCACCGTCTCCGAAACAATTTTGTAAAGACACTATAAAGAAAATATGTGAAAATAGAAAAAAGAAGAAAATAAATCAAACAAATAAACCAAATACTACCTGAGCTTATATACGGAAAATACAATCTAAAAACCTCATATTTAATTCATGGACCTTCAATTTTGTTTTTTAAAAAAGTTTTTATAAGTAAACGTTATAAAATCTATGTCATTGATAATCAACGTGAAATAAAACCAATAAATTATTAAAACTGTTTAAATGTTTTGATTGTTATATTCGCTGCAATGTACTTAAAGGGAATAGTTATGTTTGAATTTCATATGATAAAACATTAAAACGCGCAATTACTTTCTGAAGTCTCCGCTGAACAGATTTCAATTTATTATTATTATTATTATTATTATTATTATTATTATTATTATTATTATTATTATTATTATTATTATTATTATTATTATTATTATTATTATTATTATTATTATTATTATTATTATTATTATTATTATTATTATTATTATTATTATTATTATTATTAGAAAAACGGAATTTTGTTATATGGTGGCTATCAACCCGTTATTCTATTTTTTTTTTTAATAAGTCATAAGGAACTTCAATTAAAGTTTACAACATTTCTGAACTTTTTGCTAAACTGAATAAAATAAAAGTAGAAAATCGAACTAAAAATGAAGTTGCACGCCAACACACGATAGAAAAACAAAAAAGTGATCACATTTTATCAAATATGTATACATATAAACATGTATCTGTAAGTAGGCAAATGATTGAATAGTATTTTCATATGATTGCCCCCTGTGTTCGGGCAATTACGACGGAAAAAGAAAAGTTGGTTAAAGAATTTCCACATAGGTGAGAATTGCGGTCGCAACAGTTTTACAATCGTTTGGTTTTTCGTAATACTTGATCGAGCGGAGTTAAGTAATGCAAATAATACCGTTTATCCTCATACACGCATTAACTCATCGAAATATTCGTTCGATAATTTATAATTTTTTTTTATCCTATTGTGATATAAATGGGAGAGGGGGGTGCGTGTTGAATAACTCATTATGTGACCAAAATCTATAGTTGGTCGTCACACGACACTCATCTCATTCATCGTTATTATAATATATTACCTATACACACGTATAGTACACAACTGCAGTGACGGTGTTAATTTCGTTTTTTTGTTCAAAAAAGTATTTTTCTTCTTCTTCTCTTCGTGTAACTACACTCTAATAATTTCGATCGCCACCATAATAAATCACGTCACCACCAGCTATCTCCGTCTCGTTCCAGACATTTCCGATTCACCGCTCCTCAGCACTCACAGATTCTCTTCTATATTAATATTATTCCCAAACCGGACGAACGCGTGCAACGGTTGTTTTATTGCAAACAAATACACGATAAATTTGTATTTTCGGTTTTTTTACGTCTTTTTTTTATATATATATACGAGTATATATCATTGACGAATCGAGCGCGTACATTAAATTTATCGGCCAAGCTGCTACGTGTTTTACACTCGTATATACATACACAACAGAAACAAAACAAATATTTTTTTTTTTTTATATTTTTATAATTATCCTCGTTTTGTTTGGCATTTTCGTTGGCGAAAACACGAAGAGAGGCACTATAGATATTATATGTACGCCCCCTAAAGAAAGAGTGAGACGGTGACGGTGAGAGGGTGGTGGAACGAACTGGAAAAGTCTGCAGGGTCATATTTATGTATACGAGTATATACGCGCGCGCACTCGGACGCGATATGAATGAATCGCGTATTTATCAACGTCACTGGCAGTGGTGCCCGTCAAACGCGCGCGGACCCTCCGGGAGGGACGACGGCAACAAGACGGTCTTATCTGTTTGCTGCAGCGGCGGCGGCGGCAACGGCGGCAACGGCAATAAGGGACGGAGGGGGCGAACGATTTTCGTGCGCGTATTCCCCAGGCGCCGATCCGCGCCGAGCTTTGTATTTATATGATTCACGTGTTTAAACTCGCGTATACGCAAAATCGGATCCAAACACGCACGCACGCACACAGGACCTGAACTACGTGCGATACCGATTCAGTAAAATACTGGCAGTCTTGTGGGGCAAGGCGACAATTCGAAAACCCATCTCGTACGAGGTGTGATCGAAAATATACTGGGACTAAAATTATATATATATATATATCTGCGATGATAATAAATCTATCGTAATTGATATCACGTTAATATAACGTAGGGATAACAACACCCGATTACGTGGTACAAATCACGAGTGAACGTTCCGTTTTAATGAAACGAACTAGATTTATTTCGATCGCCGTGAGCGTGCAGTCTTTTTAGCCATCAACAGGCGTCAACGGTGTCCTTGAATCACGATGTCCGCCGATAAAATTGTATTCCTTCAACAAACCGTTGGCGCGAAGTCGCCGCCGTACGTCTAGGAATCAGTTTTCTAAAGGTTTGTTTAGTTCTGAACCGATTTTCTGGAACTCACTCGTTGTGATGATAATAACGCGTACTCATAACCTATATGTAAGCAACGGACAATGCGAAATAACGTAATTTAATACAATTCACGTAAACAGTTAAAAGCGTATTATTAAATAAGCACATTTGAATAATAATGATAAAAAAGAAATCAAGAGAGTGGTATGACAACAAGTGCGTCATTGCGGTTGTAATATTATTCAATACACAATTCTAAATGTATTAAATTACTTGTCACGTGTTTCAAAACAAAATATGTATAAATATATAAATCAATATCAAGCGTGTGTGATTTTTTTCTCCAAAGAGGATTTGCTGTACGTCTATTTAGTTTAATTTGTTTAAATAAAAGAAAATATAGGTAATCCATTGCTCTATACCGTGCATAATTTAACGCGGTTATCATTCAGATGACTTTCCAAAAGTGTGGGAAGTAAAATGTTTTCATTCTTCTCCCTAAACGAATACGTCGAAATCAATGAACCATTTTAAAATGTTAAAAAAAACTTTCAAAAATGAATTTAAAATACTAATTTTGATTTCTCGTTCATTACTTAAATTCTATTAATTAAATAAATATGCAACATGCATTGTATTTTTTTATTTGTCAACGCCATTTACTAAATAATATCAAAACACGATTTAAAATGGAGATATTAATATACAAAAATACTGTACTTACAATATATTTCTCCACCCCGTGTAGTATACACATTTTCTTCCTAAATATTTTATATAAGAGTAATTTTTTTCTACTTTTCAAGACAATATAAAAATATTGAAATATTATAAACTTCCGTGGTGTTAACGGTGCATAAGTTAATAGTTTGCAATGAAACCTATTCAACCAATTTGTTGGTCACTGTTGGATAAGTACAGAAATATGTTGGACATATTTTCATTTTAGCTTTTATTCATTTTGCACCGTCAACTTCACGCCAATTTCATCCTATTATACATTTTTTTTTATTTAACTTATTTAATTTTATTTATTTATTATAAATATATAACGTCAAGTAATATTTTTTTTCTTAATCTTTGATTCTTAAGGAGTTATGATATGTTTTAAAAACCTTTGAAATTATATTTTTAGAATATGCTTATTAAAGTTTTCGAGAATTTCATTGAATTATGACTATGATGGCCCTTGGGAGTTTTTTCTCCGCACGAAGCAATTATTTTGATGAAAATCATCTTTGACGAGAACGCGCAACGATCGAGCGCGCTAGCCGTTTGATTCAAAAACCGGGAAAAATGTACATTATCAAAACCGGGAACGTCCACACATAAAAAAAAAAAAAGTAAGGAATAGGGAGAAAAAAATGCCCGGTTTCGGGCAAAGGGATTATTTCGTCTAGGGATTGACGAGCGGCTGCGGCAATAGTGGTGGTGGTGACGGCAACGTCATTTTTTACTCGGACTTGACCCCGGACCTGTCACACGCGGGACAAGGGCGGCTTAAACTGTATCCATTACGCGTCACGTCGCCGACAGCCTACAAATTTTCTCACGGAAAAAATATTAGTGACCCCGTCGCCACAATTTCGTCGTCGTTTTCGTCGCATGTTACATAAATATATATATATATATATATATACGCGCGGAAACGGGATGTATAAAAAAAAAAACTATTTCTTTTCTCGTTTTTTGTTTTTATTTCTTTTTTTCCTCCTTTTTTTCTCTTCTAACTTATTCTTTTCTACTCGGTTTTCGTCGTCATCGTCATATATATATATATATATATATAATCAGTAATCACACGCCGTTTGTCGGCTTTTTATTTTTTCAAACGTTTCCTCTCTCCATCTGTGTATTTCGTCATATGTAAACGTTGTAGAGTCGAATTTTTTCTCTTTAAGCTGTTCATCATAAATTATTATCCGTCTAAAACGATGAGTGTACACTGCCGAGAGATGTCAAAATATGAAAATTACACGTGATAATTATATATGTATATATATACGGTTCGGATGTTATTGCGCCGCAAAAAAAATACCAAACAGAAATTTTTTTCTCTTATGAAATTAAAAACCGTCAAACTTCGAACAATACTACTAAAATCTGTATTAAATGTCTTATTTTTTTTTTTTTTTTTTTTAATCACTATGGATTTAATATTTACAATAATTTTTAAATAATAAATTATTGCAGACGCGTTAGCTATATCGATTTCCAGCGCAATCCGCAGTCCTCTCGGTCTCGTTTCCTTCAACTCTTCTTGTTATACTTATTATATAAACTTACATTCTATACTACTGATATTATGTCTAAAAGTCTCTCATTTTTTCGAATTTAGGATTATTAATATTTTTCAATGTAAATTTAATGGAATCGTAAAAATTCAGGACCAAGATAATCGACAAAAAAAAAAATGATTGACCAAAATATGACGCATTTGCGTACTCAATTTTAATGTCATATATCTGCCTATTATTACTCTCCCTATTATTGCGGAATCTCATTATGATATTAATATCATTTATTCATATACATATACGTCTCGGACGGGTGTTTGACGCATAAGATAAAAGTTTTGGATAACGTCACGGCCGGAGAGCGGGTCGTAAATAAATATTATATACGTCATTATATCTATATATACGCGCAATAATAATATACGCAGTCGTCATAAAGATAACGGGTACGTCGTATAAGGGAATGAAAACGAGGGACGGCGGCAGGACGACAGGGACACTTCGGAATTACTATTATATATATATGCGAACCGAATTCCCGACGTGTCCTGCTCTTGCGAGCCCTTTATATCCTTCTATTCCTCCGCGGCGCGCGCGTAAATCACGTGCCCCGCGAAAAATGATAACAAACTTGTCCCGCCGTTACTGTATTAGATACGATTACGCGGACAACACAACAACGCGTAAAATATTATTATCACAATCGCACTCACCGTGTAATTATATGTATACAAACTTATATAATTACGGCTATACAGGATTTATATAGGCAATAATAAATTTTTTTTTTTTTAAAAAAAAAAAAAAACCAGAAAACATAATGCGTTAAAAACTTTAAAATATACGACGTAACACTTTTTGAATTTCGCGTTGGAGGTTGGACAGTGTATAGATAAATATCACGCGCGATACTCAATTCTATACGTATTATATAATCTACATTATTAGATAAATAAATATGTATGAAGTCGTTTCTATATTATATAGCGTGACAATCGTAAGAGGATAAGAAATAGGAAAAAAAAAGACAATTTTAACACAAAGAACAACTACCATGTTATCATACAAATGTAATATGCGTTAACATAGGATAAGATAGGTCTCTTGCATGGTCCTTTCTTTTGCGGACAGCACTAGAACGAAACCAAACCGAAATGGAGCGTTTTTTTTTTCAATCAAATAAAAATCAGACCGGTTCAGACCGTTCTGCATATATAACTACTAACTATATACTCACCAAAAATAAATTCGTGTTAGAATTGACCAATATATTTATCCTTGAAATCCAGCCTTCTCGGATATGTGTTTTTAAAATAAATATAAAATGATACGCGTTTTCGTGGTCCGATTTGGACAATTCTAATAAGAAAACTAAATTTGAAAAAAAAAAAAGAGAAAATAATGAAAGAGACTACACAAAGCGTAATACGGAAATAACATATTTTCGAACAAGATTATTCGTCGTCATACACGTATATTTTCTCCCGGAATTTTTTTTTTTTTTTTTTTTTACTATAATATTACTAGTTACGATGAAAATTGTGCGATATGACACCTAATTTATAAAATAAAAATTCGGGATTTTTTTTAATAATAATAATTACGTATTTAAAAGAAATTAATTTTGTTTTGTTTAATCGATAACTATAAAAATTCTGTTTTAAGGATTGGATCGCGGTGGCTATAGTGAAACTTACATTTTTTTTTTTAAAAAAAAAAGCAATGGATGTTACGCCTAAATATGTATATAACATTATAATACACGCACATCGTGTAAAATCGTACAACTGCTGAATATTCGTTCACGCGTTACTACAACCGATTTGAACGTTCGTCGACGTATGATTATCATGAAAATGCCATTAAAAACCAATAATACACGTTATATTGGTATATAATGAAACGAATTTGCGACGATACGATATGCGCAAAAGAAACAAGGGCACAACGCGTATCGAATTCTCAGCCCTCCTTGTAATAAATCCATATTTAAACGCACGTGTACGACATTATAATATAATATTATATGATATTACGCGATGCCGACGTGATGATATATATGTATTAAATTACGCGTTTATAAAATATATATATATTTAGGTATATTATTGTAGTCGCGATAACGGGATGGTTTTTATTTTGTTTCCTTTCACACCCTCCTCCTCTAAAACCGTTAAAATCGACAAGATACGATATGTACGTGCGCAGTGTTGTCATTAAATTTCGCCAGGGATCGATAGCATTCAAAAACGAATCGTTTATATCAAAAATAATAATAATAATATATGCTTTCCTTTTTGGATGACATAAAGTGTATTTCTCGATGGGAGTGAGTATATTATATAATAAATAATCTTATGGAAGGAGTGTTTTTGACAAAGTCAATGCAGGTTCAACGCGGTTTCGTCTACGAACACAATCAAATCGTTCCTAGACAATAAAAACTTCCGCATGAATATCGGTGACAATACATCGAGACAAATTTTTGTGTTGGCGTTCACCACAGGGTTTCAGCATTTCCGAAAAACAAATCGGCCTCATAGGACCGTAGTGGTTCAAAACCAGGAAAATGATAAAAAAAAAAAACCCCAAGCAATAATGGTTTCAAACCAAAATCTACCTTAGATACGCCTAAAATCGATACGCAAAAGTCACTAAATGGTCGTGCTCCATAAAATATTTGAGGAATTCATATAAACATAAAAAACATTTGTCAACGCGCAATTAAACCACACTGCGAACAAAGCGAACAAAATTGCATTTAAAACCATTCTATAGATAACCGACCATCATTAAAATGAAACTCAATATTATCTACAAGTCATACGTCAAACGAAAACGCACTTCCGTGGCTTCAACTTGGACAACCATCGAAATTTCAGTTTGACGATTCTGGAAAGAATACGTATACCACGATCTTAAGAACGATAACAGGAAACGAATGATTCGTAAGCAACCCGCAGACATTCGAAACTAGCTATTAACGATCAAAAGAAAACTTGTCTAAATGCTTAAACTGCAGTCGCATCACAAACACTTCGATAAATCGTCCACCATTAAAATAATTTCATAAATCAAGACCACTTAAGAATAATCTCGACAAAAAAAAAAAACACAAGAAAACACTTCCAAACTCTCTCGGAAGGGCAATCGATGTAGCAGCTTAATGTAGACTCAACACAGTACAATTAAAAAGGAGTTTCTGGTTTTTCTCTCTCGTGCAGACCGCCGGGATCAATACGAGTCTTCGATGACGCGGAATTAAATAAACACGAGCGCTCGCGCGACGATTCGAGTTTTGCTTCGCGGAGTAAATATAAATAATACGAACGTGAAAATAAAAACTTCTAAAAAATAAACAAATCCACCACGCTCTGTAAAGAAAGTACGAGTATATATTATATATATATAATATGTGTAAATACACAGCATACGCCGGCCCGCGGAGACGATCATCACCGTTGAATATTTTATGATCGTGCCCTGCGCTGCAGCAGCCGTATACAGTCAGAAACGAGAAGCGAGTGGTACATAAAGCGAAGTGAAAAAGAGAAAAGAACCCCTCCCTCCCCCCCCCCCAATTCTAATATAAACTGCAGTATAGAGCACGTTAGTTGAAGGAGAGAAAAAAAAGAGAAACGTTTATATTGGACGAGTGAAGCCTCATCGCGACAAAACACTACGTACGTATTTATACGAGTCGACACAAAATACGCGTGTTGTTGTCGAAACAACCCCCGTCGTGTGTGTTTGCGCCGCGGAGAATAAGCGCTCTTTTTAAACGGTCCCTGTTTTTTTTTATTTTTTCGTAGCGAGAGTTTATATAAAAAAAAAAAAAAAAGACCTCCTCCTCCTTTCAATGTTTTTCTCCTTCACCCCACTCGCCTTTGAGGTGGTACACAAGTTCTAAAAAAGCGTGCTGTATATACACGTGCACTATTATATTATATATAAACATCTATAACTTCATCAACGGTTTCCCCTCGTGTCTCCAGCCACCGCAGCCGCCGTTATCGACTCGACGACCCAGACGAAATCAAATTAAAATTTCATCGAGACCACACTCCGCTATATACACATTATATACGGCGGCGACGGCTATGTATGCTCTTGGAAAATCTAAGAAAAGCGCGTCCTTCGCAGACGTACTTCATCTCGGTCGCCATTCATCGATATTACACTCGTCGTCTGTACACTCGCCTGCTGTAGATGACGGTCCTTTATTACTATTATCATCATTATTATTATTATTATTATTATTATTATTATTATTATTATTATTTTCGAGGTAACGCCTTTTTTTTTATCGGTATGCTGATGAGAATTGAGACCGTATAGAAACTGTCCGTCGGTGTGCGCCTACAATAATAATTGTGAAACGAAACGATAGTGAACGAATAATTTATGCGACTCGATCGTATCCTGTGGTTCGTAAACGAGGATTCGCGCAGCAGGGTTTATTGTCGAAATATTATATATATATATATGCGTATAGTTAAAAGATACGGACGAGTGAATACAGCACGATGTGTATATAATATTTACATGCGAATTTAAATCCTGTCCAAAGGGATCGGTGGTGTATATAGATTTGAACGGTTTCGGATCAAACGTCCGGCGGCATCACGCGAGAACTCTCACCCTCGCGGCGATACACTGCAGTACACTCGTACACGTATAAAACTTTTCGGAATTTTTTCCCCTTTTTAATCCTATTTATATGTATATAGATATAATCGCCTTCCATTTCGATCTCGTCAGCAGCCACCTGTTATTGTATCTTTTTTTTCCACGCGACTTATCTTATTAAAACGAACCGCAGTGAATAATCCGCGGCGGTTAACACCTTTTGACGCCGCGACAAATTATAGTTGCGTGTGATGGACGGTATACGCGCATTTGCAGATATCCACAACCGATAATGCGATATTGAACGTCTATAATATCGTGTGCTTAAACATGTTACAATGACGTTTAAAATAAAAACATTCGATCGATAGCCAATGAATTATTATAGTACGCACATGACGTGAAAATAGATCCGCACCACGTAAAATGTACGTAGACAGAAAATAAAAAGTTTCCGCGAGCTGAAAAATTATATTTTATCGCCGACGAAGGCTGTTTATGTTTTCAAAATTACCGCTGGGCGCGAGAACCAGAGTTATACGATAATAATCAAACTATTGACGGACTCGGTTGCGCATTCGTTATGAAGAAGAGAATCATTATTTGCTTGAAAATGACCGAACAATAGCGTTTAAATTTCACAGCGCTTAACGAGTTCCGCCACACGCGTTTGTGCAGAATATTCAAATTAAAAAATCGCCGCGCAGTCTTTTCACCCATTCTATACATCGCGAATAATTTTTCAACACTTCCGAATAATCCAAAAAAAAAAAAAAAAAAAAAATAAAAACGAAATATAACTGCGTAATAACTCCACTGCGACACTATCCTCCGTCACTATATACATAAATCGTGTCGACGATTACAAATCACAAAAAAATAAAAATATTCTTCTGTTTCACATTCTTCGTCATTGTATAGCGTAGACAAAGTGGAATTCGTATAATAATTGTAATATTACCAGAATATCGCGCGATGTTATTTCAAACACATTTTCGCAAAAATAAAAACGATCCGCAGATACGCGTATCCGATACCTATTACACATAAATAATATTTATTTTACCTTTATATATATATATATATATATATGCATAACGATATTGGAACGTGTGTCTTCAACGTTTTTTTTTTTATTTTTTTCAACCAACGGTTTTCTGCCAATCGTATATTACATAATGTGTAACACCACTGTTATATCATTGTATATCGGTGTATGATTTTAATTATTTCCAGAGTTTTGAATGCCGCGGTTTATTAATAATAATTTTCGAATAAACTATAGTTTATTTGCAGAGAAAGTCTTTGTTGGTAGTTAACATTCGTACAGAGTTATGTTTGCGACAGCATTACATTATAAAGGGGTGTGCCGGAGAGCTCGACAAAACACGAACACCCCTACGTCAGATTTATAATACAGTCGTACTGCAACAGCAGCAGCAGCAGTCTATATACGCTCTGGTGCTACAGAAAATCCGAATATTATTATAGTATTAACTTTGGCCTCGAGTGTATATTATTATATTTTATACATAGCACAAATAATATACAAGTTATTACGAAATGTTTGAGACGAGTATTATTTTCGTATATTATACCTATATATCGATTTTACGCGTAAGGTAACGTGCGATTTTGAATTATTTTAATCAAAAATAATAAACAATCGCATTCAGTCATTTCAATTTGTTGTCTTTTTTGGCCATTTCAACTAATAGTTTTTTTTTTTTTTTTTATACGTTTTACAAATGTACATACTATGTATCGATAATATTGTGTCAAAATCTGGTACACCGCAATGAGTTTTACGCGATGATAATGCCCAATGAGAAGAGTTCCATAATAACGCGCGTATATTTCTGTAATGAAAAATTAAATAGAGAGAGAGAGAGAGAAAGAGAAAATGTAAGACACCGAAAAATATTTAAAATAAAAGCGAGTTTAAATCACAGTGATAAAAAGGGTGTACAAAAAAAAAAAAAAAAAAAGACTACTTGGAGTTATTCTTATATAGCGCGTTTTCAAAACAAAGCAGCAATATTGTGAAAACAATAAAGAGGAAAATTATAATTTTTATAATTACAGTATTTATTTTAAAACACTATTTGTTTTGTTTTTTATTATTATTCCCGGGATTTATATATAAATATAAAAAAAAACTTAAGATTATATTTTCGCAGAAAGTTGAAGAAACAACAACAATACTTTGTTCTCCTTATCGAACAGCCTCGTCCGTTATATTATATTACAGCACGTTCGAACTATATATTATCCACATTATTCTATTATGACTTCAGAATTATATTATAATCGTTCGCTGATACGCGCACTTTACTTTTACTACTAAAACTACTAAATTAAAACTAACCGTTACAGTACATTAAATTACTTTTAATACGTACCAAAATAATATAGTCTCAAACATTAAAAACGTTCAATGGTCACAAAAAAAAAAAAAAAAAACTGATCAGAACGCGTAACTGTAAATTAATAGAATAATAACCGTCACGCACTTCCGAATTAATTTAAATGCTATTTTCAATTTCCCTTCCCGTTTTCCGCATACTCATATTACAAGCAAAAATTGACTTATTTATTTTTACAATAGTATACCAGTTTTCCGGTAGCAAATGTTCCGCAGATTACACTACTAACGACATCTGTCTCCTTCCTTCTGATCATGGAATACAGCCTCCGCCAGCTCACCATATTATCGATATTAGAAGTTTATGACTCAAATCAATTACGGACAATACGGATATCTTATACATTTGAATTGGAAAAATAAAAATATTCACGTCCTATAGCTCTTTCATTAACACTTTTTGAACAGGTCCGTGTTCAAATTTTTTTTCAAAACTCTAGGATAGTTATTTCATAATTTAAAATACGTGTTTAAGTATCAAAATAATAACACATTTTTTAATAGACTTTATTGTTTATTAAAAATTAACAAAAGTTGACAAAAAGTAAAAAAAAAAAAAATAATAATACTTGATCCCTCGTTCTCCAAATGATTCGCCGCTGCACGAAATCGAGAATTACTTAACGCAGACGAGGAGAGAGAAAACAAAATCGGGAAATCTGTTCGGTGGCCGCGGTAGTTTTTTTTTTTGTTTTTTGACGAATATTATATAGGGATTAGATTTTTGTAATAAAACCTAAGGGGACCCGCCTGCATCAGCCGAACTAAAAACTTCTTATAAAAACACGGTTACAGCTACGTCGCCGATATAATATTTTGTGTAGACATTACGTAATTATTTTTATTGCGAAAGCGCGAAACGCGCGACGCGAAATAAAACGTTTGTATACGATTAACGGCGCGCGGTTATATTGCGTTTAAAAATAAAGCGGCGCTAAGACCGCGGGGACGATTACTGCGATTTCCGTCACCAACAAATTTCCTGACCGTCTCTACATATCAACGGAAACACTGTAAAAAAATTATTGCTCTCTGCTCTGTTTTTCTCCTCGACGTCCATGCACTGTCATCGAATGACCTTTCGCTCATAATAAAGCCATCTTAAATTTCCTTCCGGCTTTAAAATATAATCACCGCGGGCTTTTTGTCTTTCATTAATATTATTAACTGTTATGCGCATAATGTGTGCATTACTGTTTTTGTACTGTTTCGTCATTATATTGTATTTAGGATGATCAATTTTCTGTTTAAACGATACGTTTGTAATACGTCAATTGTTGAGCTAAAACAGTTTTAACTAAAAGCCAATAAAAAAAAATGGGGAGGACGCAAAATTTCCGCGTACAATATTATTATAATATTTTGTCGGTTCGTTCCGGCGGCGGCAAAGGGTCGTCGTTGTCGCGTGTGGCACGCGGCCCGTAACGCGCGCGCATAAACCCGACCAGGCGGACACGTCTAATTTACCGCCGTTACCGGTCTTTGTGCGCGCGCGCGCGTGTGACTAACGTTGTAACGCGTGTGCGCGCGACAACGGACGACGGACTTTCGCGCGCGCGTGTATTGCAATATTTATATAAACACACACTAGCGGAAAATAGAGCCCGCGGCGACTGCAGTCATTCCGCGGTGAACGGGTGGCAGAGGAATAAATATTATATACGTAACACGCGCGCGCGTATCACCCTTTTCTCTCTCTCTCTCTCTCTCTCACTCTTTCCCGTCGTTTTGTTTTGTCCGAAAAATTCGACGCGTGCACGCGCCACGTCCCCCTCGTCCCCGAGGACCGTTCCGTCGTCGCGGTCGTTGTCACGCGCTCTTTGTACGAGTGTAGGTTGTGTGTAGTACGGTCGCGGGATATGATTAATCGTTTTGGGTCCGCCGCCGTCGTCCGCACTGCGCCCGCTCTTCGGTTAGACGGCCGTCAAGACGAACACGCGAATTTGTATTTGTATATTTATTTTTTTTTTTTTCCGTTTTTTTCTCTCTCTCTCTCTCTCTCTCTGTCTCCCTCCGCCAAAAATCTCCACCACCACCTCTGCATCCCTCGTCGCATATCCCACGAGGACGGTTATTTATCGCAGTCGCCCTCGCGCGCACCCGCCACATTTGCCTCGTGTACATTATGCGTGTGTGTACATTATACTGCGTGTAACGATGTCATATTAAGAGGGACGGACGACGCGCGAACAATATGAAAGGGACGCGAGCCACATGGTCCGAGTTACGACGAGCGAGAAGACACATAAATAGCACGCGAAATTATTATTATTATTATTATTATCTATTCAGACTTCCGGTAATCGTCGTGGTTTCTCTCTCTCTCTCTCTCTTTTCGCCTAATTAACGTCACGTGTAATAATAATAATAATAAGAAGAAGAAGAAGAATAATTATATGTTACAGCGTCGATGTATACCGCAAAAATCTTAAACACATAAAACGCTATAATATTATTTTATTTAAACCTATAACGAAACAGAAAAAAAATTTTAATAAAAACGAGTCTCCCTGCAGCAGACTAGCGTCGTTCGTCCCTCCTCACAAATCCAGTTTAACTCATCCAATAACCCCGGCTCTCTGATATAAGCACCAGCTTGGAACAGAGTACAATTATACAAGGCAAGGGACAAGGCAACGGACCACTCGTCTCCGACACACATCGCCGACAGCCTTAACAGGAAGCGCCACACAGCGATGGTCCTCCTCGACGTCCAGCAAGCGTTCGACCGGGTGTGACACGACGGATTGCTTCACAAGATGGCCAAACTTCACTTCCCCCCACTACCTGATCGGAGTTATCAGATCCTTCCTTTCAAATAGGTCCCTTAGAGTCAGAGTAGGCTCTACTATCAGAGAGACTCCCTATCCGATCCCCGTCACATCACGGCCGGCGTCCCGCAGGAATCGAAACTCTCCCCCGCTCTCTTCAACACATCCTGTCACGACGCCTCAAAGGGAGGGCATCCTCAATTCAATCTTCGCCGATGACGTGGCCGTCTCCCGCACGACTTCCCAAATCGGCAGCTGCACTACCATTCTCAGCATTCACCTCGACGACCCCAACAAATGACGCCTGTCCATTAACAAATCGAAAACGGTCGCGATCTTCTTCTCCAAAAGAAACCGCATCCCCCTTCAAGGCATCTCCAGCGACGGCCACCCCATTGCGTGGAGCTACTCCGCAAAATACCTGGGCGTCACCCTCGACCGCAAACTCTCCTGGTGCAGACACATCAATACCACACGGGGCAAGGCTCTCGGAGTCTTCATCGAACTCAAGCCCTTCTTCAACAAAAGCGTGTCACCAGCGACCAAACTTCGCGTCTTCTCTGTCATCGTAAGAAGCATCTGCACCTACGCCATCCCGATCTGGGGCGCGGTGAGTGACAATCCTCCAAGAATCCTCCAAGGCTGCTTAATGAGACCGCTAAGATCTGTCCTCCAAATTCCTAGGTACATCAGGTTAGGTTAATAATAATAATAATAATAATACAAATTCAAATTTGAAAAAAAAAACGGGGAGATAAAAAATCTCTACTACGCCACCGCACTTTCATATTATGTGTGTGTATGCACACGAGTTGCGCGTACGCGAGTGTGTGAATAAATCATTCGTTTCGAAATTGGATTGTTATACTGTACTTACAACAATATATTATGGAACACACACACACACGCCCATCATAATCTAAGCCCAGAAATAATCGCTTAATTTAAAGTGTGCGATAGAGGAGTTATAACGTATTGGATAATATGTACGTCACATTTGTGTACGACATTATAGTAATTATTGAAATAAATAGCGAAATCCGAGAAAACGCAATATTTTCGATGGTCGCGCGTGTATTATATTTTTCTCGTTTTATTTTATCACGCGCTTTTATATATTTATATTTATTAATAATGCCAAATAACGACGGAATTGTAATATTTCGTCAAAATTGGTAAAAACCAAATGAAATAAAAATATGTTATAAATTCATCTAACGTATATACAATGAACTGGTTTTCGTTTTTCCACCCGACACGATTATATTATTATAATAGACGAATGAAATTATCGTAAAATTATATGATCCACGCGATATATTTACAATTTATTGTTCGTATATTATTGGACTCGTAGATATTTTAATTCGTCTTGGACTATCGTCAAGAGAGAAAAATTGAATCGCATTTATTTATAGACGTATATTTACGACAATATTAAAAAAAAAAAAATCGATGTGGTCCAATATGGTTGATGTACCTACTCGTACAAATCAGTGGGGCTCGTTTATAAATCTTTTTCTTTTCGGTGTGTAGAGGAGGACTTAACACCTCCCCACGATAACGACAAAGCGTTAAGCGAAAGTCCGACTGCATAATTTCACAACGCTAACAACAGTCCGGTATAAATACAATGATATTGTACATCCGTTGTTCGGACCGTAGATCGTAGATTTTCTGAATGTATTTCTATGAGTATTTCCGTACAAATTCGTAATTTTAGTTATTTACAAATGTATTGTTCGTTCCCGTACGAAACGTATTGCGCTTGTATTACACCACAAGCCGTGTGTTCGTGCGTGCGAAAACAACTCCGGACTCTCTATATTATCCGGAACGGGAAAACAATATTTTTTTTTCTCGTCTTAAATTTGGCCTACAATGCAATCGTAAGACTTGGAGACGTCACGGAATCAGAGATTATATATAATAGAGATTTCTTTCGAAAAGAAGAAGATTTCTGGCAATTAAAACGTGCGAAAGTTTCAACAATCTATGGGTGACCCGTCGTCGGACGAGGGTTAAAACGAAAATTCCCCCGCATCAATCAATCGCGCGGTCCGCGGTGTCTCGCCGCCGCAACAGACGCGTCCTCCCTGCGCGCGCGCGCTTGTAGTTTGATCGAGTGGCGGCGGCTGTCCGATAAAAAAAAAGAAAAAAACCGCTCACAATCGTCCGGGTAAGCGACGATATTATTATATTCCCCGCGGACTCCTTCCAGCAACATGTCGTAATATTTAAATAACATTACACGCGCTCTCGTGCGTGTGCGCCGCGGTAATTCTCCGGAGACGTGTAACGCTGTAATATTAAATTATACGAACGCCGGGGAAGGACTGCGAGTACCGTCGGGAGGGGGGGGGGCTTTTACTAAAATCACACCGCGTAAAATTATGTATTTCCAATGCTTTTTAGAACAGATTTTCTCGTCGTTACCGCTCTTTTAACGTCTATAGTTTCCCATACACACACCGCATTTGTTTTATTCAAAGGGGGTTTGTGTGTGGCGCCCAGCTCGCCACCTAACCAAATAATTGTTGTCGTAAATTTACACTATTTTATAACCGTCGTCTCGATTATCGCAGCAATACATTGTGTATAGTAAACAACTGAGCCGTTGATCGTGTCCTCACAATTCACCGCGCGCGCGCTATTGGCGCAATCATTATCATCCCCACGTCCAAGATCATCACCACTACTTTTAGGTAAAATTTAATATTAAGTTTTCGACAGCAATAAAAGGTGTTGTTCAAAGTCATTACATATTGATTTCACTCCGGGGCTCCGATTTTTCAAAAAAGTAAATCGAGAGTTAACCGTTAAGATTTTCGCTCGACTTTTTACTAACTGCGGAGTGGCACAGTTCGCACACTTTTGGCCGCCGCCGCCGCCGTTGGGGAAGAAGAGGAGACATACTTGTTCCGAGTAACTGCGTCGATAAAAAAAAAGTATCTATCGGCCACGTGGTGCGTCCGACAAATAAAGGTTTTTTTTTTTTTTCATACCAACCACAACTTACGTACCAATCGAAACATTTTTATTTTCAATATTTATTTTAACATATAACGTTGAAAATTATTTATATTTATTAGGTATTATATTATAAATAATAAATATATACGTATAATCGTTGCCAGATAGATTGGCACGGCAGCAGTGGCGCGATAACTGAAAACCGGGAGTTCTATGTATTTGGATACATACCACAAATATGTATACAACACAATATATGACGTTTTATACTTAAATGCACAATTAAAAAAAAAAAAAAATTTGGTATAAAATATATTGTATTTTCTTTTATATTCAAGGATGGTTAAAAGAAAAAAAAGAAACATACACATAATATATTGTCCAATCCAAAATATATTTCCCACTTTCATAAAATCATAATAAATAATAAAATTCTTAGAGATAATAATATTGGAAGTACACATTTTTATTTGATAAAACAATTTAAGAAAATTCAAAATTTTAAGCGCGCGTATATGGTAAATATTAAAAATCCATGGCACCAATTACATGATTTGGGTATAGAGAGAGGATAATAACACAAATGACAAGCCTGAATTTTGTCATTCCAATGATAATAATTACAGCAGAAATGATGCAGATGTGTTTGAAAAAATTTAGCGATGGTAACTATGTCAAAATTGATATTGTTGGAAATTAAATACTGACATTAGTGCCTCTGCGGAGCAATACAATGTGTTAAACATAATAATAATTACTATTTAAAAATAAAAATATATTTTATTTAGATATTACTATAAAAATATAATTTAGTACATACAAAACAACAATAAATAATAATAAAATAATAATAATAACAACAACTTTGTATGATCAATCAGCTCGACTAAATAGATTATGAATTTACATAAATTAAAACAATTTAATGGTAAATGTTACTGAATGTAACTTGCGCCCCAAACATTAATTTTCTTTCACTTTTATCAAAATTAAAATCAAATGTATTTAATGATCATTGATTACAAGTATTTCTGAACTTTGTATCTTACATAATTTATAACAAATATTACTGTTTTCCTATTATCCTATACCTGTTAAGTAAAAAGTATTAAGAAGACGCTACACAGGTGTTTGTTGTCTCTGTCTGTCTGACGGGCAACATTAAGACAAATTATATACAATTTAAAAGACGAGTACTTTTTCAATATTTTATTGGGAACTGATTTTTGAAAATCATATTGACAAATTACTAATATAGTATAGAAAACTAGTGTATTTGGAAAATAATTAATTTCATAAAATATAAAAAATAAAACATTATTTTGAAAATCTAATTCCAACAAACATTGAAAAAGTTCTCATTTTTTAAATTGTATATAAGTGATGTCTTAATGTTTATTGTAGACTTTGTAGCATTTGAATTATGAAAGTAATATTTCGCTAAATTGTCTGTAATACAGACAGACACAAATGCCTGTGTAGCGTCCTCTTAAAAAAATGATTTCTTTTTTCGTTTATTAAGGGGACGCAAGTAACATGCAATTAAATATTATTTTGTATTATAGTACAATGAAAAAAAATGTTTGTTATAAATGATAAACTTGAACTTTTTACCACAAAACAAAAGTTAATTTAACGATTTTAGCTCCCAGGCGAATTTGTGACAAATTTTATTCTTGAATTATATATAATTTTTTAAAGTTACAAACTCTTATACAATTAGTTTTTTTTTTTTTTGGTTGAACATAGAACATTTGAAGTTTGGTATTTTCTAGTATTGTATTAAATAGATAAAAACATTACAAGTCAGTGCCTTGTTCCGTGGTTTAATGGTTTATTCCATTTCCATCATTTCTATTCATGAGAATATAGATTTGATACCATTGAGTCACTCTGAATTTTTTTGTATATTTTTAGCTTACAAATACATTTGTTTTTACTTGTTACCTTGTTACGTACAATAAAATAGAAGTTACTTTGAAAATAAAAGGCATTATACAAATTAATTTTTACAGATTCTTAAAAATATAAAATGATATTTTGTTATTAACATGTTGAAATGAAAGTCATTGAACACTGATAATTTCATTTGCTCACTTGACGAGCTCATATCAGATTTTAAACCAAAAATATCCAGTTTTATTATGAAAAACCACCTTAAGTAGATCACAGGTCATAATTATATAGATTATAATAAGTCACATTACAAAGTAATAACGAATGCTTTTGCAAGCTAAATGTGCAAAAATGTCAATAGAGCTTATTGGTATCGAACCCATATTCTAACGAATAGGGAACAAAAACATATGGCACTGAGTTACATTATATGAGAAATTAAGGCCGTCCTCCCACTAGGGCAACGCAACGCGATTTTAAATAAATATCGCCTGATAATCGTTTGTTTTATAAAACACGGATTAATATATCGGAGACTTCCCACTGATGCGACTACGACGCGATACGATAGCAACTAATCGCGCGCGACTAGTGCTGTCAGTCGCTTGATGAATAGTTGCCATTAAATCTCTTGGCATTACATACTCGTGTTTATATTATTATTTCATTATTAATATTATAATAGTATAATATAATATAATAATTATATAGATAACTATAATTATAAAATTATGTCGAAAAAAGAGTGTGTGTTAACTATAAACTTAGTTGAGGCTGTGGAAAAATATCCGTGTTTATATAATTACAAATTGGGTATGGATGTACTCCTTTTCCGTTTCTTATGGTTTTGATAATACCGGTATAATGCAATGGTATTGTTATCTTCAGAGGACGACATGTTTGCAACTGACCAATTCTAGTTGCTGAAACATCGTCTATACAGTGCAGAACTCACGAAATTAAATCGTACGATTATTTGCTAGGCAACTATTTTTTTAGTCGCGTCAAAGTTGTGTCGTGTCGCATCACGTTGCCCTAGTGGGAGGACGGTCTAAATATAAAATAATTTTGGTTATTTAATACTACAACATTCAAAAAACACTAACTTTAAATCTAAATTTGACACATAAAAAATAACTACATAAAGGCTTGTAACTTTCAAAATTATGCAACTGAAAAAACCCCATCAAAATCACCCGAGCTTAAACTAGAATTACGTCAATATAATACTTTTGGTGTAAATAAATAAAATATCTAAGATTAAGTTGGGAATTATTCTTTTTAACATGTGTACCACTGTATACTTTTACAAATTATAAACATTTAGACAATAAAAAAAATATAAAAAGTTATGCATAACACAAATATATATAAAAAAAAATTGAATACGATTATCATAATCATTGTCAATTAAAAAAAAAAGCCTATTTATTTATTTAGCCAGTGGTTATGTTATGTCATATTAATTAGTTTTTAGCACAACAATACAGACTAAAACTAAAATATCAAAAAAATAAATATTAATATGTATCTATAATATCTGTCTGTACTTTTATAAATAAGCATATAATAAAATTAAGTTTCATAAACAATTTGATTAAAAATAAAATAAAATAGTACATTGGCTATATTTACTTACCTACCTGAGCTAATTTATGTGTTAATAATAATCATGAAAAAAATATTTAAAATGTACACATATATATTAAAAAAAAAAAAAAAAATGAATAGAACAAATTTGATTCTTAGTAACTTATAATAACTGATCCCTTGTAACACAGTCATGCAAATATTCTTACAATAACACATGTTAATATGATTAATAAACAATAATTCAACAATTTAATTTGAGATCTATGTTTTACTTATCACACTTCAGGTGTTTCCGAAATAGATGAATTACCAATCGGTACAGCCATTTTGGGTAGTGATAGCTTAGAATGTTTAGGACTAGTCTTAGGAAATAGCACGTTGTTACTTTCACCAAACATTTTACGAAAACTGCAAACAGAAAACAAAAACGCCTCAAATAAATAACAGGTCTTATAGACATTGTATATCAATATATAATCATACAGTTTACGAATGCCTGATTCTGATCGTTTCCATGGTGCATCGTCAGGTTCTAGTGGTAATGGTCCTTGAACAGGTGCTTCTTCCTGTTCGTCGTCGGACCTAAATATAAACAAATTATAACTTATTACAGGGAAATGACAAATAAAAATATTGAAATTTACCATAAAAATTTAAACGCTTGTACACTTTACATAATCAAATAATTTAAATATGAGAACTAGCTTACTTTGGAATGTTAAAATAATTTTTTTCACTTTTATTTTAATTAATGATTCTTGTGTTTATTGATGTTGTTGATTTGATCTTATAGAAAGAAAAATCATTCAATATCTTTTACCATGCATAATTTGCAAAATATAAATATTTACACTAGCAATTATTGAAAAAGAGCAAGTCATAAGAATATAAGTGTTTCATTCCATACCCATCAGTATCAACATAGCACACATGAGTAACAGATTTACCTGCATGGGGACGTTATATCTGGTGAGGTTTCTGGGGTGGTGACAGACACTTGCGTAATTTCGGAAACGATCGGAATCCGAGTGGTGATAGGATTTTTTCGGCAACCGTCAGTTCTGGTGATACATTGTCGTAACAAAATTCTTCGTATCCGCGTTTCTTGCATTTTATCTTTGGCCTGGCTAATGTACAAGTTTACATGCACGAAGTAGTAGATTTGTGGTACACCAAACAAATTTTAAGCAAATTGTACCAGCGTGCAAATAGAAAATAAAAATGTGCGAATTTAGTGAAATGCAATACATGAATAAATAATTTACAAAGAAAGTAAAAGGGAAGTTATATTTAAAAATATGATAAAATACGTGCAAACTTTTTCAGTTAGTTTTTCTTTGCATAAAATTATTATTTTAACATTAAGCATAATGTTTATAAAGCAATTGAATCAAGTATCAAATATTTAAAGAACAAAAATTAATTTTACTTACGACATAGTTACTTGTTCTGGTCTGTACTGTAACAGTTCATCTTCAAGATCATTAACACGAGTTTTTAAATTATTACGTTCAGTCAAAATGTCTTTCAGTTCATTAGTAGTAAATTTCGGTCTATCTGGATCGTCTAAATCATATATGGCTTTATTTTTTAAATCTGGCATATTACTCTAGATTAAAAAAAAAATATATTTATGTATTATATAAACATTAAAAAAAAAAAAAAAAATGTGATATTAAAACAATTACTAACTCTGGACTTGGAGAGATCTTCATTTTCTTTTTGAGCCATACCAAACCTTTGCCTAAGTGATATAAATTCTTTCTGCTGTTTCTGAAGTTGGGAAAGAATATCAGCTCTTTCTTCGACCAAACTGCGACACTGCATTTGCGTAATGCGATGTTTTCGTCGCAAGTCTTTTAATGTCGCCTGTAGTCTTTCCATTTGAACAGTCAACTGTGTAATTGTCCAGAATTATTTAATGTACGATACAATAACTCGTTACAATATTGACGACTTACAGAATCAACTTCATTGCTTTTTGAATTCAGTTGATGTTCATAACTCCTAATATTGTCTCTCATTTGATCAACAGTATGACGCAGACGTTGAAGGGCTACAGTATCAACATCAGGACTCAAAACTTGCGCTAAAATAAAAATAACGAGAAGGTAAAAACCAAATATGAAAGAAAAAAAAAAATTACTTGTCGGATTGACAATCTTGTCTTTTTCCGCGGCTTGCAATGATTCAGTCAGTTTGCGGTTATCGTCTTGAAGTCTGGATACTGTAGTCAATAGTTCGTCATAGTCTTCACGCCACTTTTCTTCGATCTGTTCCATTTCCTATCAAAAATGATTTTACAGTAGAGAAACAAAACACGTAATAATGTAACATACACACATATTATTTGAGAACACTTAAGTAAACAGCTGTAAATATGTATACATTACCTTTGCATACTTGATCCTATCCTCGGTCTTCTCTTGTTTGTCCATTTCGAGTTGCTGTATGGTCACTCGTAAGTCGTCCACAACGGTGTTCTCGCGTTCATTTTTCATGGCCAACATTTCCATCTGCTCCAAAGCAGCGACCACTTTGGGCATCAGGCCCGTTATGGCGTCTGTACCGTACGCGTCTATGATAGCTTCGAACTCGCGTCCAATGTCTTGTGCAATATCGTACACGTCGACCACGGACAGGGTACACTTATTGTAGTTTTCCATTTTCATAGAGCCGAGGACGTGCAAAAGCATTTGTGGAATCACGTTGCAAGAATGAATGTGTTTATAAGTTTCTATTGTCTCGCAAGTACTCTGAGCACACCCAATCTATTTTCGGTTCGGGCAAACCCAAACAAGAAATAATAAACGAGATTCTCGTAAATAGAGACGACAACGATTGACATTTAACGCGGCGACAGGTATGGGTGGTGAGGGGCGCACGGAAATGCGTTTCAGTATCGACTTTTTATCTTTGCACGTCTAATCAATGGACCTGTTGACCTTTGAAACGTCTGAAATCTACCGAAAATCTGATAACGACAGCCGGCCCCAGCCGCGGTTTACGACACGGACTTCCGAGTGCTGGCTACACGTGAATTCCGGAACATTGCTATCGAAGATTTCCGATTTTAGCACCGGACTTTCGCCAAACGATCACTTCAGAACGACAAACCGATTATTAAAAACGTTTATCGTTCGTCATTCGAATTATCTCGAACTCGTATATGATTAAGAATGATATGGATGGTTATCATCGAAAAACTAGTTCACAAAAGGAAAAAAAAAGAAGCAAGTACGCCAAGAAATGGCGCGCAAAGAAAGACGTCCGTATAAATATTTAATATTTATATACTCTTTGGACGTCGTCGACACGTTCGTATGGCAACACTGTATGAAAGTAGCGACTACAGAGTCGGCCGCGGTAGTGGCTGCACACTACAGTCGCGACGTCACGTTCATTTCGTTTGCGTTCTGCTGTGGTGTCCTACAGTTCCTTTTCGTACGTGGACTGTTTCCATAGTTTTTTTTTTCATCCGTTTCCATCCCCTGTCGTTTTCAAAATGGTAAGTGATTTCTATGTTTATGTTGTCGTTCGTCTATCGCCTTGACTGTTTTTGGTTTTGTTTCGTACAAAAGTCACATCGTTCTCTGTATTCAGTGTACACTTGGAAACACCGGGTTCCACCATTTTTATGATACACGTTGTTTGTTCATTTCCGTTTCACATTAATTCGTACACTGTTTATATTTATCGTTTTTCAATCGTTACAATTACTTTCTCTTCGATCATTTCGTGTACAAATTTTTATAGGTAGAGCAAATTTCCATTTTACTGTCCATCGCGCACGATATTGTTTTTCACGTTCGAAATTTCCATGTTCGGTTTTCTTCACATACGTTTGCTGTAAACATCCAAGCGAAACGAAAGTGTACTTTTTACTGTAATCGTTTTTGATTCATCAACATTCGTGTAAACATATTTTTGTTTTGCTATTGAGAATAAAACTCGCCAATTCGATAAGCACACTATTAGAATAATATATCCTCGTGGTTTTATGACCTATTCACCTGCGTAAATGCTGTATATTTGTATGTACATTTTTTATTGAACGTGCAATTTGACTAAAAAAAATTTTGTCACGCTATAAATAAAAAACTCATTTTTTACTTCGACATTTTTTCAATGTAATAAACAATCTGAATGTGGTTTATTTGGGCATTCTCTCTAAACCTATTTCCTGACTGCTGCTCTGTCCAGGCTAGAACTGTACAGTCAGCTGGAGAGAACTGGCTGTGTTTGTACGTAAATATTGTCTACTACAAACACTAGTCGCGACAGCATAAATTGTATTTCTAGTGAACTGTATTGTCACATAGTTTTCATGACACGCACATCACATGTGTCTGTTTTATTTGTGTGCACGGCAGCAGTTGCACATGGCGCCAATTAATAATATGGCCAATCGCAGAATTATCAATTTGGTGATTTGACTGTTACAATGCCTCTATGCTTGTGGAAAACTGTTGGACCTTAGCTGATTAAAGTACAGATGTAAAATTAGAATGGTTTTTTTTTTAACTTCGTGTTTGATTAATTGGGTTAATTTCAATTTGATATCTTTTTTTTATAGTATTGATTTACTTGTAATATTAATACATATTTCATATATATATATATCTAGTCTCATCGTAAATTCAGTGCTCCTCGGCATGGTTCTATGGGTTTCTACCCGAAAAAGCGTGCACGTCGCCATCGTGGTAGAGTAAAGTCTTTCCCCAAAGATGACCCAAGCAAACCAATTCATTTGACTGCTTTTATTGGCTACAAAGCGGGTATGACCCATGTGGTCCGTGAAGCCGATCGTCCTGGCTCAAGTATGTCTCATTATATATATATATATATGTATTGTATTTATTTTCGTATATTATTATTTTAGAACTCAACAAGAAGGAAATTGTGGAACCCGTTACCATTTTGGAAACTCCCCCAATGATTATTGTTGGTGTTGTCGGTTATGTTGAAACACCATATGGTCTTAAACCATTGAAAACTGTGTTCGCTGAACATTTGTCTGAAGATTGCCGCAGACGTTTTTATAAGAACTGGTATGTTTGATTAATATTAATAAAAAAATATTTTTATTTTTTAGCCAATGATGATTTAGTTATAAAATGTTTACAGTTAGATTCACTGAACATTATGATGTCATTTTACTAGGGCGGTCTGAGGCTTAAAATATACATTATACATTCTGATTGATATCAATTCTTGTGTTTCTGTATAATTAACTACTTACCTCTCCTCTCCACTAGCGGATGAGAGTTAAACTTATGGCTGATCATTTCAAATTTTTGTTTGAATGACTGCTAGAAGTAGTTGTGTCTCCACTCGAGATTTTGTCTCTGATGAGGCCACTCTTCATTTTATGTGTCCTATCTTTAGGTACAAATCCAAGAAGAAGGCCTTTGTCAAATACTCCAGAAAATGGCAAGATGTAAATGGCAAAAAGCAAATTGCTAAAGACCTTAGTAAAATCGCCAAGTACTCCAAAGTTATCCGCGTTGTTGCCCACACGCAGGTAAAATAATTTTATAAATCGAATCTGTTATGTGTGTATAATACCGATGATGAATAATTATCAATACAGTTAGACACTGAATTCGTTTGATGTCACCCTAGGGCGGTCTGAGGTTTTCAAAAATTAAACTCTTATTTTCTTTGTTCATACGTATTTTTATTTAATTTTTATTTTATTATTTTTGAATAGATGAAATTGTTGAAAAAACGCCAAAAGAAAGCTCATATCATGGAAATCCAAGTCAATGGAGGAACTGTGGAAGAAAAGGTACAATGGGCTAAGGAACATTTTGAAAAGCCAGTGCCTGTATCGCACGTTTTTGCACCAGATGAGATGATTGATTGTATTGGTGTGACCAAGGGTCGTGGATTCAAGGGTATTGTATAAACATACATTTACAAACAAATGACATGTTAATGTATTAATGATTTAATTTATATAAATTGATTTAAGGTGTGACATCTCGTTGGCACACAAAAAAACTCCCTCGTAAAACTCACAAGGGTCTACGTAAGGTTGCCTGTATTGGAGCATGGCATCCGAGTCGTGTACAATTTACTGTTGCTCGTGCTGGTCAAAAGGGTTACCATCACCGTACAGAAATCAACAAGAAAATATACCGTATTGGATTAGGAATCCATACCAAAGACGGAAAGGTAATTTATTTTATACACGAATTAAATTAAAAATTGTAAATATCATTGGCTCAGTGATGGATTATCTTTGATAATCAAATGGTGAAAGGGCTGTGTTTTATCGCAACGTATATACCATTACATCATATATTAATTTGGCCCGCCAAACTTCCGAGTTCGGATTGTGGCTAAAGTTGGGCATTATTCCGTAACGTGTAAGAGCCCGTCGGGCAGTGACTTACTAGTAGACCATGCCTGGCATATTGTACATTGATTGAAGTTAGTCTTGGATTGAATGATGATAACGTATGATGTTTGCATTCTTGAAAATAATGAAGATAATACATATGCTGCCTTCCTACTGACAACCAAGACTCCAATGATAACTTAATTTTGTTTTCAAAATATATGTATAATTTGATGAAATAGTTTTACTATTTAGACAGGATATGGATCTTTAATATAGAGATGTATAAGCTGTCGCATCATAAATAAATTTAGCCCTCTAAACTTTGTTTAGATAGGTGCTGAAGGTTGGCATTATTCCGTAACATGCAAGAGTCCGTCGGACTGTGACTTGCTAGTAGACCATGCTAAGCATATTTATAATGAAATTATATTTGTAGATTTGATTTATATAAATTAGTCTAAAATAATGTTTTGTTTTATAGGTCATTAAGAACAATGCTTCAACCGAGTATGATTTAACAGAGAAGACTATTACTCCTATGGGTGGTTTCCCTCATTATGGTGAAGTAAACAATGACTTCATCATGATCAAGGGTTGTTGTGTTGGCCCTAAGAAACGAGTCATTACTCTTCGTAAAGTGAGTATAATTTATTTTCATTTATAGTTGGAAGGGGCAGAAGTATTATTTTGAGAAAACCAATGATGAATAACAGAGCCAATCCTTTGAATGTCTGTGAACTAATTGCTTTATCCCAATTTTTTGACTGAGGTTTTTTCTTTTAAAAATTTATATTCTGTGTTATTGGCCACAATATAAATAAATAATTATGAAAATAGCATATTTTAGAGCCAATATTGGATAAACAACTAATGAGTATCTATCACATTGATAGGACACAGGTCTTTATTATATGTTGGGAATTTTTAATATTCATGACCAATGATGTAAACATATTAGAGCTATTTATATTTTTGAAATACTCTATGATATTTAATGATAGGTCTGAGGTCGTGATTAAAAATAATTTTTTATTGATTAGTGTAATAATATGGCTTTTTATAATTATAGTCTTTGTTGGTGCATACCAAACGTGCTGCTTTGGAAAGTATTAACTTGAAATTCATCGATACCTCATCCAAATTTGGTCATGGACGTTTCCAGACTGTTGCTGATAAGGCAGCATTCATGGGTCCATTGAAGAAGGACAGGATTCGAGAAGAAGAGAAAGCTACTGCAGCTGCAAAATAATTGTACACTTTTTGTACAATTAATAAAAAATTAATCTTTAAAAAAAGTATATTCAGTTTTTTTATTTTTCCTTGAGATAAATAATGGAATGCTGTGAAACAAAAACAAGTCTGATATATTTTTAAATAATATTATGGTTTTGTATTAATTAATAGATTGTATTGAAATTCCCAATATATGTTTGGTATAAATAGTTCTCACTATATGGAAAATTGGATTTCTTTTTGTTTATGTCACGCTATGATGAGATTGTTTTGTATTATAATGTAAGATTAATTGGGTAATATCTTTAAGAAAAAGGAAGTATATGAATGACAAAATATCAATTTTGGTTTTTATTTTCGGTTAGCAAATCATTCCATATCAGAATAACAACTGAAAGTTAATGTTCACTACGTGTTTAAAATTATAATGAAAAAAATAGTGTATTGACTAGATATTCAAACCAAAATAATTGTTATTTAACTTATTATACATTTACATAATTACCTCTTATTACCTGGGCGAGTACATTTTGCGACTCAGATTGGTATTTATGATCTGTAAATACTTGTGCATTTTTATTCGAATACTTAACGTTAAAAATATGTTGTGGGACGGATTTATTAGTTTTATAGAACGATTTTTTAAACAACACCTCTTAAATATAAAAAAGAGGTATCCACTTATAGGAGATGACCTATACACAATAATTAAATTGTTAAAATGTGAATACCTATCATTTCAATGGTACGAGATTTTTTGATTTGATCTGTGTTGAATGCGTAGACTTTTCTAGTGGTTGAGGACTGTGAAGTATCCGAATCTTATACAAGCCGAAAAAGAAACCGTGGGAAATAAATCATCGGAAAATCAGTAATATGTATTTCAACGTTTCGGATGTTTTATAATTTCGACGGAAATACGATTCCGGACGAAAGAATTCACTACATTGAAAATGTTTATATAATTATTATATATTTATAATCAACGGTTCTGCATTCTTGTATTTCTTTTCGATAAAAATATGTTTCACTTAAAGTACACTCGTACTTTCTAAATTATATTTTTTTTGTTCAAATACTTTTCGCCTAAAATACAGTTCGAACATTTTAAACACTATCGAAATCGTTATCACTTATTAATGATGTGTGTTGCCTCCATTGGTGGTTAGTCAGTGTGCTATTTGAAGATAACTAATATTAACCGAAGTATCTTAATTCGCGTTATCAATCGGCGATTTTTATTCATTTACATGAGATAATTGATATACAGAGGGGTTATCCAATTTGATGATATATAATTTTTACTTTCATTGTTTTATATACTGTTTTTCTTATGATGTCCGTTTGTCGTTGTGGGAACGACTGAAAATAAGTATAACAACGTGATTCGAATTTTGACGGTTTTCTTAAAAAATCAATGTGATCGTTCACAAGTATAATAGAGATTCCCGTCATGCCAGCCGTTGAACTTTACGGAGAAGGTGAGTTTCGGGTTATCGACTTCTACGTCAACACGATAAACGGTGTTATGTGTATCGTTCAAAAAAAGAAAAAAATTAACTCTTAATAAAAAGTATGAAATTTGATAGTTTTTTTTTACCCTCCCACTTAAATCATATTGGAAATCGATTCACACGCGTGTTAACTGTTAGTGGGAGTTTCCTACACTTATGAATTTATTAAAACTTTCGTTGATTAAACTACAACTATTATTATTGTGTTTTTCGGAACTAACCATGCTGCCAATTATGGTCTGATGTTTCGGATCCATTGTAAGTCTTATTTTCTGAGTATTTAGTGTGCGTTTGACAGTCATGACTGCTACTATTAGTAATAACTTAACCTAACGTGCACTATGTACTCTGAAGATGGAACTTGCAATGATTATGAAACATCAGGCCATAATATTGGTGGCGTAGGTAGGAAAAACAATAATAATAATAGTATACTTATACAATTATACCGTGCAGTTGGTAGCCAAAAGTAGAAAATTTATATTCTTGTTTTCAATTTTTAATTACTACATATTATATATTTAATATAGCCTTTATTTTCATTATAATTTGTTCGAATATAGTCCAAAGTTGAATTTTAAACGGATATATGTTGAAAACACTGTTTAAACAGGACTTCCATTTTTATAGATTGACTTTAATTATCCAGTGCCAGCAAAGTGCTTAAGTACTTAAACTACAAAATTAAATATATTTAAGTATTAAATTTGATTTATTATTTTCCAATTGAATGACCCTGCATATTTGCAATTACGTACTAATTAAGTATTGTAATTAATTTCTTGACTAATACTAATTTATAATTAATGTGATCAAAGTTTTAAACAAAAATGTATTTAAATTTTTCATTTAGAATAAATTGATATTATTTACAGTAGGTACCTTGATTGTCTAAAAAAATTATTTAAAAAAAATTATTCACAGTTACGATTTTAATCCTACCTATTACTTAATTGTCTATTTGATAGCATAATAATACGGTCATTTTTTTTAAGAAAAAAAATTGAATATTAATAACTCAGATATTTTTATTGATTGGAATTAATATAATTATAAAACAAATATATAATGTGATATTCCTCTTTACTGAAAGGTCAGAACAAAATATTGTGTTTCCATCCTTTAAATCATATTTGTTAAATTAATTTTTTCACTGTAATTGATACGATAAAAAAAAAAGTAATAATAATTGTGTACATTATTATTTATTATTTATCACTGATTAATTACTATTTAATCAATTATTGATTTCAGTAAATAAAATAATTTATTTTATAATTCTAGGTACTTAAAATTTCTAATATTCAATTCATTGACTTTTTTTATCATTTTATGGTTTTGTGGTACAATATGGATACTCTTTACTGTATTCTAAATCCTCATATATAAGTTGTCCGATATATTATCATATAGTTTTGGGCTAAAAAGATGCTTAGAATACCTATGATATTTATTTTAAATATGTATTCTATGACAATTCTGAATGTTCAGATTGGTAACTCAAAAATTTGTAGAGGTCTTTATCATTATTTTGTGTAGAAATGGAAGTAACTGTGCAACAGATTTGTCATTTATTTTTAATAGTGGTTTTTAATTTGGGGTTTTCAGCATTTTAGAAATATATTTTCAGAAAAATTAAATTAAAATTTTTTTTTTATCAATTTCTATATATTTTTTGGCATTAAATAGTTTTGTTGATACATACACAAATTGTAAAACACTCATTGTTTAGTAAATATCATAATATTTAAAATTGAATAAAATAAATAATTTGTAAATATTGATGTTTTCGTGTAGATAAAGTTAATCAAACAATTGATTAATGATAATTATGAACTGAGTTTTTGGTAAATATTAAAGTTATTAAGAATTTGTTAATAATTTTACTGTTTAAACAATAATTATTTCATTTCATTAAAGAAATATTACAAATGGTTTTGTGTCTCAAATATTATATTAATTCTTAAAAACACATTTTTAAAATTCGTTTTGATATATATAAATATATATAACTTCTTATTTTTTACTCTGATACTTATATTAAATTGTAAGTAGTTTACCTAAATTAATACAATTTTGTTTTTTTGTTGGTAATTAAGGAATGTCACTAGACACCGATAAGCATAAACAGCAGCAACATCTTTCATTGTTGAAAGAAGAATACGTTAAGCTCCAAGCTTACTGTAATGAGTTGGAAAAAAAACATGCTACATTAGCTGCAACATACGGTGATTGTAATGACAAAAGTTTTGTCTCTAGACTGTTGAAAACAGTGACAACATTGTATAACAATACACTTTACAGGTGTTATTTTAGTAACTTTTTATTTGTAATGTTTATATTTATTTTTAAATATTTATTTTTCAGTGATTTAAATATAACATTGGCTAATGGTGATGTTCCAGCCCATAAATTTGTTTTATCATCGCGAAGTGATAATTGGGGTGTTCCGGATTTAACTGAAGTTAATGATTTAAGTAATTATTATTCAACATGCATTAAATATCGATTCTTCTTCTTCTATTCTTATGCCTCTATCCCAACTATTTGTGGTCGGCTACTTTTGTCCTAAACTTCCACTTGATGCAATCTCTCACGTCTTCCACGTATACACCAGCAGTCTTTATATCACACTCAATCGCATTCAACCACTTCTTCTTCTTCCTTCAACATTCATTTCTATAACCATTCTCACTACTTATACATTTTCTCTTTTCATAACATAAGTTTATTCTCTCTCATCTTTTCCACAATTGACACTACTCCTATGCTTCTTCTCACATATTCATTTCTTATCCCATCTTCTCTTGCCACCCCACTCATCCATTTAAGTATTCTCATCTTAAATGAGTTACACTCATTCTCTGCTTTATTTTCTTGTCCACCGCCCACCATTTTGAAACATACAACATAGTTGGTCGCTTTACACTCTTATAGAACTTACCATTCTGACTCATTGGAATTCTCTTATCACACAGAACATTAGACACTTTATCCACCTTAAATAGCGATTACATTTTTATATTAAATAATTTCATTTAGATTGGACCGAACTACCCTTAGATGTTGGAAAAGCCCTACTTAAATGGATATATACAGATCAAGTAGATTTTTCAAAAGGTGATAGTTTCACTTTAAGTCTAATGAAAACAGCAAATGCATTCATTTTAGATGATTTAGTTAACAAGTAAGTATAGTAATTTTTTTAAATTTTGTCATATTAATGTGTATATATTAAATATTTGGTTCGTATAAATGAATTCAATTTTTATTTTTAAATTTTAATTAATTTAACAAAATTTAATTGAATTTTTTAAAGAAAAATTAAAAATCATGATGAAAATACATAAACATTTTTTTCAAAATTCTAAATTAAAGAAGTTTAAATAAAGCTAAGTTTACTGAGTTTTATATAATTTTAATTGCATATAAAACGAAAAATTTATTGAATTTTAAATAAACCAAACAATTTAGCATTTCTATTTAAACAGCATTAAATAAATATCAATTGAAATATTTTATTTTTATTTTCTGATCAATTTGTTATTTTGATTTGGTAAATATCTTTTAATAGTCAAGAAAAATATTGTAAAATTAAGTTTTATATTTTACAAGATGACATTTAAATGCATACAATAAAAACTATTAAAAATATGCAATATAATATATGTACTGAATTTTACTATTACAAAATTATTTTAAAATTTTTATTAAATTAATTAAATTGGGCACTATATATTATATAATTTATTAATAATCATTTATTAAATAAAATATCAAATTTTTAATAACAATTGTAATTAATTTTTTTCTAAATTATATAAAACATGTTTTTTTTTTAAAAAATTATGCGCCAACAAAATTATTTTATATTAATATTTCTAATTTATATTGTTAATAATTATTTCAGATGTGAAAAGGCACTTATGGCTTCTGTGAATGTTAAGAATTGTGTAAAATTCTATACAACTGCTGATGAAATTGGTGCCTATACATTAAAAGACCACTGTTCTAGTTTAATATCAGCTCATTGGGTAAGATTTATATAAAATTACATGTTCATTAACTTTGCAAAAATTAAAAAAAATATATTAACATACATTTTGGTAAAAATTGCATTAAAAATAATAAGTGTCAGTTTCTTTAAATGTATATATAGATTTATATGTATTTTGTATATACATATTTACTGTTTTATACTTTGCAAAACTGTAAAGTTTAATATAATAATAAAATCTAGACATTATTTAAAATTACCAATGTAAGATAAATGATGCACTATTCTTTTTTATTATAAAAATAGTTTTTTTTTATCATACAAACAAAAATTTAACTGTTGTTTTTTAAAGAAAATATAATATTATTGTAATGTTATTCAATGTCAAAGTTATATTTTGGAATATAATTATTCAGAAAGTATTGACTAAAGATGTTTTAAAATATACTCATTTTCTTGAGAAATGTATTCAAATTAATTATAATAGTCTAGACATGTATTATTGTTTACTTTTTATGAAAATTAATATTTAAAATGGCCTTGATCTCATGTAAATACTCATGTTATTAAATATATCAAAATACTGTTTATTTTTTTTATCATAATGGAAAAATATAACGGAGAAAAAAGCGTAGCCACTATTGTGTTTTTATTTAAATTTTAAATGCAGAATTTGCATTTAGAGCAGGTGTTAGATTGACGCAGAACAGTTGAGATATTTTAAAACATTTATCATAATTGTGTGTTTGTATTTATATATATAAATATGTGTGTGTATGTATGTATGTATCATCTTTCAACTTAGTAAAATTTATATTTTTATAAGAAAATTATGAATTTTGAATGTCCTTGTATTAAGTGTGTACTCAAATAAAAATTTAACACTTGTTCAAAAATATTATGTTAAACCTATATATTTATAAATAGCGAAATAATAAAATATTAAGTACATTAAAAAAAGTCTATATTTAATTATAACAGTATATAAAACTTGTGAAACCTCGGTCTTTAGGATATTTGTATCAAATGAAATACTTACGTATTTAAAGATAAACTGTTATTCTAATTTACTTTTAAAATATTTTTAGGATGATTTTACTAGTGAAGATTTTGCACATATGTCAGCACAATTTTTGTACCACATGTTCAAGAGTAAGACCAAGTACCCTTTGCATTCTGCTGTTCGGCTCAGAAGAGAAGACGTTGTGTTCTTGTATGTAGTCGAGCATAATTCTCAGGTATGTACTTGTAATGATACGTTTCGCTAATAAAATAGTTTAAATGGTAGATAAAATAGGTTTAATTAAATTTAGTTTGAAGGTAGAATGTATTTAAAAACCCTATGCATTTTTATAAAACGTTAATTTGATTTATTGATCAATGTATATTTTTTCCATGCACAATATGGACAAGCATTAAATAACAAAGTTTGTATTATTTAGTTTTTTTGATTATTTGACATTTTTAACTTGTTAATAACAACAACAATACATTTTTCGAATAAATTATTTATTAATAATAATTATAAATTAAATACTTTTTCTTTATAATTTAAACAAATTTTACACTATTAGCTATTGTCAGTTACTATGATAATAACATTGTATAATATTAATTTCTGGACCTAGTATCAACAAACTTTTTTCAAATTAATAAATATTTCGCATATATTTCCATAGGAGTAAATAACAATGATTTATCATAACTTACGTATAATTATGTGCCATTTAGTAATAATACTATATATATATAGACTAGGTTTGGATTTGTTTGAAAAAAAATCCATTAAATATGCAACAAATATTTACACTTATTAATACGTAAACATTACTTACTTTTTATTACACAATAGTACATTATACGATTTATAATAAACTTATTAGACAGACTAAACACATTTATAGATAGGTATATTTAAAAGATAACGAAATTTTTATGATATTTTATACTCGAATAAATAAAATTGAGTTAAAAAAAAAAATTAAGTTAAAATTAATTACATGATACAATTGGTGCATATTTAAAACATAACAAATCTTCAACTGACAGTTATGTGTCACATTCAATACGTTTATGTCATCATATTTAGATAATTCAGTATAGGCTTCATTACTCGGAAGTCATTAAGTTCCTTTACAGTTTGTAATATACATCATTTGTATAGGCATAGATATGATTTTATATCATTACTAATAATTGATTAAAATTAAATTATGTGTTTATAAAATTGCTATTGCAAATACAATTTGAACTAAATTTCTACTATTTTAATGGATATTGTAGGGTATGGAATACTTATGCAATTTTTCAGAAATATGCAAAAACTTAATATGCAAATCTGAAAAAAAAAGATTAATCCATAATATTTTTATGAAACGTCAACACTTTAAACCCATATATTTTGTATAAGTGAGCTGTACAGAAATATGCATTTGCACAAAAATTCGAGCCCTAACAATTACTAATTAATGTACCGTATTAATGTTCGTTTGTTATTTTATTTATTTATTTCATCCATATAATAATTTCTTTTGGTGATGTAGTAATACATTATATTTATTTAATGTTTATTTATATATTTCATTTTAGAGTTGCCAACTATTAAAATGTAGGACAGTGCCGGCATTAAGTTTTGCCGAAGCCCTGAATCTTGAAATGTAAAGAAGTCATCAACCCGTTTATTAATTTGCTAATTGAATCTCGGATCTTCTCTCTTTCGCTGACCATTGTATTTTTTGATAATTTTTTTTTGCTTAAAGCTATCTTCTCATGAACATTAAATTATAATGTCTATGTATTAAAATGTAGTAGGACTGTCTTACATAAAGTTTTAAGTGCTTTTGGATGTAGGACAAATCAAATAAATATAGGACTGTTCTTTCTAGTGTAGGACGGTTGGCAACCCTACTTCATAATTTTTTTTTATCTAACAGTATAATTAGTTGTAATATTGAAATTAAAAAAAAAAAAATTTGTAGATATTATAATTATTTATGCGTACTTTTAAAATCCATATGAACGTCCACTAATATTTTATTAATTGATTATAATTAGAGAGTCAGTTTAGTTTTGGAAATCATAAAAGGTTTTTTTTTTTCAATGTTAACAATTTTAATGTCAAGGATTTGTTTGAAAAAAATAATAGACGTACATCATATTGAAAATATTTGTTTAATGTGTATTATTTTACAAGAGGAATTATACCAATTGTTTATGTTTATTTACATTATAATTCGATTAATCATTGTTGTCTTGTAATAAGCATGAGATATCTCTTGTGTAGAGTCAGTTATACGTTTGTACGTAAAATACATATCATAAAAAATATAGCGTACATTATATAGAAATATATTTTAGGAAAAAAGTACATTCAGTGTATGTGTACTACTTAACACTAAAAATAAACACAGCCAAATCTTGTTAAAAACTAATTAAAAGTACTCTCGTTAAAATTGCATTAATTACATATAGTTTTTTTTTTTTTTTTTATAATTGATAGATACGTATAAAATATAATATATATATATTTATTTATTTATGTTGCAATAATAATAACTTTAGTTTTAACATGGTAAAAGAATAATTAAAAATGTAATAAATTATAACGATAAGATAACAATGTACATATTTTGAAGACGCAGTCCCAAATTATAAATATATTAATAATAAACGTTGCTTGACTCCATATCATTTTTTTTTTTTTTTTTTTGTTTTTCGCTATATATTTATATACAAGTATAGGCTTTGTACAAATATTGGCTAAAACATTTATGTATAATCTGCACATTATTATTAACACCGCGATGGGGGATGAGGTATAGATAGGTTTTCGTGTCACGCGGGTTGCGTGTGTGATTTCAAGAACCTCATGATGTTGTAAATGATTATGACGGCTATCGTGTCCGTGTGATTGGAAAAGTTCGCCGTTTGTTTCGCGTTGTTGCAAAGGTTGTCGTCGCAATAGCAGAACGTCGTGTCCGGCGTTCTTAGCTCGTCGTTACCGGACATGCATCCATTTCTATACGCGTCGTACTCCACCGCCGACTCGGTCCTCCACTTGCCGTTTTTGTATATCTGATAATCGTATTTTTGCGGCGTACACCCACGGACCGTTCCTTTGACGATTTCTTCGAGAAAAAAAGAATAAAGACAAACGGCTTAATCGAAACGATTTAATAATAACCTCGTGGGTTTTCATTAAAAAATTATACAATCTTATTACTTCCGTCTTGTAATTCGAGTTGATACGATTTTTTCATGCAATACGTCGAATTTGGACAGTGGACTTTGTAATGGTCGGACGCGTCGAACATCGAACACAGTTTGGCCGTCTTGTTCAAGTACGGTTCTGGTGGATGTATCGTACACTCGTAGCAATCTATTTGACCGTTACTCGCTGTGAAAACACAAAAACATTAAATAATTACATATGTTGTTGTTGTTATTATTATTGTTTTTTTATTTGTTTTTTTTTTCTCAAGTATTCTAATATTATTCTATACTTAAACTATCAATAACTTAATTGGAATAAAACCAGTAATATCATTTCGTGTATGTGATTGGTCGCCAAATGTGTGTGTGTGTGTATAAAATAGGCGTATGGTTTTGGGCCAGAACAACGTTTTATTTAATCCAGTCCGTGCGTGTAAATTATAAGTATACGATTATTATTGAACACCGATACTAATAATTGTTCTTTCTAACATTTTCCGTTAATAATCGCGTTTTTGTAATGAAATAAACTCATCACAGGTCTGCAGAACTATGTCTACCCGACGTCCGTTAGAAGTGATATTTTTTGTGATTAAATTCGTACTTTAAAATTTTCGCGATAAATTTAGATGCAATTTAGTTGTGATTTACGAAAAAAAAATTCTTTATATTTCCACACGCGGAACTCGTGTATACAGGTAGTATATGCGTTTTACACGTTCCACACAAACAAATAGTGCGTTGAAATATATGGTATCGAACTCGATTTTATAAGCTGGTAAATAAATAAATATATATATATATATAGAATTAGGATAATATGTGTTTATTTTGTAAAGAGATTATGAATATAATATGTTAAATACGTTCAATAATAATTCATATTTTTATAGTGTTGTACACCACGTCGTGTTATAAAACATGACGTGTACACCATAAATGGGATTTTTATTTTATCGTTATTATTACGATAGAAACTTGTGTTTTATGTAATTTGGTAATCCGTTTATGAAGTATTGTAAAAATAAATGTCGTATTGTCTCAGTGTATTTCGTTGTTGCTCGATTTATCGGTGGTAATTTTATATTTACAATTATAATTACTTTACTGTCAATTCCCGTATAAATTATTTAGACCTCGCGCGGGTTTGTCGAAATTGCCTTTGTCGCATTTTATTTATTAAAAAAAAAAAATAATAATAATAATAAAACGATGTTTATATCATTTATTGTTGTGTGTCACGAAAGAAAATTCAGTCGTTTATATTTTATATTATTTATTCATTTGTCCGTTAGTCCTTGATGTTGACTGTGCCGTTGACTAATACCGTTTTCCTACAATAAAGTCGAATTCACAGCTTGAAATTGAGGTTTTTTTTAGATAGTGATCGATCGATTCGACTTTACGAATATTTCGTGTGATAATCATAGTTTTACGTAGTAAAATTTTGTTTTTTTTTATTTTATTTAAAATTTCAATTTAATAGCAGATTTCGCGTTCTCTTTAAATTACGTTGTTTAAAACAGAGTAGTATACCTAACGTCTGTTTATAATGTTGTGCGTTAATAATTATTTGCCTATAAAGTATTCAATTGTTTCAAGGTTAGACTTTTGTTTATTGCTGCATGTATTATAATCTTATAAAAATCGTCTTTTTAGGTATGAAAAAATTAATTTTTTTTTTTAGACACCTACGTAAATATTATAAAAATCTCGTTGTATTATTGTATTCCGTGTGTACGGTAAACTTACAATAAAATAAAATAAAAAAAAAATCAATTAAAACGTTTTAGATCACCATGACGACGGTTATGTTAAATGTAAATTATATAATGTGTATCGTTGATAAATCGTAATCTTCGAATGATTTTTTTTTTTTGCATTTAATCGTTTTTAACGAAATTTCTGATAAATCGATTTCCTTATATAGTATTACCACCATCCGTTATTTTATTATCAAAACTCGAAAACACAATAACGCGAACGCGGACATCGTATAATTACGAAATACCGCGTTATTGTAAATAGTTTTATTAATGTATAAGACGTCAATTATAATTTAATTGACGGCCGTGTCGGATCGTTATTAAATATTAAATACACAACGACATATAAATACGTATTGTTACAGAGTGGGGAGGTGGGGTCGGAGAAAAACGATTGTGGAGGACCGGAAAAAAAAATTTAAATACTATTTGAATAAAATGTGTATTTGTTTTTATAAATTAGAAAAATAGATTAAATATCTTTATTATATTTTCTATTGCGTGTGAAAACCAGCATTAGAGAAAAATATTTTTGACGTTCCCTCCCCAGTCGTCTCTCATCGTCTACGGGGGGACCAGATGTCGAACGCGGGCCGCCTGTTGCCGGGGACTCCTGTACTATATATAATATTTAATATTTTTATTAATTATTAGGCATTGCAATAAATCGCGATCGAGAAACACTGTCCAGGGCCGTATTACCGCTTAGGCTGTTGCTTGGGGCGGGAAATTTTTTTTTTTGATATGACCCAAAAACTACGTTGAGATATTATTTTTAAATATAAAATTTATATTTCACACTGTCCGTGGGGGGGGGGAGTGGAAACAATAATACACTCGTCGACGATCATTGACAATAAAAATATAATAGCCTAATATAACGTCGAACGAAAATGTTTTTGAAAATTCCGCGTGAACTTGAGCGATTCGTTAAATTATGATTTTTTTTTTATATACGTATATATACTGTTATTTCGTAGAACAGTACTACTTCTACTTACTCGTCACCGATATCAACAACACGTAAATTGCAATATTAGCGGTGGTCGCGAAACTAGACCGAAATGACAACAACAGGGTCATCGTTTTTCTCTCTCTCTCTCTCTCGGAATCCGTTTTTCTATAACGGTAAAAACGCGCGTCAAAAAAAAAAAAAAACGAATCGATTTTTTTTAGCGTTAAAAATAACACAACCCACGTTGTGATTGTCTGCGAACACTTTACATTATTACACCAAAACTCCGCGGTCCACTTTTTTTTCTATTACAACGACATACGAACACCAGTAGTACACGATAATCTTTACACACCGTTGTGTGGTGTAATACCGCGCGCGTTCGCTATGAGTCTTAACGACGGACCAACTGTACCGCCGTTGGCCGCCGGACTGGGCTTAAAACGAACGGATTACGCGTTCTCGCTCCTCTGCGCGGCACCGCGCTACACCGGAAAAACCGTTGGACTAACTGTGACGACGACGTTTGGTGGGAGTGTTTCCGACCGACCACCACACGGCTCGACACACTGTGTAATCGGTTTCTTTTCTTTTTTTTTTTTGATTATCGTTTGTCGACGGAGCACACTGGTCTACTAAACACGCGCCGTACGTTTATTTCGGTTAGTTTTTCGTTTGTTTTTTGTTTTTCTTTCAACAAATCCGTAACGAAAAGGCCAAAAAAAGCTCTTCAGAACGCGTATGGTGAAAATTGTCGCCGAGCGGACGTAGTTAATATCTTTTGATTCGCGCGACGTTCTACAGAGAGCAGTGGCGGCGCGGCGGTCGAACCAAGGGGACGAGATGGATTGATCGTCTCCCCGTGACCTTTTTGCCTGCTGTTATACATTATTTTTAACAACATACCGTTTATTACTTATTTTATTAATAATTAAAATACATGTCTTCAAGTTGTGACTAATGTTTTCAATGATCAATGTTTATGTCGAAAAATCAGCCTCATCCTCTCCTCTCGTGGCAAAATCGTTTTCCAGAGAGTGAGAGAGAGAGAACGGTGGAAATTTAATTGTTGAACACGAGAATCACGTGTTTCTAAAATATAATCCATAATATTATTAATTAAAGAGACCAATTTGGACAAACGCGTTTTGAACATTGCGTAATGCAATTCTAATAGGTATTTCTGCACGGTTATATAAAAAATGTCAATCGAAATGCCCGTTCGCTTTCGTCGCGGTGTAATCTGTCTACGCGTGAAACAATATATTGTTGTTGTTTGTGCTTTTTTCTTCGTAACGCGTTTTTGAAATCTTAAAAATGATTTTTTTTTCTTCATTTATAGAACGTATTTTTATTATTTCGATTTTTTTTCAAACATTATAAAAACGATTAAAAGTGAAAATGTCTACTTTTTTAATAATAATAATAATAATTGTTTGTACATAGCTTAAATGTTTTGTTTTATTTCCTTTATTTGATTATATTTATTTATTTATTTATAACCACCTAATAAGTATACTATGCATATAATTAACACACAAAATTTGTATTTTTCGATACATGTTCCATATATTGTAAATATATATATTAATCACCGGTGAAAAATAAAGTTTACTCAACCGCAGTGACTAATAATAAACCCAATCATTTTATACGTCATAACCCGCAGTGCATTAATCGCTATTATAATAATATATAATCTTTGTTTTTATACAGCATCCACAATATATTTATAAATATAAATATTATATACTATAATTTTACGCAATAAAATAATAATAACAAAACTTATACATAAATGCGAATCGTTTTCCGATTGTAAATAACAATTCTTATTTGTTCATTTATATAACGTATTTTATGTGTATAGTAGGCATATTTTATAAAAATGTATCGTACACACATTACTCGTATATATATTTTTTTTAAGCGAATAAAAATATTACAATTTTTTAAAGTACATATTTGACTTTGTTAAAGTATTCATTCCTTTCTCTTTTACGAATCAAAAGAAATTTCATAAATTTTTATTGTTTTAAATTGCGGTTATACATAATATATATATATAACTTATGATTAATTTACACGTGAATAGCGAACATTTTAAGTATGGGAGTTGTGGAAAGGTTTTACGTTTACGGAAGTTGTTGAAATTATATTGTTTTTTTTTTTATCGATTTACATATTTTACACAAATTGTCACACGTCACGGTTTTTATTCGAATTAATGTTGGTGTGCTGCAAAAGAGTTATAAATAACTGAACAAAATTTTAACGTCATTACGGCGGCGGCGCGCGCGCGTTTATGTGTCGTGAATGAAAAAAAAATATTGTAATTTTATTTTTGTTCTCGAAAATTAGAAAACTTAAAAAAAAATTCACCGCTATCCGAACCGGATTGGTGATTGCTGGCCGCGTCTACTTTCTCCGAAAGAAATGAAAGAACTCTCCGCGTATAGTTTAATGATCTCGCAGGTCTTGGTGTACGCCGCGAAATGAGGTCAAGATTATTATAAATGTTCACAAAGATATATTATTTATATTATTTTGTATGTCCTTGTACACGAGTTATCCGATGATATTGAGCGTACGGAATATTATTTATGTATTTTACATATAATATGTTGTTCGACCGCGATTATATTCGGAAACTGCGTTTTAACTTGACAATGAAATCTCCTTCGTTAGCGTAACGTGAAATACACCGTTGAATCTACGGCTCAGAGCCGTAGTAATGATGAGACGGCATTTGCCTCAGTCGTCAATGCAACGGGGGCGCTAAACCTTGATACATTTTTTAAATTAAAATATTTGTCCGTCATATTAACAGGTAGCATTTGAAAATGTCTTACTTTTTGATGGAAAGGGGAGCGCATATTGTCAAACTTGCCTCGAGCTCTCCAGAAGAGCTTCTTACGGCTTTGAATCTGCGTCTTATACACATAATGTCTTATTATTATCATCTACGCGTTTGATTCTGTTCACTTAAAATTGATATCGGTCATTACGAATATTGAATTATCCGTCTGTTTTAAATTATTATTTGCGATTTATTTGTGAATCTAGTTTATTTGTTTGGTGTATATTAAGTTTTTCTCTTTTCCTACATATCCTATATAATAATTTTTTTTTTAACTTTCTTCTATATACATAAACACATTTAAAGTAATAAACGCATATTCATCGTATTTGCCATTACTTTTGTGTAACGTGAAAAACTATTTCAGGTTCGTTATTTAAAAAAAAAAAATGTATAACATTTATTATTGGAGATGGTGAATTGTGCACGAGTCTAGTTACAGCACGCGTCATTCATAATAATCACGCGTTAATGAAATGTGCAAATAGGACGAAACAAAATAATTAACATTTTTTTCATATAATTAAATATATTATATGAATAATACTCGTAAACTGTGTGCGTGTATATAAATATGCACCATCGTGCCTATTTTTCAAATTTTCTTATTCTGCGTGACATCCGACTTTACTCCATATAGTTTGTATACGTATATTTACGTTTCCCTTCTAATGTAATTTAATCATTTACATTACATTGTTATCCACTTAAAACATTCGGAGAATCTTTTAAAATATAATATCCCCGTCGGTCACGAGGGAAACAACAATAACGTTGATTACAAGCTTCGTGTATCGAACGTTCTATTTGAGTGAAAAATCATCTCTTACATTCTCACAAATAATTTTTGTTCATCATTTTTCAACACTTATTTGAATTTTTGAAATAAATTATGACTTATATAAATGTTTTAAATTGTGTATATGTGTGTGTGTGTGTATATATATAAGTATATACGAGTATATTTAAAAGAAATTTATTACACAAATTTTTGTAATTTTGTTATAACGTTACATATATTTAATTCACCATGATTTCATTTCTTCGAGAAATTTACCATTTTGATTGTAATTGTATAAATTTGTATTATTGTATTTAATTTAATACTATTTATATATACACAGTGTTTTCAAACAGTTTTCTCGGTATAGTGTATAAGTTTAATAAAATATATACTAATATTCGGTTTTCCGTTGGTTTAATTATGAATGCGCGTTAACTAAAATTTAGCAATATGTCGGTAAATTTATGTTATTGTTGTTTATTATATATTCAAACAGTATTGTACTTATTTGGTTGTACCGATTATGTAATACGCTTAATATATTGCGATATTCGTATATTATTTTATACATATTGTTCAATATATACAACAATATCAAAAAAGTATTATTATTATTATTTGTTATATAATTACTTAAAAATTCAAAACGTTACTTAAATATGATTCTTTTTTTTCGAGTGGATTACAACCTTCAATACCAGTTCATATAAATTTGCCACCATCCTCTGCCACTTCTCTTTAATGTATTTCTGATCACATTACATCGACATCTTTTTTAACTTAAACATGATTGTTTTCCTGTGTATTATAAAATATTCTATATAGTATATTTGATAAATTTCTGGCGATTTTAAATTGAATAATTTTCAAAAAACGCAATCGTAAAACGTGTTATATTTCGTAAATTATTTTCTGTGATATAATAAAAAAATGTTAAACATACCCTATCCGGTATAATATATGCGCGTTGTGTATTATTTAATATTTTAGTGCAGCAAATCGTCGAAAATATTTGCTCATGTATAATACTTGTAGAACTGGTATTTTAACACGATTTAAATAAAATATTGTAAAAGAGAAATTCACAGAGATAAAAAAAAGTGAAAATATATAAAAACTTCTATTATAATAGATAGGTATTACGCGTTTACCAGCGTCCATTTTTTTTTTTTATACACATTGTGAACACATTTCCAATATGTAATTGGATATTATTTAGATTCATATACTATGAAAATTTTAAATTTACCTACTTGAAGAAAATTTTAAATTTAACTTTTGTTTTATATATTATTTATAAATATTACAATATCGTTTGACACGGTGTATTTGGAAAACTTTTCAACTTTATGAATAATTTTTGTTTTTGTTGAAATATATATTTATGTATTCAATATTTTTCGATATAATATATCGTGTATATTATATATATATATATATATATATGCATGTGTGTAATGTACGCGGTGTTCATTTTTATACAATGTCAATAATATCTTCAAATTTTCTAGAAGTTTACGTTAAAATCGATATTGCTGTATATAAGAAGTCGATTCTGCAATCGAATAATCAATAATTATATTATGTATTTATATACATAATATGTATTTATATATTATATCATATTTTCGATTCTCTGTTTTAGATATATAGTTTTTGTCGATGATCTTCCGAATTTGTTATATTAATCATTATAACGCAGTACTTATAATATGTTAGTTATTATGTGGTAATTTTTGAACTAATAATAATAATAATAATTTATTGCGATATTCCATGGAAACTATTTTTAAATACATTTTGAAGATTTCATTTTGTTGTTAAACGGAAATCATAAAATATTTATTGCGGACGAATCACTTGTTGACGACTATACGTATAATTTATATCGCATACTTCTTTTCTCTGCAATAAGTTGTTGTTAAAGATAGTTTTTTTTTGCAAAATATATTTTATTATATATTACAAATCATCAGAAAACCTTACACTTCAGTATTTATTGTTATGAACACAATTTAAAATGATACCGAATTCTGCTCCGATCTTCGACCGTTCATTAGAAGTATAACTATGACTTTGTGTATAGTAAGTGTGCTGACCTAAAAAGTATAATTTATAGAGTCGGTCTTCAACAACGGCGATGGCACCCGAGTCGAATTTATTTTTAATGATATCGCATTGACTCTGAAAATAGTTTATATATAATAACGGGTTATGACACATTATTTTAATTTTTAATGGTATACTGTTTTTCTGCGGACGTATACGTAAAATTAGAAAAAACAAAAATCAATTTATTATTATTATTTTTCTATACGCAATTACTGATGTAGGTATTATTAATTCGAAGGGGTGTCGCTTGTGATTGAAAATATATTTTATACATTTCGTTGAGATTCAATTAATTTTTTTTTTGTGAGATATAAATTTACCATCGCATAAAACAAACGCTTTCTCCCGCCAACTTAAATTTTATTCGAAATTATGTTTTTATACGTACAGTATCTGAGTCGAGATGGATTTGTTTCTTTTGACATATTTATTTGAATTTAAATTTATATGTTTTATACATATATTATGTGTATATATATTTATACGTTTAATTTTCCTAATGGCAACAAAACGTCTACTTTCGTGTACCACAAATAGTAAATTGGACTCGCGTGTAACAAATAATATAATGATGACATGATGACCATTAAATATAAAAAAACGGTCTCTATAACGGGAATTGTATAGTTGGTATGTACGCAGGTAACACCTATTAGCTTCGTGTAATTGACAGTGAAATCTGTAAAACGAAGACTAGATCTAAAAATCTATGCAATGGTCGTGTAAGGAATTTTGAAATGTCTATTTTATATTGTAGGAGAAGGAAGATAAAGTTCAATAATGTACAAAAAGAGTGTTATGTTTAATGTTTATGTATCCATATTTTGTACTTGTATTTTATCCTATCTATTTATTTAAAATCGTTATTTCCTTTATAGAATTCTTCAGAAATTATTTTGTTTTTTCTTCTTTTAAATTGGTTATCATAAAAAAAATTGAATATGTTTTCTATTTTAACATGTTTTTTTTACTATTTCTATTTTATTGTATAACTGCGCATTATTATTTACTCGACACGGAATAGTTATTCGAATTTTCATTTTTATCCCCTTCACGTACGACTATAACTGTACATTAAATTTTACGCACCGCAAAATAAAAATATTCATTTTTCGATATGAATTTTGACGGTGTTACGCCATTTTATATGTCGAAATGTGTCTATTATAACGTACGAGACGAATTGAAGATTGGGAACGGGCAGGTTTACGTCCATTATTCAGTCAATGGTCGATTGCAGTATTACTTGGATTCTTCAAGCGGAATTTAAACACGTATTTACAGTTAAGAGGAGGAGGTGTCCATTACTATAGAGATTTCGCTGTTACGATTTAAATTGCTACAATGTTTTCAATCCAATGTCACGTCACATATAATAATAATATTATTATTATTATTATTATTATTATTATTATATTATATTAATCATCGACGTATTCGTATCTCAATATCGTTATATATATTTTTTTCCTAAGTAGGCTTCGATTTTGAATTAAAGTTACTTTTAAAGCTTTAAGTTTATTATCCATCGTTCCCCTCTTCCTTTGCTATATAAATTTGTAATCCGAGTTTAATTATACAAATAGATTCGAGCGGAACCGTCTACTAATATGGCTTTTGATGTTATTATGAAAACATAAAATACACACGGTTGGCTTGTCCCTCGGTTCGGTGTCAATGTTCGTCAATATAGTCTGTATCGCTATGATTATACTGCGTATTTATTTATGTTTCATTTTCGCTTAAAAAAAAAAAGAACAAACAAAATAATAAATTCAGCTCATGTATGTATCGGGAGGAAAACCTTGAGATGTTTATATGGAAGTTTATGATATATAGTATAATATGTGTACATCTTTGTCCGCTGGGTGTAGTGTATGTCGTCGTGTTATATTTATTTATCGATCTATCGGGCAATCCGCGAAGTATTACGTAAATATATTATCCAGTGGCGGCTCCGCGGGCTTTGTAAGGCAAATAATTTTTAAATTACATTTTTTTTTCATGACAGAAGATTTTACTATTCAAAACCGCATTGAATAGAAACTACAAGTTTTTTTAAAGTATTTTAACAATTCTATTGGTTTTTAACGAAGTGAAAATGAAGTTTCTATTAAAGAAACTATGATATCGTTAAAAATGGAAAACGTTGGCTTTTATATTTGTTTTTTGTAAAAAATTTAAAAATGATCAACCGTCGCGATCGAGTGGTAGAAACACGTGGTTACGTGAAATCCAAAAAGCATCTGTATAAATTACTATACATTGAAGTGATATTCCAGAAAAAGTGTTATGGAGATCAAGCTTGGGGTGAAGTGGCCACTTAAGTTAAGCTCACAAGTTAACATAATTAAACATCAAAATAATATGTATATTATATACATATACATAATGTATAATGTTATATGTTATGTATGATTGTTGCGGTGACATAAAATATTAAATAAAACTATTTTTTTAAGTCGAAAAAATGCAGATCACGTACAAACGGTATACTCGAACTATACTTGTTATTCTATAACGATTATAGTATAATAAAATAGATACCCACTTATGTGGGTAATTTTTACAAAAAAAAAAATTTACAAGAACCTGTTTTGAAGAGAAAAAGACTTTACACTGTAATCTACTGAGACTTGACACCAGCTGAGACCAAAAACACGCAGCTAGAATGTGGTTTTATATAAGCGTGTACATGTGTAATATAATATATATGTTATCTCGGAACCAATTTAAGTTTTTCATTTCTGTATTCTACAAAATTATAATTAAAATTATCAAAATCTAAGTATTTATAATATAATTATAATTTATAATATTTTAACATGAAGTATGTGCGATGTGTGGTTTGTGCAGACCGACTTTGGCCTATAGATTTGATAATTTCTCGTGGAATGATAAAAATGTGAAAACAAATAATAATAATAATAATAATAATAATAATAATTTTATTATTATTATGTATTATATAAAATATTTGATAAGCCCAAAATGTGCCAGACCTTGAACGCGTTGCGGTTGGTCCCAGTGATAAAACGTATAATATGCTATATAAATATTATATATTTATAAATGTATAATATAAACTATATATAATTAATGATTATACGTATTTTAATGCATTATAATTTATCGTATATATATATATATATATTTATTATCATCCAGAAAAAAGTCATTCACTTTTATATATATATATGTGTGTGTGTGTGTAAATGTGGAAATTTTGGTTTTATTCAATCTAAAACGATTTCAATATATTGTCAGTAACGTGAGATTAGATTTGTTTAGTTTGGCTGTTTGTATTAAATTGTAAATATCAGCCAGGGTTTATTTCTTTTTCTCTTACTTCGCATTACAATCTTTATGATCTTTATAATTTTATTGTTTATTTTTACAATTTTTACTGCATCGCACATTGTTTCTGCATCGATTTCCGTATTTTTAAAAGTGTCAACTATTCAGTAATTGTTTTTGAGCGAATTAAATATTTACTATTGTGTCCTAACTTGTTAGAATTTATTTTTCAATTTCCATGACTACAGTAATCGTTTTTTTTTCTAAATAATTTTATTCGCAATTCTAAATTATAATAACCTATAAATAAGTATGTCGTGGTGTTTTTTTTATGTGTGTGTGCAATTATATTGAAAATTATTCACCGTCGGTCTGAATATAATAATATTTGAATTCATTTAACGGGCACAAACGTGTGGTCGTCCCGAGGATATTTTAAACCGATAGGGGAGGGTTGGATGCGATTTACGTTTTCTTACTAATATCTTATAAGTAATCCCGTCGTTCCGACTTATAACACAATATAATTACGCATTCGAGTATATTGATTTCATTTAAGACTCGTGAATTCGAGTTTGTATTGCTATCGCTTCTTTCTCCACAATCGTTCTCTAACCGTATTGTTTTATTCCGATTTTTTTGCTTATAAGACCGTTTGTCCGAAGGCGATTTAAAACGTGTTACGATTTCCAATTTTTTATTTTAGTCACGTGAAAGTATTGCGCATAAATATATTACTTAAAATGATTGAGGCGAGTTTATCACTCTCCGCATACGTATAGTATGTTATACTAGTATAATAATTAATGCATACGCACTTTGAAAACTCAAAGTTCCTTCTTCAATATGTAATCTGGCCGTCGTAGTTTTCTCAGGGTTGCCCTGTATGCGTGTGTATATGTCGTCGTGTATAATAAATACTTCCTAGACGCGTTAAATTTTGTTTTAACATAATATATTTACGCTCGTCATTTGTTGTTTTTTTTTTCGTTTTTCGTTTTTCGATTTCGATTCTTTTTGCCTCAGTAAACGCTATTCCTCGTGTAGTTTATATTTGTTTTTCTTGCGCACGACGACTATCAATTACGTAAATCGTATATCGTTCATTTATTGTTACGCAATCCGTACACGTGACAGTATATTTCCTCTACATCATACGTATATATATAATCAGAATAAAATATTATATTATAACCTATGTGCAATCATCCGCAGTATGTATAATACGCACATATTTGTCATATGTATAGGCATAAGTACAATACTATATAAAATCATATTATTTATATCGATCGAGATGAGGTTCGGTGACTGTAAACAAACATAATATAAATAACTTATAAAATAATTCTGTATAAGCCTCAAATCTCTAAAGACGTCGCGCGCGCGTTTCTATGATGTCATAATTTTTCCTAACCTAATCTTGTCTTTTACCATTTCTCGTTGAAATAATAGATACTCACGGTACTTCTACAGACAGAAAGAGAGAGAGAAATAAAGAGCGTTGCATCGATTTGAGAGAAAAAATTCAAGGTTGGGTTAGAAGATCCCATATATTTTCACCGATTCATATTTATATAATATATTCCTTCACTTGCAGTGTAACAGTTGGTGGTTACACCTATCATGTTCTTCCCTCGTCCTGTTATAGTGTTGTAGTGGGACCAAGTAAGATGCTGTAACCAGGGACTGTAAGTTGCGAGTTCCCGATTCTGTGATTTTTAGAAATTATACAAATTGTTGCGCGCACACATAGTCGAAGAATGTGAATAATACACGCGGTTTAATGGTGGCACAGACCAATTAGACGAATGTGGACCTGAAGCGAATTGAATGGCCGGTGAATTCCAAGCAAAGACAGTAAAGGTTAAATAAAATAATCTCGTATTTGTAAATCGTCTCGTATTATTTGTCTCTATATGTATCATCAATGTTATCTATATAATATGTGTACGTATGTTTTATTAATTATGTAACCATAAGCCGATGAAAATCATACGTGCAATAGAAAAAAAAAATAGAGTATATTGTGTGTGAGATTCATATCGATTGGCATCGAGATCCCTTTTTTTCTGCGAGATAAAATTTATATATAAGAAATTATCATGCATTTGTTATGCATATATACTCATGTCGATGCTCCGTGTTTTTATAATTTATAGACGTGTAGAGTTTAAAAACTCAATGCAATGTTTTTCATTTGAAAATTGTGAGTGATTATTATTTTTTATTTATTTATCGTTTTAACCATTATTCACGGTTTTTTTTTATGTTTATGACACATAATAGTTTTGCATTTTCCTACGATATATTTCTTTTCTTCGGACCTTTGTGGGTCATCCATGTTATTCATATATATATATATAATATACATAAATAATATAATATACATATATATATATATATATATATATATATATATATATATATATATACTAATATATATATGTATTAGTACATAAATAGCAATAAATGACACCGCTTCGTGTGTCGGTCGTCTCGGCCCACTTTTATTCAGTTTTTTTTTATATATATACATATATATTTATTTATTTATTTTTTTGAATAAATAGGTCAAACGCATTTTCACGCTGTAGACGGACGCGGCGTACAGACGTCGCGTGATCGTGCGCAAAAATCGATATTTTCCCACGAGGTTGTATTTTTTTCCGCTGTAAACTCTCTCGATTAACGCGAAGAACATTTTTACATTTATCTCTTTTCCTCTCTTCCCTCGGTCACATATTTTGAGCGGTTTAAACAAAAAAAATCTTTTAGACGTATACATTTCACAAAAATCACTCCTATACTCGTATTATAATTGAACCTTTCATCCACAATATATAAAGAATTTAAAAACAATTTAAAAAGAAATTTTGCCTCTGTGATCTCGATATTGTATGGAAATCATTATTATTATTATTAAAAAAAAAATACTGTTCGACTTTTTTATGGACGCATCAGTGAATGCGATGACCACTACTTTATCTCGTTTGATTATTTGTTTATTAATATGTATTAAACATTTTATACATTTTGATATTTTTCTAATCTTTAAAATATATCATGCGCGTGCTCGTACGAAAAAAAATCACCGAATTCTGTGTCGTATTCGTGTATTGTATTTGATACGACAGTCGTTGAACTCTTTAAGTAAGTAGGAAACGGTTTTTTTTTTTAATTGTTTTCCTAACGTGCGAAGGTCGAATCTCTGTATAATAGCGTAGTCAAAAAATTCCGTAAATTGCAGTCGCCGCACACAGTATCGTTTACATAACAATGTACGTAATATAATCATAAAAATAAAAATAAAACCTTATCTCCGTTCTATGTTATATAGTTATTATTGTTATCAATCACGTACTTAATGTATATAATATATTATTTTTCAAATTATATTTCGTCCAGTATAATATTCATATAACTTAGAATATTTATATATATTTACACAATTACATCTAACCGCAATTATATAGATTATTAAGCCTTACAAATATTATTAACTACTAATTAATCATTTATACATAGAGAAACATATTGTTGTAGAACGAAAGTAATAGAAGGATTAAAAAAAAAAAATATATATATATATATACATTGAATTTACGATGTAAATTGAATAAGAAGATTGTGTACAATTTATTGGTTTTAGAAAATTAAAAAACATTATTGATATTCATCTGAGTAGGCAGGTCCGAGTAGAAGTGTAAAAGTATGAACATTGTCCGGAAGTTGTACTATTTTTCTGCCATCTGTGCATATGATGTGACAATCGATGAGGCAGGAGGTGTTTGACACTGTAATCACGTGCCTGATATTGTCAGGTCCGGGTCGGTGTTTTTCATTACGTGTCCAATGTATCAACAAGAGTTGTGTTCAATAGCCTATATTCGTTATTACTTCATGGCGTGTGGGAAGGATAAAATATTATATATTCATAATTAATAAGTATATGTGTTACGATAATTACGATTAGATATGTTGATAATGTTATAATACAATTATACTATTTTGCTGGGCGAGTTATTGAAATTCTAGCAGTGAAAAAATGCCTATAACCGCGCATATATAATATCAAGTACGGTTTTCTTTATTATCATAACATAAGATACCAAATGATAGATCTTATGACGATCAAATAAAGAATCTTTATTGTACATGTCCAAAGAACAATATTTAGGAAAATTAATTTTTCTGTTTTGTTACATACGTTCAAAAAAAAAAAAATTTTTTTCTTTAAATACCATTGATATATATATATATATATTTTGGTGTTGGCCGGGGGCCCCATTTTAACGATTAATTATGTCATATGGACAATTTTATAAACTAAAGCTTGCTGTAGCTTTTTCAATTCGAAAAAATATTCCGGAACTCAAAAAATCAATCATCAAAAAAATTTAAAAAAAAATTTTTAAAAAAAGGGTTTTTCCAAAAAATATTTTCGTAAAAACCTTCTCCTGGCAATTACGAACAATTAAAAAAAATTTAAGCCAAATCGGCCCAGCCGTTCTCAATTGATGAATTGTTATACATTTTTGGCTCCATTTATATATACATATATTAAAATTGTGTTTTTCTTTTTATATTTCACTATATGGACGTGAAGTTAAAATTCTCTATTTTAATTTTGTATCTATAATTTTTTTCTGTCATAATTTATAATAACGGCCATACGATTGAAAACAGCTAACTGCGTAATCCCTGTATATAGCCGTTCTGTATTCATTAAATCCCCTTAAAGAGGATATATATATATGCATTTATTATTATTTTTTGTTTATGATTTGACAAGAGCATATTTTTTATTATTTTTTTATTGTATAAATAAACACGTCGGTTTACAGGGTCATTGGCTTGTTTTATTTAGACGCTACATACGCATAGTAAAGTTTACAAAAGTAAAAGTACTCGTATATATATATATCGGACAATATTATTGTTTGGAATGTGTTTTGCAGAGATAATATTAATGTTTTGACGTGCACTTATCATAATAATTATACCATTAAAACTCGTGTATGGTTGTTATGATAAAAAGAAAAAAAAATTCACATATATAAAATCTTTTTAAATATTTTACTAAAAAAAATTATATGCGAAGAATGGAATCGTCGTTAAGTGTTCGGCGAAGTATGTTGGAAAAAAAAGTCTATTCGAAAATTGGGATAACTGGTTACTTCTTTCCGATTTTCAAGTAAATACAAAATTCCCCTATACGCTTACAAGAATTTAGGTTAGGATAACACAGACACATTGTAAAATAATTTTTTAACGCCGTTTTTGCTGACGTACAATTTTCACTATAATATTTGAGAGTCGGTCAATGAAATTATTTTCTGGATTAATTTTTTATGAATTGTTCTATTGTGTAACGTTTATTTTATTTGATCTCCAAACACGGACATTCGGCCAAATCGGCGGAGTTGTGGAGCATGTGAAAGAAAAACGAAAATTTTTTAGACTCTGTTTGAATTATAAAAATACATAAATTATTAGCGGTAATATATATATACGACTATAAACCGAAATAAACCCGATTTTGTTGTACCGATTATATATTTTATATACATTGAAATCATATTAGAATGTGTGTGTGAGTGTAAAATGACCGAGCGAAAAGCGTATTCGAAATCGCATTGTTGTGCTCTTCGTTATGTTAATTGTACGAGTATTGCACAAATCTCATAAAAATATTATTCAAAAAAAAAACCTGTTTTTGAACCAAAACTTTGTTCGCTGTCCGGCGGGTGTTCGGCAATAATACGCGTTTTGTTTTATACTTGCGACAATTTCGAAACTCGCGTAATTATATGATTAAGCGAATTATCGTACACTCGTCTTTTAATATAAATTCTTACGGATAATTATTATACGCCATCGCGATTATATTATTTATCAACAACAAATGCATTTCTATAAAATAATATATATTATTATTTTTTAAATAAATTATAATTTTATAAAATATGTTTTTATTAGAGAACCCCTTGTGTATGTAGAGTTGCTTGCTTGCTTGCGAGTACGCTCATTCCGGACGGGTCGTTTTAGTGTGATAATTATATTATTAAATTGATTACAATCAAAATCCATTAACCGCAGCAATCGCGTATTACTATTAATATGTATAATAATAATGTGTAAATGTGTATTTACATTTAATATAATATATTTTATTTATAAGGTGTGTTTTGTATATTTATGAATTTCCGGACCGGTTGGTTTTATGCGACACTCGCGTGCCATGTGTATTTATATTTTTATTCGCGCGTTTGCAACAGGTGGTGGCGGCGGCCTGTTAGAATTACGCCTTTGCGTATTGCGCATAATAATATTATTATGTTGTACAACGCAATGTAAAATAATATGTATATTATAAATTCTTGGTTTTTAATTGTCGATCTTTAGCTATGCGGCGGATTGCGAAATACGTAATTTTATTATTTTTTCCAGCGACATTTCTTTTCAATTCGTATATCGATTTTCACTACATATTTATATATTTAATTTTTGATATTTCACTCCTCAGATCAGTTATGTGATATATAATTTTTGATTATAGTAAAAATAATACACTATTACTAATAAGGGACGGGCGGCGCCCCCTTTTAAACAATACACTCTTCCACATAACTTTTTTCACGTTCGTTTGAAAGCATATCCCGATATTTTTTAGGCGTTTAACCTCGGAACACACTGTATTACGTATATGCAATAGAGGTACGTGGTGTATTATACATAATATACTGCGCGAACACTTTATATTATGTTGCTCGATATATACACGTATTATAATATATTACAGCGGATGTCGTTCAATGAGGATATAACTATTTGTGACAACAATATTATATAATATCGCTAATATGTTACAATAAATTTATATATACATTAAAAAAATATATATATTATGTGTGAGTGTGTGTGTGTGTAATCGTTTTGGCAGGGTGACTAAAAGTTCAATTTGTTTAATTTTCATAACATTACCGTAATAAGTAATTGTATATCGAGAAATGTTTAACTTTTTTTTTTTTACGTTTTCCACATTAATCGTTTCCATTGGTCAAAAGAATAAAACAAAAAATTGCGCGTGTCAAGTATAAGGACGATTTACATTTTTCCCTATAAATTTAAGAATAACTACTATATTATAATAAATTATTATGTACATAATTACTTATGAAACTGAACTAACGAGTTAAACATAACACGTCTATATAACAATATTGTACCTTATATTTACGATTATTATATAATATAATATATTTTTAATAATATAGTATATACGACTATAAATATAAGTACGAACCCCTCCCTCTCTCATTGAACATACTTAGTTACTGTTATAATCATTCATGAATAGATGAATTGAATTTCACGCCAATATTTCATAAAGAGAGGGGAAAAAAACTAATTTTTATCATTTGTGTATATTTTGACGTAATACATATGAAACCCACACACACAACGTATACACGTGTTATATTATCGTTTTGATAGCGAACAAAACTAAATTACAATACGATTTGATGGGGGCGTATCATCATCGATGTTCGGTTATATCCTATATGACGTTTGTATGCTTTGAGAAATAAATTATGTATATATATATATTGTACATACTAAAATAATCTTTAAACATTATTGAAAGATATTTAATCGATTATTGCTTTCGTCCTTAGCAAAAGGAAATATTAAAAAATATATGATTAAAAAAAAAACATGAGAATAAAAAGTCGAGTGAATAGAATTCCATTTAAAAAATTTTTAGTCATATTTCATTATTAATCATTATATACTTTACCTAACCTAACCGCTCACAAATAACTAAAAAAATATAAAATAATGACCATTAGAGAAATAATAATAATAATAATAATAATAATAATAATAATAATAATAATAGCCAATAACTTTCTTAAATAATTTCGATCTACCCCCCACTACTAGTATAGACTCATGCATAGGCGCCCGCAGAAACATTTCTAGGGGGGGGGGCAATCGTTTAACATATAATATATATACATTGGTTAGGTGAAATAAATTTCAATTTAAAATCGAAATATATTAATATTAACATATTATATAATACAATATTACCAAAATGCCAGGGGGGGGCAAATGCCCCATCTTGCCCCCCCTTGCGGGCGCCTATGGACTCACGTCTGGCCTAGTAAAGGCGAAAGCCGTCCATTCTAGCAAAGCAAAGGGACCGCTCAGTTGTGCAACAGCGGGCAAACGCAAACAATGTTAGCCCGACGTGGCTATACGCTATGGAGCGTGTGTATGTGAGGGGGGATAATGTAGGAATAGCTACTAGTTAGTAGGTTGAAGCGTCTAAATTGTCTGTTTACGTTAATGGATAGAATAAAAATGTTAAGCCACCTCTTGGATGTGACCAAATATCCGCCTACGGTCCCATTTAAGAAATTGAATACGGTAAATTGAGTCCCAGATTCAAATTAAATATTCCTGACTATTTACATTACTCAAAAGACACCACGTGGAGGTTAGCTGGAATGTCTCCCAAAATTTATTTGATATTTAAATGATACATAGACTTAAGAAAATCAAGTCAACAATTTTGATTTTTAGTACCTATATAATTATTTTATTTTTAATAAATTATTGTTTTATATTAAACAGGTAAATATTTAAATGATACAGTCTTAATAAATTCAAGTCTACTAATATTATTATTATTATTATTATTCATCAACTTGGTCATTTGTTCTCTTAATACATTTTCTTTTTCAACATTTTCCATATAAATGTGTATTTCTATTACATTAAATATATATTTATACGTGGGACTCAGTTTACCGCTTTCGTTTTTAGACACAGGACTCAATTTATCGCTTTTGGAAAATGATAAATTCATTTAGGACTCAGTTTATTTACGTCCATTTTATTGTTTTTCATTCTGATAAATAATCTGTATATACAAAAAGAACGGGTCTCGGGTAGCTGGAAATCCGCGGGCCACCACCATGCCGCTTATTACGTATTCACCGCCATTATTATTAATTAATTCACTTAAAGTAACATTTTAAAATCCTTTAATCCTACACATTTACATTATTACTCTGAACCTCTACTCCAAATTTCAAGTTCATAGGTTGTGTAGCTTTTGAGATAAAGCGATCAGTTAGTGAGTGGTATTTGGCTTTTATATATATACAAATCAGTTATCAAGTAATATATATATTTTCCGGGGAAAAAAATGTGATTTTAAAATTGTCCTACATGGTTTTCCGCCACATGTCGAGTCTTATTTTTCCCCTGCATTTTACATGAATAAAAATTGGGGAAGGACTAACAAACCCGATTATTATTAACCATATTCAATTAATCTTTCTTTTCAATTTTTCATAATTTAAATACATGTATTTATAATACACCTTTGTCTATCAGTTATTTTATCAAGTTATACTTGTCTTGCGGTCTTGTTTTTAAGTTAAAAAATCAAATTACCGCGTCAATATACACAATGCGTATAAACACACATTCGGGCGAGAGTTGATTTGTTATTTATATTATATTATTTTTAGTATATGAATATTGAGAGGGGAAAGAGAAAGAGAGATAATATGTTATCACGTAATCCCGCGACGGTGTCGTATAGACTTTCTATTATTAATTCATAAATATTAGTCGTCTTTAAATTAACGAGAACGATGATATGCAAAATTATGCTGTTTAATATGCTTGTATATACCTCTGTATTTTCGTTCGGTATGAACATGTAATGAGACGAAAATCGCGTTAGTCTTTTTTCATCTGCGGCACTTTCTCGAATATATCATTCATTTCATATTGTATATGTGTACACTGTAGAGAAACGTACGAGTGTCGACGTAGGCTAAAGAGTATTGTAGAGTAATTTTTTAATCAAAATATGCGTACACGCTGGAGACTATATCGAAATGTAAAATTTTACTAAGGTATTGCTTAGAAAAATATTGTGATTCATTTTTTTAGTACAGTATTATATGCATACACGAGTAAATTCGGTTTTCGGAACTCGACATTTTTTCGGCATGGGCAAAGTTGGAGATAATTAATATCCCTTGTAGGTATGCGTCTCACATTTTTGGGATCACGTAATATATACATATATTATTATATAAATTATATGAATCGCGCGTGTTATTGACAGAAAATTTAAAAAATAAATAACTACACCGGTGTCGTGTTTAGTAATGTTTACACACGTGCAAACGATCGTGTATAAATATTAAATTGTTTTTGAAATGCACGTTGTGTTCAACGAGTTTGTGTGTGGCATCAGTCGGAATTTTGAAACCGTAGGAGATTCGACAACTCCGCAAAATGTTTATAATCGCCGTCACAAGGTCGAGGATATAGGGTAATAATTGTCATTATTTTGTGAATATCATTATTATTATTATTATTATTATTATTATTATTATTATATGATGCCAGGATTTAAACATAAGTTTTTTTTACCTCTATTTTTAGTGTAATAATTATATATATATATATATACGAGTATTATATAGTTTTTTTTTATTTTTAATTACAACTAAGCATTAATATCTTTAATAGCGAATGAAATACTATAATATATAATACGTAATATGAATTTGAAGGGTCGAACATATTTAACGTTCCAAAATAGGACCAATACGAAAAATTATAATTGAGTTTCTGTTCGTGTATACTTAACGGTGATGCATTTATTTGCTTACGAATATATTAATTTCTTTATCAAATCGATAATTTGAAGGTAAATAATTTATATAATTTTATTTATTATAAACAAATAATAACAAACATATAATAAACATATTTAATATAAATATAATTTTATATTACAATTTTTTTTTTTTTTACATAATGAAATACATAAATTGAATCATAAATGTTTAACGCGTGTTTTATAATATATGTGCGGATTATCGCCACTGTATTGTAATAATGTGATATAACGTATTGTTTCAATTTTATTCTTCAGAAATATTTAATTATTTAATGTGCAGATTTTTGTAGGTTTGACATTTCTTTTATTGATTTCGTAATATATATATATATATATATATATATATATATATATTGGTATGATAAGTAAACAGTATTTAGTGTAATATACTCGTAATATATATTTACATTGTAAATTATTTAATTTTTATTTATTTATTTGCTTTATAAAATGTATAAATGATTTCTGTATTTTAAAAATGTTAATTTTGATTTTCCATTGTTCGGCGTGAAGGTCTTCGTGTTTTTTTATATACAATATTTTTTGCCAAGTTAGATCGTTTCTATAATTATTATTCTACATTAAAATTCAAACTTTAGGTTTATGTATTTGGTACAAAAACTATAGTGTATGTGCATATTTATAAAACTGGAATAAAAATTTTTATGTGAAAACATTATAAAATAAATATAAGTAATAATAAATGACCGCAACATGTGGACGAGTGCAGGATCTCTCCCGGAAGGAATCTTTCGAGAAGAAAATAATTGCGTTTTGAGTTTTAAAACATTTTTTAAACTGCGTTTTTTCTTAAATCGAAATTCTATAAAATTTTGACGGATATGTACGAATAGTCTGAAGTCAGAAGCGGACTATTCCGCAGCACAATATGCCGGTGGAGTCATTGTTTATTCTCTAATAATGTACACCTTTTTTTCGTAAACAATTTTTCGAATACAGCACAACAAATGCTGCTCTGGCATACGTGTATCCGCTTTTTGATAGGAAATCGTAAATCGTATACTCGACACGTTTTTTCTGTTTCCTCTCGGTAGTTTAATTACGTAAAGGAATAACTACCTAAAAAAAAAAAAAAAAAAAATTCAAATACTACTGGTGTTTTAACTACTGACGTAGAATCGAATATTGTTTTGTTTTTGTAATTCCAAAAAAAAAAAATAATAATAATAATACAATATAGTTGAGATAGAGGCGAAGGAGACGAAAACGAAGAAAATATACGCGTAAAAATACAGTGTTGGGTTTATAAAATGAATATAATTATTTCAGTTGGACGTAAAAATCAACGAGTTGGACAACAAGGGAGAGTCGGCTCTGGACTTGGCGCTGCGTGATCATCAGACCAGTATCGCGAAAATGCTGTGCGAGAACCAAGCAGACCCGGATACACGTGACCATAACGGACACACACTGTTGCACTTGGCCGTACAAAGGGGTGATTCGTACGCCGCCAATTTCTTGTTAGCGCACGGCGCGTCGGTTAGTTCGGTGACGCCCGATCAAGGTGACACGGCACTTCATCTGATCGCCAGCTCGTCGCCGCACTTCGAGTGTGAAGAGTCGGCCGCCGCCATGACCGCGGTCGCTCGGTCCCTTCTCAACTCGGGGCTCGATCCGAATTTACCCAACAGCCAGGGTTTGTAAGTGTCGAGCGTAAATTTTTCCTTCCTTTTTTTTTTTTTTCTTATTGTTTTTTCTCTTTTAATCGCACTGAGCAAACACGTCTATGAAAATCGACGAAAAAAAACGTTAGAGAGATGACATTTGAACAAATTCAATTACAATTATTACTTTAAATAATATAGCATAATATTGATTCCCGATTTCGTAGTGTACGCAATTATTGTTGAATGTCTTTTTTTTCTTTTTTCTTTCGTTTGTTTATTTAGTACGCCGTTACATTTGGCCGTGTTAGTCCACAATAACTATATACTGACGTTGTTATTGGAATTCGCTCAATCCGGCAAAATCGATTTGAACGCTCAGACGGTTGATGATCACACTCCGCTCTACTATGCATTAATCAACACGTCCAAGCTTGATAACGATGACAGCTTTGCTAATCGTTTAGTGGCGGCGGGAGCCAATCCCAATCCTGTAAGTCTCATGAAATTTACTAAAAAAAAAAATTCCAAGTACACATGTTTGTAGTATTATTTATTGTGTTGATTCTGTTCAATTTAGATTTACAAGAAAACGTCAAACTCTATGTTACACATCGTCGCTGATGAAAACCTTGAAGAAGCCGCCATTTTCATTACGTCTCGCTGCAACAACATAAACTACACAAACAGATTAGTAAGAAAAGAGTCTTTTATTATATTCACTCGAATAAGTTATTAAATAATTACTTTATTATTAAAAAATACCGTTTTTTTTTATTGTGTGTTGTGTTTAGGGAGAAAGCGCCCTGCACATTGCGTGTAAAAGAGGATTGTCACGTCTGGTACGTCGTTTACTCGAATACCAAGCGAATCCAAATTTACAGACATTGCCGCCTGATAGTGTATTGATGAGCACAGGCGACGATGGTTTGCAAACCTTGTACAGACTTACACCATTACATACAGCTATAATTTACAAACAGGAAGGTGCTGTCAATGCCATTCTTCACTATCATAGTGAGTTTATCATTATACTTTCATCTTGGAATAGAGTTTAAAATGAAAGTATATTTTTCAGATACTATTACAGCCGAACCCAAAGAAGGATTTTCTACGGTCAATTTGAATTTACGTGATTCACAAGGGGACATGTCATTGTCATTGGCGTTAAAATCAGACATGCAACATTTAGTGCCCGATCTCATTGCCGGTAAAGTGTGATTTATATTTTACACAAATTAAACCACAATAACGTTTCGAGTTATATTTATACAGGTGGTGCTGATATTGACATGAGAAACGGCAACGGTTTAACACTTCTACACCAAGCGATATTGAAAGGTGATGAAAAGACTGCTTTGTATTTAGTGAAACAAGGATCAAACTTTGATTCCAAGTAAGTCTGTGTTCATCATTCATTTTTTAATAAAATTCATAGGGATAAAACAAGATGAAAAGTACATATTTATAATAAAGAAATGATGATGTAATGTTTATATGTGCAAGGTGACGATAATTTTTCTTAATTGTTTGAGGCATAATTTTGAGCACTTAGAACTGTTTTTTAAAAACAACAGAAAACATATTGCAATAATTATTCTTCTTTTTTTAAAAGAATTGAAATTTATTTGATTATTTAAATTCTTTATTAATGTTATTTTTACTGTATCGTGATGGTTTTTTTTTTGTAAAAAAATGAAAAGCAATGAATGTTTGATTGAGCATATCATTTAAAATGCATTTAATTTAATTTAAAACTAATAATTGTACAGAATAATTGACTTTAAATAATTCCTGTATTTAAATAATATAAATTATATTAGACTACTAGAGTTTAGTCAACATAATATATACCACTGTATGGCACTTATTAAAATGCCTTATTTATATTATTCAAATACTTATTATTATAGAACACAGGACAATCAAACACCATTAGAACTCGCTACTATCAGTGGCCAAAATATTGTTGTCGAAGAGTTATGCAAGCGCGGTGTTGATATGGCAATACCGTCGTCAAATGGTGACCCTATACTGTGGCTTGCTCTAACGTCCAATCAAGAAGACATTGCTTCTACTCTTGTCAAGTAAGTATTGTTTGGTATATGATAAAAATTAATTGAGTCGAATAAAATCACACACTCTTTAAAGGTACGGCGTTGACACAGATTCTTGGAGTGAAGGACCCGAGGAATGTCTGCAAACACTTTTACATCGAGCTATTGATGAAAATAATGAAACTGTAGCTCGTTTCCTCATTCGGAGGTAAAAATTAAAAATCATACACATTTAACATGTACAATACAATATAATTTGCAATGTTACTTCTTAGTGGATGTGATATAAACAGTCCTCGTAAACCTGGACCCGGTGGTCGCGGTGGTGAGGAGTGTAAGGATCTGTCTTCTCCATTACACTTGTGCTGCCATTGGGGTCTACAAAACGTAGTTCAAACATTGTTAGAACATGGTGCTAATGTTAATGCTTGGGTAAGTAAATATTATTTTTATTTCTATAACACTTTATATTTGTAACTGATTAACAAAATATTAACATTAACGTCAAAAAACTCAAAACTGCTAAATAAGAAAATTAATTTTCATTTACATATCCCACGATTTTATTGATCATAAAGTTTTAAACGTCAGAAGTTTATCACAGTGAATTTATAAATAAAATATTTCTTTGTGTCGTCAGTTGATAGTTAATAAAATTAACTAATATATAAAATAATTTAATGAATAAAATTTTGTTTTATAGGATGTTGAACATAAAACTCCTCTTCACGTGGCAATTAAAAACCAGCATGCCGGCATTATAACACTTTTGCTCTGTCATCCATCCATTGATCTAACCAAGAGGGATCGTACCGGTCTCACGCCTTTTGCAGCTGCTTTAACATGCCGTAACGACAAAGCTGCTCGATCAATATTGGATAAGTTACCAGCAGCCGCAGAACAAGTAAATTAATTCGAAATGAAAAACCCAAGTAAAATTTCAATAGGAACATTGTAAATTGTGTTATTTTTTAAGTTTGATAATAAGGGGTGCAATTTTTTGCATATGGCCATTCAAAAAGATGACATTGAAAGTGTTTTGTTTTTGCTGTCAGTCAACGTAGATGTCAATTCAAGAGTTCAAAACGAATTACAAACTACTCCTCTATATTTAGTAGCCACAACGGGCAATGAATTATTGTTGCGCAGTATTATTTTGGCTGGTGCCAGGGTACGTCAAAGTATGGATTAAACAAACTTTAAAAACTTTAACAACCTTTTCTGTACAATTAGGTTAATGACCTAGATACAATGAAGAGGACTGCTTTTCATGCAGCTAGTGAAGCTGGGCATGCATCAATCATATCCGCTCTGTTGGCTAATAATGTAAATTTTGATGCGGTTGATTGTGAAGGTAGTACATATGCATTGACCATTTATACAATGTATTAACTTTGAAATATCATATTGCACTTTTTGTATGTTATTTATAAAGTTTTTGTGTATTAAAAATTATGATAAATGCATCAACATTATTTTAAATTCTAATTTTTATTTAATTTCTATGACAGTACACAACAAAATTGCATTAAAATATAAAATAAAATGCTAACAATTATAATTAAATTCTTAAATCGGTTTATGTGTATAAATATAATTTCTTGATTAGAAAACAATATTTTAGAGCATAAAAAAATTATTTATTTTATTTTAAATCCACTCCTTAGTTAAAACTTTAATAGTATGATTTTATATTTTAATAAAAATCATTTGACTTGACATTTTTTAAATTATAAATATCTTTCATGCATAAATTAAAATATATAGATTAATTTTTCTAGTGAATTTTATACATTTTGTATGAAATTAAAGAGGAAAAATTATAGTTATATAAATAATAATGATAATAAGAATAAAAATAACAATAACAATTAACCAATAATAATAATAGAAAAAAATAGAGGTTTTGTATTGAAATATTTTAAAAATTAGTATTTTATACTTATATATACTAATAGTTTTTTAAAATATTTCAATACAAAATCTCTCCTTTTTTTCTGTTATTTATTATCTTTTTGACCAAACGTCTTAAACATATTTGTATTCATCTATCTCAATCTTTAACCAAATTATTCCAATCTATTTTTTGATATTTTTATGTAATTCTCTCAAGGCAATCTACGTCCTCCTAATGGTCCTTTTTCTTTTATAATATTCTTCTGTAACATTATCTCTATCAAGACTTCTTGTTTTCTGTATTCATACCCTATCCATTCCAGTATTTCTATTTTAATCTCGTTTACTATATTTGTCCTATTATAGACGTTTCTTAGCTCTGCGCTATGTATTTGCCTTTCCCTTGTTCATGGTTCGAAGAATTGGCCATATACATATTTTCCTTTCGAAAACTCAATCTCAGCTCCTCAAAATGAAGTATTGTGACCCATGTAGTATTACCTACCATATCAGTGTCACATACAGTTGCTCATAGTGAAAGAATATGGAGTGTTTGATCTTTAAAAATAGGTCAAAATGCATTGCATATTGCATGTCGCGAGGGTCATTTGCAAGTGGTGCAGACATTGTTGGGTGAATCCCAGATCAATGCCGAAGCGTTGACACTGAAAGGTCGAAATCCATTACATGAACTGGCTAAATACAGCAAGGAAAGTTCTGCGGCCATATGCGAAGTGTTCCTATATTATATGCCAAAATATCCTCTCGAGGTACAAGACGCTGAGGGCAATACAGGTATGCACATGCTGATAATATGAGTGAAAATAGAATTTTTTTTTTCTTAATATTGACATAGTGTTATTAAATTTTACAGCATTACTACTGGCGTACATGAAGGGTAATGGTAATTTGTGTAGGACGTTAGTGAAAGCCGGTGCATGTGTTGGAGCGATGAATAATGATGGCATTACCATATTCAACTGTCAAATGGCAACAACGCAATTGTTGTCCAGGTAAATTGTGTTTGGTAAATGTTGTTCTTTCTAATGTTGTTATACTAAATACTTTATTAGGTTGCTTGATACGTTGATGAAAGAACCGCCATGGGTTGATGGATGTGAAGTTTGTCAGGAGTGCGGTTTAAAATTTGGTTTTACAATGCGTAAGCATCACTGGTAAGTTATCACGACAAAAAGAAAATATATATATATTATAAACATTTTTCTCACATTATAATAATTTATAAACCTACATTATTTTTCCACAGTCGTCATTGCGGTAGACTGCTGTGCAATAAATGTTCTGGTCAAGAAGTTCCTATCATTAAATATGGACTGACCAAACCAGTTCGGGTTTGCGTATCGTGTTTCCAAGTCCTACAAGGTGGCTAAGGAAATGTAGAATGAAGTGGCCACTAGGTCTTTCTGATTTATTTATATTATGGTACTCCATAACCTATATATATAGTACTTTATGACCGATTTCAATAATTTTTTTTAATTTTAATTTTCTCCTGCTGAACGTTCTATTTTTTTGGGGAGTTCACTAGTAATTTATAAAACGTGTGTTTGTTTATAACAATATAAATTAAACTAACCATGTTTATTATTATTATTATTATTATTATTATTATTATTATTATTATTATTAATATATAATTTCTCTTTTAACCATTTATTATTTTATATATTGTTATTATATTAACCACCAGTAAATAATTGTATTATTACGTATACATTTAATTTGATTATTTTTGTAAAATTAAAATTGCCATCGTCAAAGCTGTATGTGGTTCTATAAAATAATATTATTTGGTTAATTTTTATATGTAATGTGTTTTTCTCAACTGAAATTATCCTTTAAAATCTAGAGTTATTAATATGTCTGTTTTTCATCCTATCGTCGTTTAATATTTTTATGTTGGGAAAGTATACTAGGGAAAAATCAACCCTGATGAATATGTTCCAACATAAAATTACTGACAGGTCGTGCTAAGAATTCGACTAATGAAACGATTATCAATTCAAAATCTAAAAAGTAAGGATTAATATCTCATTATTACAAGCAATAAAAATATAGACAAATAAAATGTTCATCCGAGATACATATTATACAGATAAGTCTCACCACTCTTACCCAACATCGTCTTAAAATAATTGTGTAAGACTTGCTGTAGACAATAGACCGTTATTATTGAATACCCCACTTTTTTGGTCTTTGCTATCACTCTATCACTACCCATCTATCAATATAAGATGGGCAGCAAAGTAGCCCTTTAATAGATATGTTGTTGAATAATGACCGTTTGTTGAAAAAGAGGTCTGTTGTTCAGAGTTGAGATTTAGGAAATCAGATAATTGGGAAATTTTTTAACTGAGCTTTTAAATTGACGTACCAGTATTGATTTCGTATCCTTTGGGGCAATTAGTTCGTCGGAAATTTCATATTCTGTTATGTTGGAAGAAAGGCCTTTGATAATTACCTTAAGAAGTTTCTCTTCGGGAAGTGGAAGGGTGTGGTATTCGGTGTTGGTTTCAATGAAGGATATTTGTATGATCCTAAAAATCTCTATGCGATGAATTTTAATTATATTACCTCAATGGAATTTGGTCCGGATGGATTTTGAATCCAAAACGATGTCTACAAAAACTCATTTTCTGATCACGATCATATACGTCTTCTGGATAAAACACACCCCCCAACCGCTAAACACATATACTTAAACCATACCCACTTAGACAGACGAATACTTACAAACAACTAATCTAAACCTCCACTTCTATCCACTGGTAGAGACGAAAGCCTAGTATAGTTTAACGGCATAACATTCCTCTTAAAAAAAAAAACTAAAACCTAAAATATCATCCAGTAAAAAAAAAAAAACAACAAAAATTATTTCGTAGAAATGTAGTGTTATTAGTATGTATATGCGTGATAAGCAAATTTAGAATTATGGACAGTGGCATAATTTTTTTTTCGGAACGCGCGTTTTGATAAACGAGACAAACTATGGACGATATCATTATAATAATCCATCGATTTATGTCGTCCTGAGACCCAAGTGTAAAACTATTTTTGTTATACTAACAGCCCGATATATCCATTACAATTGGCATTTTTTTTTTTGTACACTAGTGCCCGGCATTAGTTGAATTATTGTCGTGTTCATAGGCGCAATTTGGGTTTTAAATTTGAGGGGGCTAAAATTTCCAACAAAAAAAAGACCAGTTAAAACCTCTAATCACAACTTCCTATTAAAACATATTTTTATACATTATTATAAAAAAAATCGTATGTTTCTTCATATATTTTGAACCTGGTAATTTTTAATAAATACACTTAATTTCAAAAATATTTAATTTATTTATAAAAGTACTTATAGTAAAATATACATTATTATGTAATAATACTTATAATTGTATGCGGTGGTTTGAAAGGGCAAATTTATTTAAAATATCTTCCGTATTAAGTTCTTTAGGAATGTCTTTTTCAATATAAATTAAAGAAGAACTCGAAAATCGGTCCTGAGACATCGACGTACGTAACCAATTTTTTATCCTCTTCATGGCTGAGAAAGATCTTTCGCATGTACTAGAAGAAATTGGTATAACGAGAGACACAGATAAAAGTTTATACAAATTAGGATATATTTTAATATCTAAAATTAATTTGTGAAAATAACAATAAACGGCAAAAGCGTTGATGCCGATTGCGATAATGATCGACGGAAGACAGGGTTCATAATAAACACTTCCTTCAAATACCCGTAAAACCCAACAATGTTCTATAAATAACTTATATATATATTTTTTGTGGTTTCATCTGTCAATGACAGACTGTCATCACTAATTTTTTTTTACTTTAACATAGTGAATTTATTTGGAAATATTTGAGGGGGCTAAATTCATCATTGGGGGGGCTTAGCCCCCCCAAGTCCCCCCCAAATTGCGCTTATGGTCGTGTTACCGACCCGACGTCCGTTATAATGGACATTAACACATTTATTAATTAATTACTATTTTTATGTTTTTTAATTACTTTTTGAATAGGTTTTTCTTTATAGAAATTTCAACATCTTCTTGTAGACAACATTGTTTAAATTAAATACATAATAGACATTACATAATGATTGTGCTGATTAATAATTTGCATATTTACTTATACATAAAATTTTTTATGTGATTTCAGAATTTTTACGAAATTCTGAATTTTAAATAATACTTAAACTAAAGGATTGTGCAATAAATGTTTTGTCTATTTTTAATATTCATATATATGTATAAATATATTTAAATTTTAAAGGTAATTTACCAATACTCGGTTTTGAAAATAATTTCTGATAATTCTTAATTATTTAAATATTTAAATTATAAGAGTTTAAATATTGTTCACTAAAATGGACATTGGGCTTAGCCTTATACATAGTACAAATAATTTTTTGTGTATTGTGATCGAATGCGCTTTCGATATTTTTAAATCATATAATATTGCGTATTACCGACTATTTCTTGATTTGGTTAGTTTTAATTATATTTAATAACGCATTATTTAGTTTATGCTGTGAGTCGGTTAAACTATATTACGGGTATAAAATTTTACGAAGTGTTACACAAAAATTCATAAAAAGTTGAATGATGGTAATGTTGGAATAAAGTACGAAAACAAAAAATATATGTACCACTTCGACCTATCGTTGTAAAAATTTATGATGAAAATATGGGTAGGGTAAATTTTGTGATCGTATTGAACACGAACGAATAAGTGGTCAATTGAGAACTATAGTTTTTGATATTGTATAAGTAAGTTTTATTAAGAAGAAATATTTCAGTAAAGAATTTCCATAACTTTTTTGATTCTAGAATTATTGTATTGTTTGTTTACGAGCTAAGAAAATACGTCATGATAATTGAGTATTGGATTCATATACAACGACGATTTTATTTCGTAAGGAAATTTTAAATAACTAATTTTTTTAATCGATTTGTCATTGTTGGCGGAGTGTCTTTCCCCTCTGACCAACATATAATAAAAATTTTTGGTGGCCCTGAAAAGGGCCGTTTTAAATAGAATGACGGGCGATATTCAACAATTTTATTTTATTTGGAGCTTGTGTACTTGGTAACGGCTTTCGTTCCTTCGCTGACCGCGTGCTTGGCCAATTCACCGGGCAACAAGAGACGAACGGCGGTCTGGATTTCCCGACTGGTGATGGTCGAACGCTTGTTGTAGTGCGCCAAACGGCTGGATTCGGCGGCGATACGCTCGAACAAGTCGTTGACAAAACTGTTCATGATGCTCATGGCCTTGGACGAGACGCCGGTGTCCGGGTGTACTTGTTTCAACACTTTGTAGATGTAAATGGCGTACGACTCCTTCCTCTTGGGCTTGCGTTTCTTGTCGGACTTGGTGATGTTTTTCTGGGCCTTACCCGACTTCTTCATCGCCTTGCCAGCGGATTTACCTCCTGGTGGTGCCATCTCTCTTTATCAATTGTGTGGATGTTCAATGTACTGTTGAACGCGTTATGATGAGAAAATTTTTTGTTCGTCGTCTTTTATTACAGAAATCGTTACCGTCCGTCATTCTGATTCGTGAATTTCTAAATTATAACAACATAAAAGAGCACTGTTTCTCTATACAGTATGTTAAAAATAATGCATATTCATTAACCGAAAAATAATTTTTTTATAATTTAAAACCGTATCGTTCTAACAAAATATCGTGGAAAGTGATACATGACTTTGTCATAATGTAAAAAGTGACCAATGAAAATGCCGTATACTATTATTTCCCTCTGACCAATGAAATTGATGTATTTTAACAGATTTTCGCAATAAAAGTAAGAATTTTCAAATATTTTTTTTAATATCGAGCACTAGTCTTCAGCTACAATCATCAACGAAACACAACAATGAGCGGACGAGGCAAAGGTGGTAAGAAAGGAGTGAAGTCGAAGACCAGATCGACCAGGGCCGGTCTTCAGTTCCCCGTCGGTCGTATTCATCGATTGTTGAGGAAAGGCAACTATGCCGAACGTGTTGGAGCCGGTGCACCCGTCTATTTGGCCGCGGTCATGGAATACTTGGCGGCCGAAGTGTTGGAATTGGCCGGTAACGCAGCCCGTGACAACAAAAAGTCCCGTATCATCCCGAGACATTTGCAATTGGCCATCAGGAACGACGAAGAGTTGAACAAATTGTTGTCCGGTGTCACCATTGCGCAAGGAGGTGTCTTGCCCAACATCCAAGCCGTTCTTCTGCCGAAGAAAACCGAGAAAAAACCTTAATTTTGTGTGTTCCTAGTTTATTTTTTTAAAACGGCCCTTTTCAGGGCCACCATATAGAAAATATTTCTTAACTTCTGATGTGCAAAAAACACACAAACTTGTGTTCTTTTTGTTCCGAATTCTAATTTTTAATCATGGAGTTTATTCTACTACGGTGAATGAATGGCTGTTTAGAGTGTCTTCGTAGAAGACAAGACTACGTCAAACTTTTAAGAAACCATGTTATCCAGTTAAATAAATTGAAAATAACCATTTTATATTCCTCAGCAAGGTCCCGCCTCTCCCACAACCTTTTGCTTTATATAAAACGACCATCCCTTCTCCGACAAATAATAACTTGACTAATTCAACCCTGAACAATGGAGGTCACTATAAACCGGCAAAATAAAACTTCAAATATCTCTCTGCTCAATTAAAATCTACTCCGTTAAAATGGTGCAATTGTAAAATATCTCCTCGGCGTCCAAATTGACAAAAATCATGTTCTTCAAAACACGTTAAGTCAAGTATTAACAAAACAAAATCCGTCAGATAGCACCTCTTTTCAATGCTTAAAGCTGATTTCCTTCATTAACCAACACTCTACATTTATAAAACTTACATGCGACCGTCGTCTATCTTGGGCTTCCAATTTATCCAACACCAGTTGTTCAAAACTGGGAGTGTTACAAGCGACCACACTTCAAAAAGTTACCGAGTTTCCCTGGTTCGCAAATCACTCCATGAGGAAGTTCACTTACATACCGTCAGTTAAAGAATATATCTTAGACACATTATTTATATGATAAAAAGTCAATTTCTACATTCCATTTCCCTTATATTCAAAACTATAAAAACCTTACCTTCAAAAATCGGCCTTTAAACTTTTAAATTATATATTATTTACAAATGTAATTATATATAGAATCTATCTTTATTCTACTATAAAAACCTTTGTAATAATTCTGTCCACAGTTCTAAGCTAGGCTTGATCTAGAGAATCATGTGGCATATAAATAGGTCAAGTATTATGGATTTTTATCAGCTTCAGTCCATTTCTCTTAATTATTGTATAAAAAAAAAAAAATGAAATTTTCACAATACACACTGTCGACGTAATAATAAAATGACTCGTATAAATTGTGTTTTGTCTGAATTATGTTTAGGGTGAGGTTCATTTCATTCAACCCACACCACACATCCTGTTTTGTAAACACAATTTTCCAAACTGTGGGGGATTGTCGTCGGGTATTAATTATAACTATAATTTTCGTTGTTGTAGTAAATTTTGAACACAGGCAACACACGCAGTCATCCAACATTGCCTATAACGAATTTGGTATGTTTTGGGTTGGGGGGGGATAGGATAACCTCATCGTCTTTTTTTATTCGATAAATAAATAATTGGTGGCCCTGAAAAGGGCCGTTTTAAAGATGGAAATTTAAATGGAAAATTGCAGATTGTTGTAAATAACGAAGTTATCGGACTCAATAATTATCCTCCGAAACCGTACAGTGTGCGCCCTTGGCGTTTCAAAGCATAGACGACGTCCATGGCGGTGACCGTCTTCCTCTTGGCGTGTTCGGTGTAAGTGACGGCGTCACGGATAACGTTCTCTAAGAACACCTTTAGTACACCACGGGTTTCTTCGTATATCAATCCGGAAATACGTTTCACTCCTCCACGACGAGCTAACCGACGAATGGCGGGCTTGGTGATTCCTTGGATGTTGTCACGAAGCACTTTACGATGACGTTTGGCTCCTCCTTTTCCCAATCCTTTTCCTCCTTTGCCACGTCCGGTCATTTTGCTGCTTCTATGCGTTCGACTTGTGCACTGACGAAGAACTGTTCGTTGAATGATAAAACTGGCTGAATGAGCATTAGATTTATTTAGTTTCTCTATAAAATTGGACCAATCGTAACGTCGAACATTTTCCCCACCACCAAATAATTCACACCAATGAGAATGACGTATTTCGTCTTCCTTGAGAATATATATATAGGCGTTTTCGTGCTCTGAGGCATTCAACTACGAGTTCTACAGCAACGCACTGACAAAGCTCAACTCATCACCATGGCCCGTACGAAGCAGACAGCGCGTAAATCTACCGGCGGAAAGGCACCCAGGAAGCAGTTGGCAACCAAAGCGGCGCGTAAGAGTGCACCGGCCACCGGAGGAGTGAAGAAACCCCATCGTTACCGTCCTGGAACAGTCGCACTCCGTGAAATCCGTCGTTACCAGAAGAGCACGGAATTGTTGATCCGCAAACTGCCGTTCCAACGTTTGGTCCGTGAGATCGCCCAGGACTTCAAGACCGACTTGCGGTTCCAGAGCTCCGCCGTAATGGCGTTGCAGGAAGCTAGCGAAGCATATTTGGTCGGTCTTTTCGAAGACACTAACTTGTGCGCCATCCACGCCAAGAGAGTTACGATTATGCCTAAAGACATCCAGTTGGCACGTCGTATCCGTGGTGAACGAGCCTAAATAATTCTTCAAACCCGCTTTTTTTTACACATCATCAACTATCTTAAAACGGCCCTTTTCAGGGCCACCAATTATCATTTACCGACGCTTTTTTTTTTTATTATTCCTCTCTCCCATGATGATAAAATCAAGTGTTGGTATTGTATACGTTATGCAACAATTTAAGATTGTTGTTGTAATATCGTTTATAATAATTAATAGTAATTAATCCGGCATACATGCCTCTGTAATTACCGAGACTTGTATTAAATTATGTTTTGAAACACGCCCTTTTCCAACTGATAGTAGTTCTACATCTACATATTCCGATACATTTAATTAATTCAATATAATACGTTTTATGTAAATACGTTAACAAATATTATATTATTTACATATTAAGTGATTTACAGGATATTGACGAATTAAAATTTAAACAAAAACAGACTATTCTCACGTATCATTTATATACTTTAGATTTTTTCCAAATGTTTAAGAATTATATTTGTTGAAATTTTATTTTTCGCAGTACAATATTAATTACGTGTTTTGAATAGAATAGAAAAACGGTTGATTGAAATCTCACGGATAGCAACGGAAATTGTGTTTTCGATAAATTAAAAGACAAACATTTATGGAATATCCGGTATTTCATGTCTATTTATAGAATAGCTCGGTTTCCCGTCGACGGACTTACCCGTGTGCTGACGGACTCTGACCCGTATTCGTAAAACCATCGGTTTTAATATTGCTTTTGTAATATATGTACATACAAACAGACCATGGTATTTGGTGATTAAATTTTTATTTATACGGGTGGTGGATAGAACTCGTTGTTGCCATAGTGTAAAAACAACATATTTCTGAATAACAATCACGGCGATTGTGAACCTGCACGTGTGGGAAATACGTTGACGGTATTTTCCTTGCGCACTTCTAAATTTAGCGCCGGCGAGAGGTTTTTGTTGGTCCCGGGCGTTTTAATAAAATAAACGGAAAAATCAATATACTTATTATATTATACCGTATTTCATATTAATTTTATAATTTTTTTTCCGTATTATTTTGTTATTATGAAAACGAAATATAATATTATTTGAGGACGCCTTGTTTACACAGATCTCCCAGTGTTGTCGGTTAAATCTGGGGAAAAAACATTATGGCCGAGAATAATTTGTTTTCTCCATAATTACCGAATTGAAAGTTAATCGCCATCTCTTGGATTTTGCTACCATTACCCGTCGATCGATATATCGGTGGTCGGTGGGGTACCTCTCTGTTGACGGCGGCTTCTCTTTCGTAGCGTTGTATAGCAGCTGACGGCCGACGGTCGGTCGTCACTATTTAGTATTAAATGGCTTATCTCTATATCACAAAATCAATGATTATATATTAGTATAGATAGCTTACCGCAATATAAAACGCACTATGGTATAATAAGAAATTGGCAAATTAGTAATCGCATATTACAGCTTGATTGTTAAATAATGAATATTAAACATTTACAACATAATATACACAAATATTTAAATTTTTACAAGTATACGTATATTATAACTAACGTACATCAATAGTTTAACCATGTAAACAACTGTTTCATACATTTAAAATTTAATTTCAAGTAGAAAATTATAAATTTGGTTAGTTTTACAATACAAAAATCACTCAATTACCAATACGATTACGTCGAATTTAAAATGTTAACTCTTTTGATTGTACAATATATTTGTAGTTTTATTATTTAGTAATTCAAGTTAATACAGGTTTAAAAATTTTAAAAATATTTTAAAATTATTAATTTTTGTATTGTTTTGACTGCTTAATAAGAAAATTCAGGACGATTAAAAAAACATAACACTCTTTTTATGAACATGAAGACTGAATGCTTCCTTTGTGATGAAATAGGTATTACGTAATAACTAATAAGTTATAAACAATTTTTACTTAAACGAATATATATATATATATATCATCACACAGTGATATTGACTACTGCTCGCGCTTGAACCGTTTGTCGAATTTTTGTGCAACTGGTTTTAATGTTTTCCAAGTGAATAAATATGGAATGATAAACATCAACAGAAATAACGGTAGATACTGAGTATAAAATTTTGAATTGTGATTATTTTATTCACATAAAATTTTGGTAAATATTGTAGTACATAGATATAACATGGCTAATTTAAAATTGATGCATTGAAAATTATTGTAAGAATTGTAATGATTTATTTGTATACTAATGTGTTGCATTGTGTATTCACCTTACGGCGTTCTCGGTATGATGAACGACGACAAACACTTGGAATTCAACACAACAGTATTTGGATATTTTTTGTCCTAGTGTGATGAATACTATATTTGGTTACTACGAAATAATTGTTGATTACGTTTTGATATGAGTTTTGGTTTCTAGTGAAATAAGTAAGTTTTATTTTGAAAAAAACAATGCGTACCAAAAACAATAGAGATGCACAGAATTAACCGATTATATTTATAAAATAATTATACTTAGGTACTATTCGGTTGTATTGTCGAAATCAGTACGATGTCGACTATTGATTAAATTCAATTTCAAAGATTTAACGTTATTACACGCTGAGTAAATGACGAAAACGTGAACGTATTCACTACCAGTTGTACGAATTCGATCGCTTAGTGTTTACTAGTCGGTACGTTAAACTACATATAATACAATTACAATCGCTCGGACCAATAACGTAACCGTATAGTGTCTTTTGGAACTCACAGTTAAAAGGAGCTTTGTGTTTAATTTTACTATCATATCAACATGACCGACACAGAAGCCGTAACAGTCTCGCCATCGACCCAGGCCACTGTTAAAGTGTCTACAAAGAAGAAGACGACGGCAGTAGCCAAAGCGAAGAAGACCCAAGCTACGCATCCGACTACTGCCATCATGGTCACGGCAGCTATCAAAGAGTTGAAGGAGAAGAAAGGCTCGTCGTTGCCGGCCATCAAGAAATACTTGGCCGCCAATTACAACGTGGACTCCGCCAAATTGGCCCCGTTCATCCGTAAATTCCTGAAAGCCGCCGTAACCAAAGGAGTATTGGTTCAGGTGAACGGTACCGGCGCTGTAGGCCACTTCAAGCTCGCTGCGGAGGCAAAAAAACCCACCGTAAAAAAAGTTGCTGCCAAGAAGAAGCCAGCGGCGGCAAAGAAAACCAGTAGTGCCGTCGCCGGATCACCCAAGAAAAGGAAGCTGTCGGCCAAGAAACCGAAATCTACGGAACCCGCCTCTAAAAAGGCGAAAAAGTTAACAACGGTTGCACCGAAAGTGAAATCCACAAAATCATCACCGTCGTCGAAGGCTAAAAAAGCAGCAATAACCGGCAGTAAAAAATTACCCAAAGTTGTCAAAAAAACTACTACCACTTCTGCGGCAAAAAAAGTTTCACCCAAGAAAAAGTAAATAAAAGACACACCGAATAAAAATCTCAATCAATCCTATATAAAACGGTCCTTTTCAGGACCACCAATTTTTTTAGTTTACTTCAAATTTCATTCTCACCAACTCTAAAAAAGCAAACTTCTTTTCTTAACAATTCCCACAATTATTACAACCATATGGGTGGTATGTAGTTTTTTTTTAGTCTTTTGTTTTAACCATTCCGTAACTCCAAAATTCCTATTAAAAAACAATTAATGTCATAACTAATTGACCGCAAATAATAAAATTTGTTTTTATTATTATTCATATTATTTTAAATGTTAATTTACATTTTGATTGAATAAAATAGTTTTTCACAGTATATAAATAAGAATATTACAATAATATTGACGAAATTAGTCGATATATTATTTTGTTTTCGATTGTCCGCTCATCATGTCGGATTATAGAAAAGGTAAAAAAGTCATTTACGACATATTGTTTGTATCTCGTGTTTTTTTTCTTTTTTGTTGATTGCTGTAGTCATCCATTTTCCGATTATATTTTCCGCTATACAATTACAACATCAACTTGACTTGGCGTTAAAATGGTTCTACCTCTGGCGCATTCAAATAAACCCATCTAAAACAGTTGCCGTTCTGTTTGGTAGACGCAGCACAACAAACCTACCGCCTTTACACTAAACAACCACGCTATTCCCTGGTCCAAGCATGTTAAATATTTTGGCGTTACCATCGGGCGCAAGCTCACCTTCGGCCAACATATCACAGATACAACTAAAAACTCTACACGCTCCCGCGGTATACTCTACCCCTTACTTAACAAAAACAGTCCTGTCCCTACTAACACAAAACTTAACCCTCTCAAGCTTTATGTCTCCCCCATCCTTACCTATGCGGGCTCCCTTCATTGGCCCCTCCCAGTGGAAACGCATAGAAGCCGTCCAGAACATCGGCATCCGTACGATAACGGGCTTGCCCCCTTTGGTCAAAAACTCGGTCTTCCTAAAATCTATTAACTTCAAATCAATCCAAAACTCAATTCAATCTCAATCCAAAACGATTTTGTTCTACAAAAACTCCTTCTCCGTCCACGATCACATCCGTCTCCTCGGCATATCCCACCCCCCAACGATCACCAAACTTTTAAACAAACCTTACCCACTAACGTAGGCAGACCGACTATAATCAACATAATCCCTCACTTCCATCCCCTATTAGAGGGGCAAGCCTGGTATATGTAAAGGCATAGCCATCCCTCAAAGCAAAGCAAAGCCGTCACTAGTAGTTTAAATTCAATAATCATAACATAATGTAATATCGGTTATTGTATATAATATCAGATAATATCGGTTCTTGTGTATAAAATCTTTGAAAGACACCTCGAGGAGTAGTAACGGATTCGCCGCGGGGGCGCTTACCGTCTAAAACCTCCTCCCAGGGGCGCAACCGTAAAGTTATACGCCCTGTGAAGTATGAAATGGAAGAGAGAAGTGCGGGCAGCTACCGTCATTCCCAATGTTTCTGTATTATGTTTTTTTTTTTTTTTTTTGGGGGAGGTGGGAGGAGGAAATCTTCAGAAGACACCTCTAGAGGTTGTGAGACCTCGAGAGGTAGTGACGGATTCGCCGCGGGGTGCCTACCGTCTAAAACCTCCCCCCTGGGGGGCAACCATAGGTTATACGCCCTGGGAAGAAGGAAATGGAAGAGGGAAGAAAACAGAGTACAGGTTATGGTGCGGCGGAGGGTCGGTGACCTCCATTGCTCCTAGAGCGGAGCAGTGGAGGCTCTCGCGTGCGTCACGAAGCTTAGGGGATCGGTGGGCCGAGGTTGATGGGGGCTATCGTGTTGGCTGATCGGGGGGATGTTCCAGGAGGGAGCAGGGACGATGTACCCAGTCGTAGGATCTGGGTGTGTAGTCTGCGGTGGCGGCGATTGTGGGGTTCGGGTGGGACTTAACCGAAGCGCGGAGTTTAGTTGCGAAAATTGGGGCAGCTTGCATGGAGGAGAGGATTGGGATATCCTTTAAGATCTGAGCGTTCCTGATGTACCACGGAATTTGGAGGACTGATCTTAGGAGTCTCATGAAACCGCCTTGAATGACTCTGCAGCGATTGTTGTTCGCCGCACCCAGATCGGAATGGCGTAGGTTTGTATTATGTTTATTTTATTTATATTATATACAAGAACCGATATTATCTTTATGTTATTATTAATTCTGGAGTTACGGAATGGTTTAGTGATGATAAAAATTAGCAGTAGCAGCTACATTAGCACTGCTATTTTACTATAGCAATCGCAGACTGCTATTTAGTGTAATTAATAGCAGTGATTGCTAAATTTCATAAAGTAGGTTTTGTGAATATATTTATGGTTTCCTACACTGTATTCTTATGTAATATGTTCTACTTTTATTGCTATTTGCTATTTCACAACAGATCTATAAAATAGCAGCTATTGAAAAATTGATAATCTGTTTCTGTTATCAACGTGTAATAAAATTCACAGATATTAATTATTAATATTAGTTATCAACATACATAGTATACTATTTAGCACAGATTAAATGAATATTCATCTCATCTGTGATACTATAGTATAATATCTATGGGCATATAGTGGATTCCGTCTACAATATAATTATTATTACTTTCATGATTTATTAATATTATTTATTGAACATAACCTAACATACGAGTTTTCGTGTATTAAACAATTTTAATTTTTTAACTGTGACTTTTAGATAATTATTAATGGATAAACATTAGTTATTGTAGAAATATACAAGTCACAAAGGCACACGAAGAAATGAAGAAATTGTGAGTACACCTTAAATTATAATTTTAAAATATTTAAATATTTTCATTACCTAATACAACACAAATGAATAACAACAAAATTACAATTTTATATATGTTTATTATTTACTTATAAAATAATAATTATTATTAAATAATATTCCAAAAAAATCTATTATATATTTATGTATTTTGATTTAAAAATAGGAGCATTTCCACCTTATTGCTACTGAGTCTACTTCGACGGTCACTAATTAGTAGTCCAGCTTTCGAAAACACACGTTCACAAGCTACTGATGTTCCGAGGCAGCAAAGGGTTTTCCTGGCAAGTTGGCTCAAATATGGATAATTATGTCTGTTACCCTTCCACCATTTTAATGCATCAGTATTACGGTGCTGTATAGCATCTTCCAAATATCTTTGTACTTCAATTACCGCTCTTGAAGTATTGGTACCGGCAGGTTGAATTTTGGCCAATTTTGAGTCTATTGAACTCCAAATGGAAAAGCCTTTATCATTTTCTGATGATGTAACGGTATGAGTAGGTAGTTCTTCATTATCTGTCTTGTAAGATGCTATTATAGATGCAGTTAGTTCTGTAATGTCACTTTTATTACTTGCTGATGACTTTCTGTAAATGGAACATTTTGAACCGTGGATCAAGAAATGTACAGCGAACGAGAGTCTTGCTATTAATAATGTTACCCCAGCGATCTTTATCTTGCATGCCAGATAACAATTTTTTTAGTACATCATTAACTCTAGGGTCGTAATTCTGTTTTAATAGTTCATTGCATACATTTTTAAGTCCTTGCGATAGTACAATGACTATAGAAGCGGTCATATATTTATCTCCACTTACGGCTTTTGTCGCTTCTTCAAAAGGACGTAACACTTGAGAAAGCTCTTTTGTTATTTTCCATTCATTAACTGTTAGTCCTTTAGGAGGATTATCTAAAAGTCCAAGAGTGCCACGAATAGAACTTTCGAGTTCTACAAAACGTTCGATCATATACAGCGTTGAATTCCAACGAGTATTGATATCCTGAAGTAACTTTTTTGGTTCTTTTGCTCCATTACTAATTTGGTAATTACTTAATATTTTATTTGCAGATATACTTTTACGGAAATGTGTCACAATAGTTTTAATTTTTTCTAGAAGATTAGATTCTATAGTTAAAGCCCCATGAACGATCAAATTTAATGTGTGAGCAAAACATCCAAAATGCTTTAACTGAAGTATAGATAAAGCTCTTTTTATATTATTTGCATTATCCGACACTGCAAAAATAATTTTATTTTGTAAGTCCCACTTTTTTAACACCAAATCTATTTTATTACTTAAATTTAAACTTGTGTGGTTTTCAGACATTTCATGGCAGCCCAACAAAACAGATTTCAAAGCGAAATTGTTATCAATGAAGTGGAACGTAATTGCATTATAACCAATATTATTTCTGGATGTCCAACAATCTGTTGTTATGCAACCACTGATAGCTTCAGACATTACCATATTCTTCGTTTCATTTAAAATTTGCTGATACAGTGATGGTATATGAACTTTGGACAATGTATGGCGGTTTGGAATTTTATATGAAGGATTTAGTAAATGTACAAAATGTTTAAAGCCTTCGTCTTCTAATATTGAAAACGGTTGGAAATCTTTAGTTATCATTCTTATAAGGGCATCGTCAATTTTCTTTTGGGTGTCAATTGTCATTTTTCTAGGTGCATATTCCGAAATATTAATTTGTTTTCTTTTACGAATATTAACTATTGAATTTTGAATAGGTGTCAGTGAAGTTGGATTTTGAGCAAGCGTAGTTGGAGTTGGATTTTGAACATTTTCAGAAGTAGAGGGCAATTGATCAACAAAAATTTGACCTGGATCATCAACAATTTCTTCGTTAACTTCATTGGACTATAAACAAAGAAACTGTTATTTTATAATACTAAAAAAAAAATATAATATATATGATTAGTTATTACCTATGTATTTAAAATTAATGGCTGTATGTGTAAAGTTGAAATTTAAATTTTTAAAATCAATAATAATTTTAATAAAAAAAACAGTTTTATTTTTGTCAGTGTAGCGCCCTGGGTGATCATCACCCATAGCTTTCGTCAGCCCTGTGTGTGTATAAATTCATTATTTGTTAGTATTAATTAATAGTTCTTATTTTTTATTTCTATTTTACAATTTTTTGTTTTACTATTTTATTACATATCTACTTATTATATTTTATTTAGAATTTAAAAGTAAACATACCTGTTTTGCTGTATTTATTTGTATCCAATGCTTTGTAGAATAATGTGTTTTTAAATTTGTGACACTTGTTTTGAAAGAATATTTTTTTTTACAAATGTTACATTTTGCTAATGTTGTATTGTCTATAACAGTAAAATGAGACCAAATATCACTTGTCTTACGATTCATATCTAAATAAAAATCACTTGAGATACAAATAAACAATTCAATTATTTATTTCAATACCACAGACAAAATGCATCAATAGTGATATCCTGGAGTAGAATGAGCTTCATTACATTAATTGTTTCGTAGACATAATAGTTGATATAATTTATAAGCATGTTGGTTCCTGACTAAAACTGGATCTGTATTGTTCATATTTATGATTTTATTATATATACAGGTATTAACAAGAACTGACTTGTTCATACATTGTATAGAGTTGTCAGTTCTAATCTAGAAATGTGTTTCATATTTATGTATATATTTGCAACAATTTTTTTGCTTACAAAACATATATAGTAGGGTCTCCTCAATCCAAATGGAATTGGGGAAAGGAGTTGTTAGAATTACCTTTGACTTTTTATTAAAAAATTATTTTTTTACAAATTTAATTTAAAAATCTTTATTATTATTATTACTAATTTAAATATTCATTATTATTTAATATTTTTAATATTTAATAATAATAATAATATCTTAATATTAATTTGGGGAGTCCACCATTTATAAGTCATATCTTGCATGTCCTGTTCTAATTCTATTTAGTTGACATCAAACATTTCTCAGGAGCTTCAATCTTGGTATAGGTATGATTGGGTTGATTTATTTATAAGGTCTATCTTCTATGTATTTACTCCTAGGTACTGATCTTTCATAAGATCTTAAGATTAAATATAATTGGATGAGTTATACATTGCATATTGGTTTGCGATACTTTAGTCGTCGTTTTGGATTGATAGATTTCTAACAATATTAGGATCAATTAGTTCTTTTTTTAAATTATATTTGAAGCAGTCTATTGGCATCTCAGTTTGGAAGGTTTTATGTTAGATATCACTGTTAGCCATGGTACTGGTGTGCTTTTAACTTAAAAGTTTTAAGTACCTCTGACATTAATCGCATTATTTTATTAATATGAGCATCTATTTTTTTGATATACACACTTTTACTGGAGAGCAATAATCAGTTGACTATTAACATTAGTTGACAATGCATATCAAATATCAACAATCCACTAAAAATACCTCGCCCCAATGCCTATAGGGGATAAGGAAAATTATTAAATTTCAAATAATTTTAAATAATCATCAAATTATTGTTATTAGCATTAACTGCTAATTGTTCATTAGCAGCTAATGCTAAATAATAAATTTAAAAACATTTGATAGCATTATATTATCAGATGTGTTTACAAAAATAGCAATAGCTGCTAATTTTCACTGCTATTTTAGAATAGCAATAGCATTAGCAAATGTTAGAAAAAAAAATAGCAGATAACCATCACTAGAATGGTTAAAACAAAAGACTAAAAAAAAACTACATACCACCCATATGGTTGTAATAATTGTGGGAATTGTTAAGAAAAGAAGTTTGCTTTTTTAGAGTTGGTGAGAATGAAATTTGAAGTAAACTAAAAAAATTGGTGGTCCTGAAAAGGACCGTTTTATATAGGATTGATTGAGATTTTTATTCGGTGTGTCTTTTATTTACTTTTTCTTGGGTGAAACTTTTTTTGCCGCAGAAGTGGTAGTAGTTTTTTTGACAACTTTGGGTAATTTTTTACTGCCGGTTATTGCTGCTTTTTTAGCCTTCGACGACGGTGATGATTTTGTGGATTTCACTTTCGGTGCAACCGTTGTTAACTTTTTCGCCTTTTTAGAGGCGGGTTCCGTAGATTTCGGTTTCTTGGCCGACAGCTTCCTTTTCTTGGGTGATCCGGCGACGGCACTACTGGTTTTCTTTGCCGCCGCTGGCTTCTTCTTGGCAGCAACTTTTTTTACGGTGGGTTTTTTTGCCTCCGCAGCGAGCTTGAAGTGGCCTACAGCGCCGGTACCGTTCACCTGAACCAATACTCCTTTGGTTACGGCGGCTTTCAGGAATTTACGGATGAACGGGGCCAATTTGGCGGAGTCCACGTTGTAATTGGCGGCCAAGTATTTCTTGATGGCCGGCAACGACGAGCCTTTCTTCTCCTTCAACTCTTTGATAGCTGCCGTGACCATGATGGCAGTAGTCGGATGCGTAGCTTGGGTCTTCTTCGCTTTGGCTACTGCCGTCGTCTTCTTCTTTGTAGACACTTTAACAGTGGCCTGGGTCGATGGCGAGACTGTTACGGCTTCTGTGTCGGTCATGTTGATATGATAGTAAAATTAAACACAAAGCTCCTTTTAACTGTGAGTTCCAAAAGACACTATACGGTTACGTTATTGGTCCGAGCGATTGTAATTGTATTATATGTAGTTTAACGTACCGACTAGTAAACACTAAGCGATCGAATTCGTACAACTGGTAGTGAATACGTTCACGTTTTCGTCATTTACTCAGCGTGTAATAACGTTAAATCTTTGAAATTGAATTTAATCAATAGTCGACATCGTACTGATTTCGACAATACAACCGAATAGTACCTAAGTATAATTATTTTATAAATATAATCGGTTAATTCTGTGCATCTCTATTGTTTTTGGTACGCATTGTTTTTTTCAAAATAAAACTTACTTATTTCACTAGAAACCAAAAACTCATATCAAAACGTAATCAACAATTATTTCGTAGTAACCTAATATAGTATTCATCACACTAGGACAAAAAATATCCAAATACTGTTGTGTTGAATTCCAAGTGTTTGTCGTCGTTCATCATACCGAGAACGCCGTAAGGTGAATACACAATGCAACACATTAGTATACAAATAAATCATTACAATTCTTACAATAATTTTCAATGCATCAATTTTAAATTAGCCATGTTATATCTATGTACTACAATATTTACCAAAATTTTATGTGAATAAAATAATCACAATTCAAAAATTTTATACTCAGTATCTACCGTTATTTCTGTTGATGTTTATCATTCCATATTTATTCACTTGGAAAACATTAAAAACCAGTTGCACAAAAATTCGACAAACGGTTCAAGCGCGAGCAGTAGTCAATATCACTGTGTGCCCATGTATATATATATATATATATATTCGTTTAAGTAAAAATTGTTTATAACTTATTAGTTATTACGTAATACCTATTTCATCACAAAGGAAGCATTCAGTCTTCATGTTCATAAAAAGAGTGTTATGTTTTTTTAATCGTCCTGAATTTTCTTATTAAGCAGTCAAAACAATACAAAAATTAATAATTTTAAAATATTTTTAAAATTTTTAAACCTGTATTAACTTGAATTACTAAATAATAAAACTACAAATATATTGTACAATCAAAAGAGTTAACATTTTAAATTCGACGTAATCGTATTGGTAATTGAGTGATTTTTGTATTGTAAAACTAACCAAATTTATAATTTTCTACTTGAAATTAAATTTTAAATGTATGAAACAGTTGTTTACATGGTTAAACTATTGATGTACGTTAGTTATAATATACGTATACTTGTAAAAATTTAAATATTTGTGTATATTATGTTGTAAATGTTTAATATTCATTATTTAACAATCAAGCTGTAATATGCGATTACTAATTTGCCAATTTCTTATTATACCATAGTGCGTTTTATATTGCGGTAAGCTATCTATACTAATATATAATCATTGATTTTGTGATATAGAGATAAGCCATTTAATACTAAATAGTGACGACCGACCGTCGGCCGTCAGCTGCTATACAACGCTACGAAAGAGAAGCCGCCGTCAACAGAGAGGTACCCCACCGACCACCGATATATCGATCGACGGGTAATGGTAGCAAAATCCAAGAGATGGCGATTAACTTTCAATTCGGTAATTATGGAGAAAACAAATTATTCTCGGCCATAATGTTTTTTCCCCAGATTTAACCGACAACACTGGGAGATCTGTGTAAACAAGGCGTCCTCAAATAATATTATATTTCGTTTTCATAATAACAAAATAATACGGAAAAAAAATTATAAAATTAATATGAAATACGGTATAATATAATAAGTATATTGATTTTTCCGTTTATTTTATTAAAACGCCCGGGACCAACAAAAACCTCTCGCCGGCGCTAAATTTAGAAGTGCGCAAGGAAAATACCGTCAACGTATTTCCCACACGTGCAGGTTCACAATCGCCGTGATTGTTATTCAGAAATATGTTGTTTTTACACTATGGCAACAACGAGTTCTATCCACCACCCGTATAAATAAAAATTTAATCACCAAATACCATGGTCTGTTTGTATGTACATATATTACAAAAGCAATATTAAAACCGATGGTTTTACGAATACGGGTCAGAGTCCGTCAGCACACGGGTTAAAGTCCGTCGACGGGAAACCGAGCTATTCTATAAATAGACATGAAATACCGGATATTCCATAAATGTTTGTCTTTTAATTTATCGAAAACACAATTTCCGTTGCTATCCGTGAGATTTCAATCAACCGTTTTTCTATTCTATTCAAAACACGTAATTAATATTGTACTGCGAAAAATAAAATTTCAACAAATATAATTCTTAAACATTTGGAAAAAATCTAAAGTATATAAATGATACGTGAGAATAGTCTGTTTTTGTTTAAATTTTAATTCGTCAATATCCTGTAAATCACTTAATATGTAAATAATATAATATTTGTTAACGTATTTACATAAAACGTATTATATTGAATTAATTAAATGTATCGGAATATGTAGATGTAGAACTACTATCAGTTGGAAAAGGGCGTGTTTCAAAACATAATTTAATACAAGTCTCGGTAATTACAGAGGCATGTATGCCGGATTAATTACTATTAATTATTATAAACGATATTACAACAACAATCTTAAATTGTTGCATAACGTATACATACCAACACTTGATTTTATCATCATGGGAGAGAGGAATAATAAAAAAAAAAAGCGTCGGTAAATGATAATTGGTGGCCCTGAAAAGGGCCGTTTTAAGATAGTTGATGATGTGTAAAAAAAAGCGGGTTTGAAGAATTATTTAGGCTCGTTCACCACGGATACGACGTGCCAACTGGATGTCTTTAGGCATAATCGTAACTCTCTTGGCGTGGATGGCGCACAAGTTAGTGTCTTCGAAAAGACCGACCAAATATGCTTCGCTAGCTTCCTGCAACGCCATTACGGCGGAGCTCTGGAACCGCAAGTCGGTCTTGAAGTCCTGGGCGATCTCACGGACCAAACGTTGGAACGGCAGTTTGCGGATCAACAATTCCGTGCTCTTCTGGTAACGACGGATTTCACGGAGTGCGACTGTTCCAGGACGGTAACGATGGGGTTTCTTCACTCCTCCGGTGGCCGGTGCACTCTTACGCGCCGCTTTGGTTGCCAACTGCTTCCTGGGTGCCTTTCCGCCGGTAGATTTACGCGCTGTCTGCTTCGTACGGGCCATGGTGATGAGTTGAGCTTTGTCAGTGCGTTGCTGTAGAACTCGTAGTTGAATGCCTCAGAGCACGAAAACGCCTATATATATATTCTCAAGGAAGACGAAATACGTCATTCTCATTGGTGTGAATTATTTGGTGGTGGGGAAAATGTTCGACGTTACGATTGGTCCAATTTTATAGAGAAACTAAATAAATCTAATGCTCATTCAGCCAGTTTTATGAGGGAGTCCAGTCCAGCCCAGTCCAGCAGCAGTTGAGAAGTCTAGCCACACTGATCAACGCCAGCCGAACAGCCTGAACTACTCCACGTAAATTAGTCCTTTTCAGGACTAGTCCCCGCAGACAGCAGCACGCCGGCCACGCCGTCGTCACCGCCAGTCAACGCGCAAGTCGCAGCCCACGGTCCAGCACCAGCCGCCATTCAAGCCGACTCTGCCAGCCAACAACACCAGGTAAGCCGTCGCGAAAGCGACGGGACTCCCATCCGTCAACGCTGTCGAGGGGCCGCGCCCTCTCATTGCCACAGCAATCCCAAGCCTCTCCATTTCTCCCTCTCCCACCCAGCAACAATCCCCAACCACGGTACTAACCCGAACCCGACGATGGACCCAGCGCAGGGTACTCCTCCTCTCCCCCCCGGTATGACACTCGAAACCTTATGGGCCCTTGTAGTCAGCCTCCAGGCCGAAAATTCTGCACTCAAAGCAGGGCGTAGTGAAACGTCCCGCGCTGCTTCCCCGACATCTTCTACATGCTCGAACAAACTTCCGAAACCTCGCCGCCGTAGGACCAAGAAGCGTAAAACCTCGTGTTCCCCCCCTACCCACTCCGACACCGAAAACCCGACCACGCAAACCATTCAGACCATCCCGGCCCGCGCCAACAAAACCAACATCTTCAGCGATTCGTCCTCCGAAGCCGACAGCGACAGCGATATGTCCTCTTCATCCGCCCCCAGAGAAAAATGCCCCCCTCCAATATTGCTAGGGAAAAACGTCAACTGGCCCAAAATCCGTAATGCCCTCGCCACCCACGACGTTCCCATCCGACGCGCAGTCAACACCTCTGGCGGCGTCCGAATCTACCCCCTGACGGTGGACAGCTTCCGCCTGATCACTAGAGACCTCGACACCAAAAAGCTAGAATACTCCACCCACCAAATGCACCAAGACCGCGAATTGGTGGTTGTCTTCCGCGGAGTCAACGAGGAATGCTCCGAACAGGAGATCCTCGAAGAACTCCAAACCAAGATCCCCGCTGTCCGCCGCGTGCACCGCATGTCCAAGGGGGGAAAGATCTGGCCCCTCATCACCGTCCACCTCGACGCTTCTTCTCCCGGAGCTCGCTCCATTTTCGACGTCTCCACGTTAGGCGGCCTTAACGTAAAAGTCGAGGCCAAACGCAAGACCAACGAGGTCCCGCAATGTCGCCGCTGCTTAAAATATTTCCACACCGCTAACTATTGTCGAGCTCCCTTTGTCTGCGCCTTCTGCGGTAAAAACCACGCCACCCCCGCTTGTACCACTAAAGATAAAAAAGACGCCGTGCCCACATGCGCGAACTGTAACGGCCAACACCGCGCGACCTACCGCGGCTGCGCCAAGACCCCGAAAAAACAAACGAAAAAACCCACGCCTGTCACTCCGTCCGCTCAACCGACAACAACCCGCGCTCCCACACGCCAACAAACCGCGATTAAAAACACCGTCCCTCGTCCCAACCGCTCGTACGCACAAGCAACCGCCCCAGCGGCCGCTGTCACCGTCACCCCCCCAACTTTTACAACCTTTACCACGCAAACAACTCCTCCCCTCATTCCTAACTCCCCAGCTAGTTCTCTCCACGCCAGTATCCTTGCATTAGTCTCGACATTCGCCGAGACTCTCACCGCAGCTATCCTCCAATCGCGTCCATGATTAATAGCCCTCCCAAAAACCTCCTTATCCTCAATTGGAACGCGAACGGCGTACTGAACAAACTCACCGAACTCGAACACCTTCTCGAAAACCAAAACATCGACATCGCTTGCATCACCGAAACACACCTTAATACTAACAATAAACTATACTTACACAACTACGTCACGTACAGACGCGACCGCGCAAACTCCAAGGGCGGAGGGGTGGCGGTCCTTGTTCGCAAGGGCCTCCGCCACCGAGCCATAAACACCGACAACACCACCGGCTGCGAAGTCGTAGGCGTCGAGGTATACACCTCTCCTTCCCCCCTCCGCGTCATCGCGATCTATTCGCCCCCTGCGCCAAACAGGACATTTTCTCACATCTCATCTCTTTTCGCCTTCAACGTCCCCACCGTCGCGGCGGGAGACCTAAACGCCAAACACACCTCTTGGGGCTGCAAACACACAAACCCAGCAGGAAAATCCCTCATGAAGACAATTTTGCGCCACAACCTCGCCATCGAAGTTCCCCTAACCCCGACGCATTTCCCCGGCTGTTTAACGAACGACCCGGACATCTTAGACGTCTTCATCACAAAAGACGTCCCAATTTCGAAAACCCCCTGGTCCTTAGAGTGCCTCTCGTCAGACCACAACCCCGTTTTTCTCGAAATTCCCGGACCGTCTCCCCTGACGCCCATCTTCACTTCACGAATCGACTGGCTTTTCCTCCAATACAATCTCGAAACCTCTCCTTTCAAATGCAGCCCCATCAAATCACAACTCACCCTCGACGCCGCGATCGAAGCGCTCACAATAGACATAAACACCGCCACGACAAAAGCCACAATCACAACCCCCACACCGCGTCACAAACTCAAACTCCCCTACAATATCAAAAAACTCGTAGACAACAAAAATCGCGTACGCCGGCTCTGGCAACGGCGCAGAACCCCCGAGCTAAAGACCCAACTCAACGCCCTCCAAAAAGCCGTCAGTCTTCTCGTCTCAAAATTCCGAAACAAACAATTCAATAAATTCATCGCCGAAGCTGAATCACACCCCAGCAACGTCTGGAACGTGGTCAGAAAACTCCGTAAAAAGCGTCCCTCACTCCCACCCCTCAAAGTAGGCAACAACTCTTTCTCGCTAGACTCGGACAAAGTTGAGATATTCGCGGACTCAATACAAGCCCAGTGCTCCCCTATCTCAAGCGGGGCGGAGCTGGTTGAGACCCACGCCAAGGTCGCGCTTGAGGTTCTCAACTTCCCCTTCGACAACACCGAATTTTCTCCAGCAAGTCCGAAAGAGATTTCTTCCGTAATCCGCTCCCTTAAAGGCCACAAAGCCCCAGGCATCGACGGAATAAAGAACAACATTCTAAAAACACTCCCTAGGAAACACATAGTAGCTATCTGCAACATCGCAAACGCCGTCATGCGCTTCAGACATTTCCCCCCCGCGTGGAAAGAGGCCACAGTCATATGTATCCCCAAGCGTAACAAACCGCTCACTTCCCCTTCTAGCTATAGACCCATCAGCCTCTTGCCCTCCATCAGCAAGGTAGTCGAAAGCGTGCTGCTCTCCCGCGTGAACCAGCACCTACGCTCAAACAATATCATCCCCGACGTTCAGTACGGCTTCCGACCAAGACACTCCTCGGTCCATCAACTCCTCAGGGTCTCCGAGCACATCGCCGACAGCCTCAACAAGAGGCACCACACGGCGATGGCTCTCCTCGACGTTCAACAAGCGTTTGACAGGGTTTGGCACGACGGTATGCTCCACAAGATGGCCACACTCCATTTCCCCCCCTACCTGATAGGAGTCGTAAAATCCTTCCTCGCGAATAGGACCATTAGGGTCAAAATAGGCGAATCCCTGTCAGACCCCCGTCGCATAACGGCCGGCGTCCCGCAGGGTTCGAAGCTCTCCCCCTCTCTCTTCAACATTTTCTGCTACGACATGCCCCAGAGGGAGGGCATTCTCACCTCAATTTTCGCCGACGATGTGGCTGTCTCCCGCACGTCCCGCCAAATCGACAGCTGCACCACCATGCTCAACGACCACCTCGAGGACCTTTACAACTGGTACAACAAGTGGCGGCTGTCCATCAACAAGTCAAAAACCGTCGCGATCTTTTTCTCTAAAAGAAACCGCTCCCCCCGCAATTGTATCACCATCGACGGCCACCCCATCGCGTGGAGCTACTCCGCCAAATACCTGGGCGTCACCCTAGACCGGAGGCTCACATGGTGCAGACACATCAGAACCACACGGGGCAAGGCCTTCGGAGCCTTTCTCGAACTCCAACCCTTTTTTACCAACAAAAGGGTGGCCCCAAGAACCAAACTGCGCGTCTTCACTGCCATCGTGAGAAGCATCTGCACCTACGCCATTCCGATCTGGGGTGCGGCGAACAACAATCGCTGCAGAGTCATCCAAGGCGGTTTCATGAGACTCCTAAGATCAGTCCTCCAAATTCCGTGGTACATCAGGAACGCCCAGATCTTAAAGGATATCCCAATCCTCTCCCCCATGCAAGCTGCCCCAATTTTCGCAACTAAACTCCGCGCTTCGGTTAAGTCCCACCCGAACCCCACAATCGCCGCCACCGCAGACTACGCACCCAGATCCTACGACTGGGTACATCGTCCCTGCTCCCTTCTGGAACATCCCCCCGATCAGCCAACACGATAGCCCCCATCAACCTCGGCCCACCGATCCCCTAAGCCTCGTGACGCACGCGAGAGCCTCCACTGCTCCGCTCTAGGAGCAATGGAGGTCACCGACCCTCCGCCGCACCATAACCTGTACTCTGTTTTCTTCCCTCTTCCATTTCCTTCTTCCCAGGGCGTATAACCTATGGTTGCACCCAGGGGGGAGGTTTTAGACGGTAGGCGCCCTGCGGCGAATCCGTCACTACCTCTCGAGGTGTCACAACCTCTAGAGGTGTCTTTTGAAGATTTCCTCCTCCCATTTCCCCCAAAAAAAAAAAAAAAAAAAAAAAAAAAAAAGCCAGTTTTATCATTCAACGAACAGTTCTTCGTCAGTGCACAAGTCGAACGCATAGAAGCAGCAAAATGACCGGACGTGGCAAAGGAGGAAAAGGATTGGGAAAAGGAGGAGCCAAACGTCATCGTAAAGTGCTTCGTGACAACATCCAAGGAATCACCAAGCCCGCCATTCGTCGGTTAGCTCGTCGTGGAGGAGTGAAACGTATTTCCGGATTGATATACGAAGAAACCCGTGGTGTACTAAAGGTGTTCTTAGAGAACGTTATCCGTGACGCCGTCACTTACACCGAACACGCCAAGAGGAAGACCGTCACCGCCATGGACGTCGTCTATGCTTTGAAACGCCAAGGGCGCACACTGTACGGTTTCGGAGGATAATTATTGAGTCCGATAACTTCGTTATTTACAACAATCTGCAACTTTCCATTTAAATTTCCATCTTTAAAACGGCCCTTTTCAGGGCCACCAATTATTTATTTATCGAATAAAAAAAGACGATGAGGTTATCCTATCCCCCCCCAACCCAAAACATACCAAATTCGTTATAGGCAATGTTGGATGACTGCGTGTGTTGCCTGTGTTCAAAATTTACTACAACAACGAAAATTATAGTTATAATACCCGACGACAATCCCCCACAGTTTGGAAAATTGTGTTTACAAAACAGGATGTGTGGTGTGGGTTGAATGAAATGAACCTCACCCTAAACATAATTCAGACAAAACACAATTTATACGAGTCATTTTATTATTACGTCGACAGTGTGTATTGTGAAAATTTCATTTTTTTTTTTTTATACAATAATTAAGAGAAATGGACTGAAGCTGATAAAAATCCATAATACTTGACCTATTTATATGCCACATGATTCTCTAGATCAAGCCTAGCTTAGAACTGTGGACAGAATTATTACAAAGGTTTTTATAGTAGAATAAAGATAGATTCTATATATAATTACATTTGTAAATAATATATAATTTAAAAGTTTAAAGGCCGATTTTTGAAGGTAAGGTTTTTATAGTTTTGAATATAAGGGAAATGGAATGTAGAAATTGACTTTTTATCATATAAATAATGTGTCTAAGATATATTCTTTAACTGACGGTATGTAAGTGAACTTCCTCATGGAGTGATTTGCGAACCAGGGAAACTCGGTAACTTTTTGAAGTGTGGTCGCTTGTAACACTCCCAGTTTTGAACAACTGGTGTTGGATAAATTGGAAGCCCAAGATAGACGACGGTCGCATGTAAGTTTTATAAATGTAGAGTGTTGGTTAATGAAGGAAATCAGCTTTAAGCATTGAAAAGAGGTGCTATCTGACGGATTTTGTTTTGTTAATACTTGACTTAACGTGTTTTGAAGAACATGATTTTTGTCAATTTGGACGCCGAGGAGATATTTTACAATTGCACCATTTTAACGGAGTAGATTTTAATTGAGCAGAGAGATATTTGAAGTTTTATTTTGCCGGTTTATAGTGACCTCCATTGTTCAGGGTTGAATTAGTCAAGTTATTATTTGTCGGAGAAGGGATGGTCGTTTTATATAAAGCAAAAGGTTGTGGGAGAGGCGGGACCTTGCTGAGGAATATAAAATGGTTATTTTCAATTTATTTAACTGGATAACATGGTTTCTTAAAAGTTTGACGTAGTCTTCTACGAAGACACTCTAAACAGCCATTCATTCACCGTAGTAGAATAAACTCCATGATTAAAAATTAGAATTCGGAACAAAAAGAACACAAGTTTGTGTGTTTTTTGCACATCAGAAGTTAAGAAATATTTTCTATATGGTGGCCCTGAAAAGGGCCGTTTTAAAAAAATAAACTAGGAACACACAAAATTAAGGTTTTTTCTCGGTTTTCTTCGGCAGAAGAACGGCTTGGATGTTGGGCAAGACACCTCCTTGCGCAATGGTGACACCGGACAACAATTTGTTCAACTCTTCGTCGTTCCTGATGGCCAATTGCAAATGTCTCGGGATGATACGGGACTTTTTGTTGTCACGGGCTGCGTTACCGGCCAATTCCAACACTTCGGCCGCCAAGTATTCCATGACCGCGGCCAAATAGACGGGTGCACCGGCTCCAACACGTTCGGCATAGTTGCCTTTCCTCAACAATCGATGAATACGACCGACGGGGAACTGAAGACCGGCCCTGGTCGATCTGGTCTTCGACTTCACTCCTTTCTTACCACCTTTGCCTCGTCCGCTCATTGTTGTGTTTCGTTGATGATTGTAGCTGAAGACTAGTGCTCGATATTAAAAAAAATATTTGAAAATTCTTACTTTTATTGCGAAAATCTGTTAAAATACATCAATTTCATTGGTCAGAGGGAAATAATAGTATACGGCATTTTCATTGGTCACTTTTTACATTATGACAAAGTCATGTATCACTTTCCACGATATTTTGTTAGAACGATACGGTTTTAAATTATAAAAAAATTATTTTTCGGTTAATGAATATGCATTATTTTTAACATACTGTATAGAGAAACAGTGCTCTTTTATGTTGTTATAATTTAGAAATTCACGAATCAGAATGACGGACGGTAACGATTTCTGTAATAAAAGACGACGAACAAAAAATTTTCTCATCATAACGCGTTCAACAGTACATTGAACATCCACACAATTGATAAAGAGAGATGGCACCACCAGGAGGTAAATCCGCTGGCAAGGCGATGAAGAAGTCGGGTAAGGCCCAGAAAAACATCACCAAGTCCGACAAGAAACGCAAGCCCAAGAGGAAGGAGTCGTACGCCATTTACATCTACAAAGTGTTGAAACAAGTACACCCGGACACCGGCGTCTCGTCCAAGGCCATGAGCATCATGAACAGTTTTGTCAACGACTTGTTCGAGCGTATCGCCGCCGAATCCAGCCGTTTGGCGCACTACAACAAGCGTTCGACCATCACCAGTCGGGAAATCCAGACCGCCGTTCGTCTCTTGTTGCCCGGTGAATTGGCCAAGCACGCGGTCAGCGAAGGAACGAAAGCCGTTACCAAGTACACAAGCTCCAAATAAAATAAAATTGTTGAATATCGCCCGTCATTCTATTTAAAACGGCCCTTTTCAGGGCCACCAAAAATTTTTATTATATGTTGGTCAGAGGGGAAAGACACTCCGCCAACAATGACAAATCGATTAAAAAAATTAGTTATTTAAAATTTCCTTACGAAATAAAATCGTCGTTGTATATGAATCCAATACTCAATTATCATGACGTATTTTCTTAGCTCGTAAACAAACAATACAATAATTCTAGAATCAAAAAAGTTATGGAAATTCTTTACTGAAATATTTCTTCTTAATAAAACTTACTTATACAATATCAAAAACTATAGTTCTCAATTGACCACTTATTCGTTCGTGTTCAATACGATCACAAAATTTACCCTACCCATATTTTCATCATAAATTTTTACAACGATAGGTCGAAGTGGTACATATATTTTTTGTTTTCGTACTTTATTCCAACATTACCATCATTCAACTTTTTATGAATTTTTGTGTAACACTTCGTAAAATTTTATACCCGTAATATAGTTTAACCGACTCACAGCATAAACTAAATAATGCGTTATTAAATATAATTAAAACTAACCAAATCAAGAAATAGTCGGTAATACGCAATATTATATGATTTAAAAATATCGAAAGCGCATTCGATCACAATACACAAAAAATTATTTGTACTATGTATAAGGCTAAGCCCAATGTCCATTTTAGTGAACAATATTTAAACTCTTATAATTTAAATATTTAAATAATTAAGAATTATCAGAAATTATTTTCAAAACCGAGTATTGGTAAATTACCTTTAAAATTTAAATATATTTATACATATATATGAATATTAAAAATAGACAAAACATTTATTGCACAATCCTTTAGTTTAAGTATTATTTAAAATTCAGAATTTCGTAAAAATTCTGAAATCACATAAAAAATTTTATGTATAAGTAAATATGCAAATTATTAATCAGCACAATCATTATGTAATGTCTATTATGTATTTAATTTAAACAATGTTGTCTACAAGAAGATGTTGAAATTTCTATAAAGAAAAACCTATTCAAAAAGTAATTAAAAAACATAAAAATAGTAATTAATTAATAAATGTGTTAATGTCCATTATAACGGACGTCGGGTCGGTAACACGACAATAATTCAACTAATGCCGGGCACTAGTGTACAAAAAAAAAAAATGCCAATTGTAATGGATATATCGGGCTGTTAGTATAACAAAAATAGTTTTACACTTGGGTCTCAGGACGACATAAATCGATGGATTATTATAATGATATCGTCCATAGTTTGTCTCGTTTATCAAAACGCGCGTTCCGAAAAAAAAATTATGCCACTGTCCATAATTCTCAATTTGCTTATCACGCATATACATACTAATAACACTACATTTCTACGAAATAATTTTTGTTGTTTTTTTTTTTTACTGGATGATATTTTAGGTTTTAGTTTTTTTTTTTAAGAGGAATGTTATGCCGTTAAACTAGACTAGGCTTTCGTCTCTACCAGTGGATAGAAGTGGAGGTTTAGATTAGTTGTTTGTAAGTATTCGTCTGTCTAAGTGGGTATGGTTTAAGTATGTGTGTTTAGCGGTTGGGGGGTGTGTTTTATCCAGAAGACGTATATGATCGTGATCAGAAAATGAGTTTTTGTAGAACATCGTTTTGGATTCAAAATCCATCCGGACCAAATTCCATTGAGGTAATATAATTAAAATCCATCGCATAGAGATTTTTAGGATCATACAAATATCCTTCATTGAAACCAACACCGAATACCACACCCTTCCACTTCCCGAAGAGAAACTTCTTAAGGTAATTATCAAAGGCCTTTCTTCCAACATAACAGAATATGAAATTTCCGACGAACTAATTGCCCCAAAGGATACGAAATCAATACTAGTACGTCAATTTAAAAGCTCAGTTAAAAAATTTCCCAATTATCTGATTTCCTAAATCTCAACTCTGAACAACAGACCTCTTTTTCAACAAACGGTCATTATTCAACAACATCTATTAAAGGGCTACTTTGCTGCCCATCTTATATTGATAGATGGGTAGTGATAGAGTGATAGCAAAGACCAAAAAAGTGGGGTATTCAATAATAACGGTCTATTGTCTACAACAAGTCTTACATAATTATTTTAAGACGATGTTGGGTAAGAGTGGTGAGACTTATCTGTATAATATGTATCTCGGATGAACATTTTATTTGTCTATATTTTTATTGCTTGTAATAATGAGATATTAATCCTTACTTTTTAGATTTTGATTTGATAATCGTTTCATTAGTCAAATTCTTAGCACGACCTGTCAGTAATTTTATGTTGGAACATATTCATCAGGGTTGATTTTTCCCTAGTATACTTTCCCAACATAAAAATATGGGGCCAAACGAGACGATAGGATGAAAAACAGACATATTAATAACTCTAGATTTTAAAGGATAATTTCAGTTGAGAAAAACGCATTACATATCAAAATTAACCAAATAATATTATTTTATAGAACCACATACAGCTTTGACGATGGCAATTATAATTTTACAAAAATAATCAAATTAAATGTATACGTAATAATACAATTATTTACTGATGGTTAATATAATAACAATATATAAAATAATAAATGGTTAAAAGAGAAATTATATACTAATAATAATAATAAACATGGTTAGTTTAATTTATATTGTTATAAACAAACACACGTTTTATAAATTACTAGTGAACTCCCTAAAAAAATAGAACGTTCAGCAGGAGAAAATTAAAATTAAAAAAAATTATTGAAATCGGTCATAAAGTACTATATATATAGGTTATGGAGTACCATAATATAAATAAATCAGAAAGACCTAGTGGCCACTTCATTCTACATTTCCTTAGCCACCTTGTAGGACTTGGAGGCACGATACGCAAACCCGAACTGGTTTGGTCAGTCCATATTTAATGATAGGAACTTCTTGACCAGAACATTTATTGCACAGCAGTCTACCGCAATGACGAATGTTGAAAAATAATGTAGGTTTATAAATTATTATAATGTGAGAAAAATGTTTATAATATATAAACTCTCTGGACACTCTCTGTGGACACTCTGAAAAGCATTTGAAACAACTTTGTGTAAAGACTAAAGAACTATTTAATTCTTGAAAAAATTAAATAGTAAACTTGGTACATAGAAAAGCAGGCTTGTTATTATATATATAATAAGTACAACTGTGGCTTTCAGGGTTCTTTCCAACATGAAGCAATTATTTTGAAGAAGATTCGTCTCTTGTTGCTCGGTGAGTTGGCCAAGCATACTGTCAGCGAAGGTACAAATGCTATTACTAAGTATACCAACTCCAAATAAATTCGTCTTTAAGTCGTCCCTTTTAAAACGGCTCTTTTCAGGGCCACCAAAATGTATTATAAATCATTGATTATGAGGACTGGCGCGCATAATCTAAGTAGTAATTCAATAATAATTAACATTCGTTATGAAATAAATTATTATATCCTCTTGAGACACAATACTTATTATCGTGGACAATTGTCAAAACACGGTGTCCACTGTAATGGGCATTTTTCAATATACCCACTAAGACCAGCCATTTTTCTTTTTTTTGCAAAATATTTTACTTTTGAACATAAAACCGTGAAAGGCTTAGACGAAGACCTAAGTGTTATTACCAATTATAAAGTACACATTATTTTTCATATGAAGTTTTAAAACAACAAATAAATAGTAAATAATTATTTAAAGTCATAATTATCATTACATTATGAAAAAATTAGACAAAGTAAAAAAAGGATATTCTATTAATTAAATTGTAAAGAAACGTTTGGTTTTTTTCTATTAAAACAAAAACGAGTTCAATATTATTATACAAAACTAAATCACAAAAGTTTAAACCAGAGTAATGCTTTAAAATCTGACATATTTAATAAAATATACTGATATTCTTTAATACCAATTTCTTTTTCCCTTTGTCCCATTCAAAATACTGTAGATTTATATTTCTATTGGAATTGACTATAGATTTATTTTTACATGATACTGGACATTTAATTTACAATAATTTTTCTATTGTTCCATTTTCACTTAAGTTAAGTCTATTAGGACTTATACATAGCCGTGACTTAGTAACATCTATTATTAATCTACATTTTAATACATCTTTATTATATAAATATTCGAATGTTTTTAAAACTTTTGATACAGTTTGTTGGCTATAAGTTACACATTGTACCTCGTTTTCCCAATTTATGTGTACTAATTAATGTTTTACAGAGATGTGTTAATCCTTCATCTGTCCAATTCCTGAAAGTCAATTCTGTGAACTCTTATACTTGCAGATAAACGAAAAGATCCTTCATTTATCCATAAATGAGTCTCAAATTGACCAATAGTTTTATTAAAAATGTCACTTATTTTATTTTATCTATTTTAATATACTTATAAAAAAATTATGTATTTTCAAATCTAGAGAAAATACATTTAAATTTAAATTGAGTTTTTTATTTTAGGCACAAAAAATTGCAGACAAATGAATTCGATTTGACTCCACAGTTAGATTAAACTCTACTTAATTTATTATAGATGAAATACATTTTTTACATTCTCTTTCACATCTCTGAAAGATATTCTTTATTCTTTTAATACTGTACTCAAATTACAATGAATGTTTAATTAACACATTTTTCAATTATAAGAGTTTTGTGGTCCATTACAGTATTCATAATTGTTTCTTGAACTTTTAGCCTGTTATTAGGAAACAAATATTCAATCGTTTTATGTTTTTTTGTATTTGTCTTAACCAGACCTTTAAGGGTTTACTCTAATTTTAAGGGAAGTCTGTTTTCAATGAACCATATACGTTTATTGCCACGACATCAGTGTTGTCATGTAAGCAAGGTTTTACTCACATATTCTCATAATAAATATGCTCACGTATTTAACGACGACGTTACACTTTCATGTTATTTTGAGGTAAAAAATAGACAAGCAAAAATTATGATTATGGTTTAAATAAACATACAAATATGTTAACACTGGAAATGCTATTAAATAATAAATAACATACATTTTTCACATTTTATAACAACCTATCTCAGATCATAATATAAATTTGAATTTAATATTCACAAGAAATTCCAACATTGCACCCAATTCTAGTTATCTGTTAGGGTATTGAATAAAATATTAAAAAACCTCTGCACCACCGTTGTTATGGTAAATTTCATTTTTCAGTAACCAATTCAAGAATCACCGTTTTATTAACCCTCACGAAATCATCCAAACCATTCAATACCATTGTGTACCTACGTGATCACTCATCGCCACATTCTCTCTTCAACAACAAAAATATTTTGCTTTCATTAAGACTTCGTGACACAGCATTCTGTAGAGAGTAATAATAATAATTAATATTTATAATAGCGATACATCATATTAGTTTGACGTAGGCTGACAAAATTTTTCACCCACTTAAATAAGAAATTATTCTTGATGAAAATCAAAACATTTCTTATATATAATGTTTCTAAAATTGAATTAATCCCATTAATTATTAGACACGCCGCCACTGTGTAATTATTATTATACATTTGTATTAAATTCAGTCTAGAATTATATAAAAATAGTTTGTAATTCCCAGAAATTACTGACTGATGAAAAAAAAAATTTAAACGTTGAACCATTCATTTTCATTAAATTTGAACCAATTTACATAGTGTCTTTTAAAAACCATAAACAAATTTTCACAATGTTATAATAATATTTTAAAAGTTGCATAAATTGTAAGTAACCAACTTTTTTTAATCTAATTTAATAAGATTTAATCGTTTAGAAAAATCAAACAATGTTCAATTGTTCTATGCCAACAAAAAAAAAAAAAAAATATAAATACTACTTCTTCAAATTAAATCATTTACCAACGTTTAATAAATTTCAAACAATGAAATGTAGAAATATGATGATACACTTGTGGCAATATTTATATTTGCAATTATACATTTTATTACATTTTTTCCAAATATCTTAACTTTATAATGAAGAGAAATATTCGTGTTGAAAGTACTTAAGAAACATTCTATTTTTGTGTTTTGTGCGCTCAAAAAGAAAAAGTAGTTTTATTACTTTTCTCTAGAATGGACGTTGGACTCTGTCCAAAAACTGATCAAGGCCTGAGACAGCAGCAGCAGTTCTAAATATGTTCCATAGGCATTTGATGATAATTTTAGACTATTGGTGTAAGTCTCTTGTCATGACATTTTGGCATTTCTGTTTAAATGTAATTAAAAATAAATAACCCATAAAAAGGCAAATAATTTATATTAGTAAATAATAATTAATAACATTAAAAATATAATAATAATAATAATAATAATAAAAATACAATTTTTTATAGATTTCTTAATCAATCAGTAAGTTAATAAACATTAGCCATATTAATTACACATATTTCTTTAATTTTTGTGGAATATAATTGATTTATATAATACTTGTGTGAGTGTGTATATATATATATATATATATATATAAATTTTTGTAGCTTAATAAGTGAAAAAATATATTCATTACTGTGTTTACAGATTATTGTAGGAACTGACATAAATTATTTTTTTTTCAGCATAACATACAACATTGCATATAAAGCTCTATAATAATATGCATAATAATAATGTGTTTTCAACATTATTTATGTATATATATATATATATATATATATATATATATATATTTAGTCGCCTATAATTTGTTTTATTTTTTTTTTAACCAAGAAAACTAATAGAATGATAAACTGAAAAGAATTAAAAACAAAAAAAATCAAGAAAATTAAATAATGAAAATAAAATATTAAATTAAATGTTTTTGCTTTTTCTTTCTAAAATTATTTCACTAGATGGTAAAAGTACTTAATGGTGTGAAATTGGAATTAATTTATCAGGTCCTCCAAGGGCAGGTAAAGGTGCTTCCACAGTTAACACGCCATCTTTACTGAGAGACGATTTGATAGCTTCCGGATTAGTGCCCTTAGGAAGCAAAAATTCTCGATTGTATTCCCTGTACACTGATTTTGAATCGGATTTTTCCTCGTGCTTGGCATGTACCTAAGAATATTACAAATGAATTATAAATAAGACAATTACAATTATCATAATTATGTGCACAACAATCATAACAACAACAATAATAGTAGTAATAATAATAACAACAACAAATATTAAATTATCATATTTATAATACATACATAGGTAACTATCAATATCGAACTCTTTAATTACGTAATTATTCAATATTATAAATTTTGAGGAAAACATTCTAATCAAATGTAATCTAATAGCCTATATTTAAATTAATTTTTTTTTTTTTTTGTTACCTATTTTAACATTAAGTTTGATGGTCTCAAACATCAAAGTATATTTTAACCATAATTCCAAATTCAAAATAGGTATTTCAAATAATATAAGAATATATTATAATATACATTAAATATATTACGAGGACTGAGGACCTCCTCTAATTGAAATGGTTGAGTGACCTTTCATTTAAATCGCACGAGCGTAATATCACTTAGATATTAGTAGGTATGTTTCAATATTAATGTGTGTAGTAACCTTAAAAACTATCTTACAATTCTTATACTTAAAAACAATAAGAGTTTAAATGCAAACATCTATGTTTCTTGTGAATTTTATTATTGAACATTAATATTGTAAAAATATTAATTTTATTAAAAGTTTTAAAATATTACTTAAATTACCTATGTCATCTCGCAATTGTCATATATTAATATTGTATTTGTGTAATTTGAATTACATATATAATCGTATTCATAGAATTGTATAGAAATAGTAACAAGCAACGTAATAATATAGTGCGTCTACTACTACTACTACTACTACACATATTATGCACGCACAAGATCATTGGTAGCGGGTACGAAGGCTTTTAACAGTTCTAACCATTTATGGAGTTTATCCGGTGTAGACAAGGTCGTTCCGAGGCGTGGGTCGTTTTCAAGTGTGTGTGTGTATTAAAGTTTTTTTTTTTTTTTTTTTTTATCTGAATAAGCTACGGGCACTCCTCCACGGGAGAATAAACAGGTGGACTGAATGTAAATATAATTACGAATATTGTGTGTTGCTATTAGAAAATGTTTAAATCATTATTAACAGACTCGTCGCATAATCCGAGTATTTCCGAATTGAGCGTAACAACATTATTGAATGTTTCGATAAATAACGTTTCGATAACACCCTAACACGCGAATAATACGTGTATCGAATTTAAACATTATGTACGCCGCGACGTCGCGTATACGTCCTACAATTACAAAATACGTATTTTTTTCAAAACTTTTTTTATGAAATAAATATTAAAAAAAAAAAAAAAACATCAGGGTCACCTGAACGTGCATTAAATGTGTGAAGGTCTCATCAACAAATCAACCGTTGCTAACAACGACTACTGTGTACACGCAGCAACCTAACATAGACACACAATCGCGCGTATGTGGAAATAACCGACGCACACACTCCACACGAAATTCATATCCGGTTTTAATGGTTTCGCTCGTGTACCACATGCATGATTCTATAAACAGAACGCCGTTGTTCACAATATTATTATTACCTATAATAACGACGAACGCTAAATAATGGATACCGTCGATTATAAATAACGTCTTGGGAATTTATTTGGTGTAAAAACGTCCCCGCCGGCTCTTATATTATTTTTAAATTCACGCGTATTTAAAAAAAATAATAATATTTAATATGTGTTTCGCGAATTCGAAACGCGCGTCTTACAATAATATCGCAGTACGAAACCACGTTTGGAAAATTAACGAAAGTGTAAGGTACACACCAACAATTTGTTATCAACCGTCTTGACAACAATTTCCTCGGGTTCGTATTGACTGACGTCGAATCTGAGTTTTAACATTTTATTATCGCCATCCTCCTGAATCAACGGTGATTTGATGCTTTCAACCCAACCGCCGGGTGTAGCGCCAGACAGTCTGCTGGGCGGCAATTCGCTGTGGTTTGAGGTAATCGTGTTTTGAGAACTGAAAATAATAATAATAAATTAATTACAATTTTTCAAAAACAATAACGCGATATTTATTTAAATGTGACATGCTTATTATATGAGAGAGAAAAAAATAACGATAATAATAAAAACACGATGCTAATATAATAAATAAGGTGTCGTAAATACAACGTGCGTAAAATGTTATTTTGATCAAACCAAATAATAGTAATAATAGTAATACGTTGACCATAGCAAAGAAAATTATAATAAACGTTATCTGGTATTTTTTTATTATTAATAGGCACCTAAAAATAAAAATTAAGTTCAGCTAAAAACCTTGTAGAATACAAACGGTTCGTAATCATTAATCGTCTTGAACTTTTTAATTTTTTTTTTTATAAACAATATATTATAATATCGCGTGTTAACAACACCAAAATAACATTATAATATTAAATAGAATTTTTTTTTTCTTTCTATTCATTCAATTATAATTTCTATACTATTTTAAGAGAATCAAATACATTGATCTATAGGAACCGTGGGTCGATTGAAAAACTCGCAGCGCCATACTGCCTTATGTGTATTGTCATTCGAACCAACGAATATCGATTTGAATGCGGCGCCCACTCAAAAACATTTCTTACATTTCAATTTGGCATTACGGATAAACTAAGAGGTCAAATAATGGGTCTCTCTGCGATACTTCCATATTGCATACAAACCAACAATCGATACGTCGAAAACAATAAAGTGTATTGAATAATAACGATGAAAGTGACCTTTTTTTTAAGGTAATAAAAATAAAACCGACGGTGTTATGTGAGCGGGTGCGTTATAATAATAAGGTATAAAATATAATCTTGAATCGTTTTAGACACCTGGCACATATAATACATTTATTATTATTATTTTTTATTTTTTTTTAACGAAACACGTTACATACTAAACAAAAAAGTATGACGACCTTATGGAAAAATAAAATATTGAATATTTGAAGAGAAAATAAATGTAGGTACCAATCCGCGGCGTAGACGAGAATTATATTATGTGAAAAGAGCGTTCGTTATATTCCCGAACGTTTAAAAATAAACTTCCAAGCTAATTCGAATTGTTCAAGATATTGTATATGCGTATTATCGTCGAAATAAAATTGTGCGAAAATGAAAAACTTCGTTAATTATTGTACATCTATATAGAGTTTATATAAACATGCGGGTAGGTGTGGTACAACAAAATTACGTTATTCTATCATTTGAAAAATAAATTTAAAAAAAAAAAAAAAAAATTAAATATCTAGACATACATAATATTTAAGGATTTACTCGATTAAATAAGGTCTGTATGTGATGTAATCTTTTTTCAACGCACTATCACCGCCAATCGCGAAATGTGCGTTTTGAAAAAGTTGAAATTAACAACGAGCAATAATAATTATCGTGTAAACCCGACCAAAATGTACCATCATAAATTACTATGGACGTTGGCGACATTTTTTTATATTAGACTCGTCCAGACAATCCAATCACGTTATTACCTATTTTGAATAGAGTATAGATGAATGATACCTATTATATATTATATATATATTCTTCTATAGCCGTTTTAATAGAAATCGCATCTAGAATAAAAATGTAAAATGCGTAACAGAACATTATTAGAAATTCAAAGACAATTGCGACGGATTTGGAAAAAAATTCAAATAACAAACGCATGAGTAATAATATAAAACTATATATGAATTATATTAGATTAAATGTGTGTAACATATTCTTATACACAATATATACTACTACGCAGTGCAATAAATCGTGCACAATTACACCTAATATGTATTAATAATAATAATAATAATATAGACTGCACAAAATTCTGCGACAACTCGAATATGTCGTCATGGATTAAAAATTAATAATATAATAATTTATATTTTAATCAATGACGTTATCGTCGTAAGAATGTGTAATGTTTCGATATATATATTCGTGAAAAGAAAATACCTACGTGAATATTGTTTTAATATGCGCGAATAATTTTAATTAAAATTTTTTTTTTTAGTCGCTTTGCTTTTCTTTGGATGGTCGGCCTTGGGGGGGGGAGGGGTCTATAAAGGGTTCCCGGGAACAAGTCCTTTTTCTCTGTTCGGCCGAGTTGGTACAGGGTCTTTTGATAATTTACAGGATAGGATGACTTGGTTCATAAATCAGAAGTGAGAGATTGCTCTGGGTAGTAGTTGTTAAAGGTGCAGCAGAAATGTTGATATTGATGTTCGGTGAAGTAGGACTTGAGCCCCAAGCGCTTAGCTTCTTGTTTTCGAACGGCGATTCCGGTATTAATTATTATTAGTCTTATATGTTTTATGCTACACGCATAATGATATACACAACAACGAATTGAAAAAGTAAAAATAATTTATTATTATACATTCGGTTTACGCCGCCGCGCCAAACGAAGAGAAGAAAACATAAACGTCAGTTACCCGTAAATAATTATTGTTATTGTTGAAGACTGCGTTACGGTGCAAATAATAAATTATAAACGTTATATTCCCATCACGACGACCGCCGCCGCCGCCGCAATTGCTTTATACCATACGCGTGTATTATTATAATGTAAAACCGTGCAGAACACGACAGACGTGAACACACATGCGCGCCGCGCGCAATCAAACGTCGACTCGGCAATTCACGGATTTGTTTTGTAACACACGCGCGCGCGCCCGCCCGTGCCCGTTCCCTTTTTCGTCTGTGAAACTATTCCGTAATAATAATTGTTAAAATATTGATTTCCGAGTCACCGGCTAATATTGCGATTGAAAAAAAAAAAAAAATCCGACAAATATAAACGTTTAAAGCGTTAAAACGTAAAAAATCGCGATTTTTTTTTTTTTTTGTTCTTCTTAAATCGAAAACGCGACGTAAAATAAAAGAGATATTTAAAATATTCGCCACTCGTTAAAATGGGGGGGCCTTTTTTTTTTTTTTTTTTAAGTATTATCGCAATACTGTCAAAACTGTTGACAAGAATTATAAAAGTGTTCCTAATGCGTGCGTGTGTGTATATACATATAATATATATAATAACAGCTGTAAACACTGTGAAAATTCGTATAAAAACAGATAATATCGTAAAAATAGTGTATAATATTATGTATATATATATATATATATACGTGTACTAAATCATCGTGTATTATTATAAACAATAACTCTTGCGGCTAGTGCTATAAATAAATTAAACGCAAAAATCGCCATGCCAATTCCAACGATTATATATATATAAATTTTTTTTTTATTATTATTATTATACTCACAAGGACTTTTCTTCCACGTGCGATGTCCTTTTTTAACCGATCGACAAATATACAATGGGCAAAAGAAAAAAAATAATAAGTATGTAATTCATTAGATACGATGCGAGAATATTTTATGTATTTATGGATACGAATCGTTTTTGAAAATCGCGCGAATTCTATGCGATAATTTAATAAAAACGTATCATTATAGTACTTACACCTACAGACACGAAAGTAATATAATATTAATTAGGTATAAGGAATAACAATAAAAATAATTATCGTTAGTGTCAACAACAATGTCTATCGAGTACAATATAATATATAAATTTATATGTATTAGTCGATGATAATAATAATAATAATACTGACTTGGACGTGCTCTTAAAGAAATTCGATTCCCTGTTCATCAGATCGGAACGGAACTTGGTCATTTCGTCTTCCATTTTTCTCATTTCCGCGTCGAAGCGCTCGCGAATATTACTGAATTCCGAATCGATCACGCTGAAATCGCCCAGTTTTATTGGGATGTCTCGCTTAACGCCACTGTTATGTGCCATTTATATTTAGCGTGTACAAAAAAAAAAAAAAAATTACTCCGGCAACGAAATCGAACGCGTATTCGAAATGCGGCCGCGCGTGAGAGCGGTTTGAAAGAGCGTTTATGAAGAGCTAGTGAGGCGAGTGAGTGAGAACGAAAACGACCGCACGACGTACAAGCACCAAGTACGAATGAACACTGACGAACGCGCGGCCAGGTCTATATGAGTGGAAAATCGAACGCCCACCGTTTTCACGCGGATGCTGATGGCACACGCACGCGCGCACGAACACAGTGTAGGCGACAAGAGAATAAATACTCGTTTCTCGTTCTCCTCCTTATTATTATTTTTTTTTGTTGTTTCAACAACGCATTATATTATTGTATGACCATTTGCCAGTTTCGTTTCTTGTGTGTGTGTGTGTGTGTGGGTGGTTGTACCAAACACAAAAATATTCTAGAAATTTCCGTAACGTTTTTGTTATATAAAAGTTTATAATAATTTTTCTTATTGTTTTTTTCTGTTTCACGCGTTTTCCGCGCACGTTATGGACCCGCGCTCGATAGATACCCGCGCGGCGAGTGTTCTTATGACCCCGCACACAACGCTAAAAAAACGTTTTACGATTTTTCCAACATTAATTTTACGAACGGTTTGTCTAGAAATAGGTATACGTCATATTATTATATAGGACAGTGGCAATATTTGTTGCTTTTTTTTTTTTTTTCTAAATAATTACGGCGTGACGTAATTCTTTCCCAAATCTATTTTTACCTTATCTGTTCACCGCGCGGTATTGTAAAAATATTATGTTCTCGACTGTTTCCATGTATTAATAATAATAATAATAAAAAAAAAAAAAAAATCGACCGAATAAAAAAAAAAAAAGAATTCAGAACGACCTTTCGTTTATTCTATTCTCGTAGACACGTGATAAAAACACGAAAGTCTGACAATATTTGGCTGCACACGCGTATAAAAAAAATCAAATTTCATTTAGAGGAACGTGTTAAATTTAGAAGCGTTTTAATAACGGTAAGTCCGATTAAGAAAACGTGCATTTTATTAAATATTTTAATTTCAAACAGAAACTATTATACACGATAATCACAGACCGCGTGGAAAACATGTACAAAACAACAATGATAGTATTTAATACAAATTTGATAACACGGTTTATACAACATTACAGAATTTACTTATATGTATATACATTTAATATTATTATAATTTTTATAGTATACGCGTTATACGTACATGTGTGTGTGTGTATTAAAACGCGGCTATTACATTTTATTCGTGATTCATTGTGAATAAAATGTGTGTACACTATCGTCCCGAAGAACCGTGTTCATTATCGTCCTAAATACTTTCACAAGAAATATTCGACAGATTTAACAATGATTTGATAAACCGAAAGTCTTTCGATTGTGTAGTTTTAAATTTTATTTCTGAAAACGGCCCAGTCGTGGTTGTAAAAAAATCCCCGGGCGCGCGCGCGTTATAAAATCGCGAAAATTCTACAAAGCTGCAACAAACTTTATGTGTACGTGAGTGATCGATAAATAATAGCTACTAATATGCAGCTTAAAAATTACAAAACTTGAGTATCATCCAACGACCACAATCGAAATTATCGCGATGATTAGTGGCGGAAGCGCAAATCACATTGCGGAACAGCGAATATTTCAGACTGAAATACATTTTTCCATCACGACCGTTTTGAAAATCTGTGCGTAAGTGATAATAACATTGCCTCAAAATGTACAATGAAAAAAAAAAAAAAGTTGAAATCCAACAACAGTTATTGTGCTCCATACGGTATACCGACAAATTGCATTCAAACTTTAATAACTAATATTACTTATAGAGAACGAATACTTACTCTCAAACAGTAGGTAATAATATTATAGACGCGATATTATCGAAAACGTAGTCGTCGATTTCGAACGCGTTTTCTTTTCTTTTTTTTTTTTTTTATCTATTTTAAGTATTTAAATAACGTTACGGAAAACGTTTTTCGATACGCGGATATGTTTTTAATTCGTGTTTTTTTTTTTTCTGTTTCTTGTCCTGTTCGTAAATCATTTCCGCTACGACCGTCGTCCATTTATAGAAACGTTTCGATTATTTTGTTGTTAGTCCCATGCCAATCGTGCAGGTGACGACGGCGACTCAAATATTTGTATTATTATAATATGTATATACGTCGACGACCACGCTACGTATGACGAAAAACGAGTCTTGAACGCGGGCGTCGGGATGACTCATACCCTTACAGCCGCGCATTTCGCCAACACTTCCGTGACGTCACTGTAACTTTAACGACCACGCGTCGCGCGCACTCAGAATATTACTGGAGAATCGATATTTTATTATATTCGATGTACAGCACAGATTATATTATCTATACCTCGTAATTGGATTATCCAAAAGACGCGAAATAACGTGGTAACGTAGTCCCTACAACGTATATATTTATCTACTCGTATTTTTTTCTTTTTTTTTGTACGAGAATTAAAAAATTACGCGTAATAATTTATAACGACAATCTATCTAAATGATAAAAGAAACTTTTACGATAAACTGTTACGGAAAACGTAATTATTAAACGCGTGATTTTCTGCAGTATACATGGTAACACACAATCCCCGACGACTGTAGCCCCGAAGACCCGGCCTGGATAATGCAACCAAGTACTGTATTTTACTTGATTTTTATTTCTACATAAAATTTGCGATTAATCCGAGTCGACTTTCATGTTTGGGTACACACTTACTATGGAACCTAATCTTGCTAGACAACTGGATTGTAATAGTATTGTTAATACTTTTGCAAACAAAAAAACTAGAAAAACGATTTTTAAAATTTTTTTTTTTTTTAATTTTTTTAAATCACTCTCCAGATATCTGCCATTATTATTATTATTATTATTATTATTATTATTATTATTATTATTATTATTATTATTATTATTCCTATACAGTTGTTTGAATTCAAATGAGCCAGTATAAAAACGAATAAATTATTAGACGGTATATGATAATATTTGTGCAGGTATTACAAATCCGAATTCAAGTATAAGACCGAATGTTTTCGTTTTGAATGCCTACTTTTGATCATTATACCGCAACATTTAACAGGTTATTTTTATCTTTGGTACTGTTCCAAAAGTCATAGAATGGTTTACATCAAATTTACTACAAAGAAAATTAAATGTATAATATATAGTATTTATTTATTCAATCGCGTTTTTCGTAATCAGAAGAAAAATATGCAAGCTCAGTTATATGTCAATTATTGACTTATTATATAAGTACTATATATTATAATATATATATATATATATATTAGTATATATTATACTTGTATAATATTATAATATAAAAACATATACAGATATAAAAATATTATTATTTAGTTCGTATATAAACTATAATATATTATATAATATAGTATAGATAGGTTATGCGTATATCATAAATAAATAAATAAATATATATATATATATATATATATATATATATATATGGTCACCATATACGACAAATGCGTGCCTATAACAAATTCCGTAAAGAATATTAAATACGTTTTTAAAATAATAATATGAGTCAAGGAACTTATTTAAGAAACTACCAGTCAGAACTCAATAGCGAGACTCCGAAGTAGTCTCGAGTGAAAAGTCTACATGCATGGACCATATATGGTGCTAGCCAATTGTCTGGTAACGACTATTTTAGGATTGGTATCAGAAAACCAGTTAATTGTGACACATTATTGCATTAATTTTTATTTTTAACCTTCACATTTATCGACTATTAACACTACAATTAATGCACATATTAATATAATAGTTTGTGAATAATATATCCTTGACAGTTCAAAATTTAAAAAAAAAATCGTACAATATGACAAAAAAAAAAAAAAATCATATTATTGTTATCGTATAACACGAGTGTAATTACATAACCGTGCTGAAAAGGAACAAATTTGATTATCGGGGATATAGTTATATCAGACCAAAATAATTGAATGGATGTAATAAGTAAAAAAGTAACACCAGACATAATATATAGATGTATATGTGTATGTAATGAGATGAATATTTATCAAAATCGAAGAGAAAAAGAAAATTATGAAAAAACGGTAATATTCGCGTCCTTATTTGTTGTGCAACGTGATTTAAAGCTACAATAATGCCATAGATGTCATATTATATTAATAACTATACGCCTATCTACTACAAAACTTCTATGGAGTGTACAGATATATATATATATATATAATGTTGATTTGGAAAATCCTAGTTTCAATCTAAATTCAATGTTTTAAAAGAACCTTCGACGCCAAAATAATCATTTTCTGTTTTTGGTTCACCGGGTCGTTTTTGTTCATCGACTCTTAAACGTTCTTCATCCAAAAACCATTTTCTCATTTCGTGGATTTTATTGAATGTATCATCTAGTTTTATTCGAAATACAATTTAGTTTATCGTTATTATTATTATTATTACGTTATTGCAGTTTATCAAACACATTATATATATTATCTACGGTACTTACCGTTTATTTCTTTTACAGATTTTTCGCTGCCGCCGATTTCCTTTGGCATTATTTCTCTTGGTATATGGTCAAATATAGTTTCAGAACCTATTGAATGGTAAAGCAACTGAAAAATATATATATATATATACACATATAATTCGATTTATTATGTATAAGGTATAAGTAATTTATATTTAATAATGAAAATATATAGGTTTTAATACTTTTTCCGATAATTCTTTTTTCATAAAAGGTTTCATCATACTAGTAATCATATCAATGAACGGAACCGTGTTTATTGTATGAATACATTTTAGACGGGCTGGTAATCCATCCTAAAATAAATATATATTTATCATTAAACGTAAAATTAAATAATACCGTTAAGAATACTATAATTTTGTATGTATTCGTCTATAAGCCGTACTTGTAAGAAATATACATATTTTTTCATCATACTGATGCCGAGACGACCGACGTGGCTAATGCTAAAACCTTTCATGTCGTAAACAATTATAAGTCCGGTGAAAGTTCCCGATGTCATTAACAACATGTCAATGGTCATGCTAAGTGTTTTAATGAAATCGGATAAAACGAATAATTCGGGCTCTAAAAGTTTGGCCTGTACAAATATGACTCTACAGCCGTCTGGTGTTGGTTTCGGAAGTACACACAATGCTCTGGAAAAATAGTTATATACATTGTATTTCCAAGTAAATATTAAACTTACGCTATACATACATTGTGTTAAATGCTTCGAGTACAGATTTTACTTCTGTATCACGTTTCGTGAATAACTCGGGTGAATGAGTGCGGAGGGTGAAATAAGATTCTATCGTTGCTTTAGTTGGTTCCAATCGAAAAAAACAACTATGCAAAAACAGTACGATATGTTCGTCTGAAAATATATTTATTTTTTTATTTTACAAGTATAGTAAATAAATTTCAAATGGTGAATGTAAAATAATTTATCTATAGATTATAATAATAAGGCCAGAAAACTACAAAATGCGTATAGGTACCCTGTAAGGCCAGATTTAGGTATGTGGTGGCGTATGGGCTGAATATAACACGGGGGCCCCAAATAAATTAAAAAGACAATACATGTTTTGCTTATTAGATAACATTTAATGAAAAATTAGTGTGACTTAAATTAAACATAAAAATAATAATACGTATAAATATAATTAAAATTAAATTCCTGCAACTTTTCTTGATTTTATTTTTGCAAAATCTTCTATTAAATTTTGAAAATCAAGTTTTCTTAAAATATCATGAGATGAGCGCCTAATAAATAATAATATGGTAATACATACATCAATTTTTGATTATCAGTAACTGTAAAACAATTACAAAACTGTGGGGGCCCCTGGGCTGCAGTCCACTGAGCCCCCTCTGCCTAAATCCGGCCTTGTATGTACCCAATACATAATAACGATATATCATATTATAATACACCTAATTACAGATTAAAAATAATAATAAAAAATACTATGTTATGTTTAACGTATTAATCATTTGAGTACCTGTTATTTTTTATAGGAACATTTTCATTTTCCAGCAAATATAACATAATATTAAAATATAATCAAATTGTACAAATTATTATTATAATAATAATTCTTTATATAGGTATAGGTATAGGTTTATATATATATATATATGTATATATAATTACCATCGATATGCGGAAGATGAGGTTGTTTGGATATCCATTCTCTAATATGATTTAAATCTTCTTCTTTGAGTTGTGGATTTTTTTTTAATTCATCTGCTACGTTAAATAAATTCATATTTTACAATACCTATTTACTATTTACACGGACAAAATATACCTACTAAACATGTACGTTCCGAGTAAAAAATAGAACTGAAATGTGTTTAAAATAAATTTTTTCTTATATACGACGTATCTATAAAATAAATGTAAATATTAATTGCAGTCCTATAGGGAAATATCCTTGAATATTGTTTATAATATGCTATAACGTACAAATATGTATTATTATACACACAATAGTACAATTTACATATACAGGGTTAGCCTGAGAATATAAAATAGTAAAATAGTAATAAAAAAATTATTTGGTTTTAAATATGTTGTAAAAATAACATTTATATTATTTCAACTATAAGAATTATTATTTTAATCTATTCTATTTAAAAAAACAAAATTATAATTTTTAAATTAAATTTAAACAATTCCATTAAATGATTACATAATTTATCACCAATAGACATTCTTATTCAAAATTACTACTATAATTATTCATTTTTAATAGGACATAAAACATATAATGAATTTAAAATTCATGTATAAAGATTAATCTTTCTTTTTTTTAGAAATTATATCTTGATTAAATCTAAGATTTCAAAATATATATGGCCAATGGGTTGACGTTTTAGATTTACATCTTATATATGTCTAAAAAAATTTTAAAATAAAAGTTCTAGGGAACATTTCGAATTTCATAAATTTTTATTAATAGGTACTATAAATTAAAATTATTAGAGAAATTGAAATCGCATATTCCGGGAAAACTGAGTAATATAAACAATAAGTACCGCTATAGTTGATTAAAACTAACTAGGACAAAATAGGTAATATTATAAAGTAAATTATTTAAATTCGTAATAATTTGACTAATAACCAATAATATTGTTATTCATTATTAACTAATAATAATAATTAAAATACTTAGCTAGTACTTAATTTTACTAAACTGTAAATTGTATATATATATATTTAATGGTTTCTCTTCTTTTTTCATATTAGAAAAAAATATTAACACAACTTAACTTATTAACATTTAATTAATATTACTAAATATGTATATTAAGTTAAATATATTATATGTAAATGAATAATATATTTATTGTATTGAAATTAATTTGTCAATACACATAAGTTTACAGTGTTTGAATCATTGAACAGGTACTTATATTATATATATATATACTTGATTTAAATTGCAATAAAAATAGCGGAGGGATGCATAAGTGTGATACAATTTTTGAAAAACTAAATATGTTTTATAAACTGGCAAAGGGCTCCCACAACACCACCATAATTTTCATAATACATACAACCAAAAATTATTTATGATAAAAACAATTATTGATAAGAAAAATAATATATTTAAATGTCTGTAAATTATTATCTATATGAATAATATTATATTAAATCTTGTTTTTAGAGTACCTAATTTACTTTGTCTTTATTTTCCTTTATCTCTTTATATGCAAATACTTAACTTTATGCATATTTACTTAACAAGTAATTTAACAGAATATTACTAAATGCTCAGAAGTTAAAGGACTTTGTGATGTGATTTTATTTATTCACTAGTGTAAAATATTTGTCTTTCAATATTGATATATTCAATTTAAACAGGTCATTAGTTTTTCAGACTATATATAAACACATTTGTAAAATTATATCCAATTATAGTAAATATATTAACAGATTTATAGATACGAGCAATAGCTATATTATAATATAAAATGATCCAATTCATCAAAATGACTGTTGTTTTCCATAAAAGTTCTACCCTGTATATATTGTCATGACATAAAAAAATATATATATATGTAATTTAAATAATGATGGGCATGACCTTGCATGAAAACTGTGATTATTGTCAACCATCCAAACAAATTTTAGGCACATTAATAAAATAGTAATAATAATAATTTCTAGCATTGAATACATCCACTACTAGAACAGTATATCATACTATTTTAGTATAACATACTATTATAGTATATCATGAAAATAAGATTCTAACCTAATTAGTAAGAAAGCAAGGATTACTTTAGATACCTAATGTACCTAATGCCATTATTACTTTGGGTCTTTACCACCAAAAATATAGGTATAAATAAGATTGAAGTTGACAAACAGTTGTTGCTTTAATAAATTTGACTGTAGTCAAGTATTAAAATGTCCCACTGTAAATCCAGTCTAAAATGTTCAAATATGTGTGCCTATAAAATATAATATGTAGATGACCATAAATATAAATAGTATAAAATTTATTAAAATCTAAAAAATATATTTAAAGTAGAATATAAATAAAATACATTACGGATAGTGTATAATTTATTAATACAAAAATTTGAATAATTTTCACACTATAAAAATTAAAGGTATTTATCTATAGAAAAAAAATAAAAAACAATAAAATTATAAAATGAACAATATTCTTCATTTATTTATTCAAAATATTACATTAGTGATGGAAAATAATCAAATAGGAGGTTCAAAAACTATGAATACATTTTATTTTTTAATGAATATTTTATATTCAGTATTTCAATACATTAGAACTTATTATACCTGCTCATATTTTTATTATTTTCACATAATACTTGCACACTATCGTAATTTTATATTTACATAAAATAACCCAGGCATTAACAAATGTTTATTACCGCAAGGGGCACAAATAACATCAAATGCTCATTATCATTAGCATAAACATTATTCATAACATGTAACAATACCATGATATTGTACACGAATTGGCCTTTTACCACGAGTTTCATCTAAAAGTCAGTTGAGTTCATATTATATACCTATATTTATATATAATACACACACAAGATTTTTATCTCAAAATATATTATTTTGATGGCTATATGATTTTCAAACAGGGGTGGATACAAGGGGGCACTATGAAGGCTGAAGTCCCTCCCTTAGGTACTTAATATATTTTTAAAATGTACTAAATTTTCCGTTTTTAATTAGAATAAAAAAAAGAGCAATACAAGAATAATTTATAAATCCACTTTAAATATAATCTTCTTAGACCATGATAAGCACAGAATAAAAGATATGTACCTAAACCTAACTCATGTTCACATGTTTAAAATAAAGTACATTTCTAACACCCCTTTTTTCATTTCTAGATTTGCACCTATTTTCAACTAACCTTTATATTTGTAATCTATAAAACCAAATTTTCTTTAATATGTTTATCTATACGTGTAACATGTATATTATAATAAAACATAATATAAAACTATTAGTACAAAATTAAAAATATTTGTATAATATATTCACAAAATGAATACGTTTTAAAACTACAAAACCATACATTTAATATTTTTCAACAACTAATTCAAGAAGACGATTCATATTGGATACCAATTTCCTTGAATCATTAATTAAGCCCGCTGTCACCATTGAATTACTGTACAACTGGATATACAAAAAAGTAAAATTAATACATACATTAAAAAAAATGTCAAAGTAAAATTTTACTTGTTCAACAATTAATTTAGCTAATTCTTGGTTTGAATCTTTTAATGCATACAACTTCTTTATGATTGCGTGTCTGAAAACAAATGATTTATAAATAAAATAATAAATATGTTTTTAAATAAAGTACTTAGGATTGAGTTCGAGTTGAGGTTGTAGAACTGAAAATAACATTTCCTCATCCATTTGTTTTAGTTGGGTTTTAATAAAATGTCTAGCAGCTGTCATGTCATCAACGGTGACTACACATGGATGACTCACTAATTGTCCAGTAACTTTTACATTTTTGACTTTAGTACCTAACACTGATTGGATCCAAGGCAATAATGAATCCAATTGTAGTTGACTTAGACTATCAGGTCCTATAGAAAAAAATAATAATAAATAAATAAAAATTGTATATAAATATATAATAACAAACCAAAATCAATGGCTTGAGGTTCTTGATTATTAGCAGTATTGATTTCTTTTTCTACTAAAGTAAGTTTGACATTTTTAAATGTTTTTACTTGATATAAAATGATTTCGTCATGCTGTTCATAACAATATATAACTTCAACATTTTTCTTTTTTAATGCCTCTATATATGGGGAACTTTCAGCTAAGGCACGGCTATATTTTAAAAAATAAAGTAAAAAAAAAAATTATATGTGTTAATAAAATAATATTACTTAGGAGCAGATAGATAGTAAATATCATTCTGCCCTTCTTGTCTTCTCTTGATATATTCATCAAATGATGTTGTTTCACCAGGTTTGGTAAATGATGATTCATATCTTAAAAGACTAGCAAGTTCTTCCTGTAAAATAATACAATTTTTAGTTAAAACAAGAAAAAAAAGTATTCAAGAACACCAAATATAGTTATAAATCAGTTAAATAAATAGGTTTATCATTAAAAATTTATCAAGAATAAAATAATATTTTTTAGATTAGTTAGTCTTTAAAATTAACTGATGTATTACCACCAAATATATTTTAGATTCGGAGTAAAGTGAAAAATGTAATGGTTTTACAATCTTTTTTTAAATTTTGTATGTTAATAATTTTTCATGTTGATATATTATCAGCTTATTTTAGAAAAATGTTACATTTGGAAAGAAAATTGTATTTAGTAATGATATTTCAAGTAATGTTCTTACACGTAATTCAAAACAACACAAAAATTGCAAAAAAAAAACCTACTAGTACCATTCAAAATTGTTTTCAAATTAAAATATAAATATCTGTCCAAGTGTTCCACTTGATGTAATAACTGATAATAGCTGTAACAATCTTCCTTTATATATATATATATATATATATATATCAATTTGATGGTAGAACAAATAACATTTAAAATGCACACAAAATAAATTAAATTAACTAAATACATACACGTTCTTTAGGATCATCATTTGTAACAACTCCTTCTTTGATAAAAACTCCATAGTCTTGATAAAACTTCATGTATTCATCGAGGTCTTTTATAGATTTATCATGTAAAAATTTAATAATTTTACTAGTCAATAATTGGTTTAACTTTCTAAAAACATAATAAAATATTTATATTTAGGTTAAACATTGCTATTTATATTCATACTTGAGTAATGAAGAATTTTGTAACATTTCTCTACTCAAATTTAATGGAATATCTTCAGAATCAATGACACCTATAAATAATATAACAACATGAGTCATTAACAGAACTTATTTTATATTATAATTTTGTATTATATTTAGAATATAAAAATTATTGGTTTTGGAATTTAATTATCACCTTTTACAAAACGTAACCATTTGGGTAGTAAATTTTCAGCTTCTTTTTTAACTAATATACGTCTAGTATAAAGTGAAACACCTTTAGTTGAACTATCGTAAAAATCGGTTTGACCTATAAGTTAATAAAATTAAAGATTATCATTCCCCCTTAGCTTTTATTTATAATCAATAACCTGGTGCTAATTCCGGAAAATATAACAATGCTCGCACTTGAATTGGAGCTTCAGCAGAGTAATGTAATACAAACCTTGGCCTATCATAAGTGTTGGCTATAAATTTATAGAAATCTTCATGTTGTTTTTTAGAAACAGATTTTGGATTAAGTAACCATAATGGCTAAAATAATTCAAATATTAAATTCAGAAGAAATGAATTAATATTTTGAAATGTCCTTACTTGAATAGTATTTATTTCAGTACCATTTAATTTGATTGGAGAATTAACAAAATTACTATATTTGTTAATAACTTTACGAACGGTATCTTCAGAAGCATATTCACGACAATCAGGTTTTAGATACATGATAATTTTTGTCCCTCTCTCAACATTATCAGATTCTGATATTTCATACATATTTGTCCTAAAAAATAACAACTTGTATGTGTCAAAGTATCATATATTACAATAAAAATGTCTTTAAAAATACCCATCAGATTTCCATATGTATCCAATAGCATCTGGATTCATAGATTTAGTAAAAACTTCAACTTTATCAGCCACCATGAAACAGCTATAAAAACCAACACCAAATTGACCAATAATTGAAGATAAATTTGTTGAATCACTTCCTTGAACTTGTTGCAAGAATGCCTAAATAAATAATATTTGTTCAATTAATTTGTAAACATATTTTTGTACTCAATATTAATTTGTAGAAAAAGTATTTACCTTTGAACCGGATTTAGCAATAGTACCCAAATTAGAAATTAATTCTTCTTTGCTCATTCCAATTCCTGTATCTTGAATCGTCAATTTTCGGTTCGTTTTATCAGTGGTAATATTTATTTCTAAACTTCCAAGGTCAACAGATTCACCTGCTTTTAAACTAACGTAGCGTAATTTTTCTAATGCATCACTAGCATTTGAAATCAATTCTCTGATAAAAACCTATAATTATATAACCTTTAAAATATATATATATATATAAAGTCCGTTTCATATGACAAGCATATGCATATTTTGTACACCACGTTCCAGATTATTACTTAATTTAAATTAGAGATTAAGTTTAAATGTTCAAATTGTAAATGCAAATATATCAGCTATTGCAGTTATAGCACATATTACCAATGTTTAGATCAATTTTGACAAAATTTTATATTTAAAAGGCCTATAATTTATTTGATAAATTCTCCTTCAATTTTTTAAATTATGAACAATTGTAGTACGTATTAATAAATTATTTGTATTCATTATGAACTTTTCAATGGACGCATTCAAATTATTTATAAATTTATAATATAAAAAATACGATATATTATTTTCAAAAACATTATTGTAAAAACAATAGGTACTGATGCTATGTGCCTATGTGTTGACAATATTGAAGGGAAATCACAAATGACAATCAACAACTTGGTTCTCGAAATATGGGTAGACACGAATGCAAAAAAGAAGACGGGTATTGAAAGAAAATGTTTACCAGTGAACCAATAATACTCGTCCGTTATATGAAACTGGTCTAATACACAATGTATGCCTACATGAATTCTCTAATCACTTACTTCTTTTTCAGAATATAACGACTTAGCAACTATATCCAACAGCATTCGAGTTTCTGCTTGAAATTCTAACTTTTCTGAAAACCCAATTAAATCACTAAATATTGATTACCAAGTAATATTGAATACTAAGTACTGAATGTATCAATATTTCTTACCAGCATTCGTGTTTTTATCGCATAAACTATCATCCACATTGGGTTTAGAAGTGTATTTTCTAACAGACACATCTACAATACATAATATTATATCATACATCTACATAATTATTTATTTTATAAAGTGGAGTAAAAAATGTGTTTGCTTACTTGACAACAATACTGAACTACTCGGTGTAGGTTTATATATGAACGATTGTCCAGTACTCCGAAAACGCCAAACATTTCTGGGGAATTGATATCTGAATAATTTGAGGGCCGTTAATGAAGACATTAGTAGTTTTTCAAATAATTTATTGGTTATTAGTTATTTTATTTATACTGAAAACAATAAATTCGTTTATCTAACGTGACTACTATACAATTGAAAGTAAAATATGAATTCAAAACTGTACGAGTGTAATATTAATTAAGAATTATTTCGTCAATTATACTTTGATTCACTTAAATTCCGATGAAATCCATGCTTTTATTATAAAAGTAGAGATAACAAAGATCTTTAGTTATCTATGAAAATTACCGGCGCGTTATGATTAATTGATTACACCATATTGCATTGGAATCCAAATAAATAATAAATTTATATCCTCTTTGTTAAATCAATCATTTGGCATGTTATCACTGATTCCACCACACACTACATTTTACATACCTTTTTTTATAATCAATTGAAATCAAAATATATTTCGGCGTGTGTTTTTCACTGTACAGCTTTCTAGGCTTGATCAGCGACTTGTGACGCTGTGTAACTTGTAGAAAATAAATCGACTACTTCATTAATAGTTTACTACTTCTAGTCCAATGTCCACCGTCTCTTGTTGTTGTCATTGTTGGTAAGAATTCAATTCACCTTAAATGTTCTTGAGATAATAAATATTTAAGTATCTATATATTTTCATGACAACCTGTAATCTTTTATTTTCGTTTTAAACATTCACAAATTTTTTATGTGAAACATCTTTTGGCATGGGTGTAAGGCCGGCTGTAGTGCCGTCACAGTTTTTGTCATCACGTTCCCCGCCTATCGGTGAGCGCTGTGTATATTATTCGGCCGCGCTTCCCTATGCTCCGCCACCATATCGACGTTTCTATACAAAATATATATCTTACAATACGAAATGCAAGTGGAGTTTGTTTGTCAAGAATTTATTGGCGATATATGTGCTTCCAAAGTAACAATGGAAGATGGAAGAGAATTAGTTCTAGTTGTAGTGTATATTTCGCCTAATCAAAGCGTCAAAAATATACACTTTTTACACAAGCAGCTACTGAAATACAGTCACACAGGTTCAATGCTTTTGAACAAAGATTTTCATAAACTTCCAATGATTTTAGCTGGTGACTTTAATGTTAATTTTGCAACAAATAATTCAATACCATTAATTACATTTCTCAAAAAAAATTTGAATTGCGCATCAATTACGATCCAAGGCAATCTACAACTAAACGAGGAACGACTATAGACGCAATTTTTTCCAGATACTTTCATAACGTTATTTCCAATACATTTGTTACATATTTCAGTTATCATCGGTCAATTATATCTCTAATGTCATCATATACGAATGTTACTATTACAGAAATTACAAAAGATGAAACGTAAAAACTATATATTGTTAAAATATTTGTATATTGTAACAAGTTTCAAGACATTTTATATTGATGAAAATAATATATTTATATCTCTTCTAAAAAAACTGACGATATCCACACATTTTACTTCCTATTCACGTCTTTCAATACCAATCGACGTTCATGTTTCACATCTTTTGCCCGTCCCGTGACAGGCTCATTTTTTTTTTAACTAATTTATCAGATTTTAGTATTTTAAAATAATTTAAAATTAAAATTACATTTCAACCGGATGTTTAAAAAAAAAAATTATTTGTTACTTTTCATCTTATTAATTTTACTCGTATGCTTATATAGCCAATTGAATCATTTGATACTGTAACTTATAAAATTATAATATAGGTTACTTGTACAATATATTTTTATTTAAATTTAAATATTCTGACAAATGTTATAACAATAATTATCCAAAATTAATTTAAACTACCAATTACTTACTTACCTGATTACAACGTATTTTTTTTTTTCAAACAGTAATTAAGAATCGATTATTCAATGTACTATGGCCAGTAGTGATCAGATGCCCAAAGTTGATTTCACGAAAAACGGTGAAATTGATAGGAGATTACTGCAACAGATAAAATTTGTTGAACGCCAAAATCTGCTTCGTGCCAACAGATTGAATCGTATGCGTAAGAACGCTCGCTATATGGGATCATTATTAGGTGGTATTGCATTGAGCATTTACGGGTATTCCATTTATTCAATAAAACAAGAAACTTTTTTGGATGATTTTGAAGAACCTAAAGTAGTTCTTAAACAATAATATTATTTCATAATTCAAAATGTCAGTAAGCCAAATAGTCCGGTTACCCCCTTTGCCTAGTGTCAGAGATTTGATTAAACTATATAAACTTCGCGCTATGAAAGAACTTTCTCAGAATTTTTTAATGGAACCACGATTGATAAGTCGCATTGTCAGATCGGCCGGATCTGTTAAGGATTGTGAAGTATGTGAAGTTGGTCCTGGTCCTGGCAACATCACAAGATCAATTATTCAAAATATGCCCTCTAGAATAATAGTAATTGAAAAAGATAAACGTTTCAAACCGTCACTGGAGGTAAGTTTGTTCTATACTACATTCAATATTGTCAACTAATTGTAATTTATCAAAGCTGTTGGCTGAATCGACTCCAGTACCATTACAATTAATATTTGGTGATGTAATGAATTTCAACTTGGAACAAATGTTTAGTGAAGACTATAAAGTAGAATGGGAAGATAAATGTCCACAAATACATCTTATTGGAAACTTACCTTTCAATGTGTCTACACCACTTATTATACGGTGGTTAAAAGCTATATCCGAAAGGTAAATAATACAGTATTATTTTGTAATTTACTATTTAAAGTTATCTAATTTATTTTACATTTATAGGAATAATGCATGGAGATATGGTCGAGTACGTATGACATTGACATTTCAAAAAGAAGTTGCTGAAAGAATGAATGCTCCAATAATGACCAAAGAAAGGAGCCGGCTTTCAGTTATGTGTCAAAATTGGTGTAGAGTTGAACATAAATTTAATATTCCTGGTAAACAATTTTGAGTGGATACAATATCAATATCATAAATTTTGATATTGAATTTAAATAGTATATTTTATATAATTAAAATGTGTAAAAAAAAAAAAAATTCCAGTTCATATTATATGAAAACAAATATATTTTGTATTAAAAACTGAAAGAATGTTTAAATAATAGATAGTAATATCATCGAGGAACTTACTGTTTAATGTAATCCTAATTTTTTCTCAGTTTGTATTTGTTTATTTATTTTTTTTATAATTTCATTAAATCTTAGATATATACATATAATAAACCTTTATTCGATTAATTGGTATTATTAAATGACAGTTTTATATTGTTACAATTCCTAATCGTGTTTAAAGGTCGAGCGTTCATTCCAAAACCAGATGTTGATGTCGGTATTGTACGTTTAACACCTCTGAAAAAACCAATCATTTCATTGCCATTCAACATAATTGAAAAAGTCGTTAGGTCTGTGTTTAATTACAGACAAAAATATTGTATTCGAGGTGTCGAGTAAGTAAAAAATTATTTTTAAATTATTTAATTTGCGTAATATGTAGTCATTTATTTTTATTCTTAAAAGGACTTTGTTTCCAAAACCAGTCAGACAAAAGCTCGCTAGTGAATTATTAACTGATGCAGGAATAGATCCAAACACAAGACCATTCCAACTAACTGTTAGTGAATTTGGTCGTATCTGTGAAGCATATATGTCTATATGTAAAGAGAAGCCTGATTATATAAAGTATAATTATCGTAAACAAGATTCTGAAGATTATTGGCCAGATATTGAAATAATTAGTTCAAAGGATAATATTGAAAACATTTCATCACTGAAAGAATAATTGCATTTGATGGTTCTGTTTCAAGGCATTTTTAGTTTATTTAGTTTATTAATACTATTATATATTCAAATAAAATAATGTTTATACAAAAGTAATATTTTTCTGTTGAAGTGATTAGTTTTCATTAATATTTAAGTAACAAATTATAATTTCATACAAAAAAAGAAACAAAATACTGTTGTTATTGTATTTTAAACTTGTAGATATTTTATTTAAAAATTCCACGTAAATAATAAAATAGCAAAGAAAAAAAATTACTATAAACTTATACAATTTAAAAAAAAAACATATACAATTAAAAGAAATCATTGATTAAACATAATTTTAAAATGATAAAACTGAATCTGTTCTACATATTGTTAGAATAATTCTTAAAAATACTTATATTCAATTATTAACTACAAGGATTGTTCCAAATAAAATATTATTTATTATTTTTCTCATTCTAAAAGTATAAGTTTGTACACATGTTTTATTTTATTTTAGAATTAATATCTAGTACACTTTGAGGTTTTTTTGCATACATAGTAAAATATGGGTACTTTAATCATCAACAAAAATATAAGTGTACGTGTTTTCAAATTTTCCTATACTAAACCTTTACACAAATTCATAAAGTACGTTGTGTAAACATAAAAAGCAATATTAAGAAAGTGGGAATTAATTTTTAACAATGAAACAATTCTGACCAATCTATTCAAACTTTGAACAATTTAAAATTCGCTAAAATCAGTTGGAAAATATCTAAATTTTGTAACATTGCAATCTCATATTTGCAAAAAACACTTAATTAATTATCAAATACTAATACTTGATATCGAACTCAAAATGTACTTCTGCCTGTTTTTTTATTTTTTATTTTATAACATTCAAATAACATTATGAAATCGAAAAACTTTTAAAAAATTTAGAACAATATTTTCAATCTATGTGCCACAATCAGAAAAACAATATTTAACAATTTTTTTTTCTTTAATTATTAATACCTTGCCTTGGACAGCCCTTGAATAAATGTATAGTAGAAATAAACCAAGAAAATAATTGATAAAATAAATATTTAAAGATTAATTTGATGAAACCATATAAAGCAGTCATTAATTACTAATAACTGTTAATGCACAAAAGTATATAATTGTACATTATACTTTTCATGAATTAAATTAATTTTGATGCATTTTATTGTACCCTGTAAAATGCTTAATGACAATATCTGTTGGCATTTGTTCTAAATATTTGAAACAAAAAGCGTGATTAAAATACAATGTATATAAGTCTTAATTTGACTAGAGATTATAAAATACAATTGTGCATGATAAAAATGGAATAAAATAATTTATTGTGTGGTAGAATGCACAATTATAAGTAATAATAATATCAAATAGAAATATAATGAAGAAATAAAGATTTTTAACAAAATATATAATATAGGTACTGAACGTTTTAAAATTTAAGAAACAAAATTACTTTAAACAAATATGTATTATCGTCAACTGGGCATATTTTGGATTATATTTAGATATTTTCCTAAATATAAAATTAACAAATTCACTTTTACTCTTATTTTTTTTTTTTTTTTTTGTAGTCCAACCCTTCTAAAAAAAAAGAATTTATTATATTTTTTTTTAGTATTTTATGTTTATTTTTAAGTATATCCACATTTATCCTCTTCCGCCAATTTGTATTAGCTTGAGATACTTGTTTTTTTTTTATTATTTCTTTATGTATGACAAATGTAAAAAATAAAATGGTAATTTTAAACAAAAAATGTTTGAAATAAAATAAAATTAATTAAACAACTCTTTTTAAAATGTAAGTAATATCTTATTCAAACAAATAGATATAATGCTTTGGGTTATTATTGTCATGAAATCTGAAATCAAAAACAATCAAAAAATGCTTATTCTATTTTGTAATTAAAACCTATTTGTCTGAACTAACATTATAAAAAATAAAATAAATTACTACTCGATGAAAAACAATTATTTTAAAGTTGTAAATACGTTTTTTTTTATTTTCGATTGAAAAGTATTCAAACAAGTGACAATAAATGTGTAGCCACTTATATAATACGATTTTTTACACATTTCAAAATGTGAACATTTTTTAAAAAACGATTCCTACAATTAATTTATGTGTACAAAAAAAATGAGGAACTTCTGAAATTATGCCAGTTGATTGTACTAAAATATTTTTTTTATAATTCCGTAACATTTAAAAAACAAAATACATATTAATTTATAAAAACACCTCAGTAATAAAATGGACAAGTTTATGCACTGCATAAAATACTGTTCTATTAAATCTATTGATTTTGTGTACCTAATTAAATTTACTAGTCTAATAGATTCATTAACAAATCATGTTACAACTGATAGATATACATTTTGAATAACTTTAGAATAAACAATATTTTCGAAATTTTTTCAAAATTAACGAATACTACTGTAGAACTATAAAAATGAAAATTAGATAAAAAGTTTGACTACAAGTTTTTCAATAATAAATATGTTAATGACTTAATCACTTTCATCATCTGGACCATCTTTATTCTTAATGTTACTAAAATGATTCATTAATTCTTCTTGAAGTTGAAGGACATGTTCAATAGGTTTTGGGCGACCATCATCACCAATTTTACATGGCTGTATAACTCCTTCCCTAAAATAAAATAATTATAATCAGACAAGACATAGGCATTAATTAAGTCATTAAATATAAATTTTAAATACCTAGTGAGTTTATCCATTTTAGAAACTAACTGCATAACCTCGTGCTCTTGTTGTTCAACAGACATACACTCAAATGGATTGGGCTTGGGTGGTTCATAACAACCCAGAACAGGATTTATTCTAAATAAAACAATATTTATATGATTATTGGACTAAATTCATGCTAATTAAAATAGAAAACTAACTGGTCTTTATATGTTAGGTATTCTTCTGTGTCGCTGTCTTCACTATCTGATGAGTAATCTGGATTCGATGTCTTACAAAGTAATCCTCGATTTGCAAACAAACCAGCTGCATTGCCAAACCCTGTGTATTTAATCATACGACCCACTGCAAATAATAATTTATTTAAAACATTATTTTTGACACAATGAAATAATATAAAAGTTTAGTACCATTTTCTTTACACAAAACAAATAATAATTCGGCAACCAAGTCTCGTAGACTCACATTAGGAGTGGTAAGTAAACGACACAATTTATTACGTAATGTATTTCCTTGTTCCGGCCTATTAATGACGTCTTTCAATGGAGGTAAAATTTGATGTCGAACTTCACAACGAAATTTCGCTATAGACCTTGATCCTTTTAATAAAACTATTAATGCTGGTGAAATATTTTCATATAGTGGATTCTAAAATCATAATACCAAATTAAATGAAGATAAATGAATGCTACGAGTAATATCATACTTCTGCAGTAGTCAAACGATTATCAAGGAAATTTATTACCACTTTTAATGCATCAACATCATAACAAAGGTTTTTTATTAAAAGTTGATCTAAACAGGTTGGTGGAACATTTGTCAACAAGTTTACAACATTGCTAAAATAATAAAAATTAATTTCAGTGTTATCATCAAATTTTTTTTTTGTTCTCGAATTGAAGGCCATTTAAGAAAAGAAAATTTTACCAAACAATATTATCTTGAAATAATGGGACAAAAGTTGAAGTAACAAGTATATCACGTAATATGGAAATCAATCTAATCCAAACTGAATAGTCATCTTCTACAGATTCACTGTTTGGGATTACAGTCAAATTAAAGAGTGTTTTCAGTATCTCACAGCTAAGTAACACATTTTCTTCCTGAAACATTATGCAAACTATAATTCACATTACTTTACATAGTAAATAAAATGTTATACCTGTAGAGTGGCCAAATTTTTTTTAGCAGAATCTTCGATAGTGTTACGTAATATATTATCTAAAACTTCCATAAGATACGTGAGACCATGTAACTCTACTGTGATTTTGATTCTAAAACAAAAATAAACATGAATTATACTGAAAATAAAAAAAATTACTGATATTCTACCTTATCTCTTTGTTGAATGCTGTTAGAAGAAATAGAAGTTTGATGTCAAAATATTTAACCATGTATGGAACATTCTGTTCAAAATATGTTCTTAGTCTAAATATGATACAGTCAACGGTTTTATTATTACAGCACACTTCTTGTGCCATGTCACAGTTATAAACTATATTACACAGACATTTTAGGCTTTCTACGATAACTACAAAAACAAAATTTAATACAATTATTCAGTAATATGCAATTAAAATACATATTATTATTAATAGTTAACTAAATTATAATTTAGTATTTATTTGCATACAGTTAAATTATTTAATTATCTTTTAATAAATAGTTTTTTAAATTACCATCTGTATTTTTAGTTGTAATCAGTATGCAAACAAAGTCTTCCACAAGATTAGCACACTGAAGCAGAATATTTATATCATTTTCAGTTATGATTTTGTTTAAATGTGTTTTATCTCGGCTACAAATTATAATAAAAAATTAGACTTATAAAATATATATATTATAGTTTAAATAAGTAATAACCAAAAATAATAAAGCCCAAATATTTAAAACACTTTAATATTAGAATTATTTTAACTATAAAAAAATAAAAATTAAGATCTCTTAAAATGATTTAAACTAAAAAAAACTAAATATGAAAATATAAAATTTGTAAGAAATCCTTATAAATTATTAAGTCTTTTAATCGTTTATATTGCTTTTAATTATAATTTGAACTTACTTTACACAATATAAATGAGTTACAAACTGAATTGGTTATTTTATTATATTGCTTACTATGATTAGATAAAATCATATTACTTTTTTATTATACTGTGATTGTTTATTTTACCTCAGAAGTCGAATGCAAGTTAGGCATTGTATGTAAACACATCTGTTAGTATCCACTGTCAAACACAGGAACATAACTTCCCACAACTCTTTAAACGTATTATTGGTATGAAGTACATCGAAATTAAATGTATCTTTGTGCTGTAAATAAAACAAACATTAATATTATACATTAAAAGTGTTCCTAAAAATTATGCTTACTTCCTTGATAATAGCTTCAACTAAAACTTTTACTTGTTCAAAATCATTTTGTTTGATGGCTGCATTAATTTTCGATATCATAGCGCTACTTTTTAAAGTGAATTACGTGAAAAACATTAAAAATATATCAAACACCATAAATTAATATGGGTAGATAATTCAATAATACTTTTATCACTCTATTAAATTCATTTATAATTGAACAACACAAAAGATTGAGTAAATGAAATTTTTAATTTAGCGATGGAGAAATACTTAATCACTTAAAATTATTTTAATATTTCTATGACTAGTAAAAATTAATATTATTAAATAAATACACCCATTCCTTGTAAATATGTATAACAGCAAGAAAATAGAGTCAAACTATTCGTTTAAATAACAATAGATACATAGGATATAATTTCTCATATCCTAAACAGTGGTTTAGAGTTTCGGATTAAAAAATATCACAAAAATAATCTATGTGGTGAAAAAATAAAACGAATTATAATTACTGGCTTATAGTAACATTGCTCTTAAAATTGTTATCATTATAAAGTAGATATCAAATAATGATAACCATAACATTTTCTAAGAGATTGTAATTTATTACAAAAAGTTTGTAGAATGAATCATGTCAATCCCCACAAAAAGTAAAAATAAAGCAAAACTCAAAAAAAAGATCCATGTGTTACTCTTGCTACAAATTAACAAAAACCTACCTCAAACTAAAACGCGTCAGCGTTTAGATGCCGAACGTCACGCAGCTCAAAGGCTGCTAAGACCTTGATGTAAACTCAAGCACAGCAGCTTTTAGATGCTGGGCGTCATGCATCTCTCAGAGACGCGAAGACTTTAAAAGAGACTCAGGCCCGTCATCTTTTAGATACCAAAATCACATAGCTCATAGGGCTGCTATGACATTAAAGCAAACTCAAGCACACCAACTTTTAGATGCTGAGCATCACACGTCACTGAAGAGACCCATGAAGAGTCACAAAGACGACATGTTTTGATATAATATATGCATCAAAATGTTATCAAATAAGATTCAAAGAATCTATATATATATATATATATATACATAAGTACACAAATTGTATATACAACCCTCATTTATTTATGTTCATAATAATTTTAAGAGTGTAAAATATTCAAGTTTTATATTGAAAGAGCTTCATTAAAAATACAACTCAGCATTCAAAATAATTCGTACTTAATTTGATAGATTTTTTTTTCACAATTCTTATAACAATTACTTTACTGGTTTCATTTGCCAAAGACCGTCATTCAAATAATGGCAATTTTCAATACCGACTCCTTTATTTACTTTTAATCTGAAAACAAAAATACATTTTTAAATAATCTCAATAAATAATAATACAATATTTATCTTGTTAAATTACATATCATCTGTAGAAAGACTAGTTATTCCGATGGCAAGCGCATGTTGTTTTCCTTCTGCCATTACAGCCTAAATAAATATGAGTTAAAAGAAATTCTTGAAAATATTATACAAGAAGCAATTTTAATTATTAGTGTTAGTTTTAGTCAGTTGTAATAATACTGTATAGTTAAAATTAAAATATACAATTCAAAGGATACAACAATTGTATTCTGTGGCACAGGTTCGATTTTTGCTCCAGGCGAAGTCAAACCAGGACACATAATGTTGGCACCACTCATAACAAACTTAATGGCACCCAAATCTACTTGCTCTTTAGGAAGGAAGAATGGATCTAAAAATATTAAATAATTAAGTACAATCAATTAATAATTGTAATAATAATGAATTACTAATGTCTATTTAATTATAAATCATTAACCAAATTAATAACTACAAGAACTTGTAACATTTAAATTGTATTAACTAAATTTATTGCATTACACTATATTATCTATACTTTTATTCTTTGAAACACAATACATAAATAATAATAATAATAATAATAATAATAATAATAATAATAATAAATATGGTAATAAAATATTATTGATAATTGTTTCAAATTATTTATTAATTGATTTCATAATTAAATTTATTTAAAATAAAAAACCATATTAAGATCTCTGTGAAGTAAAAGACTTCAAGAAAAGAAAAAAAATTGTTTACAAAATAAATAAATGTATAAAATCAATTTGATTTTCATCTTATCGAATATTGTATAATAATACGACTTCAGATTTTGCGCAATTTCTACATAAGTCACAGTTTTTTAATAGTCCCTAAGATAACTCTTTAAACAAATTACGTTTAACAAGTATTTGCTTATTACGTTATTATATATAATAGTATGTGGTGTATTAATAATACCAGAGTAATATATTTTTCACACAAAACAAGTTTTATACACTGTACATAAAACTCAATTATCTTTATAAAGTTTAATTATTTTTTATAGAAAGATAAAATATTGTTTATATAGGCACCAATTAGATAATTAATATATTTAGATAAATCAAATTGTTTTTATTAGCACACATGTTAATCGTTGTATACATGTGTTTATTTTTTACTTATTTACAAAAAATGTATCTTATTTAAAATATGTTTTTGTTCTGATTCCTTGAAACAGGTATTAACCAAGTTTTACTGTATACTTTTTTATGTAAATACCAAAATGTTACTTGATTTTTTTTTTATTTAATATTTATCAAAGTATAAATAGTAATATAAAAACATTATTTTTACCAAAAACCATAGTCAATTGGTAATTGGGACAAACTTTTCAAAAATTCTAATATTAAATTGTATCAAACATTTTATAATGGGCTATAAAACCACGCACTTACATTTATGAAGAAGCTTCAGTGTTGGTAGCCAAGGGCCATTTCTATGACGGAAAAATAAATATTCTCCGGCTGAATTAACAATTATTTCAATGTGGTCTTGACTAGGAAAAAAATAAAAAAATATTTACCATATCTGATATTAACTAATTAATGTTTCTAAACTATTTACCACTTAACAATCCTTAAAGCATCTTTCTTTGGTAATATCATATCTATGTATTCCTCTAATGATGGATATTGGTCGATAATTTTCGTTCTAATGCCCTTTTGGACAGAAGATTTCAACTGTTGAATACCTATTACACTGTCTTTGTCATCAAATCTAAAAATAGATAATAAAATAATTACATAATTAACACTTTTGTAATAAGAAGAATCGGACAATCAAATAAATAATACTGATTACAAATTAATAGATACATTTAATTTTACCGTTTTACTTAGCCCCAATAATAATAATATAATTCCTAATTATTTAAATAAAACCACGGTTGCAACACAAAAACAATTCTTTGAAAACGATTAAAACTCAAATAAAATATATTGTTATACGAATCCTTGACGTGAGTAGTGCATAAGCATTAGTTAACATAATATACGTTTTCGTTTTCGAAAATATAAACGACTGTGGTCATGTCTGCTAAAAAGAAAAAAAGAAAAGGATTGTACTTACTTTTTGAACATTTTATACGTTTAGTAATATACGCGGTCTATGTAAACAATAAAAGATTAATTGACGATAATGTGAATTTAAAAATTTAAAAAACCAATATAATGAATAATATTAACAAAAAAAGTCGAACAGCCCGAAAATATTCTAGCGTGTCAATATTACAAATCAAAATTTCGTAACTCTCCACTCCAGGCCGCGGTGATAATAGAATCAAAGTTCGTGTTTATTGATAAATGCCCACCGTGGTTATCACGAAACACCGGCCTTTAAACGTGACCATGGTCATATCGAATTCCAAGGACGTGTGAAAAAGCGCGGTTTCTTTGACCACGGTATGCGTCGAGGCGGCGTTTACGTGGGCGTGTGCTATCAGTCATCGGCGGCTGTCAAAATAAAAACTTATCGCTGTTCGTCAGCGAAAAGTAAAAAAAAACCTCAAATATCCCAACTTCCGTTTGACGGATTAGGCTAGAAAGTAAAATCGTATACGTCGTAAATACAAAAAAAAAAAGAAAAAACCGCTTAGGTTTAACCATTTGTGTTGTCAATCCGTCGACGTTGTGTGTTGTATGTCTTTTGGTAGCGTAAACTCGCAGTCTACTCTTACAACGATTTCTCTCGTCCTGCAGCAGTTGCACCAATCTCGACGTTAACAACAGTAGTATATTATACACGGACATTGTCGCGGAATCTGGTGTAACATATATTATTCTCTGATAAAAGGTAAGTCGACCGTTGTCGCTGTTCTGTGAAATTCTTTGTCGTTCGATACGGACGCACAATTTAATAATAGGTGTATGTAGACCGATTGTTTTCATTTACTGTTCAAGAACTAGCACATATGTCGTCAAAATCGTTTCGCTTTTTACTCCAGCGTCCCTACATCCTACACTATTACCACCCCTTGTTTTCAGTGAATCTAAATTTTATAAATAATTTCCTACACACTTACTATACATTTGAAAAATATCTGCCACCTATGGTTTCCAAAATACTTGCATCATATATTATATATTTTTTTAATTGTTGATAGTAATTTTACAGTTATTATTTTCTTCTTGCTCATTTTACATGAGTTTTAAAATAAGATCGCTGCTAATATATAATAAAATACTTCTCTAAATTAAGTTTTTATTTTTATTAGTTATAACAATATATCTACTATTTCAATTGGTACATTTATACTCATATTCAATTTAAAAAAAAAATCGGTTTGTATAATTCACATTCTGTGTATACTACAAAATTATCAGTGAATGCTAAAATACATTCATTTTTTTTTTGTAAGTTCAGTTTTATTCGTATTCAAAAAGCTAATGTGATATTTATCAATTATTTAAATATAGCCCTTGAAATACCTACTCTTAGTTTTTTTTCTTTTTTTTTATTAATTTATTTACTTTTGTTACAATAAAAGGCAATAAATGTAAAATAAAAAAAGCAATTATAGTTGATTACTACAAATAATCATAATTGGCACACAAAGAAAATAAAAAGTACTTTTAAAATAGGAAAAACCAAAAATATATTATATATCAAATACCATTTGTAAACTATGGATATAAAACATTTTTTAACAGTAATGTTAAATTTAATTTTTTGTCGCTTGGGCATTTAAAAATTATTTGTCTATGAATTTATTATATATTTATTTATTAATAAACTAATCATTTAATAATTTTATTTTTTTATTATTATTCGTGTTTTGTTTTACGTAACATTTTATATATTAATTTATTACTAGGAGTACATATAAAAATTAATAGTATAATGGTTTCTATTCGAATATTAGTTGTTGTTTATAAGTCAATTGTATAAGTTGTTGCTGAATAAAATATTATATGGGTGTGTCATTGTATGTTTAAAATTGAATTTATTTAACAATCAATTAAAAAATTTATAATCAGTGATGTTATATAGTTAAAATATTTATGAACATGACTCATGAGATACTTTATAGTTTATATTTTGTTGCATACAAGAATGTATTTCAAGGATCATAGGTATTTTATTTTCAGTATGGTTAATGGTTATTATAATTTGTCGTACTACTTTACAATTTACATAATATTCAATCTAAAAAAAAACAAAAATTATTTATTTTACTATTAAAAATATATTTGAATAATCAATAATATTATTTTATACATTATAGATTTCAACAATGACCACAACACTAAAACCATACCTTTCAGTCGTAAAACATTCATTAGATGCAGCTATATGCATAAGCCAGTTCTATTCGCAAGTGGTTGAGCGCCATAGCAAACCAGAAATAGAAATGCAAACAAACAGAGAGTTGATATTGACACCAATGTTAATCAGCCGTAATGAACGAGAACGAGTTTTTATCGAGAGCTCTATAAATTCAATACGCGTGAGTATAGCAATTAAACAATGCGATGAAATTGAGCGATTACTGTGCGATAAATTCACGCGGTTCATGATGAAACGAGCGGAGAATTTTTTCATACTGAGAAGAAAACCAATTCCTGGCTATGACATAACGTTTCTAATCACCAATATGCATGTAGAACAAATGTACAGGAACAAACTCATTGATTTCATTATTCGATTTATGGAAGAAATAGACAAAGAGATTAGTGAAATGAAGTTGGCCATTAATGCCAGAGCGAGGATTTGTTCAGAAGAATTTCTCAAACATTTTTAAGCAAAAAAATTTGTAATTATCCAGTGTGCATTAATTTTTATTTTCTACTATAATTATTTTATATATATATTTATTTATTTATTTATATATTATAAAATGTTTTAATCGAGTTTATTTAAAATTATTATAAGTTTAAAATATAAGTTAATTATTTCCATGTGTAGTTAAAATTACTTGAAGAAAATGAAAAATACCACCTAATATCGATGCATACACTTTATCAGTCAATTATATAAAACATTATTTTATTTTTATTATTATTTTATATTTAGTTTCAAAAGTAATTTGAACTAACATATGTTGTTACGGTATTATGCCTTTATTAAATTTATTTTAGCAAATGTAACATAATGTTTATTTGAAATACTTTATACAAACATGATTAATATAACTTTATTCAGTTGAATAGATATTTGATATAAGTAATATAATATAGATACATATGTAATTTAAAAAAAAAGTAAATGGTTTAAAACAACTAGTTTCAAATTTGTTAATATATGTGTCTTAACATAAACCACTGTTATTATTACACATTAATTTTAATTAATTTGTAAGATTTTCTTTTTTAATAGAATATAGTTATTTATATTTTGTTTATTATTAAAAGCCAAATAATTATTTTAAAATTATTGTTTAAATTCAAGTTTGTCTATGTCCACACAGATATCACATTCGTATGTCGAATATGTTTCAAACTGGATACCGTTCGAAAAGCGAACTCCCATGTTCCTTGGGAAATAAAACTATAGATACAAGTGAGCATTGAGTATAGATAATGCGTAATCTAGATTTGTTCTTATGACGTGTGTATACTATAATCTATACTTGGCACAGTACAAACATACGTTAAATAAACTGTTAAGAACTTAAAAATGTTACGGACCATTAGAACAATCAAATTGATTGGAACAATTGTCGTTAAAACACAAATGCATTCAAGAAATAAATGATTATTATTTCGGTAATAACCGAGGATGTTTAGAGTATCTACAAACTGAATTAAACAGCTTATTCTCTAGCTGATAAGGCTTTAAATCCTCTGTCGAGTACTTCTATTATTATACAAAAAATTAATAATGTATTGTGTATGTGTGTGTGTGTTTGTAAAAATTGACATAACAAAATTAAATCTTAAATCAAATTACATAGGTTGGTATGTTAAAGTCGTCAGATATCGGATGAGTGATCGTCTGGCAGATTCACACACTTATTTACTGTCCTGATTTGCATATTTGTCAGTTTTCGCCAAATTATCATGCAAATGAAACCGATTTTAAAGTATTGACACTATTAAAATCTCAAAATATAAAAATGCCATAATTGCTATGATGTCAATATTAGTAGCAGATTGTTTTGATCAGATCATCGTAAATAATACAATTTTAAATAACTACTCACTTGTATACACGTCAAGACGAATATTATGTTAAGTTCAGTAAATCTACTAAATACTGAACTCTTATAAAACAAAATTAATTAAGTCAATACATAGTTATTTACATTGAAATATAAAAGTAATGGGGGGGGGCAAGAAACGAATATAAATGTGTGTACTTGGACATCACACAAAACACATTAATTATATATTATTATTGAATACATTAATTGTACACTCATTTTTTAAACATACAATTACATATATTATAATATGTATATTCGATCACGTGTCACGTATTATAATACATACAATATAATGTATAATTACCAATTATTATTATTATTATTATATATGTATGTATATATAATAACTAGTCAATATAGTAACAAACTATTTCTCACTAAATCCTCTTCGTACTCATCACGTAGGACAGTGTAATCTATTATAATATTTATTTTTTTTTTTTTTTATTTATTTGCTTTTGTTTAATTAAACATTATAGCATATAATATTTATAATGATGAAATTTTTTGTTTTCATTGTAACAACATAATATTATTTGTTGAGTTATAAGTATGGTGATAATAAATAGTCGCATAAAACAACAAAAATCACTATAATATATAAATAAGCGGTTTTTTTTAATATTATTATTATTTGCTCTCGCTTTTAAGCTGCATAGCCAGTATGTCATATATATATATATATATATATATGTATATAAATATATGTGGATAGACTTTCAATGAATTTTTTAAATATCACAAATAACATTTTCCTTATTGAAGTATAATTTAATTTTTATTATTAAAAAATAATATATTTAATTTTGGATATTGATTTAAATTAAAATACAGGCACTTCTTGCCTATATAATAATAACAATGTTCTATTATATTAAACTACAACGATATATTCGGTGGAATAAAACGATTTTTAAACGTATATTTACATGCATCGTGTATAGTGTGTATATATATACATGTGTCTATAATTAATGAAATATTATATAGTATATCGGAATAAATATGTATTACATTCGGTCTTAATATTGTGTGTGCAATTCGAATAATAAAACGAAATTTGTTATAATTAGTAATAAATTATCGCATTATTTTGTAAATGTTTTTACACGAATTTCTTAAGTTTTCAGTAATACGCATAATAATAAATCGTTTCAAAAGAATTATGCGTTGATCGCAAACATTATTTTTACCGGAAAAAAGTATCTTGTTTTTATTCAAATTCTAGGATTTCTTCTTTCCCCTCCCCACCAATCGTTTGCGAATTTAAAAAATATTCAATTCTATGTATATATATATATATATATATCTCAAAACATTTTAACAGCCTGTAAAGTTTCAGAAAACTTTTTTTCAGTTTTGTTCTGAAAAAAAAAAACAGAAAGTTTTAGACAATGATAATATACATTACATATAAGTACATCCAATATTTTATGATTTCGGGATTAATATCTAAACGCACGATTTTTTCAACGGTTTTTCTTTTATACATTACAAAAAAATTGTGTTATATAATATTTTATATATAAAAAAAAAAAAAAATTCGTCGAGTTCACATTATTATTATACATACACACATTATTCGTATATTTTAATATATGTAGTTTGTTTTTTGATCCCGAAAGAGGGCTGTAAATATTATATATTATATTGTAATAAGTGGTACCGCACGACGATGCTGCGTCGTTTTAACCGAGTAGAACTTTCCTCATCATATTGCTATCGGTGCTTTCGCCGTGCACGTTGCTATGGTTGACAATACACTTGGACGAGCACAGGTACTGTAACAACGGAATGCGATATTTGCCACAAAAGTCCACGAACTTGATGTGCTCGACGCGATCGTCGAAAAATACGCCTGTAAAACAATAATAATAATAATAATAATAATTGACAATATATATAAAAAAAAACCCAAACAAAGTTCCTATAGAGACGGGTCTTAGGAAAAAACCAATTAAGACTTCGTAGCAGAAAATCTAGAAAAAACGAAACCTGTCGAATTTAAAAAAAAATCTGGGTAACGATTTCATTTTTTAAAAATGCAAATGATTATTTAAACACAATTATATATATACGTATATAAAACGCTTACGATACTTTAGTATATTACATGTATATATACACTGTAACACATCGTAATCTAAAGATGTCTAGTAGTAGTTATATATCTTATGCGCAAAACACTTAAAATGTGTTCGTATATTGTATCGATTGTCTATAATATATATACATATACAATAAATTGATAATGCATATCGTTAAACCTCTACAATATATAAAACACGTACGCATGATGTGATATCTATACGGGGCCAGATACGTTCTTAAAATATTAATGCACGACTTCGTTTTGCACCACGCGATCGCATAAAAATACGAGCTACAAAGAACAAACAAATTTGTTTCATAATATATATATATTAATATAGATAGAACTTGGATTTGTGATTTTTAGGTTTTTTCTTTTGCTTTAAAAGCATGTACATTTATGTTATACTAGCTGATCTTGTACGGCGTTGCCCGTGACAAATTCAATACCCGTGGATTTACCTCCTTTGAAACTCCGTTAAAAGTCAGCACTAAGCTACAATTATTTGGCTTGTTTTGATCAAATATACTCAAGTAGCATTTTAGGTGCAGACGCCGTTTTAAATCAATAAATGATGGTTCAAGGAACGGTGAAAATCTGGTTCATAGCACCGTATTTTCGACAAAAATGAATATCGAATTTTTACATGGGTTTAACGGTGTCATGAAAATGTTATTTTCGATTCAAACACCGTAGTCCTGTTCACAATAGGCACACGAAACAGTGTATGTTTACAGTACAATTAAATATCTGCTTGTAAGTTGGTCCAATTATGTTATGGTTATGTTCCGTTTTCACAGCACCCCGCCATTGTGTACATCATGTATAAGGTTAAAATAAGTACTCGACCGACAACAGCACATATGGTATGCGTTGATCATCGGTCTTGGTCGAGCGTTTAGTGCTTACCTGACGGTAAATTCGGTCAGTCAAGAAAACTTGTGAATGAGAGTAAATCAGTAAAAGTTAATAAAACAGTAAAGATGTAAAATAAATGAGTAAACGAGAAAAGATGGAATCATTACGTCAATTTTATTATTATTATTATAATTATTATTAAAATAACACAGTAATAGTTAGTAGCTACCTAAGTTAAGATTTTTTTTCTAACTTGAGCCCTCCACCCCCGAAATAAAATCCTGGTACTACGTCTCTGTCTCCATCATCTCCGAGACGATCATCTAAAACGCAAGGTAAAACAGACTCGGCGAGAAACGCCTAGGGAGAAATTCTGTGTGTAATTTTTAATTATTATTACTATTAATAATAATATTATTTTCGTGTCTTTTAATAAAATAAAATGAACGAAAAGATATATCTTTTTCGTTGTGCATTCGTTGACAAGTTTACTCTTTTATTTTACACGTTTGCTATTTATTTAACGTTTATACTGGTTTATTTATATTTACACGTTTACTCGTTTACATTTTACACGACTGACCGAGTTTAGCTAAGTACTCGATCACGACCGATCACGTACTGTACGCGCTGATCGTCCGTTAAACACAAATTCCAACCTTATACATTATATACAAAAATAGAGCATAATCATAACATAATTGGACCAACTTACAAGTCGGTGCTGTTAAGTCAGAAATATGTTAAAAATATCAAACAAATTTTAGATTAAAACTTTTTTTTTTTCAAACACCTGGAGCTAAAACCAATTTACATTAAAACGCGGTTTTATACTATTATCGCGTAAACTATAATATAGCAGCTAGTATACATAACATTGTATTTGATTGCATTTAATTATGAAAATACTCGAAGTAATATTTAATTATTCAATATTTTTAATTTGTTGTTTATTTAATTATATTAATTTCATTCAAAACAAATTATAAAAATAATATGTAAACTCTTAAGAGCATATTTCGTATTTTTTTTTCTTTTAGAGCTAAATTAGTTCTCTGTCATAAAAGAATACGGTCGAGTAAGATCGAAGAAAAATATTCTTGTGAGAAAAACATTGTGTAGGAAAATGGGAGACCAAATACTGTAATGAAAACGAATTCAACGCAAAATACTGTAATAAAATATCGAATTAATATATTTAATTAATAGTTTAAAGATATTCCTAAACTATATAGTACTATTGCAAGCTTTAAAATGCGTATATTAGAATTGCTGAATAATTCTGACAATTCAAAGCAAATTCGGCTACACGAAATGTGTAAAGTCGATAAATGTATTATTTTATATTTTTCGTAGGAATTGAGCATTCGGTTTAATATAATTACTATACGATGGCTATTAAGTTTAAGAGTCTATCGCCTATACCGGAACGCCGCGCGTGTTGAATGAAAACTGGAAAGATGCTAGACCTCCCCCCGCCCCCCAAACAGTTGGCTCACAGTCAGCAGTTGGTTCACGACGGTTACCGCCAATCAGAATACTGACAGAACCTCGCCTGCGAGATCATGAACCAATTTTCGGTAAACCGCTCTTGATACTGAGTAGCATAGGTATTTACGAATTTAGGCAAAAATAGGTATATTTCAACTGACCTTTACACTTGGGGTTGACGCAATGATGCGCGCTTGATAAGTACTCAATCAAATTGTAAGGCAAGTCTCGTTCTCCGTATGGTACGTTGTTGATCTTCACTGATCTCGCGGACAACTCGAGTAACGATGGTGGATTATGCGTCATATCGCTTACAAATCTCACGACCAATGGATTGTCCCGCAAACTTAACTATAAATATAAACATTACGAATTTCGATAATATTTCAATGTCGAATGTAACACTTATATTATTATTATTATATAATAATAATGAAATATTATTAATAATAATAACAATAATAATAATAATAATAATATACGCGGACTGTCTTTTTAAGTTATTAACATCCAACATCATATTCTTACGTTCTAAAAATTCTAAATAAACAAAGACTAATAATATTTATATTCGCCCAAAAATTTGAAGCAAATGTGCGAATACCGTGGGTATTGATGTGTCATGCCCAAATACAGGCGACCACGTAAGAAGCAACTGTTCGCACATGCGTAGTATTTTTTATATTTTATAAAAAAATAAAATCATTCGTCCTGACAATAAGAAATATTTCGCATTTGTTGGAACTAAAAATATCCATTGATTTATTACGAAAAACCATTTAAATTTACACTGAACGAACGTGTTTGATTTGATTTTATTTATAAATAATTGTAGGCGAATAGCTGCAGGGCTGTATTTGTCTGTGTGCACGACATTTGGGCGAATTATATACAGTCCGATTAGCAAAATATGTACTCGTGTACATTTCTCATTCTAGCTTATTATTCTAATTTTAATTTAAAAAAACAATAAAAATAAACGCAGGAGTTCAGTTCGTGTAACAAGTCTTTAAGCCATATTATAATAGCTTAGGAACGAAAAGAAAAAAATAAATATTATTCGCGTAAATATAAATGTAACGGTAATTAGGCGTATGGAATGTAATTTTTTTTTTCGCGATCGACCATATTATTTATCAATACTAATATTTTTTTATCGATACCGAATAATTTATTAACTTTACGTTTTAACCCATAAGATAAAAATGTTTGTTTCTATACATATATTGACGTATTATTCAAAGTGTATTAAAACAAATAGGCGTATCACACACACACACACACACACACTAAAAAAAAAAAAGTTGTTTAAAGGTTAATTCGTCCTTCTATTCCCGATTATTTAGTGATGAGATAACAACTGCAAAATGCTAAACCACGTAGTAATTTATATATTACATATATAAATATGTAATAGTGTAATCGCATATTATAACAACAAAGTCAATCTTTAATATATTTTAGTTATATTAGTTAGTGCGAGCAAAAACATCGTGATATATTCATCTTGTTAATTACGAAAATTCGGTTTTTATTTATTTTATTAAACACGCGTATACATGCGCCAAATCTAACAAAACACATGCTTATATATATATATTAATATAATGAAATATACGCGTATTTCTATAATAATTTAATTAAAAATTATCGTATACAATTAATTTGTATATTATAATAATAGTTAACACACGTTATAATAGATAACAATACAATAAAACGGTGTTTGAGATATTATAAAAATAAATCGCATTCAAAGTTCGCATTCCCCGCACTAGTTGACTTGGGTAAGGCTTTTCAGACAATACATAATAAATCTATTTCGAAATAATATTTTACCTACAATGAATATTTGTTTATACCTACACCATAGTCGATGATAATCATTTTGAATTAAATAATAAAATCGGCTATTATATTTTGTATAATATATATTCTCGTCGAAAACATTCTCCGATTAAAAATTACGTAAATTTAATAATAACAATAACATATTATAATATATACATTTAAATTATTTCTGGATTATTTTTTTTACATATTATTCAAGAAATTACGTAGTTTATGAATATTTATCGGGTTCGTCGATGATGCGCTGCAGTGGTGGTGGCAGTGGCGTATCCAGGAATTTTTTTTGGGGGGGGGGGCTGATCATTTACAAAAAAAAAACATAACAACTGCAAAATAAGTGATTAAAAAAACTATATTCAAAATTTTTAAACAAAAAATTATTATTTACATCATATTGTTAATTTTAGTCGTCTAGCTTTTCCACAGCTTTTGATACCGATAGGCATGATGTTGTACATGTTTTCTGTCTTTGTGATATTATAGTTTGGTAATGGAAACAATGTACTATGTCGTATTGCAGTATGGTGCCTATGTATATTATATTATTTAATTAATTAAATAATAATTTAAGATTTCCTGATATTTCGGAGGGGGCTGCAGCCCCCTCAGCCCCCTCCCTGGATACGCCACTGGGTGGTGGTACTCATAATCACAAAAGGATCGTCGCACATTTATATAATATAATGGACCAAAAAATGTATTGTTTATATAATATGATTTTATCAATAACGATTTAGATTCAATGATTTAAATCATTGGAAAAACGTTATATTTTCAATGTTAAACGTTAATTTTACCGCGCATTACGTATGAGTATTACTGTATTCAAATATTTCAAAAAACCTATTGTCAACCTCATCAATTCGTGTTAATGCAATGTATATTATTACTCACTCAATAAATTATATATATATATCGAAGAAGATTAAATTGACGTCATTGCTCGCCGGCTCCACCGCGTAAATATATACGGATGATGATGATGATGATGATGGTGGTGGGCCAAATGAGGCCGAAAAATTGTTTTTTTTTTTTTTTTTTTTACAGAAATTACTTTGGAAAAACAATAATATTTACCTCTGAGAGGCACTTCAATGATATGATTTCTATAGGTAGTGTACGGAGTCTGTTTTTGTGCAACATCAACGATTTGAGGTGTTTAAGATTGGCAATGGCCGGCGGCAAACTCTCCAGTGCGTTGTCGCTCAGGTTTAACGCTTTCAAATTGTCCAACATGCCCAAAGTCACGGGCACTTCCGACAGATGATTTCCGCCCAAACACAAAAACTTCAATCTAAAACAAACGTTATCGGCTGATATTATTCGGTTCCATACTTATAGTTCGATCGGTTAATTTATATATTACATATTTGTATTGCAATCGTTTAACTCGATATTAATTGTATTACATTACACACAAATATTATACATATGATATAATATGTGTAAATAATAAACGTGATAAAAAAAAAAAAAAACTGCGTAATTCAATCAGTACGATTTCAGTCTTCAATATACCATTAGGCTCCATTCGTAATATTATGTTTTACACTGCGATCATAAAACAATATAATTTCACTGTTTATCATTTTAAAAACAATTAATAAGTAAACAATATCACTTTACGTTTTTAATTGAGAAAATAATTTATTTTTATTTAATAATAATTAAGAAATTATTCCATTTCCTAAAAATGAAGAAGAATCATGACGACGTACCTACACCGCCGGCACACGCATAATTTCGAAAAGAAACATAAAAAAAAAAAAAACATATCGTCTGAATATTGAATGCGTGCGCAGAATGGTATTTGTATATATTATTCACCTACATATATCGAGACGAGTTAAGGAATACGCGCAGCAATTTTATAATGCATCCGAGATAAAATATGATTTTAAAAATTTAATATATTCGTTAATTTTTTTTCTAAGCTAAATAATTTGTTTCACTTATGGATTTGATAGTAAAAATAATTTGTCATAAATCCGTGACAAAGAAGAATATACAGTGTTAAATATTAAATTGTTATTATTATAAAATATAGTTTAGGATACAAATTGCGCAAATTAAATGTTGATAATAAATTCTTTTTTTTCGTTCAGCCTTCGACTATGTTATTCGCGAATTTTTAGAACTCTGCTATTATATAAAATATGTATAATTAACACAATGGTTATTGCGCGTTATATATTATAAAAAATAAACCGTTCCGATCAAATCATGAAACTATATAAACTTTTCGAACATTTTCAAATTTTACTATCCATAAAGCATAAAGCGTATTTTTGAAATATTTACAGGTAAAGAGAAGTAACAGATCGTCCGTAGTCATTTCATCACTTTTGATAAAAATTGACGATTATAGTTTTACGTTACAGCATTGTTAAACGGAAATTTTTGAGAAATATAAAAACGAAATCGGTCGTTTGTTATATACAATATTGCCTGATCGAATGTGTAGAATAAAATAATTGAAAATCAAATAGATCCGCGGCTTGATTCTATTATATTAATGTACGCATATTTCACTATATCTCAGTGGTTCCCAACTTTTTTTTTTAGTCTACGCCCCCTCTTTGTAGAGTTTCGAAAATCTCGCGTTCACTATGAATTGGAAAAACTGATGTCCTTTATTTTTATTCTCGGTACAGTTACTACGTAAATAAACTATATACAATATTTCTTTATTATTATTATTAATTTATATAAACTTTAATTATCATTTTAATACGCAGTAGTATAAATCCAGACTCAATGTACTTTAAGTAACAATTAACGGATTTAGCATTTTTTTTTTTATCGCTAGTTTATGTAAATAATTTAATAAAAATTTTACTACGTGACGACTGCTTGTGCCCTCTCTCCTCCCCCATACACACATTAGGTTGGGAAACACTGATATATATATATATCTATGAACTGTACTATAGGCGTAGACACGTTAATAATATTATAAAATATTGTTGCGCGAACAAAATCGAAACGATTGGATCGGACTGCAAAAGAACTTTGATCCGATAAAAGGCCAAGGTCAGAAGGAAAGAAAAAAAATATATATAAAATTTTCGTGTCTACAGCAGCCGTAACGCGTGGCAGAATATTGTAAAATGAATAGGCGAGTGGTTGTGAAACGCCGCTACGCGACAGTCTGACCTGATGAGTCTATTGACGTCTTTGGGTATCTCGACCAGGTTGTTACTGCCCACGTACAAGTACTCGAGCGCGGTGACCGACAGCAGTTGCTCGGGGAAATGCGACAGCCTGTTGCCGCTGATGTTGAGCACCTTGAGCTGAGCGGCGGAACCGAACTCCTTCGGGAACCCGTCGTCGTCGATCAGGTTGTTCTTGGCGACCAGCGTGGTGAGTGGCAACCGGGCCACAAAGTCCGGCACGTGCGTCAGCCGATTGTTGCTGATGTCGAGCACTCGCAAGTGCTGGAACCGGTCGATGGCGGGCGGCAACGCGAGCATGGCGTTGTGATTCAACAGCATCGTGTCCACGCCGTCCGGCCGGTTGCGCTCGCACACGTCCTCCAAGTGCTTCTGGATGGTGTCACCGTCCAGCAGCAGATAATTGAGGTCCATTGTTTTCACGGACGAACCGCCGTCGTCGACCGGCGCGTCGCTGTCGCTGCTCTCCGACGTCGATCCGTAATACCCGTTGAACATGATACTGTGAGACTGGTCGTCCGGCGCACGTTGAACGATACAAGGGGACGGGGGATGATCTTCACGGACGTCACTATACACACGACGACGATGATGATGATGATAATATGACCAATAACGAATAACGATAATATAATATTATATTGCCGCGCGATCGGGTGCGTTTTTATGCGCCGACACGAAAAATCATCGACAGCGCCGGTGGCCGGTGCGCGCTGTGTCCGCACACGTTTTTAATTTTTTTTTATTATATTGAAATATTAGATTTATTATATTATCGACACGTTCGTATTTTGTTATTATTAACGAGCTAAGCGGTAATGGTGGACGGCGAGTGCGCGCGCGCAAGTCGGGCTCGACTGTAAATGAAAACCCATCGCGGCCGCGCGACTCGTTATAAACGCCTGCGGGGGAACACTCGACCGATAAGAGCCGTTGCCACCGTTGCCGACTTTCGTACAACACGTGCGCCCGCGAGAGAAGGAGACATGTGTATAGTTCAACTGCGATAAAACAATATTATAATTCGAATAATAATCGAACGTTCGCTTTACACATACATATAATATTAATAATATATATATATAACATCATTAGTACACTATCTCATATATATATATATAATATTATACAGCACGTCTCGTAATAGGTAAAACACATTTAAAAAAAAAATTTTCCACAGTTTCACGCGTGACGATGACAACTAGATAGAAAGAAAAACAATAATGAACGGAGTATAGAGTGCATGGTGTAGAATGAAAAAAGAGACCTGTCTGTATTGGACACTATATAATGAAAAGGAAGATGGAGTTAATATAGGACATGACGTGTAGTACGAGCCGTGAAATTTTCACCAAGAACATTTTAGAAGATAACGTTTTAAGAAACAGAACTCAAGGCCGGCCGAGACGATGCTACTTCAATAAAGATGTCTATCGAAGAACGTCGATTTCTATGAACAAACGAAATGGATGAACGACGGTTGTCTCAATAATAGGCCTTTAAGAGCAATTGAAATTTTCATAAATTGTTTTTTTTTTAGACTATACATTATTTTCGAAAATACGTCAGGAAAATGCGTTAGAATTTTGCCACAATATACCTAAATATAGATTTGTTGAATCTATGTATTTATATTGCTCTACTAAGCAAAAGTAACACGAAACATTTTTTAAAAACGAGTTAGATACGACATCCGATAGGTTTATCAATTTTACACAATTTTTGTAAAAAAAAAATACCCCTAAAATTACATTGAATAGGCCGTTGGTACCTAACAAAAAAATAAAAGTTAAAAGTACCTACTATAAGCAATAGAACGGCCGCACATTACATTTTAGTTAAGCGTAAACGTCGTAAATATGTTTATAGCGTTATTACATAACATATATTATTTGTCGGCATATTAACGGTTGTCGTGAACGTTAAATTTTACTTTATTCTTATATTAGTAAATAGAAAAAGTATAAACGGCTTATATCGCCAAGTAATAACACAAAAGTAATTTTTACTTGCATAATATTTTTAAATTATTTATTCATTGCATCCCTCATCAAAAAAAAAAAAAAGAAAAAAAAAGCAGCTATACAATTTTATAATAAATTAAATAGAATAAAAATAATAAAACGAAAAATACAAAATTGTAGTTTTTCTCAAAACTAATAATATTGGTTTTTATGGCATTTTTATTTGGTATTAGAGTGGCAGTAGTATATTAAATAGTATAAAATTAAAAAATTTGCCTTTGGTCTGAGACCAATTGTCTCTCATATAGAAAAAAACGTTATATAGATGACGCGTTTTATACCCACCTGTACGCCATAATATTAGATTATTAGATACTTGACGAGATACATGAAACCGTCAAATATAATTTTTTTTTCTCATACAATAGGACAAGGCAAAATAATAATAATAATAATAATAATAATAATAATAATAATAACGTAAGGCAACAAACTGGTAGCGGGTATAGTGGACGAATATTAGGCGTGTACGCCCGTCGCGCCGGTAACAATCTAATCGCAACTACGCCGTGCCGCGGCCGTCTGCATTACACCATCTTCGTCGTCGTTGAGTACTGCGTACGGTGTGGTGTATGCACGGTCGATTGCGCGTATATTATTAATATTATTTTACACACAAATAAACGAGTATAGTATAATATATAACAGCTATATATTAGGAGATACACCGTACACCACGTCGATATATCGGCGTTATTAAAACGAAATATTTAAATTATTATCGATATTATTCACACATTTCACGTGGTCAAAGATCATATTTTAATATACGCGCGCGCGCATATAATAACAATAACAATAACAATAATAATTATTATTATTATTATTGTTTATAAGTCACTATTTTGCTCATTCTTTTCTTTTTTGGTAAAAAAAAGCACGTATCAATTTGTATACGTATAATACATATATATATATATATATATATATATATACTATTCGTTTTTACAGAAATCTCGGTTATTGTACTGCAAATGTATAACAAAAATTATTTATCGTTATATTATGTCGTAAACTAAAAAACTACACAAATTGTGAAATTTAATTTAAAAAAAAAATTTTTTTATATAATAATCATACAAATACATATATTAAAACGAAAATAATTATATATTATATATAATAAAAAAAAAATTTAATAATTTGGAGTATTATTATATAATAGTCGCTATATACTATTTTAAATCAGCAAAAATGATATAATATTACCATTGAATTAATAATAATATACCAAGATAGGTATATATATATATATATATATATATATATATTATTATAGACAAAAATCGTATATTATATAATTGAACAAGGAACGCAGTTTTTCGTCATTTGTTTATTTTTTGTTAATATTATATTATGTACGACAGAAGTATTATATATAATCACAATGTAGAAAAAAACCGCAGCAAATTAAAACCGAAGATTAATCCCCGACACTGATTATAATATTTAGCAGTGCATAAGACAACAGGCACTCCATATAGCGTCTATATATAATACAGTATTATAACTAATCATATTATATTATATCTAACTGATTGTCATAAATCCATAACCCAATCAGATGGTTTGTAATATAATTATAATATTAAATATTTATGCATGCATATTATATAATAAAATATAAATATTGAATCCTAGTACAATATATTTACAATATACCCGTATTTATATAAAATAAAAGAAAAACGCCAATTTAAATTTATTATAACTGAAATAATACGTATATTTCATCGAAGTAAAATATTTTTATCCCGTTCGTACGGGAAAATTGAAAAGAATATTTAATTTATGTATTATGAAATATTTAAATTATACATAAGTACGCTTAATATATAAAAAAATAGTAATGGATATTCTGTATATTATCGTGTACTGATGATACGAACCTGTCGAATGTAAGTATAATAATCTCTTCGTTATCATTAACGGCGAACCATGCGACAATACAATGATACAAGTAAGTATTATATCCTATTATGATTTATTAAAAATTAACCGTAACTATAATTTTACTATAACCGTTTTTAAGAGAAAACTGATGGATTCATCAATCGGAACTTTGGCTATTTTATTTATAGCTCCTACTACTATTGACAACGGTCAAAATACTCTCACTATTACAGCAGGTCTATTGACTATAAGGCGTGCGTACTGAACAAGGTTCAATATTAATAAGTGGATTATTTACCTACTTGTATTATGTAGTTATCCTTGACACACCGGTCGGCCACTGTAAAATTATTGCTTAAACGAAAATTGTCAATTTTGCGTTATAAAAAAATAAAAATATCGATAGAAATTTATTAATTGAGAATTTTATCATTATTGCGTTTAACAGCTGCTGCATTGGCGATTTTACTTCTTCTTCTTCAGGCGCCTATCCGATTCCAAATGTTGGCGACCATTCCAGCAATGCTCTCTCTTTGTCGGTTGCAACGCGAAACAACTCTAATACAATATTTTTCATAATACGATTTCATCGCGTACAAATAAGAGACTGAGGGCTATATTATACGCATTTCTAGCGTCGTCATACAAGAACATTCTGAAAACATTTTTAAACGCAAACAAAACAATAATCCTATTCTCTAATAAATATCAAAGGGATTTTGTTTGTATTTTAAGAATCTTAATCAGGGACAACGCCGTAACTGTAACTACTAATAAAACGTACGATAATTATGCCCTTAATAACGTAAATATAAGTTATTATTAACAATTCACAGCCGAAAACCAAGCATGTAAATGTTATAATATATAATGCTCACCGCATAAATGTAAGCAGGTATAGGTACCTAATCCAATTTAAAAAATGATAAACGCATTTATATCGTATTCAACGACACTAGACATCCGACCGCTTTCGATGTCAATAATAATAATAATAATAATAATAATAATAATAATAATAATAATAATAATAATAATAATAAAAATAATAAATAATAATGACTATTCCGCTAGGACGGCACGAATTAAGATACGTAATATCTGTAATAATTCGTGTACGATATAGAAGACAACACGAATCGCAACCCAACGGCAATGAATATATTATTACGATTTTTAAATGTGACCTAAATGTTCGCAATTAATTAAAATTCTCGGCAGTTATTATTATATAAAACCATTTGTTGACAAGGAACGATCGTCTGTATGTGTCGTGTTATAACCAAAGGTACTTAATCTTAAAGGCGAATTTTTAAGAAGGCTTGAAAAATTGTAGCAAAAATATTAATACTGGTGAATAGTATAATGTACAGCGATAAACATACTTTTTTTTTTTTAAATAATCGAAAACTAACATCATACCTGCCTTCAGATAATAAACTGTACAATTGTAATGACAACAATTTAGTAAAAAAGTATTTGGTTAAATTGTAATTTTTAAATCAACTTCCTGGGAGTTGTTGATCCTAGACAAATGGCTGGAAATTGAAAAAAACGAAGAAGATTTTATAGTGACGATGGACTTAAATGGACTCCAATGAGCTGAAGAAAAAGAATGAAATTCATACGTGTTAGGCAGTGGCGGTTATACATGATGTTCAAGGAGGGGGACGAAAATATAACCAATTCGCTCTGTCAATGAACAACAGAGTCTAATAAGTAATTATTATTAAAAAGACTGTTTATTAAAACTACAGTCATTGTGAGAATATTTCAACGGTACCAATGTATTTCATGTGTACCACACTACTTGTAGTTTATTCTTTTATAAATTGTTGCCAAATTGTATGTATGAATGTATTGAACTTTTTGCTATTCTAAATAAAATCTTTAGTTATGTAATAATATAATCTGCTTACAGTATATTATTATAATTTAAAAAAATATGAAATAAACCCCATACATTTGTTTTGTTATACTACCAATTTTATTTATTTAGACAATTTATTTAAATAAATAATGCATACCACAATTAATACAAATACTATTTAATTAAGTTAGTTAGTAAAATAAATCCTATAGACAATAATATGAGAGTAAAAATGACTTTAGAAATTGTTTTATTTGTATAAATTACTTTATAAACTATATAATATGAATTGTATGAATAAAAATAAAATTGCATATGGTAACTATGTAAATAATAATATATATATACATATAATAAAGATTTGTATTGCCATTTTTAAAAAAGAAATCTTTTATAAAAAATATTGTTTGATTTTTTTAAGTTTAATCTACATTTATTAAGTTTATAATAGTTCTTAAAAAAATATGAGGAAAATGTATTGAAACAATTTAAGATACTGAGCATATTCTATACAAATGTATTTGAATATGTATTAATTAATACTAAATTACTGTCAATCAATAATTAAGAAATTGTATACACATATATTTCTTACAAGACAGAAAAAAAATTTATTAAAATAAAATTCTGTTTTACATAAAATATAAACAATATAACATTTAAATCTATATATATATATATATATATATATATACACATATATACACATATATACAATAAAAAGGTTATATATAAATTAAATGATTTAATTAACAATTTTAATATAGATAGTCACTTGAACTGTTAGTAGTGATACATAATTATAAGATCAAAGATTATTTTAATATTAATCATCCATTCCACTCAAAAAATAATGTAATACATATTCGTCTTCTTCTATTGAACAATGCAACAGAAATCCTTCAACTACATGGCATAATATTTTTGATAAGTTTAATGAATCACAATTTAAAAATTGCGAAAATTTTTTTATATCTACTACTGCAGAATATTTTTTTTCTTCGTCTGAAAATTAATTTTTTTTAAATGTCGTTAAACTTATAAAATCATTTACCAAGAATACACATTTTTTTCTTTTTCTAATTAAACAAATACATATACATATATATATACGTGTGTGTATGTGTGTGTGTGTGTTATGACAAACTACTCAATCTTAAACCTTTGTAATAGATACTTATAATTATACATGTATAATACATGTACTATACATTATGTTATCATAATATAATGGAATTTTTAAAAAATTTAACCTGTTTCAGTTTGCAAGCTAATTACATCAAGATCTGTAAAATGTGTATCAACTGTAGCTGATAAATTTGATACGCCTAAAACCATTTTCCCAGTAGAATCTAATGATACCATTAATCTAGGAGCAATACGTTTCATCTTGTCGACAATATGCCGTACTATTCGAATTGATGGCATAACAACACTAATCTATATTAAATCATATAAACAATAATTTTAACTACAAGTAATAATATGAATTTAACATGTAAACTATACATAAAAAAAAATGTAAGAATATTATTAACTATTACATTGTGGGTAGGTATGGTTGGCTCATTATATTCTGACCAGTCTTTTGGTAGTATGACAGTTACTGGAATATCATGAACACACAATTGTTTACTAGATACTTGAGACTCCTAAAATATAAATAATCAGTTTATATTTTATACGATTATTATTTGTAAATATTTTAACCAGTTCCAGTTCAATTGTTAAACATGGTGATAGTTTGTCTGTAAGTTTCATCTTAAGGGTTTTTAAGTTTGTTTGTTTTGCTGAACTCAGTGATGACGCAAACATGTCTAGAAGAGAAAAGAAAAAAATGAAATTAATTGGTTATCCTAACTACGACCAGTATTATCACAGGTGAAATTAAAAAGTTGGTTGCAAATGGCATACATTTTAAAAAAATTTACTGAAATTAAGTAGAAAATTCAATTGTAACCAATGGCACCAAAGTGTTTTTGGAACGGATGGTCAAGACAAAAAAATTATAACCACCACCATGTATAGTCGAAGATTTACTATAATTTCTAAGAGGTTAATGTGTATGTTGCATTTTATTTTCTAGATACTTAATGCATAACACATAGATAAATATTACATCATTTAATATTCAATTGTATAGAGCACTTGAAAGAGTTATAATATATTTTTAAGTAGGTGCCCCCGGATCCAACTACCCACTCATCGACCAAAATAAAATACTAGGGTTCCCATCAAAAATAATCATTTATTAAATATGTCAACAATTTTATAATTTTTGTTATGTTATAACACAAACAATAAGAACATATAATATTATATTTATATAACTATGATTTCAATTATTATAGAGTGAAAATTAAATAACTTAATTAAAAGTAATATATAAGTCTTGTGTATATTTTTTGAACTTTTTTTGTAATCAAAAAATACTGGAAATATATATATATATATATATATAATTTTATCAAGACAATAATTTATTTAACTGGAACTTTTTAACAAATTATGATTCTAATTCCATATTTAATACATATTTATGAATAAGTATTAGCAGTCATAGTATTTATATATAGTAATATTATAGTCATTAATTATATAACTAATGACTCAATAAATTGAAACAAACTTACATAAATTATTAACAAATCTTAACGTAAAAAAAAACATACTAATATCAACATTAAATATATAAATTATTCATTTATTTATAATAATAATAATAAACCATATTAATAAAATACTTTTATGGGGTTTTTTTTTTATAATAGACAAACGTAGATTAAAAAAAGGTTCAATATATGTTCTTATGTATAATTTTATATTATTTTAATACATTTATGGTAAGTGTACTACATTTCTATACTATTCTAAAGTATTAAAAAGTAAAAAAATGAATTAATAAAGTAATTAATGAATAAGTTATCATTTTATACATACCAATTGGCAAACTGAAAAAAATTTCGTTACTCTCTGTTTCACCAATCATATCGTAATCTTTAAAAAACGATTGTTGATCCAGCACAGACCAAACATTTATTTGATTACTGTTTGATTCATTTAAGGCGATTAAATATAATTTAGCTGGACTAAGTCTCAAAACTACATTTTTACATAATTTGGATATAATAATCACAATACCTATAATATATATATATATAAAAAAAAAAAATTAAAAACACGATTTATTAAAAACATAAAGGATTGCATGTAATTGTACACTATACTTACTATAAAACTGTTTCATGCAATGCGGATCAATGATTTTACCACGAAATTTCATCGTTTATTTACAAATGTAAATTTATCAATACAAACATATTAGGTACCTACCTAATGTACTGATGTCATAATATTATGATATAATAATTTAATTGTAATAATTGTTACACAATAATGACGGAAAACAAAAATGTATTTAAATATGCGAAAATTACTTTTAAAATACAAATAGGTACAACTGAAAAATATTTTCAAAACATTATCAAATTTTTTTTATCAAAATTTAACACTGATTATTTTGATTTCCCTCTATTTTTTTTTTTTTTTTGTAGCATTAGTGTTTTTCTAAATATGTAAATTGATATTACACGCAACATCACTCGTAAAATGCAGTACAATAAAATGCGTTCGTACTTCGTATCTACGTCAAAATAATATTTAAACTTTATTATACACACTATAGTATATTAAAAAAAAAAAATAAATAAATCCATATAAAAAAAAAGAATCAAAATCATATTAAAATTATCGTTTAAATTAGGTTTGTTCAATACAAAAAAAAAAAAAATCATTTCATTAGGTACATTAAAACAATTCCGAGCGGTGCTTCAGTGTTGTACGTACGCATTTTGACGGATAATTGAAAGTGATAATACAAAAAAGTAAATCGTGATTTAGGATTTTCAAAATTTTTTTCCTTAATATAAGTATACATTACTTGTATTAAGTAATATAAATACTTTATATAAGTACTATATTATACTCGTATTGATCCTACATAGACCTATGCCGTATTAAGGAACATTATTAGGTCATATAAAATGTTCAGCTTTTATAAAACCGTGAATTAATTAATAGGTACACGTTTTATGATTTAAATGACTCTTAATAATAATAACCCAAAAATCGGAAGACATTTGAAAAAAAAAAAATTTTCTTACGCTTATACAGTGCAAAGTAATTATAGAATAAAATATAAACGCTATGGAAATATTAATGTACATTGGTCTAACAGGATTTTTTTTTTTTTTTTTGAAAAAACGTCTCGGACCATTATATTTCGCTCTACGCTGCCGTTATCGATAAAGCGGTGTTACAAGCAATTCAACGCCAAAATAAAAAATTTAACCAATAGTTTCTGTTATCACTAATCAGCTGTTTTTCTATTCATCTTTAACACGGCTATTTGGCCCAACCCAAATTAATGTATTAATGGCACTATGTCTTTATTCTCTCTCTCTCTCTCTCTCTCTCTCTCACTCTTTCTCTGTCGCAAGGCATATTCGCGTGACTATGCAGTGTAACGTCAGTTTTCCAAAATATTGAATTCTCTCTGTCATCAGAGAATTTTTGTTTAACCTTTTTTTCGAAGTTCGTCATGTTCTTTTGATATTTCCTCACATATAAATAATCGGCCGTTCTAAATTCTTACATAATACTTTCAACAACAATTATCGATCATGTCGGGCAAAGACAAATTGCCGATATTTCCATCCCGTGGGTAAGTAAAATGTTCTGATAAGATGGTGCGAATTTTTGGGCGTTGTCTGATGAATCAAATTGAATTTGGTTAATTCTTTCGAAATCGGAATAACTCGATCATACCGATGTGTTATAGATCGTATTTCGTTATAATACGTCGAATAATGTTGATACTGTATATGTGTCAAAAAAAAAAAAAACGACCACAAAATTTAGGATTTATAAATTTGATGATGAGCATAATTATTTTGTTGTACAAAAATGTAATTATAACTATATTTCAGTGCTCAAACAATGATGAAAGGGCGTCTTATGGGAGCGCAAAAAGGCCACAGTTTATTAAAGAAAAAGGCTGATGCCTTACAAATGAGATTCCGTTTGATTCTGGGTAAAATTATTCAGGTAGATACTATATATTAGTGGCATTTTTTTTTTTTTTTATGATGATCTTCACTGAAAATATTTTATTATATATATATATATGTATTAACTAATTGTTTTATGTGTAGACAAAAACATTAATGGGCGAAGTAATGAAAGAGGCAGCTTTTTCTTTAGCTGAAGCAAAATTCACAACTGGTGATTTTAATCAAGTCGTCTTGCAAAACGTAACAAAAGCTCAAATTAAAATTCGTACCAAAAAAGACAATGTTGCTGGTAATTAAAAATTACGTTTGGAAACATTTCGTGTTGTAACAATAATTATTTTATTTAATGCAGGTGTTACATTGCCGGTTTTTGAAAGTTACCAGGATGGCACGGACACGTATGAGTTGGCAGGATTAGCTCGAGGAGGTCAACAATTGGCGAAACTTAAAAAAAACTATCAAACTGCAATTAAACTATTGGTTGAATTGGCATCATTGCAAACATCCTTTGTTACATTAGACGATGTAATTAAAATAACAAATAGAAGAGTTAATGCTATTGAACATGGTATGTATATCGTATGTACATGTTAAAGTGCATATTATTATCGTGTGTACATCTAATATGTATTCTTCTAGTAATCATACCCAGAATTGAAAAAACACTTGCCTACATTATTTCTGAGCTTGACGAATTAGAGCGAGAAGAATTTTTCAGGTATATATTAATATATATTTTTCAAATACCTACGTATTTAAAATGTTTGGAGATTTTAAAACCACTGGCTGTCTTTAAATAATAATTAATCTTTTTCGTTTTAAATGCAATTCATTGTGAAGCATTTAAATTTAAATTTTTCTCATTTATATTTACACAGTATGATCAGAAATTTGTGTTACAAGAATGACTTAGTTCACATAAAAATCCAATGCTGTTCTCACTATTTTTATAATCCAAAATTGTGATCATTCTGCATATTGTTATCATTCATTATCTATATAATATAATATTTTCTTATTATCTATTTCCTTTATTGTTATTTCCAATATTGATGTGATATTTATTTTTAATTGCCAAGCTTTAATACTATATGCCTATTAACAGTAGAAAAGTTTGTTTTATTTGTAATTACTTAAATATTTTGTTATAATATATTGGTTTACATTTGTGTTAAGGTTAAAAAAGATTCAAGATAAGAAGAAAATTGCCAATAAAAAGAAAGAACTAATGAAGAATAAGCTTAAGGAAGCCGAGTACGGTAACATGTTAGATGAAGGAGATGAAGATTTATTGTTTTAATTAAAATAATTTCAAAGATGTCTTACATTGAATAAACATGAATTAGGCACTATACAAGAATATTATGTAATTTTCTTCTTATTTAAAAACAGATTTCATTGTACTATGTAATAATCTTGTAGTACCTAATTACTATAAAATCAAATTGAGGTATATGTAGTATCCGATACTAAATTATCATTCCCAGTTACCATTAAATATGCCCAAATCATCCTTATTAAATGTGTACAAATAAATTCTACATTTGATGTAAAAGCAATTACAACTTTATGTTTAAATATACCCAAAAGTATGATGTCTAAGGGTCACAGTTATGTTGCAAAATAATTTTAAGCAATTTTAGATTATGAAATAGATAGGCGTCATTTTATTAGACATTTATTTTATTGATTTATGTTAAATTAAGACTTATGTCTACCAATAGATATAATATGGTATTATGTTTTAATGTTTTTATTTTATTTTTGTGTAATAAACATTCCATAGTTCATCCAAATACCAAACAAAATTGGCCAAACCATTAGCGTGTGTACGTAACAAAATAAATTATTGTAACATGAATATTGGTTTGATTATTTATATTTAACTGTTGCATTTTTTTCATTATTTCATTTTAATTATTTAACATTTTGTTCACTGTATCATTAAATAAAAGCTGTTGATTATTGTTTTTATTATTAACTTTTATATTTACTTAAACGTACATAATATCCATAAAATATTTACTGTATACTTATATTATACATACTTCTTTTTACTGTACACAGTGTATACTTATAAATACCCATAAATTGTTATCCTACTTTTTTTTATGTGTGTGTTATTGATGATTTGCATCAGTATTAGAGTATTACTGGTTATTCGTTAAAAATATTATAGTTAATGATTTTGAATTTTTTTTTATAATCAACATTTTGAAAGTTTAAACATTTTTATTATTTAATTTTATAAAATATGTTTTTAAAAAAATACACTTACAAACTGGTAAAATATTTTTTCACATATAATTTGTCAATACAAATAAATCTTTTCTACACGTAATAGTCAATTTACTTTCAACTTCAATGTACAAAATGTTTTAAATCGTTGTGTCAACATTATCATTGATTTTGTTAGTGTTTTGACAATTAATTATAGTTATATACACGCACTTATATTCTTACTTAGACATAGTAATAGATATCATAAATAATATTAATTTATATATACAGATACAAATACGAGTAGCAGTGGCGTCATCAGAATTTTCAATTTATGCGGGACAATAATTTAAATAGTATGCAGATATTTTATTATCTATAAATCTATAGGAAGTTTCATCCCATAAAAACTAAAAAAAACAAGAGACTAGGATGACAGAAGCCCTTTACACTAGCTAACTTAGCTAAGCCTAAAATGTTTTTCAAAAATTACATGAAGTCTGTTGTCTTCATCAAATTAAATTAAAAAAAAATTTTAATTGCGTGTATTTATTAATGTTTATTTTATACAAGAATACAGTTGAACAAAATTATTGGAATATGAAGAAGTATACAAATTTATAATCAAAATTGGAAAAGTTGAGTGAAATAAACATATGTACAATTAACATTAGTAACTTCGTTAATTGCGGGTTGGATTCTGCGTAATGTTGTAATTATTATCAAGAAATCCCGTGTTTGTGTAAAAGTAGATTCCTACAGAAAGAAACTTCCTACAGTAAACACCAATTTTTCACCAAATTGCACCCAATAAAAATCGAAAATAATATGAAAAAAAAAACATTTTACTAAATTATTAAATTGTGTCTAAACAGATAAAAAAAGTTTATACAAATTGACCGCTCTCCCCAAAATCTCATCAGGAGGGGCAATTGCCCATCCTACCCTGTCTCCCCCCAATAAATACGAGCCTACACTCAGGGGCGATCGCCCCCCCCTAGATACTTGTGTATGTACCTATATCTACTGAAAAAATGCATTTTGTGTTAAACCTACACCACGCCGTGAGGGTACGACCGCGCCAATCCATTTATATATTTAAAACTATTTTCTTCGATCATTTTTAGGATATTTCGGGAATTTTTTTCCTAAATTAAAATTATAATGTAAAAAAAATAAAATGTATAAATTGTAAGAAATGCTGGAAAACCTCTGCGACCCTAATTTGGGTTGCGACCTGAAGTTGGGAACCGCTGATCTATAGGTTATGCATCTATTATTCTACTAAGTAGAATCTTCTACTTTATACTTCTCGACCGTCAAAACGTAATTATGACGGGCCATATACTATCTATGTCGATGGACCCTCGGCGGGCCGGATTAAATACTTTCGCGGGCCGTACTTTGCCCATCACTGTAACTAGGTTATCTATTTGTATCATAATTCCAAAAAATGTGGGGTGTGTTCAGTTTGGTTGTATTAGGTATAAAACAGTTCAAAATTAGTTACACCACAGGGAAAAAGGGGAAAAATAATTCGACAAAATAATTCAACGTGCCAAAAATATTGTTTGTGGTTGAATTTTGAATGTTATTTACTCAGTGGTGTATTCATTATTCATATTTGTCATTTGTATATTAAAATCGTATTATAATTTTCAATTTTATTATAACATGTGTATCAGTTTTCAAAGACGTTGACTGGGGTCAGAATTTTGATAGGTCACCATTTCAATACCTACATAGGTAACTATTTAATATGTAATATTCAGCGCAACTACATTGAATAAATGTTAAATTCATTCCTTTAAGTAGACACCTGCAGTCTTTCTAATATTTATTCTTTTTGTCAAAATATTTATTTTTGACAATTAGTATAGACATTTCTTAACTATTAAAGAATTTTTTTTTTATATATATTAACATTTTGAAATCATTTCAGATAAGTTTTGTACAACATGGCTGGACGTTCAGTCTTGTTGTTATTAGTATTAGCGACATTTATATCGCATTCTTTAGCAAATGTATTGTATCCAGTGGAGAGCGAAAGCCGTGAAGTACGTACTCTACATGGTCTGTGGAACTTTAAAATATCTCCACTATCATATCAGTCAGTAGGATTTGATCAGAAATGGTATACAAAACGATTTGAAACAGTGAGTGTAAACGTATAAATAAAGTCTTTGATAGTTTCTACGAAATATTTAAAATATGTACTTACATTACCGTTATATCTATTTTTTTTAGTTGAATAATTTATATTGAACTTTATGGATACAATTAATATTTTGATAAAAAAGAAAAAAATAAGAAATTATTTGTCCACATTTGCCCTTTGTACAAATAAAATGAAATTATTATGAATTATATTACCTATATAATAATAATATACAAAATTTAGTATTCTACTTTATAAAGTATAATATAATGTAATTTTGTATTCAAAGTTATTTTTATAACTTATCTAATATTTATTTTGCTTTGATTTTCAGAATGTAATAATTTTTTATTAAAAGCTAATATTTAATGGAAAAATGTTCATATCCATATTCATTCTTTAAATAATTAACCAATAACAATTATTTATAAATACCTATTATTAATATGTTTAAAGTACAATTTTTCGTAGGTTAAGAATTTCATGAATTATTTCTGTGCCTTTTACTCTTTTTTTTTCTTTTCTGAACTTAAACAATTTACAAATACTGAATTACTGGTTTAGTATATTCTATTTTTATTTGTAAATTTAATTCTAGATTGTAATTATATCTATCATTCTAAGTTTGTCGATATAATTGAGCAAATGTTATAATATATATATTTTCATTTTCAGCTAGGTGATTATTGGAAAATGCCTGTACCATCCAGTTACAATGATGTATCTACAAACTCATCCATACGAGATTATGTTGGTTGGTCTTGGTATCAGTATGAGTTTTATGTACCAAAAAGATGGACTGATGATCAACTTAATGTATTTTTACGGTTTAGTAGTGTGCATTTCAAATCAATTGTGGTACCTGCCATTATATATATATTATATTTTTAAAATAATTTTTAATTTATTGAATATCTAATATGATGATAACTAATAGTATTAACTATTGATTAATAGTTCAAATATACAAATTAAAAATTAAACACTAATAAGTTATAGTAATAAAACACATTTTTTCATTACATTAATTATATAATTATGTTATCTGAGAATGTAGGTTATAATTTTAATTATTAATGATAGGTCTACCTATAGTAATTCATAATATTGGTCTAATAATAATAATAATAATAATAATAATAAAATTATTTCAGTTTATTGTAATGGCCTTTATATAGTATAGATTAAATATATAGAGGTATTATATTTATGATATATTTTATATTTGATTTAATCATAGATTGTATGAAATAAATATTTTCAAATAATCTGTGGTTTAACATTAATGTGTGCCCAATAAGAAATTGATAATATTTTGATAATTTGCTACAAGTGCAATAATAAGTATTGAAATTCCATAGTAGATGTTTGTTATATTATTTACATGTGTTATGATTGCAGTGGTTAAATGGTCAATTATGTGTAGATCATGAAGGCGGTCATTTACCATTTGTTGGTGATGCCACTTATCTTCTTAAGTATGGCAAATCTAATCTAATTGTCGTTGCTGTAAATAACACTCTGAGGCCGGATTCTATACCACAAGGATTTACATCATTTCCAAATATAACTTACAAGTAACATAATTTCATCCTAAATAATAAATAAAAATCTATAAATTAATTGTAGTTAGGTTAATTACCTATTTTATTTCATAATTTGAGGATAATAATATGTTTAGGTATCCAAACGGTTATAGATTATATTCCCATAATTTTGACTACTTTGATTATTCTGGTATAAACAGAGCGGTCCATTTATACACAACACCAAAAGTATATATTTGTGATATTAGCGTATTAACTAGTTTTGAAAATAATTCTGAAGGTAATATTTTATTTTCATTCTATTTTTTTTCCTTCTTTTTAATTTTATTTAAATTAAAAGCATTAATAAATATATTTAGTTAAATATTGTATATGATATTGAATATAATTGTTATATATAGCTACATATTTTATTGATAAATTTTACTTTTATTAATATTTAACCTTATAAATGTATTATATCTTAAAATGTATAAATCAAATATATTTTTAAAGGAGTCGTTGATTATAAAGTAGACATTTGCGGGAAAAATTCTTCTGGATGTCATATTACACTTTTGGATGCTAATAGAACTTCATTGGTCAAATCTCATGCTTGTTCTGGACGGCTAATAATATCAAATGCAATCGCTTGGTGGCCAGTTATGTCTGGAAAAGAACATATTGCATATTTGTACACTTTTCAGGTACCTAATGTTGTTTAATTTAAATTGTGTATTTTTAATATGTATTTAACATTTAATAATTATGTAAAGTATATTATTAAATTAAATATATATTTTTTTTCAGGTTAAAACTAATAATGAAAATACTGACCACTATCATATGAATATTGGTATTCGAACTCTTCAATGGACATCAAAAGAGTTATTGCTTAACAGTGAACCAATTTATTTAAGAGGATTCGGAAAACACGAGGATTCTATTGTTAATTACTATTTGTATATATTCTAGCCCATGAGAGAAGAAAATTGTTTCGTACATGTAGACTAACAGCTGCAATTGTTCCAAAACATCATTTCTTTACTTTATGCAAATCAGTAATACAATGAAAATGATATACACTATACAGAATTCATCCATTATATTGTACACATATATGAAGAATTTAGTTTTCTCAATGCAGAACACAGACATAGTGACTGTATAAGTATATTTTATACTGCACTTGTACAGTGTTATTGACTATGATTAAATGTTATCAGTAACTCAAAGTGTGGGAAATGTACGAACTGAAATGTGTTTTGGTCGGAACATGATTTACTTCTTTCATAGGCTAGAGTATTAGTATATTTTATTAAAAATATAGATAAAATTCAACTAAAAAAAATTAAGATTGAAAGGATGAACGTTTATTAATAATTTCAAAACTTAGTTAAAATTTTTTATGCACCAAGATTGTAGATTTTACTGTTAAGTAAAGTAAAAATTAATTCCATTCATGTGTTATATAGATACGAGGAAGGGGTTATGACGATGTATTAAGTGCCAGAGATTATTATTTAATAAAATGGATAGGGGCAAATTCTTTTCGTACATCACATTATCCTTATGCAGAAGAAATTTTACAACAAGCTGATGCAGAAGGTATTATGGTAATTGTGGAAAGCCCTGCTTGCAGCTTAAAGTAAATGACATATTTGACATATCTTTAAGTACTTTATCAATAATTTTTTAACATTAATATACTTATATTTAAAGCACATTTGATTCAGATATATTAAAATTCCATAAACGTGTAATGACTGAAATTGTGAACCGTGACAAAAATCATCCGAGTGTTATATTGTGGTCATTGGCCAATGAACCGCAGAACAATTTAAACGCGTCTGTATCATATTTTCAGTAAGTGCTATTTGACAAATGAAATGAAAAATTAATGTAATATAGATATCGACATATTATGAATTGTATGTTACAACTTTTTTATAATTTTATATATTACAGGTACAGTGTTCATCTTGTAAATATATGATGAAATTATTTAACACTTAATTTGTGTATTCTTTTCATGTTTTAAATTATTACAGGTTTCTTGTACAATGGAAGTCATTGATTTATTTTAACAAATGTGTAGGGTAAAAGTAAAATATGTTATTAATTTTTTTATTTAATTTTTAAAGGGAACTTTATCATTATGTGCAATATTTGGATTCATCACGGCCAATTACTTTTGTTAACAGTCAACAGATTCAAAATGCTAAAGCGGTAAACTCTCTCTATATTTATTAACTAAGTAACATCTACCTATAAATAAATACAATTTTTGATAATTAATTATTTTTAATGAGTTTAAATATTTATTTCATTAGTTAAGTTTAAAAATGAAATGAATTATTTTAGAACTTATAGTTCTAAAATAATGTTCAATAGTTTTCTACATTTTTGTATTATTTGTGTTTAAAAAACAAAACTAGTAATTAAAACATATTGTAGATTGAGTACATGGATATTTTGACTTTAAATCGATATAGCAGCTGGTATAGTGACTCGGGTCATTTAGATCTTATTCAGTATCAAATGTATAATGAATTGGAAGCATTTGTAAAGAAATATAACAAACCAATACTAATAACTGAATACGGTGCTGGAGCACTTTCTGGATTTCATTCGGTATGAACAGTAATATAATTATTTTAAATAATTTGAAAACGATGGTCATTTATTGTACTCGAAAAAATAATTTTAAGCGCTAATAGTTTATAGTAGAATATAATAAGAATAATATTCCCATGTTAAAATTATATGAGTACTTATTATATTTTATGAAAGTTGTATGTATATACGCATGAACCATAATTTCATACATTACAAATTGGTATAAAAGTCTTGATAACTTAAGTTGAAAATTTATTATAATACCAATGTAATAATATATAAAATTGTTGATGTAGTAAAATTCTGGCATAAATAAAATTTCAAAACATCTATTAAAATTATTTATTGTTGTCAATTTTAGTGAATATTGAAATGTATTATGTAGAAAAGTATATAATTGGTCTTATAATAAATTTTCAGTTCTTAAATATCAAAATTGCTCATGTTATGAATTTCAATAGAAAAACAAAAAATGTGTAATTTTTCTTTACTTTTAAGAAAACTATTGAGAAAAAAATTTTTTGTCATTATCAACTATATACAATTTGTTACTGAAAAACGATATTAAAATAAAAGAAAGCATTCCTAAAAAAAGAAAAAAAGTGCTCATAGCCAAAAAAAGCCATTATTGTAAAACCGATATATTTTCCGCTTTGTCCAGAATATAACATCGCTAATTTAAATGTTTAAAGTTATGACTTTGTGATGACAAATTATTATAACAATTATATGCATTATTTATATAATGTTATATTATTCATATTCTATATTGCCTATAGTATCACCTATTATTTATTTTATCATTTTCTGTTTCATCTAAGTAATTTAATTACTTTCATGATTTATGTATTGTTTTAAAATAAATAGTTGCCTGATACTGATAAAAATTATTATGATCATAGGCGGATCTACGGGATGTGCCAAGGCACACCTTAATGTAAAAAGAAATTAATTAATTTCTATTTAAATATTATACAATAGGTTATAGTATTGGTTAGTAAACAAATGTTGGATACCTACTTAAATATTTTAACTATAGTGTATTTTATGGAAGAAATTTATAAACCAAAAAAAAAATGCATAAAGCGGGTAAATTTTTTTACAGTCACCCCTCTATATTATACAAAAATAACTACAAAAAAAGGCCGGGCACACTCAAATGTAAAACTCTGGATCCGCCTATGATTATGATCAAGTGTTTATATTTCTAAATAATTTATTATGTATTTAGCAAATAAAAGATAATTTATTGATTTTAAAATATTTTGTTTCTAAATATATTTTCAAGTTATTTTTTTGATGAAAATTATATTAAGTTGTTAAAGCGAATTTCAATAACAATATTAAAAAAAAAGGCTTACTTAACATTAATTTTGGTACAGTATAAATTAATTAACATTTTTATAGTGTTTTATAACTTTTTCGAAAACTGTTGTTGATGTTTTTTTTTTTATTATCATAAAATAATTTTAGTTGCCAGAAACAATGTGGTCTGAAGATTATTATGTCACTCTGCTTCAAGAGTATTTTAAAACGTTTGATTCATTAATATCTAATGGAATCCCATTACTGGGAGAGATGATATGGAATTTTGCTGATTTTAAAACTCCCCAAGGTAAAATTAAAATTAAAATTATTATTTCAATTGTGAATCATATTTCTTATTTTAGAATATATAAGACCTGGCTTATGTGTAAAAGGATTATTTACTAGAGAACGACAACCGAAGATGGCTGCATACATAGTTAAAGAACGTTTTAATCGATTTACTGGTAATTCTGCATGGAAAAATCAATCTTTAAAATATAATTTGGATTACCATATGTAAAACAAATATCATAGTACTTGTCATTAAATTTTTTTTCAAAATATTTATTTTAAATGTAGATAGGTAGATATGTAGATAGGCTATTGAATATTTTACAAAAATAGTAAATGAAATATATATATAGTATTATTATTGTTATTATTATATTTGTCATTACTCTGTAGATACATATTTATTCATTTGATTATTGAGTTAGTTTTCAACATAATCTTTACGTAAATTAATTTGTGGCAAAACATAATGTTAGTAATTAATGTGATAGAAGTATTTTTAAAATCTAAAATCAAACTTGACACTTGTAAAGATTACAAGTGCATTACAAATTATTTATGTAAATATCTTTATAAAAAAATAAAATTGTATTTTTATGATTAAATGTATTTAAAATTAATTTTCAAACAATAACTATATGTTATATGCATACTTATTAGTAAGTATAGATATCTGTGTAGTATCTTAAAAAAACGATCAAAATTCCCAATAAAATATTACTAAAAATTTTAAATTATTGTACATCTTATAAAATGTGAAAATTAAAGTAATTTTTGTAAGATTGAAAACATTAAAACCAATTGTATCTATATGTTAAAAAATATCTATTTGTTACTTGATGTTTTCTCCAGATGAAGTTCAAGTATTATATAATGTATTTTACATATCTACTTATATAAGTAATTAAAATACCTCTTGGAAACTTTAGATAAAAAAATGTGTGACAACTACAAAATCATTAATTGAAATATTGAAGTCGAATTTGAGTATAAAATGCCTAAAAAATATGATAATCCCATTAAAAACATAAAGTCTTAAGAATACAAAATATTAAAAAAAAAAGAAATGTTAAATGTACTCATTTAACTACAAATTAAAATACATGATACATCCAATTGATAAGCGTAGAAGGTATATTGTACAATCTGAAAGATATTCAACTCTTAAATGAGTTTGGGAATTCAAAAGTCAAAAGTGACGATTTTCAGATGGTGTCGCAAAGACCTGTCAGTCTTCCTTGACAATGATTCACGCAATACTCAGTAGGAGGATAACAAATGAGTACGTCAGAACGCGGTTAGATGAGGCTGTCCCAAAGACGAGTCAAACCGAATTGTCGCAGACACTGCGAAATAAATATATTCGTGAACCGTTAATACGAATACCTCGATTACACAAAAATTGTACGCAAATTTAAACAAAAACAAATTAAAACGTAAACAGACATTTTTATACGCTTCAATCTACTAACTAGTGGTTACTCTTATTTTATTCTAGCTGAGGGACACCAAATATATAGAGATTATTGGTAATTATACACACACAGTGAGCAAACGCGAACAACGTTCTTAGCTTCTGATCACAGCAATTTTTTTTTTTTTTTGGGGGGAGATGGGAGGAGGAAATCTTCGAAAGACACCTCGCGAGGTAGTGATGGATTCGCCGCGGGGGCGCCTATCGTCTAAAACCTCCTCCCAGGGGAGCAACCGTAAGGTTATACGCCCTGTGAAAGATGAAGTGGAAGAGAGAAGAGAAAAGAGGAGAGAATTTTGCGGCGAATGGTCGGTGGCCGCCACTTGCTCGTAGGGCGGAGCAGTGGAGGCGCTCGTGTGCGTCACGAGGCTAGGAGTACGGTGGGCCGGGGTCGTTGGGTGTTATCGTGTTAGCTAATCGGGGGGATGTTCCAGGAGGGAGCAGGGACAATGTACCCAGTCGTAGTTTCTGGGTGCGTAATCTGCGGTTGCGGCGATTGTGGGATTTGACCAAAGCGCGGAGTCTAGTTGCGAAGATTGGGGCAGCTTGCAGGGGGGAGAGGATTGGGATTTCCTTTAGGATTTGGGCGTTCCTGATGAACCACGGAATTTGGAGGATGGATCTTGGCAATCTCATGAAACAGCTTTGGAGGATTCTGAGGCGGCTGTTGTTCGCCGCGCCCCAGATCGGAATGGCGTAGGTGCAGATGCTTCTTACGATGGCGGAGAAGACGCGAAGTTTGGTCGTTGGGGCCACCCTTTTGTTGGCGAAGAAGGGCTTGAGTTCGATGAAGGCTCCGAAAGTCTTGCCCCGTGTGGTTCTGATGTGTCTGCACCATAGGAAACTCCGGTCTAGGGTGACGCCCAGGTATTTGACCACAACAAAAACATCGTGTGTATATAAAGTTGTTCGCGTTTGCCCGCCGTGACTACATTGAGCGATTTATTGGTCGCGAATCACTATATATGTGCGTTTTGCTACTACCCCCCTCCCTCTATGTTTTGTCGTAGCGCTATCTGGTGACTACTTTCGGTTTCTATTTTATCGCATTCACGCACTATGACCAACATATGCAGGTGTTTAGTTTGACGCTGACCGAGCAATCAATCGTGTGCGCTATGCTAAATTTATTATTATTATTTCACGTGTTTCAATGAAATGAATTTAAGGATTCATCTTTTTCCGTTCTACACTCCTTTACACGTTTATTCGTTTATTTTACATAGATGACTGGAATATAATATATATATATATATATAATTTGAATGAAATATAATAACTCAAATTCTGTAACAACATTTAAACATACTGTTGAAATTGGTCGTACAGAGCCCGTTACTTAAAGTTCCTAAGTCATAAATAACATTGTTTTCATCTACAGTATTTTTAATACTTTTTTGTGCAGTTATATCATATTCTATACCAATATTTAATTATCCATTTTCAGATTCTAGTGTGTTAGTTGTCGAATGTCGATGAGGAATCAATAACAAACAATTTTTTTTTGTTTTTTAATAAAAAAAAAGATATTACATTAAAGATGTCAAACACTCTTTTAGCCATTGTTGAATTAATTATAATTTAAAATCAATTGATTAATTCGCACGATACACACAAATAATATTGTTTAGCGCTTGCGGAATACTGGAGCATAGGTAGATAAAAGATAACGCGTAAGTATTCGAAAACAAAAAAAAATTAAAGATGAATGCGTCGCACACTTCACTGACGTAATCGACACCATTGCTGCGGTGGTCTGCAGCTTGCTTATCTATGTGTACGGTAAACAAGTACTCGAATACGTGTATATTATACATTTGACCGAATCAATAATATTATATGATTGAAATGTACGCCATTATATGCGTGCAAATTCGTTTTCGGGATAATCACTCACCTTGCCCCATACTTAAAAAAAAAAAGAAGCGGATTCATGACTACGTCACTCTTGCAGCGGATACCTACAACTTATTTTGTACGAGCGCGCGCGCGTCCATTTCGCGTTTTTCGTAATAAAAAAAAAAAAAAAAAAGGAAAAGGAAAAAAATTCGCGCACGTGCTACCGTTCACGAATAATGGAGTAGTGGGGAGTGTTGGCGGCGCGAGAAAAACCGGCGCGCTTCGAAAAAAACGAACCTCGACGTTTCCGCGATAAGATTAGAACGAAACGCTGGCGGAGGCGTTGGCCTCGTCATAGCTCGCCCGACGTTCGCGAGTGCCGTTTTATGTCTACCGACCAGCATGTGGACGAGCACCGTCGACCGGTCCGGTTACAGCAGCCGCAGCCGCAGCAACGGCGACCGGCCGCGTCTCGGCGCGTAGACCCCGCGTGGACGTACCGCGCGCTAACCGTTCTCGACGTGTTCCTGCACGTGTTCGTCGCGTCCACCTTCGTCATCGGCATATGGCGCGCTTCGTACGAGCTATTCGTCCTCTACCACAGGGAAGTCAATCCCTGGTTGGCAATGGGCGCGTCCATCGTCGTACAATTGGTACGTTATCCTGGTAATAATAATAATAATAATAATATAATTTTATTGGATAACCGCGTCGTGCAATAGTCTGCGGCGTATTTATACGCTTACCACCGTGTCTCTTTCCAAACGTGTAAAAAAAAAAAAAAAATAATAATAATAATAGTAATCCCTATTATACATAGTCCTCCTTGTATATACAAGTACAGTGTACTGCAGTACACACTACTACGCTGCAGGGTACGTACTCGCATGAATTGGTGCCGAGTACAGGGGGCGACGGGACCCATTCCCATAAAATAAGTTTAACATTTTTTTTTTTTTTTGACACGAACACAAGTAGTAATCCTAAAGTCAAGACTGAGGTACATGTTTATATTCAAAAAAATAATTCACTGTATTACATAAAACTACGAGTCAACGAAACATTTTTTGTTCTCGAAAATGTACTCCTTCCATATTCCAGTAGAACCCATTTCTAGATCTACTAATTTCACACAATTTTTGAAACTCGTCGCCTATGCGTATGCAATACGGTACTCACGGACGCATATATACCCTAGTATACAATCGTTAAACGAAAAATCGCGAACAGACGTTTGAAATGTATTGCCGTGTTTGTCGTTATATACCATAAAAAAAAAAAAATTATCTAACATTGAGAGGGTTTTCAATACGTAAATTTAATTAGAAAAAAACGTAACATACATCGACGTGTCGGCTGTTGCGTTTATTACACCGCGAATTCGGTTCGTTTAATATTTTATTCATTTTTACGATTACGACGGCCTTTGTTGTCAACCGATACGGTTAGGCGAAATAATCGTAACAACTAAACCGTTTTATTTTCAAGTACATATCTACGCAAAAACGGCATTTTTTCTGACCACGCAACATGTATTTTTCAAAAGCGCGCTTTTGATTTTTACCAACGATTGTTATTTCACGTTAAAAATGTAAATAGTTTTTTTTTTTTTCAATTTTATAAAATATTGCGTGAACAGATTATTGTAGATTACACTTAAATCCAGCAATGTACACATCGATCGATAATATATGCTTTTGCTTTGCACTTAACATAAAAAGTTCAGAAAAAAAGAAACAAATTTTCCTCCGTTGTATATTCGCCAATTTTTTTTTTCTTTTTTATTTCGGTCGACAGTATACTCTGCACACGCAATAGCATAATTTTCGACTGTTCCACTCTACAATTATATATTTAATATTCATTGATTATATTTTCATTTATTGCGCAGTAAAATTATTTTCATTTGCGTCGACCGACACACGTCGTCATCCCTCTTGAACGCTTCTTATAAGCCGACACGGCGGCCATGGCGCAAAAGCGGCTGTATAGGTACTCGATTAAATCCGAACACTTTAACGAATACAACATTCATTATACGCGAAATAATTTATACTCGCGTATAGAATTGAAAGATGTTCGAGTTATTTCACGCGCACTTATCATAATATACCTAAGGAATACGGACAGTGATAAAATTGCTGTTTATAAAAATGATTTTCCCGAGAAAAATAATCATATGCAATTAATATAATCATATTAATTGCAGTAATCAAAGATGAAGTTTAAAATGTATACCATACAGTTAGTCTTTGACTTTTTATAAATTAATATTTAATTATTTACTCCGGCGATCAAACGGCTTGAAGCTTTAGCAATTCTAAGTTTTGAATGTAAGTTTAAAAAAAAAAAAACATTGAAATGATTATCCACCTCCCTCTTACCGGTTCTATTATATAACGTAATATAAAACTGTTAAACCGTGTGGTTGACGAGAATATACAATGGTTTTTTATTAGAAACATTTAACACGCTTTCGTAACGCATTTTATAATATATAATTCGGTTTTTGTTTCATTTTGCGCTCTATACAGTTACTGACGGTGATGAGCGATCCATTGGTAAAGTACTTCAAGAGACAAAACCATTCGAAAATCGCGTTCTGGGTGGTTTCAAGAGCATACATCTATGCACGATTCGTGATCGGCATGATCATGTATGTATACCAAGAATGGTTGCTTGAAGCAACGTTATATCACGTGCATATAGCAGTGCCACCCAACATTGTTCTTATTGTTGCCATCGGTATCTTGTGTTCAGTTAGAATGCTTGCCACGATCATGGGGCCTCCTACTTGTGGATTCGAATTCGATCCCAAACCCGAAGAGATATTTCAATTCGAACGAATGTTCTGGCCAGAGGTGAGATTTTTTTTTGTATTGTTTTTAATTTATTTCACTCGTACGTGTTACGATTATTATTATTATTAATATTTTTACAACAAGGGCGTATGGATTTGTATAACCCTCCCCCCCACCCCGAACAAAGATCTACAACTGTCGTGTCGTAATAACGTCGTACATAGATACCTACATACTTAGGTAGGTAGTGTGTAATATCAGTAGTGATGATATCGAATAATGTTACGTTATATTTTCTGAATTTATTGTTTTTCCGTGTTGTTAAATAAAAAAATTATCGAAATTACAATCACTGCAGCGGTATAATATACCAAGCAATATAAATATATATATATATTTATATATAATAGTATCTTGTTAAATTAACTATTATTTTCGTTTTATCGCTGAACAAATAGGTGCGTGTAAACACTTTAATAACAATACCTACTTTTAGAGTGGTCGTGTTGAAAAATATATGTTTACTTCCAATCGGCATACATTTTCCGACCTTTAAACGTCGTACGAAATACTTTACTAAATACATTGAAATATAAAATGGTATTTAGATCAAAGAACGTCTTTATCACTGTACGTAATAATATGCATATAATATTATCTGCCATTTAAACGATAATTATTACTACATATTATTAATATTAAAAAAAAAATAAAATAAATATTGGCAATCGAATAAATAATTTAAATTCGTTTGTATCTTTATTCGTTATTCAAACAGTAATAATTGCATATTAAAATTATAATAATTTATATCGAGAATTTTTAGTAGGTACGCTTGTATACGTATGTTATATTATTACTATGCGTGCCAATATATAGGTACGTGAATATTGATAAATGTTGTAATTAAATCAAATGTAGAATTTCCATCACTGTATATTACGCATATAATATATATATATACAATATTATAGGTATTATGTAATTCTTTTGATAATAATATTTAAATAACAGCGCAAACATATGTATATTATTAATAATCGAAGTAAAATAATATTATATATATACTTATTAAGTGTATTATATGCATGGCGTTTCATTAATCATTGCTTAATAATTATACGCGTATATTTCCGTACTTCGTTATGAAGTAATATATATATATATATATATATATATATACAAATTAAACAAATCAATTCTAAGAAATTATGCGTTTTTAATATTGTAAAAAAAAATATATATATGTAGTTAGTCTTTATATTTATTTTTAATACCTAATCATACTTCGCAATAGCTGTTTAGTAATCCCGATCCTGTACTCACTATTACTACTACTACTAATATTATTACTGTTATGATAATAATATTCTCTTTGTTTCTTATTTTATCTGCAGATAATTAAAACGTTATTACAAACATTAAAATAATAAATGTGTTAATTCCTTATAGATATTATTATTATTATTTAAATTACATGATGACTAATATAAATATAATTTCATTTACAATGATTTTAAGAAATTTGTCGGTATATAATAACAATAATTACTTATGAGTTTATATTTAATGGATAATGATTTATTTATTAGATTAGAATATATACAAATCACAAGTAATTACACATATGTAAGTATTACTACAACTAATACAATTTCAGCATTATCAATTCTATAGGTAAAAGTTAAAAGGGTATATGATAAAAATCACAGGGCAAGCTGCTCTTCTCCTTCAAAATAATAAATATTCGTGGGCCTTCGTATAATGATTATCGTACATTAAAAACTATTGAAAAACGTATAAATTTAGATTTAAGGTTTAGTTTTTCATTCATTTTCTAAAATAATTTAACATTCCTACTAGTTGCAAATATTTTACATAACAAAAAAAAAAAAAAAAATGAGAACATTATTTTGTACTTGTAAATTATCGAATAATCTTACTAAAGACATTGCTCTATATTATATTTTACATATATATATATATATATATATAATTGGCCTTGACTATAAAATCTGGTTCAGAAAAATACTTTATTAATCCATAAAAAAACATTGATAATTTTAAGTTGTTCGTTACAGAAAAGCAAAATGTATAATCCTCTTATCTTTAAGGTAGACAATTTGTTGCATCAAAATTACAGATATCTCTTCTACACGAGAATATGTTATTTCATAGAAAATTAGATTTAATTGGTTTCCAAGGTCATATGGCCAGTGAATGAAATACGTAAAACGCAAAAATAAAGCAATTTATGAGTTTTAGTTCGTTAATTTTTTTTAGTAAAAAGATGAGAAACCGAATAACCGCAATAATAACCTAACCGCATCAAATGAAAAACCGCCGGAACGGGATACCTTTTTTTTTTTTTTTTTGGAAAGACGCAGCGAATATAAGGGAAATGTTAATAAAAGCCAAACACCTTTAAAAAGTTAAAAAAACTGTCTTTCTGATAGTTCTTAAGGCTTTCGAGTTGGTTTGTAATGTCTGAGAAGACTTAAAAATTGTTTGATCGTTAACGTTGCACGATATTGAGTTTGCCGGCCATCGAGTCAATTCAAAAAGTTCGATTAACTAACCACCTTTTATTTCATCTGAATTTTTAAAATACAACTATTCGGTGTTTGTCCGATTGTTCATTCTTCTTTCTAATATTTTCTATTATCATTTTAATGTATACTAAAGTAATTTTTTTATTGCTAAGATACTTAAGCGTAAGATTTCAATATAGTCGATTATTTTATTATGCCCTTGCGATATATATATATATAATCCTCACTCTACATTCGGATTTATTTCTTAAGTAGTTACATATTATGATTAGAATACTACTGAAGTTTATGATAGATAACAAATGTGGCAATAGAAAAGTTTATAACGTATATAAAAGAACGTATCATTTTTCTTTTACTGACCATTTAGGTATAAAAATTAGGTAATAATTTAGGTAAAATTTTCTTTAAACCAATATTTTTTTTTACGAATACTTTTGCTCCTATTTGTCATTTTATTGAATGTATATAAACGATAAATATAAATATTGCATGACTCCGATAGCTTAATGATCATTTAAAAATGATAACTTTTCTCAATAGCTTTCGGAAAAAAATGCAATAAACGGTAAAAATTATGAGATTTTATAATATCGTTTTGAAATGATTTTCTTTGAGTAATTTTGTTGTATTTTAGAAAATAATAAAGCGATAAAAAGTTTTCGAAGTAGGTATACGTCGTTTACTTAATTATTTAGGTGTTATACATTGAGATTTAAAAATTCTTTATTTTTTGTTTAATTATATGTAAATGTGTGTATATATATATTTTTTTTTTTTTATTAAAAATCACTTAAATAAATACGTCGTATTTTGCAGCATATTATTTTATTATATATTTACATATATTAAAGAAATATTCTTCTATTGCCCAATATAATCTTTAAATGAGATGCACGTTTAATCGAATAGTGCAAATATTTCAATAATTACATGTATTAGCTAATCACACATTAAAGCATACTTTATATCAGCCGGTATATTTTAACGGTATATACTATATACGATTAACCAACCAATTAGATTTGTACTTTACATATTTGTGTATTAGATTTTATATTTATATATTATGACTTATTGACTTGTGTTCTATAGAATATAGATAATAGATAATATATCCACAATGATCATCAAATTGAAACACTATATGATTTGATTTTAAGCTATAATAAAACATTCGTTTGATTTTCATGGTATTACACAATTCTACGTAACATTATTATTTATATTCTGTTATACCTATACTTATCTATAGACTATAATATTTATAATAGTTAACATATTGTGCGAAAGATCATTACATTATATATTATATTACAGTTATTATACATGACTATTCGTACTTGAACAATTCTCAGGTATTTCCTATTTTTTTTTTCGTTCTATTAGGTATTTGGATTATTTGATACTTATACTTATTACTTGGATATACTTAATACTTATACAGCTCTTTATTATTGTTTATATTATTACCTAAAATAGTATGTAAGTTTGGCGTGTTTAAAATGTCTAATGGACGAGGTATTGTCACTTTAGACTCCACATAAATAATAGCATAAAAAAAATGGTTTCTTGTGCCCGAGATTGCTTTACTGAACCGAAACCTCATGCTTTATTGGCGATGGAGTGCGACTTTTAATTAGTTGCTCTAAAAAATTGAATTTTTTTTAAAAATATTTTACGTATATATAGTGTAAAGTTATATATTTGATGTAAATTTCAAAACTCGGACCATTATTTTCGAAATGTTTGAGAAATACAAAATGCTGGCAAAATTGCGTTTTCGACGATTTTAACACAATTTTTTTTGCGCTAGTTTTTTGTGTCGTGTTTAAAGACTATTGAGAAAATCGAAAAATGACCATCTTAAAATACCACCTCAGCGGAATTTGCTACCGGAAAATGGGTATGTGTGTAATAATAATCGGAACACTCCTTCTAGTCGAAAAGTTGTACACAGAAAAAAAAAATAAAAAAACAAACATCATTATAAAATCAATAGCTTTCTCGCTTTGCTTAGAATCTGAAAATAAATGTGATACACTCGAATATTTAATACGAATACGCATAGCTAATGACCTAGCTTGGCATCGGTCTGCGAATAGTGTCGAGCACTCTTCTAATATGCGTCAGAAACGACGTCCTCTTAAAACAGTCCGCTACACGCCTGACAGAAAAAGTACGAGTTAAATAGAGGCATTTTACCGTAACGCACGGTCCAAGTACAAACAAACGTATACGAGAGCTGAGCCGCATAAATACAACAATCACACCGCAGTTTCGGGTTTGCGGATTGGAAAATTTCGCTAATTCCTTTTAAAGCATCCGTCATCATATTATCTCACGAGTCTACACTATATATACAGTATACACGCTTTAAATCAGAATTAATTAATCACAATCATTAATAATAGTCCACAGAGATCAAGTATTTTTGTGGCGTCCACTTAGACAGCTAAACTTCGCCAATCGCATGTCGGGATCGATAAAGCCAGGGCAACGAGATACGCGCGCTTCATTCGATAAATTAAACAAATTATCGCTATTGATTGTGAGACGATCATAGACATATTTCCTTATGTCAGGCGCAGCCTTTATTACATTTTCGGGGATTAACACTGACACTAATTGCTACGTTTTATAAAACGTATATAAGACCAATAATTGTTATACGAGTACCCTACGTAGCACCCATTTGGTCCTTCAACACTTCAAAAACAAGCTGGACTAAACTCCGTGGCATTCCAATTGCATTACACATTACGTTAAATTACACAGCACTGCTTCGGCAGTACCTATGTACGCGCAATACTTTTAATTGAGAACTGTTCTAACAGTTCCTCTTCCATACGTTTTGACCACCGCTCGTTTGTCATCAGTCAACGATTTTGTTCTAAAAACAAAAAAAAAAAAAATGAAACCAAAGCGTATACGTTGTATAAAGCGATGTCTATACACAACGTGCACGAACATAATATGCGAACACGGACCGAGCAACCGAGGAGTGCCCCGTCCATCAAAATCCGTCCACTCCAGCGGGTTAAAAACAACTAAAAAAAAAAACAAATTATCAAATTATCATCGTCGGAGAGAACTTAATAACAGGGACACAGTAAACAAATGATAATTATTATATCGTCCCCGCGTATTTCGTATATAGAATAATATTTGTTGTTATACGTATATTACACATTATGCACGTAAATATATTATATGACATGTATAAATGTATAACGTCCAGACAAAGGCGTTTCGCACCGGTCGTCGTTATCGTTTTTGTTGTCGATGGTGGGATCCGACGAAGACGGGACGGGGAAGGGATAGACTTTATACAATGGACCCATAGTCCGTATAAAACCGCGTACGCGTTACGAGCGGCTTGTTTAATTTTTTTTATTTTTTTATCGGTCCGTATATAGAGAAATGAACCACAAGTAGCAAAAATTGTTCCATCCGCCCGCGGCGTACCGTCTAATGCGCGCGCGATCGTCGTCGTCGTGTGCCCGGCGTCAGTTGTGTACAACAGCGCGCGCGCGTCGTTCATCAGTAGGTGTCCGTCTTCTGCCGTCGTCATCGCCACCGCCGACAGTCGCGTTACAAATACCGACAACCCTTTGTGAATAATACAACGAAAACGTCTGTGCGTTGCGCACGCACGAGATGACATGATTGGCGACTACGAGTTGAGCCGCCCCGACGACGGTACGACATCGCCGCTGCAGCAATGAACGATCCGTCGTCGTCGTCGTCGTTGTTAGAGGCGACGCGGCGCCGCGAGCTCGACAACGGGCCGGCCGCGTTGATGGCCGTCGACGTCGCGTTGTCCACGGCCATTATCACGCCCGTGGTGGTCACATACTGGCGGATCACGTGGATACTGATGGATATATACCTGTTGTCCGAGCACCGGGCGTGGAGTACCGCCGCGTCCGTGACCATCGGGTTCTTCGGTATGTTCGTGTTCACGCTAGTCCAGCACCGGCTCAAAAGTTACCTGAAGCCCAGGAAGCACACGGTCGTGTACTACGTCATATCCCGCAGCTATACCGCCGCGTTCGCGTACTCGTGCGTCAACTCGTGGAGAGGCGTCTGGGATGCCATGGACATGGTGACCGGCACCAGTACGCCCGTGGTAGCCGTCTCGTTGGCCGTGGGCATATGCGCCATGGCCTCCATGAGGACCCTGCGCAACATTGTCGCACCCCCCATTGTCGTGCTCACCGACAACTACGACGGATACTTCGAGGTGCCCACGCTGTTCCGCATCGGATCCCGAGTGAGATTTCTCATCCCGTACATAATTATAATCAACATTTTTGTTATGTGTTTTTTTCAACGCGTTTGGTGTATTGTACCCACGCGCGACAATATCGCAATCGCCCCGGCGCGATCGAATGTCTGTCCCATACACGACGCACTGGCAACATCTCCGTTACGCCATATCCCGAGCAGTCTACTGTAAGCGCTGATTAGGTACAGCTAATTGCCGGTTACATGGTTACATTCGAATTAAAAAAAAAACAAAAAAAAAATTTAAAAACAAATGTTTCATTCAAGTTGTAAAACGACGTGGTCGTATGTATTTGTTGAAATTAATAAATAAAAAGTCTGCGGCGTTGTAAAAATAAGTAAATGTTTTAAGTATTCCCTGAAAACTTTCAGATATTGCTGATTATACAAAAAAATATATATATCATATTATATAAGTATTTACATATTTTCAATTTTAAAGTTTTAGACGCAATTATTAATTATATTATAATAGAGTAAATATGAATTATGAATGTTATTCGACGAACGTCTGCAATCATTATTTGCATACACAGAGTAAAATAATACAGTGCGCATTATTTTTAAAACATTTCAAAAAATTTAAGTATTTTCATAATGATTACGCTCAAATACTATTTTTTTCCGCAAATATTTATCAACACCGATGATACGTACAATTTCAAAAGAAAAAAGAAATATATACATATATATCATTTATACAAATGTCTTGTGAATCGTAGAAACGAAATTAAACTTTTAAATATCATTTTTTAACTTAAGCTCATATGAGTTATTCGTAACGTATTTAAAAAGTTTTTTTTCCTTTAGTGCATCTATTTCGTATCATATTCTAAGTATTTTAAATTTCCAGTCGAACCGTGTACATAAGCCGTGTAAATAATATTAATAATAATCAGACACGAGTGAAATACTTAATTTTTCAGCATTTTAAAGCGAATTATTTAAAATGGTATTTATAAAATATAATTGAAAGCGCGATACAATTAATGTATGCTCGAAAAATAATATACACACGACGTTTAATCACGTTATACGTATAAGTATGTAATTGTATTATTATTATTATTATTATTATTACTATACTTTTTCCTCCATAATTTAAAATTATTTTTGAATATTTCTGTAAAAGTAATTTTTCTTTCTTCATCATTACGCGTATAAAAAAAAAATATATTTTTTTTTTTTTTGAGTAATTTAAATCACCGATTTTCGAAAACAATTTGCAAAATAAAAGCTTAAACGATTTATATGCGCGATATGATCGATATAAACGATAAAACGTTGATTGGAGCATTATCCAAGTCGAGATATATTACAAAAACGCACTAAGCCTGCTGCAAATGAGAGTTAACAACCACGGCAGAAGGGTCGAAATCTCAATATGTGCGCAGCAAAACGAGAGGATTACTGCCGGCTTAGCGTTTTATTAAAAAAATACGCGAAAACAATATTAAAAGCAATTTTTTTTTTTTACTGGTTTCAAATAAAATTTATAATTTCATATTTTGTACGTCAATTTTTTTCTCTGGCAAAATTCGATAATAAAACGAAATTGACACATAAATTATATTATACGTCTGAGAGAAAAACCGTATCTATTTATAGAATAATTGAATGGTGCTTCAAAGGAATATATAGACAAAAAGCCTATACAGGAATGGGATAATTTTTGTTTTTTTAAGCCCCTTCATTATCCGTGTAATTTATTATTATTCGTATAAATAAATTTTTTTTTATTAATATTTCATTTAAATTCTACTAAACATAATTCGATTTTTTTTTTTTTTTAATTTTTATTTCGTAAAAGTATTATATCCGTTAATTATAATTTTTTATAATTTATGGTCGTGAAATACGCGCTCTGACTCGAACAAGCTAGCTTCAAAAATGTAGACTATCTTATATATTCGAATAATTCTAATTCGCAAATGTTCATTTTTATCATATTATACTATATATTGTTTATTTAAATGTGTTATTTATCTACAACTAAATAATATTTCCCGATAAAAAACGCACACTCTTTATTATATATTAACAAATATAATTATATAGATTCCGTTCTTAAATGTATGTACCTATATATATATATATATATATATATACATAAACATTTATCAGTTTTTTTTTAATTTGCGTACAAATCAATATAAACCAAAGAATAAAATTAAGTATTTAATTCAATTTAAATGTACATTGAAAGTCGACATGATTTTTGTAAGTCATTTTTGAGATTTTATTTTCAAACAAAAATTGTTTTGAGTTTTATTTGTTTATACTTGTAATTTTATTGATTATTATTTCGACGGTTATATTATATTATTAGCTATATAAATTGTATACTCAACAAACGATAATTAATTTTATTGACCTAAGAACGTTTAAAATATATTTGCTTACCTATTTTTTTTCAATAAAATGTATAATTGGATTGTACTTACTAAATAGTGAAGGTGATTAAAAAAAAAAAAAAAATTAAAATCTTTGGAACATTATTGGCAACGAGAAAATATATATTTATAAAATAATATACAAAATGTATTATATAAAGCATTATATTGCCATAAGTCCCGTAACCCAATCTTCCCACAAGTGTCTCTACAACAAATAAAAGTTTTTAAATGTGCGTTTTTTACAATTTCATAATCTCCAATTTGTTGATCTAAATTTCTAGAAAGTTCGAAATAGTTTTTCTTTTTATATAATATTTAATTATTAAAATATTAATTTTGTAATGCATGTTCTTTTACTAAAAAAAAAAAAAAAAAAAAAAAAAATTCAAATCGAGTAAAAATTGACTATATAAGAAAAGAGTTCAAGTTTTTTTTTATTTTCGTTTCGTTACACAATACTATAAAAATCAAAAACAGATTATATTTCTCACAATTAGTTCGTCGCTAGTACATAATTTCAAAATAATTTATTTTTCAAATCATGACTGGTATGACTGGTGAAACTATTGGTTTTCAAAATTGAAATAATTTTCAATTACAGATATCCCGATCTACTTAAAGCTATACTATAATAGAAACATATAATATATTTATTATGGATATAAAATAATTTATGGTTTCGCATTGATTCGCAAATTCGATTTAAATGCGATTTCTTTATTTTTTTACCTATGTAACAAATAGCGAGTTTTAAGTATTAAGTCTACTTGAAGTTCGATTAGGTAATTGATTTATATCGAGTAGAAGAAAAATAATTTAAAGATAATGACAATTTCAAACATGTAGTAAATTCCACACATTTTTTCCACACAACTTATTTCATTAAATAATAATAGATAACTGTCAAAAGAATGAATATATTTTTTGCTGCGGAGATTAGTACGACGGAGAGGGCATTACAAAACGTATGATACTTGCTGCAGTGCATTAATACGACGGAAGTTTTAAAATATTTTTAAACCCCAATACTGTGCATTTATACGTTATATTATTAATTTTAAAACGTATATATTTTACACTCATTATGCATTATTAAACGATCAACGATTCTGCCGGTGATAAAAAAATTCTGTGATGTATTTAAAGGCGGCTGTTGAGTCCACGATAGTATAGAATAGGAGGTAATAAGCCGACATTCATCAGATAGTTTATACGAATCCCTCGGTGTCTATTAAAAGTTCTTTTATTGTGTGTTAGTTAGACATATCTGTTAGAAAATTGATCCCATCATTTATCATCCATATGCGGAAAGCGAAATTTTATATAATATGTCGAGCTACATATTTATATTAGTTCAAAAACTGAATCCTTGTAGTGTCACTGTCACATGTTCAAAAACTTTAACGGTAGTCTTATATTAACCATGCGTATGTACATTATTCGTTATCATTATTATGGTCAAATTACAAAGTTGTTATTTTTTTTTTGCGCAAACAGAGAATTTTACTCTTTTTGAATTGGCATATTCAATTAATGGTACCATTTGAAAATGTCAGAATTTAATAATATGCGTTTATTAATAAAAATTTTCGTCATACGTTTGATAGGTACAAAGAAAGAAAGAAATATTTTTAATCACTATATAATATTAAATAATTTCTATCTTTCGGTCAACTGTTACTATCTGGATTGTTTTGGGCTGATAAAAAAAATGTATTAATATAATACATAGATTTAATTTTAAAAACGTTTAAATTATTAACTAAATGAAATAAATAAATAACAACGAGAAAAACATGTATACGCATTACATGTCCCCCATATTTTAATTTGGAAATAAAAGTTTTTCTTGATTTAACTACAATAACACATTAAATTGTGTTATAAATATATAAACAATATATTCTAACTATAATATATATATATATAGTTTGTCCAATGAAAATGCAAAACAATTGTGATTTTACACACTCGCGTATTGTTTTGATTACAGGACGGTACTGGATCTTGGCTGTACGTTTTGGATAGTTTTTTCAGCGTGTGTATCATCGGTTCACTCGTAGTGATCGTATGGCGAGGCGTTTGGGCCCTAATGGACCAATATCTGTACCCGGACGACATGAACACAACGGCGATTCTGTCATTGGTAATGCACATATTATAATATTATACATTAAGACGTTACCATAAATTCGATACGTCTTGGGTAATTTATCGACAAAGTTTCGAGAAACTGATCAAAAAAAACTATGTTATTTTTGTGCGATAGTCCGGGGACTTATTGAGCAAAGAAATAATTATAAATACAATACACATATTTTTATCGTCTCTAAATGCATATACACGCAAAGTATTTTCACACGATTATATAGTTATTGTGTGCTGTCTTTAGTATAAAAGTTATCGTTAAATATCGCACCTAAACTTTAAACTATAATTAGAAATTTGGTATTAAAATCTATTCACATCATAATGTACTACGAGAAAAGATACCTTATAGGTGTCGTATTTACGTGACACTGACTATATGTGTCACGAAAACAGACTGGAAAACATTACATCAGAGTTAATAATATGATGGCTTTATGTACATGTTTTATAAATGAAATGCATTAATGTTCAGTAGTACAGTAATAATAAATAAATAAACATTTTATATAATAATTGTGTATCGCTGCTGGTGTCATCGGTCATATAATTCATAAATTATTAAAAAAAAGAGAGATATTCGGGTAAAAAAACGGATTGCACGGCGAGAAAAAAAGCTTTTAATAAGTTAAAAAAAGAATTATTATAAATATAGATATTAATATACAATATTGATATTTATATTGATTGCGATTGATTTTTTAAAACAAATATTTAATTTAATTCCTTTATTAATATAATAAAACAAAAATGTTTTACGCCCGGGGTATACCGGTAGTTGATTATGTGATAATGTTGACGAAATTTTTTATATTCTTATTGGTTGTTGTCAATACTTCTATAATATTGTTAATAATAGTGCGAAAAATAGGATATTTTTTTTCTATTTAATGAAACTCGCCCTACTCTCCAGTGTCATTTCATTAATACAGTATCTGCCTAAAATGTTTGTCATTTACATGGATTTAGAAAATAAAAGTAGAGGCTAATATATGTATATATATTAGGGACCATAATTATAATCGCGTGAAAAAGGCGTAATGACAATTTTGGACGTTTTGAAAACACGAGTTTTCATATTCTTAATCCGCTTCGAAGACAACGAAAGATACTTAATGAAATGAATAACGTGCGCATGCGGACTACATGACATTTAATATTTGTTTAATTGGTCTTTTCCATACGTTATTCCGGTTGACCGCCGTTTTCTTGGCAATTTGTTTTTTATTAGAACGATTTTGTGCTAATAAGTACGCGCATATGCATACACGTATCTACACATACACACACACGGACTGGATTAATGTTCGTATTATATTTTCCAACCATCGGGAGTGCAGTTTTAAAATAATTTACGTGAGTCTTAGAAAGAAACTCTTAAAAAAAAAATCAACTAACCAAATCTGGTCTAAAAATTTAAGTTCTCGTTCGAAACAAAATTTTAATTTTTGATATAATAAAAGACGAGTGCTCTTAGCCGTAATGTGTGAGTGGACAATTGCTCTTCTCCTCAGATAATTTCAAAACTGTAAATTTCATTAGACGAAATAGGGTGGCAACGATTTGTATAGCCTACCAGAGCTCCACTGGAATTTACATTAATCGGTAGGTATTAGCATTGATTAAATATACTATATATTTAATCACGTATATTTAATCAATGGTATAAGCATACAAATAATCGCCTTTGATAGTCTTTAAGCTCACCACGCCGCGTTACTTTGACATGCGTAGATTCCCTTGTTTTATATTGCATATAAAACGATTAAATTTTCAAAATACATCAACAGCAGTGTACTGCTGAGCATCGAGTATTCGATAAAACATTTTAAATGAATTTTGTTCATTTTGAATACTATTTGAACTTGTTTTCAGATGTAATACACAAAAGTCATCAATTTACACAAACTGATAGTTTAAACCAGTGAAAAAATATTATAGTGCTAATCTAAAAAATAACATCGTTGTTATTCTAGTCGCTTTATTAGAAAATATTTCAATAGAAATTAATGTTTTAAACTATTAACTGTACTGTATATTTACATAAAATATTGTTATAGTGCAGCGTACCTATATTATACAATTTAAAGATTATTAATTTAATATTGTTACAACAATATATAAATATTAACAATACATAATATTGCGTTTGTGTAGATAATAGGATATAGCGTTGTACTAACTGCTTTTGCTTTGCAACCGGCTGTAAAAAAATTGGTTAATGAAGTCACCGGACTGAAACGAATATTCATCGTGGACACGTACTTGCTGTTCTCGTTTTTCGGTGCGGTAAACGTCTGGAGAGGTGTATGGATTATGTTAGACGAACACTTTATACCAGGTTAGACGTTATTTAGTCAACATACATAAGCACTATACATTTATTTCTATTATTGCTGATGTTGCTGCAGGGTCGTACAAAATAAAAAAAAAAACGTTATGTTTAAGGAGCCATTTAAATATTATAAATATTTTAAGTAGGTAAATATAAATATTTAAGTATTCGTATTAAATGATTCTAAATTTTTATTTTATTTATTTTTTGTTTCAATAATTTTTAAAGATCAAAAAAAAAAAGTTAATTTTATAATTTCAATTCTTTTTTATTTGACTGATTTTATAGACTTATACGTATAATTACGCATTAAAATTGCGTAAATATTCGAGAAAAAATTGTTTGAAGAGCGTTTCATTTCCGTTTTTGGACGTCTGTTCCGTGTATAAGGGTATAGGAATCGTATACATAATATTGTAATACTTACTTTTCAGATGCTCCTGTTACTAGTTACTGGGTTTCGCACATCGCCTGTTTCGGGTTTCTCGTCCTACTTAATTCTTCCAACTCGATTTTGGTCCGAGGCGTGTACATAGACGCCGAAGAGGATGGCACGCAATGCGTCGATTTCCCGTGTTACTACGTACGGCTTTTAGTTCAGGTGAGAATAGTAAATAACTTCAGATGCGATTTTTTAATATTATTATTGTTGTGTAAATGGTTGAATATTCATTTGTTGACGGCTTCGACGAGTAAATAAATAGATTAACAATTGTATTGTACGACATTGTCGCTGTAGTCAGGCGCGGATCTAGAAATATGAAATGGGGAGGGGTTAATTTTTATTTACAGAAAGACAAAAAATATAATTTTAGCAAATATTCGTATAAGATATAAGCTATAATATATTTTCAATGATTAGAACACGTCCAAAGCGAAGCTAAAGCCCCTTAGCTCTCCTTGGATCTCCTTAGCTATCCACGCCTGTTCGCAGCGTATTAATATTTTTATATTTTTCCACGAGTTTTGACAAAATTTTAATTAAAATTTACTAAAATTTTAGAAAAATTTTACGTATGTATCATCGAGTTTAGTGTTCACAACATATTTGAGGCAAAAATAAATAAATAAAAAAATACTTTCTAATATTGTAGTAATAATTTAGTTATTTATTATATTTTTTTTTCGAATGTAAAATCGTTTAATATTTCGTCTATGACGTTTTTGAACAACTTCAAAAGAAATATAATTACCATTTTTTTTTTCTTACACGTCTGAACACTTTTAGTACATACATGAATATTTTATAATATTAATATATTATATAATATTAAATTCGAATCCTGTAACAATGATCAGTAATCTCACGTGTTTCCTATACAAATAATAAATACTCAGTACACACACACGTACAGGCATATACGAGTATATAAAACGTGTATAATGTGTACACAATGATACAACATTTATATAGTATCCCTTTTCTCTGCGCCTTCATATAAAATCCTGTCTACCATGTCACTAATGCATAATATAATCGCGTTAAAGTGTTTAATCGTATTTAAAATATTATAAATGGAATTTTGATTAAAACGGCAAACTGCGTATAAAATATATATATATATATAAATATATATGACGAATAAAAATAATATAAACTTTTAATATATTTATTTATTATATTTATTATCAATTGTATTATATTTATTATATATATCAATTTTTTTTTATACATTTCTCAAATATTTATATCAGTAAATTTTTTTTCGAAAGGTTTAAAAAAATGACCTGTTATACTTATACTAGAATTATCAATTAATAAGTTTAAAATGTCAGTCTGTATAGAATGTAATTCTAATTTTTACTAACATCGTATTTTATTAGCATCCTAGCATTTAACTTTCCTGATATCCCATACTAGGACCTTACCTAACCTTGTGCTGAACCCCTAATCTCTAACTCATCGACGATTTGCTCATGATATGTCTTTCCTCTTTAATATATTCTTTGTGGCAATGGCAGTTATAAGGGGGGCGATAGATGGATCGCCCTCCCTTGAGTTTGATATTTTTAAATTTAGCATATTTCTGACTTGACAGCACCGACTTGTAAGTTGGTCCAATTATGTTATGATTGTTCTCCATTTTCGCCCTCCCCTTTGAAAATAATTTATAAGGTTGGAATTAGTGCTCAATCGACGATCAGCGCGTACAGAACGTGATCGGTCATGATCGAGTCATTAGTGCTTAATTGACAATAAATTCGGTCAGTCGTGTAAAATGTAAATAAACCAGCCAACGTTAAATAAATAGTAAACAAGTAAAATAAAAGAGCAAACGTGTCAACGAATTCACAACGAAAAAGATAAATCTTTACGTTCATTTTATTTTATTATAAGACGCGTAATCATATTATTAATAATAATTAAAAATTACGCACAGAATTTTTCCCAGGGCGTTTCTCCGAGCCCGTTTTACCTTCCGTTTTAGATGATCGCCTCGGAGATGACGGAGACAACTTACGATAAAAATTTAAATTATTATTAAGATTATTAACAGGTGCTAATAGTAGAATAACATACACATAAATTATTCATTATAAGTATGGCGCAGCGTGTCCATTAAATAGAACATCAAATAGAACGTGTTCATTTCGGTAACACTGAGTTAAATATATATATATATATATATGGTCCTGACAATATTGTTTTAACACATATCTTCACAAATAGTAATAAAATACTGTACAATAATTGTTTTGGAAACATTTTAAAATTATTATGTTAAAACTACTTCATCGATATATATATATATATATATATATATATATATATATATATATTCAAAACATTTCTATAATATTTAAAAAGAAATATTTAATAAAATATTTTGAAAATATTAATTTTTTTTTAACTGTTAAATGGGGAAACACACACATAGAGCGAAATACATTGAGAGAGAGACACACAATGATATATACACACATTTTGAGCGAGACTTGTAGAAAGAAAAACACACATAGAGAGAGATACACACAGACAGACACATACATAGTCATAAACATATAGAAAGACCCATACGAGTACATAAAGATATATACATAGAGACATACATACATAGAGAGATACATATATAGAGATGTATATACAAAGTGAGAGATATATATAGAGAGAGATACATACATAGAGGGAGAGACATACAAATATGAAATAGAGAGAGACATACATAGAGAGTGACACACATAGGAGAGGCACACACATAGTGTGAGATACATAGAGAGAGTGGCACACATATAAAGAGACATAGTAAGAGTAGGGTTTCTGACATGTCCTTTATGTTGTTTCGTTTCTGGTGACTACTTTTTTTTGCCCATTTCATTGTTATTTTGTTTACGTTTCATACACGTTGTTTTTTGTTTTGCTATTTTTGCATTTCATCTCGGTACAATAGATAAGTTATTATTCGTCAAAGAGAATATTTCATCGGCAGAGGGGATTGATTACATTTTCGCCCCCCCCCCTTGAACATCATGTATAACCGCCACTGCTTTGTGATCGAATTGGCTCTCCTTCCCTTCTTTAGCATATTAGCTTTAGAGTTCCCGCACATCCCATTGCATTAGTACTGCTCCTTTCTTAATGAAATATTAGAAAAAAAACTGTTTTTAAAATTACAAAATGTTATTCAAATTTAATAACTACATTATATTTGATATTATAGATCAATTCACAAAAAAATATTTTATTTAAATAAACATATAATAATAAGTAATAATAACGTTATACAATATTAGACTTTTGACTAAATAACTTTGAACTAATATACTCGTATATATATATATATATATATTGTGTAATAACAATTATAAACATTTCTTAGAAGAAAATCTTATATGTGTACTTACAGTTGAACTATATACTTAATACGCAATATGTACTATGTAAGTACTTGAATTATTTTTTATTATCTAATATAAATTATACTTGGTCTAAAGTGGTTATAGTTCATAACCGCATATTTTATTTAGATTATATTTTATAAAACTACATTGATTTTTATTTTTCGTTTATAATATTTCGAATGTAAATTATTTTAATACAATTAATAAACCCACTTTGCCTACTGAACAAAAATAAAATAAAATAATAGCAGTAGCAAAAACAATAGTAAAAACAAAAAAAATCACAAATCATTCATTTAAGTGGCCTTATGGTGAACAATTGTGCTTTCGCATACAATTTGCAACAATTACAAAACTAACAAACGTACTGTTTAGTGCTCGAGTGTGTAAATTTTAATGGTAGCAAAAAAAAATATTACGTTTCATATTTATACTGAACATAAAAATACGAGTTTTATCCGAAATTTAAATTATACTATAATGTGCATAACAACCTGTAAACTATTTAAATGATAATATCTCTGATACGATGTTAATGCGAAATAATGTACGTAAAAAAATAAAATGTATATGAAAACATTGATTTGGAAATAATTTGTCGAATGCGAATGAACACTAATGATCTATTACGAAGTTAAAATAAAAACGTGTAATTCGATTATCTCTTAAATGAGTAAAAGGTTATAAGGCGCAATTAATTCTATAAAAAAATAAAATAATACGCATTTAATAATAGAAAATAATAATAATTACGCGTTAAAATTATTTATTATAAAACGTAATTATCATTCACTGTATAAGTGTACATAATAAATACGAATTGCACTTGGGTATTTACAGTTACTTGAAACTCTTCGAATATTCTAGAAATTGTTAAGGAATTAAATATTTCATAGTAAATTATTTGAATTGATAATTCGACTACAGCAATCGATTTGAAATCACGCCGTACCTATATAAAGTTAACGATAAAACGTGATTTTGAAAAAAAAAGTATCTGTCAACAACAATTTGTCTTTAAATTATCAATATATTTCAAAATAAGTTTTTAGTTTAAATTTCGAACCGTCTCAAAAATCTCTCAAATTAAAAAAGAAAAACATGAAATAACTTAAAAACGAATGGATCCGTTCATTTTGTATCACATCACACCGCCTATTTTTAGACCTCCCTATTTCCCTTTTTATCTTACATCTCTCTCTCTCTCTCTCATCTCTTCTTAAAATATGCTCCAACCAACTAAATTTATTCTCTCACATTACATCAACTACTGGAGCCACCACTCTTGTACTACCTGTATACTCATTTCTTACTTTATCTATTCCAGTCACTCCACTCAACCCAACCACCTTAACGTTCCTATCTTTGTAACACTCATTATTTGTTCTATTTTCTTGTCTATACTGCCCAACATTCTGATTCATATACAGCATTGTAGATCTTGCTACTGTTTTATAAAATATCTTTTGAGCTAATTGAATCCTTTTATCACACAAAATACTTAACGCATTCTTCCACTTTATCCAACCACATATAATTTTGTGTTTCATATCCTCTTCAAAGCCACCGTTCTGTTTTTTTATACAGACCCTATAAGTATACTTGAACCTTTCAACTTCACTCTGCACAACCTATCAACAGATTTTCATCGCCCGTCTTTCTCCTCTATTGGCTCTTTGTTCCCTTATACCAAAATCTACCATGTACATTCTGGTTTACTTCTACCAATCATTAATTCTTTGTCTTAAAGTGCTACTCTCCACACTTCAAGCCTATTATTGTTAACTTTCACTATATTCACACCTTCTAGCAAACAATATCATCTGCAAACAATATGCTCCATAACACTCATCCCGTATATCCCTTTTAATTTCATTCATTACCAAAGTTAATGAATACGGGCTCATAGCTAGATACATCTTGGTGCAGTAGTGGATCTTATACTTTGATATTAGAACCCTTTGTCCCTCCACGCTAAGTTTTTACTTTTGTACTCGCTCTCTTTCATGCACGTCTTCAATTATTATAATTCACATAAATCTAGCTAAACGTAAGATCAAAGATATTTGCTCGAAATGTAATTAATCCGCAAAAATCTTATTTTTGAAAAAAAATGAAGCACAATTCGGCGCTACTATATTATACAATGTATATATATATATTATATAATGTAACACTATATACATAATACTTAATTTTATTTTATATTTGCGCACACATTTATAGAAGAGAAAGCGAAGAAAACAAAGGCAAGTCGAAGAAGAGGGTAAAGAAATGACGCAGATCAAATCGGGAATCGGAGAGAAAACAATAGACCCGGTGGAGAAAATTTTACTTACAGATGAAAACTGTGGCGTAACCAAAACGAACGACACGGAAGAAAAGAAAAAAATATTAATCAACAACGGTAAAATCGTTTGACAATTATACGGTATTTCGAGATTTGTACTTTCAGATCTTAGAAGGTGTACTTTTTTATAGGAAAATAGGTAGTATCTTGCCTATAATGAAAAAAAGAAAAAAACAAATAAACTCATAATTCTGTGTTCGTTTAACTTACGAGAAATTTTTTTTTTTTAAATTTCGATTTTTATTTATTGTGGTGTACATATACATGTACGAGTATATGTGTATAGTGTTTTTTTTTAAATACTTTTTTTTTCTCGTATACCAACGTTACCAACGTGTTAATATATTATTATATCGACATAATAAATAGTTAAGTACATATTACGTAATGCGTTGAACTTTAAGAATGTTTTATGTTATTAACCGTATTAATTGTTTATGAGAATAGAATTCATTATTTGTTATATAATAAAAAAAGTAAAATTTGGAATTTTTTTTTTAGATACAAATACACGATATTGTATAATAACGTTTTATTATTATATTATTGTTATTATGACGGATAAACACTTTTGAAAAATTTACGTCAGGATGCATTAGAAATGTATTTAGTTTGTTAAAAAATTAAAACCGCTTTATACTTGAATATTAACATGAATTATTTTATATTTTTATTATATGATAAACATTCCTTTAAAATAAAAAAAAAAACAGAATAATATTCTTTTTTCTTTTCTTTTTTTTTTTTGATAAAATAAGTTAAATAGATTTAATTATATTTTTAAATTAATTATTTATATAATTCTTGTTAAGACATTAAGTTTTTTTATTATATCCCTAGTATCGCAAGTATATTATATAAGATGAATGTACAACATTTTTTAAATGTTCAAGGTTTTTTGTCTTCTGAACTATTTATAATAAGTGTTAAAATTTGTTGGTTTACGTAGTATATTAGACAGATACTTAAAATTGTATAAATATGTGTTTATAATTTATATTCTCGAACGAAATCTATTTTACATTTCCAAACTTGAAGCTTTATATTTTCATGTTTTTTTTTTTTTTTGGGTGGATACATTATAATTTACGTTGTATGTTTTCATTTTGGAATATTAAAAGTCGAATTAATTTTGTAATATTATTATACTAAAACAATGTTTGTAAGTTAAGGTAGTAATACAGTGGCTACTGTGATATAGAAATATTATTACTTCTTTGTACGCAAAAGAAAATATAAACGTTTTAAGTTCATTAAATATAAACTATAAATAAATAATTGAGACAATATATGATATTAAAAATTTTAATTAAGCGATTATGTACGTAAAAAAAGGGGGAAAAGGCGATTGATGATTCGAAAATGTGTATTATAAAAATTATTTTATGATACATTATACACAGAATTTAATAGATCAATATAAGTACATGACAACGGGATTTTTTATTATATATATATATATATAGGCAATCTACTATTCAATGTGCAGCACTTACAAATAAATCTGTATAATAAAAATTAAAAAAAAAATACTAAATTGTGTAGTTAGCATTTTACTTGTGTAGGTATTTATACTTGTTAAACGGTAATGTAAATTGAAATTAAGTACAACTAATACGTCGAATAAGATATTTGAAAAATTATTTCCGATTCCTATATTATTCGTTTGTTCAAAACAATATGGTAATAATATTATCTTTATATTATAACAATAAAGTCTCTCCCGATTACGTATAATATTATATTGCAACAAAATTAATAACGTGTTAAAGTGTCATTGTTGTGTAACTAGATTTGTTAGTGCACTAATAAACGATATTGAAAATGTAAAAAAAAAAGGCGGTTTTAATTGACCAAAATGTGAAAAAGTCGAGTTTTATATGTGTGAAAAAATTTACGAATTCTTATTACGCGCCCGACGTGTATTACATATTACACGTATACTACTATATTCTAAAAATTGTGTTCACTATAACATGTGCGTGGCACTCTGTGTACAATATTACATTGGAAAGAGTCTCTCAGATTTAATGGTTTTTATTTCTTCAAATTTCACTATTCAACACACTATCCCAAGACGGTTCGTCGATTAAGAAGTAGAAGATTTTCGGAAATGTAATTGTATTACTTTTAAACGCTTTATCCTAACGCACCGAATCCCATTGTTATATTACGTTCGAAAATCTGAAAAATTCGAAAACTGCGCATACGCAGCGTCTAACTATTATTAATTTCATTCCTGGAACTCGTCGTCCCTTTCACTCGATTTGTGTGAATTTTTTGTTTTGATATATTTATAAATTTACGCGTATACTTATATGAGTATATCAGCATCTCTATCTAAATCTTCCACATCCGTATGATAATTGTTGCGCGTATTGTTTTATTTTGTAATCTGGCGAGTTTAATTTGAATAGGAAATAAAAAAAAAAAAAAAAACGTAGAGGACGTTGCGTAAATTGCTCTTGCAGACAATTTAAGTTCCTCGACGTCACCGTACAGTGTTTAAACACTCTCCGCCCACTCGTTATTGCACGACGGACAATTGAAGAACAATGGGAGGTAAACGGAGTTTTAATAAATCGTTTCTGTGTCATTATAAACCAAATACGAACGGCACGAACGGCGTCGCGTCGTATAAAAATTATATTCATCCCGAGTTCATCGTAATAATATTAAAATTTCTAGAAAATATAATATAAAAACTACATACTATTAGAAATGACGACAATTTTAATAGTACGTTATTATGGAGGACGGTTACGCGGGCAAACGAAACGGCGGTGTACCGTGTGTGAAAATACGGAAAAATGTTTAAAAATTGAAATTTTTATGACAAAAAAAAAAAAAAAGAATCGTTTCACAGTGGAATGGGAACGCTGAATTACCGGCGCGGATTTAAGAAGGATTCAACGAGCTCGGGCACCTCCTGTCGTCTAAGCCTGCACCAATAAAATAATATTCACAGGGATATAAAATTAATCTAGAAAAAGTTATCGAAGAATTTATTAAAAAAAAAAAAAACACAAGAAAATTACAATTACAATATGTGTAAGAAATTAATGTTATTTTTAAGTTAATGTTTAATAAATGTTTGCAAAAGAAGTTAGCTCTAATAAATTTGATTATAATAATAATAAATTCGAAAAAACGATGTTTTTTTTTTTTTTGAGCACTGTTAGCATTTCCTGAATCCACCCTTGTAGAGTTATGTTATACATATTGTAATTGAAATTTGAAAACAATACGATAAATTATTATTGCATTCGACAAAATACAATTCTGAACGGAGCTTCGGTGTATTGATTATTATTAATAATATAGCGAGTGTATTGAGTACGTAATTTACGATCAACCTTACAGTACATCGTTTTAATAAAATTACTTTAAAAAAAAAAAACCTAAGCAGTTAAAAATGTTTAATTTCAATTGTCGTTTTCAAACATTTTGTCGAAAAATTTTTAAATGATTATAAAAAAAAAAAATCGCGACTAACGATTTTCAAGATTTTTTTGAATACATAATTGAATAGTAACGTACGTCCGACATTGTATTCAATTTTTAAGCATTAGAACCGAAAACCACTTCTTTTTTTTATGTTTTAATTAAATATCTCAAATTGTATAATTGCTATAAATACCCGAAAATTGAAAGAAATTTTTTTGTCCTAATATAAAGTCACGTATTTGGTGAATATTTAAAGTTTCTATTGCGTTTTGCCGTTTTCCGGTAATTATTTTGAATTCAATTTTTGGGCCCTTTTGAAAAAATCGAAAAATGATCTCTCTAGAGTACCAACTATAGTAGATGCAATCCGTTACTGGAAACAAACTATGAATGTAAAGATCGGCGCACTCTTTCCAGTACAATTTTTGGATACAGACACAATAAAAAAAAACACATCATTGTAAAACCAATTACATTCCTCTTTCGGCTCTGAATCTAAAAAAATATACATATATATTAAAATTAATATTTTTATAATTTGTTTAAAAATTAAAAATGTTTATTAAAAAATGATCATGCTATTTGCATTATGTAGATAACAATTATTTATTTCGGTGTATAAATTTGGTGTCTAAAGTATAACTACAATAGCGTTCAGAGTTCTTTCCAGCGCGAAGCAATATTATTTCGATTAAAATCACATTATATGAGTGTAGCTCTTTATAAAATGATATAAAAAAAAATACAGCGTACTATTATTATTATTATTATTATTAGTAATAATAATATTATATTTTATTTACTAATATAGATATAAAAATAAATAAATATATTGAATCTCACCTTACAAAAAGTTTTGATGGTTTGAAAACACAATGCTTTTATTTACGACCGCATGCAACGTCATACAAACGTCTGTCGTCTCTGAATATCAAAACGTACAATAATCATTACAGTTACGACAAGTATCGACAAATGGTTGCATGTCATTGACAAATACTGTTTCATATTACAACCCCGTTTCCATAATACCACCTTCTCCCCTAATAATAATAATAATAATAATAATAATAATAATAATAATAATAATAATAATAATAATAATAATAATAATAATAATAATAATAATAATAATAATAATAATAATAATCAGTTGTTTATTGTCTTCCGTCTTCTACACACACATCCAAGAGGAGGTATTAACATAATATCATTCCTTTAAACGTTTCTACAATAATATATTAATTTCCTGCGTTCGTATCGAAACTTCCGTTGCTCTATACATAATATTCACTCCACCATTAATTCATAAGACTTCATTTCCACGTCGTCGTTTATTTTTCGTTACGCGTATAATATTGCAGGATTACACTTTTTCTCGTTTTCTCTTTTCTCGATCACCGGTTGCCACGTCTCGGCCTGCGTTCGGACGTGTTATTATAATATAACGCGTTATAACAGTTTTTATTATTATTATTATTTATTTATTTTTTAAACGGACCCACACACAACTGTACAAAACACATTGCGTTACACTTATACCTAGTACCCGCGCGTTTTATTAATAGTACATAGAAATATTTCGTTAATAATATATTTAACAAGTTATTAATTAGCCAATAGTGTTCAAACTAAACGTTTTAATTCGTTCTCGGGCAATAATGCTTTTGGCACCGGACACGAAAACAACGGTTATTTCGAAAACGATTAATTACATTATACATTATAATATATGGTGGTAATGACTACATTTTTAGTTCTTCGACAACAATATCATACGACCGCGGTTTTTGATTCGGCGCCAAACGAGCACACACGCCACGGCGCGTTAAAAAATATTTTAAACCTATTTCGACTTTACAACATTAATAATTTCTGCACGATGTGGTGAGAACGTCGCTCTATAGATTGTGTGGTGCGTGTTGTTTAAGCTACATATATTACATAACGCGTGTAATTTATTATAACGAGTTCTTCCTCTTCCTCGCAATCGCGGCCATTATTATTTAGTCAGGTACCACCGTTGCCGCCGTATACAGTATTAATTCGGCTTTTGTTTTGTAATTTAAATCGATTTAAACGCACTCTCTTCTCTCGAGATCAAAAGTTTGGCATGTGATGTGAATTCTCTCGACGTTTCACGCGTATACATACCCCATATAGCGTGATCAACACGTTCGTCGCGTTCACACACCCATTGATCAAGAGAGGCCGCCCGTTCCTATATATTTCTTATTATTATTATTATTATTATTATTATTATTATTATTATTATTATTATTATTATTTAGACATTAAAATAATTAAACGCGAGAGTGGTGCAGATAATCCGGAGATCGTGTGGATTTGGAAAAAGAACACACCATATATCGGATGTTTATACGTATCCAACTGTATGTACGATACACGAGCCGTTTTGTTGAATTATTATTTTGAATCCTCGGAGTTAATGAACGCCCGAGTTCCGTATTCGATAAAAGCAAAAAAAAAAAAAAAAACTACGCGTATTTTACTATAGTGTCTAATTAAAATAAAATAGCCCAACACAGACTGATGCGATCAAGTACTCGCAATCACCTCATACATAGAAAAAGGATTCAACGACGGGGTGAAAACTGACGCTGCATTTATCGACTTAACCGCGGTATATGACACGATTTGTAAGCACTACTTAAATTAGCCGCCAAGATAACCCTGTAAGTTGCTGCTGACATTTTTGAGCAATAATCTAAGTAATAGGAACTTTACAGTACTTTTGTGAGGCCAAACTAGTAATTCTCGTGTACTTATAATAACGGACTCCCTCAGGGATCAGTACTTGCCCCCCCCCCCGTGATTTTCAATATATACACACACATGACTTGCTTAACATAATTTCTAAAAAATTCGTACGCGCTGATGACATAATATGTTTAGCAACACAGAGTATAAAAACCTTCAGCACAATAAAATGTACGGTAAAAGAAAACTTGAAAACCCTTGAAATTTACCTAAACTCTTAGAGTCTCAAACCTGCAAATCCATCTAAGTCCATAATTTCCGCATTCCGCGTTAATAATAAAATGGCAAATCAGACAATGACCGTAAAATTTTTGCGGCCAATCAAAATAAAATACTGCCCATATAGTCTACTAGGGCGTGACACTAGATCGCACGCTAACGTATAATCAGCACCTGAATAAAGTAGTAAGTCAAACTCAGAACATCCTTGGTATCCAAACAACATGACAAAACGCCATGTTGAAGATACCCAGAAACACTCTCAAAAAATACTATCCTGCAAATCCATGAATACGGAATTGAGAACCTCGATTCAAATCACGACACCCTTTTTAAAAAAAAAAAAAGACTGACTCATATAAATTCGTTAAGACTTTTTCACAAAGATGTGTGACAAGACGAATGGGAAAATAAAAAATGTGGATCTAGTGAGGAATATGTACATACGGCCCTTTAACCTGGGTCAGAACTTCCACGAAAACTATGGACCAGACTAAACCGAATACGAACCGACCAAGGCCGCTGTAACTACATCTAACGAACAAGTGGCGACTAAGAAACAATCCCCGGAGTGTGATTGTGGAGCCGAGCTACAAATAATGAAACGCACTGTTAGCGGAATGTAAGATGATTCAATGGCACACTATTCAAGAGTTGCATGCGGTATCAGACGAAGCAATGCCCTATATGGCTGAACGACCTGGACACATTGATATGCACGACGACGAATAATTACCATAACGTTACCATTTTAATTTATATTTTATAAGACAGTTGTCCATATTGTATTCGCGTTTTATTGCAAGAACATGCGGTATACTGCGCTATAGCGATAGCGTTATTATAGTTATTAAGAATAATGGAAAGATTAATCAAATACACGTATTTACGAACGTTCGTACACCCGTAAATTAATTATTGGCACATATTCTCCTGCGGACGCATTCGTACTATACTGTGCAATATAGTATACCCGAACGTCGAGGGCGATCGTTTCACGCCCGCGTCGGTATTTATTATATTTTCGTGCACGGGGTTTCAAACGCATTGAGAAACGTTTACCGAGAGCACAAGGTGATGCGCGTATACACACACAACACACTCACACTCATACTCATACTACGCACAGTCAAGTATGAAAATTTTACCGCGATTTAAAGCATCAGCTGCGGCGTGTTGCTTAAATATAGAACAGTACTTATCAAAAATAGAAACGCGGCGACGAGAGAAAATTATTGACAAGACACTCGCAGTCTGCGTTTTGGCATGCACCATGGCACTACATCAAGACCATTCGGGTCATGCGTACGTCTCCGTCGAATTCGAGGTATTCGGAAAAGTACAAGGTAGGTAACAACAAAATGATTTTTTTTTTCCCTCCCGTCCAATAATACTTTCAATCGATTCGCTACGGACACCGCTAGAATATTATTTAATACGACACATCGCGTCTCGAAACGATTTCGATTTAAAACTATCTGCGGATAGTCTCTTTCTCCGCGGTCGCTTTTCGATGCGAGGAGTTCGTGTGGCGCGGCCGTATCCGCCGTACGTCTTATTATATAATAAAAATAATTCTCCCATTATACAATATAATAATATATTAAGTTGTACGAGTCTTTAAACTAAATATCACTATATTTAACATGTACGATAATATTATTAAAATAATAGCGTGCACGCGCGCACACACTTCGCGTGGGTAAACGTATAGTAAAAAGAGGAGGGAAAAACGGCGTTTTTCACAACGCGCGTGACAAAACGCAATGCCAATTATTTCGTTCAATTATTTATTTAAATGTCCACCCGGTGTCCGCGTATTTCGCTTGAACAATAATAATTGTTTTTATTAATCCCTGTTACGAGTACATATGTAACAATGCGTCGTCGTCACAATCGCGTTCGTTTTAAAAACGAGAATTAAACAATTCAAGAGCCTATTTTAACCTATTTTCACTTGGCCAATACGATCGACGTCGTCATATTATTATGGTTTAGTTCGAGAACGATATCAATCTAAAAGTAGCGTTGTAACTTTAATATCTCAAATCCACCGCCGCCTCCTCCTCCACCACGCGTTATGTCATCACGTGGTGGTCATTTATTTATAGAAATTTTAGTTCTGTTGTGACGCGCGCGTTGTTTTTTATTTTGTGTGTGTGTGTGTGTGGAGGGTGAAAAAGAGTTTCTTGTTTGGGGACGAGGTAGCCGTTAATGTAAATATTATATAAAATATATAATAAAAAAAAATAGTGCGCGAAATTCGCGATTATCGAATATATTGTTATTAGCCTGCAAACGTGTACGGATTTTACGAACAATCTACCGAAATTCGATCGGAACGATCGCGTGGTCCACAACGACCGCATTCACGATTTGGCCGCCCGGTACAAACAAATTCCTTCTCCCCCCCCCCCACCCGCCGTTTCGTACGGTTTTCGTTTTATGTATAACTGGCAAGTGGCAAGCAAATAAAATATAATAATTTAGAAGTAAGAATTTTAATAATTCAAATAAGAAAAACCTATATGTATATATATAACATTATAGACATTATGATATATTAATCAGTATTTGTAAATCATAATCGTATAAAGTAGGTACCAGGGGATCAAGCAAGACTCGGATTGTGTACATTCTCTCATTCGTCTATAATAGTTATTCAAATAAATACAAACGATCGAATTCTATTGGAAATAAATAAATTAAGCGCGTGGTCATTTCGTGTAATGATTACATTAAACGGACCTAACTAATCAATAACCATTATAAAACGATAACTGCAGTAGACGAGAGAAAATAATAATATGTACACACACAGTAGCGCATCATCTTTGAGCTCATAAAATTAAAGCCCATACAAATTAAGTGTGCGAAACGTAAAAAAAAATAAACGAATTGCGTTTGTTGGCATTGTTCGCATTTCGCGATTGGCATCACTCGCCGCCAAATGTCGTTTAAATTTTTAAGTATTAACACATTGGAATTCATAAAATTTGGTAATCGCAATAAATTTAAATAAACGACGCGTGCCGGGGGGACAGGGGGAACGTGTAAATACGTATTTCAAAAGATTTTTTTTTTTCATTTAAAAGAAAAACTAATTTTATGCTGGTAAAATAAATAAATAATATAATTAAAAATTTGTCAAAAAACTCTCTTGTTTTTTTTTCCTCACGCATAAAACAATATCATACACTGACTGTACTATTATGTATACAGTACTGCTATTACCTATCACATATGTTTAACGTTTAAAATGTCTGTGTAAAACGTGTAATATATTTAACAACGTACGATTCGCATAGGTATATCTAGGTTGAAAAACCTGATTTTACATTTTATGTACTCGAAAAATCAGTTTTTAAACTTTTGAAATATGTTTTTATAATATATGATCGCGATCATGAATGATCTTATAAATTTTAAATTAAACTTAACTCTTTTAGAATATCCTCAATGTATCTATAATAACAAATTGTTTCTGTATAAAAAAAAAAAAAAAAAAAAAAACTATAATTCATAATTAAACAATACGTGTTTTTATAATTTTATTTAGCCGTGTTGTTAATTGTTTCATTCACAGGCGTATACTTTACCAAGTACTGTAGAGATCGGAGCGCTGAGCTCGATATCGTCGGATGGGTCAAAAACAGTAAAAGAGGCACGATAATGGGCAAAATGCAAGGACCTAAAGCCAATGTTGAAAAAATGTAAGTAACGTTAACAGAATTGACTAAGTAAGAAAATATAAAATACCACATAGTGTTCAGTCTTTTCATGCATTTCCCCCTTTAAATGCTCACAGAGGATGCGTAAATTAATTAACAAATTTGGCATATAGTCTTTATTTTACACCTTGTATAGAAATAAATGTAACTTACTATATAAAAATATTGTATTATATAGGATCGGATGGTTGTCAAATGAAGGAAGTCCCGGAAGCAAAATTGAACGGTGCGATTTGATGAACTTTGAATATTTGGCCAGAAAAGAGTTTAACGGATTTAGCATACGATTCTAAACAACACTGTTTCCTCTCCGAGAAATAAAATATATATATTTGCGTTCGGTATGCATATCAAAGATCTCATGCATACATTGTAAAAATAAAAAGACATGTACATATTGTTAAAATTTTTATAAATTATTTTATTATTTTTCAAAGTCGATATTATCTCAAATGTCAATTACATATATGTCTTATCTTAACAATATTATTTTATATATGTAAATCAAATCACGTAAATATTATGATGTATTAGAAAAATGAATAAAATAAAAATTATAGATAAAACAATCTATCTGCTATAAAAAAAAAAAAAAAAAAAAAACAAAAATAGTAATAATAATAAGTATTAAAATACATATCTTAAATTCTAGGCATTTTATGATTAAAAAAATATTTACAAATTTTCATTTTGCCGCATTATATGTTACACATGCCCCATAAACACTATACAATATGACATATAATTACTTACAATGACGTGTACAAGAAGTATCTATAAACAAATCATCATCACTTTTTAGCATTATAAATTTTTTTTCAATGAACAAGAATACGAAGAGAAAAATAGAAAACTAAACGATATTCAAAACAAGACCATTGAAATTTAAATTATTTAATGTGTATTAATGGCAAAACAAAATATACAATGTTTGTTACTAAATAGTCTCGTCAATATATTTAAAAATTTTTTTAAAAATGTTTGGAAGGTGACCCAGAATCGTTGTTTATATCTGTGTAAAAAAAAACAAAAACAAAAAAAAAAACAAAAAACAAAAAAAAACAAAAAAACAAAATGTTTAAATTTAAACAAATTTATATTTTAATTATAACAAATTTATAACTACACACTAGTCAAAATGTGAGAATTTTGTAATTCAGATAATAATCATTAAAAATTAATCGTATTAATTATGTCTGACTTATTTGGTTAATAGCAAACGAGAGAAAAATTATAAAACATAATTTATAACAATGTCAAAAATTATAAAAATCCATTCATGTTTAATTTTTTTCAAATTCTAAAATTCTGACAAGAAAACAAAAGCAAATTATCTTATATGTGTTATGAATAAAATATAAAAATGTTAATTCGTTAAAAATACTTTACTTATTTTAATAAGGAATTTTTAGACATTATATTATATAATCTATAATAGTAAATAATCACAATATATTTAGTAAAATTACTATAAGTAAACGTTTTTATATATAAGTAATTTACAACTAAATACATATCATACGTCACATAACAAAATATGGCTTATGTTGACTATATATATATATATATATATAAAAAAAACTCAGATTTAAATTATCAAGTTGTATTTAAGCAATTTTAATTTAATTTTCAACACAAAGGATCCTCCTTCTTATTCATATAAAGATACTATGGTTTTTATACATAAGATAGGTCTCTATACATAATGCTGCTTATTATTTTTAAATTGAGAAATTTAGTAGAATATTATTTTTAGATACATTATACATTTTATAAATAATTAAAGAACATTTCATGTGTTTTTCTATCAAATACTTTACAATAGATGTTGTTTACCATCAAGAAATATTTTTAAAACTTTTTGTACTTTTGGCCATTTAAAAAAAAAAAAAAAAAACACATGATAATGAAAAATTATTTCATTTTATAAAATATATGAGTATAAACGCTTAAACACTTTAAAATATACACGCCACAAACCATTAATGTGAAAGAAGTGATATGTTATGCGGAAGACAGACAAATAAAACGAATTCATTATCTAATGAGTTTCTATTTTTTTAATTTTGTAATGTGCAAAGCTTTTAAGGAACAGTATTGATGAACATATTTATATTATTTTAAACACATATTTCATAAATATTTATTAATAATTACATATAATTTAAAAATAGTGTGTTTCTTTTAAATTGTAGTAGATATTTTCAAGTAGACTATTAAAATTATACACATTTTATACTTATTAACATTTTTATTCAATCGGTTTATAAAATTTTTAAAACAATTAAACTTTGATAAATATGAATGTAAATGTAATTTAAATTACAAAAATCTATTAATCCATTGATTATTTTGTACATTTTTAACTGTTTTTTATACATGTATGGGATAAGACAATGGGTTCTGATGAATTAAGAGTGCTGTGGTCACACACTGAAATAGGTAAGACAGACTGGTTTGTTTATTGATTACTGATTAAGTTTTGTATTATCCACAGCAAGTAAATCAAAGTGTATTTAACATTACATCGTATATTTAATTCGAATTTATAATTACCACAAATTAAAACAAATTTTGCACTGAAAGTTCAATATTCCATTTGGGAGATAATGCTCTTTAAGTAATTCAATTATAGACTGGTGTATCATACATTAAAGAAAATGTGCAATGTTTTAATAACATATAAAGGCAGTAAAAATAATTAAATACATTGAGCGAGTGAGTCAAAAATTCATTTAAAGTCTAGAACGTTTGGCAAAGCGACATACTTTGTCGTCGGATTTATCTGACAAAACTGTGAGAATAATTTTATATGATTTATAACTTTTTTCTATATTAAGTATAAATTATGCAAGAACCTCTTCCAAATGATTATTGAATGATTAATAATTGAATTTTGATAACATGCTTCAATAGTCGTTATATGGAAATATTATAGAATAAATAAACAGCCGACTACACAGAAAATAGTAGATGTTATTAATTAATGTAATTTTTAAAAATTAAGATTTTACTTTAACAATAATTAAAACAAATTATATTTTTCTAGAATAAAATAGTTTGTTTAATTATATTCCTAGAACATAAAGTTCATTAACTTACGTTGAAATTCGTCAGAACCTACCATACACTATATATAAATCATTATCTAATAAGACAAAGGAAAATAGATAATATAAATATGTTTATGTTGTTTATAATATCATTGACTAGTTTTTTTTTTTATCATTTATTTTAATAACAAAAATGAAAAAAAAAATTAATTAATTAACGAAGTAAATCATCAATGTAAAACTTACCACTTTTATTAGTTTTTTGTTTGCGGTACTTAGCAGCAGGACCCCAGATACGAACAGTACAATCATCAGAAACTGAAGCAAGCATTTGATGATAGACAGGGTTCCAACTAACACAAGTAACTGCTCTTGTATGACCAGCCAATGTTGCTATAGGCATTTCGTGTTTAATATGCCATAAATATACTTTGTTATCTATGACAAAATTATAAATACAATTATTTTATTTTTATCATTTTTAAATTTTACTTTCAAACCTTCACTTCCGCTAGCAATAAAATCATGGTTAACACCACCAAAACAACTGTGTATTGAAAAATGGCCCTGTGTAACTCCTTGAAATTTTCTTACTAAGCACTTATCTTGTAGATCCCATAGATGTACACCTTGTGATACGACATTTAAGAGAGCGAGGCGGTCAGTTTTATTAACCGTAAATGACATTATAGGATGATCTTCTTGTATTCTGTTTAAACATAATCCATATTTATATGATCAATACACAAAAATTGTATTATTTTGTTTGTACTTACAAATTTTGATCACTAAGCTCATCAAAATTGTATGAACGAATTCGTTGACGTGTGTCTGCTGCCAACACATTTTTCCCATCAGATCGACACCAAAGGCAATTTACACGAACACCTTCCCATGAATCTAACACAGAACCATCTAAATCCTACGATTTTATTCATCATTTATTTATTCTTTTAAATCGTATATGTGTCTATAAATATTTATTTACACATTGATAAAATTGTCCTCGGATTCCTCCGCAAACAAACTTTTGACCATCTTTATGCCAAGAACAGGCAGTTAATGAGTCATCTGATGAATGTGACAGTTTTAACCTCAAAACACCAGAATTAACATTCCACACCCATAAATCAGGACAATCTTCTGGCCCACAAGCCATAAGAAGTTCGCCATCTGGAGACCACGAAAGATAACTAACTCCATACGAATGGCCATCTAAAGTGATTGACTGCTCAACAGTCATTGTTTCCTATCGAAAGAAAATCGCAAAAATTAAACTAGACAAATAACAAAATAATTATAATTAACATACTGGATCAACATCATATATTATAATAGAGGCATCTTTTGACCCAGTTGCTAGTTTTTTCCCATCGGGTGAGAACCGACAGAACCATACTTCATCACAATGCTCAGTCAATATTTGGACGGTTTCACATGGAATTTGTTCTCTGCAGTAAGAACAATTTCTTTTTTTTTTTTACAAATACATTATTATAATAATAATAATAATAAACACGAATAACTTACAAAGAACATTTATGGTCAGTAAGTAAGGAAACACCATCAATGGAATCATCAAACATTGTATTATGGAATAAACATTGATTTCTTTGCATTTCTACAGCTTGAGTCAATAACATATGCAGTCTAAAATAAAGTCAATTAATTAATTATATTTATTAATTAATAAATATAATTTTATATAATATTGTTCCTGTTTGTACAAAACTAATAAGTTAAAATATGCAATTTTTAAAGACACCTTTTAAAATTTATAAAATATGTCCCTTTATTACATTTTATGAAAAATATATTTAATAATATCAATTTCAAATCATAACTAATATTTTTTATGAATAAGGTTAATGTATTATAAAAAAACATATTGTCTTCATAATACCTAAATAGATTATTTAGACTAGGAATGTCTACCGACAATCTAAACATGGCATTTTACTTTCTATTCCAATATTTTTATATTAAAAATTATAACTAATTTGTGTTACAAAACCAATGAAATTGTTTAACATGTGATCAAATATTAAATTTCGATATAATTATAAAAAGTATTATCGTTTATCCATTTTTACTAAGTTAAAAGACCAACACAGTACTACTATTGTAACACATTTTACGTTAAATTTTTCATATTCCTATTTTATTAAACGACAAGGAAATTATCACAATTTGGTGTTTTCATTTAATTTAAAAGGCATGCTTAATGAACACTATGCATTGACTATTAAACCTATTCATTTTTTACAATATTATGTAGAGATATTCTATTTTGAATTTTAGAATTTTCTTCATTATATTATAAATAATAAATATTTAAAAATTATATCGTTATAAATGTATGTTGTTAATTTATTCAAATGGAAAATATATAACCAAAAATCTCACTGATTACAATATTATTATAAACTCAATTTAAAAAAAAAAATTTATTTATAATAAATCATTATACATAGTAAAATTTTAAATCTCATTTACCTTTTGGGTGGTAGCATAATGTGTGGGGGTAAAAATTGTTGAATCATATCCATTAGCAGGGTTCTGGACTTGAGTCCTTTTCCTTCCCAATTTGCTCGTTTCATTAGTTCATCTCGACCACTACACATCATGTAACTACAATAGGCAAAAGACATATTATTAATACATATTAAACAACAAAATATATCAGATAATATAAAAATGTATTTATTACAAAATTGTATTTTAGAAAACAATTAATTAATTACCTGCTAAGTATATGAACTTTATCAATGTTGTGTTGCAAAGGTGTCAGTTCATTACGCAGCACATGTAATGCATCCAAAACTTTACCATCTTCTAAATATTCCAAATACTTTTGTTCAAATATCAAAAATTTCATATCCTATAAATGAAAAATTAAGTTAAAGAACTTATGTCTAAAAATATAAATAATAAAATATACCTAACTTAAATATAAAGAACATAAAATTAATATTTTAAAACAAATTAATAATTACAATTTTTTTAACAGTAAAAAAAATTGTCAAATACACTTTTTAAAAAACAAAAACTTACCAAAAAATATTGACACGAATTACCAACTAAGGCTTGAAGTTCATTCAAATCAGCATTCACCTAAAATATTAACATTTTAATACATTAAAATCTAGTTATTAATGTTTTGTAATTTTTGTGCTTTTCAAATCTAATAATTTTTCAAAATAGACTATACGCACAAGCACACACACACACCAAATTCAATACAACTCATTAAATAAACAATTCATTTTCATACAAATTTTATTATTTAATTTCAATATGTTTTTGCCTAAAATTAAAATTGTATAATTTAGTTTGACGCAATAACACATATATTTTTCCAGCAGTAAATCTGAAAAGTATGTGGTAGTATTTTAAACTGTATGTATGTATTTAACAGGTGCTTGACATTGTTTTCTATAATCCTCCATTACAATGAGAGAATCTATTAACATTTATGATTACCATATAACATATTATTAATCTATTGTTTACACTTTGTCTGGTTATATTTGATGTTGCTCTCTAATTTGTAAAATAGCAAATAATCGAGCCGATATTAGAGTATATTATAATCAGCATATCTCTTATACATACCTATTATAATATTAATAACTAATTTTATACCAAATATTTAGTAATGTGAATTATTATATAGTAAAATTGTACATTGTTAAGAATTAAAATTAAATGACATCTGTAAATATATAAATACAAAATAAATTAATAAGTAATTAAAGTATATAAGTGTATTAATATTTCATTCAGGTAAAATTTAATAATTCAGCTACATAAAATATAAAATTAATAATAATACATACTTTGTGCCATTCACCATCCATTACATGATGGCGAAATTGTGTTGCAGCAGGATGCTCTAAACGACATCCTGATTCTTGCATTAACACTTCTGCTGTTTGACTAAAATCAAAATAAATTTAAATGAAAAAAAAAATATGTATATAATAAATAACAGAATCACAATTGGTGTATCCATATACTCTTTTATCCGCACTTTAATATCAGGAATAAGAAAAACCACATAAACCATTTTAGCTTGAACATTATAGAATTCATTTATAACCAAATAAATAAAGGTATGTGCATATTTACAATAAATTAAATGTGTAATTTAATTGCGCATGATGTTTTTATAATTCAAAATTGTATACACGTATATCATTTATAAAAATATAATTATTTAGGTACTTTAATTCTAATTTTTACTAAGCAAATCATTATTAAAATTTTCAAACATAATAAAATAAATAAATAACTTTGTTCGTACATTATTCATTTTAACACTTAACATTCGTATTTTATATTTAATATGTATGCTGTCCATGATCTGACTGTAATAATCAATTTACCCAACTTTTTATAAACTGAGACTAGAGAACATTTTAATTCAACACCATTGTATTGATGGTACAATATTGTAAACATTGAAATTGTTACCAAGTGGAATTATGAAAGAAAAAAAAAATTTATATGTATATTTATAGGTAGGTACATAATAATAATAAACGATCAGGGAAATTTCAGAAGCAAATTACAACGGAGTAAGCAATGTATAAAATTAATTTTCTTCTAAACATGAGCCCAATAATAAAAATCTTGGTTAGAAAAAGTTACTTGAGGCCGATGAGCTTCAGATGTTGACCTATGAGTCGAACGATCTCTTGGTTCGACCTGCCCTTGATGTTACAGTCGTTACTTTGTTCAGATCCATCGCCGTTGTCATTGGCCAAAGAACCACCGTTAACAGTAGAACTGGACGATGACTGTTCCACCGACCCATTGTGTTGCAAACAGCCGTTGGTTGGCTGCAACATGGTCTCTTCCGTATCCAAGTGCCTTTTCTTACGCGGTGGTGGAACAAGCCCACCGTCATCAGAATCGCCACTCGAGGCCAGTCTTGCTATGGGACGGCTGGATTTAAACGCTTTTCCCACCTCTATGCAAATCTATTATTGGACTACGACACATCAAATCTAAAATAACGAATGCATCGATAAACATAATAATATTAAACGGCGATACATCTCGTTTTCTTTTTTTAATTTTCTCTTTCTTTTTTATTTATTGCATTTATCCCCTTAACAGCTGTGCGAGATAAACATCCGAACATAGGAACGCGCGCGCGCGCGCGCACACACACATACACACCTTTGTTATGATTTGGATCGCACCGTCCTTGACACAAACCGTCGGATCACCGGGATAATATAATAGTGACAAGCACAAAATATTATATTGGCGAACAACGCAATATTATTGTTGTTTTACTGACAAAATAGCTTTTGAAATAAAAGAAAAAAGAAACGAAGCGGAAATCGAATACGACAAATTATAGATGTTCATTTATTAGTCAATTATGAGAGTTGAATTTTTTTTTTTTTTACGCAATGAAAACATAATAAACAGCAAGTACAATCAGCAGCGGCAGCAAACGACGGTTCGGCGACGATGACAACGGTGATCGGAGGATAACAAGACGTTTATAGAGCCATAGAATACGATCCACCGATGAATGATTTTGATTTAACCTCAAAATGTCTTTATCATTGTCATCGTCGTTTTTGTATTGATAAAAACGATACTCGTGATCCCCGTAGATAACAAATGAATTATTATTTATCAATTATAAATTATTAAATTAATTTCTAATCGTTAAATTTTTTTTTTTTTCTAGTATATAAATTCGTTTCGCGATTTTACCAAGGTAAATACGATAAATACCGTTCAATTGGATTGTAATTTGTATTTATCATCGATAAATACCGTTCGTGACACGATTACGATAAAATAAAATATACCTACCTGGTAATGGTTTACAGTATTTCGTCTAATTTACTATAAAACATCACCACGGCCTTTTAACATATGGACACCTATTGTCCCGTAACTCACGGTAAATACATTATTTGGAATTTGAATTTTATTGGTGAATAATCACTTTTGTAGAGATCTGAAGTCATTAATCTTGTATTTACTGTTCAAGGAAATTATGTTAAATAATACATAATAACGATATTATTCTTTTTTTTGTGAAACTAAACTGTACAATCTTATTTAATTTTCATCAAATAAGTATTATATAAAAATTCTTATGTAATTCACGAAGTATTCGTCGAACCAATTTGTCTATTGCAGAGCCACATGTTTACTGCGTTAATGGTCGCAACATAGCATTTTATTAAAAACGGGCCGTTTATAATGAACAGATGTAAATATATTTTATGTGGCCTATCCATAACAGAATAATATTACTCCGTTTATATTATCTAAAATAGCAACCGTTTTACGCCAAAACGTTAGTCGTACCGTATATACCATAACCTTGGTTGAATAGTACACGCCGTTCGTGCGTTTATCGAGGTCAAACGTACCACGGTTACTGTGCAGCCACGTTTTCTTGACCAATAAGACCGAGGTAATGCGTATAAACGGAGCGGGGAGTTTATAAAATATGTGTGTTGTTTGATGATTTTGGTGGGCTTTGTTGGAATAATTCGAAATGAACAAAACTATCGCGCCCTTCTACAATAATATTATATTACATTTGTCCGCGATCAAATGCGTGCAAAATAATACGATACTAGAGGAACGCGCGATTTTAACGTATTTAAACAAAGTACTGTGTGAATAAGCCATCTCCTATCGCAGCAGTACACACAATAATTATACGTATTATTTACCAGCTACTAATTATTATTATTATATATAGTTCGTGTTCTGTAAATTAATATATAGTGTATACGAAATTATTTAAAATGTTAAACAACCGAAAAATTAATTTATAGAACACACGTTAAGGTTTCTAATAATTCACGAATTACGCTCATTAAATATATATATATATAATAAATAATATTATTAATTGGATACTGGCTACTATTGATTGATTATAAAAAGTCGACGATAATTTCTTATATACGATTTCCACTTGACAACCTATAACAATCAAATCCGAGTGTTGTTTTAAAATAATAATATTAATTTTAAACTAAAAAAATATATAATAAAAAAACAATTTCAGATACTGTCTATGCAATTTTGAAACAATAGAATTCAAGACAAATTTCAATCAAAAGGCTGTTCATTGTTCAAAACAAAAAGTTCGTCGATCAGAAACGATAATGTATGTATTTTAGTAAAAATGTGTAGCACGTTAATACTTATAATACAATGAAATGCCGTAATTTGTCAATTATGTTTTATAGACGAATTGCAATAATACGGACATAAAAAAAGAAATAGGTAATTTATTACGATACTTGTTACATGCATAATTAAGATATTTGGCACTACACATCAACTCATCAATGATTGTTTTTATAAAATTATACATAAATATCGATTATGCATTATATAAATATGTAGGCATTAATTTTTAAATATATTAAAATTTAACGTTTTTGTTTGTTTTTCTTATTTAAAAGTATAAACAAAACCATATTTATATTTTAATATGTGTATATTATGAGAATTAATATAGAATCTGTTTTATCGCAGAAAATATGATATCCAACATGAATAAATACGAAAACCAGCGGCACGTCGCATCCGAGGCAGATATAACAGACAAAACTGATGATAGTACAGAATGCTATAATCATGAATCCGGAGTGAGTAATTTATTATGAATTTTTGACCTATATTGTACCTGCGTTTAATAATTCACATATATTGTTTTGGAAAATTTTGAAAAATTCATTTATATTCAAATGTATAATATAAGAAAATCAAATATTTAAATTATATAATAAATTACAAATGACATATGTAAAATATGATTTTTATTTGTAGGACAAGCAGAGTCGTAATATATATTTAGAAAATTGTTTGGAAAGTAAGTAAACAATAACCTACCCAATTAGGTAGCTTTAAGTATATTTTAGAATTCTTATATGTAATTATACAATGTATCTATTTACTATGTTTTATATAGGTATAATATTAAACTATATATATACATAATTTTATAATACATTTTATAGAATTCTTTTAAATGTTAGGTATTATTATCAGATATATTTGTATGACATCTGAATGTTATCTACATATAAATCAATAATAGAAATAAATCATTTTAGAGCAGACATTCCCAAAGTGTGGGTCGCGTTATATTTTTAAATAATACATTTTTTAGACATGTGTTTCTATAACTTTTCGTTGATGTTCAACTTCAGTTTTATCCTAAATCGATATCAATGCAGTAATGGAAAATAGAAAACAATTACATCCTTCAAATTAAAATTATATACCCACTTTTATAATATACATAATTTCTTTTACTATTCAAATATATATAATTAAAAATAAACCTTTGATAAAAATTAAAAAATAAAATTTACTGTTCTTTGTCTGTCGTAAGCAACTGATCCACACGAAACAGGAAAAAAAAAAAGTCATCGATATTATTGTGAGTCGCCAAAATTTAAATAATTTCCAAATTGGGTCGTACCACTCGTACCATATAAAGTTTGGAAACCTCTGTCTTAGAGCATATATTGGTAGTAGTTCCTTTTCATTCTTGTAGGTTACAGCGAAGAAAATATGATTGCTTAAAAATGTTAATCTATAATTACGAGTGTTAAATAATAATTTATTCACTCGTTTATTGTTTTATTGATTTTCTTAATAGTTAATATCATCAGATATGCGTATTACTAGTAATATATATAATTGCTAACTAATTACCTAATAACATTAAGCTGTAGTACACTTTAGAAAATATAATTCTTTTGAGGGGCACGAGTATTAATATTATTGCCTGTTATAGGATTTCAACAAGAATACAATAATTTAATGAAACAAAAAAATGATGAAAAATCACACCAATTTCCCATAAAAAATGAACTTATTGAAACAACTAGTAATGAAAGAATTAAATCACATGATCTCAATTTATGTTCTTTGAATAAATTATCATCTACTAACACAGCAATAGAACCAAAGAATGCACGTAATTCAAAAAACTGTTTAAATACTAATATTGGTAAGTTTAAATATATATTAATTATATGATTTATGAACCACAATATTGTAACAGTAGGTAACTAAATTTAACAGTCAAAACACGATTCTATCATACTTCCAATAATATTATGTAGATGGTTTATAAAACTTTTATTATTTATATTATAAATTTACGAATTGTATTTAATAAATGTAAAATTATATTATTATTATTATTATTATTATTATTACTTATTTAATACTTTTTAATTCCACAAATACACACATTTAATTATTTCATTAAAATAATATATTTTATTATAAGTGCTTTAAATACAATACATCATGATGAATCTTTTGTGACTATTTATTACTTTTGATAATTATCAAATTTAAGATTTGTACAATATTACAAACTTATAGAATGTAACATTATAAAACCCATATATTTCAGAAAATTCTGTAAAATCGACAAATACAAACAATATTTTAAATGAAATACATTCAAATCCATCTGAAAATAATAAATATGACTATGTTAATAAATGTAAAAACAAAAAGTACAATAAAAAAATAGACAATTTTGAAAACAGATATGTACAGGATGAAAATAAAAGAATTACAAATTTTCAAAAGCCACAAAATAGAGGTAATTAATTTAAAATTATATGAGAAAAATGTGTTTGTAATCAATAAGTATATATATATATATATATATATATATATATATATATAATAAGTACAAAGCAATTTACTAAATTGTATGGTAAAAATACTTAAATGCACATAAAAAAATTGATATTATTATTTTAGTATTAATATAAAACATATTACTAGTGGTGAAATATATTTGTAAAAAAAAATTACAATAAACATAAAAATATTATTTGAATTACAAACTTATAAATAGATAGTACTAATTAAGAAATTACAAATAATTTTTTATTTAAATTTTTTTTTTTATAAGTATTTTATACAAACATAAATAATAATTTCTAAATTAAACTTTTTTTCAGCATTAGCAGATAATAAAAAATTTTATGCAATGTTTGATGAACTCAGTAATGAAATTATAAAAATAAAAGAACTTCTTACATTTAGTACAAAAGTTAATACACGTTTAAAAAATTATAACAATGCATGTAATGAATTATCTGTTGGTGGTAATGATTTCATTAACAATGAACAATATCCAAGACATTATAATAATATGGAATTAGATTGTACAAATAAACCAAACATAATTCAACAAACAGAAGAAGAATTTTGTCAGATTCATTCAAATTCAGAAAATTGTATGGACAATGATGGATATAGTGAAAGTCAATTCGAATCCTACATTGGCACAATAGATCTGCAGTACAGTCATCATTCAAGACATTACAATGACATGAAATTCAATTATAAAAATGAACCCAACACGATTCAACAAACAGAAAAAGAATCTTGTCAGACTCATTCAGAATCAGAAGATTGTTATAACAGTGATGAATATTGTGAATATCAATCCAAACATTACGTTAACAAAATAAGTCGGTATAGATATCAAAAACGGTAAAATAATATTATGTCTAATGATGTCCAAACTATTTTCACCAAAGATAGTGTTAGTTCATCCAAAGTTCTTATACATCGGTACCAGGAGCGGATTGGGGAGAGATTTTGATCTGGGAAAATAAAAATTAGTGGACCACATTAAACACTTGTAAAAAATACTTTAACATTTAAACTTAATTATATGCTACGAGTAAATATATTGACACATTTGATAGAGGCTGTTAAGTTCCTACCACAGAATCAATAAAACTTAAATTGTATCAAAATAAATATTTTTTTTTAACAGATTAGTATGTTTACTTTTTTGCATTTTTCATATTTATTTGATTAAGAGCACGCTATACTTCAATTTTTCTTCTCTGTCAGTTTTACCGCGGACAACTAGCAAAATCACTTCTTTCATATATATCCCTCAACTTATTTTGAGCCACTTCGACCACTGAATTTTTTTTCAATATAAATACATTAGTTTACATTACTTATTATAGAGTATAGACGTATACTCGCCCGGTTCACCGAGAAAAGGTAGCCCAATCCGCTCCTGTGGATTGATACTAATTTGGATTCATTTGCTCGATTTTAAAGGCACTATTGTAAATAATCGAAAATGTTTAAATAATGTACATTTTTTCCAGTGGTAAAACTCGCAGGTTTGTGTACGTATGAACTAAATTATAATAATTACAAGATTATAGGTCCATGTCCATGGCGCCGACCATTTCAAATTTGAATTTGATACAAAGGACTTTCGTTTGTGCTATATTGTGCCGTAAATCCCTTCTCAAATTATCCTCGATTTTCCTTAGGCGACGCCGGGGTTATGCGAGCACCGTCCATTTAAAAATTAAGGTACCAATTCAGGGCTTTCATTATGCCGTAAATCTTTTCGTTTATGCTCAATCCCTTTTCAAGTTATCCTCGATTTTCCTTATATATAATATATATAAAACAAATTCGGATTAGTTACACCATTTTGAACTTAAGAACGATTAGAGTCTAACCGTTAGACCGATTTTAATGATTTCTGTTTTATTGGATTCGTCTGCCACGACCCAGAAGATCTAATCTTTCCCAACAAAGCCAATTGCATTACGGCTTTGTTGGGAAAGATTAGATCTTTTGGGACGCGGCATTGTTAAAAATAGTACTCGCACAATAAGATTTATTAATAACACTTGCACAAAACAAACAGATCGATACCCTGACAACACGAAACAAAAAAATTTACACTATCACTTTTTCGATATTTTAATAGTTATTCTGCTATTCGGCACAGAGACTATTAAAAAAAATTAGACATCATTAAAATCGGTCCAAATGTTCTTGAGTCATAAATGATGTAACTGACTCGACTTTGTTTTATATATGTATACATTTTATTTATGATTGTTTTACCGAATGTCCCCTCATGAATGTCCCCGTCGCGGTCCAAGGAAAATTGTGGATAACTTAAAAAGGGATTGAGCTCAACGAAGGGATTTACGGCACAATCCACCATAAACGTAGTACAAACGAAAGCACATTGTATTAAATTGAAATTTGAAATGGTTGACGCCAGGGACACGGACATCAATATTATTGGGTTGTATGTAGTTTGACGTGTTTCAAATTTATATATATAGAAATTCATAAATTTAAAAATTTACATAAATTACAGAAAGTTTATTTATAAACTTTATATATAAATAAATAATCGTATAAGTATAATATATAAATATACTATTATATATTATATGAGTATATATAAATTCTTCATTTTAAAACACCAACAGTGTTCTTAAAAATAAAGTTATGGGCTAGTTTCGGTCGATTTTTTTGAATACGTACTACACAGTAATATATAGTGCCTGCGGTCTATAATGTAAATAATATCACATAATGAGTTGTTAAAAAATAAAGTTATGGGCTAGTTTCGGTCGATTTTTTTGAATACGTACTACACAGTAATATATAGTGCCTGCGGTCTATAATGTAAATAATATCACATAATGAGTTGTTAAAAAATTAAATGAAAATACACTTATTCGCTTAGAATATCATGTAGACGCGCCAACTCAAGTCATTCCCGTGTTGAGTCATAATGAAAATAATTTTTTCAAAAAATTAAATCTAAACAGATTCGTTGCACGCAAATTGCAAATATATTGTTATTTACAACATAAGTGTACTATATTATTATAATATTGTTTCGTTTTTTAAATTTAATTCGTTTAAACAAAAATTCTCCCATGCATTATCACTATAATTTGCGGTTGAAACGAGTAAAACATTGTTCTGCGATAAAGACGGACTATCTTAATTACATATATATATATATATATTATATACTAAAACATAATATTTAAGAATAAAACAGAAATAAAAATCAGTTCTTATATTTAAATAATTTAACAATATTATTAATATTGATAACGTTTGTTTATCGAGTTGTAGTTCTTCGCATATGGCATCGTGTTTCAGCTAATTCGGTGGTGATGTATTTGAAAACGGCTATCTATAGTAATATTAGCATTTATTATTTATTTCATTTATTCTTTTATTTTTTATGTTATTTTAACATAACGTCATATCACCACAGAATAAAACAACCGGTATACAATGATAAATAAGAAATGATAATTTCCTGATTATCACGGACCAAGATATAAAGTACAATATTTTTATCAGTACATGCTGATTGTGCGTCCTTCTGCCATGTGATGGCTCAGTTACTCCAGTATAACTGACAAGTGCCAAATAATACCTACAGAAACCGTAAATGTAAATGTAAATGGATTTTTATAAAACGAATAAAATAATATGTTGATAAATCGAAAGTAATCGGTATTATATTTGTGATTTTTATAAGTGTATTGGTAAATTAAATCGTTCTTATTCAATTGCAATGTGCGATGTGTTAATATTTATTTTAGATAATCGATGATATTAATAAACACTTGCAATGGATATTGATACAGCATTTCCGACCATGGGTCAAGAAAATTGTTTTATTGAAAACCAAGTGAGCAACAATAACAATACACTATTTGATAAAAATTTACATAGAATCAATGAGAAACTGAAATTTGTTAACCGATATTATACCCCTAAATATAAGATACCAGTTGAAAATCACTCCGAAACTGTACAAAATGTGGAATCCGATAAATCGCCCGATGAAAATGTAAAAGATTCGATAAATTTTTATTCCGAATTTTACAAAATTACAATGAATGAAATTGAATCTATGAGAAAATCTCATGTACGAAAATTGTTGAACAAAAAAGCTAATATTTGGGAAAATAAAAGAAAAGAATGCTCTAGTACATTAACAAATAAAAATAAAGAATTAATGTGTTCAGTTCGTAAGAGACTTGCTATTGATAAAAATTATGATAAAGGACTACTGAACAGTAATGACGATGAACGCAAGACTAGATTACGTGAAGACCAAATTCTGTTCGATCAAAAAACAAAAAATTTTAAATTTATCTTTGCTTTAAATAGTGCGAATAATCTGTTGTATAAAACAAAACAATTATTTAGTGAAAATAATATGAAACCACATTTACTTAGTGATCAAGTTGAAAAATGCGCAATTTTTGAAGCTGATGTAAAAACATTTGAAAATATGTGTCAAAATTCTAATGAACACAATTTGTTGGCTCTTAATGAACTCGTACAACGTATTCAAGTATTCAGTGAGCATTGTGTGAAGATTGTACTAGAAAACCAACAAATCGAAAACATTTCACCCAAAACCGATGACCATATGAATGAAAAAAATGAAACGCCTATTGAAGATTTTACATTTAAAATTAATGAACATAACGGACATGATCACAGTTTTAAAAGTAATAATAATGTTAAAATAAATCATAAATGTGAAGAAGAAATACAACATTTTACATTTAAAATTGATGAACACCTTGAAGTTAAATCAGATGAATACAGCACATTTAAGTTTAAGATTGATGAAGAAGTTGCCGATAATAGTGAATCTTATAATTTTGAAGATGATTATAAACAATTTCTAGAGAATCATCTTTGTATAGAGAAACATTTAAAAACTATTGAAAATTCATATTCTTCATTTCTTCATCAAGATAATTTAAAACCTCTGCGGCAAGAATTAATAAAATCAATTAATACACCAGTTAATAGTATATCATCAGTGTCACCATGGCATATGAAAGACAAATTTGATAAACTCGATGCATTACTGAAATGTAAAACTGTGAAAACTGGTAATTCGACAGTTTCAGCAAATAGTCATCAAGATGCATTGATATTTTGTAAAGATACACTGGCAAAAAAAATTATAAATATTGGAGAACACGTAGCTAGTGTCAAAATAGAAGCCGCTTTTGAAGTGGCATCAATTGTTAATGAACTTTGGCAAGTCCATTCAGATTTTGGTTTATTATTATACGCTAGATTTAAACAAAAATGTCCGTGTCTTATTCCATATAACGCTGCAAAAACAAGTGAAGAAACTGATGAGGAATATTATAAATCATTAGGTTATAATTATACAGATGGAGTTGTTGAAAAACAGGATAAATATGTAAAAAGAATGACCGGTATTATACGGTTATTTGCAGCAATTATAGTTACTGAAACTAAGAGTGGTAAAGCATTATGTATTTCACAAGCCTGGATGCTGATTGCAGCTACTGTAAATTTAATTCCTCAATTAGATATCACAGCTGTTTTATTACATGAAATGTTGGTAATTACTGGTCACGATCTCAAACAAGTATATGAAAAACAATTCATTAAAATGTTACGATACATAGATACCATCTACGTAAAAAAGATTGAAGAAATTACACCAGTTGGTTGTGGTGGTCCAGTGCAAAGATTAAAAACATTCATCTCCAAAATTATTCATATAGGTTATATTGATAAACCTAAAGGTATAATACCTTATAGATTTTGGTAAACAAAAATAACTGTTGATCGATGGATAATTTCTTAAAGATTTCATTACCTATCATAATATTTGTTTATCTAATTTTTTGATTAAAATGTATTTAAATTTCCATTTTAAAATGTATTTATTCAAATAAGTTTTAATAATCATTACAAAACTGATTTGGAATATGAATATTATATTTTTATTATAGAAAAATTATAAACCTATTATAGTTATATTTAAGAACCTGCTACTAAATAGTTTTATACTTTCAAATTTATTGATTTTTATTTTTTTATACAAACGTACACCTGATTATTATATTCTATGTATTAATAGTAAGATTTTTGATAATAGAAAAAATTTTTTATTTTTTTGTGAAAACTAATAGTGTACATAATTTGTGCTAGTAAACTAATATTTATATCTCAAATAATTCTTTTCATATAATTTCTTAGTTTAATTGAAAAGAAATAAAAATAACTTACAAAACTATTAAGTATTATGTACAAACTGAAACACCAAAATTGAATTAAGATGTAAAAACTATTTGTAACTGCTGTAATTTACCAAATAAAAAAATATGAATTGCATTATATATATACTTAAACATTTTTTTTAAATTACTTCTACAGCTGTACATATTTAATATGTGTATTGTGTGTGTACTCTACCTATATTTTTTATAAAACTAAAGGGTTCTTTGATGTTTTTTGCGTATAAAATTTGTATATAATTGGTCTAATTAATCGTGATACTTAGTACTAATAATATAAAAGGTACTCCATCCTGTTGCATTTTAACACAAACATTGACCCTTATAAATTACAACTAGAAAGTAATATATGTAATTACATAATATTATTACATTACAAAGGAAAAGAATTGTAATGTTTACATATTAAAAACTATATTTCATTTAGAAGTCAGTTATAAATGGGGGGGAGGGTTATACTAATCAAATTAAAAGAATAAGTCCTAATATATATATTTTTTTAAATTTAATTGGCGTAAAATTGAAAAAAGAAGGATTCAAATAGTCGATGAATTTTTAGCCAATACTTTTGTTTGTACAATTAACTGCAATGTTATATACGTTACATTTTGTAAAAATATTAGTGAGAGATATTTAAAAAAAAAAATTATTGTAACTTTTTTATAGTGTAAATTTTTTACAGACAGTTGACTGAATTCTTTATAATTCATTTTTGTAGAACCGATTAGATTATTTTTATCTAAATAGATACGGATGACTCTATTTTGCTGTATATATTTTACAGGTTTAAAATAGTATTTAAAAAAGTGACTTCAAGCTACTATGCCATATTTCAATAAAGCATGTAATGAGAGAATCTTTTATAGGTAAAATAGTGTATTCTTTTCAAGCGATTTAATTTTAGCACGATTGCCCTTATTAGATATATTATGACGATACAAAGACTGGTTTCTCGCGTGACTATACATTTCTATTGCGCGTTCTGGTTCCTGTAGAAGTAATAAAGTGGAGCAGATTAAACAGTTTTTTATTTAGCACAAAATTTCACATTTCGGGCTTTTTGCGTTTTAAACGCATATTTTTTTTAAATGTTACTTCATTGAAACGCACGAATTTATTTATTTTTTTTTTAAATTTTACTGTATACCTAATCTGTACTTACAGGTATTGATTGTTGGTGTAATTTGCGATTCGTGTTATTTTATCGGCATCGTTGGACTTTTATATTTTATATAGTACGATAATATAATAAAAACATAAGACCGAAACACAGATTAGATGAATTCGTCTAATCTGTGACAAACACGGGTTGCTATTGTAACCCAGCGGTTCTTAAACCGTGGTCCACAACGCTATTGGTACACTACATAATATTATTATCCTAAACTACTCATGTGTGCAATAATAAATTTATAAATCCAAACTGATTTACAAAAATAAATTTAAATTTTTCACAGAAAATCCATTGGTCTGGAGATTTAACGGGTTTGACAATCGTCTTTGAACGATAATTTTTTTACACACGCGTACGTAAAAATAAATAAATAAATGTAGGCAATTAAAAAGTGTGACAACCCCGTTCGAACCCTTACAGATATTCAAATATAATAGAGCTGAAGAGGAGAAGGTTTGAACGCGCTATATCTCTGAAATTGTCAATGGGATTTGAAAAATTCTTTTTGCATTGAATAGTTCGATTCTCGAGGAAGGTTATGGGCTATTTAACGCCACGTTACGACCCTTAGGAGTTGAACAAAAACAAAATAGTCAGCAAGAACGCTAAGCGAAAACACGAAGTAAAATATAATATTATTGTGTCGGGAATAAAATAAAAATCAAATCTTTTTTTTTTCGTAAGTTTTGAACGTCCTCACACCGAGTGTTGAATTGAACGAATTGAACGAAATTCGAATCATTTAAGAAGTTGGGAATTTTTTACGGGCAATTACGAAAAGTAGTGCACGGTGACGGGGACAGTTAACGAGTATTCGATAAAAAGCGGCGAGTTTATGCGCGGACCACAGTGCTGTTGTTGCCTATACCAGGGATTCTCAAACTTTTATGAACACTACCCCTTTTTACCAATACATTTTTTTGAGTACCCCTTATTAGTTACTAAATTAAAATATAATATATAAAAAAAATTTAAAGACTTACATACATTTTTATTTCATTAAGATTAAGTTATTAAGAACTAATACACAAAAAATTTTAAAAACTAAAAACGCTTACTTTCAAAGAAATTATAGTGAGCTTGTTTCTGTTTGCACATTAGAGATGGGTCGTTACTGCTGTATTCGGTACAATGGAACGATTACATAGGTGGAACGAGTACATTGATCGTTCCACGTTCGTTCCATCGGTACAAAGTTTCTAACTACAAAATGGTCCCCATCAGGCGATACCGAGTACCGACTGGCGACTATACTAACAGTAGGACATGAAATACAAATATTTCGTTCGTTCCACTGCGTTTCTAATTTATTTCTTAATTTTATTGTGTTCTTTTAAAAATAAACAAGTATTACTAATTACTACTATTTTTATTTATTTAGTGTTTGTATTTAACAATAGTAGGTGATAAACTAATATTAATATTGTATATTTCAACACTTTTATGTCATTATATTTTATAATAATATATTAAACATTGTTTTTTATGAATCATATATTTATTTAATTGTAACTGCATTATATAATTATTAAAACGGTGATAATTTCCGAATACAGTAAAATAGTAGGTATTGTACAATGGGTGTACGAAGCATATTCGTTCATAAATATCCATTATATTTCAAGAACACACTTGAAATTTGAATACTTGATCGTTCAGCGTGAAACAATACGAATCTGAGTACAATAGTAACTAAAAAAAAATGTACCGATGTAACGAGTATTTTGTAATCGGTACTTTATTGTAACTGTACCGATTGGAACGATAATTCCCACCACTATTGCACATATTATACTGGTTGTATGGTATATCATTCTCACATAGCACGCGATAAAGCCGGGTTTACACGTAACAATAAATTCCAACAATTTATCGTAACGATCGAATTGTTTCGATTTATCGTTGTGTATAAATAGGACATAGTAACGATTTATTGGAATTGGAATTAGATCGGATGATTGATGCTGAGCGGCATCAATTTCTCCAAATCGTAACGATAAGTTGGAACATGTAAACATGTAGCAACAATTTATTGCTATAATTTGATTTAGTTTGCATTGGCCGTTCACGGAGGATAGTTCGTTTTTTCGTTGACAATTTTTTTTTATTTTTACCCAAATTATCATGGCAGAACAAACACCTCGTGACAAGCAAACACCTCGAGACTTCTTGAGAGAATTTATTGAGCTATATCAAAGTATATTATAGTTTCTCATAACAGTGTCTTTTTTCACGATAAACGGAGAAACTAACTTTAACAACTCAACATAAGTCTCTTCATCCATTCTCAAATAATTTCGCCAGTCATTGGCGCCAGTTCATTTCGTAATTCTCGCAATAAGTTTATATGCGAAAATTCCCTTTTCTTCAGCAACCATTTGCGACTCCACTTTCTTCTTGGTCTTCGCGACTGTTTTGCTTTTTTCGCTAAACAAACTAGATATAACGACCACAACAGTACTTCCTCCATGGCGAAAGCTAATGGCCAACTGAGTTGTGATGAACCGTGGTCGACAAAGAATATTGGACAAGAAATTGTAGCGTGTAAACAATATTCACTATTTCGATTAATTGGTACAATAAAAACGACGATAAATTTATCGATAAATTGTCAATCACATCGTAACGATTTATTGTTACGTGTAAACCCGGCTTAAGCCGATAACGCACACACACACGAGTGTGTCGTTCACGGTAACGACGCAAGATTTTATTTGACGAATGAAATGGTTAGATACACGGTATCGTTTTAAGACTGAAATTCGCAAATGTTACCTTGGATTTTAGAGTTCTCTCCTCTATTTCAATTTAAAGGTTTGTTAGCCAGACTCGTACCCCTTAAAAAATTTCGAAAAATTACCACAGTTTGAGAAATACTGGCCTACGCTACTATAAACGTATCATTTATATTTTTGTATTTTTTTCAATAATCTCATTAATTTATCACGGGCACGATGTTGTAGACGACATTGCGTGTAGTCGCGGAACCGACGGCACGACCGCGTTGCGCACAAACGACGAATACACCGTCGGCGCGGTTACGGACGCAAACAGAACCTCACATTTTTTTCGGTGTACGAAACGCGTTCAGTGTTCGATTCCGAACAATAATTAATGATTTTCGCCGAACGTACGTTTCTCTCGGTTTTATTTATATTTTTTTTTTTTTTTGTATTTTTGCCGTGGTTACTCGTAACCAGCTCGTCGTTCTCTGTTTAGAAAAAAGTAAGTGCGAGCATTTGTTTTCGTCACCGGTGTTCTTTTAACTCGATCGTTCGACCAAACGTATTGAAAAATCGTGAGCGCACGTGTTATAACGTTAGAAAACGTTATTGCTTATGTCTAATCCAGTTTTCGTCCAAATTAGTCGTTCCGTTTGTAAAAACGCTCCCATTTCCCTGCATCGGTAAATAACGATTTATAGCACTGTCCAGTTGCCGCATTTGAATAGACTCCAAAATTTCTGTTTAGTCAACGGAAAGAAAAAAAAAAAAAACGCACGTATGGTTTTATCGAATACCAGTGTCTGAGCTCGTGACTGTTAATTTCTCCGTTTGAACGTTATTGTTTTTCCATTGTGCAGAGATGACTTGGGTTGTATGCGAACTGATTGTTTAATCGGGAAAAATCTGGATGATCTTTCCCAAAAATTTTATGCAATACGTTTAATATTGTTTTGTTATGTACATTATAATAAATAATATTATATATTTTTTTTTTTGTAGGATGGACGACCAAAACATCGCTTTAGACGTCAATCCTAAGGCGTACCCTTTGGCCGATCAACAATTGACAACAAAAATTCTGAACTTGGTCCAACAAGCTATGAACTACAAACAATTACGCAAAGGAGCCAATGAAGGTTAATGGTTTATATTACTATGAAAGAGAATTTACGATTTAGCAGCGTCTTTTTATTTGACACCAGTTTTAAGCCGTTTATTCTTAATCTTTCAGCCACCAAGACGTTGAACAGAGGTATATCCGAGTTTATTGTATGTGCCGCTGACGCAGAACCTTTAGAAATATTGTTACACTTGCCGCTTTTATGTGAAGACAAAAACGTGCCATATGTTTTCATAAGATCAAAACAAGGTTTGTGTTATAGTGTGTGAATATTGCAAATATTAAATCCCATTGAGTAATATCGTACGATTTCATTTTACAGCGTTGGGTCGAGCATGTGGCGTTTCAAGGCCTGTCATAGCATGTTCCATTACCAGCGATGAAGGTTCACAACTACGGCCACAAATACAACAGGTTCAAATCGAAATTGAGAGGCTATTGGTTTAATTTTGTACACATTTTTACATTTTATTATAATACTGATTTTAAAATAATAATTATAATTATTAAGTCTTATCTTTTTTTTCATTATTGTATCTAATATTATTGTGCATTACTGATATATTTGTACCGCAGTGATGTGCAGTATATGTATAAAACTACAGATATTTTTTATACAAAAGTGTCCTTCTGTTAAGATATTGCCTATTTTATAGAAAACAACTCATTTTTTTTTTTTTTACATATTTAATCTTATTTGTAAATCTATTGATTTACACTACTCCAGCCCACGAAAGAAGATACCTACTTTATAATACCATTACCTAATCAATATGTGCCTTGTTTCATTTATAATTATCACCGTCTAATGTTAACGATAACGACCTCTTGTGAATTGGAGTCCATATAATATGTAGTTTCATTCATTATAAATAGTTCGTATTTTTCTTTTTGACCAGTTGTGTTTACCCTGCGTTTTGTGACCGTATGCCACTGATGAACGGAAGAAATATATAGTTTATGACATTAGTAAGTCAATCAACCATGTGGTATAGGTTCCTATTTTTTTTTTTGCAGGTGTCTTCAGTGCGTTGTTATAAACTGGTTATACTGTATTAATTATAAAATAGCGAATAGTTTTAGTTATCTGTGCATAACTTATACAAATAAAATATCGTTATATTTTTATTTAATTTATAATAAATTATTTTATTATATGAGATTTACAATTTACAAATAATAAACGCAAATAATCGATAACAGAAGCAAATTGAATTATTATTAATTTAAATACCATGCTCTGTAAAATTTCAATTTAAATATCTATAAAAAAAATATATTTTAAATAAAATGGCTATGAAATACAAGATTGACAAGAATTGCCTTGACTTTTATTTATTATTGTTTTACAAACTTTGTATTTGAAAAAGACGATTTAACATTCAACATATGACAAGAGTTCATATATAAATTGTAAATCCGAATTTTTTTTTTAACTACTTACTATTTTAAAATTATTAGGCCTTGTATTTTCATTTACAGTGAATATTTATAATTTTTGGTTTTAGCGCAAAATGTTTATATTAAATAGGTTATACATTGAAAATGATTAGAATCATTTTAATAGATTAAAATATTTAATGTATTTAACAAGCTATACGTTTGTTAGGAGAATTTTAAAATTGTAAAAAAAGTATTATTAATACTATAAGACTTGGTAATACTAGTAAATTAACGATATATAATTATATAAAGTTTTTTTAATATAAACGAATACTTATTAAAGTAAGAATACATTATAACAATGAATTTCCTACAGTTCCAATATAACAAAATGTATAATTATATTTCTTATAAATTTCTTTTTATATGGTAAATGGATAAATTATTGTGAAAATCGTTAATTTGGAGATTTTATATTATTATATCTATAGTATGTGGGATACAAAAAGCAGAGTTATGGTTTATCTTGAGTAAATTTATTTTCGATTATCGTATATAGTAGTGCATAACTTGTAGAAATGGGGTGAAGGGTAATTTTCACATAAATTCATAAAAAAATTATGTTTATACAATGTTTTCTATTAGAAGAGGGGAGGAAATAGCGCCGTTTTCAATATATTTGTAATTGTTTTCAATGATTAAACATTGCTAGTCTTCCAAGCCATTCGAGATGAAATGAATTACTCATTAAATGTGTTTTTCCACACGATCCTTAATTGATATAAATTTATTAACCATTTAAAACAAAAAAGCAAAATGGAGTGTAAAGAGAATTATACACTTAGTAACTTATTGGTATTTGGTAGTGGGAAGTTTTACAGAATGGACACATTATTGCGAATAATATATTCTGTAATATAATGTTTTTGATCTCCATAAACTATAAGAATTATCAAATTTAAGTAAATAAACTCCTTCGCCGGGATATAAATGACTTCCAGCGTATACTTCTTTATGGCAGTCTCTTCGGTACACTGGTATTATTATTGACAATGGTGGTCGATTCAGCTGATTGCTCTTTTTTAGGTCTTTTATTGTAACGCCATTTTGTTCTAATTCATGAAGTATATCTAAACAAAAATCGCCATAAATATGTTTAAATAGTTGTTGATATTTTCGAAAAAAAAAAAAAAGATTCCACAACTTCAATTTTGGATTTTTTGTTACAGTAAAGTGTTTTTAAACATGTTCAAATTCAGTGTGTACGTATTTATACCTTGATTGATATTACCATCATCATCATCTTCTAAATCATCGCAATCATCATCTTCACTTTCAGAAACATGTACAGAAACTTGACTAGTACTAGGTTTGACCCATTCAAAGTAAACGCCAAACCCTATGTCGTGACCATCTGTTGCAAATTCCCAAAATACACAGTTGCCGCCTTCAGCTGTAGGAACTCTAACCTACAACACGAAATAACATAGAGTTATTAGTTATTACTAATTTTCTATTCTCCTCATTATGAAAAGGTTTACATGACCGAATGACTAACAAAATTAATACCTAGTTATCCACATAATTTTGCTGGCCGCCTAATTGTAGTAATCTTTCATAATGTGCAGTGTAGTTGGAACTTTAAATTATTATTATTATTAAATTTAAAATTTGAAAATTATTTTTTAATTTGATTCTAATACAATATTCTTAGAATCTGATGTATAATGAGAGCAAAAACAGTTATTTAACAATGTATGCATATCAACTGAGATTAATATAATTATACACTTTTTAAATACTTACAGTAACCGTTTCTCCGTGATTGACTTTGATGACTGCTTCTCCGCCTTCACGTTGTAAATTTGCTTTAAATTCATCAATATCTTTTCTTGTCCACATTGAAGCAGGAAACAACGTCTGAACAGAGCCTGAAATGAAAAATAAATATAAACGGTCATTTATAATAAGTTTGAATTATGTTTTATGCTGTAATAAGACACATACATTCTCCAGAAAGACAACGGCCATTTTCACACTGTTCATTACAAATGTTCTCTTGCTCGATTACTCTATCATCAGGAACAGTTACCGAATTTGTAGTTATTTCCAATTCCTTACCGGGTTCATAGTTTTGTTGTAATTGTTGCATATACTGGTGATAATGCTGTTCTTGTAATTGCCGTACTAGTACAGCTTGCTACAGACAAATTAAAATATTTATTGGAAAAAAAAATCATGTAAATTATATGATAAATATGACTAACTTCATCTGGACTGTTTGGAAACTGATTTTGGGCATAAGTCAAAAATTGATTATAAGTTTGTTTATTCAATGCTTCTTGAATGAGTTGTCTAAAACAATAATAAATCAATTACAATTGATGAATAATTAATAAAAATGCACAAATTACTTGGTATTTTCTTGTCTACATTTTTCTTCTTCTTCTTTTTGTTTCAATTCCATCAATGCAAGCTGTTTTTCTAGTTCTTCTTGTTCCTTTTTCATATTTTCTTCGCTGAAATATTAAAAAAAAAAAAAAAAAAAAATGTTAAATCAAATTTTTAGTAAAATGTCTGTTTTAAAAATTAAAAATATATATTTATATATATTATCTTCATGTCATTTAATAATGATAATTACGTTATTCGTTTTTGTTCAATCAAATCGGCTTTATACGCTTCTACGGTATGTTTGAATAAAATACATTCTTTATTAACCAATTTGACAAAATTAATCATAGAGTTTTCAGTTGACATATCACCGAGTGCTTGCCAAGCTAACCTATAAAATGCAATTATAACGTACAATATTATTGAAAGTATTGAGGACGACTTTCGTTTACCTTCGATCTCTTCCAATAACATCGAATACACCCAAAGGCGGTAATTTCGATTCATCCAACTTTCCGTGGCTTACTTGACGTGTGTACGCAACAAGTTTTAATTTATCGTCGTATGTAAAATGTATGGCTTTACCTTCTTTTTCTACAAAACAATGCGAGTATTAATTAAGAATTATTACATTTAAATTTCCAATCGATTCAAATAAAATAAAAAGTAATAAAGTCTATAAGAATGTAGAATAAATAAATATCGTTTAGCGTCGAGCACATATTTGAAAGAAGAATTTTGCATGGATCGTACATATTGAAAAAAAAATGAATTAGTTGGAATACGAAGAGAAAGAGGGGAATGTGACGAGTACTCAGAAATCAACGATTTCAAATACATCGATTTAACAACAAATTATTACGTATATCTGAGCGAATACAGAAATGTTAACATGAATATTTAATTGACTTTTAACGTTTAAAGTATAGAAAATCATAGAATTTCGTACAAACGTTTTAAGATATGTAAAAAAAAAAAGTAAAAGAAGTTTTGATTAATTTAGAAACGGGAGGGAATCATTATTTTCGTTTTTTCGTCAAACGTACCCTTGAAAAACTTCAGCGCTAACGTATACAATTCTTTCAGCGGTAAGTTCCATTTCTCCACGATATCCTCTTCTTTGGTATTATTGCACATCGTGACGGATGATCTGACCGTAGATTTCGTTGGTCAAGCCGAAGAATGCGGTTTGCAAAAGATATTTGCACAGATTCCTACCGCGTCTCGTCGTACGTGCTACATAAACGACAATCCTAAATGTACACGCGATCGGCTTCGAAAATTCGATTTATTATCATAACGCACTTAATCCCGTGGAATTATAGGCACTAGGTTTTGTTACACGGTCCGCGCAATCCATTTAATTCATTACGCTTGTGCGCACACGCGGCGACACGATTATTTTTTTTAATTTTTTTTTTCGCCGTATCACTCACAGACACACGTTTTCGGTTATCATTTACAGACTGCAGAGAACATGGAATTATTTATAATGGAAATTTTGGAGTGGGCCATCGTGCGGACACTAAAAATCACACGTAATGACTTTCAAACTATATGTAAACAACAGAACAATTTACATCGAATTAAAAATTTTAAATAATTTTTTTTTTTGTCGATCCGTTTCAAAATATAGAACAATACGAGAACAGTCGACGAGAGGAAATGAAATAAAAATAACAGATAAGACAGATTGTAAAGGCCTCCCAGTGGGGAAGTACGATGACACGATACTAATTATAGTGTTGGTTATGTTGGCAGGTCACACGACACCACTGCCTTTGGAGTGCCTTTTAGTTGCGTTGCCACGGATAGATGATAGTTCGGATATTAAAAGATTTTTGTGGTGAGCTAAATGACTATTAAAATGTGTACAGTGAGTTTTATATCTGTTGCAGATACGTATGGTATCTTAAAAGATTAGAGCGGAGAGTGTAGTTTTGACACATACAATGGGGTCTTGGGAATACGTGCATAGCGCTTTAGATTGGATACGATTGATGATGTATATTTTGGCAGCGCACCAAAGTTGAATTCCATATGTCTGTATTAGTCTTAGCAAGAGTTTGTACAAAAGAGTGTGTTAGAGAATTTTATATGCTTAGAAGTTAGAAGTGGTCCAAGTAGTTGGAAACGGTCATTTAGTATTCCGGGTTTCGCTAGTTATGAATTTAACGGGTATCATTTAATTTCCGACAATAAAATTGTGCCCACATCCGCAATATAATTGGCCCTGTGGTAGTAGTTTGGCATCGAGAAAATAGCAAACAAATATTGAGATGTTAAGTCTAATAGTGTCTTTAGTTAGCTCACAACATAAAAATAATGAGCAAAAGTTCCCCGGCGTCCGCGGGCAAAATTATTTAAAAAAACAAAAATCTAATTTAAAATTACTCAAAAACACAATTAAAAAAATATGTACATTTAAAACAAATAAAAGTACAAATTACTAAATTGTATATTAAAAAAGAAAATAAGCTTTTACATAAAATACTTAAGATAAATGTTTGTAGATAGGTGGTACTAATTGTATTGCTTTTGCAAATGGTGTAACATTTGGGTAACTATAGGCAAATTGGTGCGGTGTGTCAAATTTAATGCTAATTTTATAACACAATTTTTGTGGATGAACATACAGACAGCACACGATCGTATTGGATATTGTAAATTAAATAAACGAAAGTTTGAAACATATACACCGATTGCCCAGACAATGGTAAATACTTTATACTTTATCAATTCGAAAATAAATTAAAATACGATCTGGTTTTAATGATGCACTTATTATTACTACAATAAAAGGTTGTATTAGTAGTTTTTTTATATTCTAAGTAACTTAGAATGTGTGTTTCCGATTCACTAACAGAATTTTGAAAAGTAATAAAACTATTTTGGAAATCGTAACGATTCGAGTAATGACGGACAAAAAAACGTCGGACGACGGTACACACGTTTATGATATGGACCTATCAAACGGATTCGTGAACAAATCACAGATTAACAACGCCCTCTATCAATTTGTGTTATCATTTATCAGTTAATAGGCGGGGTATGTTATATCTAATATTGTTGGACAAAAACAACGAAAAAGTTCATCAAAACACAAAAGAAGAGTTCGTAATATTATAATATGTTAATCAACGTTCGGCGTATTACCACCGTGTAGAGCATTGCGCAAATCGATAAATGCCGTTTAAAAACAATTAGCCACTAGACTCTAGTGACTAAAGGTCGTTCGTAGAAAGAGGTATATTAAAACGTATTGAGTTCAGCTTTGAGTGTAAATCCGAACACTCTATAACGTTGTAATCGTGAAAAATTACAATTTTCTTAATAGGTATCAACCAAAATGAAGACCGTTTTTCAACGATTGATTGTTCTAATCGTCTTCGGTTGTTGTGCGGCAGATCCTTTAGTACGATATCAGCCCGAACAAATACATTTATCACTGGGCGGTAAGTACAGAAATTTATTGATCAGTAATAATAATTATTATTACCAAATAGAACAAGAAACTAGAATAACTGTATCAGAAACCGAACATTGTAGAAGCCATCAGAAAAAATACACCGACATAGGCACGGTACGCCTGGAGAAGCTAAAACATATTACTTTGTATAGTGCTGTTAAAAACTTCTTGGAAAAACTGACAATGAGGTGGGAACATATTGGAAACACGAGCATAGGATAGATATGAATGGAATGGTCCTAGAGGCCGCTGTATATACCGAAAAAGAAAATTTTTTTTATTTATTATTTAATTTAATATGTAACCTTGTACCAGTTATGTTCATTTTTAAAACATTGTCAGACACTGAAACCAGATAAAGACAATACTAAATTCGTTGTCGAACAATTGTTGGAAAATTTTAATTATTATAAAAATGTATTTTCAATGTTATAGTTATATTATTGAATAAGTACCTAAAAAAAAAATTATTGTTCATTATATCGGAAATGTTATATATCATCTAACCTAAAACGAAAAGTGATTAAAATTAAATATACATATTCGTAAATTGGAGCAAAACGTGTTTTAATGAAAAAAAAAAATTCTTTATACAATTTTTAGATTCTATAATAATGTTATCAAAATACCTATAAATACAATTTTAAAATGGTAGAAAATTATAATATAAATTAGGTAGGTATATTATTTTATATAATAGAATAGGAGCATTGTTTGCAGTTGTATATCATGGATTTTTAATGTACGAATATATAAAATATTCTATATTTTTTCAAAACGTTTATGACATTGATTTCTAAATGATTTTGTATTTAATTAAATAAGTTTTTTATTCTAGTTTTAAAAATGCCTTGATAAACATTTAGAGCTGTTATTTATTGTATTATTTACTAGAATCAGAAAGCGAATTAGTTGTTACCTGGACCACGTGGAATAACACAGATGAATCGATTGTGAAATATGGAATTAACGGACCAATTCTTAAAGCTTTTGGTTCTTCTACATTGTTCGTAGATGGTGGTGATCTTCATCGTTCGGAGTATATACATCGTGTGAGGCTTACCGGATTACAACCGTCTAGTCAATATGGTAATTATATTAAATAAAATATATAAATGTTTTCGGTAACTGTAGAAAAACCACATTTTTATATGCATTTAGTCTATTATTGTGGAAGTAATCGAGGCTGGTCTGATCGGTTTTGGTTTAAAACCGTACCTAGTGATACCAATTGGTCACCTAGTCTTGCTTTTTTCGGTGATTTGGGTAATGTAAATGCTCAATCTCTTCCTAGATTACAGGAAGAAACTCAACGAGGACTTTATGATATGATACTTCATATCGGTGATTTTGCCTATGATATGGATAGTGTGAGTATAACCGTAGGAAACCCTGTTAAAATATTAACTTGGCAGACGATTTCTTATAATATTTTAAATAGTTCATCAGTGACTGACAAAATCACATTTTAAATGATCGTTTAGTTGTTTTTTTTTTTTTTGTTTTTCATGATTTACGTTAATTATTTATAATAATTTATAAATTGTATTAATAAATATATTTGTAAACATACTTCGATAATTGATTTTTATTGCAAACTTGACATTATTATAATTGTAATAATTCATAATATAATATATCAGTAATTTATGTAAATTGTGTTTTCTAAAAAATAACATATTTAATTATATATTTGACTTATCTGTTCCTCTATAATTGATTTATATTACAATATAATAACAAACGTTTTATTAATTTTTTTTTTTAATCTATTTCTGATTTTTAAATAGTTTTATGTAACATTAATTTAATTATAATTTTTATAATGTTGATATTAATTTGCAGGACAATGCTAAAGTTGGTGATGAATTTATGCGTCAGTTGGAACCTGTTGCTTCATATATACCATACATGACTTGTCCTGGCAATCACGAACAGAAATAGTTAGTTTTGAATGAAATAATAACACATTATGTTTCAAAATATATTAATAATTAATAATTATTGTTTTATTATTTTTCAGTAATTTTAGCAATTATAAAGCTCGTTTTAGTATGCCCGGTGGCTATGAAAACATGATGTATAGTTTTAATTTAGGACCAGCTCATTTCATTAGTATCTCAACAGAATTTTACTATTTTCTTTCCTATGGAATTAAACCAGTTGTATTGCAATACGAATGGCTTGTTAATGATCTAAAAGTAAATTTTATACATGTCATAGTTATTTTTCAAAATTTGTATAACTGTATGATATGAAATATTTTTTATTTATTTTCAGGAAGCGAATAAACCAGAAAACCGGCAACAGAGACCTTGGATTATTGTTTATGGTCATAGACCAATGTATTGTTCAGACGATGATAATGATGATTGTAGTTATCATGAAACCATCACTAGAGTTGGCCTTCCATTTGTTCATTGGTAATCTTAATAATTATTAATTATATAAGAACGATACCATTTATTATTACAAACAAAAATACATATTTAATTGTATTTTTTTTTTTATCAAAAGTTGTACTGTTTTTATATTTTATAACAATTTTTTTTAGGTTTGGATTAGAAGATCTATTTCATGATAATGGAGTTGATTTATGTCTCTGGGGACATGAACACACGTATGAAAGAATGTGGCCAGTGTATGACTATAAAGTTTATAATGGTTCTTATTTAGAACCATACACAAATCCTGGAGCACCAGTTCACATAACATCTGGTTCAGCTGTTAGTAGCTAATTTGATTACTCTGTTATTAAAATGTTATTTTCCAAAAATGTATTAATGATAAATGATTGTTTTTTTTTTTTTTAGGGTTGTCAAGAAAGGACTGACAATTTTATTCCAAATCCTCCTGATTGGTCAGCAATTAGGAGTAGTGACTATGGTTATGGCCGTATGAAGATCTATAACAGTTCACATTTATATGTCGAACAGGTATCCGACGATAAGGTACGATTGCAATCTAAAATTTATATTTTACAACACATTTATATATAAGTATGTATGTACATATGTGTGTACATAAAAATGTAGTTAAATTTACCTATAACACGTTCTGAATTGAATAAATCACAACAATGGTTTAATCAAAAATTTAACAAATTTGTGTAGGACGGCGAAGTCATAGATCATATATGGCTCATCAAGGATCATCATACGCCTTATGGCAAACCAAGTTTGAAATAATATTATTAATTATTATTATTTTGTTTGAACTTAAATAATACTTATATATCTATGTTTAAAAAGTTATTTTTTCTTATATCATTATACAGATATTTAAATTATTGCTATGATTATTATTATTATTATTATAAAAAGCTATTAAATAATTCAAACAAATACGATAAAAACATAAACATTACATTACATATATTATCTAGTCTTTAATTTAATGTGTATTTTATTTAAATATATATTTTAATTTTAGTCATTAAACTAGTGGCATAGCACATTTATAATATAATATGTGAATAATTCAAATCTAAAAAATACAAGCTTAATATTTATTTACTAATTATTATAAAACGTGTAAACTAAAATAAATTGTTGAATTACATATTTAACTGATTGTTATTGTTTATTACTCTACAATATTTTCGTTTTTAATAATAAAAATAAAATAAACACAATGGTCGTCTGAAGCATTGAATGAAGGTAATATTTGGTTAATCGTCAATAGTTTTATTATTTTCTTATATTTAAATGTATTTTTAAATATTTATTATTTATAACGTTTACATCCATTAACATTATATTTACTAAAATCTACACATAAAAAAAATACATTCTTTTATTTAATTTTTATATTGTATAATAATTGAATGACAACGACAAATTTAATATGCCATAACATTTTGTTCGAATTACAACTCGCATGGTTTGATATCATATGTTGTATTTTAAGTTGTATACACTATTAATTACATAACACATTTAATAATTTTAGTTTAATCCGATTGAATCCAAAGGTAAAATTATCTGTTTTATGTGTAAAGTAAATAATGTAAATTTGTTATTTATTCTGTAAACATAATGTGTATTGTGTGTCATAACTAGGCTTGTATAAATGTTCTACAACTGTCTTTAATTTTAATTAATTTCAGACAGTATAATTTTATTGTGGACAACTTTGTTTTATTGGTTAATTTAAAGTTCAATAATAATTATCGCATGGTTTTAGAATTTAGGGTTTAAAAACACATACATTTCGAATGGGGGGGGGGGGAGAGGGATGAATATTCCGCTTGTTGCAACACATTAAAGCTATAAATGGAAAAAGTTTGAAAAATTGTTGGCTGAATAACGTTGCTGCTGATTATTTATTTAAAATTTTTTTGGTATTTTAACTCAATCGTTTTAAAACGATTAGGTATTATTATGCGCGTGTTTTGTAAAATATTATTGTAAACGTTTATTTTGGATGAAAGATTTTTTTTTTTAACTTACAATTTGTATGCTGCGGGAGTACGAGACTGGTTAGGATTTTCATTAAATCTGTTCATGTAGAAATATTTATAGACATACAAATATATATTTTATTACAGTATTAATTATTTATTTTTGTAAAAAAAAAAAAATAAATAAATAAACTATTGTGTAGGTAATCTAATGCATTTTAAATAGCGATTAAAGAACGACGACATTTTAAATAAAATTTCTTCATATAAAATTGACTTGGAAAAAAAACAATTGATTTTTAGATATTTTCAATTATATATATATATATTTTTTTTTTTTTTATTTTTTTTTGAAGAATATCGTAGTTATATTACACCCAAGTCGAATCAGTAATTTTTCTCCGATTAATAGTTATTTTTATTTTTGTTATTTATTATAGTATATTATATGTGTTTAAAATGTGCGTATTAGAGTTGTTGAATATTTTTTTTACCCATTTATGCATATATTTTCTTTGATAAAATTCTGGCAAACATATTATAATGAACTCGCGGTATGTTATAGGTTATTGCGGTTGTAACTTTCATATTATTACGAGAGTCGTAAATTGTTTTGTGATAATATATATTTATTTATTTATTTGATAGGTACCTGTTTTTATATATTATATATAATACTAAATGACGTAAATATTATTTTTGTAGTTTATTTTTAAAAAAAAACTTATAAAATATGCGTATAGGAATAAACGAGTTGTATAGTATTTATCGGTATGTCTATATGTATATGTGTGTATAAAATATATTATGACACCGCTAATGCGTGACGTTCTTCTTCGCGCCTATATATATATATATGACTGGAGGAAAAAGAATTCGGTTTTATAAGTGTTTTTTTTTTTAAATGTTTTAGAACTTAAAATGTGCTCTAATAATAATTAAATACGTGTGGAATTTGTCTATGTGAAAATAGAAAATAATATATTATTGGTGGTTTTTTTTCGTTGTATAATATTACATATATATAATTTCAGCACCATTTTTAACTTTAAAATAGTAAAAAAAAAAAAAAAAACAATTATATATGTATATAAATTAAACCCAATGAGTATTATAAAAAACATGTGAATCGTATTCAATTCGTTCATTATTACTACATGTTATGACCAAAAGTCATCGTCTGCAGATGATGACACGATATAAAATCTGCATGAGACATGTATGACATCTTGACATCCATTAATGATTCCATAAATTCTATATTATTATTTAATTTAACAAAATTTAGTTAATTCGAGTATTTATTTTTATTTTCCTATTCGTTTTTTTTTTTTTTTTTTTTACTGCAATATAAAATTTGATTTTTCCATCTCGTTATAATATATCGTCGCTATATATATATATATATTTCAATTCGTACAAATATTTTTAAATGTTATAGCTATATGTATGTAGTTATAGAGCTGATTTACAATGTGAATCATATAAAATCGCGTACAAATACGATTATCGTTGATTTTAAAATATTTTGTCGAAACTTAAACATTACTTATAGTGTATACTATAGTTTTGTAGTTGCCGTTTTCTCGTTTAACGTATTCAAAACGTATTTACACGCCGTGCCGGCCGCTTTTCTCTTTTTGTTCGAATAGTTCGCGCTTGCGATGTTAAGCGCGTCTATAAACGAACCAAAATCACAAGGCAAGAAATCGTCATAATAGTTCGAGCCGGGAAAATAATTATATATTTTCTTCGTATTCCGCTTTAAAATCCATTTCAGATTATCATCGCATCACGTGTGATTTTGTACACACGTTTTATGTATTTTATATTAATACTCGTCGAGAAACGATGGATATTATTATAAATTTGACATTGAAATTATTCGCGAGACACTGTAAAAAAAAAAAAAAAAATCCGATTTTTTACGTACTCTTTTACCTTAAGTTTTTTTTGTTCATTATTTTTTTAGTTTCGTGTATACGTATATATATATATATAATTAGAAATATGGTCTCGTGTTATTATGCGTAATATTGTGATTTTGTGTTTTATGAAATACGACAGTGGCGTGTACGCACGGTGGATGTGTCAGGGAGATATTGCACGCTCCTTCTTAAATAGTTTAAAGTATCTTTTCGAATTATGAAACGATGACTAAAAAAGTCATCCCTCTTTGAAAAAAATCCTGCGTACGCCACTGCAATACGAACACTCGCGATATTCGATAAAATCGTTTTACAAACAATATAAACTATAAAATAATAATTATGTGTTGCGATGATATCGAAATAGTTTTTTTTTTTTTTTTTCAAATGACAACTATATTGTATTTATAAGAAATAACGCTTATCGAATTTGCAACTTGTAAGTTGGACTCGTCTCGGGGGACAAACGAAGCGGAGACGATATTCGCGTATTATTATTTTCTCTATACGCGTGTTCATCCTGTGAGCTTCCCTCCCCCCCCCCCCGATTAAATTATAAGAGAACGCAATTTAAAAAAAATGAAAATATTATCGATGTTGCGTAAAAATATTAATACCTAAACGCTCCGGAAACGATTAAAATAATATTGAAAATGGTAAATACATACGAAAAAAAAACACGTATAATTTGTCGCGATTGAAGCGTGAAACAGTTGTATATCGGCCGCCGCCGACAGTCAAAAAGTAATTAAAATTTGTTGATTGGTTTTTTTTTTTGTTATCCCGTATGTAAACATTTTTACATAACATACCCGTTTCAAATATAATAATTTGTAAAACGCTAAAATGTATATAATAATAATAATAATAATATATTGTATACGGGTTATTATTGTACACATTTGTTTAGATAATTAATATATATTTAAATTTAAGTGCTTATAATATTGTATTAGCATAAAACACTGGACATCTCGTTCGTAACAGATATAGGTGTATTTATTGTTATTAGCTGGTACCACCGCCATATATTTCGTTGTTGCTTTTACGTTTTTTTTTTTTTTTTATCACCAAATATAGTCCACCAAAAATATTTGCACTTCGCATCGCGATTACATCTTTTACAAATTGATTCTAAAATAGTAATACAAAAAAAAAAAAAAAAAAAATATACGGGAAAGAAATCGAAATAACTATATATTAATAAAATAATAATAATAATACATTCTAAGAAGATTCTTAATATATTAAGGGAATTGAAAGCGGGCACATTTTCTCTCTTCGTCTTACACACACGAAACATATAACAAAATAAGACGTTTCCTAGCTGATTCCAACGTATCGATCGATCTACCGGTGCGATAATAAATTTGAAAACAGATTTGAATTCGTCGTGAAGTCTACTGTGGATCGATTTTCCCACACACTTGTAATTTTTTCTCGTAAATCCTTAAAAACGAATCGAACAATTTTAAAATAAAAAAATTGGCCAACAATCGAATTTTGAAGGTCTCGAGATAAAAAAAAAAAATATATATGAAAAAAGTGGTTAAGTCGTTTTGTATAGTAGAATTGACGACGAATTCGAATGCGTATTCAATTTTCTTATCGCGCCGCCACTAGATCGACGATCTAGGTACGTTGCAAGTAGGATACGCGTATTTCGCGCGTGTAAGACGAAGAGAGAAAACGCTCGCTTTAAATCCGCTTAACAGTAACCTATATAAAACATATATTTTTTAAATAATAATTCAATTGGAAAAAAAAAATACAAGGAGGTATTATTTCGTTGCGTAACTCGATGGTATCCACAATATTGTATTTCAAATCTTTTATTTTCAGATTTTTATTTTGATATACCGCCGCAGTATGTCGCGTGCCACACATTATTTCAGTTCGTCTCGCGGTTTTTTAGGTGATTTTATATATTATATATTTTTTATATATTTTTTTTAATATTTTATATATTATATATATTTTATATCTATATTTTATAGATTTTTATGGTGAATCGTAATTTTTTTTTTTTTTTAACACGTCTATAACTCTAAATTATTAATAATAATAAAAACATATAAATGAATAAATAAATATATATATAAACATAAAGAGTTGTTGTATTTACGTATTATTCGAGTAAACGTCGTCGTTTGTTGTTGTTGTTGTGCGCGGGTACATCGTAAAGTGCTTTTGACCGTGATTTTTATGCGGAGAAAATAATTTCGATTATTTTTTTCTTCTTCAAATTTTCCCGCTACACAATATTGGGGAATCATTGCGATTTTACCGAGGCTGGTGGGCCATCGCTTATCCCACTGGCCCTTACCAACCAACACCGGTCTAGAAATAAAAAAAAAAATCCACAAAAGTCATTGCGCAAAGACGGCTCCCCCCCCCCATTCCTCCATTTCCCGACCAATTCTCGTCGGTGTCCGAGGGGAGGGTCCGCGCCACTGATAACCGATCAGCCACTGTCCCGTCGTGAATTGCGATATGTGTACGTAACGTGTGGCGCGGCGGTCCACGTGCGCTCGCAGCGTTCCGGTCGCGCGCTACTTCGGCGGCGATCCTGTTGCGGGCGGAAGGGAGGAGGCGACGGGAACAACCGTCCGCGCTTCCCGACGACGCGGAAGCTGGTGGTGGACCCGAGAGTTTTTGATCAATAAAACGACGACAGCAGCAGCAGCGCCGCCCGTTATTATTTTCCGAATAAATGCCCTCGCTTATACGTATAAGACCGTCGTCAACTCTGCGCCGTTCGTCCGTCGTCGTTATCCCGGCGGCCATACACACACACACACACACACACATTTCCAGAGATAATATACTTGAGCGTCTGTGTGTGTGTGTGTGTGTGTGTGTTACGCGCGGTCCGTCGATGTTGTAATAACGTCGCGAAGTATTTTTTTTTTTTATTATTATTATTTTTTATTTTTATCCGTTTTAACAATAAAATATTTTATTATAATACCATTTTTTTTTCGATCGTCGTCGTCGTCGTCGGAGAATTTCGTTTTCCGCGCGCGCGCGCGCGCTCGCGGGGCGTTTATCGCGTATAGTTAGTGTGTGTGTGTTGCGGGCGCGCGCGCGCCCGCGTTGTTCGAAGATCGCGTAAAAACAGTTATAGGCACACAGTTTTACAGTATTTGTAGTGTTATACCGTCGGCCGCCGCATTGACATTCTCACAGGGCTCAAGTAAGTGACGAGACGGTTTATTTTTATGTACATTATGTGTGTGTGTGTGTGTACGTTTGCAAGGGACAAGAGTATTGGGACCCCTAACCGAACGCGTGTGACTTACCGCGTAATGAGTCCTCGCAAAACACTGCGAGTTTATCAATATTTCGGGCTCATGACAAAATTGAAAATTACAATATTAGGAGGGGTCCGTATTTCATTTAATTGTTTAATAATCGCACGATTCGACACATTTTATAACCGTGTACAATAATTGTAAATCGAATAATTCTACTTAAAATATTTACACGATTTATACAGTTTTATATAATAATTCACATATTACTCGTATTAGTCTTATTTCAAACATTTTGTTCCGTGCTTTATCTTTGGCAAACGTCAATTCGGTTGAAATCGATTAACGGTAATAAATCGCGTTCAGACGATAACGTAATGCATCAATGATTTTTGGAAATCTCGCGTTTGATTAGTTCTAAACGTATTTTTTCTGGGGCTCGTTCTTTAATTCTATGGTCTCCGGGAACGCGCTCCCTTTGGCCGGAACCCCCTTAGTCCGGGCCTGGCAGAAGGAGTATCGAACTACTTCCAGTGGCGTGAATACGATTTTTTTTCCGGGTAAAGGTGTGGGGTCCAGTGGAACTTTCGAGATAAAAATATTTCATGCATTGAGTAAATTAAATTTATTATTATTTTTAACGAAATAATACCCAATTTATTAAATTGAACAAAGTCGGCTCACCGATTTTGAAAATTACAAGTTACTATTATTATTGTTAGTGAGATTCCTATATAAGTGAGATACCACCGAAAGGATCCGAATGTCACAAGTTAATTTCATGTTTGTAATAACATAAACGGTGGCTTCCTTAAGACTTTCAGCGGAGCCCACGTGTAAAAGTAATCTGATCAGTTTCAGTATTTAAAATAAAGTTTTTTTATTTTTGATTGATGTGGTAACTTTCAAACGAGCGGGCAATTTATCCGAAACTCTGTATAATGTACACAAAAAAAAAAAAAAACGTTTTATTTCATTTCAAACATATAATATAGTAGTCACAGTACAAGTATTATTTAATAGACCATATTAACGTACGGAATTAAATGATATTTGAAATCGAACGCGACCGGTATAATATTGATTGATTATTGCTAAATTCTTATAATTTTCGTTTCGTAAATTGCGCGAATTACGAAATATTTGATTTATAAATTGTTTTAACGAAAACAAAAAAACCGTTTTTATATATTTTATAATTATTATTTTATTTATTTTTTTTGCATTTTTTAATTATTTAAACTTTTTTTACGAGCATTTTTACGCCATTTATTAAGGGTCGTCGAGTTTTGAACCCTTATAATAAGTTAATCAATCAGCGAATTAGTTTAATGGATATTTTTACATAATACCCGATATCGTTCAGTATACTCTTTTCGTACTTAAAATTTATGGTGTGCCGGATCCGTGCAAAGTTTTTTCGATCAAATACTTGTTCTGTATATTACTGTTTTCCTAAAAGCAACAAAATCCTGTTTCTATTTTGTTCCGCGTCCTGTAAATCGATAGATTTACATCATGAAACGTCAACAGTTGATATGTTCCGAACATATCGTAAATCTTATCGAGAACATCGACAGTGTCCTTATAACGTATTCTTCTCAAAAAACCTGAAATGTTGCGGTTTTTTTTATTTTTATATTAAATATCGTAGTATTTTTTTACTTGAATGTCATCATTTCGGTCTTATGTCATTTGTAAACTTAGTTATTCTCTTTCAAAACGTTTGGCTGATATAACTGGTTTAAAAGGCTTGTTCTTCGACAGGTTTTAAAGTTTTTCATGCATTCCGTCTCCCCGACCGTTGCATCCTACATCTGTTATATTTTTTTCGAATTTTTTCGAAAAAATATTGGTAATATGTATATATAGTCCGTTGCTTAATTATAATAATTTAGAAAAACTCTTTGTTTTTCGCGGAGAAATTACAATTAGTAAATCATCTTGGAATTTATACATAATTATGTTCTGTAAACTTTTTTTTTTGCATTTCATAAGTCCCTTCGTATAAGCTACGACTCCGTCCACTTATCTTATAAAATCTAAATTTAATATATGATTGGCGATAAAATGATAAAGTGTACAAACTCCGAGGGGCTATAGTACACCTTAAAAATAACCAAACAATTCTTCTTGATAATGGTTCGATTCTCAAGTATAACCAGGCCTGGCTCAAAGGGTAAGCGACATAGGCCTAGGCCTAGGTCTAGGGCGGCATTTGACATTTTTGTATTACAGATAATTTTTAAAAATATTAAAATTCCTAGAACCTATTTATATTAAACGGTGTTTAGTAAAAAATAAGAATCTATAAATTGTTTTGTTATAATGATAAAATAAATGATATAAATTATAAAATTAGGTCAGTATGATCGAAGTAAAATAAACGCGTGTGTTACGCCTAATGGTCGACTGCAGTAAGTTGTGGTGTGCCGGTGTCCTCCCGGGTTTTATTTAAATCAGTAGGGGGTTTACTTGTCGATAAATATATTGATATAATTGTTAACTTTACATAATTAAATATTATGAGCTCAGAATTAAGTCTATCTTAGTATTGTTTTTGTAAAAAAAATATTTGATGTAGTATTTACGTAAGGGGCGGCAAAACTTAAGTTTGCCTAGGTGTGTTTAAGCACTTGAACCGGGCTTGAGTATAACGAGGAAATTTCAGTTTCTGTTTTTTTCCCAGAAATAAAACAAAAAACGCGATTTTTCTCCTTAAACTGGCTATAGAAGAAAAACCACAAAAACTGAAATTTCAACTTTATACTTGAAAATCGAAATATGATCAAGAGGAATTTTTTTTTTTTGAAATACACGAACGATTACCAGATGATGAAAGACACCCAATGTATACTACTTTATACGATTAAACTTTTTGGCTAAAATCAAGATAGTTTCCTAAAATGCACAAAGAAACTAGAAACCTTATCACAAACAGCATGACTAAAATTATGAGAGCAAGAAAGCCAACAAAAAGTTCATAATTAATGATTAATTAGTAAAACAAATTAATTTTATTACTCGAATAAAATCTCATAAGAAAATGTCGTTCTCAGCACACGACAATTAATGTTAAGATAGAAGTTACAACGATATTTCCTATTTTTATTTTATCTCTCATCATGTGTTTTTACCTTTGTAATCACAGATATATGTTAATACTAGATAGCCGTCTCCTTGTTATCAGTGAAACACGCCGCCATATGCAAAGAATACAACTCAATAAACAAACGTTATCAGTTACATAAGCGATATATGAAATTTTAGAAAGACCCCTTAAATCAATTTTAATAACTTTATACTTGTTAAACAAATTTTAAGTGTTCGTTTACATTCTTATGGCAAACAATTCACATCAGACTTTTTAAACCCTGCGTGTAAACGTCAATAAATAATTTTACAATATTATTAATATTGATAACGTTTGTTTATCGAGTTGTCTTCTTTGCATATGATGTCGCGTTTCAGTTTATTTTGTAGTGGTGTATTTCAAGACGGCTATCTAATATTAGTATATATTTATGGTTATACTACAATAATAATATGATTAAACCCAGAGACACTATTAAAATGTAAAACGCTAAACTAATCTAAGTTAGCTGATTTTTACTAAAAAGGCGTTAGTCCTGAATATTGAACCTCTCATTCTAAAGCTAAAAGTGTAGGAATGATGCCCTTCTTACAGAAAACGATGTAAATACCCTCCAAGATGCCAAAACCAGCAAACAACAATTTTCAAACAATTTGGACTTGTGCCCGTTTTGTAGAAACCGATTCATTTAGAAGCAGCAACTTTCTTCATATGATTTAACGCGCTTCCCGCTTTAAACCACTCAATTTGTTGTTTGTTGAACGTGTGGTTCAACATGATTTCCTCACTGCTTCCATCAGCATGGCATAGAATACACTTTAATGGCTTACCAGGAGCAAATTGGTTAAGTCCAACCAATGATACTTGGTCGGCCGGTTGGACTTTTTCGTAATCCTTCGTATCGGCAAATGTCAGTGCTAATAGCCCTTGTTTTTTCAAATTGGTTTCGTGGATACGTGCAAAAGACTTGACAATTATTGCACATCCTCCCAGATAACGCGGTTCCAAAGCAGCGTGTTCCCTACTGCTTCCTTCGCCGTAGTTCTCGTCGCCAAACACTACCCATGACACTCCATTCGCTTTATACTCCCTGGCCGTATCCGGTACTGTACTCCACTGTCCGGTTATTTGATTACGCACCTTATTCATTTCGTTATTTTCCGCGTTTGTCGCCGTTAAAAACATATTGTTGGAAATGTTGTCCAAATGACCTCGGTATTTCAACCATGGGCCAGCGGCAGAAATATGATCTGTCGTACATTTCCCTTTCACCTTAATAAGGATAGTAAGACATTCCATATCTTTTCCGTCCCAAACTTTGAACGGTTCTAATAACTGCAGCCTTTTCGATTTAGGATCGACTTTTACACTCACTGACGAAGCGTCAGCAGGCGGAGCTTGGTAAGTGTCTTGACCCGGATCAAATCCTTTAACAGGCAATTCTTGACCAAACGGATTACTCAATTTAAACTCTTTGCCATCGGCTCCTTTGATAGTGTGTTTTGTAGGATCAAAGTCCAAACGAGCTTCAATTGCCAGTGCGGTAGTCATTTCCGGCGATGTGACGAAAGCATGAGTTGCTGCATTAGCATCGTTACGGCCCGTGAAGTTTCTATTATAAGAACTCACGATAGTGTTTTTCTCACCCTTTTTTACGTCTTTACGGTCCCATTGCCCAATACACGGACCACAGGCATTGGCTAAAACAGTACCTCCAAATTCTCTCAGAGTTTGTGCAATACCGTCTCTTTCAATAGTCGCTCTGATCTGTTCAGATCCCGGTGTAACGTTAAACGGTATTTTTGATTTCCGTCCGTGAGCCATAGCCTCTTTTGCTATAGAAGCGCACCTCGACATGTCTTCGTAACTGGAGTTTGTACAGCTCCCGATTAGGCAAACCTTGATTTCGTTGGGCCAATCGTTTTTCTTGGCATTTTCACCGAGTTTAGATATGTGATGCGCGAGATCAGGCGTGAATGGCCCATTCACGTGTGGCTCCAATTTCGTCAAATCGATTTCTATTAACTGGTCATATTGACAGCCTGGATCGGGGGTCAATAACGACTTACTGTACTTGGCGGCTTCTTCGGCAATGTCAGCACGCGATGTAGCCTTTAAATAATCAGCCATACGGCGATTAAAAGGGAACACCGATGTCGTAGCACCGATCTCAGCGCCCATATTGCAAATGGTGCCCATACCCGTACACGATATATTATCGACACCCGGTCCGTGATATTCGATGATAGCGCCAGTACCTCCTTTAACGGTCAAAATATCTGCTACTTTTAGTATAACGTCTTTTGATGTGGTCCAACCGGACATTTTTCCTCTAAGATGAACACCAATGACGTTTGGGCATTTGAGTTCCCACGGAATGCCAGCCATAACGTCAACAGCATCTGCGCCACCGACTCCAATACACAAGCCGCCAAGTCCACCGCCATTAGGTGTATGCGAGTCAGTGCCGATCACCAACGCCCCGGGGAAAGCGTAATTTTCAAGAAATATTTGATGAATTATTCCTGAACCGGGTTTCCAGAAACCAAGTCCGTACTTAGCACTGGATGTTCTCAGGAATTCGTATACTTCTTCGTTCATATCCTTAGCTCTTTTCAAGTCCTCGACTCCGCCGACTTGAGCTTCGATCAAATGATCGCAATGAATTGTAGACGGTACTGCGACTTTCGGCAAACCGGATGAAATGAATTGTAACATGGCCATTTGAGCGGTAGCGTCTTGCATAGCCACACGATCCGGTCTTAATTTTAAGTAATCCACACCGCGGTTAATTTCCTGTTCCTTTGGGTTGTCCAAATGTGAATACAACCCTTTTTCTGCCAATGTCATTGGTCTCTTAAATCTGTCGTTAATGATTTCCATCCGTTTTTTCAGTGTCTCGTACGGCAACGGCTTATTGTCAAATCTGCTCATATTGACGCCATTGGCGTGTAATGTGGCCGACGGAGAGTGAAATCTTGTCTTCTGGAATAAGTTAGTAGACACCGTTTTTGTCAACGATCTGCATACTTTGTTACAGAATGCCATGATAATTGCAGAAATTATTATTTAAATTAAAAATATTAGACGATTTATTTTTACTGGATTGTAGAACTTGGTCTAAGCTTTATTATATACTAAATGATTTCGTCTGAAAACAAAATCGTTTTGACTAGAATAAAAGCGATTTCATAGGTAACCATAACGACATAATAATAGTAATAAATATTAATATTTATTTTTTCGGCCAGACATTATTGCTATGTAATAAAATTCTTAACGCATCGAATTTTAGTTACCAAAATTTTATGAATTTCTGCTCTAAAAGATTTTTTTAAATGTTTTCACGACGTCATATTTTCAACGTTTTGTTTTTTGTTCTCGGAATATTATCTCAATACGATTTAAATATCTATACGATTACAAATATATTTAAACATTTTTAATGTTATTTTTTTGCGTTTTAAAAGATTACATTAATTATTAATTAATTTTTCAAGTTTAATTTTAACTTTTTAACTCGTTAATGCTCAGCCTTGAGTTGATCTAATGTACCTAATATGATTAACGCAAGGTTAGCGCTCATCATCGCATGTTATTTAAAACGAGATGGTTGCCAAAAATTACAACTGATATTTAAAAAAAAAATGAAAAATTTACAAAATCAATGTATATGCGCTTTGAAGTATATTGGCGGATTTGAAAATGTACGAGTATCTACAAGAACGGAATAGAAAATTATATATTATATATAAATAATGACAAAACTTTAAAACTTTTACCAAAAATATAACTAAAAATCTAAAAAGACAATTTAAAAATAAATTTACAAAAAAAAAAAAATTCTTTTAAATGTATTAGGAAAAAAATAAAAGTAAAGCGAAATATCGGGCAAAGTATAAAAAATAATAATAAATATAAGTATTAATCAATAATCATCTTACTCATTTGGACCACCAGAAGGAGAGATCCTTTAAGCATCTAATCCATGTTGGTGATTATGTTATATATATATATACGAGTATATGAAGAATTTGTTGTTGAACGAGCGTCGTTGTCGTCGTCTCCGTGTTTAGCCGAGAGACATTGCCGACATAATCTCGTTACGTTACAATTTGTTTTTGAAAATCCCACGTACGGCATTATATTAATGTTCCCGAGTTACTTGTAATGTCTGAAATTACTCCAACACTAATCATTAAGTCATTAAACAAGACATCCTATTACTGTTGGAGGGGGGTATTGTAATTTGTACGTATTAGATTGTTAAATTTTCGTTGATATTTTCTTGAGTTTTAACAATTAGGTGTATTATAAAATTAGTTTAAAGTACATTTTTGTCCTCACTGTTATTTCTGGTGAAAATTTACATGTTACACTACACTATTATAGACGTTTTTATTAATGTAAAATAATTTAAATTCGTATTTAAAGATTGTCCATTAATATTATATGTATAACGTTCGTTTAGCTAAACTGTAGAATAAAATACGTATGAAACTCGTAATAATAAAGGAATATTTCCAGCTCAACGACATTGCTTTTTTCACTGTTCCTTATTTGGTATTTAAATGCAGTCGCGTAATTAGGGGAAAAAATCTAATATGGCGGCTGACTCGGGTCCATTTTAAATTTTCAAATAATTTTTCGAAAACTATTTATTTATTTTTTTTTTAACTTTTCAGCCTCGTCTCTGTAAATGACATTGACTCTGTAATTATTCACCTCTTTAAAAGTTTCACGAATTTATTATCCAATAGGGTACCATTGTGCTTACGTTATTGGATTTTTCGATTGCCATAAACTTGAACTTTGCCTTTATTAAAATAGGCCATATTATATTAAAACGATCAAGTGCCACTATAAATACGAGTACTGAGTGAGTACTATATCATTTGTACATGAGGTACTAGGTAGTTATATATTCAATTGTACATTTAAACACGTAACGTCGTTGTAATTTATGCTGTAGGATTGTTTCGAAAACCTGATTATTGCATGCAAATGGTTTTTATTATTTCACGTGTTCTTCAATTAACATTGTAATCAAAATAATATTTCTATTAAACAAATATTTCTGATTTCAGGTCGACTGTAATCTGTTTCTGTATTCTTTAATAATCTCTACAAAATATTCGTGATGTAGACGTAGTCATTTGGTATGTTTAATATTTATAACTGTTTTTCTTGTTTCATAAGCGAGACAATGGATGGATATCGATTGTTTTGTGGTTTCGAAGTTGTTTGTTTTGAAAGCATATTTTTTCCTCCTATAATTTCAGAGAGTTTCCCATCATTATTCATTTTCAGTTTTGTTTACGATTCTCTCCGCTACGAATATTAAATTTTATTTTGCTCTTCTTGCTAGTCTATTATGGCTATTATCATTATTTTCGCAATTTAGACTTTTGTAATACCAGGTAATTAATGTATTATTGTTTCAATACACGCATTATCTGATACAATAGGACAATAGTAGAATAAATATCTTAAAATGATGTAATTTTATTATATTTAATTTTTGTTAGAATTATTTAACTGTAAACGACCAGTTTACAGTTGTGATTTTAGCATTTGACCACCCAAATACACCTCTTTTCTGTAAAAAGAATAAAATAGGTCCCGTTCAGTATTAACATATTTGAAATCTAGAAAATACGCTTAAATGTCTATTTACACAGTTCATTTAATTATAAGTGAATTCTTATTATAGTCAAAATACAATAATGAATTCGATTTCTTTTTATGCGCAATTACATATTTCTTCATTATATACCAACATTTTTGTTTACACATACACGTATCGTTTAAACAATTTTAAATACTTATTTACCAAAAAAAAAAAAATTTACTTTAATTAGTTCTACGAAATTGTACATATCTAAAGTTTAGATTAGATACGAGATGACATGGAATTTAGATATTATAATAAAATTAAATTAAACGCTCAAGTATATCTATCGTATAACATAATTCACTGTAATTTAATATGTTGAATAGTTATTTTAAATAATATCGTTTTTCTGTAGTATAATCTCGGTATAAACAGTTGTATTGTTAAACCACACATTGTATACTAAAAAGTATATAATTTTTATTAAATATGACTTTTAATCTTGGAAATTAAGACCTTTCAAAAATGAATGTAAACATTTTTAATTTCGGAAACGAGTAAAATATTTTCATAACGTTTCGAGAATAGTTTACAAAAAATACTGCGATAATTCAACAATTTTCAATATTTCATGCGGCTCATTCAAATTTCAAGACTCAAAACTTTGTAGAAATAATTCTCTCTTTTTCGAAATTTAAATGTTTATATTGATTTTTGTTTTTTTTATTATTATTATTATTTTTAACATTTTTTCAAGATTAAAAGTCATATATTATAATTAAAACTTAAGTACCTTTGATATTGCTCATAATAGCTCGAAACGTTATTATTAAATCTTAAGATGAACTTTAAAATAAAAATATATCGTTTAATTATTAAATAATAATAAATATTATATATTAGTGTTATGTAACAAAATACTACCTATTAATTGTATAGATTTTTAATAGAATTTTTGTTTTCGTATTTATGTTTTAGCGATAATTCTATATAGGCTATGCTCCAAATAGATTCGAGCTATGATACTCGACATGGCTGAGAATTCCGATTCAGATTGCGAGAGCGACAACGAAGAGGAGGAAGAACTCCAATCTATACGAACATATTTATTATCAGGGTTGTGTTTTACACACCCTGAGTTAATATTATTATAATTCACAACATGGATCTCAGTGGATACGTACTCATACTTAAAGAAACTGAAGATAACAAAGCCAAGCTTTTAGGTAAATATAATAATAACGTTTTTTAATTACATATATATTTTATAATGTTGGATTAAAACGAATTACTGTGCCTATGAGCTCGATGCCTTTTTTTTTTGTATTTATATAATTTTGTATTAAATAAAAAGAAAACGAAACGTAAAAACGAAAATAAAAAAGGTTTCGTTTTGATCACCTCGATTTAGTGTAAGAAATTGTTGTTGTCTATTATTATTTTTGATTTTATAGTGGAACTATCGGGTTTTTAATTTTTTTTTTTTTTCATTAAAAAGCAATAAGGTAATGCATTAAGATTTAAAACTTTTATAAATACGATAAAAAAAATCCTATGTACTTGTAACACGACATCGTTATGAAATCAATACAATTTTATCATAAATAACATTCTAAACGGTTATAAAAAAAGATATACTTTTTATAGATTTGTAATTGTAGTAAGTATAACCAGCTAAGTCATCATTGCGGTATGAAATTTTAGTATCGAAATTACAAATCTTATTAAATGAAACGTACGTAAAATGAATAATAAAATCGAAAAGAAAATGATAAAATTTGAGATTGTCTTTTAATTTTTGAAATGTTTTACGTTTAAATAATTCGTATGATAATTTTTAATAAATCCACGTGCTGTACATTTTCATTCGAATAATACGCTACCTAAAATTGTTTTTCAATATTGTTTAAAATGAAAAAAAAGAATTGTTGTAACGATAAATGCATACACACCAAATAAAGTAATAATGGTCTGTCGCATTTATTAATATAAATTAATAATTTAATTTATTTATCGTTTTAGGCTCAAAAGTCGATCGCGCAGACTTCGAAACCGGTGATGAAATATTCGCAATTAACGGACAACAGATTGCAGAAATGACTCGTGACGATTTACTGTCTTATCTTTATCAGGTGAGTCTAAAAAAAAAAAAAAAAAACGTAAATAAACGTTCAAATTTATTGACTTTTCTATTTCATAAATTGAATTCGTGTTACAGTGCATTGTTACGAGAACCATTTGCATGAATTTAAAACCTCGAGTTAAGAAAGGTTGGTAACTTTTTGATACATCTCTTATAATTTTTATAAGTACACGGACCAATAATTGCCTGTTGTCTCTCTATACCGAAGTATGTGAGTCGTGTTCGTTTCTCACGCGTGTAGCATCAGGACGACGTGTATCAAGCGCTTTTTTTTTATATATATATATTATTTTTTAGTCAGGACACGTAGTAAAGTAGTCTTGTTAAATTCCATAATTTCTTTTATAGTCAATGAAAATTCGTAAAAACAAAAAAGTCGCTGGTGTATATCACATTTGGAAAAAAAATCGTACACGAATGCTTGGTAATATCATAAACTACTATACGGTGTCTATTATTTATTTATTTTTTTAGTTTAAAGCGGTCCGGGCAAAATCGTAATTTCGTTCATTCTGTACAATTTAAAATTGGCGTAAATGCTCGCGGGATCCACCCGACCGCCGTAAACCATGTTATTATACACGCTCTGCCGCATAATGTGTTATTATATTATGTAGTACGCGCTTTCCTGATGCGAATAACTCGTCTTAATGTCATTAATTTTGGAAGAGTGGAGATGAAAATCGGGCCGGGAGGAGAAAGAATCGAAATTTTCACACCGGTCGTCCTCGCGAATCTCGAACAGTTAATTATTGTTGCAAGCACTAGAACAACGGACACGATAAACTAATCTCACGCCGATCGCTTTCGTTTTATCCGAAATCGATTTGCTGCTAATTTTTCGCGTTACAAAATATCGTGGCCCGCGTTTATGGCGCGTATCGCACCACACGCGCACAGTTCACACGAAGTACGTAAAAAAAAAAAAAAAACAAACAAACACCACGGACACACGTAATTATTACGATAATATTTTTTATTTCATCCGTTTCTATACATTTTTTTTCGTGTATTCTCCTCTTTTAAATAATTATTACGCGTTGCTCGAGTACCAAAAAAAAAAAAACGCTCGGAAACACACGCTGAGCTGCTCTACTGTCGCACAACATACTGCGTAACGTTTTGGCACGTCGCGCGTTCAACGCCGTATTTCGCGGCTATAATATTTCCGTGCCGTTTTCAACAAAAGCTTATGTTTAAACGTTTTTCCAGTAGCGGACGACGGAATGGTAGCTAATCACGTTTTACCGTGAGTGATTTTATTGCGCCACCACACGTTTCGACGCAATAAAATCGCGCGCCACCGTTTTCTTCGCGAAATCGATTCCGTTCGGCCGCGTGTCGTACTGCGGATTTCGTACATAACTCTATCGGAGACCGGGGGGGGAGGGGGCTGCGTCCGTAGAGAAATTGAAAGTTGAATCACTGAACTGAACGTTCATGAAGAATTTTCTTACCAAAAATAAATAAATAATATTATATATAATGAATATTAAATACGCAGAGATGTTGTGTATAACGTTTGGATAATTTTCTAAAAATCGCGAGACAATCCGTCCCGTATGCTTTCACTGCGCAAAAACGGTGTCTAACCACCAGTCACCACCACCACCAGTCACCAGTCACCATCGCACGCGTGTAAATACACACTCGGCGATTTCCGTGTAAAAAGTCTCTTTGAGAAGAAGAGTAAGCGAAAAGCAAAAGCAAAAGAAGAAGAAGAAGAAGAAGGAAAAAAAAATATGAAATAACTCTCTCGTGTATTTTTTGTGTACACACGCGCGATCGACGGCGACGGTTACCCATCGTGATGGCGCGTTGCAGTTTTTCTCTCTCTCTCTCACTCACTCTCTCGCTACAGAGGGAGTTTCTACGTCGTCTGTGGTCGACCATTGTCGTTTCTAGTCGGTTACCGACCTCGAGTGTGATCACACACACACACACACACAACAGGTTATGTGTACACAGGTAACACCAATAACAGGTCCGCTTTTCTCAGTCCGCTTAGATACACCCAGTGGTTTTTACGCGCTACGCTAACGTTCTCGTTAAACGCGCGCGCCCGCTCGTTCTTATTTCGCGTCATCGTGTACGTTTCCATTTCGGCTGCGGTGTACGGTAAAATATTTAATCGTCGTGTTCTTCCGTTCGTACGAAACGGGTGTCGTTGTGCTTTGTCCCGTTTATCAAATGTAACTTATTCGTGTAAAAAAAAAGTAAGTACATTTGTGTGTGTGTTAACGCGTTGTATTTATTATATTTTCCAAGTAGCTACTTAAATTGTAATTCGAGTGGCGAGCGAGCCGGCAGACACGACGGGGGGCCGCTTCGTTTTTGACAAGGAATTTTGAAAAACGCTCGAGTTTCGATAGTATTGTTAAAAACGCGCGTATTAATTAAGGGGGCGCACTCGAGAGCGAACATTCGGTTTGGCGGGGCGGATAAAAGGTTTTAACACCGCATCCACTCTACAGGCGGTGGTTGTTTTTTTTTTCAACTACGGTCTCTCGAAAAGTCTTCGTTTTTTTTTTTTAATAAAATATTAACGAGAACGTTTTTTAGAATTATTCGATTATAACGTACTTTTATAAGTTTCGTCTCTTTTCGCGGCGCGTAAAAGTGTCTTTTAATCTTTTTCCCTCCCCCCCTTTCCGTATACGTGTTCATAAGAGTCATAAAGTCATTCACGAATAAAATTACACAAAATACTACGCGCATATTTGCTGACTGTATAATCGACCAATATTGAAATCAAGGCGAGATAAATAACGTATTTTATACATAGGGGTAGGTATATGTAAAAAGAAAAAAAGTAAAACATAATTTTTATCAATTAAATTACATTAAACCTGCATTTCATTTAATAAATTTCGGTTTGAAAGGTACGCCGCGCCTCGTGTAAATAATAATAATAATAAAATTATCAGAATTTTAAGTTCGTTAAAGCGATATTAATTATTATTTCCTTTTTTTTTTTTTTAAGTGTGCAACCACGTGATGCGTAATAATATTAATTAAAAAAAAAAAAAATTATCGAATTACTGCGATATATATATATACTTTTATAATTGTGGCAAAATGAAATCTCCATTAAATCGTTATACTGTGCACGCTTTATGCACACAATTCTTTTAATCTCTGGCGTTCGAAATATTTGCTTATTATGATGCGCGCTTAAGCTTCGGGTTAATTTATTTAGATTTTCTTCGGTGACGTGTTACCTTGGCCTCGATGACGTCAATACTTTGAAAGGAATCACGCTGTTGTAAAATGACTGCACAAAAAAATAAGTTTTATCGTATTTTGAAAATATTATATTTTTTTCCGGAAAAAAAAAAAAACGTTTAATCGAAGTATTTTTCATACGATAAACATATTATGTGCAATTGAAACTCGCGCGATTTTATAATAAAATGTAAAATTGAATATTGTAAAAGTTTCCCCCGGTATCGTATTAATAATATTAATTGTAGGCGTCTCGCGATAGCGACACGTTGTTGAAATCGGTACGTTTAATTAATCCCCTTGAAAATCCGTATATTCGATATTTTAAACGAAAACGGTTTGTTTCCATTAAGAGTACACGTCGCGAGAAATACAAAATTTCTTATTTCAACGTTTCTGTCGATCATATTAATGGCCGGTAAACCACTGACCGCGGATAATAGGACATGGAAATTCATCGACGCGCGACTGCAGAGAACCGTATGTGTGTGTATTTTACACGTTGCGCCCCGTGTACGTCTAAATTTTTACGCGCTGATCGTTCGTTCGGCGTAACGCACTCTCCTCCTGTGTAGGAGTGGATTTCGGATGTTTTGATTGCGTTCGGTGTTGCCAAGGGAATGGCCATCGATTCTCGCGACGCGTATTATTACATGGTTACGCCGCATAATACGGACATCCGGCTTCCGGGCCCCGACTTCCACGGCGAATGGAATACACGTCGGTTATACCCGTAACGAATAAGTAATATCATTCGATTTCAAATCGAAGCTTTTATGAACGCGGACGACATGCGGAACAAAAACGTGTATGTAGGACGTCAGATTGTCCGAAGCTGACGTTCGTCGAGCCGCGTCGTTATTCCTTTATTTCGCGGCAATGATCTGTGTACACGCCAGGGGCGTATTTACTTCATCCCTTAGGGGGGGGGAGGGGGCGAATAGAAAAAAGGGCCCGTCGAATCTGTTGCCAACTTAGAATTATCGAAAAAATTATATATAAAAATAATAAGTTTTAAATAAAAAAATGTTTTATGACATTTTAGTTTTAGTTCGATTAATTTTAGTTGTCAGTAGATATAGGTACATACACAAGTATCTAGGGGGGGGGCGATCGCCCCATCGCCCCCCCCCCACTTGTATACGCCCCTGGTACACCCCGATTGAAATTATTATATTTTCTCATAGGATAATCGTGTTAAATAAGGGCGCCGGGTGTAGCGCGTTAACGTACCGAACCCGGCTTAACTAACGCCGCTCAGATTTCGTTGTTCAACGACATTTTTATAGAATTCGAAATTTATTTTTCGATACTAAAAATAAATAAATACGAATTGTGTATTCTCGATTTCGAAATTCATAACAACCGATTTTTCCAATTCGTGTGTTTGATATAAAGTGAATAATAATACTTATAAAAAAACGGTCTTAAATAACGGATATAAATAATATTGTAATAAACCGTTTTAATAAGCCGTAATCGTGTGTGCTTATTATGATATAATACGCGTTAAATACCGAAAACGTTTAAACTGTTCCGGTATCCGGGAGTAACCGCCAGTCGGTGTTGGAGAATTTTACAGTAGTAAAAGTAGCAGTTTTTTTCCATATATATATATATTTATTTTATTTTTTTTTTTCAAAATTGTGTGCGCGTAATACTCGCAGATAAATAAGTACGACACGAGAGACTGTGTGTGAGAGAGAGAGAGAGAGAAAAAAGAATGCGTGAAACCGGTCGGTCGGGTTTGCCTTTGGTGCTGTCGTTAGCCTCGGAATCTTGAAACAGCGGAACAGTGCCACAACAGCGGTGAATAAAACGAGTTTGCTCGGAAACAAAATGGTCGGTGTTCGCATTAGGAATATTTTTATTTTTTATTCGTGGATAATGGAATTTCGCTTGTGTTCACTCCTTAATAGATTCGTAAGTCTCTTGATATTGCGCGGTGTTAAATCGATTACAAAATAGGGAAAAAACAACAAAAAAAAAAACCACGCGCGCGAACGCGTTTATAATAACGAGTAAAATCAACAAAACGCGAGCGCGGTGCGGATCCGAATAATTTTATTATAAATAAATTACGTTTTTTTTTTTTCGTTTTCGTTTTGGTATTCGTTTACGATTTCCAACAGCCAGTGTTGGTTTACGATACGAAATTAAAAAAAAAAAAAAAAAAAATCGATTAAATTAAACGTTTGGTATATATTTTATGTAATATATATAATTTAATTAACCTGTTGATATTATGTATAAATTGTATACGAGTATATTTGCATTCGCCGTCATCATTTTTTTTTTTTTTTATATATACATAACGCGTTTAAATTTTATTTCAAGTGCCCTCCCCCGCCCCTAGAATTTAACGCGTAAATTTCAATTATCAATTGAAATGTACATTGAAAAATAATATTATTATTATACGAATACATTTAATGTTTTTTAACGCTTTACCCGAGGTTTTATTATCAACTTGAACGCAAAACAAAAAGAATATAATATAATGAAATACAACGGTTACTCTGAGAATTTAAACGCATTTCACCGAATGCGCGCGCCACGGTTATAATATTATTTATGGACATAATGTCCGTGGTTTGTTTTTACAGGATTTTATTTTAAATTGCTGTTTTATTACTCGTGTTTAGTTTCGTTTTTCGAAAAAAATTAAAAACGATAAATAAAATATTTATTACGTTTCAGTTACGACGTTTTTATTATTATTTTTTTTTTTTTTTTTGCGCATTTTAATTTATATGTACGTTTAATAATATATTATTAGTTTTTTTTTTTTTTTATATATTTAAACGATATTATTTCTACGCAGCGTGCTTACAATATTAATTACTTATTTATGCTATTATAACATGTTGTTAACGATTTACAAAAAATGAGTAATAATATTATTTTCTCGCACACATTTTTTGTATTTATTTACATATATATATATATATTCTTGAAGTAGTGAAATTGATTTCTTTTTTTTTTTTTTTTCGTTTTTTACGCAAATACATATTTTTGTACCGTGTTTAATTATATTAATATTCCGAACCGAGCGTGTTTTAAGAACATTTTCGTTAGTCGGGAAACGGGAAAGTTTTCTTTCTCGCGTTTCACTCGCACGCGAATTCGATTTTTCGTTTTCCGCTTAATCGAAAAGTTTTTACGGTGTTATTGCATTTCGATGAGAAATATTTTACACGTTTATGAAAAACACAATTGAACAATAATTTTGTTTGATATTCGATTTCACACGTTTTACAATAGTTTTCCTTCATAATATTTGGACACGTCACATCATGCCTCTGATCCGCAGCGATGTTCAAACGACGTTTAAACTCGTCTAATCGATAAAATAATTATGGAGTTTACCCGTACGCGTTCTTCGTCGTAAACGCTATTCGATATATTATATCGATTATTATTATTATTATTATTATTATTAACGATAATATGGCCGTTGTGTATCGCGTATGGGTACACTGCTATGTCTGTCCGAATCATAGTATATAAACGATTAAAAATTGTACGTAAGACTTTAGTATTTTTCGTGATTCGCCGTTGTAATAATATATTTTACGTATTACATTGTTTTCACAATAATCCGCCGCGTTAAAATCAAAACGATATAGCGTAGGAATCGATCGGGGGAGGGGTTTATATATAAATATATATATATATAAAAAATGCGAATTATAATAAAATGTATTTCGAAGTCGATTTTACGTGGCATCTGGCCATTGGATAATAATAGTTTTGTTCGTGGCAGTCATTAAAACGGGACTGTTTTGGTAAAAATGTGCTCGAGTTTTGCATTTTGTCAACCGATTTTCGATTCACCTTGAAAGAAACTCTAAATCGTAAACCGTTGACAGTAACTATTATGCGCACAGAATAAAATTCGATACCCTCGACCGAAACAAATCGCCCGGTTCAATTATATCCGTTAGTCTGGTATTTTTTTTTTCACATCTATTTCGCTTGTCTCGGAAAGAATCTCGCTTATACATTACAGATATTTGAGTGAAAAAACTATTGGTCCAGAACTAAAAATGTTATTATGCACTAATATATATATATATTTCACGTAAGCACCGTCAATTATACCGTCAATTTTTAAAACAATTTTTTTTTTTTAAATATACGTTTTCCAGTGAAAATCATTCAAATGCGCTCGAGTGTTGTGATCTTAAAATTAAGTCATGCTCGGTTAATGATGAGTTATTTACCATATCATGGTCAATTTCTACAGGAGATCATTTTTATAGAATATATTATTATACGCGGTGTTTTATTTCAAAGTTTTAATATAGAATTTTCCGGCGTATTACGTTCAAATACAAATAACTACGAAATGTATAAAAAAAAAAAAAATTCCAATAGTGTGTGTGTGTGTGTGTGTAGTGTTTGTTATAAACAATAAATATTTTACGTATAAATAACGACAATTACGATTATTTCGAAAATATAAATTAGAATGATATTTCAATACGAATATAAAACGTTTTTTGATTTTTTCCTAAAACGGTTCGATCGCTAAATGTAATCTAATATTTAAATCGTCATTCAATAACAATATAATACCATAATAAATACGTTAATTAAATATAATTTGTTGTTGAATATTATTGTTATTATTATTATTATTATTATTATTATTATATTGTTATTGCTCGTATTTCGGTTCGATGTGTGTATGCACACACACCCAATATAATATATAAATAAAATATTTTTAATATCTATGAAAATTAATTTATGCTTCTAGAAAAAATGTAAGGTCGCACGTAGTCCATAAATAACATAGTGAAACGCGTTTTACGCAGTCTTAAATATTGTCGCGATGATAATATACTATGGTTTTTTTTTTTAATTTTTTATAAACATATTTAATAAGTTGCGTGTGAATTCAAACGCGAATTCGAGTTTATTGCGCTTATAATATTCGAGAAAATAACGTAATTTATAATACCGGATTATTATTATTATTATTATTATTATTATTATTATTATTATTATTATTATAATAATAATATTACTAGAAAAAAAAGTCGTTTAAAAAAAAAAAAAATCTATGACGCATATTAAATTTCAGAAATTATTGTTACAACGACGACGCAAGGTCATTTTATTCTCTACACGATTGTTATTCTACGACGTGTCCACTTTGGCGCTGTTAAATTTGTTCCTCTTATCCGTAAGCTGCATTTTAAATACGTCGTCAATCACTGCCGACGAATATTATATTCTTGTTAACACATTCAACTGGACCGTGTGAACAGGCCCGTATTAAGATTATCGTAGGCCCTAGGCATAGATGGTTAAGAAACCTTCTCTTTGGGAGGGCCTAGACATTGGCGAAAATCGGGGAGGGGGGCTTAGGGGGGACTTAGTCTCCTCAAAAATTAATTATAGTAAATATAGCCCTCTTAAAAATAGAGGACTGTACTTCATAAGTGAAATTATTAAATTTTAAACATTTTTAAATAAATTATTGGTATTATATCTTATTTCATAAGAAAAAGCGATTAAACTCGAATACAACGCCAAATGTATTTTGCTTTAATTATATACAAAAAATTTTGAAAATCGAACGTTTTTTTTTTTTTTTGTTCACCCATAGGCGTTATAAGATTTTTGAAAATGTCAATTTTTAAATGTTCAAATATACCGACTTTATTTCAAGGGAAACTTAAGGGGACAAAATTAATCGCCTGTGGGAAAGTCGTTTTAAAATAGATTTCATGACGAATTCAGATTAGTTTTCAGAATCCTTATCGCATCACTACATCCATCGATACGTTTGAAATAAAAATAAGTCTAAAATTCTATGTTTGGTATGTGGTAGAGACAATCGCCGCTTTGAATGAATTATTTGAATTAAAGATTAATAAGTCCCACAAAAATAATTGATAAAATTTACCAATAATATTATTCTAATATTACAATATACGATGTTATTAATTAATATATCTAACGTAAAATATATAGATTTAAATTTTAAAATATCTGTTTAGAGATTGTTACGTGTAAAGTTCACTATTTTGGATTGACGTTTGACGGTAATCGATATTGTACGTACAATAAGTGTACAATTGACAAGGATTTAGAATAATATGTCGAAATAATTTTGACTTATATTGCCTATGATTTCAATCAAATTGTTAGAATAAATATACGATATTCAGAAACATTTCCTAGAATACACTAAACAGTTTATCGATTTATCTAATCTGATTTCTATAGGTAATTACGAAAACGAACATTGAGTGTAAATATACACGAGTACGTAATATCATTATTTTTACTTGTAAATTCTTATAATATACACATTATTTTACTTGTTGTGCCAACGTATACAAATTGTATATTAACTTATAATAATAATAAAACAAAATATTACAAAAAAATCGTAGCTACATATTTTCGTAGGCCTAAAAATGTGCGTAGACCCTAGGCACAGTGCCTATTGGCTAATATGACCCTGCGTGTGAATCACGTGATCTAAGGATCGACACGAATTTCGCAAATCGATTTGAATTTTTCCTCAGTTTCTAAATTATCGATCGCGATCACGCGTCTACGCTCTGGCCCGGAGAGAGCTGAATTGGGGCCCAGCCTCTCCCCTGCCCCACAGTTTTTTGAATAAACAACGGCGAGTACCGAATGAAACTCCCTTAAACATTAGTATTAAATAGTAATATAACTGTACCCTCGTGCCGACCTACTCTTGAGTACGATGGCTTTAGTTGTATGAAATTGAACGTGTCCAACGGAAGTTCTTGAACGTTGCAGAACCTTACAAATACTAAAAATACCTCGTCCACCGCATAATTACGATCCTGCAGTTCTGACATAACTAAATCCATCGTTTACCGTTACTCCTTAAACCCCTCTTTTTCTCTCCATAATAACCTTGTCTCTAGGTCACCGGGTTCTGGATTTGCTCTAATAAATTTCAAGATCCTTTCTCGCCGATCCCGGCTTAAAACGTAATTCTATATTCCTCCTCAAATTATTCTTAAAAACCAGCGTATAAACCGTACCGATGAAGTCAGCCTCAACGATGACCAGTTCTGACCTCTGTACATAAAACTCTGTTCGTATTTAGATTAAGGCGTCAATTGTGAATTGTGATACCTGGACGCAAGCTCGTTTGTGTTGTATAAAAACTTAACCTACGGGACTCATATTTATGGTACTTAGACGATCTGGACACACTGCAGGACTCGGGATCCGGATGGTTTGTGGGGCTGGACCGCAACCTTTTTATGTTTCTTCGCGAACTTTCTCATCTTCGAGAGAATTCATTACCTCGAAGACGCGTCCTGATGCGTCGCAGATGCTGCGGCGATGGAAACATTATTATTATTATTATTATTATTACACCGTCTCACGAATAAGAAAAAAAAAATGTACCGCGCACGTACCACCTATCTACACCTACCTACGCGCACACGTGTGCGCATTATATGTTATTATATTAGAGTCGAGGAACAATAATAATAATAATAATAATATATTTTTTTTATCCGTCGGTCGGTCTTAACTCGCAGTGGTTGGGCTCACGTAATGCGATGTTGCCGTCGCGATACGACGTTATATTATGTATGCGTGCGACCGGTTGCCCTTGACATCGAGCAAAGCGCGTTTTTTTTTCTTCATTTTTTTTTTCGGTCCATCACGCGACTAACGCGCTGCTGCAGTCTTCCTACTCCCGCGTGCGCGCCGACGACGACGAGAAAAATCGTACGGGCGCGCGCGGGCCAGCCGCCGACAGAAAATAAAAATAAATTCTACTGGCGGTGGTGGTGGTGATACGAACGCGTTTTCATCGCGCGTTTATTGCAATAACAACGTACGAATATTTTATTCCAAACGATCTCCCGTCCGTTTTTATCGTAAAGATTTTCGACATTTTTTTTCTATGCTTTTATTATACCATACATCGTTTACTTGTGCTCCGGAACCGTTCGACTCGTTTATTCGATCACCTAATTCGTATTTATAGCTCATTGTCCGGATTCAAGACGCTTTTAAAAATAATCCTAAGAGTCGTCGTCGAATTATTGTTTTTTTTTTTTTTAGAATATTCTTATACGTATAGTAGTGCCCCGCATCTACAAAAACAGTTTTTTTTTTTTCGTTTTACTTTACCCACAAACCGATGGGATTTATTGTTCTGTTGACTTTATAACAGATAGGTATTTCATTCATTCGAGATGTCACCAGTATACGGCTTGGCTTTGGACAACGTTCTCCACTTCGGTCTATGGGATATGTGTATTAACGACGTTTTGATCTGAAGTCACGGAATCAAAAGTTTACCGGTCTATTTCTGAATTGTTTTTTTTGTCGATAAGCGTGTACTTATTTGCTTCGCGTAGGAGTTTGAGATGCTTTATGTTAGTTGATCTCTTCTTTGATGGTGTCGACTTTGGTCGTGTTGCGGATGGTCATCTGATCAACGGTGAACCAGTGTCGGTTAACTGAAGAGCCTCTAAGTTGTTTCAGCTTCGTTTTGTTTTGGTCAGAAGTCCACGCGGGGGTAATTATGGGCCCGGTGTATGATTTGTGTACGTGGACTTTCAGGTTAAGAGGAAGATTGCTTGCGTTGTTGAAATACGTTTGGTGCACACGTTAACATTTTTTAACGTTTAATAGTAGTTAACATTTTTTATCCGTATTGTAACGGAAAAAAAAACGTATTTTCTCGTGTGAAATATTTTTAAGAGTTTGTCACACCCCGTACATATACGATATTTTTTAAACTACGTGCTAAACGCGTTCCGGGTAAATTACTCTACAGATAAAAATAAACAAACCGCATCTATCCGCAATTTCAAACACTAAGCTCATTTATACATTTAATAAAATAATAATATTTGAAATTTCGTTAATGATACGGTTTATATATACGTATATATAAACGTTTTGTGTTGCTTTCCTCGGTTACACGAACGAAAGCTGTGTAAACCAAGCGAGAAATAAAAAATATTTTCATACTCCGTAGCGTCTCGCATAAAAATGCTATAATCCACTTGTACTTCAACTCATAATTGGGCTTAACAGAGTATAATAGACTACACGGACCGCGTTGAAAACTCTCTCCAATTATTTTCAAATTATACGCATGAGGTCGGCCTGTGATTTTTCCTTTGCACGAACACCGGCGTTTCTTCAAATCACCGTCTATAACATCGACGGATGCACAGCAGTTATTACCGATTCACATTTAGAAAATCACAACACACACACACACATTCACAAAAAACGCTTTTTGTGTTGACCGATCGACAACGTTTTCGAAGGCTTAAACACGAATAATATTCATTGAATGTATAAAATTGATATTATAACAATTCATCTCCATTATAAAACTCAGAAGCGACTGTATCGCATGAATCATTTAAATAGTTCTGCAAATCCGAGTGATTTTTCATCAGGCCTTCGTGGATCTATTGCTCGATCTACCTAATACTCCTGTAATATTAAAGAGAAAAATGGCTGCCTCGACAAGAAGGACCTCGATTATATTACCGGAAAAATTCCTAAAAATATAATCTGTTCCCAGTTGTTTCCTGCGCATTAGGATATCAGCGTTCTTTCTAATTTTTCATCTATCTCGACGCTCCGGACACGTCTGCTTTTTTTACCAAACACCGGCCAGTCCGTGTGCAATACTAATGTTTCGAATCTTTTTCTTATAATTAATTTTTTTTTTCTTTTATTGACAATTATTATATAAGACGTATGATAGAGATTCTATAATTATAAACCGAAATTTTCCGAATAAATTCATAAGTTTGATACACATTGACATCGTTTCATAAAGTTTGTATAAACATTCGATCGGCCACCTGTCCTATATTCTACTACACGCGATGTAAATAAATAATATATGACACTGTCCCGGGGGGGACTATATCGATGTGACTCTTATGAAACTCAACGCAGCCGCTTGGTCGTCACCAATATAACGCACAACTCGTTATTATAATATGGGTAGGTCGCACACATATTATATTACGAATAAATACGAACTAAACGATTTTTCCCGTCGCTATCTTGTAACGGATTATTATGATAATAACAATAACGTATTCTATCCGCGGTTAAATACGCTGTTGCATATCGGAAACTGGTGGACATGGCAGCACACGCGGACGATTTTACGTATATAGGCGTATTTAACGTGGGTGTAATGAACTCTCCGTGTGAATCGAGAGGTGTGGATTTTGTTACAACGCATTGATTATACGTATATAGAATTTCGTTGTGCGTGTATTATTATTATTATTATTATACACGCCCGTTTTGATGAAAATATTTTAGTAAATTATCGACTCGTATATTTCGATGTTATGTGGCGGATCTGTGCCTAAACGAACGATATTGCAGTGTTCGTGCACGTGGCGCGAACGAATTGCGCATTTTATTTTATTTATTTATATATATATATATAGCAAACGAAACCCTTGAAAAACTATGCGAGTCAGAACGTAATTAAATTTGTATTATTTAACCTATATAAGAAACGTGTATTATGTATATTCGATTATATTTCGTATCGATTGATTCGAGTAAATTCGACCTTGATTTGAGAACGTAATAGAATTCGTCTAAAGACATATATGTGGGGGGGGGGGGTTTTTTTTTTAGTTATCATTTTTATTACGCGTAAAAATTAATATTTCTAGTGAAATCATTCGCGCGTATCGTTTTCAACGATTGTATAAAAATAAAATAAACTAGAATGTCTTTATACCGTGGTGTACACTCGTATTTCGTTTTCAAAAAAAAAAATATATATACATATAGTTTCTGTTATAATCGTGTTCACGTTAAATTATTATTATCATTATTATTATTATTATTATTATTATTATTATTATTATTATTTCCTACATCCAAAGTGTTTATTGTTTGCGGTTTACGTATTCGGTTGTAGGTTAAAGTTGTCAATCGTGTTAAATACGTTTTCAGTTTCGCACGTTTAACAGCTGATACACATTTTGAACGTCGCGTTATTATTTTTAATTCCGTTGGTGTTAAGAGAAATTATTTTTGACGAATCGCGCTATACTCGTGTTAAATCAATATAAATGCAGCAGCGCAGTGCGTATTTCGACATTTCCATTAACCCGTCATTAGTTTCAGGATTTCCACCTACATGGTTTTCAATAGATTTATTTTTCCATTTCAAGGCTATTTTATTTATTTTTTTTTATTGACCGATTCGACTCAAAAAAAAAAAAAATAACAACGATAATACAACAGTGAATTGTTATTTGAATTCATCACGATAATTACATTTTGAATTTAGAAATAGCATTTAAAAATAGTCCATTTTATCTGATGCTTTATTTTTTTTTTTTTGTATTTGAGTATTATTTTCTCAAACATTAACGCGTATTGTGAAATAAAAATAGAAAGAAAAAAATGACACGATGAATCGTATAATCTTTTATTTATTCTGTTCTTCAAATAAAAACCACTACGTTTTAACGGTTTTTTTTTTTATTCTACAAATGCCCGATACTGCGGACGATCTCACCGTGATCTAAACGTTGTAACTCCCCGAGGTATTAGTAAAAAATACGTTTTTTGTTTTATTTATTTAAAAATAACCCCCCGAAAAACACGTTGAAATATTTCGTTGTTCTGTTCGCGAACAAAAATTTAACCGACCGTAAAACAACAACTCAATGAATAAAATTCAACTGCAATATTTCTAATAGAAAATATACGTTTCATATATTCTGAAGAGTTAATTTGATCTACGTGTTACTATCGTAGAAAAAATTAATGCGCGATAATTTTCGATAATTTATTATTTCATTTGATACGTAATTCGTATATAGGGAAATAAAAAATATTTTGTTTCCACATAAATACATTATTATTATTATTTTTTTAACGTTTCGAAATATATTTAATAAAATTCAATTACTTTAGCCGAAAATCGTGTAAATTATTTGTAAATTAAAAAAAAAAAAAAATACCAAGTATTAAAATTACAATATCGCGTATCACGGCCGTAAGGATGTTTGAAACACTCGGTATCTTAATTTTTATTCTCTTCGATTTTACTAAATAAAAAAAAAAAAAATGCTATGAAATTAAATAGTTAACGTGACTCAGCAGAAATCACGAGTTGTTGATAATAATATGTTATTTTCAGTATTTTGAAAATATATAATAATACGTCACAGTTTAAGATCGTGTGTAACAATTGTTCGTTGAAGATATTCCGAGTTGTAAATCATATACTCGTATAGTTAATAACGAGTTAAAAAAAAAAAATCTACAAATAAATGAATGAAAATGTTTCTAATTAATAGCGTTTTTTTTTTTTTTTTTAAATATCACAATTTTCGTCTTATTAATTATTTAATTTTGACAATTATCAAGTCCTGAAAAAATCTGGACGTCCAGTCACCACCAACTTATTCGTAAATACTTGTTTACGGAAACGTTTGTCGATTTACACGGAGATCGTTTTACCAGCGTTCTAATAATAATAATAATAATAATAATAATAATTGAATATTCAACGTCTTTTTGAATTTGCCTGTAAAAATCGTGATCGAGAATTCATATTTTTGTTGACTTCCTGTTGTAATACGGTCTACACCGCGACCGCCGTACATATAAATAATAATTTATGTGAACGAAGAGAATTCCTCGATCGGGGTAGTACGTATAATATAATATGTTTTTCGTGATTATCACGTTTGATCGCACACGGAAAACTACCTTGACCTTCGGAAATAAATTTTGTTTTACTAATCAAATTATCCATAGTCGACCGTATCGTATTTTATTTTACATTTTTGTTTTTAAAACCTTATAAATATTTGTGGATTTACATCAAAATATTTGTTAATTTAAAGTCGGCGACGCGCGCCGCGATGATACGTTTCGTAACGTACCAGTCACACCTAAAATTGTGCAATGAAAATAACATTAAAAAAATATATATATTTGTTACGAACGCCGGAAGTTTTCCCGTATACGGTTAATTCAAAATATTGTTACTACGTGTGTTGGTATTATTATTTTTTTTTTTTTGCTAGTAGCTAACATGATATTAAGCAAAACTTTTTTGATTAAAAAAATAAAAAACAAATAAAGAAGAAGAATCGGCTCGAAAATGTAATTCGAATACCGTATATTTACCGTGATTTTCTATCGATTTTTCCACATTCGTTTTTTATTATTGATGTAATACATTTTTTTTTCTTTTTGCGGAGAAATGTGACGGTAGATTTACTTGTAAGACGGACACTTTTCGTTAATTATATAAAACGAGACGGTTATTTCGAAACTGATCTACACAATCGATATTTCCGTTTGGTTACAAATATTATATAAAAAAAAAATAAATAAATAAGGTTTTATTAAAAAAAAAATGAAAAATGTTTTTATAACAATTTATAAAATACATTATATAGTGGGAATTACGTTTGTAACTTGCGGCGTATTCCCGCAATTCGTACACATAACGTAGTTAGCAATCGTTGGAAAGAAATCGGACGTGTTCAGACAGAGGGAGAGAGAGACTTTGGAGAGTAGGTCATAATATGAGAACGTCAAAATTTCTCCGTAACGATGACCGGTATCAATTTCTTTTTGATAACGCGCGCGCGCCGGGTAGCGGAAACCGGTTTACTCGTCAAGTCCACACGATTAATAAATAAATGAGCGGGGTGGAAGGCTTAAAAATTTAATATTTTCAACTGCGTGAAATCACGTCTGAAATGATGAAATACGCATACAGCGATCGCAATAATAATAATAATTACACGTTAATTAACGCGCCGCGGAAAACGATGCGAGTTTAATTTAATATTTGTTTATAATATCGTTATTAGTCGTGACGACCAGCATCGACTCGGCCGGTTCCGATCTAGGTCAGGTCCATGATGCCTTTTTCATCGGGATCGAAGACGAAGCCAAAGAACGGTTGGAACGATTGGCTGCTAGTAAACGTATCACGCCGGTTGACATTACCAAATTGGCTCATCAGGTAAGTTATAAAAAAAAAAAAAAACTTTTATTTACGCGCCTGTGTGTGTGTGTGTGTGTGTAACACGAATTATCGATTTGACAACGGACACGAAATTATTTTTATAATAATTTAGACGTCCATCACACGTTGCGCCCGCGTAACCGGATCGTCGGTATACGCGTAGCAGAACAATTCGTAATATTCAACACGAAACGGTTATACGGACGACGCGACGTAAATCGTGAATACTGCTGTCATGAGTGACTATTTTACCGCGTAAAATAGTTTTCTACTATATATCACCCGAGGAAAATGAGTCAGTCGGTCGTTTTGTGCGTTGTGTTATTGTTGTACATTCCAATAACGCAAACACTAGAGGCACTAGATCTCTTTTTAATACTAATTTTTAACTCGTTTATCAATGTATAAATATATTGTTGATTGCCCGGAATAATAAGAGAAATATGATATGTTATAATCGCACTCGTAGAATTCAACAATTGCATGTAAACGCGTCGATTAACAGTAGAGAATACACACACTTTTATGTCCAGTGGAATATAACAATACGTGTATTCGCGCGAAAACACGTGCCTTTGCTGTTTTAATTTCGTTTTTCTCTACCGTGATAATATTATCTCGTTTGAACAAAACGCCGTTATGTCTTAAACACACACACACACACACAAAAAAAAACGGCTATTCGTATATGCAATTTTATGTACACGAAAAATGGTTTGGTGGTATACTCGTCGTAAGAGAATAATTTTTTGTTTCTCGCCAATATAATATACGAGTAATACCTACATTATATTGTCCTACAACGATCGATTAATACGTTTTTTTTCCCTCAATATCCTATTTGTAATTTTTATAACGCGCACTTTATCACAGTGTATCGTGTTACGAGAATTTAGGGTTTACTACGAAAATAAAATATGGTTTTTTGATAAATAATATTATTATTATTTCTAGTGTTTTTATGTAAATTATAACGCGTAAAATATTATAATTCGCTTTAAGTGTACGTGTAATTTAAAAGTAACAGAGATACGAATACTTTTATTTGGATAAAAAAAAAAAAAAAGATTTAAAAATAGTTTGAAACGAATCGATTGTTTTCCTTACAATAATATATTTAATTTTATTAATACGCGTAAATACGATAAAAACGTTATTATTAATTAAAAGTATTATTTTTCGTTATTCGAAATGTAGAATAATAATTATTTTCTTTAATTATTAATTGTCATACATTCAGATGATTGTACGCTATTTTATATTATAATAAATACCAGTTATTATTGTACTAATTGTGTGCGTGTGTAGAATCAATTTCCAACGTCGTTTTTTGTTTTTTTAATAATTTTCAAAAATAAAATATTTTAGTACAGCTAAAATGTTTAGAATTTGTGAACGTGCGGTTTACTGTTATGGGAAATGATTGCGCCGCCCGACTGTGTGAAATACGAGTACTGGTCAAAAACTCCAATTTGAAATCTGACACCGCAAAACGAGAAAACAAATTTGGGCCGTTTTATACCGTCAAGATTTACGAGCCAGTTAATTAGACACGTTTGTGCGCGTTACACGAACGAAAAACAGAGAAAAAATGTTCGACTATGGCGCCGAAACGTATATACCCTTTAAAATCGTTTTCTCTTTTGGTTTCACACAGTACACAATATTTTTATTTTGCTTTACGCAATACGGTCGAATAAATAGTGTTTATTTACAGTACGGCGTTCTCGTGGTATTTCTAAGGTTAAAAACAATAAAACGAAATAACATTTCGAAAATATTTAATTAAAAAAAAAATATATATATATATTTGTTCGTTAAATAGTCGGTTGTGTATTTGTTGTTGCAGAGGTATTTTACGTTTCTTAAAATGTTTTTAATATTCGTTTAATTATCATACATATTTTTAATAATAATAATAATAATACACGCATTAGTAATTGTTAATAATTAAGAGAGGTTGTAAAATACTGGGAATTTAAACGCGAACATTTTTTTTTCATTCGCGATATTTCATTATTACTCATTATATTGGTATTTAAATCAATACGCGTAATATAGTGTTATATTAATTTCTTATTAAGAAATATATATATATTATTAATAAAACAATTTGAGACACGTCTAAACGACAAAATTGTAAATAATAATAACAAAAAAAAAAAGAAGAAAAAAATTAAAATACGTTTTAAACACACGTGTGCACCGTTAATTTTCATAAATCACCTACGCATATATAACGAAATTGAATTTTCCCTATTATTTCACAATCGAATCCGATTTATATTGTTTAAATAAAATTTTCTTTGTTTTTATTCATGCATTTAGTTGATGCGTCAGTTGCGTCCGACGACTGAACTCGACGATTTCTTGGACAATAATAAGGTGCACAGAGACCGTGTGGTGGTTTCTCCGTGCCCACCGGACAACGGTAATAAATCAACCGAACGATCAGATCCGAAATCGTCCAGAAGGCCCAGTTCGCCGTTCAACAACGGTCTTACCGAGGTCCTTATCTGTAAAGATGGCACCGAGAGCAATAATAGACTGAAAGCAGTCGGCGAGACCAACGAAACCCAAAGCAGGTGAGAGCGCACGCGATAATATAATAATTATTATGTAAAATATTATCGAATTTCACGCAAAAAAAAAAAAAAAAGAAGTCGAATCGGATTTGATTTATCGGTGATAGTGTTGATACGTGAATAATAATAATAATAACAGTAATATTGATACTCGCGTATTATTCATTATCGTGTATACGCTGTTATTGCGATTTAAAAACATTACGAATAGTTTTAGTTCGACCGAGACGTCTATTTTTATTTTTTATTTTTTTTTTTTGTCCTGCGGGTCCTCCTTCCCCCCCGTCTGCTTTTCCGCGCACAGGCCCGAACGAAGGCATTGAGAGAAGAAAAAAAAACGCGTGCGTAACACACGCGGTTAGTTTGCTAATCGTGTCGGGTTAATATTAGTTAGTCGATGAAACTTGTGTACAGAAAGCTATAATATTCGTATAATTGATGTGATATATCGCCTGAAATAGTGTTAATTATTTGCGCAATACTTTTCCGATTGTAAAACAAAAAAAAAAAAAAAAAAAAACCGTATAATATTCAATATTTATTCGATTTGAAATATCGAAATGCCGACGTAAACGTTACGATGAGGGAGAGGTTAACCAGAGTCAAAACGTTAAATTTTTCTTCGATGGTGTCATCGAATGTAATCAATACGATTGCAGGGGGGTGTGTCCAGGGGCCCGAAACGCCGCGCCACTACTGTTTAAGGGTGCCAGAATTAAAGCGTACACCTAAGTTCGCGGGAAATTCAAAGACGACGTTATCGCGACCGGGCGAGCGAGGAGGGCGGCTACTACTCGGCGGAGTAGATAATATTAAAAACGTTTAGAATTTCGTGATAAATCCAATGTGTGCACGAGACAGTTGTCTTTTTTTTTTTTTTCCAAGACGTTTATTTATTATCTCTCGCGTGTAATAATAATATTTTTATGATAGTAAAAAACCGTGTAGCAGTCTGCTGTACGCGTGCGGTAAGGGAGTAACTGCGGTGTTGCACGATTCCGCCGCCCACTGTTATACAGCCGGCGGTTTGAAACTACACGCGTAGTATTGTACGTAACGTGTGCAGTACACCGACGAAGGTAGACGACGACGACGACGACGACGAGTTATGCGAGAACACGAACGTTTCGAGGTTTTTTTTTTGTTTTGTTTTTTTACTTTTTCCCCAACCGAAACGGACGGGATTTCTCGGACGGGGGCTGTTTATTATTATTATTATTATTATTATTTTTACGGTCCACCTGTCTTTTTATTTACTGCCACGGGCTACGGTCGTACAACGAGAGAAGAGTGAGAGAGAGAGAGACGAGGAGGTATTTTTTTTTTTTTTATTTATTATTTTTATCGTACACACACATTTCGGGCGTGCGTCAACAATATTGTGTACAATGTTTTTTTTTTTTTAGCCCCCCCCCCCCCCGGGCTTAATGAAAATTATACACGCCGCGCGGTGTGTAATAATAATAATAATAATAATAATAATAATAATAATAATAATAATAATAATAATAATAATAATAATAATAATAATAATAATAATAATAATAATGATAATAATGATAATGTGTCGCCGGGCTATGGACAACGGTCGTGTGGTATATCACGTCATCGGTCGAATCTTAAAAAAAAAAAAAAAGGAAAAAAAATCACTAATTAAAATATTCGTTTACCGAATGGAAATAAAATATTCGTGCGTATAACGATTTTGCGCGTACGCACGCAACCACCGTGCGTGTCATTTGTTTTTGCCCTGCGCGCGCGAGCGTCGTGTCGAGAGATTCGCAATAAAAATAGTGTCGGCACGAATGACGACCGTACGAATCGCCGAGAACGTTTTATTTGACGTTTTTTTTTTTGGTAACGTCTCAACCGTATTTCGGTGTTTGGTCGACACTCTTCGGGAGTTAAACGCGGTAAAACGTTATTATGCCGTACGATTGATTCGGACGCGAAAAAATCTTCTGGGCGGATGGCGTGTAGGCCACGTTCGTCATTGGACAAACGGCGTGTACGCATTACCGATTTTCCAAATTTCATCGAAATGAAGAGTGGTCCGGAGAGAGAAATTAAGACGGGAATGAGTATTAATGCGCGAGAATACGGGACGAAAATCGTTTTTTTTTTTTAAAGAAGAACTCTGAGCGCTATCGGTACGTTCAGTTCTCGTTTCTCAGCCCCCCACCCCCATATCATCGTCGGCGTGGCTATTTGAATGAATTTCCGTTTGTTCACTTTCGTTTTTATTCTCAAACTTATGACTTGCAGCAGACTGTCGGATGATAAGAATCAGAATAAAAACCCGGTTTGTACATTTGTAAACTACGATGTTGGGGATTTATCATTTTTTAGTTCGTCTGTATTTCAGATTATTATTATTATTATTATTTTTGTATTATCGACGATTCCATATAAATTGGTTTGCGTACGGAATTGTGTTCTCTTTGACGAATCGTTTAATTTTTCTTTTTTTTTTTTAAATCGACGTATTAAGAATTTAAATTAACGTTTTTTTTTTTTTTTTAGTCAAATATTTATTATTCTACCGGCGCGAGACCGTCGAGGGTTTTCGCCGCCGCAGCAAATCCGCTCGGTGTAATTTGTTTTTTCGACATTAGTAGTTATTGCCGTGCGTGTGCGTAATCTTACGTTTCAAAAATTAAACGGTAAACGTGACGATTTGTTTACTCATTTTGTTGTACACTACTTCTTTCCTTCTTCGATTTTTCGGGAAAATCAAAAAAAAAAAAAAAAGTTAATATTAATATATTTTTAATAAAATTAATAGTTCGTGGTTTTTTTTTTTTTTTGGTTTTCTTATTGTTTCGAATCGCGTTTTATAAACACGAATCATAACCGTACTGTATCGTATTAAAAATCGATTTTCTCCATATTATATTATATTACGCTCTGTACGTAGTTAATTTGTGGTTCGGGTTGAGTAATTTTCCAGGAAATTTCAACAACGGTATAACTATATTAAAAATATTTCAGATTACGTTTTGACAGATTTCGGAAAGAAAAAATAAATAAATAACGAACGGTGATCTGCTCTTGTACATATATGTGCATTATAGTCAAACAACAACACGGTTGATAAATTATGAGCACCGTGACAGTTGGGTTTTTATATTATTTTGTTTTTTAGCAAACAATTTCGACTCGGTCATACTAAACGGAGAGGAAAATTATTAATAAACGCAACTCTTTCCCCCTGTCCTATCAAACTGTTCTACACACACACACACATACACGTGACATAACCAGTTATTGATTATTATTATTATTATTATTATTATTATTATTATTATTATTATAAAACCAGAACCATGTCATGTTCGTATTATTATTATACTTTATATTATTACATTGCGAGTTTGCAGGTACACTACGACGACGACGACGAGAGAACACTATAAATATAATGTATAATATTATATGAACGATATTACGTTTCGCTTGTTTACGTTAAGACTTTTCTCAAGTTATTATTTTATATGTCCAATAATAATAATAATTATTATACGTATAAACGTAAAGTGCATATAAAATATACATTGTTAACCTGCTTTAATAACCCTTACACTATTACGTTTTTGCGTAAATCCGCGACGTCAAAGTACAAAAATCACGTTGTACGCACGCGAACGCTGCTCGTTGATTAATTATAAAAATTATAAACATTTTTTTAATTTTCACACTTGACCGGTGGTTCATCGAATTTTTCAATTTCGTCAATTCAAATCGACTGTCAGCAACAGTGTGGATTTCTTTAATAATCCGTTTCGGATTACCGCGTTAGATACGATATTATATTTTTTATTCGAGTAAAATTCTATTTTATTTATTTTCCATCCAGCCCATCGGTTATATAAACAAATATTTGTACTATAATAATGCGTATAAAATGTGCGCTATTATTTACGTTGATGTTATGACAATAACCCGAAATTCGTTTTTACACACATTCGCGTTTACGAATTTAAATTTCTGCGAAAGAAGTTACAAAATGTGTTTATATCGTCAGTGGGGTCGATTTCCACGAATGTTTTAAAAGAAAACCAATTTTTTTTTCATCACCAGATATCGGAACAACAAGTACGCGCGATGTCGGTTATTAGCCAACGATATAAAACGATTGAAAGTGAAACTGTTATTATTTTTGTATACAACGAAAATGTAAATCCGAAAGAAATTATTAGTTGAACGTCGTCCAATACACATTACTGATATATGTGTATAATAATAAACCATTGTTTTAATTTTAAGTCTGTACTGTTGATTATCGAGTTTTTTTCCCCCGAAATTCGTGCTAAATACCGAACCAGTTCAGTTATTTTTCGATTATATTGAATAATCACGAGGACTCGAAAATTTGTGTGTGTCGTCGATCCACTCGTTTTGTGCGCATTATACTCGTTTTCATCGCGAGTGCATTTGGACAAAATGTTTTGAAAATTTCAAAATAATTAAAACAACAGTGTCTGGCGGTGATCGACGCGTTAATAAAATTAGTTAATGTTATTAAAAACATTTAAGGTAATTTGAAATTTTTTTTTTTTCGATCTTATAAATAGATTCGTATAAATAAATTTTTTTCACAAAAACCAAATGAAATTATCGTCGACTCGACCGCCGCCGCCGGGGTGTATATTTCGATCTCCCGCAAACGTATCGGCCGCTTTAGGGCGCGCGTCTCAGTTAGTAAACCATTATGGGTTGCACTCTCAACGCGTGGACGTTGTTGTGACGCTGCGACGAGGGAGAAAATCGTGCAGGAAACGACGACGACCGTGGACACACAAAATACGTTTTACGTGGTACGCGCCACGTCGTACCATTCGGGCGTGTGTGACTTGTCACAAAGGGTCAGGAATTCCACGGAGGACAGGTATTTTGTGTGTGTTGTGTGTGCGCACGTACTGTGAGAGCACAGGTGCGTTCACACTACCCGTCCCCACCGTACCGCACCCCGACGTCTATTGTGTGTGTGTGCGTGCGTCGACGCGGTGTGGTGGCACCGCGTCGAGTAGGGGTCGTCGTCGGTCTGCGTTACCGGACGCTGTCTCGGTCTTCGTCTTCGTTTTCGTCGGCGGCGGCGGCGGCGGTGGGTTATAATAACGTGGAGAAGAAAACGCGGCGACGCACAGGTACATAAACACAGGTAGTACGACGCCGCCGCCGCGTCCCTCTCTCTCGCCCCACCCACCGTCGCTATCGCGCGGTCCGCCGCGCACGACGACGCGGTCCGGTTCTCCCGACGACGTAAGCGCGGCGCCCGGCCGCCAGTTCGGTGTCCGTGTCGTCCGCGTACGGTTCCCCGCGCGCTATGCACGTTGTTCGCCGCCGGCCGTCTGTGAACACTCGTCTCGTCTTCGTCTCCGCCTTTCCACCTCCACCTCGTACCTGTTGCGTCGTATCCATCATTGCGCTCGGATATTCTCTCAATTCGAATCATGAAACTTTTACCGTATTATTGGCACACGTGGTGAGTGTTTCTTATGACATGGTCGTCGTGTTCGTGCACAGACGTACGGCGGAAAAAATATAATATTTTTTCCGTTCAGTAGACGGAAACATTTTTATACGAGTTTCCGCGCGCGTTCGGTGCTGTTGCGTTTAATCAGTGCGACGGTGTCTCCCGTAGGCCTGCGATCGCACTGGACTCGAAATCCGCGGACGCCAATGATAAATTAAACGATTTATACGAAAAAAGTAACCGAATTCGAAAAGAGATTCTCGTTTTAACGTTTACTTATACACTTTCGGTTGGTCGTCTCTTTTTTTTTCTATTATAACTTATACAGCGATGAACCGTAATTATTATAATAACGCGTACAGTTTTATAAGTGCGTTTACCACCAAAACTCTTTTTCATCGGGTTATATTATGTACAGATCTTATTTTCGAGGCCGATTGTGGGCAAATCGTTCGAGAAAATCGTAGCCATATGCGATCCGCCGTTGCGCGTGATGATATTTTTATGAATCAGTTACGTTCGCCGCGCTGCGACCGGGGGAATTTGAATTTCGTCGTAATAGAGAAAAAAAAACATTTTTTTTTTTCTTCTTTAAATGTATTTTTACGCACGTTGGTTATTTGCACACGAGTGTTTTGATGGGGAATTGAGACGTATGCACGAAATATTATTTACAGAATACACCTGGTACATGGTACATTGTAGGTATCTATAATATATATATATATATTTGGTGTCGAACGACAATAGTGTTATTATTATTCGTGCCGGGGTATACAATGCGGTTAGGTTCTCGAGGATTTCGTTCCAAACGATTTCGAATGGTACTTATGCTCTATGCGGTATGGCCCATATATATTATTATTATTATTATTTCGTCACTAATCTTACGAATTCTACGCTACGTTTAGATAAAATATACGTAGTAGAATTTATAATATTTCGCACGTTTTCTTATATATATATTCGTGGATAAAATCCTGTCAATAAATAAAAAAATAATAACAACACGTTTATTTACAATAATACGGTATTATTTCTAGGTTATCGTGTGTATAATTTATATATATATATTTTTTTATTTATACTGGACGCTTGGAACTCGGTGAGAAAAAAGCGCAAGGAATTTAAAATATAGCCTTAAACTAATATAGACAAACGTTTTTAACACACACACATATATATAACTAAAATAAATAAATAAATTTAACAACATTGGTTCGGCAAAATATTAAAAACCGTAACGAGAAATTTATATTGTTTTGTCGATGATCTAATCGGTAAATAATATCTACAACGCGTATTTATTTAACGAAATTTGATGCCGATTGTTTCGAAACGTCCTCGCCAGCGAGTGCCGCCGTTTTATTGATCACTTTGTATCAGAAAAAAAGTATTGAATATTGTTTTTAAGAATATTCATTATCTACCGATAACCATGGTTTGTTCCTTATTGACACTATACGCCGTACACGCGTTTTTTTTTTATTGAGAATTACTCGCGTAATTCGTATATTCGGCACTTTTAACTCTGACCATACCGTAATAAGAGATTAGCGGATTCCGCCAAAGTTTGTAAACACACTGTATATTATATTTCAGGAAGTTATTTTCCGATGAGCACAACTCACGCGGCTCCCGTCGCTTTATTATAACGTTTTTTCAGACAGTCGATTTGTATAATAACCTGGCAAGCACGGGCCGTGGTACAGACAAAAGAACATTTTTGCGCATGTAGATGCTGCTGCCGCTACTGATTGTTGTAATAATAATAATAATAATAATCATTCGTCTCGCTTCTTCTGTATATTGTATATATATGAAAATCTGTCGTATATTGTCTTGGAAACGACAAAGAACGACGGGTCATAGTACCGGGGACGTTTTTAACAATACGTAGGATTCGGTGTGAAAAAAAAAAATCTTGGTGTTTTCGGTAAAAACAAACTGTTCGGACGCGGTTTTTACTATTTATCATATGTTTTCATAAAGACACCGCGGTTTAAGTTTACAGTGAAAATACGTATAGTTTGTGTTTTCGATTAGATCTCCCAAAAATACTTTTATTATTTGCGCGTGATACGGGGGAATGGAAATAGTCGAAAATCGTCCACTCGTGCCGTAGTAATATTATTTATTAAAGAATTTTTTTCCTTTTTTTCTAATATCGTTTTCTCCATTCGTTCGATATGTATTTGTTTTTTTTTTTAAATTTCACGCGCGTTAAAGTAAAAAAAACATTCCGTGTCAAATGTTCGTCAAAGGCCAGCGAGGAGTTCGGGACTTTTCCTTATAATCGTGCATCTTTTTTTTTTTTTTCTTCTCATTTCGCATTATAGTCATTTCGCAATATCGTTTTACACGTTATACACACGTGTCTGTACGTAACATAACATAATACGTAACCGGTTGCGTTCGCGGAAGGCGTGTAGCGGAGGAAAAATTATTGGTAATACGAGATTTTAGCAAAAAAAAAAAAAATTTAATTTTCAAATTCAACGCGCGAAAAAAATTCGCTCGTTCTCGTTTCGGTACGTCGTCCGCGCGCGTACAAACGCGTCAACGAATTTTATATATAAATATTCAAATCGGACGTGTGTCAGTTGTGTCGATGCGATTGGGTTCAAGTCGAGAAAATCATAACGATATATTAAGTGTTCGTCGAGAAGCGTCGTTGGAAACTGTGCAATGTCTCGCCGAAAGCGTTTCTTTTGTACGCGCGCACGATTACCCGTACACAACACAATACGATTATTTTATACGCGGATAGAAGAATATTTTCGCGCGCCAATGTTTTCGACGAACGAATGTGTTATTTTTAACGTCATCGTAAAAAAAAAATGTTACGGAGATCTGTCCTAACGTCAATTATTTATTTGTAGTAAATACGCGGCGGTTAGTAGTCGACGGCGCATCGTAAACCGCGAGAAAATTAAAAAAACAAAACGTTTTAGGAATTTAACGAATTATTTCTATATATATATATATATTCGTAAAACGAATGTTGTGTTTTTTGTTTACCGTCGCGTTATAGTAGTAATTTTGCCAAGAACGTCGTGTGAATTGTGCGTTTTAAACGATCGCAATTCGCGCGGTACGCCATAATATCATAATATACGTACGCATCACCGTGTAATGCGGTATACGTATTGATCGTCGTTAATAATATTATTTGGTCAGCGGTATTGATTTTTTTTCCTCTTCCTCCCCCCCGTCATACGCGTTAAAAACACGTAACGGAATAATTATTATCGATACGCGTCGCGATATGTTTTATTTCCATTTTTTTTTTTTTTTGCGTTTCGTCCACCGTACAGAGGTTTTCTTTCTCTCTTTCTTACCGGTGGTTATACGGAAATTATTCGTCGTAAACACCACGCGGGCGTACTTGCGATAGAACGAATTTTTTTTGAAATTCACGTGACATAGCGCGGCGGGGCTCATGCTGTCTGCGCGAGGGACTGCCGTTTTATTTTCTCTTCAAACGTTCCCGTTGCTTGTTCCGCGGCGTGACTAAAACGCGCCATCGGAACTCTCCGAGACTTTTCGTAAATAATATTATTTTAAACGTGTATTATTATTATTATTATTATTTTCTTTTTTTTTACACAATATATTATGGTATAAAAAACCGCCGCCGGTCACGTTGCCCCCGTGTTCTCGTCGATTGTGTTGTCGATTTTTATTTTACGAATATATAATACTCGACACGCTCAATTATTGTCGTCGTCGTCGTCGTTATTTTTATACGTACAGTTCGAGATAAATCTATTTGTTCGCCGCGGATTACCACCACCGTGGTCGTCGACGACGGAAAAAGATTTTAGGATTTTTCGAGTCTGTGGCGCCCGAAACGAACGAAGTGTAGGCAACCGAAACGACGAGCGAATATTCCGCCGTTCTCGAAATATTTTCCATTGGCGACGATAATCGAGTGGCCCGTTTTTTTTTACACTACAAATTACACAATTTATCGCGTTTTACGTTTGTTCTTCTCGCGCACGATTCGCGCGTTAAAAACAAAAAAAAAAAAAATAAATAAATAAATATGTTATAAAATTGCTGCAATCGTCGTCGTCGTCGTCGTACGCGCGCGTCGTAATTCTCCGCCGGTAACTACAATAATTATATTTTAATAACGTTTTTTATTCTTTCTTTTCGCTAATTATAAATGCGACTCGGTAATAACAATAATAATAACGCACGAGGAAATTCCGCATAAACACATTTTAATAATATTATTATTTTTTTTTTTGATTTCTCAAGGCCACATTTTTACGCGTACAAAAACTAAGAAAAAATGTATAATACGCCCGATATTATCTGACTGCGCGGCGGCGACCAACACGGTTATATAAACCGAGTAGTTGTTAAAAACACAATATTTATGAAAACTAAGTGTACACGGATTTCGTTTTTTTTTAATACAACTGCCGGGCAAGTGTGTGTACACCGTTCTTAATAAATATGTCATAATAATACGCGCGGCACGCAATAAATTCGGTTTATACCACGCAATAGCCGACATTTGTCACGGTCATTTACGTCTTTTCACTAGAAATTTAACGGGCGGCGGGTTGAAATATTTTCGCAAATCAGACACCTACTCGGGATGGAATGCCACTCACTTAACACCGCTCTTAAAGCGGTCCTGGTCGCGTCGCGTTGCCGTTCTAACGTGTAACGAATATTTTTTTTTCCTGTCTCTTCCCCTCGCACTACTCAACGAGGATATTTTATCATTTATCACTCGAGACGGCGGCGGCAATTCGTTTTTATTATTATTATATATAACAAAAAAAAATAATAAATCGTTCGTATTCAACAACAATAACGGCTAAACATTTTATGAGTTTTTCTTTCTTTTCAAATTGAAAACAACTGAATATTTATTTATCAATTTTTTTTTTGTCCTTGTTTTACCCACTTACCGTAGGTCTCGTCGCAGAAGTGGCAACGGATTGGTTCGCGTGGGCACCGAAGACGGTACGCTGGAAAAAAAGCGAGCCGTCGACGACGTGACAGGCGAAACGCTGGACATGATGGTCATGATGACTACGCTGGACAACGGGCCTCATCGCGAAATGGCCGTCGACGTCCCGGATTCATTCATAGCGCGCAACAAGACGCCGCCCAGATATCCGCCGCCGTCCAGGGCGAACCGCACGGCCGCCTCCGGGACACCACAGGTACAGACGATACGTGTGTGTGTGTGTGTGTTATCCACTCGCTTTCGGTCGGGACCACAGATACGAATGTTAACGAACACTTAGACACATTTTTTTTAACAAGTATATAAAGTTATTAAAATTAATTCACGGGGTCTTTCTAATGTTTCACATATCGCCCGTGTAACCGACAACGTTTTGTTTATCGAGTTGTGTTCTTCGCATGCGATTGCGCGTTTCACCCAGGGACGGATTGGGCCGCCGGGAAGCCGGGAGATCTCCCGGTGGGCCGGTGCCGTCAAATATTTTTTTTTGTAATAGGTAATAATTAAATAAAAATATGATAATGCATTAACATAATAATATTTGTAATGTAAATTATTTTTAACTTGATAATTTATAATAATAGTTTAAGTCGTGATAAAATAATACAAGAGGTGGGCCGCTTAAATATCGATTTCCCGGGCCGAATTCCTATCCCAATCCGTCCCTGGTTTCACCGATAACGAGAAGACGGTTGTCTAGTGTTTGTATTAGTACCTATATCTGTAGTTGGCACTTAAGTTGGGCCAATAGCGTGTTCGGAGGGGCAGGGGAAATCGCAATGAATTATTATTATTATTATTATTATTATTAATTACCTATATACGTTTGGACAATCGTTTCGATGTGAAAATCCTAAAAATACTGCAGCACTACAGGATGTTATATAGTTTTTGGAATTCCTTTATAAAAGTGTTTGAAACAAATACTGCATTTTGATTTATTATTATTGTTATTGTTATTATTATTAAAAACGACGATGGCCGAAATTCGTTTTTTCCTTAAATATCCACGCGAGACACGTTTGCACGTTTCCAAACGATTTACTAACTTCTAAACACGTGCACTTTACAAAAAAAAAAAAAATTACTGATTTACAAAACGATACACACAAACCGATTCTCTGGAGGTCAGCAAAACCAACAGATATCAATAAGATACGAACTTTCCGATCCAAAACCTTTAGAACGAATTTGAAACAAAAAGCACCACGCTACGTGCCAATTCATGACGTCCTCCTCTTGTCGCCGATGTCGCGAAAACCTACAGTGCGAAAGATTCCGTTTATTCAATCGCGGAAATCCATCGATCCATCACTATTTCGGATGAATCAGCTTCTCGCAGTCCTAAGCGGCGGCCTGAGCGTAATTGGTGTGGCTAACAAAAACTCAATCCTTCCAAATTTACCGAGCGATTTCTCTTTTACGCGTGTAATAACCGTATACACAAATGAGCGTCCCTTCTCCTCAAATATATATCGTATTAGTATTGATTTACATCTTGTACATTTGTCGAAAACGAATTAAGAAAAAAAAAAATGTCCAACGGTTTATGCGACGAAATATACTTTCCACGCGTTTCGTATCGTCGTCGTCGGTACAAAAAAAAAAAATAATAATAATAAGAAAAACACACGCAGTCCGTCTGAGCTGTTCGTAGAACGGAGCGGTATTTTCGAGGGATCGTTTTTTTTTCTTTTCTCTGTCAAAAGAATCGGCCGCCACGAGACGTCAAGACATTTTTATAAACGTTTTCACCGGAAGGCAATTCGTTATGTTCTTTAAATGTCGACAATATATTATAACACACACACATATTATATAGGTGAAACAGGATAAACGATTGTTTGTCATAAATGTTTTATTGCGATCGTAATCCAATCAACGTTGTTATCGATGGTTTTTTTTTCTTATTAGAGCGACGAGGAGGAGAATTTCCAGTAAACTATTGTCCTTTTGTATTTATTATTTTTTTAATACGCATTAATATAATATTCTATAACACGACGTTGTGACGCAGTTATTTACAATCTGTTGAACAGAATACAAATTGTAATTGGAAAACTGTCGTTTTGATATTTTTATCGCATCAAATTTTTTGCGCGTAATTTTAATTTCAAACCGCGACGCCTCCTCTCCTCATTCACTATATTCTGAATATTTACTCGTGTACGGTTTTTTTTAAAAATTCATTCGAAAATCCGTTTGTTAATTGTAAGAAAAGAAGAAAAATACGTAAATATAAGTACTACATACTATATAGACCGCGGCGATATTATGTTAATAATTTCAAAATATTATTTCGTGACTTATTGTGTTTTTAATATATATTTATATAATCCGTGTACGTAACACGTATAATAATAATAATAATAATAATAATAATAATATATAAGCAAGATGGTTTAATACACAATACGTAGTGTGTTTACTACCACCTTTTAGTCGAGATTGAATTTTTTTTTTCCACTACTTCAACGTTATGTTTTAGACGGCGGTTTATACGATAAAAATAAAAATTGTAAAACGAAACGATTTATTTGACTTTTAATTCAGGCCTATTATTATTTGTTAATAATTAAAATAATATATTTAATCGGAATTTTTTCGTTTATTTCCTCATTTATATTAATCGTATGTTTAACGTATGTTTTACGATACACACTTCCGACGTTAATTGATCACTACGAGTAAACAATACATTGGCGTATTCAGTCATTAATATGTTTTAAAGGTTATTGGAAATAATTGCGTCTTGTATAGGAAATTGTTTCCTAATTTTCGTATTCATATCTGATCTGCGCTACATTTATATTTAAAAAATAAAACGTCGGAGTATTCGATTTATTAGAAATATTTACGATCGATATAATCGATAATAAAACATTGTGTTTATTTTTTTACCGTCTACCGCTTTTATTCGTCAAACCGTATTTTCATAATTATAAAAAACGTACGAGGAAACGGTTCGAAAACAGCGAATGTTTTGATCACGTTCCGGAACATTACGTTTTGTGCACAATATAATATAAGCGTACATTAACGTCTTTAATTACGCTGTTTTTTTCGTCTGTAATTATCGAAATTACTGTTCATTAGCCGTGTCAAATAATAAATAATTTTAAAATTAATTAAATTCGTTAATATATATATATATATTTTTTTTTTTATGCCAATAACTATATATTTTTATAAATATATAGGTGTATTAATTGAAACCTACAAAATATTCACTCCCCGAGCAATAAAAACGAAACCGAAACCGAAACCTTCCTAGTATAGTTGGTAGTTAATCAATATATAATATATGTACGTATACAGTCGAATATTTAATCGTTTAAACAATTTCGTTTTCAACAAAATTATTATTATTTTTTTCTAACGAGCGAATTCGCATTACCAATGACAATTTTGTCTTACTAAATTTTACTTCTTCTATTTTTTCGCGCGCGTGTTCGTACATTTTTTTCTCCATTCGTTTAGTCAAAAACGTTGATGGTTTTTCAAACGATTCGCATTGCAGTACGGTTTTTGTCAAAGTACAAAACACGTTTCACTATTCGTAACGTGTAACGTGTAAAAAAGGTGGTAACACGAGCCGTGGGGTGTTTGTGGATTACGCTTAAGTGGATTACAGTGAACAAAGATTTTAGAGTTTTGTTAACTATAAATTTAAAACTTTTAAATGTAATTTTTAAAACACGCCACAGTTCACGGTTCCGATGACCGTGTCCCGATAAAACAGTTTTGTATTTTTATTTTTTATTTGAGTTATGTTCTTCGGCGCTTTTGATGAAAAAAAAATCGAAAACAGTGCGTGCCCCCCAACTAGATGCGATTTGCTACCGGAGACAACTGTAAAGATCGCGGAACGTTCCTTCTGGTAGAAGTTTTGGGTACAGACGTAAAAAGAAAAACTCATCCAGTACATCGCTCCGTTAAAGAAAAATGTTAAACTTTTTTTAATTATACAAATGTGTTACCTATCTAAAAAGAAAATCTTACTCGGATAATTTAAATGGAAAAAGTTTTTTTTTTATAGTATAGGTATATTGTGAGGCGATGCAAATTCTTTGATTTTTTTAACATCAATTGAGTGATATGTTTGATGTAATACGTTTCAAGCGTTTAAATAAACGCACACAAAATGTCTATTACACAAAGTAGTCGCGTTTGTCTCTGTATCTGATCTTATTATATTATTTTCAATGTTATGATTTGTAAAACATATTTTTTAAATAGTATTTAAAGTACTTCTCGAATGTTTTCTTAAAGAAAGTATTTAAAACACTATTTTTGAGTTCTTCGAATATTTCCAAATCGGTATTAAAACAAAAGTCGGCAATATTGATTATACTTTATTCACAGTAATGGAAATTTAATGTAACTAAATTATTATTATTATGTTTGCCACGTGACGAATAATAAACAGAATATTTCTAATAATAAGAATTACGTCCATTTTTTTTTTTTTTTTTGTTGTTAACTATCGGTTATATCCTATTTTTACTTAGGAATTGTATTTGTAGAATATACGCAGACATTATGTACAGACATAAAATAAAAACACGCACACGCACACACATTATTGTAAAACCAATACATTTCTCGCTCCGCTCGGTGTCTAAAATTACATAATAAAATAATTCCCGCTTTGTTTTATACGATACGAGGCACAGAACGAATTCGGTTTAGACTGACCTAACCGCATGTTTTTTTTTTTTTTTTTGGATGTAAAACAACGAAAAAAAGCGTGAGAACCGTTCGTTTTTATATTGTTATTTGCGCAAAATACACCCGACGACGTTGTATATTCATTTAAATAGATTTCCCGGAGTGAAAACGTTCGTTTCTCGTGTCCGTCTCATAGACAACACATATACTCGTATCTATGCGACACGCCGTATTTCGAGAAACCACCACGATCTGAGATCATCATAGGTGTTTCCGTAATTTATTTATTTTAACGTCGATATGACGACGAGTTATTTTCACGTTTCCCTATAATTTCATCGACGCGAAACATTATTGTTTTTCTTTAATAATATATATTATATCGACGCGTTATAATGCGAGTATAAACACATCACACGCACACACACACGTAATATTATAATAATGCGCGGCGTCGCCTTTCTCCGTGTTTAAAGATCGATCGGGTCAAAGCCGATCGTACATTAGCTCCGTTCGTAGACATTTCGTAGTATTCAACGTAATATTCACAGTAGTCAATACGACTTTCTCGATTTCTTCACACGGTTTTTTTGTTTATTATTTTTCCGTCGATTTTGTTCGATAATATTTTTTTTTTTTATCGTTATTTCCAGAACGGTTCGGCAGTGGTACCAGCTGCGGAGAGACACTCGGCTCCGCCACCGCCGCCTCCGCCGCGGTCCGACGTGATCAAACAACAGCTTCACCAGGCCAGCATCAACAATAACACGATCGTTACCATATCGTCCACGGAGCCGACCAAGGAACAGTTGGAGAGCATCAAGAAGTACCAGGTAAATATGCCCCGCACATGGACCACTTGAAAACGAGTAGACTTATTGTAAACACGCAGGTTCCCGCGATTGAATTCCAACGTTCGCCGTTTTCGTTTTCCTCCCCGTGAACGTGTGGTTGTTGTACCGGAGAATACGTATTGGCGATTACGCTTTTTTTTTCTTTCTTGGTTATACGCTCTCGTTTATAAACTCGAGAAAATGTTGTTAACGTGTACTCGATGTACGATTAAAATCGATACAGGAATTCCGTTTTTTATAATAGTTATAAAAAAAAAAACGTAATTTCTCGTACGATAACAATATTGTGACCGTGTGAATACGCAACGGTGTGTAGTGTTTCATAAACGCGTGCGGTACCTATCGGTCGCGTAATACAATTTTTTTTTTTTTTTAAATATTATCGCCCCGATACGTAGATTACGATATTGCGAGCGCGTTTAAATTTAAAACAATTTTTCACTTTTCAATCGTGTTGAATTATTTTAAACGTATACACCTACGTTCGTAATTTTTGGTTTTAACGTTTAAAAATTTAATTTCAGACGCGTTTACTTCGACCTGTATACACAAAAAAAAAAAAAATCTCGAAAATCAATTTATATCGAGTTTTTTTCCCGACAAAGTGTGTATTTTTTTTTTTTTTTTGTAGAAAATTACGTTCGTTCAAAACTAACACGCGGTCCCGGAGTCTTGAGAATTTTCTTACCAAATACGTATAAAACTATTCGCGTTATACTTATCTAAATAATTTTTTAAATCAATTTTTACTACCTATCTACGAGTTTTTCGTAAGAAATTATATTAATTTACCGCAATGTTAATCGTGAATTACGTGCTCCACACACTGTTCAATGATACGTGAAATATTACACCGAAGCTCCCTCCGTTCGTACACGCACGTTTCGATTCGATGTCGACGATGCGATGTTATTATTCCGTGTGTCCCGTGCGACAACTACTGTATGTCCAATGGCGCGCGCCCAAAGAGAAGGGCTAACGGGCTTAAAAATCGTTGACCTTTTAATCATTTTTTTCATAATTTTATCAAGGGCGACGCATTACATTTTCGTATAAAAAAAAAAAAAAAAAAATTATCGACTATTCGATATTTATAAATATTAAATTTGAATAAATCTTATTAATAATAAGTAAAAAAAAAAAAAAAAATTTTTATTTAGTTTCCTCCCTCCAAAAAAAAAAAAAAAAAATTTCGCGTCCATTCTCTTCCCCAGGAACGAGATACACAGCCAGGAACTTTGATTATCATTATTATTATTATTATTTTGGGAGGAACACTGCCGCGGTATGGTATAACAACAACAACACACGTTGTATATACCATACCCGCGTAGGTATCTCTCGCGCATGATGATGACCTTCGCATTCCACAATGTATGTGTGTATCTACTGTACACCGAACCGTTACCGGGGGGGCTATGTATATATAAAAAACGATTTATATAGGTACGAGCGCGCGCGTTAGACAGACCTACTGCACAACTGATGATATACGTATTATTCGACTCGAACATTATTTTCACGCGCAATATTCAATTGATATTTTTAGCGAATTCTCGTGCGGTCGTACGAGTTTTTTATTTGTAAAAAAAAAAAAAAAATGAGAAAAAATATCCTATGACTCCGCTACATTGACGTCCTTGGCGCGGCGCGGCGACGTGTTTGTAATAATATCACATTTGTGTTGTTTTATCAATGAAAATCGTCCGAGATTTTTATTCGGCGCAACTCGTTCAAGGGCGACGGAAACGCGTACGTAAAACATATTTTCCTTTGTTTACCGCGCAGAATTATTACGCGGAACAAACTGATGAGCAGTAATAATATTCTAAAAAGTTTTCGAGTAAAAAAAAATTCAAAAAGAAAAAAGAGAAAACGATAAAAACCTGTTGTTTTTTTTTTGTGTAAGCCAAATGATTAGTTTAAAACGGTATAAGACCGCCTCGATTATTTGAAGATTATGCTGCTCCCCCGGTTTTTTTTTTTTTTAGTAACCACTGTCTAAAAAAGAAATATATATATATATAATAATATACTCCCGGCGAATAAAACGCTTTTTTCGCTCGAAAATTAAGACGTGAAAATAACGTACTGCGTTCCGACGGTCCGAAGGCATTCGATAATAATTATTATACGGATTTATTACTAAAAAAATTCGTCGTCATATTCGTTATTGGCCGCGACGTTATTTTTCGGTATTCACGCCATCGTCATCGTTTTCGAATCGATTAGTCGCGAGATAACACACACACACACACGCCATACGCAATTTCATTTCCATAAGAAATGCAAAATTTTTATTTTTCGCGTTAATTTCGATTCGTCTACGCGTATAGCGGCGATGCAGCGGCGGCTGTTCAAAAAGTCTGTTGGATGCGACATTTTCTGACGAAAAACAATTTTTTACTTTTATATTTTGTTTATCAGATGAATAAAGTCCAGGCGATGGATTTACTGACGTGTTCAATAAACTGTTGTTTACTATCGATTCGACTCGAGTTGCCGGATCGCTTTTGAAAAACTTTCAATAACTTTGCGCGGATCACACTACGACGCAATATTATATACCCGGTCTTCTAATAAATATATTTAATAATGACCATAGGTAATAGGTGTGTAATTAATATATCGGTAAACGATATTGAACGTTAATTAATCATTGACGTTTTCTGACTAATTTATTGTAAAAAAAAAAAAAACAAACAAAAAAAGTTTAATTAACGGGTTAACATAGTATTCAATCGACGTGAATATTATTATTTTTGTATTTCTTTGACCAGTTGTTGTGACATTCGTGGAACGATGCTGTTGTTGTTTAAGCAGACCGCGCGTATAACGAGAATTAAAATTTCACTCTCTAGACAGCATTTATTACGTACGTGTATGTAAACGCGGTTTGTTTTGTAATTTTTGAGTTGAAATTTTTAAAAAAAAGAAAAAAAAAAGGAATCCACGTAAATTAACGACTACTTGAGATATCACGTCCGCGGATCACCAGTCGATAACCGCTGTTAATCAGCAGCGCTTTCCTATAATCCCGCAATAACCAAAAACGTATATATTTATCTTTAAATAAGACAGAGCGGGATTAGAAGGTATACGTATTGATAAATCGTTTTTTTTTTTTTTTCATGCTTTTAAATACATATTGTGTGTACATCTCTTAGTGGTCCAATATTGGAATTTTCATTCATTCAAAAACGGCATTTTTTAAATCGGATTTTTTTTTTATGTCCGGGATTAGCGTAAATATAGCGAATATACAGGGGGGGGGAAGAAATGTTTTTTTGTTTTTCTTCTTATATTTATAACAAAACGGCCGTAGTGTATTCTGATTGACGAATGACGATATCCGCGACGTCAGTGTCATTCGGACAGTTAAAAAACGCGCGCGCAATGAGCGAAAAGTGCCGCGTACGCATTTCGTATGAAATAAAATAATTTCTCGTATATGCAAACGAAAGCGCGCGCACGAATTTCTTCTCGAACGTGGGAACGAAAAACCCGTATCGGGTTATCGGGTCCTGCGCGCAGGTTCCTCCCCCGAAGCGAATCGTTGCGGTCTCGAGAGTGAATAATAATAATTATTAAGAATTATCTGTTGTACAGCGTTTTTGCGAAGCGTACTTCTGAGAAATATGCCGTCTCGTGAAATGAAATATATACGAGTGTCCGTCTCTGTAATAATAATAATAATAATAATAATAATAATAATAATAATAATAATAATAATTCCGATGACTCAGTAGTACCGCGCATTATTATGTGTACACGCGCTAAATAAATCGCATTTGTTTTTCTTTTCAACGGAGATATTAAAACCAGTGCTCGGATCGGCGCGAATAGAAGAGTTATTTATTGTGGTGATTTCGAGCGATTTGTCAAATATTTTTTTTTCTTATCTCTTTCGAAATTCAAAATTTTTTATTTTCAACAGTGGAATGCGTAGTTGTCCATTTTTTTTTCGTTTTTTATTAAAACATTTCTTTTTCGCTTTTATCGTAAATCCACGAGATACGGCGCATTTCATTCGATAACGATTTTCATAAAAAAAAAAACGAAAAATAATTGCGCTTCACACGCGGGAAATAATTACGACGGCGCAGTCGTCGTACTCAGTACGTAAGTCGACAAATTTTCACACGAATTAACGGTGGCAATTTTATTTTTCTAAAAATATCTTTTTAAATTATCAAAAAGTTATAAGCGTTTTACGGGTAGGAATTTTGACCGTTTTATGTTTTACGTTTTTTTTTTTTTTTTTTTTTTTTGTATTCTCGCGGCGTTGTACGGTTATATATCGTTTACTTGCAGCGTAAGTGTCCTCTTGAGTAATGCGATTCGAAGGAAAAAAATGACGACCAGCAGCTGGATCTATTATAACGCCCTCGGGGTTATTTGCTAACGACTATTCAATCGTGCTTTAAACGCGACGTTTTTACACGGTGATGGATTACAAAATACTACAACGCAAGAACACGGACATTTTCAATCTCTAATATCTATAAAGAAGCTCTGTCGCCGTTATAATTTATTTCGTGCGTGAATGTGTACACAAGTTCGTAAAACGTTTTCAAACATTTTCTGTGTGTGTTTTTTTTTCGTTCCTCTCGCGATTTTCGTTTGCTCGCGTAACGTGTGTCTCCTCTCGGTCGTTCGACATTTCGACAACACTCTCCCACGGTATTTATACACGGACTCGCGTGCAAATATAATAGACGTGTCGTTGCTCTGCACAAGACATTCTCGTACGAATTTTTCGAGGGCTTAGGCGATATTGAACGGCCGGAGACTTGTCGCGGCGTAGGGACGAGTGAAAGAAAAAAAAAAAAGTAGAAAGACTGTTTCGGGAGATGACAAAAAAAAAAAAAGAAAAAAAAAAGAACCGAAATTCGGGATTGCGTTGCCGGCGTTTTGTACGTATTAGTTATATACGATTGCAGCAGGTGCGCACGACAACAGGTCCTCTAAACAAACGCGTAAATATATTAATTTTTTTCACACGCATTTTTCGGATATTTTGTACAGCAATGTCTGAATTGACGAGTAGCAGATGTTTTGAACGCGTGGTGCAATACGTGAATACATCGGTGTAACGTTTATAATAAAATTTCTATAAATCGAAACACGCCGCGTACGTATTATTATATAAAAATTTTATTAATAATAAATATATATATATAGAGAGAGATAGAGAGAATTTTCGGGCGTTATTCTTTGGGCCCGGTGAGGGAGGGAGAAAACATACAATTCGTTTTTTATTATTTCGTCGTCAGTGTCCGATGTTTTGATAACTTCGCTCGTATTCCCTCTAGACACACACATTCGTCGTCATTGACCGTGTCTCCAATGTAAATATTAAACAAAAAACACAAAACGTTACATACGCGTACAAAATTGCACCGCATATAATATAAACCGCCTCGTACATTTTTATTATTATTATTATTGTTATTAAATATAGTTATTATTACGTTGTTGTATACGCGTGTATACGTAATTTTACCAGCATTCGAGATTACACGTACTCGAAGAGATAAAAAAAGTACACACAATATAAAAAAAAAAAAAATTGTTTTTTAAAACGGGCTTTCGCTCATTACGGTCTGTGCCGTACATCCGAACGATTGTCTGTCTGTGTGTGTGTGTGTACACGCCTACCTATCATATCATATCTGGCAAATGGCTCGTCTCGGATTGGTAATTATATTATATTATATTTCTCTCCAAATTTTTTAACGTTTAATATATATTTATCTTAAACGTTTTCGTCTCGTAATTATTAACTCTCTCTCTTTTTTTTTAAACACTATTTTTGGCAAAATTATCGGTTTTTTTTTTAAAAAAAAAAAGAAATTGGATTCTGTTATAATCCGACACCGTCGTCGCAGTCCTCTCTACTCATCGATCGTTCGTATTGATTTGAATAATAATAATAATAATAATAACGCGGCGGTATTATTACTTTTTTTTTTTTTTTTTTGCGACACGAACCCGAGATCGGGGAATAATTCTGTGCAAAACCTGCAGCTGCTGCTGGTTCCGTCCCGTCGTACTTGCTCCTCAGCCATCTCATAATAATATTATTATGTAGGTGTGCGGCGATGCTGCGGTATAACAATGATTTCTATTCAATATTATTGTTTCGCGATCGTTATAATGCGTCGGCATAACGTATTTCATTATAATTACAGCGACGACTATACACTACTCCATCTACACACTGTATTCTTCTAATCTTATCTGAAACGCGATGGTGACGCGTTATTTCTGTGATTTACTACTGCCATACACGCGAATACCTGCGGAAATATTCTAACATACGTGGTGCACTACAGGCATGCGCGTAAAACCGAGCGCGGTCTTATTTAAATTCGATGTATATAAAAATATTTTTGTGTGTGTATGCAAACTGACTTGAAAATCACGAGTACACGTAGAAAAATATAATTAAACGCGATTTAAAAATAATAATAAAAAAAAACCGTGCGTGAATTTTACGCGTATACGAAAAGAAAAAAAATGTATTAAACGCGCAATTATAATCTTTGATAATAATTTATATCTACGCGACGACGACGACTGTATTATTATAAAATATCTTTTTATCGAACACCTCATAATACGTGTGTTATACGGGGAATATCGCGTGCCTACGTCGTAATATTATAATAACGTAATGCGATACGAACGAAATCTCTAATAACATTATCATTGTTACGCAGCGTAAACGACTTTAAAATATCAAATTAATATACGTATATTTATGTTCGTATACATATATTTTTTAATGATACGCGCGAATTTTCGTTTGCTCGACGACGACAACGATCTATCGCGGTATGCCCAACTCAACGTTTCTCTACGACTGGTAATTTCGTAACGACCCTGTAATTATTTCGCCGACAACGGGGTATTATAATATTTCGTGGTCGTCGTCCGATTGTAGAAGAAAACAAAAATAAAAAAAAACACACACACACACAAGATAAATCCGAAATATCAGAACGTGCGTTTAACTCAACGGATTCGCTCTATCATCCGGGGCGGTCCGCCGTGTACTGACGTCGGATTCGGCGGTGGCTTTTTGACAAGTGCGCCGTCCGAACTCTCTCGGCGTGTCCGAGTGACCGTAGTAGTCAGATCATCTCGTCATCTCCGTTCGGGGAAGAATCCTTGGCGCCGACGACTAGTTGTTTCTTCGATACTTTTGTAAAACGACAGAAGATACGCGTTTTTTTTTTTAGAATATGTTTGAATCCGTTTACGTGGCTCGCCGGTTTTTCGTAGGAAAAAAGTAAAAAAAAGTTTGTGTATTTGTCGCAGGACGCGTTGCGAAAGCGGAAAGAAGACGAGGACAGGGTCGCTCAACAAAACGAATTTCTCAACCGGTCATTGAGAGGATCGAAAAAACTTCGGGAACTGGAACACGAACCGCCGGAAACCGGTATCGTGAACGATGGGTTTTCGTCGGAACACGATAACGACGACGGTGGCGAAGACGACGATGACGGTGACGACGACGACGACGACGTCGAAGGCACTGGCACCGGCACCGAAGAACCTCAGGATCCGTACGAGCCGATTTACAGGGTTGTCGGTGAGTCGGCGAGCGCTAAAGAGTGGTTATCTTTTTTTGGGGGGGGGATTTTAGTGAGAGGGATGAAGTAACGTCAGGTTCTCGATGCCGGAGGGACGTTTACGGGGACACGCCAGCGGTGTAGATACGATCTTTTTCCCGGATGGGCATTTTCGAAAGAAAATTATTTATTATAAGCAATTTTTTGTTTTAATTAAGAAAATAATCCGTAAAACAAAGTCAACTCGGGTTACGTGTAAAAATTTCGTTATTATACACGGTTTTTATGAAGAGAGAGAGCACATTTTTCGATAGATATACATACTCCATTCGGTTTGAGAAAGACTGTCGGATTTTCTCGTACAGAATTGTGTCGCGTATAATCTACAATCGAGTAAAAATAAAAAAACCTGATATGTTTTTATCAATTATTTATGTATAATATATCGTTTGCATATTTCGTACCAGACACGGATCCAAGAATATTTTTTAATGTGCCCATAAGTATAACTTTAAAAATTAACAACGCAGCAAAATCTACATTATCAAATACAGAATCGTTTTTATTTCAATTATCAATGCATTGGTATATTGAAAAACGTTAAATCTTCTCGATTCATCACACGCGAACAGTTCGTAAAACCGAATTTTCATTAACTCCTCACATTTTTCTCTCTCATCCGATCGACAACACAGCTCTAGTAGTTTTCTGGTCGTGTAATCGTTTTCCGGCCGTACAGTCGATCCGTATAATTGTGGCTTTTCATTTCCGCCATTGTCGAAAAACTCCTTTCAGCTGTTAACACTCGAAATCGGAATGATTAAAATTCGTCAGCGCGCGTTTCTTCTTGATCGTTGTGGAAAAACGACGTTTCCCACGTTTTTAATATCATTAAGACGCGCGTATATTATTATTTCCATAGAGTTTGATTGTGAAACGAACGCGTTTTTCTCTAAATCACGTTGTGTAATTTTGTTTCTCCCCCTCCCCCTCCTCTCGAGAAAAAAATCCCTCGTAATTTTAAAACGTATAAACGTAAAAAAAAAAAAAAAAAAAAACTTATAATAAAAATCTTAGAACTCGGGCTTGTGAATCAAAATCACGGTTGTCGAAAATGTCGAGTAGGCCCTACTGATTTACGCGCTCACACGGCGTCGCAATATTCCGAACTCGTTCATAATTATCAAACTATATTCCGATAAACGCGCGTTGAAATTCGCCGTTTTACTTACTCGAGGCAGGAGGGCGGGTTTAGCGGGCAGCAGCAGCAGCACCCCTTACACTACGCCGTATCACAGACACCGGTGTGACTGACTGCATTGTGTTCCGGTCGGAAACCAGCACATAATGGAATGCTGATGATGTCGCTCAGGCATTCAGGTCACGTCATATAATACATACATATATATATACGTATGAGCACTACGCGCAGCCTGCACGAGCACGCCCCGTACAACAAACCTGTCACTTACACTCGTGACGATATTATTATTATTATTATTATTATTATTGTTGTTGTTGTAACGTGGCGTAAATATATTCGTATAATAATAATACGACCTAGCCCGGCTGCCCCCTCCCCAGTATATGTTAGTGGATCGAAACTTTTTTTCGTTTTGTTTCTCGTCCGTTAGTCTCGTTTGTGGTCCGCGTGAGAACCGGTGGTCGCGCAACAGAACGTTCCGATTTTTTATTTTATTATTATTATTATTATTGTTATTCGTTTCGTGTTGAACGCAGGATACGGCGAACTCATAGCTGCGCTCCAAAGGATACACTTGCAGTTGAAAAAGAACGGCATCTATATCGGCAATAAGTCCGATCCGGACGTCACCGTGATCCAATGTCTGTTACTGAACCCGGAGTTCGTGCGCGTGTTGTCCGTGCACAACAAGGTACAACAGTTGTGGCCTCCTACCACGACCAAGAGGCCGGTGACTTTAGAAGCGCAAAACTTGGTCCGAGACGTGAGTAGTCCCCGGTTGTTGTTGTTGTTTTTTCTTTTGGAATCGCTCGTGCGGTTTATTTTAATAATGATTACGAATTACACGGGGCGCGTGTCACAGTGTCTGGAAAGCATACAGAACAGCGCCTTGTCCGAAGCGTCGGAGCTCGCCAAACTGTTGTCCCAGTACGAGATCGAAGGCGTGCTCTGGGCACACGACACTATAGCTCAGGACGTGTTGCCGCAGGACGAGGAGTCCGTAGCCGCCGAAGTGACGGTCAACACGGTGCCCACGGCCAACGATTCTTCGATGTACAACGCGGAACAACACCCGCCCAATATCACTATTATTAACATCGAGAAAACCAATGAACCGTTGGTACGTATTATTATTATTATTATTATTGCAAAACGGGCGATGAAAAAAGAAAAGAAAAAAAATGAGAGAATTTTTTTTTTTTTTTTTTGTTCTCTCCTTATATCTCGATCAACGCGTTTTCGTGTACAGGGCGCTACTGTGCGGAACGACGGCGACGCGGTGATCATCGGTCGGATAGTGAGAGGCGGTGCTGCCGAGAAGAGCGGACTCCTCCACGAGGGCGATGAAGTGTTGGAGGTGAACGGCGTGGAAATGCGCGGCAAATCCATAAACGATGTCTGTGATATCTTGTCGGTGATGACCGGACCTCTGACGTTCATAATCGTACCGAGTGCTAATCGGATTTCGTACCAGAACTCGAACGGGAATCGCGACAATTTCATTGTAAGTGGTGTGATCGTGTAATAATATTACTTTACCCGGTGCACGAGTTTAACTCCGATTTATTCTAACCAAAATAGCGATTTTGAATTCGTCGGTTCGTTATCCGTCTCGCTTGATTCCATTTAATTAATTTAACATTGAACGTATACGTCGTAATTTATTAAATGCTTACCGACGTTAATGTGCCTACGCGGCGGTGTGTTGTCATTGTTTTTATTAATTGCAGATGCATATGAAAGCGCACTTCGATTATGATCCCGAAGACGACGGATACATTCCGTGCCGGGAGTTGGGAATTAGTTTTCAAAAGGGTGACATTTTACACGTAATATCTCAAGAAGACGCCAACTGGTGGCAGGCGTTCAGAGAGGGCGAAGAAGATCAAACGTTGGCCGGCCTTATACCGAGCAAATCGTTCCAACATCAGCGCGAAGCCCTCAAACAGACTATAACCGGCGACAAGCCCGGAAAAGACAAACCCAAAAAACAAAACACGTTCCTCTGTGGCAAAAAGAACCTGAAGAAACGGAAAAAAAAGTCGCTGTATCAAGACGGAGGCTATCCTATTTACTCGTCTAACTCCGATGGTGAATTTCAACTATAAGAGTTTATATTCACTCTACCGGGTCTCCCGTAATTTATAATAACAATTGTTTTTTTTTTTTAGAATACGAAGCCGAAGAAATACTGACGTACGAAGAAGTGGCCTTGTACTACCCACGAGCAAATCACAAAAGGCCAATTGTTTTGATCGGACCACCTAACATCGGCCGACACGAACTCAGACAAAGATTGATGGAAGATCGCGACAGGTTTGCGGCTGCCATTCCACGTGAGTGACATTTACGTTATATTATTGTCGCACGCATAAGTGTTATTATTTTTTTTTTTTTACAGATACTAGTCGAGCGAAAAAAGACGGTGAAATCGATGGGCAAGATTATCATTTCATCACAAGGGTTCAGTTTGAATCGGACATTTTGTCAAGGAAGTTTGTCGAACACGGAGAATACGAAAAGGCCTACTATGGTAATATCTACAACCTTTATAGCTCAGGGATTTTTGTGAGAAATCCCAAAGACTCCCAAAAGGAATCCTGGGAGTTTCTTCATAAACTCCTTATGTCCACGTTTTAAATCTCTCATTAGGAGTAACTCAGGAATACGCGCCAGTAGGATTCGTCGAAGACTTTTTTTAGGACTCATTTAATGCTCCTAATAAGACTCATTCAATATTTTTATTAATAAGACTCATTTAATACTTCAAATAGTAATAAGTGGCCAGTATAAGTCGTAAGCCTTATGCCGAATAACTAAGTACAGTAATCTGAAATTATTTACTAAATAATTAAATATTAAAATAACATTCAGTAGAGTAAACAGTATTCTATAGCATTTTCTAGCTGTCCTAAAAACTATTATATACTATAAAATATACGTATTGAATGTATAGCTAAACTTAAATCCAGTACTTGGAAAATATTATGTACCGATGGTCAATATTTCAAATATCCGAGTATAATACGAGTGTTATCTGTAAATTAAAATTACATTCTAAATGTTTCAACAATAAAATAATATTACAACAGTTACATTGATAATAACATTATCTTCTGATCGATAAACTCAATGCCTCACAAATTGCTCTAAGAGACCCCTAATATAGAATTATTCTCAAAAGTTCCCAATAAAAGTCCCAATCACATTTTTTAGGATTCCTAAATTAGGACTATTATATAGTAGAGTGTTGGGGTACTTCTGGTATTTTCCTGGGACTCCTAATGCTACGAAAGAATAAACATCTGATTTAGTATAATAAGATTTGAATAACATCTTCCCATGTTAGTGTAGGCTTACCAAGCGATCTTTTTCTTATAGAGACTTCTTCAATAACCCGCTTAACTAACACTCCCTGTTTGCGCCACGCATAACCTAGTAATTTATTATTATTATTATTATTATTATTATTATATATTCTAGGCACATCTCTGGACGCTATTAGGTCCGTGGTCAACTACAGTAAGATATGTGTGCTAAACCTACATCCACAATCCTTGAAAATTCTCAGGAGTTCGGATTTAAAGCCGTTCGTCGTGTTCGTGGCCCCGCCGTCCTTAGAGAAACTACGTCAAAAGAGACTGAAGAACGGCGAACCTTACAAAGTATTACGTCGTTGTGTAACACATAATATTATACTGTTATACTGTATGTATAAATATCTACATATTTTCTGACGGTCGTGTTTGTCTAGGAGGAAGAACTGAAAGAGATCATCGAGAAAGCGAGAGAAATGGAAGACAAGTTTGGCCATTACTTCGACATGATCATCATCAATAACGATACGGAGAGAGCATATCATCAGTTATTGAACGAGATCAACAGTTTGGAAAGGGAACCGCAATGGGTGCCGGCTACTTGGGTAAAAACCGCTTCATAGCGGTTGGCGATATTATAATTAAATAGTTATTAATATATTATTATGTAATTTGTTATATTATTGTAAAAAAAAAAAAATAATAAAGAAAATAAGTTCACACGATGACTGATGGACATAAAAAATAAAATAAAAACATTTATAAACAACAACGGTGCTTACCGACATATTTCAATCGATTGTGTAGAATTAAACATTCGGTAATAGGCATATATTTAATGTAATAACACGGGGAAGAATTTATTGTACTCGTACGAGATTGGTAATAATATGTGTTTACGCATTTGTACAGATAAAAAGAAAAAAGAAGAGAAAGGAAAACAAATAATAAATGAAAACGAAAAGAAAGTAATGTGATATAATTAATCTTATAGTAGTACAGTGTTATATGTAAATGATGACAAATGAATAGCCATCGATTTTGCCATTTTAGTATGTAAAACTCCTAAACGAACGTTTTCCATTATGTATTTCTTCCCCACCCGTTATACATATTATATAAAATTTTATTGTGAAAAGTATTGAGTATGCAAATATAATTTAATATTAATGTAATATGTATTCGGAGACTTCTCGTGAATTTTTATAAAACGACTGAGCCCCCACTCTTGTACGGTCCCTTTATGTGTTTAAGTAACTAACCCACCCACCAACAACCGCTCCGACAATACCATGTCCAAACGATTTGTTGTGTCAGTACACTTGTTCAATTATTATATCTTTGTGATTTTATTTTTGTTTTTTGTGTATACGAGGTGTATACAAAAGAAAAGAAAAAATAAAATAAAATAATAATAATTATAAAAAAAACCATGTGATCATTAATAATAATAATAATAATATTATTAATATAAATATAATATTATCGCGTCATTATTATAAAATAATATATTATTATACCATTCTTTATAGTAGGTATGCCCGCGAATAATTCGAAATTATAATATATATATATATATAAATATATATTTTTTATTTATTCAATTAATAATTTGTTGAAAGATAATATTTTAACAAAACCATACAGTGTTGTAATACCTATGCAGTCGATTAGTGAACGAGTAGACAATGGGTATTTTAGGATATTTAAATAACGATTTTTAAATCCTGAATTTAAGCGCTTTAGGCGTGTGTAGACTACTCGGACGGGTATTATATTATTGTGTATTTTTTAATATTGACGAATAATAGGAATTCTTTTTTTCTTGTCTCCAACTATTCTTTACTTGTATTTACATATATATGTTGTTTGAACGGGGAGCACAAGATAATATTATAATACCTGTTTTATTTTTTATTTTTTTAGTATTATTATTTGTACAAAATTTAACTCGCCCCCTCCATTATTTTGTTTATTAATTATTTTGTTGTTTTTTTTTTTTAATTATCGATTTAAAAGTATACATATACAATATACTTAAATCAACATAAATATAAATTAATTGTATATTATTTATTATTTGTATACACAATTATTTTTATTACCTATTATTATCATTATCATTATATTATTATTATTATTATTATTATTATTTTAGAATCTATTAATAAATTCAGCTCAATATTAGATATTGTCTTTTAATGAGAATTATAGTATATATAAATATTCAGAACTGTTTCGTCTTTGAAAATGACTAACTTTTCCTTCTCCATTAACTGTATCATAATTATATTTGTAAAATATTAATATATATATATATATATGTATATGTATATGCGAATGAAACTCCTATTATGAATTGATTAAAAAAAAAAAAATCAAATGATAAATATTAATATATTTATGTAATAATTTATTATTAGTTCATGCAAAATTATGTTAAAAAAAGAAAAAAGTTAAAATACAATATGTTGGATTATAGTCTGATACGTTACATATTTTTGTATAATTGTGTTGTATGATGGGGTTTAGATGTTTATGTGTGTGTGTGTGTGTGTTTCATTTAAAATAATTAGGTTTTTATTCTTGAATTCTTTAAATGAAAAATACAATTTAAAATATATTTTCTTTTAGTTAAAGGTCAATACACATTTTTACTTATGTATAATAATAAAAAATATTGTAATTTATTAAATTATATTATAAATATTGTGCATCGATCAATCAAAGTTAACTATTTTATAACTATTTGGATTTGACATTTAATGTATTAATGTAATTTGTACAACGTGTATCGATAGAGAAATTTATGTGACTTTCACTTTCGAATAACTAGCTAGGTACAAGATTAGGCACCCACCTAATCGTTTATAATGACTTGTGTGAATTTGTACGATATAAATGTTACTACATTTATACCGAAAGTATCTAGTGATATTAATCCATTAATTTAATAAGATAATAATAAAAAAGAAATCCTTAATTTGAAACTCATATAAATAATACTGATTTACATAATATGTTTTTAATTTTCAATGATTATAATAGATTGCTATTAGACCTTATAAATTATTAGATTTTTTTTTTTTTTTCACAAAATGATAAAGAAACTGAGAACGCGTAATGGGTGTAAATCCTTTAATCCTAAAGAATTGGAGTGGATTTTAAATTAATTTAAAGAGAACTTTTAATCATTGTGAATAACGCTGATATCAATAGATATAAAGTACATTGAGTCTGAAGTCCTTAAGTAAAATTGGTTAAGTCCAGTGATGGATGTATAAATGGCTCCAAAAGAGACACTTCGAGGAAATTAAAATTTTTTGATTTTGAAACTCTTAACTTGTTATTATGTTATTATTTTGTTACTTTATATTTTGAAAAAAAACCAATGACAACAACTCCCTCTCACCGATTGACCACATAACTTTCATTATTAATCGACAAACAAATTTTTTTTATTAAAATAATATATATATATTTAAAAATACTTCCCGTGTCCATATATTATATAATTATACGAATGATCAAAGTCATTAATCCAGTTTTAAAATATTATTTATTTCACTTCCATATATCGTTTATAACCAATTCGACACATGTTGGCATTGATAAATTGAACAGAAGGTCTAAAACAACTAATATTACGGTCAGAAGTTAGAGTACTCTTCGTTAGGATGTAAACAATTTTTGTTTTTTTTTTAAATATTTTTTTGTTTGTACGATAAATAATTACAAAAACATAAAGGCGTAAAAGTGACACAAGTGACGAAAGTTACATTTAGAAAAATTAGACGAAGGAAATATATGTAGAAAAAAACTTCATTAAATAATAAATTCGATTACCGATAAACGCATTCATTCGATATATATTTACTTTTTTCAATTTTTTTTTTGAAGAAATCAAATTTTTTTTTTTCAAACAAAAATTTGACGGCTTTCATGTCGTCAATACATTATACTATCATTGAGTTATCATCGATTTGAATCTGTAGGCGTTTGTAACTGTTTCTAACCCGCAATTATTCAAAACGTTTTCTCGTTAAAAACAAATAAAATATTGTAATTTACGAAATGTTCGTACCTTATTGTGTATTCGACATCGAATACAATAATATTAAGATGAACAAAAACAATGACTATCTATATTATTATTATTATTTTTTTTTTTAAACATTATTTATACTTAATTAACGCACAAGTTTAACAAACGACCTCAGAATTGAGGTCGACGATTTGACTAAATATAAGACTTATAATTTTACAATTACTATAATTCTATATATTGTTTTATGTCATTTCTTATTATTATTAATAAGAACGTGCGATTATCGTTCGTTTTTGCCACAATAATTGTTAATATAACATAATATTATGTTTTATATTTAACTATACAATGGCGTATTTAGATGTTAAGGGGCCGGAATGCAGCAGATTTTTCTGGTCATCTAATTCAACGCGTAAACTTATGACACATGAATATCAAATAAAATAAATATAAGACTTTAAGAGGTTATTATAATTATTATTTTAATAAAATATTTATATTTTTATAGTTTAACAAGTTAATGATGTCGTAATTACACTCGGGCTACGTATAATTGTGAAAAAAAAAATGTAATTACGCTATAAAATTGTCTACGAACAGAGAACGGGCGGTGATGGTAATCTAGCAGGGACGTGACTGGATTTTCTCTACCCATAGACATCCCCAATCGATTTTCAACAAAACATATTGCGTATGGTTAGAGCGATTATATTATAATCGTTGCTTTGACAGAGACCGATTAACCGGAGTAAGTCGAGTAATAATAATCGCGAGAATCGTTCGAGAATGCCGACGAGCCACAAAAGGCATTTTTAAGAGAAAAAAAAAATAGTTTGGTTTTGACTCCTACAAATATCTCTTTTTATTTAAGTACATTAAAAAAAAAAAGTGTGATTCAATTATTTTCCCGCATAAAATATCTAATAACGATTTTAATCTCATTATACCGATTGAAATAGGACTTGGGATATGTTTTGTTTTTTTAATTTAGACATTTTCGAATTTTTAAATTTTAGGATTACGCTAGTGAAAATGATATTTGAACCTTGCTTGGTACGTTTTCTTGGAAAACATTTCATTGGCTTTTCAATGGAATTTTCAAAATTGACCAATAGTTCAGGAGATATGGTCAGTTGAAGGAGAAAAATTTTCAAAAAAAAAAAAAAAACAAACACAAAAATGTCGATCTTATACTTGACAATCGGACCGTAGTGCAAAGGAACTTTTCTTTTTGTAGTATTTGGGGATATGGCATTATAAACACCTGAAACTATCATATTTATACTACAGTTTAACAGAGGGTCTAATGAACCAAAAAAGTCTGAGAGCTCCTGCTGTAATATTATGAAACAATTATATTTACACTCGTAAAAATCATATATATATATATTATTATAAAAGATTAATTGGACGTTTCGCTGAAATTGAAGATTTATCTGTAGGAAATCAAATCGTTGTAGAAGAAGAAAAGAAAACGTCTTGTTACCGATAACATTTTCTATATTGAAACAACAATTTTCAAGGACAAAATACATATATATATATATATACTTTTTTCGAGTTCACTTTCGATTATACTTGAAAAATCTACTCATAAAAATCGTATAGGCGTATTTCATATACCGTTAAGTAAATAATTTCAATGTTTCGCATAATATTTTCATTGTCTCACACACGCGATATTATTACTATATAATAATAATAATAATATGTATAAGGTAAGCATATAAAGTATACGATTACGTGTAATTAAACGAATCCGGTCGCCATCATATAGAGGTACGTTTTTAATAAGACAATATTGTAATATACTCTTCGTGGTAAACTGTAATATCGACAATATGCGACGGTTGATGATTTTTTATTATTATTATTATTGAAACTAGGTCCAAGGAATACAATATATACGAGTACACCTATAATAAGTAATAACGGTTAAGTAATTCAAGGACATACACACATACACATATATATATATCAACTATATACGACGTGTGAGTATAATAATGTAATTGCTATTTGAAATTTTTTATTTACTAATTAGAAGAAAAAAAAATCCTTGTCTTAAAAAGAAATGAAATAATGCAATTCGCGCGTTAACACCGTCGAATAACCTTCCTGCCGCCGCCAGCATCCGCGGGCAAGATATCCTCCAGTGATTTTCAGCCGTCGTACGAAAAATCTTAATTTCTCAAATATTATGAAATTGATTGTTATTCGCGTATGTAAAATAATCCGTTTCCTTTCCGAAACCCGTTGTTCTATTCGTCGTCATTATAATGGTCCCGCGCAATAATTTTGAAACGTGACGAATTCCGTTCATTTTTGCAATTTCACCGCGATTTTTATGTCTCGAAAGAAAAAGAAAATATATCATATTTTCCGATAAATAATCTGTCGTCACTTTGTTAATCACATCGATATTACTCTTATATACTCGTATATATGCGGTAATTCTCGTATAGCGCATAGTTAACGACATTTTCACGAAACGTTTTTAATTTAGTTTTTGTCCGTCAATGTGTTTAAAATATCGTAAAACGTTTTCGTTTTCGTCAAACGTTTTACAGAGAATTTTGGAGAATTCGGTTTTTTTTTCGTTTTTTTTTTTAAACGTTTTTTTCCCATAATTTTTTTAAAAAAAAAAACCTAATACAGAACATATCTACTATAAACAAATATCCACTCGAGAAAATCGATACTTAGACTGATTTTTTCTTTTTTTTTTTTTATCAGAATACATTACTCAATTGTTGTTATTCGCTCCTTCTCAAGTGATTATGTATATTAATATAGCGTCACAACGAGAACGTGTGCATTTATTACTATTAAACGTTCTAAGGCTTTTTTACAGGAAATACATAAGAATTCGTTGTATAACACAAAGAGTTATAGAGAACGTAATGATAATAATAATAAAAAAAATATTAGAATTACAAAAAACCGCGTAGAAACTATTATTGGAATTGTTGAAAATCAAAACACAGTTAATATCATATTATACAGCTTCCGTCGTAGCACGGTGCACTACCAAACTGGTTAACTTATTATCGACTTACAATAACGTCGAACAATAAGCAGTTGCCAACAGTGTGTTTTCCGTTTTAAATCGTATTCAAAGTTATCCATGATAACATATATACTTGTAATATTGTGATATTTATCGATTTCGTTAATTTATTATTTGAGACTTTCAATCTTTTCTATCGATTCAAATCAATTTATATATGCGTTAGCGATCCAAAAAAAAAATAATTGGTTGACGACCGACCCCCGGGTTGAAAAACACTGGTCAATAACCAATATTTGTTTAATAATAATAATAATAATAATAATAATAATAATAATAATAATAATAATAATAATAATAATAACAATAATAATAATAATAATAATAATAATAATAATAATAATAATAATAATAATAATAATAATAATAATAATAATAATAATAATAATAATAATAATAATAATAATAATAATAATAATAATAATAATAATAATAATAACAATAATAATAATAATAATAATAATAATAATAATAATAATAATAATAATAATAATAATAATAATAATAATAATAATAACAATAATAATAATAATAATAATAATATTAAACGATACAACGCGAGTATACGTACTTAGTGGAGGTCGTTGACGACGAGTCCGATTCCCTTAACGATTCGAAAACAAATCCGTCATCATATTTTCGTCTGTTTGTACATACACGCGTTTATTCCATTCGTACTCGATTGGCCTGGAAGACACATAATAATAACATATCCGACTCGACGGATCACCTCGGGCTGTTCGGGCACTGAGTCGTACGACGCGTTCTACACGCTATTAAACCAGTGACTCGTGTAAAATAATACGTTAAAATAGACTTTAAGCGCTTGAAACACGGAATGGACAAATTTTTATTTTTAATTCGATTGCGCAACGGGGAAATATTTCCGCGCGCTAAGTACTTGCACGCGAGAAAAATATCGTTTTCATTAGTTTGGTTCGAAATACAGTTGTTGTGAGACCAACAAGTTTAATTACGTTGTCGTTCGTCCCGCAATGTAAATATAAGTACCTAAAATACGTATCTATTCAAGGATTTCTTATATATATTATTGTGTCAACCAAATGAGTTGAAAACGTTTACTTTTATGTGTGTAATATAGTACGCGTCGTTCGTACGTAAATTTCTAATCGTCGTTTACGTCATTCGAATTCGATAACAGTGAAAATAACCCAATAAAACGTATCGGTGATGCTGATGATGGAGCGCACGTGGATTAAGTATTCTAATGCGTGTGCAACGACAGACCGTATGTCGGACAGATTTTCCAAAAGACGTCCGATCATAGGACATATTAAAAAAAAATAAATAAAAATAAATCGCACGTCCGTCGTGTTGTATTGTAGTAAAATTGTACTCGGCGTTTTTTTATCTTTTATACTCTTTTTACTATTATCATCTCTCGATTTCTGCAATTTTGATGACTCGAAATTATACGTGATTATATTTTGGAAAATTACGTAGACCGGACGTGTTTCATTTCTTTTTTTTTTTATTTTAAAACGTTTTTGTTACGAAAGAGTATATTATTAATTTTCTTATTTTTAAAATGTAAAAATAGTAAAAAAACAAATAAATAAATAAAATCCTCCGAAAGAATATGTTTAGTATACGTTTCTGTATTTATTACTACGTTTTTAAGAGAACTGGCATCATAATATGGCCTAAATGCGTTTGAAAACATTTAACTCAATACATTTTTTTTTTTTTTTTTTTTTGTAAATTCATTGCAAAATACTTTTAATACGTTTTTTTTTTAAGGGATTTAATTCAGATTTTGTTGTATTTAACGCAGTTTTCTCTTATGGATTATTTTGGAATTTTAAACGCATTTTATTAGTACATATTTTTTTTCTATGACGCTTACTTACATCTATATAATAGAAATATTTATATTTTATATTTATACGTTTTTCTCGTGAACGTTTTAATTACTATTTTTAAATTAATTCATTTCACGATGCTATTATTTTTCGTTTTATTATTATTATTATATATATATATTAGCTAATGATTTACGAGTAGATCGAAATCAGACTGTGAATTTACATTAATTGCTTTTTTTAATAAATGTCAACCAATTCTTATTTATAATTTTTTTTATTATTATTAAAAAATATACGCGATAATATATTATATATATATTAGTGTATTGATTGACCAATTTTGTTTATAGATTTAAAAAAAAAGAATATATGTGTATATAGGTATGCAATAGTGTGTCACAATAATAATAATAATAATAATAATAATAATAATCCCCTGTTGATATTGCGTCCGTCTAACACGCATAAGTATATGCTAGAGAAATATAGCGTTTGAAATTTGTAATTTCAACGAAATCGTTGGCGTACACCGCTACCGCACACATCGGAACTACGCAACGCGTTTCTTTAGTTTTATTTAAAATATGATTGTTTTACTACGAATTAATAGTTAATACTGTGTGTGTGTGTGTTCGTTTTAAAAATAATTATGAAAACCGATGGTGACTTTCACGAATCGTTCTGTATATTATACAGTCTCGGTGTCAATAAATAAAATGTATATATTTATTTATTTTCTAACGCGGTTCATAATAACACGCGCGTGTCCGAGACCGGTTTGTTAACAAAATATATGTAATAAAATCATAGCGCATAACCGACGACCGAGACAATTTTCAAACAAATTGTATGGGAATAACTATTAAAAACAATATTATTCGAACCATAATCGCATTGGAAATAGATGTGCATAATATCCATCGGCGTTTTTCCTATTGTTTCAGTGAAATTATTATTATATTATTTTATTATAAAACGTAAATTTGTTGTCTACATCCGACGCGACGTATGATATAATATTATCGCGAATACGATTCGTAGGAAAACAATTTCATTTCATAAATTTATATATAATCTGAGTATGAGAGCAACTAAGTAGGGATGTAGAAATAGTGTTTAGTATTCTTAGATTTTCAATAAAAAGTAGTGTACGTAGGGAGTAATTGAAAACAAAAAAAAAAAACACGCTTTGTTTGGAAATTAAGCGACGCTTTTTATAGAATAAATTACGTATAAAAATCTAAAAAGTAGACGATTTGAGTATTTACACAAGATGAATGTAATTTTCGCCCTGATGAAATTTCAAGGCTGGTCCGACATTAACATTGTAAAGCCACACGATTCCACAAAACGTCTTTTGGAAAACAACCGAAACGTGTTATTTTCGAAACCCGAAAACCCGAGCTCGTTAAACGCGCTTTTCATCGTCCTGTACAGGAGTTAAATGTCACCTGTATGACGATAGTCTCGAAAAGTTCAAGAAACTAACTAACACAGTCGTTTAGCTAGCATATTCAGTACCTATCCGTCTAGCACTCGACTCGTGATATCCTGGGCGATTAATTCGTGAAATTTCAGGACACTGCAGCAGTATGTGTGTCCGTAATGTTAAATGTCCGTAAAATTAAAATTGTTTATTCAAAACACTGAAATTAAAAACGAAGAAAGGACTCTAACGTTTTACTACACCGCCCATCGAGTTATGAACATTTTGCAATACTTTTTTATCGTGACGTTTATACATCTACGTGTTTATGCGACTGTTATAAAAATCATTCAATACGTTAAATATATATATATATATTTTTTTATATATACGTGTTTTATTGTTATTTGAAGGATTTGCCTAACAGGGTTTTGTCGCGCGCGCGTCTGTATATTTATATACATATTCATATAAAATTTAGGATTTAATAGTTTTGATGATGTTATAATAATCGAAATACGTTTTAGACTGCAAGTACAACGATTTCGATTTTCAAAGCAAGGCTTATATATATATATAATATTAGGCTATATTATATAAGTAATTATACTCGAATATATTTTTGTTACCAAAAAGTAATGATCTACGAATTATCATTATATAATTCAGTTATATTATAAAGATAACTTATTTTCACTTCATTGTTCGTTGCTTTGTTATGTTACAGTTGAATAATTGAATAACGCGTAAGGCGGGTGAGCGAAAATTCGTTGGTTTGGTATTCGTAAACGGGAACGAAAAGATCTACATTGCTTTAAGAATAAGCGGTTAGATTAAGTTAGGTTAGGTGGACTCCTATTTCTTTTTTTTCATTTTTAAATCTCGTAATTTGAGAATTAAAGACATTTGAAAAAAACAGTTCTGTTCGCGCAATATAGATAATATTGGAATTTTATTTTCTACGTAAAAACGGTGTCCTAATCACAACACTCTTTTCCCCGTGAAACGGTTTAACCGTTGCGCGTTACAATTTTCGAACATTTTTCCGTATTCTCGCGTTCTTCTGCAGCACGTCTTCTCGTTTGAGCCCGTCCTCTTGAAGAAAATCCTCTTATATATATATATTTTTTTTTTTTTTATTATAAGAAAATAAGACGAAATTCCGCGTTTAAAAAATGAGTCAGTGCATTATGAGTGCAAAACTTTTTTTTTTTTGTGAGCAGTGGAGTGTGCCCCGGACCATATTTTTTGCGTACAATTTCTAAAGCCCCCTCTCCCTCGATCGAGAGCTACGAAATACGGCCACCACTGGTTTAAATCGGGCAATTAACGTAAATTATATTATTATTATTAATGCGTAAGGTTTTCGGCGCTGTTTTCCTACAGCCACAGGGCACGTAAGCGAACAGAGACCATCGCCGCCGTTTGCACAGAAATGACGGGTCGGCGGCGCTGTGACCGACGACGAGGATATCATATTGAGAGAATTTATTATAATAAGAATATCGCCGAAACAAGAGCCCCGTTCACTTTCACTGTACAAAAACGTTATACGCGACGGAGTCGTCGTCGTCTTGTCGGGCCGAACCGCGCAACAGTCAGTACACCGGCGGTTGGTGGTCACGTGCGCGCGCCACTCTCGTCACCTGCGAAAAAACACTGTCTACTATACTGGCAGCGGCGAATCGAATCGCGGACACGCGCGTGGCCACTACTACGCCTGTTCTGTTTTCCATCGAACACACGCGCATAACGACGGTTTTCACGTGAGTTATATTATTTAAAAAAAAAAAAAAAAGAATTTTTTTTCATACACGGTTTTATCTTTAATTTCTCGGTGTTACACTCCGAGAACCGAGACAAATACGATATTTTTTTTATAACCGTACAGCAAGGCTGGGCGTCAACGGATTCAAACGTTAAAATTAAATCGATTTAACGCGTTATTTTATTTGTTCAAATTAACTTTCAGCGCGAAAAGACACTTTTTTTTTTTCAAAAAAAATTTAACGCGTTTACTTCACGTCGACGTATTACAAAATATCCACGTTAAATGCTATAACACGCATCCAGATTGATATTAGCGTTTTTATTTTATGTACATAAGGTTATAAAGTACGATATATTTTAGTGCCTTGGAAGCTTTCTCATTTTTTTTTTTCTTATTAACCGCAGGAAAATTTATATATATATATACGATATAATTTATACGATTATCTCCTATTCTATAAAGAAAAGAAAAAATACAATTCCGAACATAACGCAATGCGCCTCACCGATACTATGCCGTGTACGTTCTAAAACTAAAGTGTACAACAAACTCCAATAGCCACATTTATTATTATAAACCAATACTACGATATCACATAATATACGTAGTTTCTCGCATTCGCGCATTACGTAAATAACGAGAATAATTAAAAACACGGTCAGTTTTAACTTTTAAATAATTTACAATCGACAACTGACTTTTTCTACCAAATGTGTTGAATGACACGCATAACGTGTAGTACACCGCAAAATATTATTATATCGATATGCGTGTCGAAAAATAGACAGGAAGAAAATTAATACGTCGAAAAAAAAACAGCGCTTGCGGTTTTTTTTTTTGCATTCTATTCCAGAAATAAAAAACAAATTAATAATAATAATAGGTACACTATAAAATAACGCGTTTATAATTTTACGATACACGTTTTGTTTACTAATTGAATGGAAGGAGTACGTCGTTTAAACATTTTGCGTTTTGTTTTAAAATACGTTTTCGACCGTTTTCCAGCCCACGTGACATTGAATCTCCAAAAGAGATTCAAACAATCGTATTTTATACGCATTTGTTATCGACCTAATGCTCGCGTATTTTTATTTTTTTTTTTGTTTTAACTTCTTTAAACGTTTTTTTTTTTTTAGTGAAAACGTGTGTGTGTGTTTTTCGTTTTAATAGTTTCCGGAAAATATTATTATAATATAAACGGTTAAATATACGTTTAATGAACAGGCAATGAACATTTAACGAACAGATCGTTATCGAACCTCGCGTTTTCTAATATATTGATATGTTATTTGCTTAAGGATATTATATCATATATATATATATATATCAATTTTAAAAATGTAAAAATTAAAATATATTCATTTGCTATATTGCGTGAGACAAAACAAAAAAATCGTTTTTTTTTTTAATTAATTAAATTTGTCGCGCAAACGTTGTGACGGAAAATAATCACACGTTTGTATGTAAAGTGAAAATAAAAAAGAAAAACACAGTTATATAAGACATAATAGTGAAAAGTTGTGTGTAGAAGAGAATACTCTATAAGTACATCGTAGAAAAATGTTTATTACGCATTATTAGTATATACTTTTCTCAATTAGATTACATAGAAATGTAATTAAACTTCTATCAGATCGATTTTTTTTTTATTATATTTCTCGTCACTGCACTACTACATCTATACATCTATACGTCGTTATGATTTTTTTCTTTTACTTTCGTTTTAATGTATATATATATATATACGTTTATAATTAATGTACTAATAGATAATTTTATTGTTTATAATTATTCGACTCTTAATATTCTATAATTGTAATTATATAAGCGGGGAAAAAAACAAAAAACGTATCGAAGAATTTCTATTTGAATTTCACATTCTGTTCGGTTGAACAAGAAGGGGATTGAAAGCGGGCATTTTCTCTCTTCGTCTTACACACACGAAACATAGAAAAATAGACGTTTCTTACTTCCAACGTACCCATTGATTTAGTAGTGGTGTGATAAGAAATTTGAAAACAGATTTGAATTCGTCGTGAATTTTACTATAAAACGACTTTCCCACTTTTTTCAATTTTTTTTTCATCTCGAAACCTTTAAAAGTTTATTATTGGACAATTTTTTTTTATTTTAAAATTGTTCAATTAATTTTTTAAGAATTTATGAGAAAAAAATTAAAAACGCGGGAAAATCGATTTCAAGTAGACTTCACGAAGAATTCAAATCTGTTTTCAAATTTCTTTTCGCATCGCTAGATCAATCGGTACGTTGGAAGTAGGAAACGTCTATTTTGCTATGTTTCGTGTGTATAAGACGAAAATGTCCGCTTTCAGTTCCCTTAACAAATTTCTGTTCAATCGTGACGGACGAGAGGGGAATATCGTATTTAATATTTTTCCCGACGAAAGAACACAACGTTAATATATATATATATATGAGTATTTTCTCTTGAACGCTAGTAGATTTTTAATTTATTGGGAATTTATATGTATAATTTATATAAATTTATATGTGGGGGAAAAAACAAACAAAAACGGTCTTGTGAGTATATATAAACATGGTAACGTTTTAACGCAAAATCTGTACAACAACACGAACGGTGGGCAATGTAATTAATCGTTTTAAAGAGGCGCGTATATTTTAATACAATAATACAAAATATCGTTTTCAGAATATTTCAAGAATAGTATATTTCAAATCGTTCGAGGACGTTTGAAATTCTCACTACGGATTTATTTATTTGTTTTTAACTGTCCATAGACATTTTTTTTTTGTAATAATGTGTGTGCGTGTGTGTGATCATCTTCATATTATATACTCAGGTATTACCTATTATACATTATCGGTGCACGATTATTGAATTATCGATTATTTAATCGATTATTCAATTCATCGTTATGATAGACCTATTGAAGTAGTTCAAATATAATTACAACGCGCTTATTTCGGCCGTGTCATTTTTATATAATAATATAATAACGTCAAACAATATTAAGTATATTTTAACGGGCGTTGCGTAATTTGTGCGACTTCAAAGCGTAAATTTCATTTATGCGATACAGCGAGATTTTCGTGCGTTAATAATATTATCGGGAATTTCTCGTAAAACGAATTTTGAAATATTTCTCGATGAAACGAAAAGTTAAAAAAGTGTTTAAAATGAGAACAATCGAGACGCTGTATTTGTGTACGAGAAAAACCGCCGGCGCTCGATTATTTTCATTACGTTTTTCTTTTCTTTTTTTAACTAAAACGCTTTACGATACGATTTAAAATTCGCTCGGCCGTATCCACAGTACGATACGAAACGTTTTGTCGATTGGGTTTTCGTTGATTATTTCCAAGCGGTGTTCCATATTTCGCGCACGCTAATTTTATAGTGTTTTAGCGAGTGGGCGAGATTTGAAAACGAAATGATTGAAATTATAAAAAAATTAGCAGCAAACTTTGATCGAACCTCCTCCGGTCCGTTTATCGCGTACAATTGTTAAAAATATCAATTCCGTTTCTGTAAAATAACACGTTTATACGTAATATAACTGTGTAATATAGTTAGGTTAGGTACTAATAATATGTACTTTAAAAAAAAAAAAATTGGATTAAAATTTATGTCAAGGTCAGTTCGAAAATTATATTCATAAACTGCGGTAAATATTATTATTTTTATTAAATAGTATATTATCATTGATTGTAAAATATGATTTATGATCAATAGACAATAATTTTATGTAACGTTTTAGCACAACTATTCCATTTTAATACGAAAAATTGATATTAATTATTATAAACAATATTTTGTCTATTAATTATATAGAGTTAATGTTCAAACTTTTGTTTTTATCGATTATCGTTGAATTTCTACGTGTAGATTTATTCTCCGTTATCAAAATATTGTTAAGGACGATTTTCACGTTTTCGTTTTCGTTTCGTACCACTTTGAACAGTCAATTTTTTTTTTTTTTTTTTTAGACGATACATCACCGCATCCCTCAAAATTGCGAATTTCCATAAACAAATCGAACGTTTCAAAATATTTTTAAATTACTCATTATAAATTATTCATTATTCATCACGCAATTTTCGAGGGCCATTGCGAAATCCACTGGGATATCAACCGATTATAATTTGTATTTTAACGGATTTCACAGGACCAAAATCGTTTGGATTTATTTCTCATGCGAGGTCGTCGAAGTTTATATCAAAACATCTTTCCGTCAAAACGATTTACGTCGTGCACACGCGTTGCGGTCGGTTTGGTCTAAGCCACGGCGTAACGCGCGGTTATCCGAGTGTGTTGTAGTTCTATGATTTCGTATGTGTATTAATATTCAAGGCTGGACATACCCTATTCGACGAGTCTAAATGTAAAGTTACGAAGTTTTTACGAGTTATTTTTTTCGAAAAAACAAAGTGAAAATTCATTTCGGACATAAATTACAATGTCCAATCGAACGCGACGTATTTTCGTATCTTCGATGAAAAAGAAGGAGAAAAAAAAACCGGACGAATTTAATTTAAAAAGGAGTTAATTTTTATTTTTTTTTAAACTCACTTCTTCGAAATAATAAATACTCTCCTCAACGGGATTATGTATCGACGGTCACGGCGAAGAAAAACGATGTCGTACCTCTATACTCTCTAGTCCGGATCGATCGGTTTCGCGTGAATTAGCGGAATTTTTTATTATTATTATTATTATTATTTTTTTTTTTTAGCAATCATCTCGAAATCGTAATGAAGAAACGTTAAAGTAAAATAATAGCTGCAACCTTGACCCGGTTGTCTGGATTTCGTTACATCATGACGGTAAACCGGTACCGATCGAATAGTGGAACAGCGTTGCTCCGTACTAACGGACATGGTCACACGCGCGCACATACGATTTATAATAGCGTGGTTAAGACGATCGACGGATACGCGATTTTCTAAACTTCCAAAAAAAAATTAAAAACATTAAAAAAATTGTATTTCCTCCGTTACACGAGTGGGAGGGTGAGGAATTATTGCACCCGTGTTGATATGTTTTCGAATTGTTTCAGTCGTTGGCGGTTTTTTTTTTTTCATTTTTCAACGGCGTTCGCTGTCAGATAATATCGAATAAATCAACACGGATACGAAATGAAGTAATACGATAATATTTTTAAAAATGGGAAAGTGCAAAGGAAAATACAATTTTTTTTTTGTTTTTTTAAATTAAATTCTATAATTCATCATTGAATTCTAATATATCACATATAGATTCATATGTATATATAGATCGGAAATGTACAAAAATATTATTTTAATTATTCGCCTTTATCTATTGTGTTCCGTTGTGATCTACGTGGTGGACGTTCTCCACCGAATCGTGTTACCACTGTTTTTTCAATAAATTGATCTTTCTTTGGATTGACGATGAACGTCATAGTCCGCACTCAGTCTTACGTACGGCACGTTACTACGTATAATTCTAGATTCTACGGTGCTCTCAACAACAATCAATAACTATATCCGGAAGATCTCCAAGACGATATTTTACAAGAACACTTTCTTATTCTACCAGCACCGTAAACGGATTGGTCACTGTTCACCACAACAAATTAAAAAAATAAAAAAAAAACGACGAGCGGTCCAATTTCTAAACATCTAAACTAACCGTTTATTCCCCACAACTTTTCGTTTGGGCAAAAGCCCGAAAAAAAAGGCGAAAAGCTAATTTACGTTGTCAATTCTAGCACTCAATCAATTTTCGTCCATTTTAGATTGAAGCCAATGAAATACCGTACGAACGTTCTGCTGTATCTAATTCGTATCTAATTATTAGCAGGAACACATAGACAATTCCAAAGTAGCTACCATATTTGAGAGAAACAAACATTTTATTTAATGAATCAATCTACGAATGGATGGCACTGATTTTGCAAACAAACTGTACCAGTTTCCTGCTTCAGGTCGTAGTTGATGAAACCATGGAGACAACAAAATGGAATTAAAAATCCCAATGAGAAAGAAAATCGTTACCGTCGATTGCCTCTCTCTCTCTCTCTCTCTCCCGGAACGCCCGTGTGAGCTAAATTTGTGACTAGTCGTTTATTAGTAACGCTAACATTTGCATATCCAACTCATATAGTATACAAAGAGTAGGTACGTCATCAATGGTCTTTGGAAAGAATTGTCACGAAAATGATTTTTTTTTTTTAAAATTGATGATGCTAATTTCGGAATGACCCCAGCTCAAAAACATATCCATGTCAAAAGTACAAAAAAGAAAATACAATTTGTCAACAAGAGAAAAAATAATTTATTACCTTGAACCCAATATTTGTATACAATATTATACGTCTGCATGCCCCCCACAGAGATCTGATAAATAAAATATGACATTTGTCATATTCCAAAATCTCAAAACCTTTTTTCCTACTTCAAATAATCATTTCTATACACTCGCACTCCTTCAACACACTATTACTTGATCGTGATTGTCTTTTGTGTTTCTGTGTTCGTTTTTATTAAACCATTGGAATTTATTTTGCACTTTGTAATATGTTGTCATTAAAAATATCGTAATTAATTAAACGTATTTTCAGTACTTATTGACGACATTGACATTTGAAGACATTTGGTACTTCATTCTCGCGTATAATCACATTATATGTTAGATTTTTTTTTTTTAATACGGACGATGATGAAAACACACGTCATGGTAATAAGACGCGGTGATTAAATTTTTATCATCCTGACAACCTAATTTCAAAATAAAACAGTTTTTTTAAACGATTATTAAATCCATATACAATACGAGTTTTTTAAAAATACGACCTTGAAAACTATTTCGTTATTTCACGAGTCAATTACATTTTTAATTTGGTCGACATTATACATGTATTATAAAATAAATTATAATTTATATATATTATATTGTCGACGAAAACGTATTTTAAAATGCGTTAAATCAATCGTTTTACAGCGGCAATAATATTAATATAACGATTTAATTTTGCAGAATGATCTGACAATAATCATGAACATGAAAGAGCCATGGCCGGCCAGACAACAATCGCAAGTTTCCAAGCGTTACTGTACCTGTTCGCGTTCTTCGCAATAGGTACGTACGTGCTCGTCGCGCATATAATAATAATAATAATAATAATAATAATAATAATAATAATAATAATTTAAATATATAACAGTTCGGGTAGCGATTGTAACCTTTTAAATTTTTATATTATACGGATCATAAGTGCACAATATACTTATTTATAAATTTTTTACAAAACATATTTTTCGTTTCTTTAACAAAAAAAATCTTTCTTCGCGTTACTTTTTTCAAACTACCTCTTACAATTCCATAGTCGAGTTAACACTTTTAGTTGGCCTCGACCGAAAGCGCGTATATCGAGAAATACATTCTTTTGTATATTATAATTATGTTGAAATTTTGATTTATCCGACGGGGCTCCAGTTGATTTCGGTCCATAATCAAATTTTCCACGAGTGTTTATAACCCCCGAAAATCCTCTTTGGACGATATTGATTAGTATCAACGCCCGTTGACGGGCGATCGTTTACTGATCTAAACGGAAAGAAAACGTTTTATAATAAAAAAGTATTTAATTGAAATTAAAACAATTTAGGCGTTTTATTGCAGATAAGATGCGGAGAAAGTTTTGATTTTTAAAGCACGTGTTTTTATTTTTGGTCAATAAAACTATTTTCAAATTTCCGCGTATAACTACGTATACTAACAATATTAATTATTTTTCAGAATTCGATTAACATAAAATATAAATGCCATTTATAGTCGGGTAAAGTATGTGAAATTAAAAAAAAAAAAAAAAAAAAAAACAATAATTAACGCGACACAAGCGATTTGATTGTAAATCCAAATTGTATATAAAGCGTGCAATGAATTTCATTTGAGTCTTACACGCCGTGTTTACCAATATTAATAACGGTTATAAAACAGTATTACTCGTTTGCGCATATTATTTAAAAATACAAAAATAACATAAAATATTTCACGCACATCAATGTAAATTACAAAAATAATATTATTAGAGTATATAGGAGAAATTATCACTGTTTTATTCATTCATTATGTAATGTAAAACACATTAATTAACCGTTTGTATCACGTATTGATTTTTTTTTCCAATAATTTTCAAATTTGTTTTGAAGTGAAATTCTTTAATATTATTTTTTGGTCAAGCAGCCAAGAAAAACGATGGCATTCACGTTGTATTGCCATCGTGACAGTCCAGAAACTCGCGTTAACTTCTAAAATAATATTATAAATTTTTATCGCTTGAAAAGCTGTAGTCCTTGTTTGCTGTTAGACACAAAAGCCACTTGTAGCATGTTATACATGTTATCCATCGATTCCTGTTGGGTTGACATTAATTTACATAAATCGTGACTTTAATTCAATTTCACCGTGACGAAACGGTTAGTTTGGCAAATTGAATACACAAAATTACGTACAGAAATCGCGGGAATTTCACCGCGCTCGCCGAGTTATTTAAAAATAAATGTTTCGTATAATAATTTGATTAAAAAAAATAAAAAACAGTAGTAAAAGTCCGTAACTGTTTTTAAGCGGAGTTAAACGTCGCGTGGTTTTATTTTCTCGGTTTGGCGGGAAAAGTGAAAGGTAATATAAACGATTTCTGTGCAGCGGAAACTGTTGCTGTGGCATTTTATGCCCTCGCGAACACGAATTTCTGCACCGATGGTCTGCGGCACACGCGCGTTTACGCGTAATTTCGCGTCGCCGAATTGGCCGATATGTCGAACGAAATCATATACTTTACCGATCCTTAAAAGTCTTCAAACTCTTCTAGCTAAACGGGTAGCTTATAACGCTTCAGTAGGTTTTTAAAGAACGGAATTCGATAGTAGCGAACGCATTGAAAATAACTAGCGCAAAAGATGTTTTTTAATGCGGATGCTTATTTTAAAGTGTTTTTTTAGAAGCGCGCACGATTTAGAATCCTCTTCTCCCGTTCATCCTTTCACCACCGTCCTTTCTCTACTTATCACACTTTCCCTATCCTCTCCCTTAACTCATCGCCTTCATTCCCTCGCCTCCGTTCCACTATACGTCGTCTTCTTATCATACACTTCAACTCCACAAACAAAAATGAAAAATAAAACGCAGGTATGCCTTATTTTGTACATAAACTCTATAAAAAAACAAAAAAATATACACGTATTTATATAATATTACAATTGTAATTCGATCGAAATAATATAAAATAAATGTTAAAATAATTCGAATTATAAGTAAAATTCGCAACTTAAATCGGAGTCGCGCGTTTTCTACACAGAATCACGCAGCCTGTGTTCAGCAGACGCGCGATAAGCGTTGGTTTAATGTCCTTATTGAATCTATTCGATCCACTCGTCATCTCTTGATTTTTCTCGATCAGCTTTTTTAACGTTTTTCGCCGCGACCGTTATACGAAACCGAATCGTTCGCGAACACGTTTCGCACTGTGATCACCGGTTTTCAGTGTTCGTTTCTAACGTACGATAAGGGCCGAAAGTATCGCAGCCGAAAATCCCGTTACTATTTTTTTTAGGAGGGAGGTTATATTTATAAAAATAATATCTGACAGTGTTGGTCGAAGAAGAATTTTCTATATTAAATCTTTAGAAAAAGAGAAAAAAAAAACGTTTTTTTTTTTTTTTACAGGCGAAATATTGTGTCAGAAAAGTGGCGAACGGGGGGAGGACGGACTTCGGGTACCGGCGACCAGGGGTGGCCGTCTCGTCGCGCCGGCAGCCGCAGCCTCCGACGGGCAGAAAAACGCGAATGCCATCGCGGGCAACCCGTCCAAACAGCTGGCGAACAAACAGCCGGCCAAGCCGCCGCAGACGGGCGTCGACCAACAGAAAAACGCTCAGCCGATCGGACCGACGTCTGTCAAAGAGCTGTTCAACTCTTCGTCCTGCATCGAACCTCCGTTCACGTGTCCCCATCCGAGAATACAGTTTTTCTTGTACACCAGGTAATATTATGAGTTTTCCTACGACGGCAGACATTTTCATCGGTCAATTCTTCTGTTTCAAAGTATACAATCCATTTACATAATTCGGTTGTTTTTTTTTTTGTCGCGATTTATTATTATAAAAAAAGAAAAAAAAAACGATGTAAAATACATAAGAAAAAAAGATGCGGATATCGCTCAAGTCATTCATTGCTTGGATAGAGATTTTAGAGATTTTTTTTTTTTCGTTATTGCTGTATAACACGTATGAAAGCGATGCGATAAATCGATTGGCATTCGATAAAACGAATCTAAACGGATCTTCGGTATAATTTAGTGTGTACAGGGTACACAATTTACGATTAACCTTACTGAAGTACGTCATTTTTTTTTTTTTAAATAAGATTTCTTACAATAAACAAATTAGATAGCTAAAAACGTTTAATTTCGAAATTGTTATTTTCTATCAAAAAAAAAAAAAAAAAACAATACGCACGTTGTCGAAACGGTAAAGATGGATTTTAGAGTTCCGTTATTACTACTGTGTGAATTTAAAACTAATGCGATAAATGAATTAAACTAATTTCAAGACACTGGGACCATTAGTTTTGAACAAAACGTAATTTTTTACAAAAAAAAAAAACAAAATACACGCCTTGTTGAAAAACTCGTAACGTTTATTAAAGAAAATTAACGATTATCGAGAAGTTTTTTTTTTTTTAATACAGTTAAAGTAACATTGTATTTCAAAAATTTTGTTTTTAATTAAATATCTCAAAATCTATAAATTTTATAAATAACCCAAAATTAAAAGACAATTTTTGGAAAACATTTTTCCCCAATATAATATAAAGTTATATTTACGATGTGTGTTTGTTGCACACGGTTATTAATGTACTCGTATAGTTTAGAGAGGAACATTTTAGTGGAAAAAAAGCGCCGTTTTCCAGTGGCAAAACAAAAAATAAAAATGATAGTTTTCGTATATTTTATTCTTTATAGGAAATAGAAACGGACGTCGAAAGTTTTTATTCGACTTCGATGGGGTGGGAGGACAAATCTCTCCTCTTCAAATCCAAGTTTACGGCGCGAGCATGAGAGCGCAATTTTACACGTTCTTCAATTAATATTTCTGTCTGTTTATTTTGATCCCACGAAATGGATAAGACCTAATTGCGTTTTTTTTTAGTAGTTGCTATAGTTTACTACTACTACTACACTTCTTTAGATGCCACATTGACACTATACGGTCAAATTGAAAGATTATAATGTCGTTTATATAACATCGCGATTACCGGACGTGTTGTTTTCTAAAACGAAACAAAATATGATTTACTCCATTACCAAAAACGATCCGTGGGAATAGAGAAAGATAGAGAGAGAGAGAGAGAGCGAGAGAGGAAAAAAAATTATACATTAACATATTGTTTTTTGTTTTCATTCTTTAATATTCGCCGGCGATGACTGTAGTACTTTCTCCTGCAGTTTCGTCTAATCGTCGTCGAATAAATATATTATGTTCGTTTAATTAGGCTCACGCAGACCAATCCGGATTTGTTGAACGTGACCGACCCGGAATCCCTGTACGCGTCTCATTTCAATCCGAAACACCCGGTGAAAATAATCATACACGGCTTCCAAGGCGGCAGAAATCTGTCCCCAAGTACTGATCTCCGGAATGGTAAGGCCTGGCAAACACTTTGTTAATATTATTATTATTAAAGTGTAACTTTTTTTAAAGAGGGTACAACGACAAAAAAATTCGTAACGAAATTTTACGCTCACTACGCCGTATCTCGCGTTTTTACGTTTTTTTCATTACCTCAAATATGACTTTTTCTGTGTGTTTTATATACACGAAAATGTCGTCTTTTCACGGTGCGTTTACAGCACGCGGCCATAACTTTAACAGCCTTCGTGTGATGAAGGTTAGGTTAAGTAAGGGGGGCATATTCACCTTCTTTTACGGATTTTCCTTGTTTTCGATTAATGCCGTTTTACGTATGGGTCCTCTTCATTTATTTTCGTTATTGCCGAATTCGTCTTTGCGCTGTGCGATTTTCGACTAGCAATTTTTCGCGGGTCTAAGCGAAACCGGCGAAGTCATCAAGGGTTTTTAGTTTAAAGTTGCAATTCACTGGCCGCGGCAGTGTTAAAAAGCGCCTCCTTTCGAACAGGTTACGGCCGCGGCTATTTCGGTCAATTCAACGTTATAATTACCGTTTCGCTTCTTTTCGTTCCACGAACGCAATAATTCTACATTAGTGGTCGTATAAACACCAAAATATGTTTCACTTAATTCGCGCATGCTTGTACAGTTTATTATTATTATTATTGGGTGGGATTATTTTTCGTTTTGTTCATCGACGACGCGCCGCAGCTTATTTCGCCAGAGGCAACTACAACATAATCATCGTGGACTACTCGTCGTTGGCGCAAATACCGTGTCTGAGCCAAATGGAATGGGCGCCCAGATTCTGCGGCATGTGCATCGCTCAACTGGCCAACTACTTAGCCGAACACCCTCGCGGCGTTCCTCCGGACAAGCTGCACATGATGGGGTAACGTGAAGTTATAATTAAAATTATCACGTTTATACGTTAATTATACGTTGCGCACGCGTTGTTAAATTAATAAATTCGTAACTGAAACGTTAAATCTATTTTAAACGAACACGGCCGGGAAATTGACGCGGTTAATGGAGAAGTTCAGCGTCCAGTCAGACGAGTCCGATACTGTATTTAATGTCATGCGAACTCGACGAGTTGTAGTTAATTGTAGTGATGGTCGTTCAATAAAACTCGAAAATACAGTAGCTCACGAGTAAAACTCAATAACACAGCGGTACCGATGGCACCGTTTTCGCGTGCCGAATTTTCAAAAAATTTTTATTATTGTTATTATTTTTTGTTCTATTGTAACTCGACCGAAATTATTATTTTTTCTTCTCGATCTCGATGAGTGTTTGTTTTCTTTTGAATCAACTAAAAGCTTCGAATGGTTTGAAATAAAAAGCCACTTGCCCGACCATAGAAACAAGCGGTGTCGTGTGTACGTATTGCATTATAATTATTTTTGTAATTGCACGAAGTAAACGTTAAACGCGTTTGCCATATTTAAACGAAAATACAGGCGAGAACAGTGGCGTAGCTGAGGACTCGCAGACCCCGGAGTCGCGGGGGAGGGGCTCACGATAATTTGGGGCCCTAGAGTTACTCTAAGAAAAAAAAAATATTGAAGAATTAATTTCCTACGTGTACGTCATGATAGAATGAATATTTTTTTCATTTTTTATTTTTGGGACGGAGGGGTGGGGGGGATCCAAATTTTTGCGTCACGTCGCTGGACGAGAAGAAAATTCGTGATTTACTAATCGTCGAAAACACTTGGTCGTTTATCGTTTAACCTTATTAGCGGTTGGACATACCGCGGTGAACGCACAGTGTTTAAATTACGATTTATTTAAATCACTCGGGGGAGGGGGGAAGGAAACGTGAAAGTGTTCTTTAAAAAAAAAATATATATATATATATATATGAACGTGAACGAATTCAATTTTTGAGCGAACACACTGTAATATATCCGATATAAACACAAATAATAATAATAATAATAATAATAATAATAATAATAATAATAATAATAATAATAATAATAATAATAATAATAATAATAACTAGGGAACGGACTTTGATGCAAAATACATTTTTTAGTGGGTAGAATATGGCAATGCTTTCTAAGTGTATAATTCGATTCATACATCAGAGAATTTAAAAATGAAACTTTTATTTTGCATTTTTTAAACTTTTTCAGTTTTAAAGCATTTTTTGACATTTTTAGAGCATTTTTCAATTTTTAGGTCATTTTCCATATATATTTGTTGCTTGGAATTATAAAATTTTAGCTATTTTTACGAAGATCGGCTGATTGTATGTATCTATACGGCTATACGTAGTTCCCATCAAATAATCTCGATAACGTTACGATACGCGATATAAAACTAATTGGTGTCCGATTATTAGTAGGTAGGTACTCGTAGTCGTTAGTCGTGTTCGCTATCACTCACAGATAACCGTAGAAGATTTTCATTTGAAAATATTAAGCATCATGTTATTGTTCAGTGTAACAAAGATTATAAATTAGGTGAAAATAAAATAAAAAATACATTTAAACTCTATAATTAATAATTATTAATTAACATAAAACATTTTTCAGGCTAAAAAAGAAGATAATAAGCGAGAAGACAAAAAAGTTTTTTTTTATTGTATATATTTAAATATTTTTTTTATAAGATAAATTTATTATAATAAATTAATAAATATAATAATATTATACATGCACAAAACTGTTCAAAATTTTGTTTTCATCAAATTTAATAACATTTTTAATGTTTTTTAGTGCATTTTTTCAGTGCATTTTTTTGATATTAAAACATTTTTTTTAAGGCAAAAGGTCGTATTTTTTAAGGACATTTTTCTTATTTTTTTAAGACATTAAAGTCCGTTCCCTAATAATAACAATAATAATAATAAAAATATTATGCGCACGCAGGTACAGCGTCGGAGCACACATAGCCGGTCTCACGTCCAATTTCATCAAGTCGGGCAAAATCGGTCGGATCACCGGCCTGGACCCGACAATCATATTTTACATGAGCAACAACCGGTCCAGGGACCTCGACCCCACGGACGCGCACTTCGTGGACGTCATACACACGGCGGCCGGCGTCCTCGGCCAATGGGGAGCCAGCGGTCACGCGGACTTTTACGTCAACGGCGGCACATCGCAGCCCGGTTGCGCTAGCGACAGTCTCATACGTGAGTGTGGTTTTCTTGTACGCGATGTTACAGAGAGATGCGTAATGATTTGTCGGTAAACAGCGAATAGATCGACAAACAGTAGACCCAGGGCTGGATCAAGGGGGGGCTAGGGGGGGCTATAGCCCCGGGCCGCAAGTTGAAAGGGGCCACAGTGTGTCAACTCATTTTTTTTCAAAACATTATTATAACTTATAAATTTTAAATTGATGTCATATGAAAATGGACTATGGACTTGGATACTTCATTACCGACACACAAGACCCAATTATAGGTATAGTGGTCGTCGCTTCTTGCAACTGGTTATCATCGTTATGAAAAAATCCGTAAATAATTTAGTCAAAGTTTACTCTCGTGATCTAGAAGAAAGTCTATATGACGAATTGAAACAATTCATTGGTATGTTTAAAGTCAAGGAAGATAATAAATTAATAAAAAACCCGGTTAACATGTTACAAATGATTGTTGAAGATAATCTCTCGGGCGTTTTTCCACATATTTATGTAGCGTTCTGAATTTTTTTAAGTATACCAGTTACTAACTGTGAAAGTGAACGATCTTTTTCTGCACTAACAATAATTAAAAATAAATATCGTTGTATGATGGGTGAATCAAGACTGACATCTCTATCTATTCTTTCAATAGAGTGTGAATTGACTATGAATATTTCATTTGAAAATATTATAAGAAAATTTGCTCAGGAAAAATCCAGGAAAAAGTTTTTCAAACATAATATTATATAAGATTAAAAATATATGTGTATATTTTTTTTATTGCATATGCCGAAAAATGTATAATATGATATAAGAATAAAATGTTATTTAAAAACAATGCTATATTTATTTTAATTTATATTTATTACAAATTAATAAATCAGAAGAAAAAAAGGAAATTGTTTTAGGTGAAAAGGCCTCAATAAAAGTAATAGCCCCCCTTAAATTATGACCATAATCCGGCCCTGAGTAGACCGGACTCGGCGGTATACTGTAAACACATGTATTTCGAGGTTTCTTTCCTTCTTCTGTTGAATCATATTGTTTTCGTTGTCGATAAACTGTTGTCTCGTCGCGTTGACTTTCCCCACGTGTGGGACTCTCCATTGTCGTCGAAAACGTCCCCGCGTTCGACGAATATGTCCATCCCAACGAATATTAAAATATTCCGCGCGAAATCAGTAACGTTCGCTGGCTATATACTCTGCGCGCGGGGGGGGGGGGATTGTCGTATTATTTCAGTTATGGCTCGTGACGAGCAAAAAAAACGTTTCACGTCTCGCGTAATAATTCGACGCTATAGCGGGGCACTCGGTTTCTCGTCTGTCACGTATTTCATTACAACGACTTAACAGTCGGTTTTTTTTTTTTTAACCGTATCGTCTTGTAAAATCACTTTACGTGTTTGCGTACCGGTGAAGTGCAGACCCGTAAAAGTATTTAAATAATTTTTTTTTTTTTTTTAATTCGAGTTTTGAACGCTTAGCAAAAAAAAAAAAAAAGCCCCCATTCTAATACGTATTTTAAACGTTTTTTTTTTTTTTTGTACTGGCGTGTTTGTATTCGCAAGAAAAATAAGTACAATTTTTTTTTCGTCGAATAAAAATTATCGATTTTTGGACGGAAGGGGGGGGGGCGGAGAAAGAACTGCGTTTTAAGTTATCGTCATAATTTGTAAACCAACGCAAACATAGAAACGAATAAACTAATATTATATTATAAACGTCGTCTATAAACTATAAAAACGATTTTTGATTAATGATTCCGAATAGTTTGTTTTTGGCTTTTTAAGTATTCCAAATATAAAATAAAAGTATTTATTTACAAAGCGAATATATGTGATATATCTCAATGAAGTGAGATATATCACATATACACGGAGATTTAAGGAGGAAACGTAATAAACGCGATTATAAAATCGATTAATCGAGTATTTTGGCACGAGTATTTCAAATACGAGTAATACGACTGTTATATTATTGTATATTTCGGCAATTGAAAATTAAAAAAAAATAATATATTTATTAGGTAAACGAGTGATCAAAAAATGAATAAAAAAAAAAAAAAAAACACTCGCGTGATTCAAATATATTTTATATGATTTTTTTTTCTCGTTGTTTTTGCAGAAACGTTATCGTGCGATCACACTAAAGTGACGCCGTACTTTATCGAGTCGATCAATTCAAACGTCGGATTCTGGGCTCTGCCGTGTTCCAACAGATTTTATTTCAATCTGGGCCTTTGCGATCCGCCCGAATCCGAGTACGTTTTGATGGGCGAACACGTGACACACAAGTAAGCAGGGGGCGGCGGTGGCGCGTGCGAATCGAATTTTATATTTTATTCCATAGAATTACAATTTTCGATTTGAAACGTTACCACCGTTCGACAGACTTCGTAGTTTAGTAGGGGAAAAAAATTCAAACTTTTTACGCGTATTTTGTATATTAAAAGTATTTCGTTTGTTTTTTTTTCTGCACCACAGAGCCCGGGGCGTTTACTATTTGACCACGAACGCAAAAAAACCGTACGCCAAAGGCTTCCCCAAGCAGAGAACGTCGACGACGGCAACGAACTCGATTTTCGGACGATAGTGTATGATAATTTTGCCACGCAACAGTTGGCCTAGTCAGATAGATTTTTCGTTTGTGATATCGCAAATATCTAAATCGTATATGTACCAGCGGTTCCTCCGAATCACCGTTTAAAAAGGTCTTAAATTTTCGGTGTAAATACTAATGTTTAAACGACATTTTTAAAAAAAATATATAATGTGAAACTCGTTGTCGTTCATTTTTTTACGAGTACATCATCGATACGCATGACATTTTTTTCACTCACTTTGTATATCGATATCGAGCCCTCGTTCTGTATTTATTTTTCAAGTGCAACGGCAGTTCAGAAAATTCACTCTCACACAAACAGTGACAAATGTAATTAAACGTTATAATTCTCGTTCGAAAAGAGATGGATTATTGTGCCGGCATCCGAAATGAGACCAGTTTTTTTGTCTTCAAACGCGTCATTCCATTGAGTTGTCGCTAATCGACGATTTTCCGTCTTACAATATGATAATAATAATACAATGAAAATTATATCGAAACATTTCTTCGCGTACCATCAAGGGTTGGGAACCGCTGCTCTAATATATATATATTTATGTACTACCTAATAGATTAAGTATGAAATATTAAATTTTTTAAAATTTTCGATTTAAAATTTTATGCAGACGGTGAATAATTATTTTGTGCGTGAGCTTTGCGATCGTTGTAAATGTTCGTATAATACAATTGAATTACTGTTCTCCTCATATAAGATATTTTATCATTATACGGCTCGGATGTTGTTCCGGTGAAAATGCATTAAAATTTGATTGTAATATTACGCATCGACGTGCGCTCTCGAATAATTTTATTGTTTATATTAAATTTTATGAAAATTATCATTTGACGATATTTTAAACTCTCGCGGAATTATTATTATTAAAAAAAAAAAAAAATGAAATGACGACAGAAACGTCGAAATATTCTAAACGTAGAATGTCAAAATTGTAAAAAAAAAAATAATTGCGAATCGTTGCGATATGAGAACGTTTTGATTTCCAATATCTACTGGTATACTTGCGCGAAACTATTTCAAAACGGGTATTTAACGACAACTTCGGGAAAGAAATTTGCAATTTCAACAACATCCGAGCTTTATTTATACACGTATGTGTGTGCAGTATTATTATTTACCTATACAGTGTACTAAGTTTTGAGAAGTCGTTTTTTTTTTTTTTTGCTTTTTTATTGTAGTACAAAACGAAAATATCTCGCGAAAATGTGACGATAACAAAAAAAAAAAAAAAAAAAACAGAATTATCTTTTAATTTAAATAGGTTTTATGCGAATCGGTTTAGCACTCGGAGCACTTATAATTACGACACATAATTGTATAATATATATATTATATATAATAATATATACGTGTGCACGGTTTCCTATGTAACGACATCACGCGCGTTAATATATTTTATGTATTTATTTTATTGCCATAAAGAAATAAGTGTATTAAAATAATATTTGCCAATTAAATAAAATGTTTATTGTATTAACGAATCACTCGTGTTATCAATAATAATATAAACATTTATTTATACTGTAAAATCCAATTTGGGTACTGTTGCGAGAGGGTTTAAGATGATAATTATATGTAATAATATGTCGCGTGTATAACGGTACTGCGCAAAAATTTTGTGTGTTATAATTGTTTAAAAAAAAAAAAAATGGATGTGAAAAGAATTATAATATTTATTTAATGCCCATTTTCTTGTTTAATTTAACACTGATTTATATTATATTCGACGACACGATACCGTTCTCGATCCATCGTAGTTTTAAGTCGCATATAATGTATGTACATAATATACTGATGAATAAAATATGTCAATCGTTTAAACGTCATTCTTTAAACGACCGTAGTTTTGGAAAAATCGAATATTCGTCTATAAATCTTATAATTCTCGTAGCGTATAAACCGTAAAATCGACAAAATTCGAAATCACGGTCGTCTTGAAAACGTAAATCTCCTTAGAAAAACAGTAATAATAAAAGAGTAAAATTTATTTCGATTTTACTAGCAGTACGTGTAATACAATGCACTCTTGTTAACACTCTAGTACGGTCCATACCAATAGATTTACGTGGGAGATATGGGTGATTCGCTCTCTTTGAGCATTTTTTTTTTTATATTATTATTTCGCGCACATGACACACTATATAAGTATATATTTTAATATTGTAGTTATCGTGAGAAACAATGTATATATATATATATATAAGTGCAGTAATGTAAGTTATTCAATGCGAGTGTAATTCTCAAATGTAAGGATGAGATTTTATTCTTTTACTCGTTTTTGTATGAAAAAAATATTTTTAAAGTCTACTATATTTCAGTTATGGATAAAATTTAAAAATATTCTTGGTATCCTTATAAAAACTACTTCAAACGTGACACTGTAGCGATGGCTACACGACTGGAAAAATATTTTTATCTTTTGGTTAATTTTTTTTTCTTTTCTGGTAATAATTATCCGAACAAAATTTTGTATTGAATGACATAATTTTCATTCATATTTTTGTCATTGAACCATTGGAATAAAATATTTGAAGAGCGTTTTTTTTTTAGTATTACACACAAAAAAAAAATATATATATGTATATATAATAATCAATAGTATTACACTTGATGACATAGTTATGGGGACACGATTGTGTGAGACTGTGAGTACCAGAATTTCGGTACCTATAATTTGTGTGGATGACTGAGACGTGTTCGTTATTGTCAGCATAATAAAATCAAAACGCGTGAGGGGATACCAATATAAACCATATTTATGGTTACCGACAAAATAGATTGCATCGTTGTCTTTGTCGGAAATGTCCACGTTATACCAATTGCGTGTTGACGTTTCGGATCCATCTTCGGAGAGTGTAGATCCGAAATCCGATTGTTTTTGAATTTTTTTTACAGATTTAATTTACAGATTTAATTTAAAACGAAAACTATTGTCACAAAATATCATCGATTAAAGTCGTGTTAAATTGTCGTCTCTACATCACAAATAGGTATTGTGTATAACAAATTATTTTATTAAATTGATTTATTTCAGTAATACTATTCACAAATTATGTTTCAATATGAACAAAATATTCGTAATCTTAAGTGCGATTGGTTATTTTTTTATCATTCTGTAATATATTTAACAATATTATTCGTATTGGAATGCAAATTTACTATGTCCGGCCCAGGATCGAAAAATAAATAAATAATAAATTAATTTAAAATATTTTATAATTTATTTTAACGCGATAATTGTTTTCAGTGTTCACTTCAGCCACGATTTTTGGTTTGTTCGTCGATTGTTGCTATGAATACTAAAATCGTGATTATAGCAAATATTACATATACAGTATATATATATTTATATTTATTTATTTTTTTGATAAATTCGTGTACATTGGACACAATCGTACTTATATATATATTATTATACTATGTTTAAAAATATTTTTTTGCAGATATCTTTTTCTATGTTATTTTTAAAATTTGTTCGAAAAATGATTCTTACGGTCTACACTATACTATGTACAAACGGACAAGTGTTTCTTCGCGTATAATTTACACCGCAACATCTACGAATATGATACATCTACGCAATCGTCAATTGATAATTAAAATCGTGTTTTGTTTTATTTTCGTCACAAACGTGTACTATTTTTTTCACAACATACAAGTAAAGTCTTTCGTTATTTGTTTCTGTATAAATATATAAATATGAAACGATTTGACAAGATTTGGTATTCATGTTGTGATCAATTTCAGGCGCGTACCACCTGAGAAAAATGTGTCATTTTTGTTCTCTTGCAGTTTTATATTGTTTTTTAAAAGTTCGAGTTTCGTTTTGTGTGATCACTGTTATCCAACCCACTCTACCCGAAGTACCCTTTTTGCCTCACGGTTTTCAACGTAGGGACTACGTAAATATTTTCGTCTTCTCTCTAAATTCGGGTTTTCCGTCAATTCTCTTTTGAGTGTTCCACGAATAACGTTATTTATAACATATAAATATACGCGATAAAATAATTTAATATCAATATTAAATATAATAAAAATAGCGTATTTCGCGTTCTTGAATAGTTTGCATACATTCTCACTCACAATGAATCGCCTTCAACCATCGAGTTATAATTTATTATTATAGTTGTTAAGACACAAGACACGTCGTTAAAAATAAATAATATTTATACAGTGTGTGTGTGTGTGTGTATATATAAATCTCTTTTTCGATTTTCAGACCCCGGAACGAGTGTTTGATAATCAAAGTGAGTGACGGTTTTTATAATCGATATTACTATTATAATCATTTATTGCGTTCACCACGTTTGATGCGACTGTTTGTTAGTCGCGCGCCGCGAATATCCAAAGGGACGAAGATTGGTGTGGCCGGATCAATTGCGATACGGAGACAGGATCAGGCATCAGATGGTTTACGTGCCGAATAATTACGCGTATGAAAAAACGCCGATCAAACGGATTTTGCTCTATAACGGCATCAATCCCGAGTGGGAGGTGCCCCGGCTGGATCGAGGGGAGTTCATTGGTTGTCCCGTCAGACAGTGCACGTTGACGATCGATCGGTCCGTTGGTTCGGAAGTCGACGCATTACTGTTTCGGCACACGTACACCCGTCCGTCGTTCAAAAGGCCACCGAATCAAGTAGAAGAGACGTCCCTCGTTGTCATCATCATAACTTATATTATTATCATGGCTATGCACGCATAGCCATGCAAAACCTGCGTTTGTAGAGGCGTTAGGGAGATTCGTTCCAAGATCACAATCATCGCTTTCGTAAGATTATTTCTGCGAGAATTTTTTCAAAAAAAAAAAAAACCCATTAAAAACGTACATATACTTGTGTTGTCATTGTTCCGTACGTCAAGAGACATTTCGCATTCTTACGCTTTTTTTCTGATGCACTAAAAACGCTCATTAACAACTTTAATGCGCGCAGCGGACAAAATCTCGTTTTAGTTTTTTCTAGACAACGTGGCGTTATTCATAACTATTGTAAAACGCGTCTTATTATTATTATTATTATTATTATTAAATTCGGCCGTTTCAGATTTGGATTATGTATCACACCGAAGCACCGTATTCGACGTCATACATGACGGACGGCGACGCGTTCAACTGGACGGCGAATTACCGATGGGACAGCGACGTACCGAATCCGTACGGATACTTTGTGGAGCACAATCCGCCGTTGGTGTCCAGCGAACCGGAAAACCACGCGGCGAACAAGAGCAAAATGGTCGCGTGGTTCGTGTCCAACTGTTGGGCGAACAACAATCGCATGGCCTACGCACGACAATTGGCCAAACACATTTCGGTGGACATATACGGCCGGTGTGGCAGTCTCCAGTGTCCCAGGTCGAATCACACGGAATGCGTTCGGATGCTGAAAACGGATTATAAGTTCTATTTGGCATTCGAAAACGCCAATTGTCGCTATTACGTAACCGAGAAATTGTTCTACACCGGTCTGGGGTGAGTGTCGTGAAAACGTATTTATTTCTTTTTTCTTTTCGGCCGTGATCACCAAAATAAACGTTTCGATTTTGTACACGTTCCGCGACTGTACACTTTCCGGCAGAAAATCGTATTCGGTTCATACGTTCTCGACAGTTTTCTTTTGAGCACGCGTCCTATACGCAATACAGTTTTGTTATGTTAGGCATTAAAGAAAAAAAAAAAATAATCGTAACGTAAAGCGATTCCACGGCGGAGCGTCGACGTAATTCATTTCGTAGGAAATAAGAAGAAAAATCGCGTCTTAGAATCGTCGGAACCGTTATTTCGATAGTTTTTGTTTTTTTTTTTCGTTTACCAAAACTATTGGGAAAATCGTTTCTTTCTCCGGATTTCTTTTCTTTTTTTTCGGGTTGTTTTGAATTGCGCCGCACACGCAGCGCCCAATGAGAGAGTCGTCGAAACCACCGGCAAACGCTTCTCTCAGTGTCCAAAACATCCGACGCGTTGATACCCCGTCATCGCATTAATTGCACTGTTTTTTTTTTTTTCTCTCGTCGTCGCTCTCGCGTCCATTCACCACAGTAACGACGTGTTGCCGATCGTCATGGGCCCGTCCCGGAGGGATTACGAGATGGTGGCACCCAGACACTCGTTCATACACGTCGACGACTTCGAATCGCCGGAACTGTTGGCCGCGTACTTGCGCAAACTCGACCGGGACGACGCGCTGTACAACGAGTACTTTCAATGGAAACGCACGGGCGAAATAATGGCCGATACGATGTTCTATTGCCGGTTGTGCGCGATGCTTCACGACACGGAACGCGCGCCCAAACACTACGGGAACATAAACGAATGGTGGAGCGGTAAAAACGTGTGCCGCGATCCTACTCGACGCTATTGACAAATAACGATTATCGGTTAACAGTACACGTCACCGGGAGTCGACCGCGTTGTTATTCTATTTCGATCGTTTTTGTCGTTTTTGTTTTTTCTACCGAAATTCGCCGTTATTTTTTTCGGTTCGTTTATTGCTGAATATATCTATAAATGTTTATCACGACGGTTTAATATCAAAGTAAAACAAACGTTTTAACACGGATGAATTAACACATTAATGATATACCACAACCGACGGATTATCGAATAACGTAAATAATAAGTCACCCGTCGGCGGCGGGGCGTTCGGGAGTTATCGTTTTATGTAATGGACGACCGAACGCGTGTTAGGTTTATGCGAGCCCATCGTCTAGATGGATGCATGAAATGTATTAAGATATATTTTTTTCTAATAATTGAAAAGTCATAAACTAGTGTCGAATATATAATCGGTATAATTTTCCGAATTTTCGTCGACATTTTATGAATGCAGGAGTACAAGAAAAGCACGATCCAAGGGATGAGGGGGCGGCGATCATCGCCTTATCGCCCCTAAAATCCGACGACGTCGGACAGAGCCGAGCCCGTTAAAACCGTTATGACCTGCGCCTTTTTTTTTTTCGTTCATCACTAGTGGTGCCCGTTATAAAAAAGAAACAAGTTCTTCTTCTTCTTCTTATTATTATTATTATTATTATTTTTGTTGTGCACGAGCGAAGATGTAGACATTTGTCGTTCTTTTTATAATAATATTAGTAATAATAAAATTTACGTTTTATTTGATCGCGATAAACAACCATCCCACCAAACTACCCTGCCTACGTAATATATTAAACGTGCGTGCGTTATTGTGATATTTGCCCGAAACGAAACGTGTAGTGGCGGTGGTGAGCGGAATAAGTTTTCGAAATAATTACAGTCAAGCGTGTGTGAAAAACGGGTCCGAAACATTCAATTCCGGAACGACAATGTGTAATATATGGAATTTCAAGACCGGGCACAATTACACGCATGACAATTAGAGCCTTGGAATTTATGTTCTCTCTTTCCCGTTGTATACATGTTGGAGAATACGCGTGAAACTCGTATATAATCCTTTTAATCATTTATCCTTAATTGTGCCCGGGTTCGTCCTATATACGCAGGGTCCATTATGTGGAATTAATTTACACAATTTGTCATGTTGAATAAAGACTTGAAAGAATGCAAAAAGAAGATTTATACCTACGTTCCATATCGGTTTGAGAAGAAAAGAACTTTAGACGTTGTCTACGATTAATAGACTATACGAATTAGTTTGAAACTCGATTCTCTTGTTTCTACCCCCGTCGCAAAACATTAGGATAATACGTCTTTCTTACATAAACTTATAAATGGCATTATCTCTATGTTCCGCCCTCCCCTAATTTCTCTAGCGAATTTCACTATTGTCATAAAACACTCGTTCGTTCGTGTTCAACATTTTTTTTTCCCCGTGAGTACCCCGCACCGCACAAATTACGGCCATATTATTAATCCGCTTGACAGATTTCTCACTCGAGGAAATTTATCAAAACGTTGATTTCCCTTTTTTAAATAGTCTACCATCTTATCTCAAACATCATTAATCTACACATATCAATTGTAGAAATCTATTGTCACAATTAAATGCACACTATTTTTAAAATTATCCCGTTACTTTAATATTAATTTTTGTATATTATCTGACTGTGAACCTTATTACGCGTGAATTTGAATAAATAACGAGTACAATAAGAGCTCCGAGTGGATTTCAGTCGTTTTTCGCTCGATAAACACCGTTTTATCAATCATTCATCAAACCGTTCACTACAATGTAATATTATGCCACGCGTTAAAGTGAATTTAAGTAACATTGGTGCACGTGAGGATGAACACAGCCCCGCGACTCATGACCGGTCGAGCGTCTCGCGGTAGCGCTACAACGTCGAAAAATTATTTCGAAATTAACTGAACTTCAAAAAAATTGATTCACTTTTAACTTTATGATTTTTCGAAATTATTATACATTAAATAATACATTACATTTGTCCACTATATTAATATTATTTGCCGATTTATTACGAGTCTGTTACAGGAATACAACGACAATACACGTGGAAATCCTCAAGAGCAATTATTATTATATTATAATATTTATACAAATCCGTTATGTTAAATAGATAGATTTAATTATTATTATTCCGCCGTTCTTTCCAATAAAACCGCATTTGACAAAAAATTATAAATTTCAAAGCGTTTACTCTGTCAATGCCCAATATTTAAATGTATATAAATGGTTGTATTGTCGTGCCATACTGTATTATAAGTATTGATTTTGACGAACCGCGTTGATGAATATAAAAAAATAATAATTATTATGACGAGAAAATAATGACGTTGTAAAAAGAAAAATAATAATAATAATAATAATTTTTAATCGGGCAAAAACTTTAAACAGAGCTTTGTAAACGCGGTTGTTTACACGTATAATACGTCACACGACGTCGCTGAGAAATTATTTACATAATATATTATTATGATACGTTGTTGTTGATTTTCCTTGCATTTCCCGAATTAAAAAAAAAAAAAAAGTCAATACGTCATATAATATTATATAAAGGCGTATAATATAGTGTTTATCGCCGAATAATAACAAAATTGACTTTTATACGTCGCAAAAACGCACGTGTTACGTTAGTAAACTTAATTAAACGTAAGCGTATACCTATTATAATTTTGTGCTTTGAACGAAACGAAACGAGTCTTTATAAGTATATGTAATTATTTAATATATTATATAATTTTAAATCGTATACGTATATTGCCGATTTTCGAGAAGTCAATCGTTGTTAAATAATACTGTAGTTATTAATATTTCTATTGGATCGAGTTATTATTGTAATAAGGTCAGTGTTAAAAAAAAAAAACAGTCTTTTTTTAAGCTTTTACAAGACATTAGGGCCTTTTGCTGCTTTTAACAAATTTCTCCATAGATCACTGTTATTTCCTAACCTCAATTGTTGCCGTTTCATCTACTTGATTTAATACCTCATTTATCCGGTTTAACCAACGTTGACGTGTTCTTCCTCTAGGAGGCACGTGTTGTATTTAGTTTAGATACCAGAACTTGTCTCATTAGACTATCTTTATCTCATCATAATATGTACCTGGCCCATTTTACTCTTTTTTTGAGACCAGACATTTTTGGATATTTTATCCATTAAATATTCTCTCAATATATCTGCATTTGTTCTCCTTTCATATTGCCCTGTTCCTGTATTGTATATTATGGGATTATATTATATTCTTCTACGAACCTTCCTTTTAAGTGTTTGTAACTTTATCTCGTCCCCTTTGGTTGTCGACCAAGTTTCACAACAATACATTTATTATAGACCGTAAACAGGAATTATGTAGCTCCCTTTTAGTTTCTCTGGAAAGCAGAACTAAATTTTTTATTCATTGAATTATATTCTTGATTTGCCGCATTCAACCTCAACGTTATTTCACTATACGTGTCATTCACATTGACCCTCGAGTATTTAAAATTTTCCACTTTCTCAAATGTATATTCATTATTCATCTACGATGATATTCTGTAAAATTCTCGGTCGTCTACTCATGACCATAGACATTATACTTTTCTCTTGCTCTCGTTTATGTCCAGGATCATTCTTTAACTAGATTTAATTAATTTCTTTGTACTTCTACTTCGTTTTGAGAGTTTCCGAGGATTATATGACATCAGCATATTCTAGCAAAGTCTCCTTACCGCATTCAACTCCACTTCTCGAATTTCATGCATATCTCTCTCTCTCGCCAGAGCAGTGTCGTTATCGTTTTACATCTCGGGGCAAGTTCAAAACAATCGCCTCGCCTCCACACATTTGAAAATAATTATTTTACACGCAAGTATGTTATATTGATATTTTAATTACATTAAAAATTACAAACTTATGGTTTTATTGTATCTAGTAATTATAAAAAAAAAAAAAAACAAAATATGACGTTCGTAGAAACCTGCCAACATGTGTTTCATTCGGTCTGGTCTTATTTCGTTCTTTTTTTAGTAAATGAAATAAATATTCACGCGACTTATTATTTTACAGTTTGTATTACGCGGTTTTTCATAGCGCATAATTTACAACTCTAACGATTGTACTTATAATAAAAAAAATGACGGAGCAGTCGGAATAGAAATACGTCATTGCATAACAATAATAATAATAATAATAATAATAATCTACAGACGATCCTTCGCATCTCATCTCTATGAACAATCATGTATTGATCGCGTGAACTGCACCTGTGATTAAAATGTATAGGTAATCATTGACGGTGTTAAAATAGAGAGCATTAATAGCATTAATTCGTCGTTTAAATAATTGGTCTACATTTTATTTTTACTCTAATGATAAATACAGAGGAAAACAATTTGTTAACGTGACTTACGAGTCGCGCGTACGAATGCGTGTAAAAAGGGAAATGGACACGGTACGATACACGGATCCATACAATATTGCGCAGGTGTATGTTTTGAAAAGTTCGAGTTAATTTAATAAAATATTTCTGTTATAAAGTTAAAAAGAACATACGACTACATTATAACACTGGTTGTGATGTGTTTTCGTAAAACAAGCAGCGGGGAATTAAAAAACAAAAAATAAAAGATACACGACTCACTCTATTTCCTTATGAAGTATGTATTTCTGTTATCGCGTACCAAAACCAGTGGACTACGTCTAATTGCCTGTGTAGAACACCAGCCGTAACATTATCATATTGTTCGAAACGGAGTTTTCATGCACGCAATAAGTGGACTAAAAGATAAAACTTTAAGTTCTGAAAATTCGTTTGTATCTGTTCCTTACAAGGAAATAAGTTTCAATTGTTAATTGTCGTTTCGTGATCAAAAAAAATAAAAAACGCAAAATCACAGTGATCGACACGGTAAGACAACTCTAACAAAGAATAACATTCAATATAGACGTCGACAAACGAAAATTGCTTTTGAATACAAGACGATTGGATTATCGTGAATGTACGTGTATTTTTGATCCGTCTACGTCACTGGTATTCGTTGCAGTCACGAGTTTAAGATTAAGAAGTTTAATCACGAACATTGGGAAATCACGAAGAGAATCACGTACACTGATTCGCAACTCATGCACTAAAACAACACGAAATCGCGGGCATTTGTTGAGTTGCCTATATACACACGATTAATTGATTATAAATGTCCAGCTTCCATAACCATCTTAGCGTGAAATATTCTTTAATATATTATTAAAAGAAGCACTTTATTATTAAATAAGGGAAATACGGGCATTTATATTCATTTTACGTATATAATGTATTTTTTTTTTATCACATCATTGATAACACACTATTGTAACACATTTTCAAATATAGTTATGTTTCTGGTTTGACAGTATTGGTTATTCTGTTTAATTGAGCAGCAAGTGTGTAGACAAGAGTAGTAAAATTACAATAATGCGTATATATGAAGCGCGATATCGTTAGAATTGAAAATGATTAACGTTATCCCTTAAATTTGTTTTGAACAGTTACATTACGCGTTTTCTAAACTATTCGTTACTCCAATTTATTTCCTCTCTGACAGTTTGCCAATGGGGGCAATGTGGGTGTTTAAATCGAGAGTAAGTAATATTACTGCGGATACTCTTGATTACATTATATATAATATATATACGGCATTTTATATCGACGTTGAGTGTTAGCAAAACGGAAAGAAGGTATTAAATATTAATTGCTCCGGACTTGTGTATTATAATGTAGAATGCGGATTCGAGTAAAATATTCCGGATTACACAAATTGATTTAGTTAGGTTCTCTTATGCGAGAGAAGACGTCTGCGGTAGAGGCTTGCCACTACGTGTGTTATCATACGGTTTTAGACTTTTAGAGTTTAACGCGTTTTCGGTTATTGAAATGGTATAAAATCGAATGAGAAAGTAGTCGTTGCAGATAGAGATTGTATTATTGTTTTTTTTTTTAAAAAAAAGAGGTAATTAACCATTCTAAACGAAATATATGAGGTCGATTTACATTAAAAAAAAAAAAAAAAATAGTGTAAATCGTTCGCAATTTATTATCGGGAATTAATATTTAAAAACGGCGAAAAATGCCGTCCGTGTGTGATTTCCATTATTTTTATACGATTGTGTGAACGTAACACATTATAATAAAACCAATCGAGTTCCCTCGATAAAAATCTAAACACATTTGTTTCTTCTTCCGATTTCACATGTATTTGAATATAGAGTTTAATTAAAACGTAACAAATAAAACGTCCAGTCGACCTGTTTTATAATTTGACGTGAATATACGACATTACGGTTCTGTGATATAAAAGCGCAATTATTTACTTTTAAGGATTTAAATTAATTTATAATCGAGCTTAACGTGTGTTTTTAAAATGTAATTATTGAACGACCGGTATTGAACAAAAGTGTATCGTGTACATTATGTTGTACGATGAATACACGACGCAACTCGCATGTAAAAATTATGAAACGTCGCGTAATATTGTTAATTTATTTAGTTTTTTTTTTGTTTATAATGAGTTTTTGAGATTTTTACGAATAACGGGAATGTGTTCTTTCGCGTACAAAAGGTATTGTAATATTTATTAGCTTACGTGAAACGAGGAATTCGATTTGAAAAAAAAAAAAGTCGATTTATATAAGTACTTATGTAACTTAAATTATAAATTATTTTTTGGGAAAAAAATACGATTTTCGACGCAAATAAAATAAAATCTAAACGAGACTTCTTGTTTCCGATGCGTCTTAAATCTAAAGAGTAACGATAACTTTTATCATTTGTCAATTAAATTTTTACGGTGTTTCGAACAAATCCGATTATACAAATCACGTATTTTGGTGAAATTTCAGTCGGGAACGCGTAGAATTTCATGCACGCGCGCTGCGCTGTTGTGTTTGTTAGTGAAAACAACAAGAAATACGTGAGTCCTGTATAGAGAACAACGAATTAAATTGTAATAAGGTTTATATATATAAAAAAAAAAATGTAAGGAATATTAACAAGAAGACATGAACCAGGATACGTTCGGAATGTTTTATAATGTTTGTATTGACTAATATAATTCCGTTTGTAAATATTGTAATATTACTTATACGTGTAGATAAATGTTAATCGATTATGGGGAAAAACAGGTGTAGACAGACAATTTAAAAACAAATAGTAATATGATTTAAATAATATTATCGTTTACTCGGCTAATAGAATAATATATATGTATATATTTTTTTACTTTTACAGAGTTTTGACATATAGCAGCAATATATGTATATATTAGTATATAATGTTATAATATAATATGTTTGAATACACATTTTTCTATGTACAAACAAAAAAACATTTTTTTTTTTTTTTTTATATATAAAACCGATTTTCTTTAAATACGAATTAATTGAATTTATATTTCGATAACGTGATTATAACTTATTGTAATCGTGTAAATTAACCACCATAAAAATGTATGGTTTTTATTTTCTTAAATACTATAATCATATAAAGGAATACAATTATTTTTGAGAATAAGTCGTAGTTTACATTAGAAAATGTAGAAAACAGTAGAAAAGTAATTTCGATGTACATTACATATACGTAAACGTATTTATTATTATTAGAATTACTTATATAATTATTTATGCCATCCGTAATAAAGGCGTTATTCTTCTTCGAGAAATCGCTAGGTATTTATAAACATTTCAATAATATTTCACTTTTATTCAACAAACAATAATAATAATAATAATAATAATAATAATAATAATAATAATAATAATAATAATAATAATAATAATAATAATAATAATAATAATAATAATAATAATAATAATTATGATAATAATTAATAATTATAATAATAATAATAATTAATAATAATAAAAATTAATAATTATAATAATGGCAATATTAATAATAAATAATAATCAAAGTCGCGTTTAGTGAGTTTATATATTTATTTCTATATAAATAGTATAACACGACATAATATAATATATAAATACGGATATTATTTCGTAATTTGCACATATCGAAAATATTACCACCGCGCCCGATCACACAATGTAATCAGTACAATATGCGAGTTAATTAAAAATCGAAAAAAAAATAACATTTTTTTTTTTTCTTAATTTATAGCAATACTAAACATTTCGCGCTAGCTCACACACACACACGTGTCTCGTACAAAATTTAAATCGTATAAAAACCATTAAAAAAAACAAGCGTAAATAACGAGCAATATTTCTCAAAATGTCAAATAGAGCGGCGCTATGCTCTAATAATTTTTTTAAATAACATACACAATATTATATAAATACTGTCAAAATCGAAGCGCATTAAATTTCCATTCAGCCTTACGAACCTAAATCGCGCAAACAATTAAAAATACGTTGCCGCAATAATAAAAACAATATACTATTATATATATATATATATATAAATAACTCTTTCTCTCTATATTATGTATATATTATTATATAGGTGTGTAATGTCGTGAAAAAAAATCACTACCGTACAAACGAAAACGTCGTACGTTTTAAAATGTCTAAACCGTTCAAAAAATACCCTATCACCATTCTTTCCCCCCTCCCCCATCACCACCAACGAAAAGAAAATTATAATAATAAAACCGTTGAAAAAAGCTCAAAATCGTTTTCAGTGTTATGCGTACATTGGCGTTATAATAATACATATCGCGACAAAACCGCAATGAAATTATTGTTTTAATAACGCGCATACGAATGTGTAAAGTAAAAATGTTTAGAATAAATTAAAGCCGTTTTCTCTGTGAAAAATCTTATGAAAAATAATAAAAATCCGAGAAGAAAAACACATCGCGTACACGCGCCTATGTATAATAATATGAAAAAAGATCACTGACGCGTGTTACCTACAGCCCCGGGCGTAATCGTATTTCGTTGCTCCTTCCCCGTCGAAAAAACAAAAAAAAAAAAACGTATTAGTCTTAGATATATTTTTGTAGTATTTATCAACCGTAGGAGAGAAAAAACACGATACTCGTACAAAATCTACTTTATAATATAATAATTAAGTCGTTATTAGAGAGTTGCGTTAGGACATTAATCGTTATGAGATATATAACAATATTATCGTGAATCGTTTTTCTGGAACAATTTAGTTTCGTGGTAATGTCGACGAGGTGTCTGTTGTTCCCCTCTCTCTCAGCCGTCGCCCGTTTGATTTTTCCTGTTATACGCATAAAATCGAGAAAGCGCGGAGAGTTATTCAACACACACACACGGACCGTTTTTATAGTCGTGTGCAATTCACGGCCATTTTGTCTTCTCGACGTGTATAAAATCGGTAAAAAAGAAGGAAACAAAAAACAAAATATTTTCTCCGCTACGATTCGATTTCTTCCCCCCGTCACCCCGTCACAAAATAATTAATATAATCGTCGGGATTCCAGCGGTGCACATTTCACATGTACCGAGAAACACGCTTGATCACGACCGAAATTCGTTTTCCGACGTTGAACACGGTGCGGCGGCTGTGGATTACGTCTCGCGCGGTCGACGGACGAAAAACGGGTAGTTAGTTCTCCGGGCGCAAAAGTTTTTATGGACTGCAAGGGATGGACTGCGTTGTCTCGGGAATCGGCTAATTTAAACGTTTCCACTGTCGACCGCACGTACGCGGCGCGCACACACTTTTTGTCGTCGTCGTCATTTCTCTCTCTACACGGCGTATAATTGTCGAATTTAATTTCGCAGAACAAAAACGATTTCAAATGGTTATTTCGTCGCGACGCGTCCGTAGTATTATTATTATTGTTATAATAATCGCATACGCGCCCACGCGACGCTCCACCGCCGCCGCCTACCTAATATCACCGGTCGCGTTTATCAAACGCGCTGGCTAAAAGGATTTTTTATTATTTGAAAAAAAAAAAAAAATGTTTTACTTTTAACTCTTTTCGCAGCGCCGGTGTACGATATAATATGTAAATGTTCTCTACTCGCAAAAGAATAAAATAAATAAATCGGATCGAATTCGCGGTAGGGGGGGGGGATCCGTGTAAATTCACACCGACGACGATAATATTGCGGACACAATCGGCTCCAGATTATCGAAACCTTAACGCAGTCGTTGTATACGAGTATTATACATTCGACGGAAAAGGATTTAGAAAAAGGTGGCGATCGTTCCTGTCCACTAGGTATTCTATACGCGTTAGATTTGTAACTTTTTTTCCTTCAAATCATAATAATTATTGCGGTTGACAAAATAATAATTTATGTAATTCAGACACATTTTTAGAGTTACTTATTTGGATAGCAAAAATTTTAAATAATTTTTTTATGACATTTCTGTTGATCTGTAAGGAAATTTTAATATATTTTGGGTTATAAACGTATTTATTTTTTTTTTATTTTTTTTTTGACCATTTTTATAGGTTTTCTTAAGGCATAAACGTCCGGGCGCAAATTATAACATATTATTATTATTATTATTATTTGTGCTGAACGAGGGGGGGGGGGAGAGAAAACGAAATTCGATATGACTTATATTTTAGTGATTTAATATGCGTTATCGAATAATAACGGTGGTTTTTTTCCCCCTGAAAATGTTGAAAATTCGTTATGAGTTTTTGACGTCTGAAGTTCTATTGAGTCGGTGGATCGTCCGGACCAGGGGAAATATTGTATTCTCTACGTACGTCTTCTCACCAATAGTATTGTTGTTATTATTATTATTATGACGACAGTGATTATTTTCTGACGTGTCCTCTTTCGCCTAAAAAAATAAGCCGTATATCCGCCTTGAAATATTACAATACCGTACGGATATTGTACGAAAGGAATTTCGTTGTCGCGGGAAAAATACGGTAGTGTAGACACGATTATCGTAATTATTATTATGTCGTACTCGCCGGCCGGACTTAACGTCCGTCGGAAATATGATTGATGCGAAAAGGTAAATACAATGTATTACGGGATCGACGATTGTTCGAGGTTTGAGGAGAATGATATAATATAACACAGAGAAGACGGGGACACGTTCGGAAACCAATGTAATATATTGTGTAACAAATATTACGCGTAATTCCGAAAACTATTTGATCGTATTCATCGTAATAAACGTTTATCAATAACAGCGGTGTGTTTGGTAGTGGCAGCGGAACGGCGGTGTTCAAGATCGAAATCGTCGATTCCGCGAAGTATATCACGTCTCTCGCTCGAGCGATAATCCCTTTTCGCAATCGAAACGAACGTCCGGAAAACGGATACATCTTTTTTTCGATGGGTACACGTCATTGTGTATGGGTATCCGTGAGCAGCTATTGAAAACATAAGAAATTTACACGGGGATTTTTTTTTTTTTTTCAAACGCGGAATGAGTAAACCGAGTATTTCAGATCTAGGAGAAATCAGAAATTGAATACTCGCAGTGGAGAATATTAAAAAGTCATTATAGAAACGAGATCGGAGTAGTGCGTTACAGAGACAGGCAAGAAGAAGCAAGAAGTAGGACACGCATAACACGGGGATTATCGCCTTGCTCTACGAAAATCTCTTAACAGAGCGAGAGAAATAATACGAGTAGGAATAAAATATATACAAGGCGAAAAGTGGATATGCTTCGAAGTGGTGTATGTTAAGTTGTTCTATCTCAGTAGGAAGTGATTTTATGAAGAAATATTCCGACGATATTGATGTCAGTGGATAAATGTACAATAATATAAATGAAATAAATCCAATAGAGCTTCGTAGCCGCAATGAAACAAATGATTCAGGTATAAAATTAAACGGTAATACACTAGAAACAGTCGATGAATACGAATATTTGGGATGTGCGTATTATAACAAATGACGACGGTTCACCGCGTCAAAGGAATGAGATGTAGATTACAACGGGTAAGATGTGCATTTGAAGAGCAAATTAATTTTCAAAAATATATACATCGAAATCATATATATATATATAGTATATTTGTTATATAATCCCAATAAATTATTAAAATAATGTAAATTTATGTAAAATATTTAATAAAATAAAGCCACGAAACGTATGTTCTACTGAGTACGCCGTTTTCATGAAAACTGGTTTATATTTTTTGTTTTTTTGTTTTTTTAAATATAAATATATAGTTCTTGGATCAAATTAAGAATTTCGGATCATTGAATCGTTTAACATTATAGTTACCGTTACACATAGGTAAGAATTAAACATTATTACGATTATAAATCTGTTAGTGTAGTAGGATTAACAATATGTATTCTAAACATTTTTTTTTTTTACAAATGCTTCAACGTATAATGTTTTATAAACGACAGTCCAAACCCAATTATTTTTAACATTTTGTAATATAAAAATGTTTCAATTCGAAGAAACTGGTTTCTTCAAAACACGAGCACTGGTAACTACAACCACCCACCTCTTTCGGTAATTTTTTTTTTTTAAATTATAAACATCTAACATTTACAACATTAAATAGGTACTCTTTATTTTTTACTTTAAATTTCAGCGATAATTATTTTTTAATGTTAATTAACAATTCTTTTGTACCGAAAAGTACACAACGTTTTAAAAACAAATTTTTAGAATGTTTTCAAAACAATTTTCAGTGTAAAATAAGACGCTCTACATTCGTACAATGGATTATAACTTGGAATTCGTAAAACTGTGAATTTAAAATTCAATTAAATATTCAATAAGAGGGAATAAAAAAAAAAAAGTAATTTTTTCGTACCGCATATATAAGAATAGTGATGGCAGAATGTCAGTGAGAAAGGGAGGGGAGGGACGATTTGTCGAAAAATTAAATTCCATCTTTATGGAACGTGCGTACGTTTCTGTTTTTTTTTTTTTTTTTTACAACGACAGTAAACGGAAAATTTTCGCGACGGTTACTCGTTGGCGAACGTCCACAAGAATCGGTCGTGTGAAATTACAGACAAGAGCAGCCGGCGGCATACGTCGGACCTTTGATGCTGTCGAATCCCTGTTATTTCGGTATACGTGATCCGGAAATACTTTATTCAAACGAGAGGTGGGCTACACACAATGTTTGCGAACCGGACACGTGTACATTTCGCGTGTACGCTCAATTTCCGGGACAGGGTATATCGCGTTGTTATAAATTATTCCGTTATAATGGACCAGCCGATGGTCGGGACGAGATGGTTCGTTGACTGTAAAATAAAATCTTTTCTCGGATAGTATTGGTTTCGGGTACGATATTAGAAAATTTGTTTACGATATCGTCTAAACGCGAGATATTTATACGCGTTCTATTCGAATTTTCGATTCCGGAAGAAACACTTCACGCGTTTCAAACACAAGTATTTAACACAACACACCATTAGGATTGCCAACTATTAGAATTTCGAAAACCGCGCACTAAACAATGACGTATTTATTAATTTTTTTTTAATCTTAATCAATATCCGGTACGTAACTAATGAAATAAACACAATCGACCTAACAAATCGTTAAAATAATATTAAAACGAAATGTACGTTAAAAATATTTAAAAGAAAAAAATAAACGAATCGTTATTTACACTTTAAATCCGTTTCTCTCTCTCTCTCTCTCTCTCTCTCTCTCTCTCTCGTTTTTTTTTCACATTTTGTAAGTCGTCGATTCTCTCGCGTTTCCAAAAAGCGTCACAAAATTTTTAGCTCGCCGAGCTGTGGCTTAAAATTTATCGCAATATCCGCGTTCTAACGAATCCTATGCAAAACGCCGAGGGACTTGGACGGAACCCCGTAAAACCTGGACATCTGGCGTGCGGTACGTTGAAACGCGTACTGGACGGACACCAGAAAATGTGAAATGTCCAGGCACTGAACTCGGCCGGTCGCCAACCCCGATGGAACGACACTCGTTCAACGTCTAAAACGCTTTATTATATTACGGGGGGAAAAAAAGAGAGAAATACGGAAAATACATATTATTGCCGTATGGTTTGTGACACACCATATTCTAAAAAAAAAAAAAAACCGCGCGGAAATTTATTTCTTATTTTTTTCAAAATCAAACGAAAGATAAAACAAAACCGTTTTTGAACGGTGCGTGTAACAGTCAATCGCCAACGAGTTATTATAATATCGCGCGGGCTGGTATCTCGCGTGACTCTGGTGCGCTCGAAATGCGAATGTCACGGATCGCGGCGGTCGAGCGTGCCGGTGAGTATTGTGAAAAAAGTGCCCGCCGAGTCCTCCGTCGTACGAGAATGATATGAAATATCAAAAAGCCGGAACAAGTGCCGGAAAAAGGGTTATATAATTTCTTGTACGACTGTTTCCGCTCCGAAATTATGTTATAAGTATTTTGCAATCACGCCCTGACCGTTCGAGTCACGCCACTTTTCGCTGTTGCCAACTACGCGCGATATCTAGAAAAAAAACGCGCCCATACACGTGTTTTTTGTTCTTTTTTTTTTTTTTGAGAAACGCTTGCATAATACTTTACACGCGGTTCGTTCAAACGTTTCCGTAGACATAATACCGGACGTTTTCTATTCCTGACGACGACGAATTTAAAATAAAATTTAAGAGATTTGACGCGTTCCCTCGAAATTCACGTTCACGATTTTTTTTTATCCCTTTGACGAGAATCCGACGATTTAGGGGAAAAACGCGGGGAAAAATTTAATTTCGTTAAAAAAAAAAAAAAGTAAACAAAAATTTCATTTGAATTGTAACGCCGCGGCGATGTTGTTGAATATTTTTTGGGGCGAGGGGAATTCGAGGGACGGTGCGGTGAAAAGAACCAGGGGGGTTTCTTATTTTCCCTTTAAATTGGCTCTGTTTTTATGAGCCTTCGGCTTTTTCTCTCGTTGCAGTACCCGTGAACAGCCAAAAAATTCAAAACTAATGAACGGGTGGAGAAATCATTAATACACCGTGTTCCAACGTTTGGCGGTGATTACGCGTCGAAAAAATTAAAAATTCCCCTCGTTTTTTCCTTGTTTTCTTCCTCCCAAGATTTTACGTCACTCCTCCTGTATCCATTTATCATCCCAAGGTGGGCATATCACCGAGGCTATGAATCACTGCTCTGAGTCTCTATTCAAACGTTTTGAAATTTGCACAAATTTCCATACTTGAAAAAATTCGAATAAAAAAAAAAAAAAACAAAAGTCCGGCGGTTTCGCAGAATTTAAAACGTGTCATTTGACATTTTTTTATATTTTTATATATCGTAATTATTTGTCGTATACCGACATAGGTTTAGATTAAAAAAAAAAAGAAGTATAATTTTATTTCCATTGTCAGCGCCGTATTAGGGGAACAGTAAAAAGCTGTATATACTACGTCGTCGACAATGACTCTCGTGGATTCTGCGACCACTATGTACGCTGACGAATAACCACCAAAATATAAAATCGCTGGTGGGGGGGGGGTGATAATGTTTTTTCTTTTTTCGAATATATTTTTCTCATTTTATAAAGGATAAGTGAGCCGGCGAGAATTTGAGCTGGCCGAGATTAACATCTTAACGTGTCGGTAGGTGTATTGAAGAAAAATCGTCTTTACAATCCCCGTCGTATACTGCAGTGACGATGATGGACGGCGTTTTGTCGGATAGGATTTGCGTATAAATAGTATTTTATCGGATTGAAATTATTTGCGTAGAAACTGTTCTGTCTCGTATATTTTGTGCGTACGACTTGTCCTGTTATATGTACCGGGCGTTTACTCTTTGAAATCATTTTTTTCCATACGATATAATACTGTATTAGTCTATACAAAATCGAAATTAAAAAAAAATTTTTTTTTCACTTTAACGACAGTGTTAGTTACATATTATATAATTTTATGATTAACGTGGAAAAAAAAATCTATTAAAAATGCGGCGAAATATATATACATAAAATAGAATAAATAAACGTACGGTAATGCCATTATTTCATTATTGAATATAATGAGAAAAGAAAAAAAAATCCGATCTTATATAAATATATATTTATATTGTTACTTAGTTATGTTTTATATATATATATATATATTTATTTATTAGTTATTAGTTATGTTTTGTTAATGTTGAAATGTTATGCCATACGATAAATAAATATATATATATATAGATTAATTTTTTGCTGAAAATGGCACACAATACTCGAATTCAAAAACACGCCGTATTTTTATTTTTTAATAATAATAAATCGTTTTTCATAACGATTTCGAAGCGTAATTTTTTTTTTATCTTCTACTCAACTCATATTTAAAAAAAAAAAAACCATCAAAAAATAAACCTCTAATCGTTCACGTGTCTCGCGCGGATTCGCAGACTTTCGGGTAACTTTACCGTTATTAAATAACACTTTCTTTCGATTTACGCATAATATTATTTATAGTAAATCTCGTGTCGTCCGGTCGGAGACAACCGGTGTGAACACGCGAGCGCAATTAAAACGAAAGACGACAAACCGTTCACACATTAATAACCGCGGAATCGGACGATTTATATTTTAAAACAACGCGATAATAAAATATATGAACGCGCCGTTACCTGGCTTCGCAGACGCTTCAACACGAGTGTTATACATAATACGTAATAAATAATTTATAAAATATACTTAATTATAATACGAGTATTATCATTTATAATTTCGCGGCGGTGCAATCGTTTTCCGTTGTCCCGGTCCAACAGGCGTTCGTCAAAATTACGAAATTCTCAAAATTTTATCACGGCAGAATTTACGTGAGACAACAACGCTACTTGCGAATTAAACAAATGTCAATCTACTAAATATTCCCGTACATACATAGACCGTATGTACTGCAGTATTTCACACACTTGAGCTTATAATATTAAAAATACACTTATAATTACAATCGGGCGAGGTAACTCATACTAGCAGTGCTCATACTACAGTGCTCGGATTTTATAGCGGTAAAAAGTACGGAAATATGACCAGAAAAAAAAAAAATTCTCAAAACATGCCTTAAAAACAGTGAAGAATAGCAAAAAAATATATATTATATTATATAGCATGTACTGCAAAGATATAATTGAACACTTAAAAATAGATTACTTAACGGAATGGCAACGCCCGAGTATTTATTTATTTTTTCTAGCCTCTCTAAAGGTCACGATATTTACTCGAATAATTTGATATTTAACGTTTAGATTAGCGAAAAAAAAACACCTTGGAAAATAACGGTAGTAGATTAAAATATGCGTTATAAAATTTCGTATTTGAGGAATCTATTTCTCAAAACGTACATAGCTCAACCAGCTATTTACTTGTCCCCGCGCGTTCCATTAATGAAAAGAAGAAAGAAGAATGAAAAAAATGCTATAGAATACGCGAGCCCCGCTCTTATTACACGAGTCTACATAATATATTTTACAGTCGTTTACCAATATGATATTTATACAGTCTAATAGTTACGCGCAAATACACACAAATATAATATATTTTAAAATATCGTAATAATTCATATAAGACACAATACGTACGTAACGAGCACCTCGAAAACGCTAATTCGAGTGCGAAATTATTACTGTTACACACGACAACTCGTAGTCATAATATTTTAACAATAAAACACGCGTAGTGTTTTATTTTTTTAAACCGTCTAAATATATATTTATTTATATATGTAAAAAAAAATAAATATTAATGTGTGTGCAATAAACCATACGGGGATGACTATATATTATTATTATTATTATTATTCTTATTGTTGTGTATATGGAAAGGCGTGTAAAGGTCTCGCGTTCGTGCGAGCCGTGTTAATATACAGAAAAATAAAATATAATCGTGCGCTTAAAAAGAATATAAATAAATAAATATATATATATATATATATATATATATATATAATTAAAATATAATAATTATACAAGTTAAAGCGGATTTTTTTTTTATTTTATTTTTATCCACTCGAAAATCATTTATTTGCGATGCCTACAAAAATGTTTTACGATCGTCATCGCGTGTTTCTCCAGTGTTTTACAACAATATTATAATACGCGCGCGCGTGCGAATTATTACAACACGCTTTCTGTGCACCCGTTGTCGTCATCGTCGTCGTCGTCAAAATAATAAAATCCGAACGACCGAAATCGTTCGGTCTTTGCCATATATTTTATATATATAAAAAAAAAAAAGAAAAAAGAAATCGTCGCGAGTACACGGCGTGTATCTGTAAACGCGTAATATTTATTATATTGTGTTGTATTTTTTTTTTCGGGATATTAAAATTTATATTACGTGTTTCGTCTAGTGACGGACAAATGTCGTCGAACACACACACACTCATCAAATGCAAGTTATGGTTTTTCGTTTTTACTACATTTATACAGTACAATATAGTTCCTATTGAAAATCATACCGATCGAACGGAGACGTAATCAGGGATTTAACGTTTCTCCTGGTCTTTGTCCTCTAAAAAAAAAAATATATATATATATATAAAACTGATACAGAAAAGAACGACAGAACAGTTAATTCATGAATAACGCCGTAATCGATTCGATTATATTATTATTATTATTATTGTAGTGATTATATTGATTTCCGTTCCTCCGCCGCGAATTCTCAAATTATTTCATTACTATAATACGTTATAATATTTTACGCGAACGGTTAAATACGACTTTTTCGTAGAGTCAAACGACCTTTCTGATAAACATTATTGAGAGTGTAAAATATGAAAACATTCTCAGCGCTGTGTATTGGCGAATGAAATATTACACACTATTATCGTATTTATTAAATTATCAGTTTTTATATAAGCAACCGTCCGAAACAATATTATAAATTAACCGAAACGAAAATGAAAACAAGAATAACGTTAAGATTATCGAATTCTAGATTTTTTTTTTGTTTACGTTGAATTTTTTATTTTAATAAAATCGTGGTTTCGAGGCCACTATTTTGTCGCTTTTAAAAAGATGCGAGCTAACGGTAAATACGTCTCTGGGAACGAACGGTGGATTGGAAAGATAGAAATTGTCAAATTTCAATCAGCTAATTTTATTATTATTATTATTATTATTATTGAATAATAATTAACGCAGTGACGATAGAAAGAAACGAAATCGAGTAATAATGTATATTGTACCATGGGACGATTTTCGTTGCTCTTGTTCAATTTTATTTTCCCTAAACAAATTAAAACGTATAATAATATTCCGTTGAATGCGAATTAATTATAAAATTTTCCGCCGTACAAAAGCGTTTTCGCCAGAGGCGTAATATAGTCAGTTTACTATATAAATCATTCATGGTAAACTACGTCTTTTTAATACATAAATTCATTTATAATTATTATTTGTAAAGTGAAAAGCGCTCTATGCGTGCGTGTCGTTAAATATCGGGAAATTCGTTAACGCGTTGATTTACAAGGGAATCGGACGGTTTAAACTATTTAATTATACGCCATATATAGTTTTTTATATATAATTTTACGTTTAACGAATTTAAGAATACGACATATATGTTTATATTTTTTTTTTTTTTTGATTAATCGCAGTGAGAGAAGTGTAAATTTAATGCAAAACATTAAACACGCGTCATATTATTATACACACGCGAGTGAAGTGTTCAAGTGACTTATGTACAATTTTCTAAGGTTGTAAAAATAACGCGCGCAGAGCATTAATTCCGTTGTGATGATGTTATGTGGACCAGTAAACACACAGTTAATAACCTAACCTAACGCGTATGATATTGTTAATTATTTATGTAGCCGACGACAATGATTCCGGGTCGTGTGATAAATACGAATTGTTTCTCGTTGAATTTTTACACCAAAGCGTGTTTTCGGTTTTTATATATTATGTCGAGATAACGTAACCGTTATGACTGCGGTATACAGAGAAAAAAACGGATTTATTCGATACAACGAGACAAAAAAACCGAAGGGGCTAGCGTTAAGACGGACATTTGTAAATAATAATAATAATAATAATATAATGATCGAATTTTATAATTGGAAAACAAACAAAAAATCTTACCGTGTACGATTTACATAATATGTCCTTAATACTATATATAATATATATATATATATATATATATTATATTTGATGAAATGTTCTATTAATTTACAAAACGTTGTAAGACTATGTTTCAAACCGGGCCTACGGACCGGACAGTTTTTTGGTAACCCCTCGGTGGGTTTGTTGCTGTTCCAGTGAACTCTTACACATCAACAGATTCTTGTACGCTTGCCGGTACTCAGAGCTCATGACCACGTAAATGATCGGATTGATGCACGTGGTCAAATAGATGAGTACGTACGCGGCGATGTTCAGGACGTGCAAACCGTCTAATTCGTGCGACGTTTTACTTATGGTAATGGGCAAGTAGCACGTGACGAACGACGCGAATATCACTAGGATCATTTTCAACAGCTTCTTGTCCTTGGACGACATCCTGTCCACGCCGATCGCGCTCTGTTTCCGCGTTCTCGGTGACGCGTCTTCCCTCGTCTGAAACACCTGTGTCAAAACAATGTATAAATATCGTCTTTAACGCGGATTCGTTTAAATACGATTAATAAAAAAAAAAAAAAAACCCGATCGATAAACCCGTTTGCGTCGCCTACAATTAATATACACGCGGCTCTATGAACATTTCGCGATTACGACGCGACACATTTTAATCGATTGAAAATTAATGAAAATTGTTATGAATTTAGTATTTATTATACATGTATTTATATATATTATGTGCGCTTGGTTTGTACAAAAAAAAAAAAAAAAAACAAATTAATCTGCGGCATACGATCGTTAAACGAAACGTTAATGAAATTTCGTCGTCATTGCCGTACGTCCAACGCGTTTTACAGCAATAGAGGCCAACGGACAGCAAAACGGCTACAAGTTAGCTACCATAGTGTGTGTTAAAAACGTGTGATTTTTAAACGAGAGTTATTATTTTAATTTTTTGCCGCAAAAACTCTATGATATTAAAAAAAAAAAAAAATAATTTAAAAACAATAATAAAAGGTTATTTTATGCGAAAGACTTTACCGCGGACACTACTTGCGTGATGGTCGCGTTGAAGGCTGACGACGGGGAACGGTCGCGACGCCGTCTGGACCGCCTGTGGTCGGAAAACGATAACGGCGAATAGCTCTCCTCGTGTCCGGACGAGCTGGGGTCGGCGGCGGCGGCGACGACGACGACGTCGTGCGGCGACAGAAAGTTCTGTTCCTTCGAATCGGTGGTGGAACACGTGCCGGTCGCCGTGCTCGATCCGATTGCCGAGTCGGTGGATATTTCGGGCACTTTGAAACGTCCCTTGAGCGTGTAGTACGCCGCCGGGGCGTCCGAAGACGGTTTCGTGGACGGGACGATCGTGTGGCGCGAGTTGCAGCCGGCCACCGTCGCTGCCCGCGACTTCAGTGCCGTTTTCCGGACGATGTAGAAAATCCGCGCGTAACACACCACGATGGACACGCAGGGCACGACGAACGCGCCCATGAACAGGATCTCCTTGGGCGACCGTCCCACCGAGTCCGGCAGTATGGAACACGAGCCGACCGTCGCGTCCAGCCCGAACTGGCCCCATTTTCCCAGCCACGTGGGCACCAGCGCTCCGAAACCGCTCACCCACGTCACCGTCACCATCACGCCCAAATAGAACTTCTTGTACAACCTGCGAACCGTTATTTGTCTTTGGAAATTAAATTTGTAATCCCCAACATTTGCACAGGGAGTAATTGGAAAAAGGGAAATTTAATCGCAGCGTTCGATTGTTCAAAGATTAGAAAACCGGCGGAGGGGGGAAATTGATTTCGAAATTAGTCTGAAGAAGTTAGTCCAAAGATCCCCGGACACAACGAAGGACCGAAAAAATCAATTCACGACGTTCGCAACGAATCTAATTGTTTTTACGTTAATTCTTTTTACGAATTCACGCCTGATGATGCAACAGTGTATTTCCGTTTGTGTACGCGTAATATGTTGCGTTTACGAACCGCGAAGACAGGGTAGTTTACTGACCAGCATTGATCGAAAGTAATAATTACCGATTTCACAACAAGACGAGCTAAAAGTGCTGACGCTAGGCGTAGTTCTTTTTTTTTTTTTTTTTACCAAGAAATTGAATTCAAAGGCAGAGCGACAATGCGCAATCGAAGATATTGATCATCGCAATCATCGCTATCATCGTATGAATTCAAAAAAAAAAAAAAAAAAACTCAAATCCCTTAAAAAAAAAAAATCTACGATACTACTTAATAGTAGGTTTATTATTAATCTTATATGTGCGGGTGAACGCGAATGGAAAACGGCGGATCATAAAATACTCGAAATATTGAACTAGCAGAAAAAGAGAATTTTCTCTTTTACTCAAAAAGCGTATTTTAATTAGTAAAAAAAAAAAAAAAAAAAACAATGGCTTACGTAAAAATTAATTACTTATTATTTTATTTACGAAAGTAAATTTTCATCATTCGTTTCAACGACTGGCGCACAAAATGACTAATACCTATCAAATTGGATTTTTCGAATTTAATAGACCTCCGAATGATTTTCCTTTGCAATTATTATGAGTCCTATAACGCGGTTTCCGATATTCGCGTCCGAGGATTCTGCGAGACGACTCTTTTCATCGGCCGAATTTTTTTCACGTCACCGTAGTTGCTGTGCGAGACACAAATGATCGATCAACGATTTAAGAAAAAGTGCCCGTTTGGGGGCTATTTTACCAAGAGTTCGACTAATGCGATTCCAATTGATTGATGGCGTTTGTTTTTTATAATTTAAAAATTTGCAGAAAAATTTTTCGAATATAATTTTTTTTCGGAAGAGAAAAAAAATTCATTTGTAAGACATAAAATTTGTAAATATTAAAATGTTTTTCGATAAAACGACGATTTAATAGCGGTCATGGTTAATTCGTACCGTGTGTTCCAAACAGAATCTCGAAAATCTTTAAAAAAAAAAAAAATGGTATATTGATATGGCTTCTTGGAGAAATAATAGTTTAGTAAGGGAACACCAAAGACGAAAATAAAAAAAATCGAAAAATCGAGAATTTCACCAAATCCGTTGCGAAAATTGTTTTAAATATGCTGCTATTGGATGAAACACGGGGCTTGAAAAGCATCGTTTTTAAACGTATAGAGTAATAACGACGAAACTCGATCCAAGTAATATTCGCACAAACGTCCGCGGCAAACAGGTGAACTCTTTTTTTTTATATATATAAATATACGTAATTATATCGTTATTTTAAAACAAATTATCGTAAACAATATAATATTAAAACATTAATCGCTATACTCACTTTGGGTACAAAGACGGATGTCCGATCATGATGTATCGATTTATCGTTATGGCCAATATGGTGAACAGTGACACGGCCAACAGTCCGTATCTGACCAACGGGAATAGACGGCACAGTAATTGTCCGTGTCTCCACGATCTGTGCCAGAACGTAGAGGCGGCCAGTGGTAAGTTGAAGCAACAGAAACTCAAATCCGACACGCTGAGGTTGATTATGAATACGGCCGTGGCGTTACGCACCTGAAACCATAGGGGTTTCTCGTCAGATAAATAATTCCGAAGAAATATTACGAATGATTCGTTCGCGTCGTAACGGAATACGGACGAGAGCTTTAATTTCAACGACAAATGATGAAAGGATAGGATTTCATTCCATTTTTATTGTGTACCGAAAAAACAGTTATCACCCGCATGTTTACGTTTCTCGCACGTGCATAACTCTAAATTGCCTGATTGGAAATCGTCTTCGATTTGTATATCCAAATGTGATAATTCATAACACAACGAGATGATAACTCGTAGTTTTAAATCGCGTATTTTATTACGCTTAAATTTGAAAATTTTCCAAATTGAGTCGCACAAGTGTAAAAACTTTGGAAGCCTCTGGTCCAGTGAATGCAGCGGCGGCGTTGTGTTATACAACTGATACCGCGTGTTATAAATGTTTGACTCGTATTTCGCGCGACTCGTCTACGTTGGAAGAGTTATACACATTTTTATGCTTGCCTACGATGGTTTAAAAAATATTTTTAGAATGAGTCGACGGAACAAAAATTTATAATAATAATAATAATAATATTTATACGAACAAAACCATTAATTTGCGGACAATGAACTGCGGAGTCTGGTTTTTTTTTTAAAACGTTCACGCGTGATAGAAAGTTTTGGAGAAAAGAGTTATATAATAGAAAAAAAGCACTTGCACTGTATCCCATCAATCATGCGCGTGCGGTGTAAGCGCGGGTTTAGCCCGTTGTTGTGAGAATTGATAGACTCGCTTGTACAAGAAATCCATTGCGGTTATACGGGGCCTTTTTTTTTCTCTATACTCGTATTTTATTCTTTAAGGTCGACTCTATTGACGTTTTGCATTGCGTGCGGCGACAAACGAAATTTCGTACAGTAACACCAGTAACACTCGTATTGATAATGCTCGTATCGTTCATTCTCTTCTTATTTTATTCTTTTTTACGAAAATAATAATAATAATAGAAAAATAAAACGATTAATAACTCGTCGTGTATGTTTCCAACGGTGTATCGCGTTACGTTGTGACGTCGAACGAAAACGATTTATAATAATTAATTAATATGCACTGTGTCCGCGCGAGAAAATCTAAACATCGCAACGCACTTTAAATAAATTATTTTTTCTCAAAGGATTTCCACTCGCCTCTTTTCACCGGTCTACATAATAATAATAATAATAATAATAATAATATACTTTACACGGATATTGTTACGCACAGTTCGAATAGAATGCTCCGGAGTATATAAATACAACGAGGCGGTATCACAAGTGAAATTTTATTCGACTATCGATTCGTTTTTTCAAACGTTTACATCCCCGGTTTTTGTCTATCATCGTACGGGTCGGATTCGTTTTTTTTTCTAAATCACCACCACAACGAAGTAAAAATCGCTCGTATCTCATCGTAGTAGATACCTTATCGTTGCGAGTTCATCAATTTCTAAATCCAAAAGAACGCTCGAGTTGATTGAATATAAATTCATTTAATAAATGACGACGCCCTCTCGTAATATTGTTTAAGGTTATTATAATATACGAACGACTGTTGACGGGGTTTGTAAATTAAAGGAAACGGATAAAGAACGGACCGGGCGACTCGTAGAAATGAAAACCGTCACGAGTCGAGGCGAAATGTTCAATTAAGACGGGGGGAAAAAAAACAATTGGTCGATTGAATTAATTTATTGAAGTGTGACGTGGACGAGACGTCTTGGGGCACGTTTAATTACACCGAGTCCGCGGCGCGCGAAACGTAAAAAAAAAAGAAAAATAATTTTTCGATTTTGATTTTCTATAAAACAAGTTACGTTGTCCGGTATTTTATAGGATTTTTTGTTGCGTTCGTATACGCTATTAACGGACGTTTCTTTTTCAAATTTAAATTTTATTATATATATATATATATTTTTTTTTTTGTACGGCAGCAGTGGAAAACGGACTGGAAAACGAAATGAATGAATGAAATATGCGTTAGTCCGTCCGTCGATGAAATTTCAACGTGAATTCAATACACGGGCAATAATTCAATACAGGGGAAAAAATTGAAAACTATACGTTCGAAACGTCGCATTTGAAAAACCTCAGCGTGTACCGAAAAACCGTATGTTTTTATCAAACGAATCCTCCGAGATCAGTAAGATCAACGATGGGAGATATTTTGCTCGTTTCACCACAATTATTAATAATTTATTTACGTGGAATCTCTCCGTTTTTCTTGATAACGACGACGCCCTGTTATTTATTTCTTCTTGGGAAATTGACGATTTTAAACGTAATTTATTACATCGCAGAAAAATCGATTTCGATTAACTATTATTTACTATTAATTGATTGTTTATAGTTCAAATATATCTTAATATTTCGAATAGTTATAACTCTTTTTCGCCTGAATTTTTAACTCGTATTTTTTCGTGAAGACTCCCGAATTATGTACTCATATGTATATAATGGCGCGAAATAAGCACACAATTATGTATTAATTTTCAACCCTATCCAGCAAATCACACTCGATTCTATTTGTAGAATTTGAACGAGTAAAAATAAATAAAAAAAATTACTATTTTACGATGTTAAAACATTATAAATATAAAAATTGTTTTGGAAAAAATAAAGGAGAATACAATAATATTCCGCGCGTATATTCGTACAGATTTCGTACGGAATATTTATAATTATGTAATTTAAAAAAGCGAGAGAGTTATTTTACTGCGGAAGTCACGCATTTTAATTTAACTAAACAAGTACAAGTTCAATTACCGATACACAGAACAAAAATAAAAAATCAACACTCGCGGATTTACTTAAAGACAAGTTTCACGGTTGCGAAACAATTTATTCGGTGCGATCACGTTTCCTTTGGAAATACTTTCGTTACAAAGTATACATTATTCATTTTTGGCCACGTATAAATAACAACTATGCGTTACCGCGAGTTCGATTTAAAACGCGCGTGTGCAAAGAAAATATTAAAACTTACATTTCATTCGAAAACTACGGTAATTATTATGTAAACAACTTTGGTTTAAAAAATTTTTTAAGGTTTCACTTTACATTATATTATATTCGTTTACGAGCGATTTATAAGAAAACCGATAAATGCGCACACAACGTTCGAGTACGCTTAAGAGTATCGTAGAATACTTGCGTAATTATTAACATTTTAAAAATTCGTAACTGTTATCCGCCGCGTATAGTTTCCAAACACATAATAATTTCATTAAAATATACCCCATGCGAGAAAGTGAACCATTGTAATAGTGACTTTTCTCTCCTTCGTAATGGAATCGATCTGCGATTGAGAATGGCTTATCTGTATACTATAAAATTAACTTAAAAATCGAAATTGATATTAATTCGGTGAAAATAAATTCTTCGCGTATGTCGTCCCAAAACAAAATTAAATCGTCGAATAAAAACGTATATTCGAACGTTTTTCAATCCCGTCATTCAAACGCATATGATAATAATCCCTCTAATCCTTTTACGCGTGTGTATATATATATATATATAATAAGGACATTTTATATCCTCGCACTGTGTGTATTACAGAGAGATATTTGATACAGCTACTTTAACGGTATTATATATTTTTTTTTTCTTTTTAAATCTGTTCGCGTATACGGTTTATTGCACGTAAATATCACACACGAATTACAGTAATTGTTATGTTTTAACTGTGGTTAAAACGCAGTAGTACGAGTAATAGCAGTTAAAAGTACTAACCAACGTTACCAGTGGCGCGCGCGCAGGAATTTTGTAAGAAGGGGGGGGGGTGTCATAAATCAGAACAATTAAAATGTATTATATTATAAATAACAAAACCAATCATTCATGATGCACGATGACGCGTACTACTGAGGTACGCCGCGATATTATTTATAATCACTTTAAAACACAGAACGCAAGAAAAAAAAAAACAATACATCAATTTTCCGATTATTAAATCACCAACTTCATAATATGTATGAACTGTGTAACTGCGGTAAGTGTAATATTATCGTTAATGTCTTTAGTACCACTCATCGGTTATCACCACAGCACATATTTCCGATGATGATAAATTTTTTTTTGCAACAAGTACGTAAAAACTACATATTATGTTGACGAACTGGAGTCCATGTTTTGAGTAAAAGAAAAGAAAAAAAGGCCCATGTGGAGATATATCCCCACCCTCTGCGTACGTCACTGACAACAGTGTAAATATATAAATTCGCAAACGCAATGAAAATAACGACTCAGTCGATTTCCAGTCGATTATCCGAGAATAAAATTGAAAGACTGAAAATAAGATGGAAATGACTGCAGGCTTCTGGTGAACGCAGTAGATTTTTTTATACGATATACATACAAATATATAATTGAACATATTGCGATGGATTTTTATTTTACAACACTACTTGCGAACAATACCGCTAAAATAATCTATTTCCGAAATTCATTTCGTATTTCGATTTATTAGATTGGGGGGGGGGGTTTATGGAAATGATATGTTAATTGGAATTTAAGAATTTGCATTATATTTATTACATTCTTTTTCGCACGGTGTTTGTTATATGAATTATAATTTAAAAAACCACCACGATCAAATAACTTATATGTTGTGATTTTGACATACAGCACGCTATTTATAACGTACTCTATTTCTAGCGAAAATTGGTAAAGTTTATAGCGAGAATGAATAAAGAAGAAAACGAACGCAGACAAGACTAAACGGAAACTTTAAAATAAATTCTTTTTATGTTTTTTCTACGAATATGATTTTTAGATTTTTATAGGTACCAATTTGAATTTTTATAATAAGAAAAGTGATTTCAAAGTTTAATTTTATAGCATTTGAATTTTCATCAATTCTAATATGACGAATGTCACACAAATAATAGTTCTTCGACAAAACGATCAATATAAAATGAAATTCAATCAAAGAAATATTAAAAAAGTACCTAACTTATGTGTAGGTGTTATTTTGATTAATTCTCAAAATACTGCGTCGGACTGTTGATATTTGCAGGAATAAAGGACTATAAATTATTTATTTCGATTTGAAGGCAGACTTCATATCGCGATGGATCGAAATGTTCAATGGCCCTATAATACCGGCGTCGTATATAATTTTTCGGTTGAGAAATAGAATGCATTTTCGAAATAAACCGCAGCAATTATTGGTATAGGGATAAGTGTTTTTTTTTTATATAAAATATATGTAATTTATTTTCCTAACCTTATTAATATTTATAATATTATACTTTCCGCAAAAAAGTTTTCTTCTTCTAATAGTAAAATGCGCATTACAGAATAGGATCGAGTAAAGTTTGAATTATTAGAACGTTATATACACATAGAAATATACTTAATTAAATTCGCAGAAGCGTAAAATGTAATTCAATATTTGTAACAAAGTGAAAATAATAATAATAAAAAAACTCTGGCGATATTTAATCACGTTATTGGTCATACGGTATAATTTGACAAAGTTTAAAAAAGAGCGTATTCCAATTTAAAAAAAATATCTAATTTTTTTTTTATTTTTGAACGAATTCGTTAGAAAAAAAATATAATTTTACTATATTTCTTTACAAATAAAATAACGGCGAGATGATACTAGTATTGTATAATATTATTTATTTTAAATTATATATATATATATATATAATTATGTCTGCTACTGTTCAAAGTCCAATACTTGCTCTCTAATCATTACTGTCATACATATAATGTTTTAGAGCGATTATATTATTAATGACTTAAATGAACAGTTGCTTTAATTTCTTAAGACTTAAGTACATTTTGACTGTCACTAATACGGGGGCAGAACTAATAATTAAAAAAAAAAAAAAAATCTATTTTTCAATATTTCTCAACAGGAATTTCGATTGACAAATATTTTGGATTTTAAAACAATTTTAGGCATGGGGTTATATCTCTTTACCGCTATATTTTTATTTTTATTATTATTATTTTATTATAAACAGTGGCGTATTAACGAAGGCGGGGGTCCAGAGGTATTGGAAGCCTCCATTCAAAGTTAAAAAAAAATCAGATAAATGTTTTTGTAGCATAGTTAGTATGATAAAGATTTATCACACAAAAAAATTGACAAGTTTATAGTGATAACTGTATATAGGTGTAATAAAATACAAATCAGTGGCTTGTAAGAAATGTCATGTAAGATCCAATAATCTATCTTATATATCTCCTTTAAATAATTTCTAAGGAATATAACTATTATGAACTATAAATTATAAAAACCATTGACACTTTTCCCCCGTTTAGAAAATTTAAAAAATACGCCACTATTCGTATATACACGCGTTTATTATTCGCGTTAATTCGGGAATTCCACACTCGATACAAAATGTGAAATTTTATTCCGAATAAAACTATATTAAAAAATTCGATACACGCAATAAAATTCAAAAGATTGCTCGCGCTTTTGCCGGCCGTGGGCGTAAAATCAATTAATCGTCGCAGCATTGACGCGCAGTAGTAATATTGTGAGCAAAACAAAAAAAAAAAAGGCGTAGAAGAAGAAAGAAAGAAAAATTATTACATTATACGTATCATAACCGCGTCGGTACACCCTAACGAAATTTCTGTTTGCTCCACGGAGTCTGCGACACTGTCGCGGAGGTCACGTACTGGCCTTCTGGTGAATTTTTTGTTATTTTTTTTTTACGCGTTTAATGCGACTATCCTCGACGATAGGAAGGACGAGGAGGATTGTAAAAGTATCTAAAAAAATATATTTTTAAAAACGTAACAAAAAAAAAAGTCGAGAAAAAATAAATAAACGCGAACCGCAGGGGAGCAGAAAAAAATATGTACAAAACGGATTTCCGCGGCGAACGCCGATCGCGGTCATTTCGTAATACTGTCACGTTCCGTCGTTTTTCAGCGACAAACAACGATTTTTTACACACACACACACACACACGTGCGCGCGCGCGTACATACAAATCTTTCTATTACTCGAGAACAACAACAAAATCGAGCTTAACACGAGCACTGTCCATAAGTATAAAAAATTTATGAGCTGACGAGTCACGCGATTGGCGAACACCGATTTCCGAGCAAAATAATAACGAGAATACAAGCGTAAAACGAAAAGAAATCAACGCGCAATTACAACAACGATTAAAAATTACACGCATAAGTAATACCGTAGAATCAGTGGCGTATCAAAGTGTTAAGGAGCCAGGGAATAGATCGTCTTTCAAGACATAACCGGCAAGGCTTTCGGAGCCTTTATCGAATTCCAGCTCTTTTTTACCAACAAAAGGATGGCCCCAACGACCAAACTTCGCGTCTTCTCCGCCATCGTAAGAAGCATCTGCACCTACGCCATTCCGATCTGGGGTGTGGCGAACAACGAACGCTTCAAGGGTCCTCCAAGGCTGTTTCATGAGACTGCTAAGATCCGTCCTTCAAATTCCGTGGTACTTCAGGAACGCCCAAATCCTAAAAGAAATCCCAATCCTCACCCCCCCGTAAGCTGCCCCAATTTTCGCAAACAGACTCCGCGCTTCGATCAAATCCCACCCGAACCCCACGATCGCCGCAATCGCAGACTGCGCACCCAGAAATTACGACTGGGTACATCGTCCCTACTCCCTCCTGGGACATCCCCTCGATCAGCCAACACGATAGCTCCCAACAACCTCGGCCCACCGAACCCCAAGCCTCGTGACGCACGCGAGAGCCTCCACTGCTCCGCTCAAAGAGCAGTGGCGGCCACCGACCTTCCGCCGCAAAACCTATCCTATGTTCTCTTCCCTCTTCCACTTCTTCTTCTCGGTGCGTATGACCTTACGGTTGGTCCTCAGGGAAGAGGTTTTAGACGGTAGGCGCCCCGTGTCGAATCCGTCACTACCTCTCGAGGTGTCTTTTGAAGATTTCCTCCTCTCACTTCCCCAAAAAAAAAAAAAAAAACAACAACGGACCGCTTAGTCTTGCCACCGCGGGCAAACGCGTACGACCTTGTTCGCCTCTGCTCGAGGCAAACACACCGTTCAGAGGTTGAATAACGTTGTTCGCGTTTGCCCACTACGGCAACACGCCATGAGGTGTGTGTGTGTGTGTGTGCCCGAAATCACCGAATGTTTAATAGTTTTAAGTTGCGCACTTGCGTCTCGGAATTTTTAACTTTTTCGCAGTTAAATATTATAAAATTGTTTTTGTCTCGAATGTCGTTAGAATGATATTGCCAGACTTGCGTAGGGTATTGAAAATTTAAAAACGAACACAATATTGCCCAGTGCTATACGGTCATAACTCGGAGAAATACGAACACGATAATTTCGCTGTCCGACGAATTTACATATGGAATTTCGAAGTGGTATAAATGCAGTAACGAAATCGATAGCGTAACACTGGTGTTTACAGACGCTGCTTACACAAGGGGGTTTTTTTTTTATTAGGTTTTCACAAAAACAGATTCATTGTAAATATACACTTATGTGTGTGTGTGTGTATAATATTTATTATTTTTTGTGTAAACTATTTAAAATACGAATGATCTTTGATTGTCAATATTATTTGCACTTGTGTAAATGTCGTTGTCTTAATCAGATTGAATTGAATTCCCGTGGATTATGTAAATGTTTCTGTTCGCGCACATGTGTTCGCGGAAACATAAGTCATCGCGATTTAGCGATTTATTTACTCGGAAATGTTTCTATGCGCAATGAATACAAGAACGAATGAAATTATATTACTCGGAGTAAAAAAAACTAGTTTTAGAATTTTATTTTTACGCAAACGGATTACTATAACAATACTATTGGAGATATTCAAATAGAAATTCTAAAATATACAAGCGTCGTTTTGAGACGTTTTAAAGGAAATTGATTTTTTGCATAAAAAAAAAAGTAAAGTTTTTATTTACTTCACTGTACGGGGAAAAAAAACATTAATTTCTTTTTCTATTTAATGACATACTCAGGATTTTTTTAGTACTGTAGGCCTGCCTCACTTACAACAGGACACTGTGTAGAAAGAAACTTCATCCAACCATGTATTATGCAGCCGATCGCTAGGCTCGCGATTTACCTTATTGATATCACGTTTTCGTGTATCAACATTCAATGTATGACAATAAGTCATAAATATTATTTTTTTAAGTAAAATTTAAAACTTACTTACAAACTTTAGGCAATATTAATTAATTATTATTTTAATTTGTTTGCATTAAAATTTATATTAAATTAACAAATTAAATGGAATATTTAAATACGCTTTTGAGTATTTTTGATATTGAGAATGAATTATATATATATATATTTATTTACATACATGTTGTGCGTATTATGCGCCCGAGCGACTCTATTTGAACGGATAACGCGCAATGAATTATGAAATACTATCATCGGAAGTTTCGTTTAACATAATTATAATACTATTACGTTTGTTATCGATTGGTTTATCCATACAAACTGTTTTATAGACGCGGTATTTCGTTTGTAATTTTAATAAATCCGTCGCGAAATCCATCGAACCAGCAATAATAATATTAAATGTCGTTAACTTAAAAACGCGAATTTTTCTTATTTTAATCGCTGTGTATATTCGTGCTATTTCAAATATTATTCAAACGTAGTCTAGTATAGACCCGTCCATAATCACGTGTGTATACACTGAAGTCGCATACGATATAGTTTTATTTGACGAGGAATGATTATTACAATACACGAGTCAATAAATAATTTCTACGTTTAAAACAAAAAAGAAAAACTATTTCCGCGATATATTTTTTTATGTTTATATAATTCAATAGAAATATTGATTTATAAAACTAATAAACATTTGAAGCATAAATAAATTTAAATTTTCGTTATATAATATTCATGTAATATTATATATATATATACATATATATAAAAGCACGAAACGCGAAATTAGATATATTCGTACATTGTACGGTATATAAATAATAATTCCGAATTATCATATCCGTTGTCAAACGGTTACGATGAGCGTAATAGCACTGCAATATAGTTAATACTTCAGTAGTTTTGGAATGTTAGAGCGATTATACGGGAAACCATCAGATGCACAGTGACCTAACTTTGATTCTCTAAAACAGAGGTATTTCAGAATGCACGAAAGTTTATAGTGTATCAAAGTCGATCCTTTTATAACATTAAATTAAGCAAATTTAACTTGGATCCGACTTGTGATTGCCATTTATAAAAGAATTCACAAACACATCGCTGGATCCGGTTTTAATCACGTTATATAATGTTACGTATTTTTTATTATTATTTTTTTTTTTTAATTAGAATTTCGAATCGAATTAACAATTTCAAATAAAAACTCCAACAATATTATATTGTAGAAACGCTTTTTTTCTTTCAAAAATCCATACTGACATTGTTTTAAATGCATATGTTTGTGTTTAGCATTTTACAACAATTTATTTTACGCGTATATACCACCGGGTAAATATGGGATTTTGTAAAACACACCTTGGGAATCAACGTATAGGAGATATTATGTAAAAGATGATTGATAGTTTAAAGAAAGAAAAAAGTTTATTCCGTAAAATGTAGATCATTAAATTCAATTTCGCACGAACCTGAAACTACTGAGACGAGAAGGATTCCATCTTATATACGTGCAGTGTAAATAATCACGATGGCGGCGAGTAGAACAAAATTGAACAAGTGATTTCTTTTTCAAATATTTTTAACAAAAGAATATATTACTTTTAAAGGAAAAACGATCGAATTACACACACGTCGTTTCGTATCGATAATATTATTATAGTAAATATGTTTTTGCAGCTAACTGCGTCATATCTGCAACAATTGTTTATTTGCAAAACACTGATGCTTAATACAATACGAAACGTCGTCTCCTATCTCGCTAAAACTAATTTTATAATAATTCCTATAATATGAACGTTCATAAAATACTTGTACTCGAATTACCGTTTCGTTATAACTCAAATGTTTTATACGTTTTCGAGACGTTATCTCCGTTCCTGTCTAAATTGTCATAATGGAGAATCGGCAACGAATTACGAGTGCATTAAAAATAATAATAATAATAATGGGGGGGAGGTGTGAAATTAAGAGAAGGATTTATATTTTATAGCATTGGACGCGAGATAATAGGCTGCCAGAGCCGAATATGCCGACTAATCGTATTAACGATTATAGTAAAACGGCCGATTAATTAAAGTGATTTTTTTGTTTTTTGAAAAATTCCCCAAATGTTCATTAAAAAAAAAAAGGCAATATTTGCCAGTAAAGAATTTCGCAGCGATTATTGAAAATATCCGCAAATCAATGGATCGGTCGATGTATAGTTAAACACGTTTCCGACTGGAATGGATTTTATCAAAATTTTTCGAAATATAATATTGTAAAAAACGATTCGTCACCGATTTACACGAATATTCTTCGTAAATAATTTTTTTACTCGCCAATGTATTCGTGTAGATCAATAAAAACACGAGTAAAACGTTCCATCGTCGTTCCGCAACAATACGGAATTCGAGGAACCCTGTACAACAGTAGTGCCGTTAAACGTGTGTGTTTTAATGATACACTTAAACGTTTGTATTGAAACGGGTATTTTCGCCATAATATAAAAATACCGTTGTGCATAAACGTGTTAATGTTTAAACGTTTTTTTTTTTTTCTTTAAAAAAGTCATGTTGTTCCAAATTGTTTAATTTAATTTCCGAGCAATCGTAGGAGAAAAAAAGGAAAGAAAAGAGAAACGATATTGAAATGCTATTGATTCTCGCGAAATAGCAACGTGTCAATTTTCAGCAAACCGACGTGTACGAGCGATGAAAACTAAAAGAAAGATCCCCCCCGCGTCCCCGGTCGTTTAGTTCGCACGATTTGGCAATGTGAGATTCGCTAGTTCTTTTTAGGTAGTGAAAAATATTGTTTTTACTATCAAACCGCCGATTCCGATGGATGCGGTTACACCAGCGTTACGGACACAACACCGTGGTGACACTTGTTGTTCCGAAGCGATATGATTAGTTTACCGTCGGATATTTATTAATCGTTATCGCGCGACATGACCGATTATTGGGAATTGTTGTCGTTCTCCAGACGATTTTATCTAATAATTATTGTAAGACGGAAAACGACAAATGTTTTGACATATTATTTCAGTATATATAGGTGGTGTAATATAATATAATATAATAATATACGCGGTGTGGTTCTGTGCGTATTTATTAATTTATTGTGAATTTTATAAATATATATATATATCAGCATCTGGATGGGGGGGGGGGAGGGGTGGTCGAAAAACGGGCCGGCGGACGAACGCAATCGTTTAGTGTATTCGTGATGCTGCGCGTAATACGAAAGCGGTAACCGGGGAAAATAGAGACGAACGGATGGCGCGACGGGACGGAAAATACAAACACTGCAGCGGTCGTCTGCCAACGCCAGGCTTAATTAAGTAGCACGCAATCAATACGGGATGATATTCAATGCGGAATATAGACGATTTTTTTTTTTATTCTCCTCTTTCTCCACTTATTGTCGTTATATTATCGCTAACAAATTACGTTATTATAAACGTAACAGCCTCTGTAATATAACCGTCTCTTCTTCCGTCGTTTCCAGTTCTCTTCCCCGATTCGATTTCCTTTATTTTGCTTCTTATTTTTACAATTCTCCCTCATTTATCCGCCATTGGAATGCACGTCGAACGCACGAGCGAAACGAGAGAGAGAGAGAGAGGGAAAAGGAAAAAGACGAAAGATTTACGCGGCGGTCAGCCACCGGAATATGCCGGCCGCGCGTTCGTTTTTCGCGAGAAAATAATATTTAAAACGCGCCGGAAAGTAATAATGCACGTGAAATATTCCGGGAGAAAATAAAAATGTATACGATATAATATATTTTTATTTATGGTTTTTTTCCCCTCCCCCCGAATCGCGGGTGTTCAACGGGTAACAAACGAATCGTCCGAGACGTAATTATAAAAACATACTTCTAAATAACGTACGAATAACACACCGGCTGAATTATCCCCGGCTATATTCATATTGTTCTGTTTAATAAAAATTTATCTATTTTGTAACATTTAGAAACTTTATCTGTACATGAATAACTGTTGTGGTTCGCGATGTTTCTCCCGTACACGACCGGGTTTCTTACGAATTTCAAAGCGCTTTTTAGGAGGCAGGATTTTCAACGATCCTCCCTTAGCGCACGCTAATGTCATTATCATCATCACTTACTCCTTTTCTTCGTACGCGTTTCGCGAATTTCACGTTCGTTTTGGTATTGCAATAATGTCCGCGTCGGGTACGTGGATTTTTCCATCAGTCGGTGCGACGTAATGACGATTGTGTAATGAATATCGTGTCCTATATCAGCCAACAGTAAATCTATACTATTTTGTCAGTTGTATTTTCCTGTGTACCGCTTGTTGAGACCATATATTTAACGATATACTGTTTGCGTGCGAATGAGTTTACGGTCCAGTGCGAGCTGTTGATGCGCGATGGTTTGCCATTCGGTTACGTTCGTGGTGCAAGTGTACGTAGTCCGTTTGTGATATCATTTCGCATCCTGATTATGATGCGTGTTGTATTGTTTCTTGTGCCATACGGCAATGTTTTTTCTACGTCCTATTTAAATTATGTACTCTCTATAGTTTTTCGTGTTTATTATTATGTGTCAAACACGTTTATAATGTGTAAATGTTGAATAATAGAGATGTATTAAAAATTAAAAAAATTGCTCTATTATTAGTAATTATTATCGACAATTAAGTAGTATAATTTAAATAACAGTTGTAAAAATCTATCGTGACTTTTTTTTTTTATAAATATTATCCTTTTATTAAGTCAATTTAAGATTCATAGATAACATCTTTCTTTTACACGCGATTTATAAGACATAAGTCGGGCCGTATATTTCCATTAACAGATTGATGTGATTTAAAAGAAAAAAAATAATAATAATAATCATTTGTTTTTTTTTTTTTTTTTAGATAAAAAAGACGCGTATTTCATTTAATTTTTCGCCACAGTTGTCTCTCGTCTTCGTGTAGATTTACATTTTAATTCCATCGTCTTTATTTCTGTCTAGTTAATAAAAAAAATTATGCATATAGTACATACACTTATTCGGGCACCAACACTGACAGAAACACGCCCGAGCCGACCGACCACCATTGCTGACCGGATAAAAGAGGGGATTTCTTTAATACCTTAAATGTAAAACTTAACTCGCGTCGACTCTATTATATAATATTAATGATTAAACGAATTGTTTTTTTTTTTTTAAATACCGCATAAATATAATATACAGTTTGCGAATGTAAAAAGAAAAAAAGTAATCGCTATTTCGTGTTTTATTAACTTTCACCTAATAACGTATAAAACGCGACGGTAAACGTTTGTACACATTTAACGATCAATTCAATTAATGGATTGTACAAGCGGTCGTGTTCGATCGTTACAATTTCGATTTTTATAAACGGAGGCGAACAATAAAAACCGTCTCGCGTTTCACGACCACGTATCGATGACCGTTACGAAATTCGGTAAATATTGAAATTCGGCTCCAACAGTAAGAGCAACCATATATTCACTACGGTCGTAGTGAACGCAAGCAGGACATATATGATAATGTATAAAAATACGAGTCGGTTTGCATGGAATATTTTTATTTCGTATTCGGAAATTATTCCCCGAATAAACGAGGTGTACGAGAATACGTTCGGAATACAGGCTATTTAAATACAAAATTGTGTTTGAAATATTTATTTGAATACTTTTAAAAGAATTACAGTCATTTTTACAAAAAAAAAATATGTCAGCAGTTTGTCCGTTTCTCAAACGCCCCGTATCCGTGTGATTATTCTACATTTGTTTGAATTATCATCAGAGTGTGGGAGAGTTCGACAAATACGACACGAAAATCGATGACAACTAATCTACCTCGTTGCCCGCGCGATCTCGTAATATTATCATTATTAAACCGCGAACACGTTTATTTAAACGTATCTGTTAAAAATATTGTAATAATAATAATAATATAATTAATAATATAATATTATAATTATAATACATATATGAAATGAAAACGATAATTGCGGATAATGTTTCATCAAATTTAATCGACAAAATCGTGACAAGGTGCACACGTCAGATTTCTCTCTCTCTCTATATATATGTGAAATGTGCAATAATATATTATAAAACAACTCTATACGTCTTCTGTACGTGCAGTACGTGTTATAACAGCGTAATGTATTCGAAGAGAGATTCTTTAGCAGCAGAACGTCTCGTTTACAAATTGCCGACATTAAAATAAAATACACATATTCTCGCGCACCGTAGTCGGCTACTTGCTGCCATCGTCTCGATGATAAACACTACACGGAAATTTCATAGAACTTCTCGTGTGATTCACATACGTGTATAAATTTAAATTATTACTGTAATTTATTTTTCATCATATTTAAACCTACAGCAATAAAGTTTTAATTTTAAAATCCTATCGAATGCTTTTTCTGTTTTGTGTTTGATTAAAGCGAATGTTCTCGATTCGTACAGGGTTTTATCAAAATGCCGTGATATTAGTTAAAATAACTGTTTTCCGGTAATTTTTATAAAAAGAAAAAATTTGTTTATATGTAAAGTTTGTACGACGAATTAAGTCGAATATACGTTCGGGGGGCGTTTGATCATTTTTTTATTATTGTTATTATTTTTATTAACAACTGGGACGAAAAATACGTCGGGTCAATGGTATCACTCGTTTCCCATTAATTACGCATATAAACAAAAAAAAAATATATATATAAAGTGATTTCGCGTGTTGTTTCGTCGGCTTTTTTTTTTTTACATTTAAATAATAACACGTATTAATATGAATATTGAGCGGCTCAGTGTTCCGAACAGAAAATGCTGTTCAAAATTTGCATTACACGATAGTGGTTTACTTATAAATTAAATACAATTAATTGAAATTAATATTACTGAATACTCTCTTACTTTGAAGTTTATCCGTTTTAAAACGGATATTTAATATGAATATCGCAAAAGAAAAAAAATAATAATAATAATATTACGTTTGATTTCATTCGGCGTATTTTTCAATATGATATAACGTTTCCACGTCGCTGGCAACGAAGAATATTGTTATGATAATATATTATTAAACTTTTATTCGGAGATAACGCGATGATATTTTATTATATTTGTGGAGAAAATTACGTCTAATAAATAATAACGGCATTTTTTTTTTCGCAAACGGTTTTTATTAACGTGTCACAGACGTTTGAATATATAGGAATATAAATTATTTTAGTTCCGCAAGGGAACACGTCAAGAATTAAATTTAATATTACAAGAGTAAGAAAAAAAAAAGAGGAGAAATGTCGACAAAATGACTTAATCAAAATTCTCATACTTCAGTCGCGTGTCATACGAGTTGGTGGTTTTTTCGAGTACCGCACCGCGTTTGTTTGTTGTGCGGTGCGCACATCATTCGCCGCCGCGTGTCTGACAAACCAATTTATTTCAAAGTTTCGTATAACCTCCCCAATAACTCGTATAAATAAATATGTCCCTGTTACCAGAAATGCGTGTGCGATAAATAGAAATAGGTTCGACGACCCCTAACGCTATACGAATAGGCCTCACGATAACGCGCGCACAGTTGAAGATCAAAAGACTTCTTCTAATCTATTACGTCTCGTTTGTATGAAACACGAGTATATACCAAATCGTGTCCAGTGGACATTCGTTATTTTATGCAACTACAGAATGCCCGACGGTGTTTGGAGTCGTATATATTTATACACTTTTCTTTCGTTCTCCAGTGACCGGCCTATGGGAATTATATTACCGATTTCGACTGAAAAGTGTTCGGACGTCACACTCGATGGAAATATTCAAAACGAACGCCTATATTTCGCACGTAGGGTTTTATGGAAAATAATTTATTATTATTATTATTATTATAGCAGTATGCTTCGCAAAATGGAGATGACATCGACGAATTTCGATTGAGTGTACACGGGGGCGATCACGCGCTGACCCGGCTGTGTGCGATGCTGGCCAGGATAAATCGCATCCCGTTAGCTGCCTACGTACACTACGAGGGCCGCGATGATAACTGCAGGGTATTGAAAAATGGCCGTTTTTCGCACACCAACAACCACCTCTTGTGCGGTATATCTTTCGAACGGTCGAAGTCGTCGTTTAGCCGTATTTATGTATCGGTTGCACACTGTGTCACTATGTAACGACCATCAGGATTATCAGGACGAATTTGCGGGGATAACACTATTTGCGCGGCTTTTGAAAAAAATCAGCCCTTCGCACAACACACACACACACACACACACGCATTAACAAAATAGCCCTCATATTCAATACATTTCTTTTTTTTCCCCCAACGATTTTTTCCTAATCCTATGAATTCAGCGCATCTATTTGTCGATTTTTGGAAAAGAAAAAACATGTTAGTAGTGGTAAATTGTCACATATCACATCTCAGAATGGTTATAAAAAAAATATATATATATATATAATACTCGAAATGTTTTATTTTATATAATAGCACCAGGTATATATATATAAGCGTGCTCTTATTATACGAATATAAAACGCGTAATAGGTTTATAATTTTTTTTTTCTGATATATTCATATGTAATTGTTCGTACGACTATTCGTGACAGTGAAACGCGTATTACGAAGAGTATGTATTTATTTATTTTTTGCGAATTCGCAGTGTTGAAATTCTCGTATTTATTATTTCAGACCAAGTCTATTAAATAGTCCGCCAACACATTCACTAATTTTCGAAAGAATCTGTAAATTATGATTACTTTTTTTTTTTAAGCATCTCTATTGATTTCGAGATAATTATTACCAATGTGGAAGAGATATCCAATAAAAAACAAAGAGATATCGTTGGAAGTCGTTATGAAAAATTTAGCTTTAGATTCTAAAAACATTTACGAACTTCAGCGATAGTTAATTAAAAAATTTTCTTGACCTCTTCTATTATTATTATTATTATTATTGTTTAAAATATTAAATATATTTATGCGTTTCTCGCATTACTCGAGAGAGCCGTTTACCGAATAAATTTCCAACTGTTAACACCGCAGCAAAGCAAATAGTGAATAACACGTACAAATAGACATTATTCTGAACTTCTATATTCGTTTACTCCACGTACGTTTATTATAGCATTTTGTAAACGAACAATTATTACCGTGAAAATAATTTCCTATTTATTATATACGTATTCGGGAGAAACGTTGTTAGAATCTATTTATTTTTTTTATAATTAAACAGTTTTCGATATTCTTGCATTACTTTTGAAACACGTTTTCCGATTTGAAATAAGAAAACTTGCTATGTACGGAAAAATGTCAATTATTGTCGTCAATTATTATCGTTTCGATTTCTCTGTCGGTTATTATAAGACTACCGTCGTAAATTCAGTGCCAGATTTTTTTTTTTTACTTTTTTGCAAGTGGCCGGAGGGCTGAATTATTTATGAAGCTCTTTAATAATTTAAGGAAAAATTACGCTTAGAGGAACTCTCAAACCCTCAAAAGTATATAAACCGAGTTGTTCAATACGTAACAGCGAATCGTATAATTTTCGTATAAACTTAAACCGTATTATAAATATTAATAGAAATTAATACATTCGATCGGATCCCAAATAATTTATACGTTTCGACTTGGAAAAATGACAATTACGAGAGTTTTACTAATTATAATATTCTAATTGTACTAGTCTCGCGCGTTTTTTTTTTTTTGTTTTTATATGATCTTCGCGACGATATCTTCGAAATCTGTCGTCGAGTTCATGATTTTCCAACGACTCGAGATTCTCGTCAATAATAACGCGTTAGGTCATCGACAACGGTACCTCCACACATTTGCCGAAAACGCCGTTTTATAATAATTCCGAAATCGTTTCGTTCGTTTATACGAAACGTTTTTTTTGTTTCATTTTCAATCGGATCTCTGTCTAAGCGAGACACCGTGACGAACGTGGACGAGATCCGACGCTTCTCCTCCTATTCCATTTTGTTCGATAAAATTCTTTTCCTCCGCATTTGTCCATTTTCAGGACGACTCGATGCGCTCGCTCGTTTCGTGTAATGCAATACAGCGCTGTCGTACAAATACTCATTTTTTTTTTTTTTGTTCTAATTCTATTAAATAAATTCGAGTAATTTATTTACACGCGTTCTCTTAATTAACGCGTATTGTTCCGATCGAATGCGGGTCCGTTTCCGTCGGACATGATATTAAATATACTACACATTCGCGCGCGAACGGGAACGAATAACGTCCCGCACGCCCGCCGCCGACAAATAAATCATACGCATACGTACACGGCTGTACACGCGCGTAAAACATTCGGAATTTTTTTATTATTGTTTTCCGTCCCTTTCCGCTACGCTTATAAATGCGTTTTATCGTTCGTATAATAATTATAGTAATAATCGCGTTGTGCGGCGCGCCGGAACGGGCTCGACGGCGGGACGAAATATCGCGTCGGAGTGACTGAACGAGAGCGCGTGGATCGAGGCGGATGGAAACGGCCGTCCATTTCCGCGACGACGAACGCGGCGACGGCGTCGTACAATAATAATAATAATAATAAAAAATTTTCTTTGGAAAAGAAAAAGAAAAAATCACAGTCGTTTTCCACGTCGAAAGTCGTTTTGTTGAAATTCCCGAACAGAGTCGATCGGGGGGTTCGATTCGTGCGTATGACTTGTCGCGAAATCCGTCTTCTTGCGAAATCTGTGGTGTGCGACGCGCTACGTGTCAGACCGACATTGTTTTTCCCGTTCAAATGATTTTAACAAAATACAAATTTTAACGTTTCCGTTATTCGACCGACACAAACGCGTAGGAATTCGCGGTTTAAAATCAACTCTTTGTCGTCGACAACGATTTATGTGAAAATAATAATAATAATAATAATGGTAATAATAATTATTATTATTATCATCGTTGATAATAAGATGAGAAAAATAAGCCCATTAAAAATATATTCGTTTGATTAATAACGATTTTTTTTTACGGTAAACAACGTAATAAATTACGGCCGAGATTAAAAAAAAAAAAAAAAGTACGAAAAAAGTATTACGTTAAATATTTTTTTTTTTTATATACGTATATAATTATAAAGCGCGAAAGTAACAGAAAACGATTAATATTTGGCGCGCGAAATCCGGAAAAAATTTCCCATCTCTAGCCCGGTTAATTCGTGAAATATTAAAAAAAAAAAGAATACATTCGCGTGTATTCGTGTATATATAATATATTACGCAGATTCAATTTAAAAAAAAAAAAACAAAATTCCACTAATGTTTTAGTACATTTACATTAATTAAAAATATAGAAATTAAATATAAATGTCTATCTACATAGATAATAAAAAAAATAAAGTTCCGAAACGTTTTGTATTGTTTTTTTTTTAAAATACAATCACTATGTTATATCTTTTGAATCGCGTCGAACCCTTATTAAGATATTCGATAGAAAAATTCACGTATGAATTTATAACAATTTGTTTCGTATACACATTGCAGTTGTACGGCTAAAGAAAAATCATTTACTTGTTCGTTTGCGTAGGTAATAATAACGCATCAATAATGAATTATTTGTCGGCGAAAGAAAACATTGGAGATTTTTTGGGAAGTCGTGGAAATAAATAACGTGGCGAACAATCCCGTCTACGACATGGTTCGTCCGAGGAGTTCGCGCGGAAAGAATTGCGTACGTATTTCACCTCCGCCCGTTTCCTATATAAATACGCCGTCAAAGGTTAAAATAAACGATTTTCGGACAATTTTTCTGGATCCGTCCCCGCACTAATTTTCCGAAACGTTTCCGTTTCTGTTTCCCATTGCCCCGCGCAGTTTTAACGCGGGACGGTTTGAATTCGCTGTTTTGGAATCCGGACAGTATCAGTTACACATTTTTGTTTTTGCTTTAGAGATCTATGAATCTCTTCTTTACGATTCGCAGTATCACGTAAACTATTATTGTTATTATTGACGTAGGGGAATTGCTATATGGATTGTCTATAGTCTGCGTATTGCTGGTACATTGAGATCGTATTGCTGTGATAACGTTTTCAAACCGATAGAAACCACCGACGGAATATTATTGAACGTGTAATAATATAATTATTACGCGCCTTCCTTATAAAGAAATAATTAACGAACGACAAGCAATGAACAAGCGTATTGTAATTACTGTTGTACGCTAACGACCATGCGTGGATTACTGCATGGCACGCCGTCCAAAGACCTATAGATTTCAATAGTTAGCGTAACGGACTGGGAAATAATTGAAAACTACATTATTTCTACGCGCCATCCTATATAAATAACGACCACCGTAAAGCGCGCGGTTTAAATAAGACGATGGAGATGTGCGTGTACGCAAGTCACATTTTGACGGAATACCACGATCAGTTGGTGTGTCGGTATGTCTAATAAGCGAATACGGTAATTTGCGAGCAGTTTATAACAGGGGGAAAAAAATCGACATCAATTGCGTTGATTTTATTCCGAAGCGTAGAATTCAATAATAAACGCGTTGGATTAGATTCGTTTATGGACTGTCGGACGGAGGTTTGGAGAAGATACATTTTATTATTGTTCTATAATGTATACGTTATTATTACTCAGAAAACACGAGATAAGCGTTTTTTCTAAAAAAAAAGAAAAAACAATTAAAATTATGCAAATAAATTTAAAAACGATGTGATAACGTTTACATTTCTCGCGGATATTCTATCGAAATGGATTCAACGAGTTTTTCTCCCCGAATAAATGAAACGCCATCGAATCCGGATGGTTCAGTTATTAAACGCTTATCGAACACGCCAATATTACGATTATTCATCATTCGCCGCGAGACGTTGAAAACTACGATAATCGTAATATTTCCAGCAATGCTTACCGTAATTTCGCTAATAAAATGTATGGGCCCCCCTGCGCGCCTGACATTAAAACCGTATGTTTATTACGTTAATAAATAAATGTTTAGGGTATCGCGCGAAGATTTACTGTTTTTCGAGTGATAGGGGATAATGTAATCGCCGTTATTTCTTTAAAATCCTCACGAGACATCCTCCATGACTGGATTAAAGAGTTAAAGTAGTATATTTCACTGTAACTTTACCGCCGCGTGGTAATTAAAGTAATCCGACACTCATTTGTACCGCAATACAACAATTTCGTAATGTACACTACGAGTTTCTCGACAAACCCATAATAACGAGAGGTATCATAAAAGACGACGTTTTACTATATCTTACCGCACATACGGGTACGGACGACACACGTTTTTTAAATCCGCATTTACGTTTTTTCATTCGATTATACCGGTTGAGTACAATACATTTTTGAGAAATATAAATAACGGGAATGGGAATTTCAAAAATCGTGCCTTTTGAAGTGTTTGAATTTGTGGAGGACGCGAAACGGCAAAAAACTTTTGAGGTTATTCTCCGACCCCCGAAAACTGTTAGCAGACAAATGTAAAGAAAATCTTCGTTCGGAAACCAGTACATTCCAATCGTTTTGCTTATAGCGTAAAAATATCGTAACAATCGAATTCTGTAAGTATATATATATATTTATATGTCTAGTAGGGAGAGATTCTCAATACTAAAAAGTTAAACAAAAAAATTTTTAATGGCATCGTGAATAGAGTCGATGGATTTACCGTGACAATTGTCACTTTGTTGGCTAAAAAAACTCACATATGGTTAAAAACGCTATAAACATAATATAAAATAACACTCGTACGACGTTCTAAAAAAAAAAAATAATCGTTTTTGTTTTTTATTACACGATGATTTTTCAAAATAATTAAAAAAAAAAAAAAAAGAGTACGTATTTATATGTCATAAATACGATCGTATCGTCCATTTACCAGAAATTGAAAAGATAACTTTTCTTCAACCACCGCAGAATCCGATTACGTAAACATTGATTTATACGCGACTGTGCAACGCCGAGTGGCACACGCGCGGAAAAATACAATTCCGTTTTGAATAATTGAACTCTTATAACGTCGTCTTGATACTTACAAAACGATTCGTCATTTTTTTTAATGGTTCAATATAATAATAATAATAATACGATTTCAATTCGCCCGACAACACCACACTCGAATACAAACCGTATTCTGCATATAAATAAATCCTCCCTTCCCCTGGAGGAACTACGAAGCGTTAGACTGACAGTACGGTAAAATATCGACGATGAGCACATAAGCAATAAAAACACTCCTAAATACATATATTATTTTTATAATATTATTACGGTAATCGATTTTTCTAAAAATATGTATGATAAATAAATAAATAATAATACGCGCATGATACTCATGTCAAAAAAAAAAAAAAAACTTTCATACAGAGATATTAGGATTGAGACTCGGCGTTTTATAATAACGTCTATCGTCCGTTTCGTCGACGGATCCAATAATAGCGTATATAAAATATACGTAATTTATAGGCAAGACAAGTTTTGGGAGTTCAATATTAAAAAAAAAAAATTAAAAATTGCCTAATCTGTGTCATACAAATATATACTAAATCGAAAAGGAGAAAACGATCTTGTGACGAACGGGTCCGTGGGAACAGTTTGAAGTCTGGGGAATTATTCGGTGAAGCGGACGTGGTGGCGACGTTGGAAAATGACCACCAGAACGAGACGAAAATATGAGCTAAGGGCAGTGGACATTTTAAAAACGTTATTTAGGCGAACGGCGCGAGAGAAGCGTGTGGAGGAGAGAAGCGTGTAGCGATTGCGGTGATGGACCTGTGGATGGCGGGGAATGGTTCACACCGAGAGCCAGGGGAATACGTATCGCGCGTTTTAACGGAATCCGTCTAATCCCCGTGATAGAACGGTGGTAACGTGATGTAAGTCGATGCATATACTTTTTCGATACGCATTTATTTACAAAAAAAAAAAAACGTGTGTTACGTTGTGAATATTGATAAAACGGCGAGGAGAAATCCGTTTGGCTGTGGTGTGATTGAATTAAATATTGCGTCGGCACGCGTACACACGCACAAAGTGTGGTCGACCGTCGTAATGACGTCGTCGTCGTTCTCGTTGAAAAAAAAAAAAATAAATAAAGAGAGAGGTTTACGCCACAAAAACAATACGCTAGACCGGATATCCGTTTGAGTGTGACGCGTCATCGCACCGGAACAGGTCGTCGTCGTCGTCGTCGTCGTCGTTAATCAAACTGATTAATAAAAAATCGACTGCCACCCGTAATTGACAGGCAACGCGAATGCGAGCGTTTCGTATACATATATATTTTTTTTAATTTTATTATTATTTTGCGACGAAACGAAAAAAAAAAAAGACTAGGGTGGAAACATTATACACGTTGTCGTTAAAACAAATATTTGTTGTCTTCCCGTCGTCGTCGTCGTCAATATCGTTTGCTCGCTCGTCCAGTTTTCCCAATTTTATAAAACATAATAACGGCGGGCACGTTTCGGAACTATATTTTATCTTTTATAAAACGATATAATATATTATTATTAAATAAAAAATATATATAAAATAAATAAATACACACACACACATATATATATATATATTAAAATGTATATTTAAATATTTAAGAAAGCCAATGAGTATTATAAAATAAAAGAAGGTTGTTGTATATGCTATTTTATTACTACCGGTTTCGACTAAAAGTCATCATCAGGTAAAATATTAAAAAATATTGATTTTAAAAAAATATTTGATTTTTGTTTTTAATTTTATAAATTCCTCTCTATTTTCACTACTTTTTTATATATTATAATTATTATTATTATTATTATTATTATTTTGTCGTCCGTATAAGAAAAGAAACGCCGCGCAATTAAGTCGTGCGGCTGCGGACGAGATTTTTGTTATTTTTTTTCCCCCTATACGCGTCGTTAATACAATAATAATAATAATAATAATAATAATAATAATAATAATAATAATATTGTAATAGGGTTGTGAATGACGATGGCGTACGAGAAACGTGAATTTAATTTTTATAATTTCGAAAAACTTTTTTGCTAAAAACAACTATCGTACCGAAATTGCGTTGGTTTAACATGGTCTTATATTTCTCAGTTCACTTTAGTCACAAACCAATTAAACAATATCCAACGAGTATGTCGAGTATATGTTTATGCAATCAGCACGAAGCCAAAAGTTTATAATTCGATTCTATTACAATACAATGTTTTAACTGACAATCGTTCTCGTCGTACATTGAAATAAATCGATTTTATATTCGAATTCGACACTTATTAAAGCCAAGCTCGTTATATTTTATAGCGGCGTCATTGGACGCTCTTTTCTTTTCTTTTTTTTTTTCATATCTTTAGTATATTTTCACCTTAACTAATTCGATCGTTGTGTTCAATTGCAGTGCGATCTACTGAATTTTATAAAGTCTATCTTTTATTAATAATATTACAAAAAAAACAAGAGAGTTTATGAACTACAGACGTATGGAGGAATGTATTCAAACTGGCTTACATATTTACAAACATGTTAGAACTATTATAATATCGATAATTCTAAATGTGAAAATATTTATATAAATAAAAAACCGTTTCATAATTTCATCTTGTACGCGTATAAACGCGCATTGGATAGTTAGAAGATTAAAAAAAAAAAAATCATCCTGGTTTATTTAAAATGAGATTTAAATGCGATTAGGGAAAAAAAGTATCAGCGAATAAAAAGTTTGAATTAATGCGACGGAATTACGGCGGTGTTCGGGTCTTCGTTATTTTTCGTTTAAATTTCTTAAGATTATTTTAATAGTGATTGGATAATATTTTGGTTCTAGACATAATATGCGATTTACAGAGTAACTTTCTTTTTTTTTGCGTGCGTGAAAAACATAAAAAGCAAGTAGTTCCGGATAAAATAATATTTTTCAAATCCACCTGCACATATTTTGTATTACGGAAGCGTAAAAAACAGAAACGTTTAACAAAGCATCATCTCGTTTGTCGTGTCTTAACGCACATCATATCCGAATACGAATTCAATAAAGATATAAACGTTAATAGATAAAATAACCAAAAACCAACAGCTTTTTTTTACGTTATACATTTATATCTCCCACGTTGTAATTTGAAGTTTGAATTATATTAATTCGAAAGAAAAATTAAAAAAAAAACAAAATATTACTTAACCGTATATTTAAAACGATTTTTTTGGCGAGTTGTCTTTTCGAACGCATTTCTCTATATACAACAATATAACGCTTTCAATTTCATTTATAAAGGATATTAAACATTATAAATCACACATTTTAAAACGAAAAACTGTTTAAAAATGATAGCAAAACGTACATATTCTACAAAACAAGAGAAAAGGAGAAAACGGCATCACCGGCCATGCATATTACGAGGCACCTCAGGCTCTCGAATGGTTTTGTTGTTTAAATAATTGGACGTGGCGGTAGCAAAGGATAGAAATAGTAACGAGAATGAGGACGAGGTACACGAGATAGTTAACTGAAGAAAGTATATTATGTGGTAAATCGTTTTAATTTTACGGAATATCTTTTATGAAAATTGAATTGAAATTACGTCTGCGATTAGCTAAGGACGGATGATTAAGGTAGTATAGAAGCATTCGTGTGGCGGATTGTACATGACATATCCAGCGAAACGGAGAGACTTGCGCTGGACTCGTTTTATTTTTTGTGATTCGATAGAAATGCACGTGGACCCCAAATAATTTATCTGTTCTCTAAAATAATTGAAAGAACGATAAAGTGGTTTAATAGTGAGGTCCTCAATTAAAGGTCTCTTTATGAAATCTTTTTATGAAATTCAGTGTCACATAAGTGCTGTATTATACAGTTATTTGGACTGTATACGTTGTCGAATACAATCCCATTATGACACTTAATATTGTCATATACGCGAGAAATTTCTATAATACGAATAAGTTTAATGATAGGTGTCGAGTGAATTCTAGAGAATATCTCGATAACGAGCGCGTCATATATCGGGATTAGGTTTTAAAATAAATATTGTAAAAGTAGTTATTTTATTTCACATAAAATCATAAATGATTTACATACGATGTATGCCATTAAGAGCATAATAAAATGATGACTAACATTTATACATAAATATATAAAAACGAATGCGACCCAAACATGAATTTCATATTACGTCAAAATTCGAAATATAACCTATAACTTTATGAAAATATGTTGAAGACATTAATTTCGAAATTGCTATTATAATGCCTTTGAAGTTTAATGGGAGCTCATATTATATTTAATATAAGACTTTTATACATGTTTCGCATCAATATATTCGCATAATACACGAAATAAATAAAAATGAGTAACTGAAAATATGTTTAAGAATATTTGATTGAATTTCTCGGGAAAGCGTCCAATAACGTTTCTCCTATCGAATTCGCACGTGTTCAAAATATAATATATCTCATTGTTCAAATATAAATATAAAAAAAAAGCCAACAATTGTTTTCAATAATAAGAATTTGAATGTAAATCGACCTTATCGTTGGATATATCGAGTTTTCATCGACATACTGCAATTTATCGTGTTATATTTTTTTTCTCAATACTTACGTTTTTTTATTATTATTAATCTATTAACAATTTGATTTATTTATTGAAATTATCTTTTATAAAACCGTCGTAACAATTATAATCAAAAAAAAAAAGTGGAAAGAAGTATTCGTTTAAAACGATTATTAATTTTTAAGACCAAGTTTAAACAAATCCCTTTAAATTGAATTTTTGGTTTGTGACATACACAGAAAAAAATTACAATCTAATTCGACCAATTTTCTTCGTGGATACGTTTTACGAACGGTTTTGTTTCGATACAATCAATAAAGATGATTCAATTTAAAACCACGTACAGTTCACGTATATTATGCCCTCTGTAAATCGAAACGATTTTTAAACATTTTTTTATTTAATTCGGATTTTTTCTTCTCGGTCTTCTCAACGAATATATATTATACTTTTCCATCGACAGTGTTGAAAAATGATTATGAAACCGCATATAGGCGTAGATAAAAAAAAAAGTATGATTGAATTCTATCTATTTAAAACGGATCAGAAATATCTGCATTGAGATTAACAGGTAGAAAGAATTTAATCTAGACAAAACTTACTTAAAAATTTGGAAATTGTTATAGATTTTGATTCCACCCAATTCGTTTGTTATTTCTTGAATTATTACAGAATATGTAAAAAGAACTAAAATAATCCGTGTTTTGACTTTTCCTTTTTTTTACATTACATTATATTACATTACTATTAAAGGAATGATGAGGGGAAAAGAGACCAAGAGGAAGGCGAACGTCAGGGGACTATTTGAAGAAATCGGAGTGGACTGGGAGAGCAGGCGTGTGTGACAGAGAACGACAGAAGGAAGGAAATAATTTTGGCGGCCGAAATCCTGAATGACTCGTAAAGCCTTAAATGACATTATTTGTTATTGGAAAAAAAATTATTATTATTATTATTAGAATAATAAGAGAAGATTTACAGAAAATCGAACGCTTCACGCACTACTGCACAACTGTTGCCGAACGCATGACAACAATCGCTGTCCCGCGGGTTAATATAGCACAACAACGTTTAATGCTGATGTGTATTATATTATTTATGTATTGAATCACTAGGATTTGTCGAACGATTATACGTAGCTTATAATAATAATTTTATTATTATTATAGACAACGTTATTTGAAGAACTATTATTTATTTACTCGGTAAATTTCAGATCATTAACCGCGGTGGTTATCCAACGGGTTTTTGCAGTGGTCCGATTACGCGAGTTCATCGCACTTTTCGCGTTTATATATGGACTAATAATTGTGTACAAACGTTGCAACGGTATTGACACGTGAGACACAAGCGTTCAGAGAGCTTTGAAAACCAATTGGGGAAAGAAGAAATTAACGTCGATACGTGTTTTAATACACTTCCGGAATTAAATAATATTATTGATGTTGTTTTGTATATTTATACTGAATATAACGCTTAATTGTTTCACTGTTGGATGTGACCATCGTGTCCCGTTCATCTCACCGGGCCCGTTATAAGCTCGTATCACGTTTTGCCCATGGTGATGGTTTAATAATCCTCGTGCGTGTCTATTTCGCATCAGCAGCAACACCACTTTTCCACGATGCCGTTCGTCAGCCACACACACTGACTTTTTCGTTCTGGTGCTCGTGATTACACTCACAGTCCTACACGTCCTTAAAGCACGATATCCCGACTTTCATACACCCGCAGCTATCCACTTGTTGTCGTTGTTCTTCGATTTTCTTTTTAATTTTTTCCCTGCCACACATTTATTTCAATACTCTCCTGTAGCCTCTGCATATCTCATACGTCTCTCCGCGCGCATAACATTCCCGAACCCTGTGGCCTTAATTTATATACGTAATATTAATAGCACCAGAAAATTACGTTCCTTTTTTTTCTTTTTTAAATTAGTTTCGTCAAATGAACATCTGAGTAAAAAAAAAAAAAAAAAAAAACATATTATTTTCAAAATACGAAAATACAAATTACAGTAATTACAAACACTAATAATACTGTAACGAAAAGTGAGTACATTAAAAACCAGAGTGGTAGAAGCGGAATGTTTAGTCAGGAGTGTCGTTAGCGATCTAATCTCTTTAGTTACCTCAATTTTCCAATAAAAATTTAATATAATAGTGCATTCGTCGGTACTTTAGTTAATTGAGCGGTGTAATTCGATTGACTTGATGTAGAAGACGGTTGTCATTTATAAATCACCTTTACCCGCTTCAAGTTTAGTCAAAACCGCCACTGATCCGAACCGTGTCAACCATTCTTCCTCATTTATTCTCCACAATAAACGACACTTCGACACTACCTCTTCTTACTACGTACTTATTTCATTTCTTATCATAACCTGTCTCATTCCACACATCCATCTCAGCGTTCTCATTTCACCCTCGTTCCGTTTCTCCTGACCACTGTCCAACCGTTCCGAACCGTACAACATTGCTGGCCTTCACTAGTATTTTATAATATCTACTTTTCAATCTTAATCTCATTGTTACACAAAACCTCCGACGCTTTTCTCAATTTTATCCTATTTTTCACGCCATCACTTTTTTTTTCTTTTAATACCGATCCTCATCTATGTACACTCGATACTATCAATCTCACAGACTGCATCGCATTTACACATATAATATGAATACAACGGGCGATGGTGTATACAATATGTATTATAGTATTATAAGCCCATTATAGGCCCTTCGCCGACGTCTACCATACCAGTGTCTCGAGACGAACGGCAACGCAGCACAGCTTAAAATCCCTATTTCCTGTTTTTCGCGTGTATATGCGTATACAATATAATGGTCCGAACGCCACGGGAATAATAACCGAAAATTCGATTTGTCGTTTAACTCCGGCGCATTGGCCCGGAAGAAAAGCCCTTTGCTACGATTATGTCGGTCGAGTGCATGTTTGTTTTTAGTTTTCCTTTATTTATGTTTCTTCTTTCTATATTCACTTAACACGATACATCTGCAGAATCTCGAGTCGAAAATAGCGATATGTAGGCCGATTATTATCCAACAAACTCGCATAATGTTGCTAAGGCAGTCCAGCTCCACCGAGAGCAACCAAAAAAAAAAAAATCGTCGTACACCAATGGCGTATTTAAGGGAGAAGGGCGCACAAGAGCCCCCTTCCCATTTGCTGTATTTATATATTAAATAATAATAATAATAATTAACGTTTTAGTGTATTTTATGTATGCAAAATTAACGTTTATTCATTTAATACCGATTTGTAACTTGTAAATGACACTCTCATGTATTGGATTCTTGTGATGTTTTGTGTTTTATCAATCTATCATTACTTAATAGATATAAACCACGGTTGTAGATTATTTACGACGTTGATATTTACCGTGAAAGATCTTTACTGTTTGCTGTTAACAACGTTATCATAGTACAATGTGTTGTAGATAACAGTTTTCACTCATTTACTTACAGTTATATTAACGGTTAACACTTAACGGTTATTTATTTTTTTTTTACTTTTTTTTTGCGGAAAAAATTCAAACATTTTCCAATTCTGTTGTATTATTTTCGCCATTCTCGACGTGTTTAAAAATAATAATAAGTAAATAAATGTGTCCGACAAAAGGGGAAAACAGACTATTACGGATTTTTATAACGTCTAGAACTATTATAATTTTTTATTTTATCGTTAACTCTGTAAATTTTTTTTTATAAAAATGTGACTATGAATATCTATACCCGTTTTATATTTGTTGTTGTCCCCCTTCCCCATTACATATTTTCTAAAAACTCTCCTGTCGTACGTGTATATCTCAATATATTAAATTAACCACAGGCTTCAGCTAAGTTGACGTTGGAGTGTGCGAGATTTAGATTCACAACGCGGCAATTTATTAAATCGTTGATCGTTCGAAGTATTATTATTTTTGGTATTATTATTTTTTATTATATCGAAGACAATTAACCGTTTGTCAAACGATCACGCTCGGTTTTTTCGTCTACATTTTTTATTTAGTTCAATTATTTTCAATACTCAATGATACTGCGTATTTTGTTTTATTGTATAATAATACGTTTTTAATCATTTAAAATAAAATAAATTATTAAACTACCATAATGTTCTTTATCTTTTTTATATATTTATTGTACGTACATTTTACATTTAATGTGTACCAATTTTGGATAGGTTCTATTTACACGAAATTTAACTATGGTTTTTGTAATTGAATTTTTAATCGAATTTCGTCTGCACCGTATAGATACACATATATACGACTGTTTATTCGTAACTTCGTGTTTACGATTAAATTATAATTAGTATTTTTTTTTTTTATTTCAAATTTGATTAATCAATTAAATGTCGCTCTTTTCTGGGTTAAAATTTAAGAGTTTTGTTCGTATTAAAAAATAATGTCAAGAAGCTACAGATACTAATAAAAGGACTCAGATGTGAACATTAAGTTTGGATGCACGTTTCGTATCAATCGTTCAACAGTACGCGCCTGTACTATATTTTGAGCTTTAAATCAATGATGATAAAATATAATCCGGGGGTAGTCCGGTTCATTTAAAAAGTCACAGGAAATACAAAACGATTGTTTAAGTGATTTTCCAAACAAAAAAAAAAACTATTGGGAAGTACAAAAGAACTTAGTTTAAAATTACTTATTGATAAATTTTCGTTAAATTTCCATTCAAAATAAAAAAAAAAAGTGGCGCGTTAAATTTTCGAGAGAAGTGTCAAAAACTTGCGTAAGAAAGAAAAAAAACGACACAATAATAATTATTACAAAACCAATACATTTCTCGTTTCGACCGGGGAAAAGAGTATTTCAAAATATATATTATAATAATCAATATTATTCATTTGCAGCAGCGGGGCTGTCAATTTTTTAGTTACTATAACATTTAATGAAAGAAAATGCAACGAGCAAAATGTAAAGCACGCATTTAATTTAAAACTTTGGAGCAATTGAAAAACTCATTAGAAGTTGTACACAAAGTATTTCAAATTGAAAACCTTATTCTTTTGTCCGTTCTGAGATGTGTGTAAGTATTTAACTTTCATATTATAATATTACACGTGTGTCTGTCAACAAGTGTATATATTATAAAACTTATTATGTCGACATGAGTCCGATACAATAATAAATACGATCCTTATTCCCAAAATTTTTGTTCGTACATACGGCAAACGAATAATTTAATACATTTTTATTTTTGTAGTATAAAAATACCTGTTCAAAAACGATGAAACGTTATTAGTCCCTCATTGTGTCGGCCTTACATAAACGTCGTACAAACATTATTAACGTTTAAAATGAAAACATAACTACGACAATGACTGATTTGGAGTGATCGGAGCGTCAATGCGTTAAAACGAGACTACCGCCGACGTTACACGTATGTTTTTCATTCGTGACGTCATATAAAACTTAAAATTAAAACGATCAAATAGCTTTAATTAACAACTGTTGAAACGACAAACCATTTTAGTTTCGAATCGTATCAAAACAAATTATCGTAGAACAAGAATCTAATCTACAGTATTCCTCTCGATTTCCTTGTTTTAATGTGACTACACGTATGTATTAAAATCGCATTTAACGTTACCTTTTATCAAAAAAAAAAAAAAACAAAAAAACAAAATAATTTTATAAGAATAAAAATTCGCCTCTTCTTCTTCCACTTTACCGTACGCTTACAACTCACCCATCCAGCGTAAGAGTCGATCTCTTGTTCGCTCGCTAAAGCTATTTCCTCGTACGCACTACAGTCCATCTATCGGCCTTTTCTTATTGGTCTCGTCCACATGTCGCATGTTCGATCATTGATTTTTCGCGTTTGAAAATCAAATAAACACCAGAATATAATAATCACTATTTCTATTCGGATATATAACGCGACTTATATCTAATATATTACATTTCTTCGTACGTAGAAAGTGTGTTACAAAAAAAAAAAATTTAAAAAGTCTTCCGATACTGCGTCGATACGCAAAAACTACTACAGCATTATAAATATACGACGTATGACCGCGGTTTTCTATGGGTTTACAGACACGTTAAAGTTTACGTTAAAACTTATTGAACGTAAAATATATCACGCGACCGGAATTGTTTCCCGTTACGGTTGAGCGACAAGACGACCGAAATCGTGCGAACATTGAACTCGCATAGATTATTATCGTGTGTTTTTATTTATTTTTGTGAGTCTAAGGCGGTTTGTCTGTCGTTGTTATATCGTACGAGCATACGTTTAATACGGGATTACAAGTAATTCCTATCTCAATATCGCGATGACTGTACGAGTTGAAAAAGAAGAAGAAAAAAAATTTCAAATTACATTCTTTTTGTCGTCTCGCACGATAACAACACATAATTATTACGGCGACAATAAATAATATACAATTTTCATTTTCATTTTTTTTTTTTTTTAGACGTATAACAATTATATTAAATATCAGTTCTAATGTTTTATTAAATCATCCGGAACAATGAGCTCGGTGTTAATACCGAACGATAGGCAAATCTCCTATTTTTCTCTCACTCACTCATTCTCGAGAAAATGGAATTTTATAAATTAAATGCGTTTCGATAAAAAAACGTACTCGTTTTCCAAAAAAGAAAAAAGAAAAAAAAGCGACCAAACACATAAATTAATCATACTAATTGTTTGTATTTTATTTATTCTTGTTTCATAAACATGCTCGGTGGACGAAAGCGAAATAACGTCGGTATAAAAAAAAAAAGTACATCTCTCTCTCTCTCTCTCTGGTAATCTATGTATATATATATATATAATTTTTCTTCTTTATTCTTGTAACATTTTCATCGCGCCAAAGTACAATATTTATAAAAATTTTTAATTTTCTTAATCGAACCCAAAGTGTACCTGTTTAAAATGTATACACATTGACGTGCGCGAGTGTAATTAATTGTGGGAGAAAAATCTATTGAAAAATAATTAATCAAATTTCGTTGAAAAAATTATTATGATATTTGTAAAGTAATTTATAGGAGAAAAGAACGTTAATGGATGACGTTGATTGTGTTTAAAATTAACATCGATTTAAAAAAAAATATACGTATATCGATCGATATAAATAAATTGAATTATACGTGTACGTATTTATTACAAGAACTGATCTAAAAGACAAAAAAAAAAAAAGAAAGAAAACCTTTCAAATATAATGAATGAAACAACACGTTTTGCATTTTATGAATGGTTTACTGAAAAATTTATATGTTTATATAAAAATAAAAGTTAATGAGAAAGCGAAATTTTTTGACAATGGAAAAAAAATAAATATATTGCCGTTTCTTTTACATAGAGGCGATAAATTGAAAAATAAGAAAAACACGATCGCACAAACGATGTAATTGAAACAGAACTAGAATTTAGGTCACGAAAATAGGTATCGAACAGCAAAAAAACCGCGCGTATATTTTAAATAAAAAAAAAAAATAAATAAATAAATGATTTTCTCGTAATAATAAATACGGTATAAATAAATTAAACGTAAATTATTAATAAAATCGTAAGTTAATTTGATTAGATTTTTTGTTAAAATTAACAATCGGGCGCGCTGTTCCGTTGATATTCATTTATCGTTTATTGTCAAATAAGTGCAGGCGATTGAAAATTGCGTATGTCTATAGGAAAAAAAACTCACTCTTAATACGAATAATTTGGAACCATTTTTATAAATCCCGTGGAAGCCGAAGAGAAACAGGAATTCGAACGTTAGAGTCATCATTCGTTCCAAACCTAACCGCGCATAACGCGTTTTACAAATGTCGCGGTCGGAAGATCGTTGTGCGATCCTATTCGAAATCCCTTCAACAAATAATCCTAAAAATGATTTGGTCGTCCGACGGTACTTCTTTTTCGTATATTCGTTCGACGCGGCAACAACATAACGGTATAAAATGTCGAAATGTGCACCCGGGCGGTTTTTTTTACCTCTCCGCCGAGAATCGAATAGTCCGCCGCGGTTTACGATGGATGGTCTAAAGGGAAACTACGCTACTACGCGAGGGATATAAATTTTTTTTCTATTAATTGTCCGATTCGAATAAAGAAAAAAAAAATTTAAAACGGGTTAATGTCTCGTTGGAAAATTAACGCGAGAAATAATAATAATAATAAGCACGGGGAGCAGCGCACGCGGCGTTCGACGCGTTTTATTTCAAAGTAGAAGAAGACGAAGGAGTTTTACCTATAAAACGCGGTGTGCGTCGTAGTAATGTCTCTGCGGAGGTCGATCGCGTCGCTTATATCTGCCTCGGTCTATTAAACGATTAATCGCGACTATTAAACGAGATAAGACTCCGCGGCGACAGGGCTAATCCCTGTCATTCGACCCTTTTGCGCGAATTCCGTGTCCGCGGAACGTTTTCAAAAAGAAATTATAGGAACGAGATTAGGAGGTTGTTACAAGACTCGTCGTCGCCGTACGATTCCGACTGCGTCAAAAACGACACCGGGCGCCGGCGGTTTGTTCTTTAGCGAAGAAAATCTTAAAAAAAAAAAAAATCTTTAATATAACGACGACGACGACGACGACGCTCGTATCGTCGACGTTTCGTGATTAATACCCGAGCGACAATATTGCCCCAATAGCGGGCAATTGAACGACACAAAACTGGACGAATTATTCGCGGCGCAATCGCTATTTAAATGCGATTTAAGCCCCTCATCCCCGGCAGCTGCTGTACCGCTACTGACATTAGTATAATGTAATCGTTTTTACCAACACACACACACACACACACTTATTATATGCCGAAGATTATTATTAAATTATTCATAAGCTATACCGCGTAATGTATTCCGAGCTAAACACCGAACTCCGTAGCGCGCGCGGGATATCCGTATAATCGAACGGATATTAGAAAATATCGACTCGAAGGAGAATGTGTTCGCGTGTATTGTTTCCACGTACTTTCGGCTCCGTCACAAAAAAAAATCATTAATTACCGCGTGTTTCGATGAGACGGAACACGCGCAATAAAATAGTAATAATAATACAGTCTCATGCGACGATTCCAAACGAACGTCGAATAATTTTTTTGGCTTATGATGGCTTACGTTGCGTATAATCGCGATTAAACCCGCTCTAATTTTTAAATATTAAGCGTGTCGAAAACGGGCATTTTCTCTCTTCGTCTTACGCACGCGAAACGTATAACGAAATAGACGTCCCCTACTCTCAACGTACCTACCGATCGATCTGACGGGTGCGATATGAATTTTGAAAACGCATTTGAATTCGTCGTGAATTTTACTACGAAAAACGACTTTCCCGCTTTTTTCATATATATATATATATATATTTTTTTTTTTATCTCGAAACCTTTAAGAGTTGATTATTGGCCAATTTTTTTTGATTTTAAAAAATTGTTCAATTAATTTTTAAGGATCTATGAGAAAAAATCGAAAATCTGGGGAAATCGATTTCAAGTAGACTTCACGAAGAATTCAAATCTCTTTTCAAATTTCTTATCGATCGGTACGTCGGAAGTGGAAAACGTCTATTTTGCTATGTTTCACGCGTGTAAGACGAATAGAGAAAATATCCGCTTTCAATCCCCTTAATATCTAATTCGTCGGACGTTACTCACTATCAACATAATAATTATTCAAAAAAATAAATAAATAAACTGGTTAGAAATTCGTTATTGTACTTTCAACGGCAATTACGGATTGTTTGAAATTCGCGCGAAATCAAATTTGGCCTACAAAAATTTTCTAAGTTTTTCGTCCACGAAATAGACGAATAACTTAGCGTCGATGATGATGATAATAATTGACTTTCGTTATCCGGGTACGTTGTCCCCGCTTGTGATCACTAAGACGAAAATGAAATAAAAGTGTTGAGCTATCATCAAGACCGGTGTCAAACCATTTTTATAAAAAAAAAAAAATAATAAATTTGCGAGTAAAAAAAAAACAGAAAGAATCCCAGTACGCCATGCGATTATTATTGTAATAACCGAAATTGAACTCGAGATGGATGACAACTTAATTTCAACGATATAACCGTTAATTGTAAAAGTTGTTAATATTTTTAATTTGGCGTTATTAAAAATTTTTTTTTATGAAGATTTAAAAAGTTTCAAAAGTATTTGTTGCCGTGGTGCAAAAAAAAAGAAAAAAAGAAAATAGTTTCGCTATCGCACGGATAAAGTCGCCGTTTACTCTATGGAATAATTTGTACGTTTTTCTTTTTTTTTTTTTACAAATATATACGAGACTCTATAACTTTCTGGAGGTTTTTCTCTCTCTACGAAATCGATTTAAAGATGAAAATACAAACGGCGCGTTACGATTATCTGTGATTTCAATCATTATAAGCATTAGGCGCGGTTAAAATTCACTTTTAAAAGTTAATTTTACACACTAAATATTTTTATTTTATCGGTTGTTTGTGCAGTTAAAGTAAATTTACAAATAGGCCTGAGGAACGTTTTAATACTCGCTGCAGTATCGTGGTGACTGATTATTTGAAAGTTAATTTACTATTAATGTGGACAAAATTGACTACTAAAAAAAAAATTTTATTTTTTTACGATAAAGACAAATATAATAGTACAGGAACGTTTTCTTTCTCTACACATAAAATAACGAGAGAAGAAACGGTTTTTTCTTTTCAGTTAGTTAAATTGCTTCGCGACAAAATCAATATTTATTATTATTATTAACGATATTTATTATGCAACGTAACAGGTACGTATTCTTATTAAAAAGTATATACGGTGTGTCTTGATCATTTTTTACACTGAAATTGGATCACACAAAACAGGCGCTATAACTACGTTTTAATGATAGAAAATGTCCGGAAATCTAACACTATCGTCGGAAGTTGCACAAATAGCCGACGTCGAATTTCAGTCATCATTTATACTCTCGTCGATGATTTTGGCAAGACAAAAATAAATAATAAAAACAAATAATGAACGTCGCGGTATGAGAGTCGTATTGTACGTGATAAAATCAATTAAATTTTATTAAATTTTTCGCGAAAACGAATAAAAAGAACGAGAGTTTTAAAATTGTTTTTACGCTGTTGTCGCCCTTTGGTGCTATAGGTTATTCCCACATTCTACATCACTACACTCTTGTATAACACAAGACAAATATGTATCAACACCGATTTCAATCATCAATCCATTAATTTAATTAAATCTGATTGATAAATTAATTGAATTTCTTTTTAATATTTATTTGTTTTTCACAATTCTCTATTTACAATCAATCATCGAAAACGTTTGACATAATACGTGTATTGTCGTATTATAGGCACTTTATTAATTGCTAACTAATGTTATGCAGCTCACATCCGATTATAAGATATAAATTAATCATTTTAATAAACATTATAAGCGCATAGTTTACTTTAGTGTATATAAGTAATTGTAACTAATCTCATTAGTTCATCTTTAAATACGAGTAAAAATTTTAGTAATATGGAAAAAATATTCGTGTAACATTTAGTTAAGAGAGTTTTGAAGAAACTATTAAAGTAAATACGAAAGTCGTTTTGTTTCGATCTAAACGATTTATAGTACATCGACATTTAAAATAAAACGCCTTAGTTTTACGAGTATATAAATATGATATAAGTATTTTCTTAATCTTTATATCATTAGATTCGAACCCACGTGCGCCTTTTAGAATATGAAAACAAATAACTATAAAATAATTTATACATTTAATATATATATATATATATCTTTTATGTTCAAAACCGTTTTTCAACTTTTCGCGTTATCGTGAAAATACGTTCTTTGTTCAACTTCTTATATAAGACATCATAACATAGTTATCATTATATTTAAAATTGTTATATCGATGATATAAATTATATAATATATATATATATATTATTTATGACATAATTTTTTTTTTCTTGTAAAACGTCAATGATTTTTTTTCGTTTACAATTATTTCCAATATGGGTTACGTTGGAATGTAATCATTCCAACGAATGCGATATCACGAAATAATATGTATAAAAAAAATGTAATTATTGTAAAGAGTCCATTGCAATATGAGTATTAAGATGGATGATCTAATAATTGAAAATCGACATTTTATTATTACAATTGATATTGTTTGCGTTCAAAAACATATGAACATCCCCCTCCCCCACCATTCAACCGTCGATTTTTTTCGAAATTATATCGTCCGTTTTCGAAGCGCTCACAAAATCATAACGCTCACGTACAAAAATCGTTTATGCCGCTTGTCTATGCGCACGAGCGCTTTTTATTACATTACCGATACAATAATCTCGTTATTTGAATAGGTCGTATACGTCGTAAGTGCGGTTTGCGCGCGTTCGCGAGCCAAACAAGACGACATAATCACCGTTTTATTACGTTCTCCTGTACGGTTTTCGCTTTTCACCCACTGCGTGAAACAGTGTAGCGCTACGGCCGCCGTAAAATAATATATAAATATATATTATAATATAATAATAATAATAATAATATATATATATTCGCGCGGTCGTCCCACGTTTGTTTTTATTTTTTTTTCGTTAATAGGACCGGCCACCGGAGCGTTCGAAATCGTCAACCGATAGTAACGCCGTTTTGCCATTCCGCGCACGTCCACGCGATTTCGGATCAACGAGGAGGTTTATGCAGATAAAAAAAAGAAACGAAAAGGAAGCGAAATCGAACGTAACTATTATTATACAACGCGTTAAACAGACGGTATGAATTCCGCGACGACTGCAGTAGTAAACCTCATTCGTAGTAAACGAATGAGCGTTGGGGTAAAAAAAAATAAATAAATAATAAATACATATACGTTTATTATTCGCTTGCAGATGGCGAAAAGAGAATATCCGCCAGCACGTGTGCGAATGTAAAAGTCGTGTTCTTTTTATTTTTTTTTTTTTCGTTATCATATTAACGTGGCCGTTGACACTTTTCAAATATATATATATATTTTCATCCAATAATAATAATACATCATAAATATTAACGACAATAACGCGTTCGTTATTGAACAACGTCAAAGCGTTTTTCTAGCGGAATTTTTGTTTGTAGACAATAGAAAATGTCGTGAACACACGACGTAATTCGTTTTTTTTTTTTTTTTTATCATAATACCTTAATTCTGATTCCGTAGTCCATTATAACGATTTACACGACGGACGTGTCCATCTTGTCCGTTTCGTTCACTCGTCTTACTCTCGATTGTCTAATCGATTTCATTGCAAACCGTTCGGTTTACAATATCGTTGTTGTTTATTCAAATAACTCATTTGTCTTTGTACAGCACGTGCGTACACGTACATTAAATAATGACAATAATATATAGTGCCGTTACGTAGGTCTCTAAGGTTATTTCCCCACTTTCTCAGAAATTACTTTGTATATTCATCATACATCAAATGTCCACCGCTGGTCTGTGATTTATTAATCTTAGGCGAAAAACACTAACCAAGTTAAAATCCTACTGGACAATACGATTACAGCCATAATACGTCATGCTAGTGGTCTGATCTCGCGTCCGAAACACTGTACACATGCGAGTACACTGGTGTTTTTTATTTCCATTTTAATAATTCGAATGAAATATGAAACGTTTACGATATTTTTGTTTTTTGAACAGCGCGTTAAAATACAAAACGCAATATATAATAATTATTGAATGCTGGAAACTTTCAAAGTACGCAGATTTCGCCACTACAAATACTATGATTTTTAAATTTCCTCCTAATAGCATTCAATGGGTTCAAATACAATTCGATATTACTTATAATCAGTGCGTATTAATGATCAGATGGAAAATTTTAAAATTCTCCGCCATATTATAATATACAATGGGTTATTTAAAATAGAATTTCAAACAAAAAAAAAAAAAAAATTAAATATTAATCGAAAATGCCGTAAAAACGTAGTGCCCATTAAAACGTTATGACGAAAGTTGCAAACTACAAATAATGCATCGTTATAGGAGTAGGTTTATTACGGATGGGGGAATAGCTGGTATTGCGAAAACCGTCTGGAACTTATTTTTTACGTCTATTTCATTTCCAGATAGCGTAATATAGCGCAAGTTCGTTTTAACGATATACTGTAAAGTAAAAACAGTTGATGGTTTCGCGACGATTTTCCTCGGGGGCATTCCGATAAATATGTATACAATACAATAGGTACATACGAGCAATTACAAATTTATATAATATACAGATGTTTTTAATTCAAAAAATTGACACGAGATTTTTCAAATGAGAATTTATCCGTATGTAACATTTAAAATATATTCAAGATATTTTGAAATCGTTCGTTTATAATTTATTTTTTATACAGTCTACATTTATCGTGCCCTTACATAAACGTACACTATACGATTTCACATAACCGGAAAGCGTTTTATTCGGATTATAATCGCTGTTCATTATATATTTTGCACAAGGAGAATCAATATAAATATACACACACACACATATGTATAATGTCAGCGCAAATAAAAAAAAAAAAAGAAAACACTAACCAAGCATGTAAGCTTGTGGTCTCATGATCATACTCGAAAATTCTACCAGAAGGAGTGTTCCGATCTTTCGAAGCAGCCGTAGTTTGTTTACGGTAACAAAAAATTGCATCTAATCCGATACTTTAAAGAGACCGTTTTTCGATTTTCTCAAAGCGCCTAGAAGAAAAAAATTACATAAAAACGCTATGTCGGCGAAATCGATTACCCCGTCTGTTGTGTTTCTTCGCAATTTTGAAAAACTGAAAACGGTTATGTAGTAACTTAAAATATTCATCATATGTTACTTTATATATTGTATTAGGGAAAACAATATTTATTTTTTTTGAATTTCGGCTATTAATAGAAGTTATAGGTTTTGAATATTCCATAAAATCGTTTTATCGTAATTGCTTTCAAACGTATATTGATAAAACTCTAAAATTGTTATCTCTGCAAACGTATTATTCCCACACACGGCTCGTTACTTTTTTTTTAGTAATTTTCTTTTCGATTAAGAAAAAATGAAAAATATAAGTTTAAAAGAAATTGTAAAGTAATTATTCGATTCGGATAAATCGCAGCGGTATTATTATAATAGTAATAATCAAATATTTATAAAAGTATAACGCGCGTTTCGCGATGACGATAAATAATAATAAAAATATCGTAAAAGAGCAGACAATGTCGTCTTATAATTGTTTTTATACGCGTACAACGTATACGATTACGATAACATAATATATTATATATCGAATTAAATGTCCGAACGTATGCTTTTCGAATCGTTTAAATATACGCACAATACACGTACATATTTTAAAATATAAATAATCGACGAAGACGTGTATACGATAATAATAATACTCGTGTATATAAATGTGTTGAGATGTTTTTTGTTTCTCTAGCCGCCGCGCGAATGAAAACGATTCGAATTTCCTTCCGGCCGTGTCGTTTTTACCGGTTATATATTTTTACATATACGAGATCGCGAGCGATTCCTCTTCCCCCCCCCCCCCCGTTTCTTTTTTAGTCTTTTCCAATTTCGTACACCGCGCCCGGAGATTACGGTTCTCTACAACAGCGATTTATTCCGTGGAACTTTCTTTTACTCCTCTCCGTACCCGCTTTTATTTTTCGAAAAATACGATAGAACCGACGCGAGATAGATCCGAGATCTCGCCGCGGTCCGTAGAATTCTTATTGTACGAAAATCATACGCGCACACCGCGGCAACGATAACGACGGCGAGTGTTCACCGGCGTCTGTAGAACGGCGTTTTACAGTAATACGCTACTACCGGGTACAGCTCTATAACGGCGGAATGATAAGGAAAAAAATAAATATATTTACCGCGGTATTCGTTTAAAACGTATAAAAACCGATCAACATTTATGCGTCTATATCGTTCGTTTTGATCCGATAAATATATGCGTGTTTTTAGACCGTGAATTTACTCCACGGCGGTTTAATTTCCCTGAAAAATTCTGGCCATAATTCGTGAAGAATTCGTTTCCAATTTTGCGAGCAATGGTGTTTTACGGGGCGCGCCGATCACGAAAACGACCGTTGAAAATGAGAAATTCAAAATTACCGACTTCGACGACACCACCGCCGCGCAAATGTCGACACGTTTGCATTTTGTTATTGTTTTGTTTATTATACGGTATCGACTACACCAGTGGTCATAAGAGCAATTTTACAACAAAATTTATACTACATATTTACAATAAGATAAATATCATGGGAAATTTATCGGCGCGTCATAAAAACGTAAAAGCGGAAAATTCCTTATTTTTTGATAAAAACTTCGTACTAAAAAAAAAAAAAAAAAAACAGTTTTTCGGGAGTTTTGGCCAGTTTTATTTTTATTTTATACCACTATGGGGCGTCAACAGTGCGAAAATTTTCAAAAAAAAAAAAAAAATGAAAATTCTTAACTTTATTGCGATTGAAAAGTTAAAAGCGTATCTAATGAAATTATTATCGTAAAACCGCGGTATAATAATAATAATAATACGCCGTACGGGTTCTGTTTTACGTTTTTACGCTATACGCGGTCAGTTGTAATTTTATACGATTTCAAAATTAATTCAACGCGTTCGAAAATCATTTCAATCGCGCGCGAAACGGATTTTAAAAGCGCGTAACTATATATGTATATATAAATGATTTTTTTTTCAGAGCGCGATAATTGTTCGGCTCACACGTGTGCTAAAAACGCACTCACACACGGTGGGAAACGGAGAGAAACGTTTAGTGAAATATATTTTTTATTCATACGTTTCGTTGACGGTTTGAAAAGCTCTGGCAGCTCGGCAACGGTTTTATTCTTCGCGGGAATATTTATTTGTTGTCAAACGGCCGGTACGAGGGAGTAAAGCGCGACAAACACCATTTCACCACTGCAGAGGTTAACGCTCTTGGATATGTACACATACACACGTGCGCGCGCGTGTTCACCACGCGATTTAATCCTTTTGTCGGGATAATCTTCTTCTCTAATCTAAACATGCAAATATTACGCGGAAAAGTACGTGCGGTTTGAATCTTTTTTTTTTTTTTATATATATATATATTTTACTCTTGCGCGAGTATGTACGATGTGGAAAAACGAAAACCGTGTAAATAAATGCGTATTTTTCTAGGCGCGTACATAATAAAACAATTCGTACAGTGCAAAAAACGAAACGAAACGAAAGCATCCGCGATCTATCTCATATTTTGTTCGATCGTCCTCCTCCGATCGCCCAGCGCTTTAACACTTTAAATTCACTCAACGTTTCAATCGATCTCCCTTGCGGTTTCCAATTCTAAATCTGAACCGTTTAAACGTCACTTTTTCGGTTTGGAAGCTTTATTATGTATATATATATGTTTTAAATGTTTTTTTTCTTACTTTATTTACTCATTTATTTATCTATTTAATAAGCGTCGAGCCGAATAATTTTCACTATAGAAGTTAAAATAATAAAACAATTTAATTTTTTTATTTTTTATTTTTTTCAGTTGACTTCGCGTAGATGCGCATATAGATATTTTTTTTATTCTATATATATATATATATACGTATACAAATAGGATTATATAATATATTTTAGGTCCTGCAAGTATCTCGCCCAGCGTTTTCGCTTTTTTTTCCGTTTGTTGCACTGATAATTAGAAAAATGTTTAAATCTTAACTGAGCAAATTTTTTTTTTTCGAAGTACATTTATTTTAATACTTAACAGAACAAGAAGAAAAAAAACAAATATTTCTTAATTCAAACTGAATAATTGTTTTAAATCAACCTGACTCGATGAGATTAAAAAAAAAAAAAGAAAAAGAAAAAAAAAGTGATGGACGGCGAAATAAAAATAAATGTAAAATTGTAAAAAAAAAGGAAAAATGAAAAATACAAGACGCTGTGTCACAGGCTCGTTTATTATTATTATTATTATTATTGGGAAGTGTTATACAGTGGAATAAAAACCGGTGCCCTGTCAGCGTTTGCTGCGGTGCACACTGCTGATCCGAAACTAATAACTTCATACATATTGATGAAAATGCCGTGAAATATAACTTCGGTAATTTATTATCCCCACACGACGACGACGACGTTCCCCTCCCGTACCGCGAAACACAACCACGGGTCGGATAAATATATATTATTGTCAGTTGACATACACACCGAATTTCTACACTACTCCTAGACTTCTTCTTTCTCTACTTCTCAGAAGTAGAGTCTAGGCGTTTTGACGAATGCGCATAGGGTTGTATATTCTCGTGTTCGCAAACGTCGGAAACGGTTAATAACTTTCCGGTCTGCGGCTGAAAAATAATGTTTGTATATACGCATTCGGAACAAAGAAAAAAAAATCAACAACGAAATAAGATAAGTCACAAACTATTATTATTATCTTACAGTAACATTTCTGTAAGTCGTATAAAGCAATTTTTTATATATATATATATATATATATACACTTATTTTTATTGTCAAAACTATATCATCGTCGTGTATACAATAATGAAAAAATAAAAAATATCGAGCCAAACATATTTTCAACGCGTACCTCTATACGCATACGGAATATTATTAACGGCGAATTTTCTTTTATTTTCTAGAAAATTGCGAAAAAAATAAAATACTAGACGATCAATCAATAAATACGTACGCCGGACTTGCTTAAAAAAATAAAAAAAAACGAAAAACCCCGTTTAATAATAAATACACCGTTGAATTCTTTTAAACATTGTCGCGATGAAATCGGGAATTGATCTTATTAGTATACACTCTACTGTACGAAAATATTTGCCCGTTTAATACTTCCCTTAGACTTTTAATTGAAACAATCTATCTAAAACGAACTGAATCCGTAGAGATTCATGATTTGCACAGTATACTGTTATTTTAACAATATTTACGTGAGTTATAATTATTTTTGTTAATATGTGATTTATCGTGTATGGGGGGGGGGGGAGTGGACTTTTCTCTTTCTCTCTCTAAACTAAACGATCATTTATAATATAATTAGAATGTTTTATAGGTGTCAGCCAAGCGAGTTCATTAATCGCGTACTAAATAAAAATTCGTAACAATTCAGGTGTTTATTCGATAGTAACGTTATTATTATTATTATTATTATTATTATTGGAATATCAATAATCGATAAGCGTTTATTTACGGGTTCAAATTATTAATTCAACAATAATTTTGTTAATATTTTTTGCGAAACTGAATACGCCACTGGATTTAATTTATTATGGAATCAAAATTTTCTTGAAAACGAAAAACGAGTGGGCACAATGGGCGTCCCCGGCGAGATCTTCGACCTGCACACCACTATTCAATCTCGAGTGGACTTGATTTTTGAATGAATTTTTTTTTTGTTTTCGACGAGATCGGTTCGATAATGGTCTTGAAAGTTTAAATACGTATAGGGAGTCGCATTTATGTGTTTTTTACTGTTTAAATTTATTATATGGTGTGTGTGTGAAAACGCCCCCATACGATACAGTATTGAGAAACGAGTGTATATAAATAGCCGATAAATGTTACAACTTATAAAACTGAGACAATTGCGCGCCGAAATTAAACACTTTACCATTATTTTTATACCTACGAAGACGTGTTATGATGTGTGCGCGGTTACGGTGTGCACGCGCATTTCTCGTAATTGACGACGTTTAATATTGATTATCACATTGAATTCAACTCGAGTATTCAATTTAAATGAGTTCGATGTTGAAATTCGTTTATTTAAAATGCAATGGCCTCGGGTACATGAAGAACGCAAAATCAATTTGATTGATCAACAGAATAACGGTCGACTAAGGATGTATTACCGACCTCTAAAAACATTCATAACTAGGGCAGAGGACTTGTAGCATTTGCATATTTTTTTTGCACGGTCACAAAAATAGCAGAGTGCGAAACAAATACGTTTTATGCTTCCACAAAGCTAGTTTTGAAATTTGATTGTGCATATAAATGCATATTTTGCGTTTTTTTGGTTTTTAGGGCATATTTCTTCCATTTTATACTTTTAGATGCATATTTTAAATAATTTATCATTTTCAATTATTTTTACGTCGACGTTTTTATTTATTTATTTATACAACCAAAATAACGTGGAATTTTCCAGACGCATGTTTTTTCTAGAAACACGTCTCGAGAGTTGTCGATTAGAATGATTGTCGGGTTATTAATTGTATTTATAAACCGATAAGATAATATTGTACCCAAATCAAGTACCCGGTACAGTGGGAAAAATGATTCAAGAAAAATGAATGATGTTTTAGAGAAAAATAAAGGTTACCAAACATTAGCTCAAATTTAAAAAATTTTATCTAGAGAAGAAACTTCAATGGTCAGAATACCTGAAAACTTAAGCCTTGGCGATTTAGCATATTTTAAATATGCTCCTATAAATTCCGTTGATGTTGAATGTTCTTTTTCAATGTTTAAAGTGCTGTTAGCTGACAATAGAAAAAGTTTTCAGTTTGAAAATTTGAAAAAACATTTTATTGTTCAATGCAACTTCCAAGGTAAAAATGTGTGTTAATCTTAAATATTTGAAACTAAAATATTTTATCAATTGTTTTTTAGTAGTTGAAGAAGTTGAAAGTTTTGAAGGAGTATCCAGATAAGAAAACCCTTAAAATAAACCCAAATAATTCTAATAATTAATTGTAACTTGTAAGTTGTTAAATAAAGTTGTAAATAAAATTTATTCATTAAAATAATAAGTACCAACAGAAAAATTCTTTTTTTTTGTTCAAAAATATTCATTTTAAAATGCATATTTTGTATATTTAAGTGCATATTTTTAATGCATATTTTGTATATTTAAGTGCATATTTGGTGATTTTTTAGAGCTACAAGTCCTCTGCCCTATTCATAACCATTCCGGTTACTTAGCCGCACGTGCGAGAGGTCGTGTTCATTATTGAGTCTCGTCAATACTGAACTTACCTGGCCGAAGAAACGAGACCGTTTAGACGATCTGTCGTCACGATATTTATCGAACAAGAATCAGTTTATAATATAAATATTAACGACGTTATTTTTTTTATAACCGTTTAAGATTCTAAAAAACGGTTTATTCGACGCGCGTGGCATTATAATAGTCTTATCGTTTTATCATATGGGTATTTGAAATCAAATTTAACATTATATTAAATAAAATCCTTATTTATTTTCAAGTCGAAATGCAACAAATCACGAGATTGTGTTGGACTATACATCGGACCGCGATGTTTGAAAGGGAAAAAACAAATTGAGGTTAACAACAATGATTTTAGTCGGGAGACTGAAAAAATTCATTTTTTCACTACAAATTTAAATTTTGCCTTCCCGGCCGTACGAAGGTCCATATGAACGAACGTCTATGATAATAACGTAAACGGTATTGGTCTCGTTCACGTGTACGTCACGGATAAACGTTTACACGCACTGGAGAATAATAAAATAAACTCATACACGCGTTTTATTCCATTGCGATTTCAAATAAATTTATTGTTTTCTAGTGGTATCGAGTAGATTCTCTATGTGTGTGTGTGTGTGTGTTTTTCTGCATCGTCTACGGTGTACGAGTGCGTCGGTTACGCAATAGAAATTGTAAATAAACCCGTCACCGCGAGAACAGTATATATCTGTGCGGAGTGAAAATTGACTTCAGTGCGTTTACTTAAAAGAAGTTCTGTAAATTATTACGTTCGGAAAATGATATATTTAATGGCCGTGGTTTCCGCGCATTATTACGTTTGTGTGTAATAAATAACGCGCGTACGATTCATAAATCACAATAATAATTTCGAAAACGATGTTAAAAAAAAAAAAAAAAGGAAAAAAAGAAATTGTCAATTAATTTCAATTTTCAAGGTGTGCATTAATAATTCGATAGTGTGAAGTTAATGAATCGTTTTTATGTTATATATATATATATTTTGTAGTCATTTGAATACAATAAAAACAAATCGTTTTGCAAATGATATTTCATCGTGTTTAGAAAATATTATTAAAAACAAATAATTTTTGGTCTAACGCATTGCACGATTTCCTTGATTTTAGTTTCGAAATCGTGTGACATGTGTTATAAATAATTTTATCGTATTCGAATCGTGTTGACCACCGACATCTGTAATTATTGAAATATAGTTGAATTATATTGTTTAAAGTAATTTTTAATAAACGTACATTCATCAAGTGCTCACTAAACAGTAAACGAATGGCGGACAACTTTTTTTTTTTTTTTAAACGTTCGCGTATTAAAAAGAATTCCGTTTTGTTTTTCAAAATTAAAACGCAATTATTGGTTTTTTCGGCATAAATTATACGCGTACACGTGCGGAACTGTTGTAAATAAATTTCTTCCGTTTGATAAAAAGAAAAAAAAAATTGATTTACGACTGTGTTCTGTAACGGGGTGTACACTATGATAATGTAGGAAAACGTGTTCTTCATCAGATTTCGTGAATTGCGTTGAAACCCCGTTCGAATACGATATTATTACATCGGCTGTGCGCACGGTGGTAAATCACGTTACGAGTCCGTTTGCTTTTATTAGATACGAAAATTAACGCGAACACGATGCTCTAAAATGGAATACACCACACCAACACTACATATTATTATTTAATTTTTAATTTTGGAACAATAATCAATATTGAATGTTCCGAAAGTTTCCACATAGCCGTGCGATTCGTACAATTATTCGTTGTTAGGACGTCAATTTAAAATTCAAACATATTGTTCGTAATAACTCACGTGAATATATCTATTCTATAATAATATTACCGAGCTATTCCGATTGTACGAATTTGTATATAGGAAGACATTGGTCATTCGTTTAATAATTATAGTGTACCAATTACAATTATCGATTCGTTATAAACTCTCTTACTTGTAACGAGAATAATCGCTAAATTGATTCCTAAATTAATTTAACGTAAACTATATATAAATGACTAAACTTTAAAACGTTAAGAATTTATAACTCACGGATATGATGAATGCACGATATTGTCTTTACCTGGAAAAAAAAGACAGTTTTCAATTGTTAAAAAAAATACGTATGAACGTAAAATAATTTTAATCTAACGTCAAAGATTTTTAATTTTTGGTAATGTTTGTTTAAAAACGGACTATGTGTTTATTAATTATTAGTAAGTGAACACGAGACGAAATCAATTTGTACCACATTCCCGGTAATATTCGTATATAACGTTATGTAATTGTATATCGATAAATTGTATAAATAGCACTTGTAGGACGATGGAATGCGTTGGGCGAACTCATATAAAAGGTTTATTCGTTTTTTTTCTCTTCGAAATTTCGAATTTTACATAGGGTTAATACGATTTCCGTCCGAACACAGTAAAAATTTAATCGCTATAGAGATTAAGATTATTGCGAGCCGTGTTGGACAAGGCGAGGTGTCTGGTTAAACGTCATTTTGTTCGTTTCGAGACTCTCTACCCCCTTCACCTCCGTCTACAACGACACAGGGACGTACCGCGAGAGCTAAAATGAGCTTTTTGTTTGCAACAAAATTCGTGACTAAAATAAAAACCGCTCTGTGATTATCACATCGGCTTGGCAAAACTTGGCGACTGGAAAAATCAAAAAGATGTCGTTAGAATTTCATGTCGTCCCGAATTTCACGTTTTCGCTAAACTAATTGATGATCGTTTTGAATTGGTTAGTATTAGGATTCGTTAAGCGAAATCCGCAATATCATACTCTCTCTCTCTCTCTCCCTCACGGTTTACTCGTAAAACATTTTATTCTGAATTAAAAAATGTACACATTCCGTTCAGACAGCATTAACGTGTAGACATCATATAGTACGTTTCGGAGAAAATAATCGTTGTATAAGCACGACTGCAATGACCGCAATTTTTAATCGTGGGGTTTATTGTGGAACAAACGCCCGACATTTCACGATACACTCGCTGATGGTATTTAGTAAATTGAAAACTGCTACAAATAACTAAAACGGCGTTTGTTATTTATCGTTACATAATAATATAGTTGGTAACTCTCATGTCAAGTGAGTTGGCCAAACACCAAAAAGGTCAGGAAATTAACCCGCGCTCTCTGTATGATATGTCATGGCAACATAACTATAAAAATGACGAAATTTGGCAACGGTATACTTGTCGGTCACTCGAATAGATGAAATGCACGAGCGTATCATCATATTCATATAGCTCTAGACGAATCTTATACGATTAATTAGAAACGGCCGCTCAGTCAATATTCAATGAGAGTTTTTGACACGTCGATCAGTCACGCGCGGAGTTGGTTCGCGTTGAAAACTAATAAAAGAAAAAAAAATGTTTCACTCTTTCAAAGTATCGATTCTTAGTTTCTCCGTGTTGTCGTATAATTTACACGTTGAAATTAAAACGATAGTTTTTTTTTTTTTTTTTTAACAAGAAGTAAGAAAACTATTTACGATTAATTTGAGACGGTATAGAGACGTTTTACTTTCGTTTTAATCGTTGCGTTACATAAGGAAATGGATATTATTATACAGTATATTTTTGCTTAAAGCGACAATTTAAACACGGCAAGTGCGATTCGTACGTAACGATATGACGAGGTAATGGGGTCGTCATTATATCCACCCGGTTTAGTACAAATAAAAATACTCTATAACCTCCGGAATCATAACGAGACACGATTTACTTTGTGTATTGTAATCATTCGAATTATAAAATACGTGCTCTTCGAATTTACGTGACGAATCATTTTAATTATTACTGAAAGTTGCCGGAACGAGTTTGATATCTATAAATTGTAACTGCAATGCGTCAGGCCGACAATAATTTCCCTCATACATATACAAATTCCATATAAGCGAGGGATATAGGCGATCTCTAATGTGACACAGTGGAATGTTTAGGAGACTTTAAACTTGATTATGCATCCAGCACGATTAACGGACACGAGAGCTGTTATCAAATATCCATCCTCTAGCATGTAATAAAATGAAACTATGTTTGTACAGAATTTATTGCGTCCGTGACTCGAGTCGAAAATTCAATTAATCGAATATTTCGGATACCGTTAGACGTACGTTACAAATAAATTAAGTTACTTTAAAAAAAAAGCTGATTAAAATATAAATTAACACTTTTCTTTTATGAGACCAATGTGTTCTGTGAAATAAAAACGAGGCTTACGTACATACATTGTCGTCGCGGTTCTTGACGAGTTCTGAACAACATTTTTTCATACAAACTGTGCTTCTATTTTTTTTTTCTAATAGGTTTTGCTTATATATATATAAAGTTTATTTTCATTCATATAATAAATGCATAGAATGCTAAAATAAAGGACCGTGTAATATAAGGAAATTTAAAATTTTCTCTTATTAAGCGTATTCTTAAGTAGTTTGGTTTTCTTAAGTCAACGCAAATCAAATGTATTTGTAGCTTAAAAAAAAAAACATTTTATTTTATTTAACACAAAGTGTGTAGAAGAATAAAATCGCATTTTAATATCGAATAATTACATTACATTGCAGCGGTAACGGTGATAATATCTATACGTTTCGTCGTTTCCCGCGATGATTATACAGCCTGTTTCCCACCACGAATTATGAATATCGTCCAAATTCGATAAACTCCGATTGAAAAGTAAAATTAGCTACGCGCGGATGCGATCGATAATAATTTTACGACATTTTTAACAAATAGCTACAAATCGAAACAGATTAATATTTTAACTGTTTATAATGTAATTATTTATTAATTTACACCGTAAATTTTTATCGTGACGGTATTCAATAACCTCGTAAACGTGTTACACGCACCTATTTAAATTGTTGTAATTTGCGTGGAAAACGATATGCCTTTGAGAAGGAAAATTACGTTTAAATAATAATCATCTAAATGACGCTAGAATAGTATATATTTTGCATAGAATAATAAGTATTGTTTTGGTTTAATTTCCTTTGATACTCGCCGCTCCCTTTCTCGCATTAGACACGTATTTAACATTTTCTATAGATGTATGAATTAATCGAAAACTCAAACGAATATTTTATTTGAAAATATTTGGCAAAAAAAAAAGACAAACAAACATCGTATATAACACTGTTTTACGTCTATTGAATGCGGCCTTTAATACATTGTGTCTTATCATTTCTCGTAATATAATTCTCGGAAAGTACGTTAAGACGAATACGGAATAGTGTAATTGTTTGACATCTAACAATTATTAATATAAATTATTAATAATAAAAATCCATTTGTTATTGCGATAATGAATTTTAGGAATGGAGATAAACAGATATATATATATATATATATAGATTTCAAAATAAAAATATATTTCAACCGAATAAAAAAATAAATAAAACGTGTATTTATTTATTCCTTTTTATTTGAATACGAAATATTTTTTTACAGTTGAACAGTTATTGTGAATGTCCGTGGTAGGGGGAAAACGCCGTTTAAATTCAATAAAGCGTTGAAAATATATCGTCGGTGGCATAAAATAAACTTTTCGTTTGGAATTAAAATACTACGTTTTATTTCAGACAGAATTTTTTTTTTTTTATGTTCAGTTTCACAGCGGGCATCTGTAGATGGACGGATGATAAATATTAAAAAACTGCTTTACTATATTTATTTGTCTAAAACTATTACACTCTCATTGGCTATCGGGTATATTGAGCATTCCGATTTTATTGCGTGTCCGTGTCACTACTATTGCTTTTTATGCGGAATAGTATAAAACAAAATAAATTGTATTTATCACACATACAAAACCGAAAACCTGCTATATTTTAATGTCGAATAACGAACCGTAGATCGTACGTTACAAACAGGTGTAATTATTATTTGTAAACAGATCGGTGGGATTGACGTCATTTTCATGATGCACGAGAAAAAATATTCTAATTCATCTTTGAGTAGGCAACAAAAAAAAAAAAAGAAATAAATAAACATATTTCCAGAGTCGGAAATCGCCGTAAGTTGGTGTTTATTCTTCGACGTAAAAACTATAGCCTTTGAAATGAATTTTATTCTCGCGCGATAAATGACCGACAGGAGAGTTTTGAATAATAATAATAATAATAATAATAATAAAAAAAACTACCTCTAACCTAGTGATCGCTAGTCGGAAAATCTACAAAGAAGTTTTAATTAAAATATAATCACGCTTTATACCTATTTTTTACGTATATTTCAAGAAAACATTGAACATTTATTCCGATTATAATTTGTTATAATGTTATTTTAATTTTCTTTGGCTATTCAACCTCAGAGTCCACCGCGTTATTAGTTCACAACCAACTCTTAGCGCATTTATTTTATTTCCTTTTTTTTTTTTTTGTCTTTTGCCTCGTACCACGACTTCAGTTAGATTTCCCAAATGACACGACACAATTGAAACAAGAAAAATCAAAAGAAAACTCCGTCAACGTGCGCGTGGTTTTTTTTCTTCTCAGCCACGTGTACCGTATCACTTTCGCCTAATTGACGTCTTTGTGTCTTTCAGTTCAATTAACAGTGCTAAAGATTTCAACACGTGTTTAATGTAATCGATCAATTCGGTAATAAGAGTGGACATTCGTAACGCAATTCACGAGTACTAACACGGTGTTGGACTTTTTCGAGGCAATTACTCTATTTCCCAATTTACATTTGTGTCTTTTTAGAGGGGAAAATCTAGTAAATTGACGTAATTATAATAAACATTTAAAATCGTTTGAAATTCACGTAGGATAAGTTCTTTACCGTGAAAATGCGCAGATATTACTTAATATATAACACGTATTAACTTTATAATATAAATTTCCATAAATGTTATGTTCGTTAACACAAATATCTTTAAATTCGTTACTATTGTTGTCCTCGAATCAGTAATCTGCTGTGTGCGAGTCTTAGTTTTTACGAGAATCGTTAACACCATTTGAAATCGAATCTATGCGGATTTTCCCTTCGCACCGGCAACACGACGATCGTAAATTTCGTTGTGAAAATAAAACTTTTGAAATTTTTTTTTTCTTTTGAACAAAGCATATCGTTGAATAAATTTACAAAAAAATTTTAATAACTGAAAATCAGGAAATTACTAATAAACACAATCCTATAAGGTCTTGTTTACTAAAAAATAGAAATCTCATCAGGTGCTAAGGACATTAAACATATATAATACGAGAACGACGAAAGTAATAAAATACACGTGTTCTGTAATTTTACTGTAATTACTTGTATAAAATACACGATATGAACGCATTACGAGTACTGTGCGTATGAATTATACGTATCAAAACGTAATGAAAACAAAGAAATTTTCATTTTTATGACAAAAATTATTGTTCTGTTCTCATTCCAAACGAAATCATTAAGCAGTTCCTATAAGAATCCAATTAAGTTTCCTTAGGTAATTAAACTTTACTCGAGAAACTAATGAATGTAAGCGTAACATTAAAATTATGTCAATATAAAGAAAATGCAAATATTTCATTCTTATTCTAATACGGTGTATTAATATTAATGACAATTTAAAATAATGAAAAATTTATTAAAGCATAAAAGTTTATTATATTTATATATACGATTTATTAAGTAAACTTTAATAGTACGTTTAATTTTACTTAATGACAATTTTTTTTGTTCAACTGGACGATATGAAATCATTTATACCTAAATTAATGAATAAATTAATAATAATAATAATAATAATAATAATAATAATAATAATAATAATAAAAGAAAAAGTTATTGAAATATTTATTATAATTTACAGACCAATGACATACGTATTCGAATGAAATAATAAGTGCTTATAATAAGTTTATTATTGAGAACGATTTGAACTCAACGTAGCGACGTAATCCAATAATAATAATAATAATAATAATATTATTATTATTATTATCTCTTATTCTTTCGTGTCATTGAACGTGTCTCGAACGATAAAAACCGGCCAGAAACATTAATATCACAATCATCGTCGCCAATCTCTACAATAAAAAATTTGACACAATTTAATTTATATGAATTGTATGACAATGAAGTGTATATGTATATTGAATTATAATTCGTGAATGGTGAATATATTATTTTCCTTCGTTATTCTTCAACATGACAAACCGTCAAGTAAAAATTTGAAAATTATTATTATAAAAAAAGTGGTTACGTATTATGGAAAATTAAAATGCGGTTTGTCGCATTTTTTTTGTCGTAAATTAAACGGTCAAATTTTATTTGTAAATTGCCATTCGTTTCAATCAATATTCAAATAATTTGCAAGGGAATAAAAATTGCAAACAAAACAGTAGTATAAAGCAAAATTTTTCGATTATTAAAAATACCGTTCTATTTAGGATGCAAATAGAAATACAGACGTAAATAATAATAGAAGTACGACGATTCGAGTCAAATGGTTTATCCAAACATGACGTATGTAATGTCGCGCTCAATAGTTCGAATCGAGTGTGCTTTCACGACCGGACGATAAGCAACCTTTAGCTGCACTACCGACCCGTTGACTGTTTAAATGAACACACCACTTCGCATAAAAACGTTTTAAGCGTGAAAACATCGAAGACAAACCGAGTGGACAGCACTGGCGGGAAAAGACGAAAATTTAAAACATGCTCGGCAGAACGAACAACGTGTGTTTAAAATAATAATAATAATAATAATAATAATAATAATAATAATAATAATAATAATCGTAATTGCCCGTTGGAAAAATCGCACTTTGCGTAGGTACGTTTTTATTATTATTATTATTATTATAATTTAGGAACAAACTTAAAAGTATATATTATGTTTCAGTGGATAATCTATGCAAAGCCATCGTGAACCCAATCTGGAGGACGCACGCGTTTTTTTTTCTGTACTACGAAAGAAAAATATAAATCCAACCCCAGAGGCCATCCTTAATCGGGGTTTATTTTTGTTATTATTAAATTTTTAGAATATTTGGCGAGTGTGTTTTCATTTGAAGAAAAAATGCAAATCGGTTAAGTAGAACTCCGGCGTTTATAAAGGTTTTTATTTAAATCACGTCACGTTTCCGGAATATTATTTTTACGTAATTTGTACGTATTGCTTGAAATACTCATAATAACTGTTCTGTTGGACAAACACAAATTTCATAGGGTTTTAAAACCTTTTATTTTACGCTTTCTATTTAACATTATAATTATCATAATAGTAAAATTTACATAAACAATTAGGTCCTTTTATTTAACGTTTAAACATAACCGGATAAGTAATTATGAATTTCTTAGGAAACCTGAATTTTTAAATTATTCATTTCGAGATGGAAATTCATCTGGCGACCAAGGAAAAAAACCGATTCGGTTAATCAAATGGATTAAATAGAGTCTTTTAAATTACAGTTTCGACACAATTTAAGTACTTAGCGTAGGAAATATTTTAACTCGTATTAACTGCAATTCCCATATGTCATAGTGAACTTAACGTTCATTACATAGTAAGTATATGGAGAAAATAGAGAAATTCTGCCAAATCAAATATATTAATACATTACGTGAATCTGGCACATAGTTTATTGTCTATAGTATTGTTTTAATATATGTTATTTTTCGGCGCAGTGTGGTTTATTAAATACATTTATATATATAACATATTAGCATTTGTAATAATTTCCGATTAAAAATTGTTTCTTTTTAAATTACTTATTTGAAATTGCTGAATTTACTTCTCGCGACAAACGATCGTGTACAGTCGTTTGTTTCAACACTGATTTTACATAAAAAAAAAAAAAAAATATAGTAATAATTATCAGTTTAATTTCAATTATACGTTATGTCTCGGCGGGTACCTTCGGTTCACTCGATTGGCCCTTTGCTCGTTCCCCGACAATTCGGGGACCAATTTGGCGCACACACCTTTCGCCCGTTCAATTCGTCCGACGCACAACGGTTTTTGGAATGTTCGTAGTGTCGGCCAACAGCCCAACAACACTCGTTCGACGATCAGAGTTCAACGAATTACGCACGCGACTCTCACACTTTCGTCGATTTGGCTTGTTGACGGCCGTCCAGAGCGGGCATCATCTTCCGTGAACTTTTTCGCCCGCCTTTGTAACTTGCACGTGCGATGGAGCAGACTGTCCGGTAGGCTTGCCCGAGCGATTCGTGAGTTTCGCGGGGCAGCCCTCTTGCCGAGTTCCGTGCGAAATTTGATCGCCCGACAAAAATGTCCCGTTTTCGTCGCGACGTAGAGTCGCAAAACGGGGCCGGCCGTACTAAATCAGCGATCTAGACGCGACCGACGCTCGGAACAGACTGATGTTTGACGCAATGTGAAGGCGAGAGTGTCCCAACCGGTCCGAACATGTCGCGACCTGTAGAGGCGTGACGAGAAAATATATTTCATGACTTTTGTGACGCAAAATGTTAATGCTACGCGAACGAACGACGGAAACGGCAAATGAATTATTTCATTAAAACGATCGAAAACGTACAAAACGATTTTTCAATAAGATTTTTCGTCTTCTATGTACACACGAGAAATCGAGTTATTTCGAAACTCCCTCTATTCCGTTGTCGTTGACGGTGTTTGGCGTAACTTACAGACGCGAGTCGAGTCATTGAACTGCGAAACAACGATAAAAACTGCATTTAAAGAAAGTTATAACTTGCAAATACTTTATTCAAACCGTTTTGAAATAGATTTCAAACACGCCGTATTAAAAGTTTTGCAAAAAAAGAAGAAAAAAAAACAATATATTTGTCGTTGGCAGACCGACAAATACGAGTAGACGTTTTCGCTACTTTAAAATCGAAAAAAATATTTTTCCCGGTTGAGCGACCGACACACGAACACAGCCTAACGCACATCGACGACTAATGTGCGTATGAAGTCGGATACATAACAAGTTAGTGGAAAATGTTTGACGTGGAAAATCGCATATTTTTAATGCGAACCGAATATTAAAACTGGAATTATGATTTTCTGCGGGCGTAATTAATGTTGAAATATTTATTTTTATTTTTTTTTTTCATTATGGACCGTCGACGATGAGATTAGAAGAAGAAAAATCCGGCGCGTCTGAACACAGGAACGTTGCCGAACCGTCTTATAGCGTAAAAAACAAAAAACCATTTGTATATTATAACATTTCGATGTCAACGAAAGTAGAATACCACCCGTCTCTTTTCAAGGAAACGTATTACGACATAGGTATATAACGTTATCTACTACTTTTATTTGCGTGATTTTTTTAAACTAATTTACGTTAAAAATTGAGTACAAGAGTAGGCTCGATGTTGATTCGAGTTCAATACCACATTCTCTGGTGTTTTCAACACGCGATAACAAATTTTACGTTAAATTTAAAAATTAAGATTTTTTTTTACTTTTTTACACTCGTAATTTTATACGACTTCTTAATTTGTGTTTTGTCCGCGCATACCAAAACAGTTTAAACACATTATATTTAATTCTTCTAAAATCTCTTTCCAATCGAATGTCTAGAATTTTTATATAAATGTACGTATGGACACACGTCTATTGATCGTGAAAACGACACGGAATGGATTCGTCCAACGCGATTTCCTCCGCTATTATTTGCAGCTTTTAAACTGTTACAGTTTCGATCAGCAATCGAGTTTCAATATCGTTTTGCACCCACACTATTATTATTATTATTACTATACAAACACACACTATGGAGACGTTTGAATTGTATTCCGTTAAATAACTTGCGCGTATACTCGGTCAATTTTTCGCCGACCGTCAACCGAGACCGCGAGTTCGCAGACTACAAACATTAAACGCGCGCGTCCTACCCATAATTTTACTATTATATGTGACTTAAAATTGTACCGTAGAAGTGTTTTGCGTTTTTTTCTCTCTCGTTGTGTTTTGTTTATTAAGTAGAATAGAAAAAAAAATTAAGTAATTAAAAAAAAAAAAAAAAGAGAAAAAAAATTATATGTAAATATACGCACGTTAACACACATCGAATCGGACCAACAAATCATTATTAATCGTCACGCTCCGTTCAAATTTCCTTTACATTATTCATGCGGTTTTTTTTTCTCTCTCCGCTATATAATAATTGTTTTGCCGAGTACACATACACACACAATGTAATACGCTCGAAAAACAAACAGAAATATAAATAAATAAATTTACTGTAAGTACATTTAACGATTTTATTGTAATCGGATAAAATTAGAATATTTCGAATAAAAGTGTGACGAAAACACCGAATTTCCGTGTTCGAAATCCGTCGTCCGCGCTTCTAAAAATTTATTCGACTCGATTTTCAATCGTCTACGGATGGAAAACGTACTAAACACCGTGTTTTCAATAATATAACCACGTGTGAAGACGTGTACACATCGGGACGAGCTTTTTGTAAACGTTCCCGTGCAGTGAGACGACGTGTTTTCCGAATAATATTTCCATCGGCTCCGAATTCGTCTACAACCGAACAGTGGCAGAGGAATTTATTACGCGATAAGTCGATGTGACGATAACACTGCGACGTATGACTTTGCCAACAACAATATGTGAAATATTAAAGAAAAAAAAATTCGAGACATTTACTGAAAACAAATCGAACGCGCTGCAGGTGCTCAAAGCACAGACGATGCAGACATTGAGAAAAAAATATATGCGCGTAATAATTGGTTACGACGATAAATTGAAAATAGAAAAATGGGCCGCGAGGAAAAAAAGATTTTTTAATGAACGGAAATAAAAAGAAGAATTGCTCTGGCTAAGCAAGAGCATTCTTTAAAAAGGCAAAATCTCTTAACTAGCAGGCGCGTATCAATTAGAATAATAAGAAATTGTTTATTAAAACATTTGTTTGGAGTGTGCTCGTATACGGAAGCGAAACTTGGAATTTAAGTGCCCTAGACACAAAAGGAATAGAAACATTTGAGATGTGGACGTGGCGTAAAACGATGAAGACAAGTTGGACGGAAACGAAATCGAACAAGGAAGTATTAAACTTAGTACAGGAGCCAAGGCAAATTATCAAATTGATAGGAACTAGGAAAATCGAATGTTTTGGACACGTTATGCGACACAACCACGCGTTCATTATAGATATTGTGGAGGGGAAGATAAATGGAAAAATAGGAAGAGGACGACCGAGAGACACAAATCTAGAAAATATAAAGAAGCTATTACTTTTACCAAGTCGTGAAGCAATGAAAAGATTAGCAGGCAATAGAGAGTTGAACGGTTGAAGCGACAAGCCTTTAGGTAAAAAAAGAAAAAAAATTAACCAAAATAAAATTAATAAGTCCCCGCGTAATATTCTGTTCGAACCTGCCAACAACGGGCGTTTATCAAGTGGATTCGGTTCGTTAATTGTCTCATTTATTTTTTCATGCGCGTGTGTATAACACTCACCCGGTATTATAATAATAATATTAATAATAATAATAATAATATTTTTTTATTTATTTTTTTATTATTATTAATATTATTGGTATTATAATAACCAATGGGACTCCATCTCATCAGACAACGATAAGTTAAGAAACATTAAAAAAAACAATTTCCAAATGGCCTCACCCAAACAACTCAGACAGGAGAGAACAAATAGTCATTAACAGAACCAGAATAGGTCATTCTCATCTTACACACTCATACCTCATCACCAAGGAACCTAAGCCTTTGTGTGACCTATGGAAAGTTCCAATTACAATCGCACACATCATCATCGACTGCCCCAAATACTCCACAGCACGACACCTTCTCAATAATCCATCATCGACAAAAGAAGCCCTCAATCAAAGCAGCAACACTCACAATATTTTCAAATTCTTCAAACACATAGATCTAGATAAAAGCTTGTACATTTTTAACCACGATGCATCACATAAAATCAACATTAGAATTGTATAAATTACGTCACAATATGTAACACCTCTCCTCATTAGGCTAATAATCTTTGTAATTGAAGCCTTATGTTCTAATAAAAAAAAAATAATAATAATAATAATAATAATAATAATAATAATAATAATGCGCGTAAAAACGAAATAAATTCCCTTCGACGTGCGAGCAATAAATTCGGTTTCGCCGCCACCCACATAAAACGGCTTTGTTTACACCGTCGTCTATCGATTTCCGAATCCCGTTAATTGTACGCGCAATGTGGTTAACGACGACAATTATTATTAGAATTTGTATATATATTCGGTCCACCACCGCGCATTTCCCGCAGTGAAATGTAGGTCGAATTCCTCGGCCGGGCATTTCACGTTCCACAAAGGCCGTACACACGGCGTACGAGACGTGCTGTAAACCTGTGTATTGATTATCATCAGCACGTGTTTCACATACGATTTTGCATCGACAGAAACGCACTAAACGACTCTTCGCTAGGACAAGGACACGGCTCTCGAGCTCGTACTCGGGAGGGAAAACGTCAAACGGCCAACGAATGCGAACGGCTGTGAATTCCGCGTGATCAGCACGGATTGCACAGGGTCACTTATTTTATGTCCCCGTTGTTCGAACTCATAGCTATATTGTTGTATCACGCTCGGACGAAAACGTCAAAGTGCGTTTAACAATATTCCAATCGAGCAATTGTCATTGATTCGATTTTATTATTTTTTACACATAACTTAATCTCTTGCTGTGTCCACATAGATGGTTTTTTCAAAAGAAAAGCCTTTTTCATTTTAGGGTTTATCAAACGTAGTTGCCAGAATTTCGTAATCGTCTGTGACGCTATTAGCGCAATACGAGTTTACTGTGAATCGGTAATCGTGTTTGATTAGTATAAATTAGAAAAAGCGCAGAGAAATTTTCTATGTTTTTACGCTTACAAAACCAAAACACACACACGACCAAAATATTACGGAACAACACTGCGGGTTTAAAATCATCGAAAACCAGATTGATAAGTTATGCTCAGAATTTTTACAGAAAATTCATTTAAAAGTCCCCTCGTTCAATACCAGATATAATAATCCCCTTTTCGATTTACCCCGTTCCACTACAAATTATTTCTCTAATAGTCTACACGCCTCATGTTATCGAATGACAATTTTTTAATTTTTAAACTCTTTTTCTACATCAACGTACACACACACACACACACGCACAAATATATATTTCTAAATATTAAACACGTTTATACTCTCATAACACACGTTATTGTATTTTTCTTTTCGTACGTTATTCTTGTCACTCACACCGCACTCTTGCGTGTCGCCAGTGTCGGATATTCAAATAAACAAAGCGTATACAATATTGTTACGCTTATTTCGTTATTAAATATACACGTATATGTTTGGAAAAAAAACAATTCTCTCGTAAAATATTCCCGATCGCATCGTTTTATTCGATACGTGAATTATTGTCGATATATCTCTTTCACTCAACAATTTTATATACTATATACCGGCTATGAAAATCGATAGAATTAACGGTTTCGGATCGATAATTTTTTTTTCTTCTTTAAAAAACGTAATACATTCGTGTGTGACAAATGAAATACGTCGCGCGAGTCACGATAAAATAACAGAAATAACGGAGTAGTGAGTAATTGTATTTATTACGTTTGGGCCGGCGGTACGAACAAAAAAAGAGAAAACCTCCAAACGCGCGTTTCGCTATTATATAAATCACGTGGTAAACGTTAAAAATACGCGCGACGCGGAGTACGAAAACAAAAAACTCATCGTCGTTCTATATAATACGAAATACGTTATTCGTTTTATTCGCTTTTTTTCTTTTTTTTTTAAGATTTCTCGCGTTTTTTTTTTTTTTGGTTTTTCTTCCTCTCCGCAAATACGCAAATTGTACGAGAAACGTAACGTCTACCGTTTACTACGCCACGGAAACGATGTGCAGAACATTAATCTTGGCCGGCGGCCGCTTAGACCAGAGATGGCGGCGAATAGGATTTTTTCAACTTATGATACAATTCAAAAAAAAAAAAATTTCAGCCGCGCCACTAATTATTTTTAATCAATTTTAAATATAAATTAATAATTATCTATAATATGTATGTGCAATTAAATATTAATTTAGTATACGTTACTTAAAAATTTATAAATATATATTGACAGATGAAAGTTTTCGAGTACCATCGAAAATCTCCAGCGTGCCAACATTGGCACGCGTGCCACTTATTTGCCATCCCTGGCCTAGACGATTTTTTCGTTTCATCCCTCCAACGGCGGCCCGGACCCGAAACGAGCCGCCGGGCAGACAGCCGGTGGTACAGTTCTCGGACGATGACGGGGATACGCCGTTCGAACGGGAGATTTCTCGTTTCATATTTTGCGACAGACGGAGCAAAAACGTAAAATCGCGAAATAACGTACGATTAACGAATATATACACGTCGAGTGTGTCGAAAGGGACGAAACGCGCGCGCGTGCTCCCCCGTTTCAGCGACGGGAAGGGCTCGTTGAAAATACGTTTCCCCCCCGAATCGGCCGGATTAGAATTTTGCGATTGACTACTGGATTGGAAGAAGAATATTCGTCAACATCCTCTTCGCGTAGAGAAACCATCAGAGAGAACATTCACACGCTTTAAGAATAATATCCATCTATAGAGGAGGCATTGTTTTTTTTTTTATTCCAATCATCTTTAAAAATTGGTTATTAGCCATTTTTTTTTCTAAATTTGTTCAATCACTTTTTAACGATTTATGAGAAAATAAAAAAATAAAAAATTGCCGATTTCAAGTAAACTTCCCGACGAATTCAAATATTTTTTTCAAATTTCTCATCGTACCAATATAAAGGACGTTAGAAGTGAAAAACGTCTGGTTTTGCTGTGTTTCGTGCGCGCGAGACTAAAAGAGAAAATGCCCACATTCAATTCCCTTAACCGACGTCTAATAGAGTTGTTATTACTTCCTGTTCGTTCTTCAATAAGTCGCGTTTTTCCGGCAAAAGCTTCAGCAATCTTATTCCAGAATCTAATTCACTTTTATTTTAACATATCATACATTTCGCAGAGAGGATGTTTGAGATTTTGAAAATCTTGATTATATATATACACACATTTTTACAGAATACAAATTAAAAATTATTATTAAAATAATAACCTCCTATGTTTATTTTATAAAAATGTATATATATATATATATATATATAAATTATTATGTAATACATTTTTTTGGTTTCGTAATATTCACTATTCGCGTTAAAAATCAGCAATAATAAATCGATGTTATTAAAATGTTACTAATCACGCGCATTATTTTATTATAATCCTATCCCAGTGCTCGGTATTATTCGAAATGCCGTTATAACAATTATTATTAATATATTATAATAACGCGTAAAATCTATTTTATTCTTCAATCGGTTTATTGTCAAAAACGTTATCCTGCGAAACACCGCGCGACCGATTATTACAACGAAGGCACTGTAATGGTATCCCACTATAGTGACTGATAACGCAGAGCGTTTTGCTAATGACAAATACATTAAACGCGGATGTATTAAACACTTAGAACGCTATCCGTAAACGCTATGCATGTGTATTAGCGGCATAGGTTTTATTACGTTTACAGCGTTTTCCTTTATAACAACAACAACAACAACAAATATTCCGCGAATCTTTATTGAGATACGTCGTATTGAACGAGTCGTATTAGTCGGTATCAAATCGAATCTCTTCTATATTACATTACGGAGGACGATTTAACCCAATATCGTGGATGCGGCCGTCGCGCATTTGACGAAACGATTTTTCCTTATTACTTCTGCATCCCCTTCGTGTTCGTACAAACAGAATCACAACGTTATAATATTGTGTACCGTCAGAACTCCTATCCAGAATACTGTTTATTAAATACGGATATAAAGACAGATTTTTCAACGTTTCCCGCGATACGCGTACTCGTCTTTGTATTTTCGATACCGGCGACCGAGTTAGGTCAAATCATAACACCATGTCCACACGTTGTTTTCAACGTATTATCTTCTAACATTCGGTTGCAGATACTTTTCTTTATCAATTCAATGCAAATTTAATCGAATTTAAAAAAATCGCGGAGCCGATTATAACTGAACTCGTTCCTAACTAAACAAATTCGCAGACGCGCGAGTTCTTCACCTGAGCTGAAACTTGAAATATGATGTCCACGATGACAGCCAGATGTTTGCGCTACGCGCCCATAACCGACTGTTACACTTTTACAGTTACCACTTTTGAAGTTTTTCCCCTCCACGAGAGACTGGTTTTCCTCCGCTTCTCATTACTTTCTGAATAGCGTTTCATCGTAACAGCAGTTGAGACTCTTTAAAACGTAATGCATTGTTCATCACAAAAATCGAACGTTTTAGAAGACACGGGTTCAATGGCTTTAAAAATTTGCTTTCCCTCGGAGACCGGTTCAATGGGGCCACCACCAAATTACTTCTAATCATAACGAAATGACGGCCACACCAATATGTACAAAAAGGCACTTCACAGTCGACACTTGTCATTTATAAATTGTAAATGATTGGCCGTTTTTCTTTTTTTATGTGTTATTATTCCTTCTTTTCTGTGTGAAAAATGCTTATAAACTTTGAGTAGATCATTTAGGGAATTCTCTCAGCGATGCACACAACGGGCACGATGGGCGTGCAATTTCATCCATTACGTATAAAACGGGTATGTTTTTAATTTTCTATTTCATCTTAATCGGTATTTTTAATTTTTTCAATAATTCCGTTCAATTTATTCGTATTTATTTTTCGTTCCTAAACCTTTAATATAAAATTTACATGATAATTTCGTCACAAGACGTTTTGTCTGTGTTTATTGTCTTGTTTTTTTTTTTTTTTTTTAATCGGTTCATTTTTTTATTCTTCGTACGCAAAATATGAGTAACGATCCCGGCAGGGTGGACATTTGTAGCGTTACTGGTAGCTGGGTCGCCAACTCAGACCCGTTTAACACACCGTATTGGTGAAGGAGGCATATCTAGGATTTCCTTTTTTTTCTCTCTCTCTCAAAAAATGAACGCCGTGTATATTTTATTTCGAAATATTACTTTTATTATTTTTCGAAGAAAACGCTGACGGGTGTACTAACTCCAAGAGGAAAAAAAATTTGAACCGAAACAAGACAAGACAGACGAAATGTGTCTTGTGACGAAATTGTCGTATACATTTTTATGATCACAAGAAATAACCCTAAACGCGATTCTGGAACCGTAAACGGGACCATATGTATTAACGCATAATATATTAATAATAACAGGTCGATATTATTGCGAATATGTTACCGTATTTCGACGACGTCAAAACGAAGAGCGACGACCCTCTCCGCACGCATAACAATCCGTTCCTTTCGATTGCCACGCGGCGTTTTCCCACTGCCAGCGAATTCCGATCGATTTCATATGATTTATAGTGTACACTGTGTGCACAGATGCACACATAACGCAGACACGTGGATTGAACAGTGTCATTGGAATCCGATTGAACGTGTGCAAATATATCCAACGGGAACGTGTACATTATAAATATGTCGGAACACGATAATTATTGACACGGGTCGACCGAAGACCAAACCGCAAAACACGTGTGTATCATCGAATGCTCAACATCTTATTTACAAAGCATTGTAAAACGATCGAGAAGCACATACCTTTGCTCTCCTAATAACAGCTGATTATTATACGCGTAATATTTCGTACGCCGGCGAAAATCACGTATTCACACCCACTCGATTCATTTATATATTACGATGATTCGAAATTCGTTTCGAGGACAAACTCCATATTTAAACATAAATCTACATTAATTGCTAAATGTGTGGTGTACATACACTGGCGACATCCGTAAAAAAATCAGACAGATTTCTAGGTCCGAGACGATTGCCGAATAGCGATTGATGATTGCGTACTTACTATCCTCGTTTATTGCAGCAAACGCGACACCGCCGTCGTCAATCGTGTACGCGACGTAATTATTATACATTAAAACGGTTTAAAAAATTATGTTCTGCAAAACGATAATTTTATATAATCGTTTTTTTTTTTTTATTAAAACAATTTAGTTTTTGAATAAAAAATTTCATCAACGTTAGTATCTATATAAAAACACTTGTTCACTCGTGCAGAGACGCATGGACTTAAATTAAACGCTTCTAGAAGACGTATTACATGGAGAATCTCAATAGATCAGATAAAAATCAAAATCGGATCAACCAAAATACAGTCAGAAATCAATAATTGCAATCGGATTATGCGATAACGCCGATATCCTTTCCCTATTTGTCCGAAAACAAAAAAAAAAAAAATGTAAGATAAATATGATCTGTAGGCTAGTAAAAAAACTATTCTTCCAGCGATTTCGAGAGAGTCTAATAAATAATTTACAATGCGGTGCTGGACGGTTTGCGTTTATAACCTCCTCTAATTAGTGGGTTATGGGACACCGTCGATTGATTTCTTAACGATACGCAGAAGAAGGAATCCGAAGATTTCGTCGAGTTTTTCTACCATTTTTTTTTCTCCTTCACTTTTCGTATTTATCCACGTCGTCCGTTCGTTGGCTCGAAAAAAAACAAAAAAAAAAAAAAAAAAAACGACATAAAATCCCGATGCTTTCGACTACAAGAATACACGAGAGGAATTCACGACGAATCCATTACAAGGGGTCACCACAAGGAGATCTCTGTCTACGGAATTCTTATTGCGTCAATCTATAGCTGCAGGACATACTAATACTATATATATATATATAAAATAACGTTTGTGCACAACTCATACAACGTCGTGGGAGAACGAAAATTTTCAATTATATTTTACTGAGCGAAAACCGCGATCGAATTACGACGCGCGGTTTCCTCGGGCGTATAACACACTCGCAATGACTTTGATCGCATTCTCTTGTCACGCATAAACGTGGCGGCGGCGGCGGAATCGCCTAAAAACACAAACCCTTAACCGCCGCGCGGTGTCCTGCAATCTCTTTGATGACATTTTTTTTTTCTTCCGAACGCTTTGCTTTCAATCCAAAGGATTGAACCGCACAATCTGTGCGCGCGTACCGTCTCACGCGACGACGTCTTTACACCGGCAACGAAATATTTCAAAACGTTTCGTCTTCTATAATGTCCGCGGAATAAAAAAAAATCATCAACGAACACGATTCTCGCTGTTATATTGCTCTATTATTAGAGCGCAGAGCGCAAAACGACTGCGACACGCCAACCCACTCGCTCGCGCCCCGTGTTACCCACGTGGTGTATAGGCGTAATAATATATACGTATCGGTTTTCCGTCATCGGATTGCTCGGCGTGGTGGTGGTGTACGACGTTTAAATAACGTGACTGATTTTAGATAACCATGGCTACTACACCTGCGAGTGTCGGCGGCGGCGGTGATCGGGAAGGAAAATCAGCCCGCGGTAATAATATCACGGAGCTTTTTTCTCTTATGCGCGCCACAGCGATTGTCTCAAATTTCAGAGAATTTCGTACGTTATAAATGTATCGCGTGAAAAAAAAAACGTAAAAGAAGAAGAAAAAAAAAAAGGAATAATCGTGCGAAATCGCCAAATTTCATTTTATACTTTTATCGAAAATCCGTTTGCTATGCGGATGACATCGAATGGATTATATTCTCGATTGAATTCGATCTCGTATCGTATTCGTTTTACGTAATTCTTTCTTCGTCTTCTTCTAAAAACGCGTTTGTTACACTCGATTACGACGTTCACTGTCGCGTTAACAAAATCAAAATCGTACGAATTCTTGTCACGCGAGTGTGTAAACACTTTCGCTTCTTAAGTCGCAGTTTTCGTCATACGTGAATTCCGCGTTCTCGCTTTAAGAAAGCCACGTCGTTTCGCGATATTATTGTCACTTAACATATTATGATTAGACGAATCCACGATTATGCGTACCGAGACGTTTTGAGAGTAACACCTGAGCACGGATCAGCGGGAAATAAAATATTGATTCGGAAATCGGACGAATCACCCAACACGATATCCATACGGAATCGATATTAATCGACACGTACGAATAAATCTTTTGGAAAATAAAAACGGACCGAGGATCTGATTAAAAAAGATCGGTAGAGAATGTTTATTGTGCAGATTATGTCGAAATGTTATTGATTATTATTATCGCATCGGTGACGTTTTGAAATTCTACAATGTGTTCCGCGCCAATATATGGTTCTTTTTTTTTTCCCGTAATACGAACTAATATCGTTATAAACCGATATAATTGATAAATCGAATTCGTTAACTATTACCTCAGTAATTAATCAATCGCCTTAGTGCACGTTTTATATTACGTCACACTGAGTAAATGGGTACGTCCTTTTTTCAAATATGATAAAACGTTGACAAACTCGGATGATATATGTCTCCCGTCGAATAACGGTAGTTGGGCTTGAGCCATCGGGGTGATTGCGAGGAAGGAAATACAATTTTTATTAAGAGATCAAAACTATATACAAAGAGAGATAGGGAGAGAGAGACGCACAGAATAATAAATAACGAAGACGGGTTGAATGCATTTGTTAAAGAACGGAAAAATATTTATGGTGACCGCCGACAATGGACACAGATGTTTGTACGCGCAGATTTTACGCGTATTCGTGTTAGGTATCAATTTTCTTCAGGACAATCTCTTATAGAATAACAATAATGAGCTCGACATAGAAATCCGTATACATTATAGGTGGACGGAATTCGTATACACTTTTAGGCGACGCAGCACTAACGAATAACGAAGTTATAAAAAAAATAAAAATATTTACAACGACAACGTAAAAATTCGAGACAAAAAGTAGATAATAATATGTCAAGAGAAACGAATACTCGTAATTACGTCGTTATTATGAATTTTCTAAGGAATATTAAAAAATAAAAAAATTATCGAAAATAAATCATTCGAGTATTTATTTTTGTTTTATCTCCTAGATTACTATTAAAAAAATATATATATATTTAATTGACAACGCAAAATCGAAAGTACGCGCGGAGTTATACCAATGCACAATAACATACGACATTTTTGTTTTATGTCCCCGGACTGTGTAATCCGTCTTTATCGCCCGACGGTTTACAATATTATTAAATATTTCGCTAGGACATTTTAGACATTTTAGTGTAAAAGGATTTTGCGAGACTTTCACCGAAACGGTCAATGTTGTTTTTCTTTTTTTTTTTTCGAAACCAAGAGTTCGTTTTTAACATTATTTTCGATAGAAAAAAAAAGAATCGTTTGAAGTCTGCAACACCAGTAAACGTACAGGTCGAACTGAGTGGAAAAGAAAATGCGATTTCTCTACATTATCGTTGTATTGGGATTAATATAATATACGGTCGCACCACTATTTATAAACCGTTAAATGAAAAATAAACACTGAATACGCGCGATGAAAGCGGTGAAATTCGTTCCTCGTCGAGATAAAAAAAAATATATGTGTATCCGCTGTTAATATGATTGCCGCCGGGACTCGAGAGAAAGAGTGCTCTATTTATTAATTAAAATGATTTTGTTTTTTTCTTTTAATAAAATCCGTTGAATTTAATTTATATATATATAGGATAAAAGACTTTCGTGTCCGATACAGACTATGCGACGGAGTCGTAACTGACGCGCGTATATCATATACCGTACAAAAGTACAAATAACTGCTAATCTGGAAACGCAAGGAGACTCATTAATAGTGTCGTTTCAAGACGTTTTCTGAATATTACTCAAACTGCACTCGGTGTAATGATAATTCCATAGAATACTCGAACACATTCGTGCATTTGAACGATATACTCTTTTAAACGATTATAGATTATTATTATTAAACTACTACTCGTACACACGTATAACGACGATTACAATATTATTGCAGCCGAGGAAATAATCCGGTTTTTTCTTCTTTTTTTTTTAAATATAACGCGTAGAGTAACTATTGATTTTCGATCGAAATTGTTCATGTATTTCGACGACTTAACGATCGGATAACCAACGCAACGGTATATGGAGAATTATTATCGCATCGGAGGTTTTTGAAAATCGTTTATTATCACACTTGAACAATAAAAACAGAAAAACGTGATTGATTTACTGTTAAACGAGTTGTGATCAAATGTCGTCCAAATGATGGCGAATCGGGAGAGAAAGAGAGAGATACGGAAAAGTTTCAAAGACGATTGTTCGTGTCAACGATTTTGTATATGAATAACAGTCGCTATACCTTAAACGTGATCGCGCGTACGCGTGCATGTGACGAAACCGTTGTGTACAATGATGAAGAAAATTCAATAATAAAGTTTTTGCTTTCCGCTCGGATTTGTAACTGTGGCATTCGGTACGACGAACTGCAGACGTCGACTAGCTAAACTAACCAATACTGTATTGTGTTTATCGAAATTTAAAACATACTTCGTAGTATAGTTTCCTTTTTTTTTTTTCAAATAAATATATTTAAGATGGAACCGCAACAACAAAAACTATAAGCGGACGACAGTATATTAATACGCGAAGTAAAAGTGTAAAATCGGTCTATTATTACAAATGACGGAGAACTTTTGGAAGAGTTCTTGAAGGCTTTTTCGCTTTTGAAGAATTATCCGCGAGTAATGACATTGGAAGTTTCAAGAATTTCGGTGTATTTTCATCGTTATCCCGATAAACTTCAATCGGTACGATTTTTATCCCGTATTTATAGAATAGATTGTTTTCTTTTCTACATTTGTACGTAATTAAAAGAATCGATTTTATAACGAATTTTAATCGTACGTAGTAAAATAGAGTTTTTTTAAAAATATCAATCGTATATAATTTATTAAGAATCATACGTTACCACGCGTGGTTGAAATTCGAGAAAATTTAAAATATTTGATTGAAAAAAAAAATAATAATAATAATTTTGAATAGAATCGAAGGAAAAAAGTTAAAAAAAAAAACAAGTGTTGGGGGAACGTATATATATATATTATGACGGTATAAAGTATTTGAAATGTTAGAAAAGAATATTTCACTAAAGAAGTCGGTGTATTAATACGATTATTGATTTAAAAATTTTTACAACGTAAGTGGGATTCGTGTGAATTCATTTTGCGCAAACGGTCCTTTAGAAGAGAGAGAGAGAGACATTGAAAAGAACTGGTGCGATCGAGGAACTCGAGAATATCAATGAAAATTAATATTGTCAAACAAAACACCATTGTACTCATTGTAATTTTACATGTTATTTTTACCGAGAGTACGCTGGTTCCAGTTTGACGAGCTCTCTCGAACGATTCATTTTCCTGTGAATTGACGTACAAATCGGTTTTAGCTCGCAAAAAAAAAAAAACAGAAAAAAAAAACAAAACATGTTTCAAAGTCGGAGAAAATATTTTGCGCGAATCGTTTTAGGACATTTATTATGTAATAAGAGTTCTCGATTTGAACGTTTCACGAGCAAATATAATGGTTTACGATGAAATGCAAAAAGAATCGTAACCGTCTACCGTCTCCCCGGGGACGTCGCGATTAGACCGGGTGAACTTTTACGTCCACGCGATAATTTGCAACGTCGTTTAGTAATTATTATTATGTACTTATTTTGTTTTTCGAACGCGTCACGTTATACTGTTCTCGGCTCATCGCACGAGGGCAATATTGCTTTTATTGCGTGATATATATAACGTATATTATGTCTTTTTTTTAAATTTCAATATAAAATTACCGTTTTCGAAATTTTCAATACCGCGCGGCTACGGTCGCGCGCAATAAACGCTAAACTCGAGTGGAAGCGGAAAAAAAAAAAGTTAATTAATTAATTCTTTATTTATTTTTTTTTGGAATTCGCGCGACGTATAAATAACGACCGAGGGCCGCTCCGGCTCGGCGGTCGCGCGACAATAAAATATTTTATCGTATTTTATATTGTCTCGGCCGTCCCGTACGCATTGCAGCACACGGTCCGATGTCGTCGCGGCGATGGTTTTTATACGTATTTCGTGTGTCCGTGTACGTTAATGCCATTGCGGGACTTTAAAATTTCGCTTACCCCCCCGCAAAAAAAAAAAAAACAAATATTAAAAATTCCTTTAAAAAAAATTTATCATTTTACGAGTAAAATAAACGTTTTATAAATATCCGCGTACCGTAACGGTTCGTTACAGTATTGTGCACAGAGCGTTCGGTCATGAAATGCGACAACGGAATAGCGGTTTAAAATGTATTTTCCGTTTTACCACCAATCCGCGAATACGTCGCACTTGACATTGTCGCGTCCCTTGCAGAACCAAATGACCGGCGACAGATATTCGTGATGGACACAGTTCCTTCAATAATATACGTCTATACCACCCACAAATTGTGCGTTCCAGTGGTGGTGCCGTTGCAAATCACTAGAAACCCGCGGTTTCTCCTATTTCGTGTAAGAATCGTTTGCCAAAGAGTTTCTGTACACCGCTTTCTATCAGTCCGTCCTCTCCCGCGAATACGGGGACCTGTTTTTCTCCTTCCGGGATCCCGAAACCGCTCGCTTCGGATTCTTTACCGTTCCAAAGTGTTCGACGGAGATTCCAATGCGCTTTGCACGATGTTTTATCATTCAAAATCCCTTATTTTCCACGCGACCGAATCCCGCAGTAAACATTTAAATTTTAGCAGCCTATCGCAAAATCGTATACAACACACACACACACACGTCATTTCATTCTAAACTTTTATCACTAATCCAATCGACCGTCCGACATTCCTTTCACAAATAAATCTTAAAAACTTTTTCCTCACCACACCGGATTTATTTTCATTCCGTTCTTCATCGTCTAATCTATTTAACTTTCCCTCCATTCGATCGTCTTATCCACTTATATTCGAGTCCCTGCCACACCATCCGTTCAACTGGGTCTGCTGTTATCATTAGTAATCGTTCGGCTTCGGACCGCGCGGGGAAAATAAACAAAACGTGTCAACCGAATCGAACGATTATAAAATGTCTAGACCATTCTTTCTCAAAGTGGGCGATAACGTCCCCTTGTGGGCGTTAGTGGCTTTTAGGGGGGCGGTAAAAGGCCCAAAGAAGTTTGAGGGGCGATAGCTGATTAAAAAAAGCGAAAAATGATGTAATCCCGCAACTTTACCCTGGACTATGGTCGATTGTTCAAAGATATCTAATAGCGTTTCCATCATCGTATTTGTCCGAACGTGGATTTAGTGCTGTAACAACATCACTAATAACTAAAAAAAGAAATCGGCTGCTTGTTACCGAACGTGGCGACTGTATTTAAGTAAATTCCGAGCCTGATATAAAAAAACTCGTTAGACTACATCAGGTTCATCCATCGCATTAAGTGAGCTCGATAAATTTAAATTCAAAGATTTGATTAAATTTTAATAAAAACACATTGAAATTCGATTAAGCAGTATGCATTTTAATTGCTCTTATTAAAAATGCTCGTTTAAAATGTAAGTTTGAACTCTAAAATAGAATACGGCATGTTTAAATATAATAATTGTGATAACTGTTTAAAGATAAACAATTGGTGAGTTCAAAAATGTTGGGGGGGCATTAAAACAATTTTGATTGTCAAAGTGGGCGGTGTATGAAATATGTTTGAGAACCTATGGTCTAGACCGAGCGTTTGCTGTAGCTAAACTGCCGTCGTCGAGTGGTCGACGAATCTCGCGGTATGCCAATCAGCCCGGTAAAAAGCAGCAATCGTTTGTCACATCGTATCGATGCGCGAGAGCAAAACGAAAAAACTAAAATCGTATGTGTGGGAGGGCGTGCGGGATTTATAATTCGTCGGACCGCGGATTCTGTACCGACGGCGATGTAACGCGATATTACGCAAAACGCTCGCGGTTTTATTACTGTTTCGAACGCGCGCACGAGAAAAAAAATCATTTTTAATAATTCCTATTCGAAAAATATAATTTCGGAGTCGCGTGACGAAGAACGAAACGACAGCCGATAGCAGTAATCAGTAATCGCACGGAAAACGTCGTACCATACGTACAACAAGGAAATATAACGAATTTATGACGAATGGAAGAAGCCTACGTCCGTCCGCGCACGCTTAACAAAAAACGCCTCTGGGGTCGGCGAGCGGGAATGACACGCGTCAAGAATACAAAGTTGCTGTACGAATTTCTTTTATTTTTAATAAAAAAAAAACGCATATAGTAACGATGATATACGATAAAACACGCTGTATATTAACGATAACGCGATGTTATCCCTCACATATTTATTACCCATACGGTTTTCGCGACGTCATTTCGATATTAATCGTTTCATTCTAGATTCTCAGCTGAGCGGACGAAGAGAATGTATTGGTTTTACAATAATATGTGGTTTTTTTTTTTTGTTCTCGTGTCTGTAACAAAAAAATTCTACAAAAAGAGTAGTGCTCGGATTTTTACGCACACACTATAGTTTGTTTCCGATAGCAAATCGCATCTACTTTAAAGAGGTCGTTTTTCGATTTTTCTTAAATGCGCTTTGGATAAAAAAAACTACTATCGAATAATAATTACGTAAAAACGATTATCGTTATTTCTTCGTAATTTTCAAACTAATATCGTTATAGGAACTTGAAATATTTACCATACATATATATATATATATTATAATCGGAGGACGGGGAGAAATGTCTTTCAATTTCACGATATTTATAAAGCAATTATAGAGTTTCATTTATTCGATTCATAAAAGAGCTGATAATTTTTCGTCGTAAATATAATACACAGCGTCAGACGTACGCGTTTCTTCAATTATATTAAAAAAAAAAAAATGAAATCTCGAAAACCGTTTGAAACGATTTTCTTTAATAAATATTCTAAAATTGTCGAGAAAATGTTTTGTGGAAATTTACTTGCTTTCGGAGTGTTATATAGTAATAACAAAACTTTAAACTCTTTATCCGCAAAACAATTCACTTGAGCGACTCGTTACCATTTTTTTTTCTTTTTGTTAAATCCGTTAATTCGACAATTATTCTTTCCCCGCGTGTTTTGTGTATACTTTTGACGCGACATTCGAATTCATGTGTAAAGACAAAAACAATATCAGAGCCAGACAATATTGACGAACGTATACGAAACGGTAAAACATCCCATCTACGTCGACTACAAACTATTAAAAACATACGAAAACAATAGCAAAAAATAAATGAATTCCGCGATTACATTCGTTTTCGTCGAATGGAGAATAAAACGATTGAAACGGTTTACACTACATTTTATTATGTAGTATGCGTTCGGTACGCGCGAAAACATCTAAAACCCAAAAAGGATTTCAAAACGTTTTTAAAAGATCGATATAATCACGATAGTATTATGCGTGGGATATAGCGGGGATTACCTTATAGAATTAATGCGACAGTTTTTATTTAGAAACAATTTTATTAAACATTTTTTGGACGTTAAACACCAACAAACGCGCGCATAAAAATAAGATTAAAAAAGAAAAAAAAATCCCGTATTAATTTTTAATTATTTCGTTATTAAAACAACGGGACGTGTACGTTTTAATCGCTCGAAATAAAAATGAATATTAACAATTTTTTTTCGTTTTATCCGTCTTTCTGTATATTGTATGTAAATTATATATATATATAATATTATATTAACTTCTCTCCACGTCAATTAATTAAAGTAAAAAATATACTCGTTATTATATTATATTTTGTACGACGGCGACGAAGCGGTTTCGCGTTTGCGCTCCGTCGAGCGTATTTCGAATAATTCGCGTTATGAAATTTCTCTTGTCGCTTCAAAGGGACAATTATGTAAACCGGTGAAATCAAAAAAAAAAAAAAGAAAAAAAAAGAGAGTTTTTAAAAACTCGTTACATCGGGGAATCGGCACGTGCGCATACGTGTGTAACTGAAATAATGTCAGCCGTTTAAAAAGAGAGAATTCGTGTGAAATACGCAATTAAAAACAGAAGACGGCGGCGCTTTATAACGTCGTACAAATGACAACGGCAATCAGTAAGAAATTCACGGAAATCCGTCGTGGATGTGGAAAAATATTATTTCTATAGTAAATCATTTATTCGCGTTTATTATTCCGCCGTCGCGAGACGGGTTAACAACGGACTTTTGAACGTTCTGCAAACGTTTACTGCGAAGAAAACGTGTGTTTTTTTTTTTTACGTACAAATATACTTTTTCCGTTTACGAACCACACGACTATTTGTGTAAACGAAACCGAATATACAATATTATTTTGTTTAGACGAGCGCGGGAGAGAGCGGGGGGGGGGGGGCACCTGTTCGTGTTACGAGTAATGACGATGGAATTCCGATGACGACTGCGTGTAAAATTTCATCTCTCCGCGATCAACACTATACAATATCAATTGCGCTTTCCGGCGAATCGAAGATACGCTATGGAACGGTGTCGTCAATTCGATTTTACAACGATAATATATACTTTTAAACATGGCAAACGTCGATCAATTATGCATGACCGCGCGTGACTTGTACGCGACTTATATCGTTTTTTACGAATAGACGCAGAGAAAGTTTCCGGATTTTTCTTTCGGTTTTCTTCGGTCAATTAATATGTATAGTAAATACATATTAATTGACTTCGCCTCGAAACGCCAACAATTTCTCTTCATAAATTGCTAGATATTTTTAATTCGCTGACATTTAATAAAGTTAACGTTTATCGAGACAATATCGCGTTATTATATCACACGCGTAACGACGACGAGTGCGCGGGGTTTCCGCGTCAAACATTTTAAAAATCGTACTAAAAATACATATTTTAAACAATTTTCGCGCATATATAATTATCCAATTGAGCATACGAATCATAAATTTCCACTACTCAACAAAGCGTTTTTTTTTTTTTTTTATGATCACAGACGTGGCTATCATCACAAGCCGCGCCGCATGAATAGCGCACGTAAAGCGAACACACACACACAATAAAAGTTATTGGAAATAAAAACTTCGGTCTATTTGATTTTTAACGACAATTGTGTCTCGTATAAGAACGCCGGTCCAGAACGCCGGATGAAAAAAATGACTGGTAAACGATAAGCCCACAACGTGACGCGTACACGCGCATAAACGAAGAATAACGATATCTCAATAAAAGTAGAAAACTTTTTCCATCGAACCGTTTTTCTTCATAACGTTCCACTATGTGTAGAAACGGTGGTTTACGCGCGTTTTATTGTCCATACACGAATGCATTAAAATGTTTATGAATATAAACGTCGTATTGGTCTATTAGCACCGCGTGTGTATAATATAAATTCTATTTTGCTTTTTCATATAATATACTAATATATATTTCCATTTAGTGAATATAATTTTTCAATTCCTAAATGCCGTATACATTTTTATATAAACATTTACGCACACTTACGCATGTTGTACATCGTTATGTACTTTGGAATAATGGTCGAATTTATCGCTGCGGCCTGTTACGGGAGAAAAAAATAAATAAAATCATATATTTTATAAATCGAATTTCCTATATACGGTAATTTTTTCAATATATATATATACGGTATGTTCGCGGTAACACTCAATCGGATTAAAAACAAACAATATAGCGAAGAGTGCGAGGTGTACACTGTACTCTGTAGGATATAAGAAAAATAAACCTAAAATGAATTATTATACCTATACTATATGGATGGAAAAAAAAACTTTTTTTTTTCTCTTTCTATGAAAACTCTTTCGTTTTGGTATACTGCCACACGCTGAGATGTTTTTAAATTTCGAGTCACGCGTTCAATTGATTGTATTCTTCCCATACATATATATATATATATATAACGCGTGTACAGGTTGAACCTTTCATTCACTTAATAATAATAAAATGTTAATACCCAAACACTCTAAAACTACATACGAGATGCTGCCATTATGGACGTTTTCCTATATAATGCTGTCAAAATGACACGTGGACATAATTCGATAAAAATTATTCTTCATATCGCTCCTACGACTGATATTCAATTATAAATAAAGTTGAAATATTATTACGCTAATAGTAGAAAATTGAAATATCGCGGGCGAGAGAAGAAAATTATTATTATTATTATAATAAATAATTCCTTTTTTTTCTTCTCGCGACGATTATCGCGGAAAATCTCGTCTGGGATTAAAAAAAAAAATAAATAAAAAATAAAGAGGATGGCGGAATTTAAAAAAAAAACAAGTTTTTAAAAGGGATTTCATACGATACGGGATTTTTATAACGACAGATAATTATTTCGTTGCAGAACACGAAATAAAAAAGAAAAACTAACGAATTATGCTCTATTAATTTATTATTATTATTATTATTATTATTATTATTATTATTATTATAATATTTTGTAGACGTTTCGTCGATATTTCGATTGCGGTCTTTTCGACCGCTTTCCAATAATAATTATTTTTCCGTCAAAAAAAAACAACAATAACGAGACGATGACGCTCCGCGTAATAATATTATTTATAATAGAATTGATCGTACAAACCTATCGGGCGAAAATTATTAAAAGCTCGTCGCTATTCCAATTTCACGCAAACACAGATTTTCATAATATTATACGTTTATTCACATACGAATATATATGTATATTAACGCGATTCGAAATGAATATATAACATTTATATATTTTATGTAAATTTTCATAATATTATACGTTTATTCACATACGAATATATATGTATATTAACGCGATTCGAAATGAATATATAACATTTATATATTTTATGTAAACCTAGTCGAAAAATATCATTTTGAATTCGAAAATCCCGTGTACGTACGAACCAAACCACTATAATAATAATAATAATATTATTATTATTATTATTATATACGTGCGTATAGTATAAACGGACGATAACCATCGCCGTAGCGACGTCTCGTAAATTGTCATTAAATCGTTTCCGCACTAGGAATATAATATTTATATAAATCAAATTATTTAAATTATAAAATACACGTATTATGTGTACGACAGACGAGAGGGAATAAATAATACTCCATCAGCGACAAGTTTTCGTATTATATTATTGAAACGCAAGATTATCGTACAATTTAACCCGTCCTTTCCACGGAAACGAAGTAGTCTGATTATTTTTTTTTCCCTCCAAATCTCAAAAATATGCGCGTATTGAGTGGCGCACAATCGGGCGTGATCCAAAGTGTACAGTCAGAAAATCCCTTATGCGTATAATTTTCATTTTTATAAGTCAATGATTTCGTAAAATAAACGAGTACGTACAAAAAAATTGTCATACAAGTGTGTCATTTATATATTAATAATTACGTTTCGTACACGCAACACCGACGGGGACACGGTACTTTTTGTATTATCAATTATCGCCGTTCAATCGTATTTTTCACATTTCCGTAAAAAATCTTTTAATATTTTACATTTTTTCGCGATTCGCCGCGGTGTTTAGCGTTAAATGGTTTCACGGCCTCGGCTTTTAATTGTTCGCTCGTCGTCGGTTGTTTTTTTTTTCACCGCAAAACGAGCGAACCAAAGAAAAAAAAGAGAAATACGATTGCAAATTGGGGTATTTTTGTGGATTAGAAATTAGAATGTTTCTCTGCACCATCAGAAATTATTGAAATCGATTTGCTTCGCTGCGCGCACTATTATTATTATTACAAATAGTGATTCGCCTCACAGACAAGATAATTTAATGAACTCGGTTATATGAGAGATAGAGAATTGTAAGGAAATAGAACAACAACAAAAAATTCCACAAAAACACGAGTAACGCGAACAATCGTAATTTATTAATTTACCGAAGCTTTTAAATAACGATCTAAAATCTAATCGACCGAAAGGAATAAGGGTTTTTAAGCGTTGCCGGGGCGGGATTTTCGAATACATCGGTGTATGGACCACTAAATACGAATACGAATACTCTTGGCCGACCTCGATTTTGCGTGTGTAGAAGTTTTTGTCAAACATACCAACTGACTTGCGGATAACTTGTTTTATTATTAAAAATACGACAACGTTATAACAACGAGTGCACTCGAAAATACGAAATTCAAAAACACAGATATAACTATAATAACTAGAATAACTACATACGTTTAGGTTGTCCTTTCGTTTTTATCATCAAAACACTGTCCAATCAGTCGTGTTATGTATGCACATTTTAGTATATAGTAAGGATTTTATTGAAAATAAAAGGACCTAGACAAATGTTCAATTTGTCTTAAAAATAAATAAATTTTTGTTTCAAAAAAAAAAAAAAAAACGTTCTATTAATATTAGACGACTGAATGTAATACTTAAAAAAATAAATGAGATGGAAAATGACACAAAACATCCAATTAAAAATACACATGCGGTAATACTTTTTTTTGTCTTCATAAAGTCCATACAAACGAATTAATTTCAATTATTAACACCAAAACCTGAGAAAAAGTCTAAAACGTTTGAAATCCGAACAAAAAATATGTAATATAGAATTTTATTATTTTTTGGAATCCTCGACGGGTTGGAAAAAAAAAAGATGACTTTTGTCTGCAGTATTCTAGGATTTCGGCTATAGGATCCGAGCCTCGGTAATAGACGTTTCACGCCGATAATATTATAATGTAAAGACATATAATATTATTATTTTGTACGCGCGGAATCGAGGCGGATTGGACATTTTTTCGGCGTTGATAAACGAAAAAAAAAAGTATCTCACTTTCGGATTTTCCGAACACTTCACACACCACTATATTACGGACTTTTGACGTAATGTCTATATATTTATTATTTTTTTTCGCCCCGATAACGTCGAAATATGATATATATATATATTTTTTTTTTATATTATAGAAATCGCCAACAGCTCGACTGACGTTAACGCGGTCTGCGGTCGTGCAAACTGTTTCGCCGTTATAATCCGGGTTTAAATTTCTCGACACTAATGAAAAGTACCGAAAATCCGCGCTATATTATGACGTAAAATAACATTAAATTACGCACCGGAATATTCAACGTCGGAAAACGACGAAAAAAAGAAGAATTCGTTTGAAAAAAAAAAAAAAGAATGTGTTTGTTTACGAATTATTGATATTAGTGAAGGTCTCCCCCCCCCCCCGGCGCGCGTTACTAGTTAGATTTAACAGTCTGGAAAAAAGAAAAACATAATTGGAATGACATCGAAATGCGATAAACGTGAAGAGATCATTCTCAACGTTTCGAAACATACGGGAATTCGTGGAAAGCAAAAAATTAATTAAATTTAATGTGTCGAAGGAGAAAGGGACTGGGAACCCGGGAAAATGGCGCTGAAAACATAAAATGCTTAAAACGTGCAAACAGAATTTTATTTATCCGGAAACTTTTTGTCGCGTGAAACAGCACATGTGTATATCGCGGCTATCAATTTCGCAGCTGTTTTTCTTTTCTTTTCTTTTTCTTTTTTTTCACGCGTCATTTTACAATACGAGGAAATTTTGTTATCCGGACGAACTGGGTCGCAGTACTCGGGATCGACGTTACGGAACAAGTCATGAACCAGATACGTTTCCGCGAATGAATGAATTTGAAAGTATGAACCTGTAGAGAATAAGAATAACAATTTAATATATTTATATAATTGGATCCCGTGGTGAATTATTGGGAGCATAATTACAATCTTTCGCGTAAGGGATGGGGGGGGGGAGGGGTGGAAAGAAAAAAAAAACAAATCATTCGATCGAATGGCTCGGGAGAAAAAAAAATTCGCATTTCCATTTTATTCCAGTGCAAACGGCTAAAGTTTCGCCGGCCCATATATTATATAAATGTATATGTGTGCGTGTGTGATTTTAGAAGCGTCTACGCGCGTTATTGCCGCAGCGTATCCAATCAGGCAACTTTAAAAAGTCATGTTAACGTACACCGTTGTTGGTTTGCCATCCTCAACACACCCGTCCGCCCGCTAGAGCTCTGTATAATAATCTGTACAGTCGATATACACGGTATACCGGTATTTTTCAAAGGGCTCTTCGGCCACGAAAGAATCGTTAACGACGTTAGCGCGTAACATCTTTTACCGTTATTATGTGCTCTGAATCCTTATCATTACGAAGACATAATAAATTGCGCGAGGAGGTGAAACGTAAAAGAAAATCCAAAAAGAAAAACGGAATCGTTCCCCGAGGAAAAGCGATAAAATTATGTATGTTATCTATATAACACGCGTAAACGAACGATAAATTGATTTTGAATCGTTCGTGTAGTCCAAGCGTTATGTAATGTGTTTTCGCGTCAAATTGGATTTCTTCTTCTTTTTTTTTAACGTAATTTTCTAAAAAAAAAAAACAAAACAAACGGTTTGTTGAAATATCGGATAGGCGCGCACGTTTATTCTTTTTTTCACATCGATCATTATTTTAAACATTAAAAGCACGTTGAACTCGCAATTTATTTTTATAAATATACATATATTGAAATTCGCGAATATAACTTTTCAGTGTAAGCGAGTAACGTTTACCGACACGGATACGGTTCGTCGGATAAACTTATTATTGGTAACCGCATTAAACACAAGCGTAATTTACGTATTCACGTTTTAATATAACGCGATAACAATGTTTTGCCGACATATTTATTTTTTTTTCTAATAAAAATTACCGAATAAACTTGTACGGTTTGGCACCATAACCGGTCCCGACCAAACATAAATTAGTATACAGAAAAAAAAACATTGATTTCAACACGAAACGTTATATCCATCTGTTACCGTAGAAGAATTAATAAACGCAGTTTTGAAAATCATCAATTTTATCCTGTTCATTATGCGGCTAGACGATTTTAATGGAATTCGTAATTTGATTCTACAGCTGCTGCTGTTGAGCTACCAGTTTGGGATTTGAAATTTTAAACATTTGTAAGATAATGTGAAACGAACAATTTAATTCGTTAAGGGGATATGATATGGAAAGTGTAAGATTTTTTTTTCCCGTTTTATAAAGCGGGATTTTTTGCATGAAAATAATTAGTTATCTTCAATACGGTTTTCTAAGCCGCGAGATTAAATACGTTGTTAAACTTCACTGTTTTTTTTTTGCGTACAAATTTTAGAATTTATAAATTTCGGTGTGCACGAACTCTATGTCGAAAAATAATAAAACATTAAATAAATACAAAAATCGATATTACGTAATATTTTTTCCGAGCGATTTTACTATTAAAAAGAAAACGACGGTGCAAACACGCAATAAATATATTATTATTATAGATTCTAGTAAAATACATTATATTGTGTCTACTATTCGTAATAATTGAACAAGAAAAATCGAAAAAAGAAAACATATTTATATATTTATATATATAAACGATACGCGTATAATTTGATAATAAACTGTAGATTTTAATTGAACCGTATTTTATTTTGTTTACGCTAGTCAAATATTACGTCGGAGAGCATTAAATTCAAAGTTTTCGAGAAACGATATACAACGAAACGATTTTTCTATTGAAGAAAAATGTAAAAACAGTAATTAAGCAATAACGGCGTTGTTCGACTGACTGGCGTGGACATAAACGGATCACCAGAATAATTATTTTTAACAGAGACCGGATTTTAATGCCTTTGCACAATTTCACATTGGATCAGAGCAGATCCCGACGATTCGTTTTCCTATTGAACTCAAATACAAATTGATTTTCGCGCGTATAAGAAGAAAAAATAACGTATTTCAACGTTAGGTTTTTCGTGTTTCAACAACGCACGTGGAAATGTATTAGTTGTATATTCCGCGAGTTTGAGGAGACGCGGAAAAATCGGTCATTGCGGGGATAGAACACCAGAGGCGAATAATATTGTCTTACGACAATAAAACCGCGTATTATAAACCGGAGAATGTGGTACGGGAGAAAATGAAGCCGTTTTCCCTGGGGGGAGGCGTTTCTGAAATCTTTATTTTTTGTTTCTTCATTTTTTCTTTTTTTTTAATGCACGTTTTCAGGAACGGTTGTAACGACCGGCCAAGAAAATATTATTTATGTTCCTGTACAACGTTTGAACGCATTAAATATACGTATAATGTAATGAGCGATATTTCGTTGCGCCGAGAGTTAACGTTATTTACACATTTATATAATTTATTTATTTTTTTTTACCCGCGCACATATTCATAATATTATGATAAAACCGATAGAATACTTGAGTTTTTGTTTATTTTTTCTAAATTAAATATTGTTTAATACTTGTACCAAAAAGAAGAGAAAGACCAATACGATCTCGTAAATCGATACGCGCGATTCGGTATTATTATTATTATCATCGTGGTCCGTACATTATTATAAAACGTGTATTGTAAAACGGACATTTATAAACGGAAACGGTAGTAAAACGTAATCCTATTCTAAAATGTAATCCGACAACTATTATCGTTACGAATTGTTTGCCCGTTAACGCGGTTGACGCGAATCATACTACACAAAACCGTTCAGAAACTTCATCTTTCAGTAAATACGGGAAAAACAAAAACAAAAAGTTCAAATCAAACACCTGTTTTAGTGGTTTAGTTTCGTTGGTCTAAACTTTAAGTATTAAAAGAAAAAAAAATCGCGCAGTGACTGACCCGAGTGTGCGAGACGCGGCGGAAAAAATTCCGGACTAAGACGAGAAAATCGCCGAAGACTATTTTTTTCTCAAAACCTACGATGAATAATTAAGGACGGAGAGAATTTCAATTTTTTCCACACGAGTTTTATAAAACACGGTTTATACGTTTTTGACGACAAACAACGAATTCGGACAACGGCATCTTTTTGCATTACCAACGTCGTTTAAATACCATCGAATAACGTTTATTGCGTATTAAACTGATGATTCCATTGAAATCAGACATCTAATTATACAACATGACGCCACGTCGAATATATTCGAACACACAATGTTGAATATATCATCGACCGTCCAGACGGTTGAGAACGAAATCATATCGTATTGTCACGTCGAATTTTTCATAAAACGTTTGAATTCGTTCCGGGGGGAATTTTTTTCTTCTTCTTTACATTCATTACGATAAAATGTTTCGATATTAGAATAAATAATGCAATCGTCTATGATACATTACGATACAGTGTCAAAGAACGTAGACGGAGGACCGTTTTATGTGACGATTAGTTGTTCAGAACATCGCGAGTGTGTAAAAAATGACGCTAATTTATTATTGTACAATAAAAAATATGGTTGGGGTGTGCTGGAACGCACATTAGGTTTGTACTTTTGCATCCCCCTTCTAATTTCTTTCCAAATTCAAGCACTGGTTTGCACACAATACGAGCACGAAATCATTCCGTTGTCAATTAAAATCCATTTCGTAAAGAAAGTTTTTTTGTAATAGTATTACGCGTGAAAAATTTTATCTGTAAAAAAACAAAACAACGACAACAATATTTCGGTATAATCACGAAAAATACGCGGCGCGTATACAATTGCAACGTGAAAACGAGAATTCGTTTTCGGGGGAAAAACAAAAAAAAAAAATTCGTCGAATTCAATGGACCGCCCCAACGCGAAAATACGATGTTTTCAACGATCGAGACTATAATATATATGATTTACAATCGAAACGATAAATGATCGTCGACAAAATGTACGATGCGTTTATGAATTTATCGTTTCTCGGCTTGGCACGTTTGATTACTATTACGTACATATATGGACGTTTTATTTCGGTTAAATATCTCACCATCGTACGCGGGGCTTGCGGCCCGTACCGAACACCGGCCGTGTTTAATATTATAAATTCTTCGGCGAGACAATAAAAACACAATTCCGGTATTACGAATCGTAAGTTATTTATTTCTCAGTTCGTCCTTGATTAATCGCCGAGAATCAGTTTAACGGATTAAAAATCGTCCCTGTATTACTTTAAAAAAAAAAAAAAAAAAAAAAAAAACGCTTGCCAAATTTCGTATATTCCGTCGTCTGTAAATAATTTATAATAAATAAATTCAAAAAAAAAAAAAAAAAAAAACGATAAATTGCCTCGACTACGTTAGGTATTATTACGTTTTAGTAATAATTATTGTTAAAACAGTTTTCCTCTGTTTTTGACGAGACGTTTTGAACGTATAAATATATATATATATTCCTCTTGTAGATATAGAAATTATATTATATTAGTCAACCTAGGAACCATAGGTGCCTAGAGAGAGTGGTTTAAAAAAAAATTACCCGATATATGTACTGTGTAGGTTATTTTAAAGTCGAAAAATGGCTTTTTTAAAGTAGCTTCTTGATCCAATTTGCTAAAAGAAAAGGTGTTATACGAAGAAATCAAAACACTCTTTCTGGTCGAAATTCTGTCCACGGGATGGAAAAAAAAAATATCATTGTAAAACCACAAAATCCCTCGCTCCGCTCAGAATCTAAAATAAAAATGAAAAATATAATAAATATATACCTATATATATATATATATATATATATTATAAAAATAAATAAATAGGTTTATAAAAAGAAAATAACGCCTGAAGTATTCGAAAATTGTTTATAAAGGTAAAAACTAGTTTCGACTGTAAATCATTAATCGATATCAGGGTACAAATGAATAATAATATATTATATAATAATTATTTATATTTCTTTTTCTTCTTCTTATAAGTATTAATTGTTATTCTAAAATAAACTACCTACTTCATCATGAAAATGTACCAAGAATAATGCAAATATACCTATATAATAATAACAATAATAATAATAATAACAACAACAACAACAACAATAATAATAATAATAATAATAATAATAATAATATGAAAACCATTAAATTCTTAGTCGATATTGGCCTATCAACTTAATTCAACAATTTCTTAATAAAATATTTAAAAAAAATAATACACGCGTTCGTTGAAAAATGTAAATGGGTGTGTTGCAGCAGTTTTCGACAACACATGATAAATAAAATGACGAGTATACTATATTATATTTTATATACGAACGTTAGTTACAAATCGGTAAGTGCAACAATAATCGGCCGGCTGTGAAATTTTAGTCGTCCACGGATTGATAGCGCACTCATATAGCAATGGTTTTGTTGACGATTTTTACGATAATGGCTATATTTCAATGGACTTTATACGAATATTTATTTCAAATTAATTAATAAATATTTAATTTATTTATTAATAAAAATAAATAAATTAATAAATATTTATTAACTCTGACCAAAAATGCGTATAATATATCATTAGTCGTAAATTATAACTTATCAGATTATTTCTTTGCTATCTACGTATATTATGTAAAAAAAAAAAAAATTATTTCCAATATAATAATAGTATTAAAATGATAAATCAAATAAATGGATAAAGACATCTCAGTAAGAAACCGTTATATATTTTTCGGTTAATTATATCTAGTGTAAATTTAGTTCTCAATGAGGGAGGGGGGCGTTTGAACCCCCAAATCCCCCCCTTACCTACGCTATTGATATAGCGTTCGAAATAAAGCCTGCAATGGAATATGTTAATTTTATAGACTATTATTATATATATATATAATATATTATATAATGTATAGTCGATAAATTTCGAAGCGTATAATACGTTATCTAATACGTATAATATATACATATTATATTATATTACACTTGGAACATAATAAATACCGGTTATGAGCAGTGGCGGGCCCCATGAAAATGCACTCAGTTTCGATTAAATCGTATATTATTATTATTATTATTATTATTATTATTATTATTATTATTATAAATGGCCAACAACGTTCTCCCATATAAATGTTTAACACGTATTATTAGATTTTAGTATAAATAATTTGTTTAAATCGAATAGCGCCTACACCCACCCCAACACACACAAAATATTATGTCCACGTTGTGCACACGAAATTCTATATAAATCGATATTTACCGTTCGGATATTGAAAATAAGAATCAAAAGCATATTGTTAAAAGGGCCGCGGATACTTTCTACACTTATACATTTTATGCGTTTACGTGTTTTCACAGAGGCGATAATTAGGTTCGATTTCGAAGTTTTGAAACACAAATGAATTAGTCTACTTTGCATTTATCGGATGATTTTATTTTTTCAAAAATGTTAACCGAAAAATGAACTATTAATTATTTGAGTTTTTCTTTTTAACAACTTCTTCAACCGTTATTACAATAGAGTACAACATCGATATTTCGTAAAATCATCCGCGACTAATGTATAGTCTACTCAACTTCTACTCTTTTAATATTTGTTCCGAAGTATTTCTTCACCAAAATTATTCTAAGCAGCACAGGTACTTCAGTAGGAAATACGAACATAAAGCCGGGTTTACACGATGCGAATGTGATGCGCGAGGCTGCATCACCAAACAGTTGATTCGAACAACTGTTTACACGATCCACATATGATGCGTGAAGTCGTGCAAAACAGAGCGGCGAGCCGTCAGTCTATACGAGTACGAACGCGTTCACACGGTGCGAAACTGAATCTCCTTTGATGCGCGTTCAAAAAGTGATGAGCTTTCGCTCGCCACGAGGCTGCCTCGTGCTGATTCGCGAATCACGCGAGGAGACCGCAGCACACGTTCGCACTGGTTGAATCATGTCGAAACCCGCCTCGCGCATCAGATTCGCGTCGTGTAAACCCGGCTTTAGGATTATTTTTAAAAACTGCTTATTTGGTTTTACCGCTCGCGATGGCTTGACTCGCCGCTACGACTACTGCGCTAAAGTAGTTTTCCGGAAGAGTGTCCCTCGACGGTGGCGCGACTGGTGAACGTTTTTACGCAGAGACTCTAAACCGTGTACCAAACAAAGCGCGGGAAATTTAAATTAATTACTCTTGAGTGTATATTTAATTAATTGAACGTTGTAATTTAAGTGCAGTGTTTCCACTTGTTGTTGACCGGCTGTCTACCGACCTAGGTTGAGAACCACTGATTTTCAGGAATTTTTGTCACCACCATGACTGAAAACTGCTATACTATAGATGTGAATATTAATTATTTATTTATGTTTATAGAGTTTTCCGTATAGTAGAACGACAATAACAATACGTATATCATCAAATGCGAAATCATTTCGATAACATCAAACGGACTCGATGAAAAAAAAAACTTCGCTGGTAAAATATTGTATTTTTTAACGCGATTATATTATTAGGATATTAAACGGGCGATTATATAACCGTAAAATTGTAATTATTTTCGCAAAAATCGTTTTACGCGAGAAAGTAAAGTGTGTAATTTCGCAACATAATTTGTGTTCAATCCGTGACATTTTTTTTTTTGTTTGGTTTTAATTGTCAAAAACAAAAAAATTATGAGTATTTAAATTTTTTTCTTCGATATGCGTTGTTTGTGTGACTGAGCGGTGCTCTTCTTATCCAATGACTTTTCTGCGTGTGTCTATATACCGATAGCAAGAAAAAAACTACTTGACCAATATAATTACTAGAGAATCAAACGCGAAATTAAAACGAGAATACGTATTGTGTTGAAACGAGTTTCTAGAATTTCGAGAAGAAGAAAAAACGTGTTTTTGCGAAATCGGTTTCAGGTGTTTAGCCGATAATGTGCAATAGAATTTCCATTACGTGTACTCCATGCAGACGCGAACCGGAGCCCTGCGCAAATATGTTGTTAATAGCGCGCGCACGCTATTCGCAAAATGTAATTACTATAACCAATTTGACTTAGCGTCGAATCAAAGGAAAATAAATTGGTAGCTAAAAAGACTGCAGACTTCAAAAAGCTCACGAGGTTCGTTTGAACTCATATTATATCTTCTATTCGTTGTTAATTATATAATTTTAATATTATTAATTATCGATCGGACGAATCGTTTCATTTTATGTGAGTTTCTCGTTGTTCTCATTGTTTCGCAATTTCTCGAGTTCACCGCGAACGACTGGCCATCTCCCGTTATTATTAACGTTAATAATAAACGTTAAAAATTATTCGTCTATTTAAAAACAAAAAAAAAAAGTACAAAATTGTCGTCTAATTTAAATGAAAATTTCAATTATTGTAATTTCAATTACTATTGTATATAGCCGCGGGGGTTATAACGTGAGAAAATTTGAAAAAATAAAATTAAAATATAGCATTGGTGATTTCGTTTTTTATTTTTTTCTGACTGTTAATCGATTTCGGTGAAATCTATATAAATTAAAATTACACGACCAGCGTGTCTGGGAAAACGACGTCCAACGGACCCGATTCGAAAAGACAGCTAAAACGGTGCTGCAGTGTTTATACGGACGTGTGAATGTATTATGAAATAATATAAGTTTTGTTGAGATTTTCGAAAAAAATACGTTTAGCAGCGTCCAATGTGCAATGCGTATAACATTACGAGCACAGTATGTGGTTTACACGTATGTAAACGTATGTTTACGCGATGTTTGTTCGTATCGTGGGATTCGAGGATTTGTTCGAATGGACGAGTGAGACGGTAAATAAAATAAATACATTTACGACGAGACGGCGGTGGCCGTGTCGATAAATTTTTTAGTAATCTCAATTATATAGTGTGCGAAAAAATAGGTGACGGTGTTTAGATCGAGGATAGACTAGTAAAAGTATGGAGGAGAAAACCATAAAAATTTGCTTTTAAAAAAAAAAAAATTGAAATGTCTTGTAAGCCGATTGTGAGACGTCAAAAAGTTCTGTTCGTCCGCCGCCCGCCCGTAATTTTCATAAATAATTCTGTTTCATTCGACAATTTATATATTATAGTTAAATCCGTTCGATTCCCGCGAGAATAATCGAGTAAAAATCATAATCTCTCGTTTCCGGACGGTTTTCACTTATTGTTTGTATATCCAACTCCAGATATGAACTGTTGTAAATAATTGAACGGTGAGTTTAATGTTGCAACGAATAAATTACGGGCACATTGTATGATAGAAAAACTCATTGTCTACAGACGCGATTATGTTTTTCCAACAGGTTATTTCGAACAACATTTTTGTTTGTGCGATAAAACTATATAAACGTTAAAGTATATGTGTGTGTGTGTGATCCGTCAAGAAAAATTAAAAGTGGGACATTGAAATATTTATTTTTTTTAAATTTTTTAAAGAAGAGTAATCTCACGCGTTCCTTCCCAATTCAAGCACTTGTCGATCAATCGGTACCAGAGACGACGATATAGTGCGGTCAGGTCAGGTAAAATAAGTTTCAACCGTATAAGTCTCGTAATAATTTATGGACTATCGAAGGCTGAAAAATGAGGCGAAAAAAATGAAATAACGAAAGAATATTATTACGAGCCGAACAACACACTCGACGGTGTTTCATATTTTTTTTCTGATAACTATATTATTCACCTGAGGTATCGAGGTTTTTGTTTTTTGTTTTTTTTTTATTGCATATTGTTTCGCTCGGAATAAGATTTCCATCCAAATCCGACAGTCAATTTACAATAAACAATTTTTTTTTTTTTTTACGCCGTAGTACGAATAAGAGCGGTTTTACGGTTATCGTGGCGGCGATGAGAATATAACGGATAATTTCTGAAAATATAATTTCTTCGTACACACTCGCTTAGCTAGTTTTTTTTTCCAAAAACTAAACAACTTTAATGGCGTGTTATAAAATTCCATTTGGCTTGTTGTGTATATATATAATATGAGATAAACTCAATCCGCAAATCGTAGACGTCTTTAACGAAGAATATTATGTTATATTTTAGTCCAATCCTCACATTGTTTAGCTGACAACGACTCAAACTGACGAATAATATATTGATGATTGTTATATTATTGTTACACTTGTCCGAAAGCGCGTGTTTTTAAATTGTTTTCTGATAATGCAATCGAATTATTTTGTTTGATTTAAAAGAACAAAAACAAATAAATAAAACGAAAATGATGTATTATTTTTGTTGAAATATTAAGAATTCTTGTCTGTTATTTTTTCTTCTACTGTCGTCTGCTAGGGGTTTCTCGAGTTTATCTACACGAAAAAATAAAATTGTATTTCAGTGACAGAAAATCGATCGTATTGCTTTTACAGACATAAATTACTGGTTATACGCCATTGATCCTCTGAGGACTTTTTACAATAATATTATTCGATAAATTCTCTTATAACGTAAATTTCCTACTAATTTTTAATACATTCACCAATTGTTTTCCGTAAATCTTGGTGATTTCTACAGTTCATAGCCGGAATAAGTGTCATTTAAGTCGGAAAAAAGGTGAAAGTTTTTATAAGACACGGCAAAATTGATTTACGGATTAACGTCATCATACGACTCTAGGAACGAGATAAAAAAAAAAAAAAATTGCTTATATTTTTCATATTCTATCGAAACCTGAAAATTGTATACATTTAACTTGTTTAATCACTATTTATATATTTTCAAACGTTCCGGTTTTTGATTAAGAGCATATTACAAGCCCTATAATTTATTTACTATACCAATATCGTAATTACGATTGAATAATAGTTTACTGATTACTTCGAAACGGCCATGCAAATACGATTTTTGACCGATGTCGGCAGTGCTGAACACCTCAGAATCGATTTGCGATCACATAATATATATGAGTTCATATAATATAATATGCAGATGATAATGTTCGAATTCGTATATGGAATATTGTTGAAAATTTCTCCCTTTCTTCGACCGTATATAACATGTAAAAACACACTCACACACACACACACATACTAATAGCAACTATTACGAATCTTCAACATAATTTTTGTTGTGCCCACGCTCGGATCATGTTCGTTTACTCAAACGTGCAAATACACGCTACGCCCACGTAATGATATTTAAAGACAAAATACAGGAAAAATAAATACAGATTTTATCGAGCAAACAATAAACAAGTCCGCGGAGTTTTCCGAAAATTGATAAAACGACGATTACATTTTTTTCGAAAACATCCAATAAACATAAATGGAAAGTATCTCATAATTTTGTCCATTTACTCTATTAGTGATGAATTCAATGACTAATTTAAACTCGGTAAATAAATCGTATTGCAAATGTCACGACGAGTTTACTACAACTGAAGTTTTCGGTTTTATAAGAAATTAAACACACATCTTTGGTTTTATTATTTTATTAAATATACCTATATTTATTTTTATTTTGTTAAACAAAACTTTTGTGTTTTCAGTGTTGTTGATAACGACACTCTCTTACGCGTTTGCCGTTTTATGTCTTACGAAGGCAAACAAATTTTAATTAAAAATCTAACGAACGTATTGGAATTGGCTTAAAATTGTATATTATGTGGAAAATAAATACTTTTTTTTTATTATTATTAAAAACGTTACACGATTCTGGTATAACAAACTTTTAAATAAAAAAAGTGTTTTTCTTTTTTTTTACTCAATTTAAAATGTCTGTTCTTCAGTTAATTTCTAGTTTATAACCTAGTTTTAGAATTGAATATGACTTTATAAATATCGGTAAATACGAATTCGGCATTAAATATAGGCGTTGTTTATTATTCGTGACTTGCACGTCCCGTCTATCCTACGTACACGTAAGTGTTACATTATGATTTTCGTGTATTTTGGTGATTTCTATTATGATCACAAGAAACGTTAAAGATGGAAGGGTTTAAAATCGACGAGTCATACATACTCCACCGTTAGCTGTGACTAATAAACCTTCTTTGTAGATCAGCTGAGAAATTTCACTACTACTCGAGCTAATAGTGGTTTGATATACTAATCACATTACATTACATGTAATTGTACCACAGATTATTATAGATGAATTAGATTCATCTAAACTGTGATTACAATATTATACAAAGGGATTGTGATATTTTGACGGTAAATGAAGTAATCTGACGAAAACCTTTATTAAAAATTATTCATAATTATATTGTTTTTAAATATTATATTTTTTATAGTTGCGAATATTTATAAAACAATAATATTTATGATGTATTATTTGAAACATTACCCGTTAAGAATGACTCGTGTTAGAATTCAATGAAAAGAGAAGGTTTGCGAATCACTTTATTAAGGCTCGTTGTTCAACTTGTCTCCCCCGCTCCTCACCACGGAAACAATTTATTTGTATACGTGTTTATGATAAGTACACACTGCGCAGATACCAGTTACGTTCAAGGAAGAAATGCATGAAAATGCTCTAAACCAACCAGTGTTGATAGGTTTTCGCACGTAATCGAATAATAGAAGATAATTTTTATAATGTATAAAAGTAAATACATTTATTAAATAATATTCGAGCGTTTTTTTGGCATTCGGAAATTTTTTTTCGAATTATATGGACCTACGTCCGCAAACGAATTGCCGGCCCCCCGTACTAAACGGTAAAAATTATCGATTTTTCATACACAATTTTTATTACCGTCCCGCGCAGAACAATAATTTTCCCCGTTTCTTTACCGCTATAATATTCTCCGCCGTTTAATTATATATATATTTATTTATTATATATATATATATACGCTAATAACATCGTTCTCATAAAACTTCGGACATTATGAATTTTGGTAAAAAAAAAAAATAGCGTATTAATTTTTAATTTCCGAGCGTCGTAAATATAATGTACGGCTTTTGTTTTTTTTTTTTATTCGAATTCGAAACGAGCGGGCAAATGATATTATATTGTGCACACGCATTAAATTTTCATTTCATTGAGAAATCAGTAGTATTATATCGTCTATATAAATTTACGGGTATAACAACAACGATAATAATAATAATAATAATAATAATAGTAATAATAATAAATAAAATAATATGAAACCGCGGCCGAATGTACGGTAAAAACGTGCACGTATACGAAAATAAAAGATTATATATAATAAAAAAAAAAACTTGTACGCCATTTTCAATATTCATCTGCAATATTAAAGTATATTACACATACAAAATTATATAACACACAATTAAATAATCAAACAAATTGATCAGGTACAACGGTATAAATATACACTATAGCAGATGTTCGGTAGAAGTAAGACACCGAATAGTGTGCAAAGAGAGCCTTCGTACAAAAAAAAAAAAAAATAGAATTGCTCGCGAACAAAAATCTTAATCTAATGACCAGCAAAAGACTTTGCCAAACGTTACGCATATGAAGTATTTTGTTGTACGGTTGTGAAACTCGTGACAGATTTTTCGTAAATGATAAAAAGAAAAACGATAGTAACAATGGAAATCTGGACGTGGAGAAAATAACTACGTATTAGTTGAGCTGAAAAGAAGGGTAATGCAGAAATTCTCTAAATAATAGGGGAGATGGTTATGTATCATTAGATCAAGAAGCAGAAAACTTATAAGGACACTTAATCCCATCATAACCGACATAACGGAAAGAAGATGTTAATGAACGCATAGAAAGAGGAAGACCGATTCATAGGAGAGATGATTGAATGGCCGGATGAAGCGGGTATTCACATGTGAAGGTAACTCTATAACATTAAACAGAAAAGAGCGTAAGTCTAGTTTTGTCGCTACGACAAAGATTAGCCTTGAGCAAAACAAGACGGATCCGCAATTAAAACCTATATATTATTATTCGAATTTTTAATGAATAAAATTTGTTTGTACAAATAGGAAAATTAAAAAAAATATAATAATAATACAGTCCACGTTTATGATTTACACATATTGCGAACGTATCGTGTGTATCAGCCGTTCATAAATCAATAACTTTGCTCGCAAATTATATTATAATATCGTTTGTCGCGTAAAATCTTTCCCCGTCTTATTTTCCCGATATAAATTATCCGTTATATAAAAGGCGTATGCATATATGACTGTGTACACATTTCGTACATATATGTATATATCAATTTTTAATATTGATATTAATAATTTTGCTAATGGTTTTGACGTAACGAAATTTCACCGTCAAAAACTTTTGACTAGATTTCTAAAGTTATAAAGTTTTCGCGTTCAAAAAATACACTCAACGGAGTAGTAATTTATTGCGTATACGCTTTTCGTTTTTGTCGACTATATTTATATACTCGGTTAAACATTTCGTCGGGCAAGACGAGGAATAATAAACAATAATAATTGCACAATATTCATCTTTTTTTTTTTTACGTTTAACTTCGTTTTTCGTTTTTCACGACCTCAATGGTTTTTAATCGGACAACGTATGTAATATTTTCCGCATCTGTTTTCCATCACCAATATTATGCACGAACGTTTCGATTATCCTGGTGTTATTCGCCTTTCAATCGCACCTTCTAATTAATTGTATAACAATTCTTTATATTATCACGTAAACTGTGACCAATCATTACTTTCTACTGTATTTGCTCTATAACTTTCGTTATATGCATTTTTATCAGCTACTCGAAAAAAATGTTTTCATAATTAATGTCTTTTCTTTATTGCTCTGCCATAATTTTGCTCCGAGACCAAAACTTTTTTTTTCTCGATGTTTGCCGTCTTGGCTTAGCCGATTATCTGTTTAATTTCACACGTACGTCTATCGTCTACTGTTTTAAGACTACTAGAGTGTTAAGAATTGATAACTTACGAAAAAAGTCGACTCTCTCTCTCTCTCTAATAGTAAACAAATATTAATTGTAGGTCTATCGCGAGAACAAACCAATACTTTTGTTGAATTTCGACCAAGGTCGTGTTTCGTTTCTACTACGAGTGGCCATCTGCAAATCGGATCGTTCGAACCGATATACCATCTATATTTCGACTCCAAAATTACTTTTATTTTCTACATAACAGTTGAATAATAAAAACGAAAGTGGACACTATACACCTCTAACGATTTTAACACTAACTAACTCATCTATTTATTGTAATTCCTAGTCGAATATTATTATTATTTTCGATTTATAAATCGACCGATTTCGTGTGCAATTTCGCGGGAAAAGAACTCTGGACATCTTTTTCACATTCACACCGGGAGAATCGAAATCGAATCACGGTCGGAGGGATTTCGTGAGCGCCACCAACAGCGTGCGCCGACGGAGCAGAGGACGCATAGGCGTAGTGTGTGTGTGTGGACGTTGGCAAATAGCCCGAGTTTGTCCGAATATGTGCGTGAATAGTGTGTGTGTGTGTGTGTGAGTGCAATACAGTGTGTATACGGTGTAATTCTAAAATTCAAAAATCCAAAAACTCCCAGAAAGAAAAATAACGATAAAAACAGACGCGTATTTTGGCAACGACGTTGTCATCTCCAGCGCTGGACACAGACCGAACGTCGCCATTGCGCCAACGTCGTATATCATAATTGCGACGCGTAATTCTTTAGAAAAAAAAAATAGAAAAAGAAACTAAACACGTATGGGAAACGAGCGTTTATAGCGAAGCTGTTAGTACGAGATCATTGTCAATCGCATAATACCAAAAAAAAAAAAAAATAATGGTCTTACGAAATTATCGACGGCAATCACTTTGCGGGAAGGACCGCCAGCCCAAAAACGTTTCGACACGTATAACGCACATAACATTACGTTACGACCGTTAGTGTCCGTTATTTCGTCGTGTCGTGTTTTAATTAACGCGTAAAATGTTTTTTTTCTTTTTTTTCATATTAAAAATCGAATTGTTTATTAACACTGTACTCGCAACTGACATCGTATAATATGATACGATAATTATTACTGATATTTAATAGTATAATTTATATAATTAGGAGCAAAAAAAAAAAAATGTTAAAAAAAAAATGTATCTAGGGAAAAGTTTAATTTTCACCACTGGACGTTTATGGATGGAAGGGATTCCTTTTGACTTACGTCTATGAATAGTACTATTATTATCCCAAAGTTTCGAGAGCGTTACATAGAATACGCGTATTTTCTTTTTATACAAATCCCTTTGCATATCATACGCGTACATTTTCAACGCGGTACAGCCGATACAGAATAATAATAATAATAATAATAATAATATATATACGTAGTTTATTGTTTTTTTCACCACATAATATTTATGCATTTAATATAATTATTATTATTATTATTATTATTATACACGTATAATTGCTTCACGCTCTTCATTCGCACACGCACACACAATTTGTATTACTTCGAGTTTTTTTTTCTCTCTCCTCTGACCGTACACATATACACTCGTGTACCTGCTTACACGATATATTCGCGAATTTGCGCACATTGCATCGGTGTTTCGCAAATTATATTTACATTTCGAGCGAAATAATTCTTTTCCCACTTTGTATTCATCTTTTATAATTGTCATCATTATCTTTGACAAAACGATCACCACGCGCGGCGGTCGGGTAATACGATATATCTTCGCGATTCTCAACGCAATAATAAAAACGTATATTTCCCCTAATTCGCATGTCATCCGCTTCACTCGTCACGTCAGTCGCCAATTCGTGAAGTCGAATAATTCTATTACAGAGACCTCTCTCAGACGTCCTCCTCCTCTCCTCGCCAGACCTTTGCGTTAAAGGCTTATTAATCCGTCAACACTCGTCTGGTGCGCACTCGAGTGCAAACGATTACACGCCGCAAGTCGAATATAAAGTGCAAAAAAAAATAAAAACAAAAAAAAAATTTAAGAAATATATGTTTTTTTCCTGATATACGTATATATGTGTGCATATTATACACAATCGTGTCAAGAATATATTGCAGAACATTTCACCGAGAACTGCGGATCCGTTACGTCAGAATTATTTCCATTTATACAGCACATTATTTAAAATAATCAACTTCTGTTAAGACTTAATTTTAACTGTTCAAAAACAATTTACCTATACCGTCGTTTGCGATATATTCGGGATTTTTTTATCGGTTTACACAAATAAAATATAAAAATAAAAGGTACCAGTTTCATTCTAAAAGTTCGATGTCGCGAATGCTGGTTTTCTCGAAACGTGAAATCACAGTTGGCAAAATTTTTTTTGATATTTGAGTTCATTTCGCTGATCTGATCATTGCCAGAGTGACCAGATTCGTACACGCGCTCCTATGTCGTTACGTCAATAAAAATCTTCTAATACAATAAACGTAGTAAGTGCTTTTAGCGCGTTTGTAAAACGCACATTATCACACGTTTTACCACACGTAAATTTCCAATCGAGTACTTTTTATGTTTTTTTTTTTGAGACATGTGATTTTTTCGTTGCAATCAAATATTGTTGTTGTTTTTATTTTTTTTTACATAACGATCGTCATTTAAAATATTTGTCTTGACGAAATTCGCATTGCTCGTTGCTACACGATTAAAGAGGAAAAAGGAACTTCCAAGGATAACGACACACACTTTTCGGTATATGAAAGTGGTAGTTTATAAAATCGCAATCGTTTTTCTTGTCATTTTACACGCACGCGAAACAAATTCCATCGCTGTAATTCACATAGACGGTCCGCAATTCGTTAAAGCGCAGTCTATTAAATTGCACGGACAGATTTTTTTTTTTCTTTTGCCAGTTCAATTTAAATCATATTAGCCAAAGAAAATAATTCAATAACGACAAGTCTACACGCTGCTCATTATTTTCATATCCGAACAATTTCCTTCATTTTTCCACTGAATTCATTAAACAATAAAGACCGTTTCCATTTCCAACGCGATACGATTTCAATTTCTCATATCAATATTACGGAATGATAATAATCATACGAATTAACGAGAAATATTTTGGTTTAAATCTTTTTATAATAACTTATTTTTTTTTTCGTGATATGAATATGTGAAAAATCCAGTCAAATTGAACGATAACTCCCTTCGATTACTAGACATTTTAAAGAAAAACACATTTAAATAATTTTTTCTTAAATTCCAGATCGAGGAAAAGTGTATCGTGTTAAACAAAATATAATAGTCTTTTTTTTTTTTTCCAGAATATAATGACAACGATAAGTAGTAAATCAGTACCAAGCATAAGTAATATTAATGATCACGAATAATTTAAACTCTGATAGATTTTTTTTTCTTTTCAATAGCATCAGCATAATATATTTAATATAACAAAAAAAAAAAACGTATTTCATAAAAAATAATATTAATAATATACTCAATGTATGTATACAAACCCGTGTTTTTAAAATTAATATTGGATGCTAAAGAACACATATATTAATATTTAATAGTAATTAGTTCGCTATAAACTATAATAATACAATCTAGCAAGAAGTTCTATCATTTTAAATATAATTTGTAAATACGAGTATATATATATATATATATATATATATATATATACATGGTTATGTAAAACTTATTATATAGAATTGTATTATTTGTTTGCCCCTTAATACCGAATGTTTCAATGAAAGTTTAAAATGATATGATAAATGTTTGAAATATTCATGAGGAATAAAGTAATTACTTTTTCATTTCAAGTTATTAATAATGGACGCTTAGAAAATATATTATTTAAAAAAAAAAAATAAAAATATTTGAATTTATTCAAAAAAACTACCATTTTGTATACATTTTTATAGTGATCGATTAGATGTATGTCAAGAGTCCAATTCGCAGTCTTCTCCGCTTATGCAAAATAGTAAATTTTGATAAAATAACCTTGCGTATCTATAATACGTGTTCATAATACAAATGTGGTATTATAAAATATTAAAATATTCTATAGTATATATTTAGATTTCCCTGTGGTACTTTTTACGATTCAAACGAGTATTTTGATTATATTTTTCAATGTCTTCTTTATAATTATATTTAAAAATTAATTATCTTTGAAAATAATAAAAAATCAAGAATACCCATTATTAATATCAAATGCCGATGTTAATATTTCACTAGTTGTATATTTCAGTTGTTATTAATTTTAACGTTTTTAAGACAACAAATGTTCCGATGAACGAAAATCACTTATACTCGAATCAATAAAAAAAAATGCTTGATAAATATTTAGTAATTCAATGCGAACTATACGCCCGTCACGCGGTGGTAACGTCGTTATACACTTTTTATACATTTTAAATTCCCCGTAAATTATACGTAAATACGGATTTTTTAAATTTCAACTCGCCACGCAAATATTTTTCATGTTCAACACGTAAAGGAATACGTTTTCTTTTTTTTTAAACGTGTTATGAAACAGTCTCTTTGAATATTGCCTACAACGCGGGTTTACCGATTTAAGTACGAGGTTTTATTCAAATTGACGAATTTCTGTGTGTTTTTATTTCCGCACAACCGTACGGGCTCGCACGCAATTTCTGTTATTTTTTTAAAATTTATAATAATTATAGGCGACAATATAGAACCAATCGCTTTATCGTGTCCGATTGCATACCAGATGTCTGGTTGGTCGGTCGGTTCAGTTTCAGATGGCTATAATTTCCGAGCTTAAAATCGTGTATCCCGTGCAGCTTTCAAGCGTAAATTAATTGACTGTAATATCTCTTATTAAACGTAATATAATTGCATGGCGAAGAGCCAGGCCCGTATTAACGAAATTATAAAATATATATTTGTAGCGCTTTTGTTGTTGGCAATATTATATAATAATTATTAACGTATTTAAAACGACGGCGGGGGTTTAGAAAATAGGACGATCAGTAAAATTTCCTGCACAAAATATGTTCGCGACTTATTTGACAATATATTATTTTTTTCGATTCTGACACGGGAACTGAAGAACAACAATAGTAATAATTACAACGGTTACGACGTGGTTTTCGTTACTATAATATATGACAAAAAAAAAAGCGTTTATTATTAACACGTATTCAAAATATTCACAAATTTGTAAACGTTTATAAACATTTTAAAATGTTTTCGTGCGTTTCGTTTTCCCGTTAACTCGCTCGCTTAGTCTGGAACGTCAATTATGGCAATGGATACAGCGGTATGTTATTCCAGAACTATCGCCGTGATGGAATTATGACGCTTTATCCGATTTGAATTTCGTAAAAACCTTAAAATTCTCTGATATGTCTTCTATAGAGAATAACGAAAGTGATTTTTTTTTTTTCGAAATCTATCCTATTAGTGTACTACAGACAAATCGCGGATGAAAAACGTTTGAAACGAAGATGTTTTAATCATTTATTCCGGACGTTGAAACGTTGTATTTCGAGTGACTGCCACGACAGTTATTCTCTAGAAGAGGTGTTCAATGTTTCTCTATAGAATTGTACGGGATAATAAAATCGGACTTGCCTGAGTCTCATAAATTCGTTGGAGCGAAATGACTCGTCCAAATGTTGTTTTATTGACCATTTTAAAGCCGTATTTAAAGTAACACGAAGAAAAACACACGAAATCGTCGATATATAAATGTAATGTAAGTTTTGTTATAAAAAAAAAAAAATTTTAAACGTCGACAGATTTATAGTGTTATTTCAACTAGTTTTAATAAAACTTTGGTGCTCAAAGGAGAAAAAAAAACTGGCGATAAAATGTTTTTCAACGCATCGTATATCTTTTTATTTATAAAGAATTAATTTTTCTACGATCTGCGTATTTTCTGAAAAATTTTCTGAGAATTCTTCGTTCAATTAATGAAGTGAAACAAAAAAAATAAATATCGAAGACGTTATTTCTGAAATCGCGTTGTATATAACTTCGTTTTCAGAGTACAGCGAATTGCTGCCGAGGCAATTATATCGAAAATATAATAATTAAATAAAAACGTTTCAGACACTACAATAAACTCGGAAACATTTATGGATTATTTGAAGATGTTGTTTCCCCCCTCCCCCCCGAATGACTTTGTATTTAAATCGGAGAATAGTGGAAGTATTCATATGAATATAATTACCAATCCGTATTTGTATAAAATAATTTTGAAATAAAATCGGAATAAATCGACATTTTTTTTTTTTTTTGTCGATAATTCAATAGCGAAAGAAAGAGTGAGAGAGAGAGAGATACGAATTTTTAGTTGTTATCGATTATTATTTACGAAAACCAAAAAGGATAAATAAAAGAAGAAACCCCCGCGATTTTCATTTTTAATAAATCTAAATTTTTACCGATCGTGACGCAAAAGCGACGTCGTGTAGAGGGGAAAAAAATGTATTCGTGTTTTATCATCGTTCTATTGAATTTTAAAGGAAACGGTTGACTTGGCGGAGTTTACATAAAACCAAACGACCAATTCATAGCGCGCTGAAAAAGGACACGTGGGAGGTTTGGACACGGAACGCGTTGAAAATAATTTATACGGCGTCTGTTGGCGAATAATAATTTTGTTCTAAAACGGTCGAAATATTTGCGGTTTACAATGTGTATAAATGAAGAATTCTCTGCGCGTGTAAAGCGTTCTGTTTGATAGGAACGAACGAACGAAAAAAAAAAAATCACCCGAAATACTTTAATAGCGTCTCTATCCTCCGTGTCGAGTAAAAAAAAAAAAAAAGAAAATGAAATATATTTTCTCTCGGGTTCTATACGTGGCGATTTTTTTCCTCTTTTTTTTATAAAACATAAAAAAATAAGATATATTACGACGGGAAACGTTTCGCCGCCATACCGTTTGCGTTTGGAATTTTCAATGTAAACATACGACAAACACGACGCCGACCACACACGCGCACGTTTCCCCAGGCTCGGACTCGGCTGCGACAACAACACGGGGAGAATTTTGTGGTAAAAAAAAATTCGGATCAGAGCGATGACGTTTTCGAACGTCTTGAAATTGGACGCGTTCGACTTATATACGCCCGCAAACGTCTCCGCGCGACGACTCCCGTACGAACGACGGAGAGAAAAAACGAACCGGTTCCACTGAACCGTCCGATAATTTAATGTTTAAACGACCGCCGGGTTCCATTAATCATAACGTCTACGACAATTCTGTCATTTACACAGTTTGTTCGAGCGCTGGATTTGTTCGGTTTTTTTTTTTTTTTTAAATCGACTAATACGGTGCGCATAAATTTCATTTTGCCACATTTCACTTCACACTAATAATATATGCGCAAAAACTTTTCCTCTTGTTTTCGGACGCGCGTCCGTTCAATTACGGGCAATTTTTCCGAACTCCGCGTAAAACCGTCGATTTCCCTTATTTATTTATTTATTAATTTTTTTTCTAACAGAAAACAACCATTTATTATTTATATTGTAAACCTTGAGGATTTTCGTTCATCCCCTTGTCCAGTCGTTTCCAACGTGTTGTCCGGACGACTTTAGCTGCTTGTAATCGTTTCGTCCGATAACTCGTTTGTTCTCCGTTGGTAGAGGTACCTATAACTGCCAACTGAAATAAAGTCTGTTCGAATGAGTACTTCCGAGTATTCGAATGAGTGCGGAAAACTCCTCCCACGCAATAACTCATGACGAACGGTTGAACTTTAAGGGATTTCTGTATAAATTGTTATTCGATTATTATTCGTCACTCCTCGCTCTGGATGTGGGAGACGCTACTAAATTAGTTCGCGGCCGTCTTATTTTCCCTCGTCAAGTGTTACTGTTTCTCGCGGCAGTGGGAAAACTAACTTCTGTTCGCCATTAATTGTATCATTTACACACAATGTTTCACTCTGTTACCTTTTCATATTACAAGTTTATATACAGTGACGAATTTCGAGTTTTCCGTTTGGGAGTTATTATTGACGAAATCGATATAAACGAAAAGTCCCAAAACTTAGAAAATTAATAACAGAGAGTTACCGTCCTCTCGTTTCGGAGTGGCCGAAGGAACAAAAACTTCGTCGTATATTTGCATGTAACCGTTACGGCAAGCGGCAAACCAATAACGTATTTTACCGCGTACAATATCCTTGCGTGTTTGTCATTTAATCATTGTCTATCCGCTGGACGGATAATTTTCAAAACGTTACAAAGATCTGCTCCGGAGAACGATGAACGTGTGTGCGAAATTTCATCAAGACCGGAATGAAACTGTGGATTTGTTTGAAGGACAAACAACACACGATTTCAAATTTATACTGCACATATATAATAATATGTGTAATGTGTGTAAAGTGTATACAATATTAGCACTGCAGTATTCAATGTAGACGACTTTATCCGATTCAATCCCTACGTGTGCCTCGGTGGTCCGTAGTGAAGTCATCAATAATACACTCCTTAACCTACTTTTATCATCGAAACTATTCTTAATATGTTTCTAAATGGGTTTCAATCGATCATCAAATCCCCTCGACTCTCATTCATCCCATACATACATACACACACGTCTTCTAAGTAGACACCACTCGTAGTATACCCGTCGTATCGAAGCGCGGCGCTCATAATTCTTTAAACTATCGAATATTTTTTATTATTGTCATAATCCTTATTACACTCTCCATAATGGTTTGCATACAAAACGTGTGCACTGCGCAAATAAACGTCTACGCGTATACGCGACATCGAATAAATTTCCACTTGACGTTTTATTATGCAAAATATTATTGACCGATGTGATACGCACGCCGTGATTATTATCCACGGTACGTGAATTTTTTTATATATACACACACACGCATATTTATACAGAATTATGAGATAATAAGATGAACAAATACAAGAATAAACAAAGTAAATGTATATTGTTATGTGTACGTGAAAAAAAAAACGTTTTGTCTATCCGTTTGTTCACTCATTTCTCAAAAACAGTTAAACCGATATACAACACGCATAGAACAATTACTGCTGAACGTGTACATGATGAGGATCGGTGAAAAAGTTTAAAAGTAAAGAAAAAAACAAAATCGTATACACTTATTTATAGAAATTTCTTTTTTTAGAGTTTAGTATTGGTAATAAGTGTTAAGTACCATATTTAAGTATATATATAATTATATATATATATACTTGTAATTATTATATCGGCGTCGACAAATACATGTAATGCCGAAAAATTCTAAAAAAATATAAAATATGTTTAATTTAATGTTATCTAGATTTGGATAATTCAATAATGCACGCCTCAATCTACAAAAAGATCTAACAAAAATAATTTTATCTAGACAAAATATGAATCGATTTACACGTATTATAAATGTTTTTTTTAATTTTTGAATTATTTAAAAAGTAATAACAATTTCAATGGCGCATAAAAAATTCGTAGTAACAATAATTATTTATATAATAACGATTATTATTCGCATTGTTCCGTTATCACTATTAATGTACTTCAATAATAATTGTATCTGCAGCGCGAGGCCGGAGTAGAATTGCCTATCCGGAGTGCTGTGAAAAACATCTATCTGGACGCGAATATTTTTTCAATAAGTTTTTTCCGCGTTTTAAACTGTACTTTTTTTCACCATATCGATGATTCTCCGTAGTATTTTCATTGAAGTCAACTCAATGCGGTATATACAATTTCTCTTCGTATACGGGGAATCGTAAGATAATATTATAATCGAGGGAGTCAATGGAAAAGTTCATTCGCTGGCGGCTGAAAATATTGTTTTACGAGTTCCGAAGAAAAACATTCGAGTCAAAAAACAAAACAAATAAAAAACATTAATTATTTATCCAGACGGATAAGAAGATTTCGTTCTGGTGTATTTAGTTTAATTAATATTTGTCGAGAAAAAGTGTACGATAATATATACATAGCGATTCGCAACATATACGTCATGTACACGTAATACGAGTGTGTTCTCCGGGATATCTGCGATTTTCAAAATTCGTTCGGACGATTTACTGCGGTTCAACCTAAATATTATTGAAATGACACGCGATTATGAAAATAAATAATAGAAAAATTAAACGAGCGAGAAATAAAAATCATACTTTGATATTAATATATATATATTGTCGAAAGAAACGCGCTCGAGCGAAGATCGAGCATAAATAATGTGTTTTTATGTTCTTTACAGAAAAAACCGTATACATTATACTTGTACAGAATGTATTCTAGTCATCGTGTCCGTTTTCGAAATCAACCGAGGCTTCAAATCACTTATAATGGCTTATACGTCATCCTCGTCGACTATTATCATACACGCTGAACAAATCGTATGTTTGCGATAGCGTTTTGCAAAGAAAATCACAAAACGATTGCGCAACAACACGACCGTTCGGTGTGTTTTCACGTGTAACGTCGCAAGGAGCCGAACACTGGTCCACTGAAACGAGATTGATTTGAAATTAGTTCCTAACCGGATTTCGATTGCAGATCGAATTTTGATTTCAGTTCTGTAATTGAATTATTTGAATGTCCTTTTGACGTCGTCTAAGATTCGTTTTGAATGAGGCCTCAGCCAATACCGTGACAACGGGAACGTTTCGTCTGTCGTAAAAAAAAATAATAATAATAATGGAAACGGGGACTGTTTGTTTCATCGTGTGTTACAAGGGGACGACGATGTAGGAATGTCGAAATTCAATAGTTCACTGCGTTTGGTTAAAAACTATCCCCGCCACTGTTACGTCCAGCGTATCCTGATTCGATTATTGTGAACAACCCGACTGCATCGTAACATGTCATTAGAACGACAGAACGGTACCGATATTTGTAATTTTATGAACCGGCGTCGGGAAATTGATATAGAAGTCAATTTACATCATTCTCACCACGACTACTTGCCGAATGTTAACAGAAAAAAGAAACAATCGATTCAATCGCGCTCGTGTGCGGAGAGAAGACATAAATCTATTGCGACCCGATTGCACAATAGTTTTGCTTGCACGACTGGTTCGAGATTCGCGGTACAGGACGATCCCGACTCGTGTGCCCCGTACATCCAAAACATCTGTGATCCGATTCGTTCCATCGCCGTCAATTGAGGTATTGCGGTGCCTGTAAATACGTGATTTACAATACTCCTACTAGCTGTCTCCGTATCCCGTACCGGACGGATGCTGCCGTCACGAGACGAATTTCGCGAATGTTTATTTCATTCGTTACCCACGCAGAATTTCAACGTTCCGGTCGCTGTGAATTAAATTCGACGTAGATAAATTTGTGGTGCAGATGGGGCTTTTTTCCATTTTTTCCTTTTATTTTTTTACAGCTCTTCGGTGGCGTCGTGTAAAACGTTCTCCGAAAAAATTTGTTCAAATGTCATTATCAGAACGAAAATCGTGTCAACGTGAACTCCCGACCGTATTTCAGTCGTATTGTTTCGCCAATTGTTTATGACACCAGGTCAATATGCGCATGAATAAATAAAGCCATTGATGGGGAATAAAGGAAATGAAAACGAAGTGTCTAGAACGAGATTAACGAAATTGCGACACATACGACCATCACAAAGTTTAATGGCCGTAAGCCCTTTGCGAGTTCATAAAATTGGTATTTTGCATTTCTTAACGTGAAAAATAACAGACTGAAAATACGTCGCTTCCGCGGAATACAAAATTAACAAGTGCGTGATCACGGTCACAGAAATATTGTAAAAAAAAATATATTCATGTATAATTTTTTTTTCACTTTCGGCACAAAGTAACATTTGTGTGTTCTGAACTTTATTCCACCCGTCTGTTTTGTAATTAAATAAAAATATTTTTTCCCCTCTTTTGAATTATCAAGCGCCGTATTTGTATAGTTATTATTAACATAAATTAACTAATAAAAGTACACAAAACGCGTAAAAAAAAAAAAAAAAAAAAAATACAAATTAAAATGAAGCCGTTTCCTGTAGTATATAATCATTAACAAGTATAGTATTAACAAGAGTAACAACAAAAATAATACTGAGCACCTACTGATTATAACTGCACACGAAAAATGTATTTTATTCTATACAAATTCATTTTGTTTTTATTATTTTTTTTTTTTTTTTGACAGTATATTTTCATATCAATTCATTTAGATGGGAAATAATAATATATACGTATATTTATTATAATACGCTGATTTTTTTTCTCTTTTTTTTTCACAAGTGTCAATTTATCGTAAATATATATTTTAATTTCTAATTGTATTTCAATTAAATCGAGTTTAATATCACCATATACATAAAAATCTACCGTAAAGTCCCCTTATAAAACAAGTTTATTTTTGTACGAAAAAAAAAAATTGTAGTTTAATATTATGATGAATTAAACATTTTTATAATAATATATTTTACGTATAATGTGTTTATTATTTTATTTAAAAAAAATATGTATATCTATGATAATAGCTATAATAATAATATGGCATGATTATGTTTGATGTAAAGAAGTTATGTTATATTTACGAGCAATGGTAAGTAAAAAAAAAAAAAAAAAAAAAAAAAATACTTCTGTCGGATGAGCCCTCGCGTAGGAATCTGATGACGTCTACGTGTTTAAAAATATCTAGTAAAATTTAAAAATATATAATATTTCGAAAACGATGTGAAAAACGGCGGGTGAAAACTTTCAAACGCGTTTTTCACAATCCGAATCAAAGTATACTTTTTTGGCGTTACAATCGACGCACTTACGTATTATAATACCGATACAATATATTATGTGTATTGTCATCAGGTGTATTCCTATTAATACTTCACGGGACATATCTCTCTCTCTCTCTCTCTCTGGTTTCAATCCGTGGATTGGTTTGCAGCCATCTTCCATTCTTCTCTATCATCTGCTATCCTCTTCATTTCCACACACGAGTCCTTTATTATTTGTTATATGTATTCCAGTCTTGGTCTTCCCCTATGGTTCTTTGCTACTATAATCAGTTTTAATAATCCTTATTCGGGTGTGACACACAATGTTTACAACAATAATTCCAAGTCCAGCATTAATCGAATAAACTCAATCAAACGCCGTCGACGCGTTTTCGATAATCGTTAATTTGAAAAGTGTTCGACTCAAGAAAACCGTAATAAAACTATGTAATAACGTAAATATTTAACACGTTGCAAATTCTTTTCGAACAATCCGTTTGGACTGCCGAAACTTTATATTTACCATAAAAAAAAAAAAATGTAAAACACGTTTAAGACGACCGGGAGTCGATTGAAAAAGTCCCCCGGTGAAACGAACCAAAAACGAGACGAGATTGCGGAACTTGGGAATAACAACGGGATTGTTATTTAATAACATATTTAAATTCGCCTTTATTAAGTCTTCTACGATTTAAACGAAATGATATTATTTTTTTTGATATTTGGAAAAAATTGAGCACGCGGATTAATTCATTAACAATATACGTAAGCGATAAATTGCAATATCGAAAATCGCCTCGATTTTATACGCCCGGAATAAATGACGTCAAATTCAAATCCGTTTTCAGAATTTGAATTCGTCATACCTATAAACTCCCTTCTCCACGCGTTTGTCTCGCTTATTGGAAATAACTCGAACACTTCGTACGCGTTGCGTCAATTCTATCTCGTTAGTTTGGTTACACGTGTGAAAATGCTCTATTTTCCTTCTGATAATAATAAAAATAATAATACATTTGGATATCGTAATATAATATTTACGGGCAATAATAAATGTTTGTCGTGTTCACGTAAATGGTCCGTCCGGTTGAATCCCTCCCCGGTATATTTGTATTCAAAAATGGACTGGGAAATATTTCTGGTAGGGAAATAAAAATATACGTTGGATCTAACGATAAAATCTATCGGCGCTAATCACATCTCGTGCACAGATACGTGAACAATAATTCGTTCTGAACGCTTCGTTCACAACAGCGTTGTTTCTGTTACATAGCGGAGGTGTGTATTATACGATTTTCTCCAAAAAAAAAAATCGATAAATTGAGAAATCCGCTTTTGCTTTTAATTTTTTGTAAAATTTCAAATAAAATACGTAGTCTAAAGGAGAGAGAGAGAGAGAGAGAGAGAGAGCGAAAAAGAACCCGACGTGAAACCGATTTCTAAATATTCGTACAGAGAACGCCGCGCCGCTATCCGTGAGAGATTTCCGCATTGCGCCGCCGGATGACACGTCAATTCGACGGCGTTCGTGTATGGAAATATAATTAAAACTTCAAACGGGATAATAAGAAAACCGAACGTTTCGTACATTCAAACAGCGTAAAAAACTTGTTAGTTTTTTGGTCCGCTGAGAATTTCACATAATAATATTACGTATACATTGCTACTCCTCCCCCGTCCGCCAGGATAGTTTTCCAACTCGTGTTCGTTTGTTTTTCATTGTAGAGTTTTTCACTTCCGCGTACGTTCCAATAAAATAAATAGTCAATCTTCTGCGTTTCAAATTCCATTTGAAACCTCACGTGAACCCTTCGGCCCCGTTTTTCCAATTGTAAAAAATATTGTGTTTAACTTTTAAGTGGCGGGAGCGACTGGTGTAACATAGTGGACGAGTGTCAGTTGTTATTTATTTAACATAAAATACACCTCTTATTAAAATAATGAGTTCACAACGTATATAGATTTATGTTTTTTGTTCATACAATTAAGTGTGAAAGTAATTAATTTATTAATATTCGATTGAATGTAGGAAATACGGCGAATTCCACATTTTATATTCAGAGCGTTGGGAAGTTAAAAAAAAAAAAAAAAACAATTTAATCGTTTATCGTCGTGACAGTTATTTGAACTCGGTGGGAGTGCAGACGATTAGAAGAATCGCTAAAGGCAGCCGAAACACAACTGAAAGAAATGATTGATGAAGGATTATTATTGGAAGGCAATGAATCAGGCAACGAAAATAACTGCAATTAAAAGTTAGGCGATTTCCCTCGCGGAATTTGAAATGCCATACGGATTTGTATCGAGTTTCACATTAGTGTAACTTTACAAAACCAAAATATTTCACTTGATTTTGCTGCGAAAAATTTGAATAGTTAAAAAACGTTTTAGATGATTTCCGATTTTCGGTATCTCTTCGATACTAGTAATACCGTTCAATCAATGAAGATACTTTTATTTTAAAAATACAGTAATTATAATAATTTACCTACAATTTTTTTTTTTTTAACAAATCGATAAAAACACGGATACGAATGGGCTGGAACTTTTTTAATGAACTAAGTTATCGTTCTGAAATAGTAGATGAACTACTGAAGGGACACAACACACTTAAAAACTATATAACTGTTCTGAGATAATTGTAATGAATATTTATTTATTTTTTTCAAAATTGGCCAATAGTCGCTAAAACTAAAAAACTACGTTTGTGATTTGTTTTTGAGGGAGGGGAGGGAGGGTAATTAAATCTTTTAATGTACGAAGCGCTGATTTTTCTCAAAAACCGTGTTGTATCCCCAAATTGTATAGACACAACCACGTGTTTAATGATTTATTCCAATCGTTCTGCGCCTATAATATCAATATCGAGAGAGAGACACTTTCTTCTCGACCCGACTAAGGGAGTAATATTACAAGACGCGGCCAGCCCGCTAACCGCAGCTTATCGTGACCAACAAAGGGTCGGACACGTGATCCAGCTTGAACAATCCGCGGATTATTATTGATATACGTGTATTATACGATATGCCTATCTTACAAGCCGTTTAAATTACAACCACGTAGTGTTACAGTAAGAAGAAAATATTAATTTATCTTTTTTTTTTTTTTTTTACTCCCTTTACTATTTAGTTACAATTGATTGATGGCGATTTTCGTTTTCTTTTCAATTTTCGCCGACTGCAATTATTACAATATCTCGTTCAGCTCTTTCTTTAAACGATTTCCCGGCACCAGCCATGGAGAATACAGACAATTTTCGATAGATACCGTTTTTTAACCATCACGTTAGTTGCAAAACATTCGTACGCCAGTACGAGATCATCACTTCCTTCTACAACGTTGAGTATCGTCGCCAATAGTATAACACTTTACGTGTTGCATTGCGCCAATAATAATAATAAAAAAAACGTGTCTTTCAAACAAAAACAAAACAAATTTTCAAATCACCGTTTATGATTACAACGCGTGTAAAGTGTTATTACGAATTCGTACACAATATAATATATTATAAACAACTCGAATTGAGAACGGCAACGAATGACGACCGTTTGTTAAATGGCTTCGAAGTGTTTTGTTTGTTGTTCGTGAGAATTTTATGTACGTAATAAAGCAGAATCGTTGATATAATCGAAACGGGCGGCGCTTTAAATAATTCCCGCCGTTTAAAAATAGTCACGTTAAAACGTAGACGTAATTTGTACTTTTTAATTCACCGTTCCGAAACACAATTTTCGCTGTGCAAAATGCAACCGATCGATACGTTTTAATTAGAAAATATTGTTCGCTTCGACGTTTTCTACCGGGTTTAACAGACGCACGCGCATACTGTTATTACGTACAATCAACGCCTCCTCCATCAGCGCACACTGAAACAGCAAAACCGCTCCGAGCCGATCCGAGCAGCACGGAGCGGTTTGGAGACAGAAAGAACGCGCGTGCTGTGTAATCGTTGACGCGTGCACCACACTCGTCAGTCAACAACAAAACAAAACGCGATCGGTGTCGTTCCGCCTGGTTCTATTTTCGCTCCGATCGAAACATAAGAAGAACAAAAGTCACCGGTCATTATCGAATATATGCGTTCGTTTAACGCATTTTTTCTCAGAGTGGGCGATAACGCCCCCTTGTGAGCGTTAGTGGCCTTCAGGAGGGCGGTAAAAGGCCTAAAGGAGTTTGGGGGGGCGTTGAAGCGGTCTGGGGGGCGATAGCTGATTAAAAAAAGCGAAAAATGATGTAATCCCGCAACTTTACCCTGAATTATGGTCGATTGTTCAAAGATATCTAATAGCGTTTCCATCATCGTATTTGTTCGAACGTGGATTTAGTGCTGTAACAACAACACTAATGACTAAAAAAAAGAAATCTGCTGCTTATTACCGGACGTGGCGACTTACTACTGTATTTAAGTAAATTCGAGCCTGATATAAAAAAACTGGTTAAACTACATCAGGCTCATTCATCACATTAAGTAAGCTTAGCTTAATAAGCTTAAGCATCGCCACGAAACCGGTATACAAAAAGAAATTATTATTATTTCCGTCACTGTTCATCTTGACGATTGTCGGTAAAAATGAAAAATCCATACGTGTGTTACGTTTCGTCAGTGCGCGCGGAGCTGTTTGGAGCAACTCGAAACGGTTTTGCTCTTTCAGCGTTACGTTGCTCTTTTAACAGTTATGTTATTAACACAGTATATTCACAGTTCAAAAATCACGATAATATACGGTTTCTTTTATTAACCAGTTACCACGTGTACACGAATCTAATAAAAAAAAAAAAACACCTATGCTCGAGCATACTTGACTGGCATTAAAATTATTACACCTGGACGGATAATTTACATTTATAAAACACTGGTGAATTGAAATAACGAAAAAATGAATATGTACACACATATTTCTGTTACGCGTGAAATGCCGTTTAAACAACGGAAGATTTACGCGATTTACGCGATTTGAACAAAATTTTTCGTGATTTCCACTAGTTTTTCGTTTGTTAATTTTTACTCTAAAGGGGAAAACTTTTATGATGGAAAGCGTATAGAATTAGAAATAATTATTGTTTCGTGTAAGACTCGATTACAGTTGCACGCGCATAGCGGCGGTCATTCGCTACGGACACATTTTCCAGTTTCCTGATATTCAATCGATTTATTTTTCGCTCTACGTACGACTTCATTTGTTTTATACGGGTTGACAAAAGTAATTTTTTTTTTTTTTAAATCGGCTCTACAAGACGTGCAGATATATAGAGAACTAGAAAAGAAAAAAAAGACGACAACTAAAACAATCTGTCTTAATACTTTTATTTATTTGCTTTCAGTCTGCTTATTGTCGGAGTCGTTTGATTTGTGAAAAAAAAACGCACGAATCTCCCCCCCACCATCCGGTGGTTGTCAAGTCCGATTTTTTTCTTTTCTTTTTTTTTTCTTAAATCTTTTATCGTGTCGTTTCGGTTTTTTTTTAATATATTTAGAAATATTACGTTATGGCGCCGGGACGAGAAAATGTAAAACATTAGAGTTCCGTAATTCTTTTTCTTTTTTTTACGTATTAACCCTGTAAATCATCAACGCGGCTCATTTGAATAAATCCTAAATGTTAACTGTCCCTGTAATCTAATAACAAATTGATATCCGTCGAAAACCCACGCAAATTGATTTTGTTTCAGAATCATTGCGTCATATATTCATTATATTATTAATCATACGAATTCCATTTTATTTCCAAATAAACGAAATCAAATCGAGTAAAACAACGCGTTTTAAACGTTTTCGGGTGTTTTTTGATTTCACGTTGAATTGAACAATATTACTACGCGGTCATTTCGTAGAAAACGAAGACAATTTTTTTTTATCGAATTTTGTTATAATTTATCAACCGACAAGTAAGAAAACTCTAAAAAGCTCTAATCTATACGCGTACAACGTTTATTGGACTCCGCAAAGGTTATTATAATTGTCGATTCTCTACAATTCTGCATTCAGGCGACAAAAGAAGAGAAATCGCGTTCTGCAGTAATCACAGTCAAAAACCGACAATAAAGTGTGACAATATTTACTTATATTATTTTCAATAATTATTATTATTATTGCGTCAAAACGCGTACCGTACAATAACATAACAGTACGTTTTATTTGCAACAAAACAATTAATTTATAATTGCAACGTACGTGTAATGAAAAATATAACAATGTGAAAATAAAACTCGGAAAACATTTTCTTTTTACCACGTAAACGTGATTCGTAAAGTTTTACGGTTACGTTGAAATATACAAGTTAAAATACTATCGCGGCATTGAGAAAAGACAAGAAGTGGAAAAACAAAAAAAAAACAATTTTATTTCATTCTTGATTTTCCGACAACGTGTAGTAAACTAATTCTTATATAAATTTTCGCCGCCGCTCAAAAAGGAAAACTCTCTGATGTTTTTCCCGACATTAATTAAATTCCGTAGTAACGTTTGAACGCTGAAAAATAATATTTCGCAAATTGTTCGATTAAAATCGAATAAACCGAGAACGGCGCGCGTGTGGGCGCGGAATAAATTATTTTCAATAATAATTCAACTGGTAACGTTAACGCGATATTATTTTCCCCGGAACAGTTTCCACACTCGTCTTTAAACGCTTTTCAATGTAATAGGCATTTCAATGTAATAAAAATAAATAATAATAATACTATCGACAAACAACGTATTATACGTATTATTATATATACATAGTAATATTTTTAAGTATTATTTGTTGTCGTACAATATCCTATTCATAAAATGTTCCATAGATCGATTACGTCATTTGAGAGTTTTATTTATTTATTTTTTTTTATTTAACATTCACGTTGTGTATTCGAAAACACGCGGTTTACCATTATACGCCGAAGAACTCAATCGCATCGGAACCACGTAAAACGTTTACGTTTATGGTCCGAAATTTTCACTATACCGTTTTCCAGTGTTCGACGAGCTCTTTTTCTTCACTCGTTAAAAATATGTGTAATAATTTTATACTACACAACACCACGTGGACTTGTAAAATCCGGAATAACATGCCGAAATACTCGTATTTAGATAAATTTTTTTGATTATTATAGCCGATTTCAAATTCCTAAATCGTGTTTTCGAATATACCGATCAACATCAAGTCCTGTGGCGTCATTGGACAAGGGGAAAACAAAATTTTCTCTTGGTCAACATTCTAGTCAAAGGAATGCTGAAGACTGCGTTGTGTTATATTGGCATCGTCAGATGTTGTACGAGGGAAAAAATTTTCGCTTCGGCTGAAATGGTCTTTTTATAATCCGTCGTTTGAATGAATTCACAATTTGTTCCTTTGGAATGCTTGTTTTAGAATCGTCAGGATATAAGTGATAATCGTATTTTCCATTGCCTATATGTTCAAAAGTTATTACTATAATTTTTTTTTTTTGTAAACGAGTAATTTGAAATACAACGTACGAAACTTTTGTTGAGTCATAGATATTTTAAATCTAAATGTCAACGGCATAGGTTAGGTTATTACGACGACTAACGAACGAAATATATTAATTTTTTTTGCAAAGAAATATGTGTATAATGTAAATAGACGTAATATTAATGTCAAATTTACATTACAATACCAATATTTATTAAATTTATTATAAAAAAAAAAAAATCCACGGGCCCCCTCGTGATTACGCCCATGTGTATATAGGCATGTAGTGCATAGTAATTTTTAATCGAATTGTGACATCAGATCGACATTTGTATGTAATAACAACTGCGGTTAACGTATTTAATGAAAATAAAAATTCAGAAACCAATAATACATTAACAAAAGCAAAAGAGTGCTATTAGAAACCTGTTTACATTGATCAGTACTATCAATTATCGTTCATAACATAAAAACTAATTTCTCTAAATTGGTTTGAAAAACAATATTGTAAAATAATTATAATAATAATAATATAATGTGAGAAAATATGGGTGGTAGATATAGATTTCAGGTGAAACGTGAGCGCACGGTATTAATAAAATAGAAAATTGTAAGATAACTTCATCAAAAATAACTGCGTTCTCGTTTCAACCTCTCATATTTTTTCTTCGTTCTGCCGATGCCAGGAAGAAAATACGCCAAACGACTTCTAATCCATAAACCTAACCGCGATTACCCCTGTTTATACGAAAACGTTTTTGGCAAATCGACTTGTTTTATTTAAATTACTATTCTTTTTTTTTTTCATACATAATTTTTTTTTCTTTTAATTTACGCAAATCAAAAAATAGTTGACCGTCTAAGTCGAAGTACATTTATGACAAAAAGAAAAAAAGCAAATACAAAAACGGTTTTAAAACAAAAATAATGTATGTAACGACAAGACAAACGGATGGAGTAATATTTTCCACCCCGTGTTCTTTAATCACCGTATTGTTTAAAATACGTAAAATGCAATTTATTATCTCATTTTTTTTTTAAATTTATCTATCTTTTAGTTTTTGTCACGTACAATAAATCTCTTCTCGTAAATATGCCAAAAAATATATATTATATTTTGTTAGTTTTCGAAAATGATGAAGTGAAAAAAAAAATGCGAAATTAAAATCATTCGAAAATCGAAAATATTCATCACTGCTGAACAATCAAAACGACGTTGATTCATAAACAATCACGAATATCCAAATATAAAATATATTATCGAAGTGAAAATAATAATAATAATAAAAAAATTAAATACAATGAATCGAATGGTTGAATTTTTCGCTTACCTACTAATCGATTTATGTCAGTATGGTAAAAATCGTTTAAAGTATTTGAGAACGTCGGTGGACAGCCAAAGAGATCACCGGCAAGAAATCTTGTCAGCAGTAATAGCTCATAACCGTGTCTTCCGATTTGAGCCTCGAAATCCGAGTAAGCAAATATATATATATATATCTTATCTACACTGTATAATGGTCTCTGTGGAGAGTTGGACTCTGAAATCAGCAACACTTAAAATGCTACAATCGTTTTAAATGCGGTATGTGGTTGTACTACGGAGAACGCAAAAGGAGGTGAAAATTAGAAATATATATGTGTAAGTGATAATCCACAGCAAATTACACGGAAGAGAAGTGTTTGTAGAAGACGGGCACAATGGTTGAAGAATTTTCGGTAATAGTATAGCGCAACATCGACTGATCTGTTCCCCAATTAACGCATGTAAAAATAGTTATTGCCAATACAATCATCCCTAGGTGTGGCGGTGTGAAGAGAAGAAGACGACGAGATAAAATCGTGAATTTTCATTAAAACGAACGCACTGGATTCGAATATATCGAACACAGCGGCGGATATTCTATTCCGATAAATTATTTCGCCCGTTTTTCAACGTCTCGCAGACGTCTCCGCTCCGTAATTGATGAAACGAGTAAACAATTTTTTCGTACGCGCTTATAACGATAGACAGACGTGGTGCCGTCCAAGTGGACGCGTCTGTCTCGGTAAAGTAAAAAAAAACACGGTTCGTGATTATCGGGCCGAATCATTATTTCGCCGAAAAAATCTAATATATATAATAATCTAATATAAATAAACGTAACCGATTTTCGTTTACGGATTAAAGTGGGGAAAAAAAACACAATTGACGCGTTCGTTTAATTTCGTTATTATCCACACAGAAGTCGATTAAGCACAACGCAGAAGTGCGGGGACCCATCGATATATTTCGTTATAGAAATAAAAAGTAACAACAATCACACGCAAACCGTATTTCACGTTATCCGATTACGTTCGCGGTTTCGCGCGCATTTATACATTATATTGTTTTATTAATACACGAGTAAGTACACGAGAGACACAATAATATTAACGTTCCGGACATAAAACATCGATAAACTCCTTACTGTTTCAATATACTGCGGTATAGTTGTATATGTTCAAAGCGGAGTAAATTCGAGTACAGTGACACAATGTGTATTACGTTGAAAATAAAAAAAAAAAAGAAAACGAGCTCGTGTTCTCGCGTTGTCTAATTGAACAACTGTAACGGACTACTTGCTTAAATTAGCCAACTGCAACAACGACTAGCATTTGTCGCCATTAAAAATGAAAAAAAGGGGGACAAAAAGCCACGGAAAAAGAATATAGAGAACGTAATTTAACAGACGTAGAGAAAATTCGTTTTAGTAACAAAATGTGCGTTTTACCTTTTAAAAATTAATATTATTAAAAAACCCCCCATTTTCCTTGCCGGTTCGTTGAAATATTTCATATTTCGCGGTGTTTTGTACGCGCCTCAGTAATACCGACAACAATACGTAGAATAATAATAATAATAATAAAAAAAAAAATGATATCGTACAAACTAAACGTTTGTAAAATGAATAATAATAACTTATATGTGATATCACGCTTTATTTGAAAACGTACACGTAACGTCGAATAATCGTGAATTTTAAAAAAACACAGCGAGTGATAAAAAACGTTTTATAACGCTTCGTAGCCGTGCCATTTTTGATTCGTTTGTTTTAACGATTAACAATATAATATAATCTGAATTCCCGTCGAATGACTGCGGGTGCTTATATCATTTATTTTCACCGTCAAAACAAAAAAAATACACACAAATATATGTATATTAAAATCGGGCGATTCCCACGCATATTCACTTCGATGTACTATTAAATAAAGCGTTTGACGAGTAAATAGTACATATAAATGTGTCATTAAAACGGAATGAAAGATTAAAATTATATTCCCGAACTCTGTGTTTCGTGCACATCGATAACGACAACGCGAGTCGGAATGGTAAAAATTTGCCGAACCTTTCGCGCGGCATATTTACCGTCATAATTCACCATTGAATATTTGGTCTTGGAGGAGAGCTCGGTAGAAATCGATTGTCCGCGGTTGAGGTTCGTGATTTATACACGCGTTTTCGAAATTTAATAGTTTCCTGCACGTTAGTCACGTCTGTTTTATGATTTATTTTCACACACACACACACACACAAGTTATTTTGTAGAAACTTCACGAAATTATATAAATACAATTGATTCAAGAGTAACAAAATGGTTAACCGAAGGAGGCAATTAATTGTGCGCGACTTTAATTCCTCAGTGTTTAATGTAGGTTTATATATATATATATATTTATGCGATTGCCCGTGGATAGCACTAAAAACAGAAGAAAAAAAACAACGCCTCCCGTTCTACAGGATTATCGTTCGGTGAACCATCGCAGGGCGCTTACGACGGCGGAGGAAAAATAAGATAAGTCTCTGAGACCAGTCAGAAACGTTTAAACCCGATTAGGTCGAATTTTTTCGTGATCAGATGTACGACAAAACGAAAAAGAAAAAACAACAAAGTCTTTCAATACCGTACAAAAACCGACTGGTCCAGGTCCAGAATATTATTTACAACCATATATCCAAGAATCGAAAAAATAAACACTTAGATTCGTTTTCGTACATGAATTTCAAAACAAAAAAAAAGTGCCAAATCGGAAAAAAATTCAACTTTTATATTACGCAGTGCTCTTTCGGAACCCGTTTTAAACGTTTCGAACGAATTAAAATACATTATTTAAAAAAGCATATTATTAGTTCTATATGATATATTATGTGCGTTCGGTTAAAACTAATTTAACGGCGGTCAGTTTGCCAAATGAGTTTGTAAAAACCGTTGATACCGATGATAATGATAATAATAATATTTCGTCAACGATACGATCAGAGTTTTAAGACGAGAATAACAAAAAAAAAAAACAAGAATAATAATAATATTTATCGCGTTTAATTCGACGTTGAATTCAGGACCGTTTGGCAAGAATTATAAAAAACAAAAAAATTCTCATTTCGTTACACGCTTTTTGTTGTACAGGTTTTATTTCGCAAAACGAAATTCGTTGCTACAATATAATATTATAGGTTGTGGATTTCACGACAAACGTTTCCCCGCTGCAATATATTCATCGAATCGAGCAATTCTTTTTTACCGCCGTCGACGTAAATATTAATCGTGATAAATTTATGACAAATATTATTATTATTGTTATTATTATTTGTTCGAATATTTCATAGATAACATACGAACGTTACATGCAATATATATTTACGAATAAATAATAAACGTATGAATATTTTTTTTTAATCCGAATTACACAGGCCTTATGTACACTGCGCATACATATAATAAATGCGTTATAGTTTCCATTAAATTTTTTTTTATCTCGACGATAAGTAAACGACATTCTCTCTCGTTTTTTAACAAACAAAATAGAAAATAATTCGATTAATAATAATAATAATAATAATAATAACATATTCGCGCTGCGCGGAGGAGATATTATTTTTATTTTACGAAATCGTATACAAAAATATATTGTAACAAGCGCAATTTAACTCGTTTATGTAACGTACGTCTTTTAAATACGGGCGAATAAACCAACCAAAATTAAAAAAAAAAAATAATATTTACAATTTTAATTTTTATACACTTTTAGTATTTCGATAAATCAAACGCGTTATTTCTCGTTTATTCGTACATGCGTGTAATTTCTATAATTCCCATACGCGCGCTTTCTCGGGGAAGTCGTAATTAAATAATATTATTTTAATTGAAAAATATTTTTATCCGTTAAAATAAAAATTATTATACGAATCGCCTGAAAAACTCCGCTCGTTCAATTATCCGTAATATCATATACACGTGTATGACAGTCGATACACACAATCCGCGTACGCGTTAAACGATTGACGAATAATAATTTCGAAATTTGTCCGACGTAATTCAAAATATTAATTTACTTCTATTTTGCGTGTATTTTAAAAATACGAAAAATGTGTGTGTGTGTGTGTTATGGCCGTATATATCGTATACAGCGGCGCGACACTGTTTTCTCATTAAGGCACACTGAAAGAGCAAAACTGCTCCGAAGCTGCTCGGATCAGCTCGGAGCTGTTTGGAATCAATTATAACACGTGTAAAGTGATTGACGCGCGCACGTTAATCAGTCAACGTCGAAACACGGCAAGACAGAACAAAACATGATCGCTCGTGATCGGTCCGGTTCTAGTTTTGTTCCGATCAAAATACGAAAACCAAAGTCACTGGTTTATTTTACGAACAGTACACCACCGCCGAACATCGCGTGAACGCGTTATTATTTTATCCTTATTATATAGTTATTTTATTTTAATCTTTTTTAATTTCAATACGAAAATTGTATTATGTTAATTTAAAATGGCACGCGATCCAGAAAAATTAATAACCGTAGTATTTTTAAAAAAATCTATTCACGATTATACAGATGAAGATCATAGCAATAAATTTTTTATCGTTACTACTTTCACTATTTTTAATGAAAATCGTCACATAAGCGGTACGTACGACGACGACGACGTCGTCTTCGTCAGAACTCATCTTGACAACTGGTGTTTATAATAACGAAAATTAATCCAGAATTAATGTGTCTTGTTCTGTTCGGTTTCGTCAGTGTGAACGGAATTCGTTCCGAGCCGTTTAGGACAAAATGTTCCGGAGCAACTCGGAGCAGTTCCGCTCATTCAGTGTGCGCCCGGCCTAAAAAGTGTACAACGACATAATACGCTTTTCGATTTCGCGCGCATACTCATAACTATTGTTGTATTATAAAATCGCGAACTCTTGGCGTCCCGTACCAAATCCATAACCGACGCAATATTTATCGCCAAAATCACTATTGTAAATTATTGTTTTTATTTCCTTTTACACCTTCCTCTCCCACCGAAACCAATACTCTCGAAAACTCTCGTGGCACGGCGAACATTTTCAAAATCGGTTTACACGCACACGCTTTGAAATAAGGTTTTTTTTTTTTTTGAAAATATAAAATCAAATTTAAAGCCCGTTATTTAAAAATGTCTTGGCGTCAATCGCTTGTTTTAAGCACCCATTTCATTCGTACGTTTATTATTGACGTTTCGAATAAGCTCTATATTGTTTTGGTGTATGTAGTGCGGACGACAGAGGAGACAGTGGAAAAAAACGCCGCTACTCTAATTAAAACCGCTCTGTATTCTATATCAGCGGTTCCCAAACTGTGTGGCGCGCTTCCAATATCGGCGTAGAGCGTAGTGGTTCCCAAACTCGTTTCTTTTTTTTTTTGTCCCGTATACACCGCGCACCAGTTTTTTTTCTACTCTTCGTAGAGGCCCTCTAATTTTTAAAAATCCATCAACGCGTATCCAAAAGCGCCTATACGGAGCGATTCGCTCGAATACGGTCTGCCGAAAATTGAAAAATTTCAAATGAAAACCGCGTAACAAAAAACAAAAAAAAAAGAATAAAAACGAAATCTAATGATGTTTTTTACAAAAAAAAAAAAAAAACAGAAATTCTTTTTTTTAGAAACGTATTGTAATTTTAATTAAACGGACGCTTCGATCGAAAATTTGTGCACGCGCGTCTTTCACGGAAATTACAATACACGCGTTTTTCGACTCGATGACTATTTTTTTTTTTTAGAATATTTTAATATTAACTATAAACGCTCGTGGAAGTAATAAAGCTGATTCCCAATTTCGAGGCATCGACGCGCGAAAAACAAGCGCATTGTTCGCATTGAGTCCAATATTGTTTCGTCATTTACTTAAATTTTTTTTAACGTTTAACTTATTCTTTTTTTTTTTGTTGTCGTAAAAACAAAAATGTTTGAATATTTAAACAATACGAAAAAACTGTATTTCATTTACTCGCGGGAATCGCGATTAATACGATGTTTTCTTTTATTTTCAAGCACGCGTGAACCAAAAAAAAAAAAAGTTTTGGGAACTTCTGCAGTATGTATTACGATTAATTTAATAATATTATATACGGTACTGGCGAAGAGACGGACGGTAATGTATTTGTCACATTTAAAATTACATAACTGATGAGGCGCGCGTAACGGTGATGGAAGGACGAAGGAACACTGTAAATTAATATATCGGGCGGCATTCGCGAAAATGCGGCTCGGTTAACGCGATAAATTCACAAAAAACCGCGAATGTCCATCCGACAGTGTATTTAAAAAATAACTGGAATTCGAACGATTCCCGCGGGCTTTTATCGGGATAAAAACTTATTTTATAATCCGTCCTTGTTACTGTATATATTATTGTTATTAAATATGTATTTTCTTATATGCGTATTCGAGTATTGTAAACTGCACTGGAATACAAACACAACATGACAATGAACTACCTACAAAGTGTATTACGAGTATAATAAATTTTGGGTATTTGTGCATGTTTAGCGAATTCGAGCTGAATGATAATTTCTAGAGAATTGGAACAACAACAGCGCACTTACGTTCATGCTCATTTTCTAAATAAATACTGCGGCGATACGAAGAAAATAAAAATTAATCTATTAATTATATACGCGAGTGTATTATGTCGTTAACGAAATCGTTTCTTTTCGTGACCGAGTTGACCGAGTTGATCGTTAATCCATTTGAAAACACAATAATAATAATAATAATAAAATGTAACACATCCGTATTCATTAAAGGATCTAACAGAGTGTTATATTTCACGATATTTGCCATAAAACTATTTTATTATACAGGGTGACCGGTGATAAATATGAAAAACTTCTGGACGTGTTTTCACGCCCCTGAAGGGACAAAAAAGTTCCTATAAACTCGTGTTCGATTCTCAAACATTTCTGGACAATCTCACATTTTGTACTTATTCGACATTATCAGACTTTTCGATTTAAATGAATTACTATTGCACGAAAACCGTCGACGCTACAATTAATCCCCGAGGCGATTTTTGAAATCCACGTTGTATATCAGATTATCTTAATTTATATCTGAATCAGAGCGGTGGCTTGGTGGTCCACGAGCGTTTCTCGACGGTGTGATCTACCGTTAGTAGAGGACGGCTGTACCCATACCATTACTGTCGTGTGTGTTTAAGAAGGACTTAAGCGGACTGATCGTCAACAACGGGTTACGTCTTGTCGTTGGATTCTCGACAATTCCAACCCACCGGTATTCAGCAATTGCATTTCCATTGTCAAACACCGTAACAAAAATGAATATGCGTGCATTACTCATACACGTACATACGAAAGCGTGTCTAATTGAAGCGTTAAAAAATCTACACAACCAGTCACTGCGGTCCGAACGAAATCTTGTAGGATACGAAAAAAACCGAACGATTGGCGCAGACGGTTTTCCACGAACCTGTGCTCGAGCGATAACGAATTAGTCGAACACTCTCACAGTGTTACAAACTCACTAAGAACGACGATTCATCGGAGGCGGAATTAATTGCTCGCCGTGTGTGTGTGTGTGTGGGGGTAGAGGGAGATTTACAAATAATAATAATAAAAAAAATATTTTTTTTTCCTCCGTATCTTTTACTCTACGACCCAAGACAACGGCCGGTTCAGCAACAGCAATTTACTCGCGTGTCTGTTTCCGGAAATTATCGATTGTCGTTGGACGGATTCGGGGACTCGCGCGTAACGCGGCGCGACTTGAACGTTAAAACCGTGGTCCGTTCGCGCGACAAATCCGTCAGAACACGAAATATTTGAACGAATAATATTATATTCGTATATATTTTATTGTCGACAATAAAGAGTTTGGCATATATGTGCCGACGACTGGGCAGCAGTAATACGCCGAACTCTATTTTCGCGTTTTTACGTTATTACGTAGGTATAAACCGTTACGGATCGATCACGTTTTATTGATAATAACGTACAATATAATAACGTTTTATTATACATATTACTCTGCGTAACGCTGTTGGAGTGTAAGTAACGGTGGAAAAAAAGTGATATTATGTGCAATATAGGTTTTTCGACTTTCATGTTTCGTTTGTAACAACAACAGCAGCAACAACGTTCCCGGCGGAGAAATTCAACTAAAACGCGTTAAACGCGTCGAATAGATTGGATTTAATTTCGTATTTTCGATATTTTATCATACGACAGGCGGCGTGCGAAATACACAAAAAGTTACCGCCGCGTAAACGTTATAAATTACCGGATGTGAAAAATATCCGCGAGCGTTCTCTAAGAGGAAATATTAAATTACTTCACACGCACGCGCCGGCCGATCTCTCTGTCTGTCTGTCTCTCTCTCTCTCTCGTTCAAAGAATAATACACGAGAGAAAAAGCAAATAATAACAAATAATAAATCTCTTTAACGACAAGAAGAAAAAAAAAATCATCGCGTTTTCAAAAATCGTTTTTCATTTTCGGTCTCTCACGCGACTCACCAACCACGTATGCACGCGTGTTTACCGCAGTAAAATCTCGTGAATGCGACCGTAACGCGTGTGAAAAAAAAACGAATAATAGTAAAAAAAAAAATAAATAATAGAACGAACACACCGTATTGCGACGGGTTTTTCGAATACGCAGTAAAAATACAAATAAGATGCGTGTAATCTTACAAAAAAAAAAAAAAATAATAATAATAACAATACTACTTATTACGATTTCAACGAGTATAACGTTAAATTAATAACGGGTATATACAAGGCGCCTCCTTAAAAAAATATTCAATACACTAAACACTATTTTACACGTATTGGTATTGTTTTAAACGACCTGTATATGTATAAATAAAATTCTGGATAAAATAATTATTATTCGGACACAATTATCGATAAACATAATATTGTTCTATTCACAATGTTTTGCTATTTCGGAGTGTAATCGGATCCGGAACAGATGACCGGCGTTTTGACTGAATACAAAAAAAAAAATGTCCGGCTTTCGCTGGAAAGTATTACATTGAAATAGTATTACAGGATTTTGTGTATATCGAACGTGCGCGTTCGAAATCGTTGCGGAAAAATCCAATCCATTCGGCGGCGGTACGATTTAAAAAAACCAATACGACAACCAAACGCACGCGTATTACGACGAGACGAGACTCTTCTCCAAATAATATTCATAGAATTTAACACCACCGCGCGTTCGTGCTCGGGAACTTTTTATAAACACAAAAACATCGTTACCGTGTGCACGACAACAGCTTGCGACGATGTTAATAACACTGTGGAGTTTTACCTCGCTTCGTTTATGAATTCAAAAATATATGTTATTTTTTTTCCGAACCCTTATTTTTTTTTTGATCATTTGTGTGCGATGATAGGAAAAAAGTCTGACGTCAAGGAAACATGTGGTGCCAACGTTATACTGCGCGTGAGAAATAAATTTAGGACGCCGCGCGAGAGTCTATCGTGAGAAAGAAAATCAAAACCCGACCGTTTTCGTTATATAGGTGTTATAGACAACACCGTAGTATTATTATTCATTTACGTCTCGTATAATACAATATTTTTCGTTAATTCACTTAATATGCTGTCTTTTTATTTAATTTCATTGACTTTATATATATATACGTATATTATAAATTTAATATTCATCGGTAATGAACCGGAGGATTCCGGGACTCATAGCATTTGAGTATTTATTTTATTTATTTTTATTTGTTTTCCTAAAAAAAAAATAGCGGTGTGCGAAATAAATTCATTTTTCCATGGCCTCGATATCAAAATATATCATGAAATTAAAATGTGCTCATGTTTTCGTATGTCCCCCGTAGTATAGATTTGTCAGTAAAGCGATTACGTTTTTTTTGCTTTGCTGACAAAAATTATTCAAATTCTAAACGATAATTATACTGATCAATATGGAATTAAACGAAGCAAAAGAATGTCTGTTTGAAAACATATTCCCGGTAAATATTGTATAGTCAGTGCTGCGACCGGCGACGATTTACACGGTATCATATACGTGATTTTTTCTACGGTTTGTAATTATTATTTTTTACATGTAATCAAGACGGAGAAAGAGAGAAAAACAGACGCGTCCGAATTTGGATCTGAAATGTTTTCCGTCCACTGATGTTTCGTTCTGCGAAGTCTGTGAAATGAAAATTAACTTCGAATAAAAAAAAACCACGAAATAAAAATAATAGAAAATGTATTTTAAATTTAAAATAAGTTCTCGTTTTAAATTATGACGTAATTTTTTCTCTCTAATATTTTAAACGTTAATATTAGTGTAATCGAATAAAAAAAAAAAAATATTTACAACGCGTATTTAACGGTGTGTTTAGACCGTATTTTAGCGTTTTAAACGCTATGAGTCCCCGGGCCCTGGACTAATAATAACAATCACGTCTGCTCGAACGAATTCTACAAATAATACTTTTACGAATTTGTAAATTTCTGTACGATATAAGTGTCTAATATAACTAAAAATATACCACTCGGGTGTATTGAACGCAGAAGAGAAAAAATAAATATATACTTACAATAAACGAGAGATAACGTGAGAAAGTGTATCGTACACACATAAAAAATAAAAATATTATATGATATTCGCGTCGTAAAAACGTAACGTAGTTATGATTTACAAACGAACGTCTTAGAGTTTTCGTAAGAACTGAATACCGCGATTATTATTATTATTATTAGTTAATATAATACAGTATTATTTTTACGGGTTTACTAATCATACATTTGTGTATAGTACGAAATAAAATATTGTTCTATTTTAATTAAAACTGTCGAAAATATTGAAAAAACGAAAATTTTCATAGGAATTGTTGTATTAAATTTGTCTGTTTACCACGGGTATCGACTGAAATTCACCGTCGGATATTGAAAAAAAAAAAAAAAGAAAGAAAAATACAACTACAGAATTATTTTTGTACGCGTAAAATTCATTTGATTCGACATTTTTACTTGCGTGTACATCTGACGATGCGATAGTTTTTTTTTTCCGTCAACATTTCGATGCGCTAACACCGTTCGATCATTCTCTCGCGACAAATCGAATTAATAAAATTGTATAGACAAATAGAAGCGTCCGATTATCATTTCTTATTCTCGTCCAATGACCACGCATTTTAAACAGTGAAACGTAACGGAAAATAAATTATTTGTTCAAATCTCTCAAATTATTTCTTCAGGAAACTTCTGATTGCGCTACCGACTTATACGGCCGCCGACGCCGACCGGGTGCGAATTACTCTGCGTGGCGTTGTTCGTACGACGACCGAGTCACGTCTTCGCCCTTATACCGAAAGTTTATCGTTATTCGCGCAGCATCCGGTCGGTCATCATCGCGTACAACAATTCCAATTCCGCCATTCTCTCTCACTATAGTCTGTTCCTCTTTCTCGAATAGTCCACCTCTACACTACATTTCACCACTACACGCTGCGCACCGCGGTGGAGCACCGGACAAGGGCGTTATAACGAAAAAATTAATAATAATTATAATTATAATAATAATAATATACGTCCCGAGTACGGGTTAGTAGTATCGATTCCTGCGGATAATTTGTAAAAAAAAAAAAAGAAAAAAATAGAAAGAACGTTATCCCCCAAACGAAAATCAAATACAACGACATTTTGGTGTTAGAAATTGTTCTGGAAAAATTGTTGTGTTTAATCGATTGAAGTCGACCCGTGTACAACCTAACCGGGGACTCGGGTAGTATTCCGAATAGTTTTTAATGCTCGATTATATTTCAACTGGGTGCCTCCCGCACGTGAAAACAATAACTCATTACCTCCGACTTAAATGCAAAGAATAAATATTTCGGAAAAATGTTTTAATAACAACAAGCAACAGTAGGTGTTATCAACATCGATTATTATCGTTTTATCGATAATCTTTCTGCATATTTGGCATTCGAATCCAACGTTATTCAAATAATCGAACACGTATTTTGAATACAGCACCATACGTTATAAATTTTGGTATTCGCAATACTTATCTATTAGTTATTGTGTCGATTTGTAAACATAAAATGTAAAAAAAAAAAAACGATTAAACATCCCAATTACATATTATTGATAACTGACATTTAATCGCTTGACACTTTATCGCAGAATGATTTCATCGCTTAGATTAAAATTGAAATAACTAAAACGATCGTTCTCGAATATGATTCTTTTTCTTTACTCATTCTATTTATGAATGCATTTTCAAATAATCGAACGCGTTTCCTAAACTTTGCCTTTTGAATTAATTACATTTTATTATTACTGTTATTATTCTTATTTTCGCAAAACATTATACGTACCTATACGAACCAAATAATATTATTTCATACGCAATTGTTCGGGTATTTCTATCGATTCTAACCATTCACATTTTACAATAAACACAATACACGTGATATTATGTTTTACGTGGTTTTTGTTCGTTTGTACGCACTGTTGAATTACATCTGCTCCCGCCAAGCTAAGGACCCGTCTCGAGGGCGTTTGAATTCATTTAACGATTTCTATAAGTATATTTTTTGGAATTTAAATGCTTAAAAATGTTTTAGAAGCGTGCTTAAATAACTTTTTTCAAACGCAATATATTACGCGCAATTCGAAAATATGTACTTTTTTTAAACATTTTCATACTATAAAGGAAAATATAAATGGTTTTTTTTTATGAATGCATTTTCAAATAATCGAACGCGTTTCCTAAACTTTGCCTTTTGAATTAATTACATTTTATTATTACTGTTATTATTCTTATTTTCGCAAAAAAATGCTGTACATAAAAATCGAAATTAGACCAATATGAATTTTCAATAACATGCAAGTGCTTATTTTTGAATTGCGTATTGATATCGGGGGTTTTTTTTTTTTAAATTTCTAATACAGAAAAACATAATATTTGTATAATGTGTGCTTTCTGTTTTGTTAAATATATGTGATGCATATTTCTTCAACATCCAGTAGTGTCATGCAATATCACATTGATTAATGATTATAAATGTGTATTATAACGTACAATTCTACGGTTTCTTATGAGCACAAAACTCGATTACGTTTAAGTTTTGTTAACGATACATATAGTTCCTATAATAATAATTTTTTCTTCTAGAAAAATGCTGTACATAAAAATCGAAATTAGACCAATATGAATTTTCAATAACATGCAAGTGCTTATTTTTGAATTGCGTATTGATATCGGGGGTTTTTTTTTTTTAAATTTCTAATACAGAAAAACATAATATTTGTATTAAATGCCTGTTTTGTTAAATATATGTGAATATTAAACATATATCCTATGGATAATTTTAATGATTATAAATGTGTATTATAACGTACAATTCTACGGTTTCTTATGAGCACAAAACTCGATTACGTTTAAGTTTTGTTAACGATACATATAGTTTCGCAGTAGTCGTATTTTAGCTCATTAATTACAACGTCTAGAAATTTTCCTTGGTGTCAGAAACTTCATTAATTTCAGATTTAGAAGATTTTGTTAAAACATAATGTTATTTCCATTTTATTCACCTGTTTCGGGTATGCGCTCGTCTTGAATTTGATGTTTTCCATCGAATTGCCCACGGGATTTGTGCTATATAAATAAAGAAAAACTTACGTATACATTTATTAAATGAACCTTTGAAAATATGTATACTTAAAAAAAAAACATATATCCTATGGATAATTTTATACATAAAATATTTTTATTTTAATTCGTTTATATTGAGTAAAATAAAATTTATATGGATTGTATAATGATTTAGATGAATAGTAAAAATACTGACTAATTTTCACGTTACTACAACAATAAAAGTATACATAAAATTTTAATGAAAATTCCTTAATGATATTATACGAAAATATGCCGAATTGAAATTTCACGAACGGTATATGTTTGATAATATTGTTTTAATTTTATATAATATTTTATACGTGGCTTAACCATTCCAATGGACGTAGTCGTTTTCAGTAATTCTGTTCATTACAACGGATAACGTGAAAATAAATCGTTCGTAAATAAGCACATATACATAATATCAACATGTTATTAAGAGGAATAAAATATATATATGAACGATATTAAATATCGTATAATCCAACGTAACATAACGATGGTGTTATATTAAAATAAATCGTACGTTTTATTTTCTAAAAAAAATATTCTATCATCAATCAAAATAGTAATCCAATCAGATTGTTATTAATTATTATTATAACGATCTATAGTGGCACACACACACACACATATATTTTATATTTTTCGAAATCATCACATCATATCCCATTTGCGTATAGAATCTAAAATAATAATTTTAATAAATACGATACTCTGGTGTTTCAACGCTTTCTGTATGTTTCTACGTGATATTATCGCTATACATTTACGCAGTAAACGTTTACATTGCCGTCGATTATCCGTCGACAACTCGATAAATTAATTTTCGCTATGTGTGTAATTTTCCCCCGAAACATTAATCCGACGTGTTAGCTGCTGTGTATACACGTTGCGGTTCGGCCATAATCCGTAAATCATCTGTGTAATTCAAGTATAAGCGGAGTGTACCGCGAAAGAAGAAAACACTAGCGAAACGCGCAACGGTAATTTGATTAGCCCGTGATTTCTAGTGTTTTTTGTATAATGTAAAAACTTTGGCGTGAATTTGTTGTTTACGATGACGCATGACTATAAAATTGTCGAAAAAACGTTCGGCTTTTTTTTTTGTATCGTACACATGAAATTCGTTATGCGTTAAAGACGCACGTCGAAATGTTAAAGTTAACGTTGGGAATCTAACGATTTTTCCAATATTGAACAGAAGACGGAAAAAAACCAATACCGTAAAAACAGTGAAATAATTATTACGGTTATTCTTGTTGTTGTGTGCAGGCGGGAATTCGTGTTTTGCGCGTTTTCGAACTCGTACTGTTCGAACATGGGACAATAATCGAAAATAACGACGAATTCCGACGTGTTTCTGTTTTCGTGACATCGTTCAGCCGTGTACACGGGCGACACACAAATAACACTGGTCCGTCATAATATTATATCCGTACGGTTTTACGAGGCGATTTCATTTCGAAATGTCTGAACGGACGTTCTCCGCAAGAATCTGCAGAATGAATGTGACGCGAAATACTGTGTGTAACCTAACAGCATCGTAACTACACGCGCTCGTGTGTGTGGGGACACGTTTTCAAAGTGCCTCATTCCATTCCCAGTCCAACACGAACATCACTATATCCAGCTGTACAATAATCGCCGACATTCGGACCGTTTGTAATATAAAAATTCTATATATAATATATAAAAAACCTTATACCCATTATTACGACTTCCATCCAAGACCGTTTCGTATATTATCATCAAAGGCGAGATTTATAGAATGAACTCGTAGCCGGAGCGACGTTAAAAAATTATAATATTGCGGATTTACAGTTCGGACTCGGCGATTACTATCGGAACAGACGAACGTCTTCGGAGAAGAGAAAACTGATAAAATAAAACGTTTATCGAAATCCTTCGTGAAATTGTTTATACATATATATTTTTTTTTTTTTTTGTATACGAAGCGTAGTCGTAAACCAGCCGTATTTTGCATTTCAATGTGCGCACACTACACGTGTTTACGCGAAGAAAAATAATAATAATAAAAAAAAAAAGAAAAAACTTCGAGAAAAATAATAAAATTTATACGATTTCGTCACGCACTCGTAGTACATATTCTAATAAATAAAACAAATTTAATTTAATTTAATTCTCGATCGTTTAGTCTACAAAACGGTTTTTGTTCGAATTCCCACGATTTATTTATAAACGTCTATCGCAATTGAAAACTGGTTGACAGAGAAGGGGAAACATAACGGTTTCGCTATGCGCTCGTACAACAACTGGCGTTGAACGAGCGCAATGAAACCCGAAGATGGAGAAGTTCTCACCGAACTCGCCGATAAAAAGAAAAATCGACGTTTGCGCCAGAATTTCTATTGTAATTTTCTAAATACATACGTATCGTGACCCGCGAGTTCTATTACTCGGCGAGTAGCGATATTCGTATTTAAACGTACGTGTTGTATTCGATTTTTATTAACGCGAAAAAAAACATATATATTTTGATTCGCAAAATATTACGCACAATCGTTAATATAGCGGGAAGACGAAGTTTTATTCAAAAAAAAAAAAAAAAATTGTAAATTCTCCCCTTATATTTTAACCTACGAAACGTTTTCCACGACACAGTATATACGGTCTGTATTTTTATATAATTCCAGAGTTCTGGAAAGCCGATGGTGTCCGGTTGGTGTACTCGGCTGACATCATAAAACCGCGTTTAACGTACACGCACGTTTCAGACATTCGGCTAACACATCACAGACATAACTAAAAAAGCTACACGCACCCGCGGTATACTTTACCCTCTACTTAACAGAAACAGTCCTGTCCCTACTAACACAAAACTTAACTTACTCAAGTTTTATGTTTCCCCCATATAATGCGCCCTTCATTGGCCCTTCCCAGTGGAAACGCATAGAAGCCGTCCAGAACATCGGCATCCGTACGATAACGGGCTTGCCCGTTTTCGTCAAATATTCGGTCCTCCGGAAATCTACAAACTTCAAATCAATCCAAAACTCAATTCAAACTCAATCCAAAACGACGTTCTACATAAACTCATTCTCCGTCCACGATCACAACCGTCTCCTCGGCGTACCCCACTCCCCCCCTCCCCACAAATCACCAAACTTTTAACCAAACCATACCCACTAACGTGAGCAGACCGACAGTGACCAACAAAATCCCTCACTTCCATCCCCTAGTAGAGGCGCAAGCATGGTATTGGTAAAGGCATAGCCATCCCTCGAGGCAAAGCAAAGCAAAGCAGCAAGCACGTTTCATGCTATTATTTAATCCGGACGCGAATAATGCGAATTCCGGTCGTTGTCGGTGGTAATCGTCAGTCATCAGCCAAACGAGAAAACTATAATTCCGTTTCGAATTTGAATCGTTTACTACACCAGGGGCGTATACAAAGGGGGAGACGATAGGGACGATCGCCCCCCCCCCATAGATACTTGTGTATGTACCTATATCTACTGACAACTAAAATTAATCAAACTAAAATGTAATAAAACATTTTTTTATTTAAAACTTATTATTTTCATATAATTTTTCGATGATTCTAAGATGGCGGCAACAGATTCGACGGGCCGTTTTTCTATTCGCCCCCCCCCCTAGGGGATGAAGTAAATACGTCCCTGTACTACACTGGCTTTCGAGCGCAAATCGCCGCCGTTTAATTATTATTATTATTATTATTTTTATTATTGTTATTATAATTGACGCGTACGCGCGAATATTTGTAAAATAAACAAATATTTCTCTTATATTCAAATGACCGACTTTAAACGTTTTCAACCCGACACGAATTATCGGCGCGGGGACGTTCGTATATTACAATATATTATTATTATTATTATTATATATTGAGTGTGCCGCGCGCGGGTTTTATTGCTGTTTCAAAAATGTTTATGGAGACGATAAAAATTGCATTTCCTTATTCGCGTTACCGATATAAATTATATGTGTTTTTATTTTTTTATTTTCTAATACGATTTTAAATCGAGCGCTTAAACGTATAATAAATTCACTGTGTTCCGAGCAATATACATAAATGTACGAACAACAATCCGCATTTAAAACACCTCGTCGCCTCCGACATACACATAATAATATACGCGCGCACGCGTGTGTATAATATTATAACGAAATTAACAAACCGAAACAAGAACGCGGTAAATGCGTTATTGTTCAAAGTATTTAAAATAAAAATCGTTTTTTTTTTTTTTTTCTGTTTTCTTGATAATATTTTATTTGCATAAATGTAGTTTTTAAACGTCATGCATATTATATACTATCCAGTGTCGGTCTGGACCATTGTCGGCATTTTCCCAAAGGAAGAGGACGAGGAAGAGGAAGAGGCAAAGCGATTTAAAAGCTCCGCTATTAAATAGCGAAAAAGCAAAATATTTTCAACGAAATCGGAATCGCGTTTTTGGACGTAGGAAAAAAAAGAAAAGATGAACCCAATATCGACAAATTACGACGATCGTTTACCCGAAGTTTTTCTGATATATCGTACGAACTAACTATTAAAAAAAATCTGTTAATTCGCTTTATTTAACAATTGAATACGATTTAATTACTGTTGTTCTTTGCACACGATAATATTATGAACGTCTGTGTATTTTTTTAAGCCGTAGATTTTAAAAATCAAATTCAATTTCTCGATCAATTCAATACACGCGTTTAATATCTGCATACGCACGTGGGACAAAACTAAATTCAACGTTTAATTAACGAAGATTACGTGATGGACAAGTTTGTGAAAACGTTAAGAGACCTCCTGCACTGTGTCGATATTGAAAACTATGTTCTAACAAACGTTTTACGATTATATTTTTCCAGTCGATATATATGTGTATTGTAACGTATAAGTTTTGTTCGCAAATCGAAAAGGTTGTTTTTTTTTTTTTTTTCGTTAACGCGGTTTGACTTTTTGGAGTTTCGATAAATAAATCACCTAAACACGGTTAAGCGGTTTTTTTTTCTCCCCTTTCTAATTTCGTATCTGACCAAAAACGTTTTTTTTTTCTACTACATATCTATAATACGTTACGCGCGCACGCCAACTCTACTGCGGAAATCATTCTAAAAAAAAAAATAAATTATTATTATTATTATTATTATAATTTTTTTAACCGCACGTATTGAACGTTCGCGTTTCTTGAATCGCTTAATTTTTTTCGCCGCGTTCCTCTCGACTCAAATCCCGCGTTTCGTAACTCGACCACCTTACCTTTTTGCATCGGAACAACGCGATAATGGTGATGAGATTGCCCGGCACGCCGACCATCATGTACACCACGCAACACACGCTGGCGAACGTTAACAGGGCGGACGAGTACCCTTGAAACATTTCCGCGTCTAAATCGTTTTGCCACCGGTGGTGGTGATGCGCGTCGACGGCGGCCAACGACATGTTGTTGTTACCCTTGTGCGCGTCGTCGATTCGTGTGAAACTCTCGTTGCCGTTCCCGTTGCCGGTGACGGCACCGTCGCCGTTCGTGTAAAACAGATTCATGGCCCAGTCGCCGATCATAGCCACGGATCGCACTCGAAAGCGTTACGACATCACGTTCGGCGAACGCGTTCGCCGGTGGACTTCACGCGGTAGACCTGCGAAGGAAAAGCAAAAACGCGTACGTCGTCATTCCGACATTTTCTCATTTCTATAACGAAACGCGCGTTATTGTGACTCGTCGCGATCGGACGGCGACGAGACGGGGAAAACGGGAACGTCGTCGGGTATTTGAAAATTATTATTATTATTATTATTTATACGCGTAAAAAACAATAATAATAATAATAATAATCAGCGCGATTTTCGCTCGTTGCGACTAATACCATTTATTTCAAGCACGCTATACGACAACACGGGAACTATTATCGTTGCCATTGCGGAAAAGATCCCGTCGAGTGGAATAGAGTCGTGGAGAGTCGTGTCGATTTTAATACGAAATGAAAACGGTGTTTTTTTTTTTCCTCTTTTTTAAATCGCGCACGGTTCGTATTTCAAATGCGCTAATATTATATAACGCGCGCGTTCACCAGACGTTTCGTTTTCGCGTCACGCGTTATCCCATATAATATAGGGACGATGATAAAATAATAACGAAAACACGCACGATAACAAATCCGCGGATAGAATTATATTATTTTCGATGAAATTCGCCGATTGCACAATCGGATTCGTTATTATGCCGCGCTTTGGAATAATCTCATAAAACGTGTTTTCAACATTTCAAAACTCTTAACGACAAATTCACCCCATTTTCTTATTGCTCTTACTAACCATTTTAATTATATGAAAGCTCATATATATATATAAATATATGGTGACTTTATTTTTCATCGTGCAGAGCTAGTGATGTCCGTGTGGCAAAATGTTAAAACGCACTTTATTTTTCGATGTCTTTTTGTTTTATTTTAAATCGTATACAAAGAATACATTTATAAATCGGGTTTCGAAATTGATTCCCCGCTCTTTACACTATTATACGAATAAAATAAATACATCGACGGAAACGCGTTTTCAATTTTTTTTATTTATTTTTCAATATAATCCGTTCATACGTTAAAATCGTTCCATACAGGAGGAGTCGCGCTTTTCGCGGAGTTCGACGGAACCGTTAATACCCCGGTTTTTATTACAATGATGGATTTATATTTATTTTTTTTTCACATTTTACGTTGATTAGCAGTTGATTGCATTATTCAACTACCGAGCTCGAAAATGGCCGATGATAAAACGTCTCCGAAATGGTAAATGTTCAATATCCACTGCGAAATACCTCATCGTTTGTCTCAAATGCTAATTATTCTTCTTTTCTTTCATATACTCTTCTTAAACTCCCGTGTCCTCATATTATAATAGCCTTTTTTCTAATTTAAATTTCGTTTTTTTTTTTAAATTGAAAAAAAACCAATCGATACGTAACGCGATTTAATCGATTTTTACTTGGCCGCAATTATTTATTCAACGATAACACCTCGCGTCAAATCTGATCTCATTGCGTCTACGCACCTGTAGTTGAATAAAGATTAATTTATCTGTGTAAATCAATACTAATAACTCATACTCATCGTCGTATATTTTAACAGAGTTGAAATTAATAAAAATAACAATAAGACATCGCACAATTATAATTCATTAGTTTTTCTTTCACCCTCGCCAAATGCGTATTATTTAATCCTCGTTTTAACACAGTAATCATTAATGCTTAATAATTCGAACGTTTGAGTCATTTGAAATGCAAACAAAATTAATATATAAAAAAAAAACCGAAAAACAAATAATTGTGACGATGTCAACAAACAAAAAAAGTGACATCATGTGCGTTCCTTTACCGTGAACGTCGTCGGAGTTACAATATAAATTTTCTTATTTCACTCGTCACGTTAAGCGAACGATACAGAAATCCCGATATTAACGCGTTTTTTTCCAGTATTATTAATATTTATTGTTGACAATTTTACTTTTATATAACTACATAAGTTGAATATCGTATTATATTCGTAATGAGCAGATATGGATTTTTGCAGACTTCAATGAGTTTTTAGTTCAATTTAAACTTTAGGACAATGTTATACAGTATATAACTATAATACAATAATCCCGCGACTTTAACCCGACGCACTAATTTCGCGTGCCGTTATTATTATTTATATAATTAGATTTGTAATGTCTGTCAAGTTTAATTAGTAATAATTTAAACATCAATTAATTATTAAATTTAATCGCGTGTATAAAAGTAATATACGATAATTATAATGATTGTGTAAACGAAAGACGCGAAGCATAAAAGTATTGTGACACAGAAACGAATTATAAATAACTGACTTATCACGTTGATTTAATAATAATAATAATAATACGCACGTAATGAGTTCACGATTAAAGTTACGACGTAATCGAAATATACATTTATAAATTCGAATGTAAAGTCATCGCATAGTTTAAGTAAATTAATCAAATCGAATAATATTTAATGCGAGTATAGTAAAAAACTACACGGATAATAGCAGTTCAGACGAAATGCCCACAAGTATTTTCAAATACACGTCGATTCGAATTAATATAAATGTATAGAAATAATCGAAGTCATATTATTTTTGAAATTCGTTCGATTTTTTTTTTCCGTAGGAAATTGATTTGCGCGACAAAATACATGTTATTCAGTGGCGTAACCATAAATTTGTGGAGCTCCGGGGCGGCATCAAATTTTGGCCGTCCCTCATCTATTCTGGCTACACCAAGAAACCCATCAATTCGTTTTTGCAACATTTACGTTCTATCGAATGCTCATTGATGAGTATGAGTATTAATTTATATTATTTTTATACACTTTTTTCCCAACAGTATGGCGTTGATTTCGAAACGAAATTTAAAATTCGAATTAATGAGTGTCTGTTTGAGGCTCTCCAAGTCCCATTATTCCGTAATCACACCGTTGAATACAGTGGAGTATTTAGATTTTTTTTCTCCAAGACGGGAGGCCGAGACACTGAGTTGAATTATTTCTAAATCCTGATCCAAGACAAAATAATAATAGTTATAAAAAATTACCAAATCCTCAACCTAATGATAGGAATTTAGTGTGAATTTCGGCGATTACGTCGTCGTGTAAACGATCAAAACGTCGTCGTAATAATTCATCTAACAGAAATACTACATCTTACGGGGTGTACAGGATAAATACGACGGGAAATTTTCTGAAATTCGATGTTCATCATCAGTTCCACCTCTCCCGAATAAATACGCTGCTCTCCCGGTGATATTGTCTTAAAATATCGATATTTCGAAAATGAAGTAATAGCACGATGGAAACACATACGGGATCCCGGGGGGGGGGGGATAGGTACATACTTGGTCTGACTCTCGTGAGCCATTTTCGATTTAATTGCACCCGCGAAGATCGTACGTATTTGAACAAGTGGATTCGCTTAACAGCAGAATCCCCGCGGTCGGTGCACACACGTTTCGTTGCAGAAAAATTCTTTTTTTTTTTTTATATCGCCCGGAAAACGGAAACAATTTTACGTCGTTGGAGACGTGTGTTCGATGAGACGTTTTACGCGCGCGCGCGCGCAAGAAATCGCGTGTCGCGTACGACTTCGAGAAATTCGTTCTTTTAAGGGAGACAAGTGCGTGGCGCGAGCGTCGCGGCGAACGGTGTTTGAAGCTCGGCGGCTGCGGCGTGACTACCATGTGGTCGCAGGGATCGCTCGGCGTTCTAGGAAACGGAGGCCAAAGACCCTCATCCGCACCCTGTCGACGCGGCGTGTGCGCCGATACACCGATCCCTTATACGGCAGCACCGGCAGTACCGGCAGCAAAGAGGAATGAAATACGCGCTGTGTGCGGTAATAACAATATATCGACGAGCGAGCGAGAGAGCCGATTTGGCGGAGGTTTTCCGCGGAAGAAAAATATTGCGTTTCGTTTTACCGAGAAAACGAAACAACAACAACAACAACGGAAAAAAAAGGTAGCGAGGCGCTGTGTATGTGTCGCTTAAATTGAATTTATTCGCGGATAAAGGATTCGGAGTTTAGTTATTACTATGTATATAGAAATTCGAAATGCGATGGTGGTAAATCATTACACGCATTCGCGATAAATACGAGTGGCGTTACCGCATAAAATTGATATCATCATCATTATTATTATTATTATTATTATTATTATTATTATTATTATTATTATTATTATTATTATTAATATATGAAAAATATAGAGAGCAAGAACGATTGACCACAACTGCGGTATATCGTTTTAATATAATTATTTATTACCTATAAACCTAGATATGGTTAAAAATTTTCGAAAAATCGTTTTTAAATTTATAATACTCGAAATTTGTGTAATTATTAGGGGGAGGGAAAAGTCCGTTTTTTGTATTTATGTTAGGATTTTGAATAAATGTGCGACGCTCGTTTCATTACGAATTCGTTTCGTGCAGCGTATCGTTAAATGGACGCGCGTAACATTTAGGTTTTTTTATAGGTATATTTTTATTTTTAAAAAACTTATGATATCTTTTAGAACATCTCTCGCTAAGATTCCATTTTAATATTTTACCGTTATTGAGCAAATTTCCATACAAAGTTTGCAAGAAATATATTTAAATTTTTGCATAATAAAAACTATATGTATTCGTATTTTGTACTATTATATATTACGCGCGAACGGATGGCAGACACGGGGACACACTGAAACTGAACTTCATCGAGGCTTCCGATCGGTTATCTGGCGAAAACGTCAGCAATGTCGTCGGACGACCCACAACGACTAGAGAATTTCCAATACTTTTTGGCGGACAATCGATTTTAGTACGCCACACAGTCTCGGGCCCCATAAAAGTAAAATAATTCTGTAAAAAATCCTTTTAAATTTTGAATTCCCCTAGGACGTTTAGTAATTTTTATGGGGCATTAAATTCCCAAACCAACCAATACCAGTTAACGATTGATAAATCACATTTCGCATCCAGGATAAAATTTGTGGATATGTAGTTTTAAGTACTTAAAGAAATCAATAAGTAAAATTATTTTATAATATATATATATATATATATTACATAAAATCACAATTTTTGTTCTTCCTAAACAAATTGTATATTATATTTAGTATCTACTCGTTATATATACATAATTACTTTATCGTATTTATTACCAAATGTTTGTCCAACGTGAACACTGAATAGAACGTTTTGAGAAAATAACAAATATTTTATATATTTCTTTGTATCAGCTATCGAAATTATATTAAATTTAACTGATATGTCACATGCTCACAGCTAAAACTGTTATTTTTAATTTACTAATTAATATAATAAATTAATAAAGAATTATTATGGCATTATTGTTGGGCCGTTTGAGGTTTTCGAAAAATCGACACGAAATTGTATCAAATTATAAATGATATGAAGGTGTTCGATAAAAAAAAAAAAAAGAAGATAGAAAGAGAGAGAAAATCCAATCAATTTATATTACACGGCCGAATCGGCACATTATTTGACAGATCACAAAACATATATTCTATAGGAAGGAAAAAAAAATATATATTTTGTACGAGAATAATGTTATTTCAATTTTGTTTTATTATTAGAATCGTAACTATATCTCTATTCTCCGTCTTATATATTAAATATAAATAATTCAATAGTACCAAATTTTAAGATTATATTATTTAGTAACAAAAACCTAGCGAAATTTATACAATTTTCTAAAAATGCTTTTCACATCAATCACGTTATAACAAATCCCATTACAAAGTTTCATTGTCATCAAACTTATAATTAGAGATTATTTATTACTTTGAGAATAGATGTTGTGATAATCACTATCCGAGTTCAGATATTAATGCATAAATATATGTATATAGGTCCTATAATTTTGTTTCTGCGCTAAATTTTCGTTTAAAATGTCCGTTAGTTTAGAACATTGTTTTCTATAAAAAAAAAAAAAACAGAACAAACATAATTATTGTTGAAAATAGAATAATTGGGCCACGATATTCATTTTAAGGTTTCAAGTCCGAGACCTCCAAAATTTTAATCACTAAAAATATTTACGGTGTCAAGGTAAGAGTTTATTATTTTTATTAGAAGTTTTTAATTTTCGTGCAAAAGTGTTACACTATAATAATTTCATTATATATGCGGTCAATTCGAATTCAGAACAAAACAACTATAAAATTGAATTGTCCAATATAATAACAGCGACGAAAATAAAGAAATACGAAGCCGAAAGGATTTTTTATTTTAATAGAGTACCGATATATTCCGCAGTAACTAAAAATAATATTTGGAATACGAGTACGTATATATTTAATAATAACGCCGGCTGAATATAACATCACGGGAAACAATTATTTTTATAATGAAAAATTATGTTCAAATTCATTTGTGTATATATATATATACTATACTGTGCAATATAATTATAATTATTTTATATACAGAAAACAAAATAACGCATTTGAAAAAGTATATTACATATTTTTTCTTCTTCTAATATTATGCGTGTACCCAATATAGATTAAAAAAATAATAATAATTCGAAATAAATTATTCTTCGAATTTTATAAATTTTTAAAATTCGCGTTTGACGAAATACGAATAATAGTATATATATATACATATATACATATATATTTTATTATTATTAATAAGTATATGGCACGATAAAGGTAGCTGCGAAAATATTCAAGTTATGTATTATTCTATAAAAATAATACCGACAACTGACTGAAAATGTATTTTAATAATTCGTACATACACAACTACTTTACGCAGTCTTAAAGATGTTTACATCATACAATAAATTTCAATATTAACACTGTATATATTTATGTAGATAGTAAACGAAATTATAATATGAAATTCCTTTATTATTATTATTATTATTATTTTTTTTTTTTTTTTTTATCTCCGCATCAAAATGACATTACGATTTTCATTCCGCGCGATGATTTCGAAAATCGAATAATACCCGATTATTTATAGTATATCCGACTTTTCTGGTATAAATGCTCCGGCGAAATTTAAATCTAATAATGTAAATTTGTATAACGAATATCGTTTTAAATCTTCGGTGAATTTAATTATTACCACCACCAGACGTAGTTTGAACTTTAAACTCGAATATTAATAACAGTGCATCGGGACAACGTTCGTTAAATCGTCCGCGCGTTACATCAAATAAAACGATACATTAAATAAGTAAACAAATGAGGATAGGCATTCGCGAATTAATTATTATTTTACAATTTAACTCGTTGTTTCGTAATTTTTACAAAACGCTCGTGTGATTCCGAGAAGACATATCGTTAACAAATATGTACCGTGCGTACGGCATCTGCGCGTTAAATCCAACGAACATTATTATTTGAACGAATAAAAAATACTGAAAAAAAAGTCGGGCAATTTAAAGCGTCGTGGAAAATATCAATCGTTAAAATAATTCCCATACGCAATCCGATATTTGCCTTTGTCTGTTCACCGGACAGATTCTTCTCAAATATCGAACACAGAATATTATCGAAAAAAAATATTTGACTTTATTCGAACCGAAAGCGTCTGTATAACGTGTCTCGCATTACAACATATAATTACACGCAGTAAACTTTTAATAATAATAACAATACCGTAATAGAAAAGACAATGCGTCTAGTCAATTTCGACACGTGTTAAAATTATTACTCCGGTGGGAGAGGGTGGAAATGTATTAGAAAGATACGCGCGTCAAAAATAAAAATAAAATCAACGTTGTAACGAGTTTACTTACCGCGGTGGATTATCGTACAATAGATCCGAGACGACACAATTTAATATATCGCGGAAGAAATTATTTTATATTATGTGTGAGCGAAACTTCTTACGAAAATTGATACGTCTAGGAATTTGTCTCGTTCCGCGTGCAATTTAACGTCGTCCCAAAATAGTAATTTAAATATTCAGTTATATTATAATAATGTCTATCGCATAAAAGTAAATCGCTATGCGAGACGGAATAAAAATGTTCTTTTAAACGAAAAGAAGAAAAAATGTTAATAAAAATATTTCTGCGCGCACGCTTTATGTATAATATGGTCTATAGCTTGACGACTCAATAATAAATAATTTAAAAAAAATTTTTTTTTTTTTTTTGACGGATATGTGAATAAATAAAACGCGTGCATTGGAGGTCGATTTAATACTATTATACGAACGAAAAAACAAAATTTAATTTGTATAACACTCTGGCACGCGATGTGTATCTAACATTTTTTTTGTCCTTTCCACCGCGATTAATTGGTAACGATAAAATATTTACAACGGTTTCGTTGATCAAATGTAGAAACCGATGTAAGAATAATTCTTTTACTCGCACACGCTTACTTGCCTTTGATTTTTTTTTTTTTTTGTTTTAACAACAACATTGAAAAGATATTTAATTCAAAAAATGCCGGAGCAAATGCTACGACAATAGTAATTATTAAGTAATATGGCACGATTTCGACAACGACTATGAAAATAAAAAAATTGTCAAAAAAAAACGTTTGATATCCTTATTGTCAAAACAAGACGTAATATTTATTTATTTTTTTTTTTTACATGTTTATAAACACTTCGTCAACGTTCAAAAAAATGTTGTCTACTATAAACTGTAAACTTTAATTTTTGTCCGCTGTTTATTAAAATAAAAAAAAACAATTTTCAAACACGAACGGACGTAGTATTTTTCGTAGGGCAATACTCTTTCTTTTTCTTTTTTTTTTTTTGATGCATTGTCTTCCTAATGTCCTTAATTACTTAATTACTGACAACATTCTCGAAATTGTTCCTGAGGTCAAGAATGCTAGGGTTATTTCTAACTTTAGCCTGGCATATAAAGCTGGGCGCATAAAAGTGTCATTACAGCTAATGATTGGACTTATCATAAGCAACAACTCTTCAAACTGTTCAGGCGTTAGCCTAATCACAGATTTAAACTCAAGTGGGTCATTGTCTCTAAGTTCTCTTATAATTGTTCCTGATGCTCCACATTTCTTTTTATCCGTCCAATCTCTTATCGAAACTTTTCTTTTTCTCTCCTTTGATTCCTCGTCACATATTTCCAACAGCTCGTCTCACACGATATTGTAGTAATATAGAACACATTGCTTCTTTTAATGCATCGCTGTATGTTGTTTCTGCCATTATATTAAAATATTATAAGACAATGTTTATAATTTATAAAAGACGTGATAACGTGTACTTTTACAACTCAGTACTCGAATTGACAAAACACTACAACCATTGGTTAGCACCTATACTAGTAGCTGACAGTGCTAGCGTCGTGTAAACCTTCCAGTCAGCATGCCAGCTAGCATTCCAGCAACTGGTAACGTGTAAATCAGCTTTAACGTTCGTGTTGAGTACTCGAAATTTTTCTTTTTCTTTGAAAATAGTACGGGCTTAACACAATATGTTTGTGATTTCTGTTTGCTTGTGCGATTTGATTATTCACTTGTATTTTATGGTTTGACATAATGCATATATTAATATGTGGTCATTTTAGTATTAAATATAATATACCTAATGGCAGAGTCGTCAATCAACGTGCAACTAGATAATAGCTGACACAGTAATAGAAAATTATACGCGGTAGTCGGGTGGTTGCGCGGTTAATTCAATATATTTGTTATCGAAGTTGTGTAACGCGTTGTGTATTCTCAGTGATAGCGACTATCAAATTACAGAATATAACGATTTACAAGTTAACAAACTGTCCAAACGGTAATTAACGTAGTATTGAATTTTCTGTACGATGAGCGCACGCCGCGCAGAAAACGTGTATTTCATTCGAATCTAACATGAAATGAAATTACTTTTATAAAAAACCGACTTCGTAACGTCTCATCGTATCGCGTATAGTGAAATGTGTAAAAGTGAATTTGACGTATCAAATTGCGGTCGCAACAATATCAAACGCATTATTTTTTACTATTTAACTTCAATGTCTTTATATTATAAAATTACAAACTTTGTTTAAGTTAAACGTGCGGGGAACATAATATATTATTAATAAAGTTTTGTATTTAACATTTAAATTCCATACCCGGTATTTTTACTTTTAAAAATTTATATTTATACTTTATCGGTAATCGTAGTACATTAGAATAATTTTTATATTTATTCCAAAAAGTATTTCGTCATAAAGACACGCACGTTTTACAAGTCGACATTGTAACGGAATTATAATTTCAAATAATAATAGTTGAATATAAGAGTAATCGGATATAAAAAAAAAAAAAAAAAAACAATTTATATAACGCATGGAGATGATCTGCATAAGCGAAATGGACAGAATACACATTGAGGGGAGGGTTTTCATTACGATAGGGCCGCAGGAGTTAAGATTAAAAAATATATTTTAATTTCATATATCTGGTCACAATAATTTGTATAATATGTCGTCGTTTTTATGGATTTCTGTATTATAACAATTCGCACTAACGTTATTGTTCGCGTATGTAACAAATATTCATTCACGTATAATTCATTCCGATTTTCGTCTCGACTCATTATACGTCCGATTTCTGTCGGACTCCTTGATCAACAACAACGGTCATCGTGTGAAGTATTTACCGACGGCTTTGTGGAAATCGATATATCCAAACAACACAAATGTTCAGAATCGACAAAAGTGAGTACATCGATCGTCGGGTAACCAAACGCGTTTGTCGAGTCCCGTTTCTTCTGGTTCGTCAAACTTGATTTTAAACGGGCGTTTGACCCCATCGATCCCTTTAACCCCAGTAAAAAATAAAAAAAAAAAAAAAAAAAAAATTGAAAACAACTGATCGTCTATCGTAATTGGGTAATTATAAATATTTTACGCAACCATTTTAGACGCACAGAAATGTCCGAGTTTCATAAAGGCGATATTCGAATTGAACGATGGCTTGTTTCCAAACTCAACGCCGCTAGGATTCAACATGACCGTCAATACGAACGTCAGCAAATTATTCGGCAGAGCCTGCGCGACGACCGACGGCGGTCTGGTGTTCACGAACCAACTCAGTATGGACGCGTTAAATAGACACGGTTACAAATACGGTTTCTCGTACAACAACGCAACGGACGGGTGAGGAGATTTTTCTTCGTACACATACCTATTATAATAGTCATTGTCCGTTCCAAAAATGTTGGACCGAACACAATACGCGCACGCCTTTGAGCCAACCGTTCAGGTTTCACCTGAACAGTTCAAATGTACCTGTCCAGTACGTATTCGTACCTTTCAACCGGACGTCAAGTGTCCAGGTTTTATGACTTACGGGGTCCTAACGATTGTCATGCGATTATACTGATGAGAGGGTATGACGACTCCGTGTTATACGACACCGGTGTATATTATTTTGGAACGGATAATACAATATGGGGCGCTACGTATACACCACATACGTAATATCGATTGTAGTAGACAGTATGAGAAATACGTTTTACTCGTACGGACGATATCGCGGTAATGATTATTCTAAACGAACCGTTTTCGATCGAAAATCAAAATCGATTCAAAAATCATATTTCGCGGTTTGATCGGCCGCGGCGAGCATTTCCTCCGTCCGCTTGCCGAAACACTGTCTAAGCGTATAACGCAATTCGCTCACACCTGAATAGTGCACGTTCGTCGGGCGTTCACGGCTACGCGACGGTGCGAGCGTTACTGGAAGCGGACGCGCGCGGAGAACTGACCGCCAGTGTGAGCTGCGTCGCTACGAAGAACTCGATGTTTAGCGTTTGGGGTCAACGGGAATGGAACGGTGAAAAATCGATGGTTTCGCTGTTGGAATGGTCGGACGAGCGGTACAACGCGAGCGCCGAGTTGTCGTTCGACCCGGTGAAAACACCGGAGATCGTGTTCTCCACTAGCCACATGTTCCGGGTCAACGGTCGTTGGTCCGTCGGCAATTACTTAATGGTCAGAACGGAACGGTCATTGTCCTGCGGGTCCGTTTGTCGGCCGTCAAACGCGAAACCGATCTCGTTCGGCGGCGCGTTCAGGTACGACGGCGACGGTCAGACGGTCACGGCGCTCGTAGACGGGAACGCGAACGTCACGTTACAGTATCAGCGTCGCGTTAACGGCGCGTTAACGGTCGGCGCCCAAGTGTGTGCCGACGTGACGCGAAAGACGGTGAACACGACGTGGCGGCATCGGGTAAAGTTTGACGGCGGCAGGCTGGAAATGAGAGGTGAGGCGGCGGCCCGGGTGCGTTCGAATAGTGCGCGGAACGAGTTATTTAACGAGTTTTTTCACGGCGATATTATAGAGAGAGAGAGAGCGCGTTGTAGGTAGGTATTGAAATACGGCGGCGGCGGCGGCGGCGCCATTTCGCTTTCAACACCGGGCTGACAAATAATTTCTCTATCAGATCTCATAATTTTATAAATCGAATTGGAAACCGTAAATTCCCTAATGTCCTTTGTGTATAATCAATATGACTTCAATTTCGCAAGAGTATATAATAACACGATGTCCGTTCTCAATTGCTCAATTTCACTCAGTGCGTGTTTCTTAAAAACGTTTGCCATGAAAAGGCCATTAGTCACGGCTTTTAGCACATTGACGAAAAACTTCGATTTTATAGTAAAAATGTATCGCCGATAAATGTCTACAGGCAAAACAATACGCTTCGTCAACGGATTCAACAATTACAACATATCGTCTAATAAATAATAATTTTCATCGTTTAACGACTGTTCTTCAATACGCCAGACGTTTGATTGATAACACATTGGACGCAATTGACGAATGACAGTATTACTATAATGTATTTTATAGTTGTTCCGGAAGGAAATATTTTTAAAGCGAGGCAAATTAGGGCGCGGAACAAATAGAGTTGCCAATGCGTACACCCTGCAGCGATACGTCAAACGACGCCCCGTAAGGACTATTACCTGGGTGGTGTGTATTGCATAACGATTGTGGCTTTAGTGAGGACACGAAACACAGATCATTGCTTGTGGGGTTGGATGTGAAGTGAAATGAAACGTCCCTCCCGGGCGTTTTGCGCGTTAATAAGGATTACGGAATTTGGTTAGAGGCAGTGTAGGAGACCCGTTAAATATTGTGTGGATCGGATTTTGAGCTGCGGTATGTGATAAATGAATAGTGTAATGGAGACGAAAATGTTGGGTCCGAGTGATTGGAATAACGTTGAAAATAAAAATATCGAGTGAACAATATAATCGCAATAGTCGATAGAAAACGAGAGAACAAATTGAGATGGTTAACGGGCGTGTTTTAATGGGAGAAAAGCAATAGGCGGTATGGTAATGACGGAGGAAATGGATACTGAATGCGACCAAGATATAAAAATAGTTGATATGATGTGTGGATCAGAGAGATATGAGGAAGGCTTGTGTGTGTGTGTGTGTGTGTATACGAGATGATTCGGGAGATGGCGTGCGAAATGGACAACGAGCACGTGGATGGTGGTTTGTACATTTGCACATTTCACACGTCGAAAATCCTCCCTGAAGCGATTGTTGACAATGCGTGTGGCGATTTTGCGCGTTCGCATATCGTTCGGTTTTCGGATTGTGAAAACGAATATACATATTATTATTATTATTATTATTATTATTATTATTAAAATGTACCGCGTGTGTGCACACAGGTTTGTTGAACACGAATGGAACGGTCATGGGACACTTGCGTAAAGTGTTCTCGTCAAGTAACCACTGGTCGTTTGTCGTGGGCATCACTACGAGTCTGGACCACAAGAAGAACACAGTTGGATTGGGAATAGACGCAGAAATAAATATCGGCACACAATGCGACTAGAATTCGTACTAGTTGTGCGCACATTTTGTCATTCACGCGTCTACACAATTTTACGTACGTCGTCCCCATTTGATTTCTAAACGATTACGAGATTAATTATTTAAAAACGAAGAAAACAATTTTTTTTTTTTTATCCGTTCGAGAACCGAAAATAACAAGTTGAATGTATCGAAAATCGTGCGGTAATAATATAATATATCGTACTGATCTCGGAGAAAAAAAATTACGGACGTTAGTATTTCCTCTATTCAGTGGCGTCTACTATCCTAGGGCAAAGTGCGAAGCAGTGTCCCGAGGCCGCAGAGACCCTTGACCAATTCTAAAATTAATTGAATAATTCTGATGCAATGGGTTCTTTCAACAATTTTCAAACGAATTTTTCTCTAATTGTATAGTTTGGCCTGAGTGAAAAAATAATATTTTTAATTTTGATTAAATTTTATTGGATCTATGGTTTTTTAGAAAAATACAAAGTTCAAAACGATCTGTTTTGGTGCGAAATCAATTGTGTCTTATCATTAGTCAGGTATAACGTGGTTACTTTACTGGTAAGGGAAATACGACATTGTTATTATTTATTATTAAAATAGTATAGTGATAAGAATATATTGTTTCGTTTCAAAGCAGTTACTGTCGTCCACTCTTGTACGAATTAAAATTATTATTACCCAATTTACGCGCATAGTATTTTAAACTTGAACGTTATAACGTATTAACGATAATAATAAACAAAGTTCATGACGTTATCAATCTAAGATTCGTGATAAGACGTGATCCCGAGTCATAAATAATTGTATCTTACCACAGCGGTAACCTATAGAACCTGGTATATGGTGAAACATATTTGCGTCCGCGCCGAAACCGATCGTTTTGAATAGTTTTTAATTTATTGATTTTTAAAATCAATCTGTGACGGATTAAAAAATTTTTACGGAGTAAAAATCGAAAATCATATTCGTGTTTTATGCAATAAGATCCGTGTATTTAATCAACAAGTTACTTTTGAAAGACTTTTGAATGTACTTTTATGCATTTCGTCGATTGATAGAATTATGAATATAATTATAGTTTTTTCGCGACAATTTCCCATAATAATTCCGCCTCGGTCAAAATTTGAGATCGCGTGTATTTTTCGATTATAAGTATAACGTTTTTTCTCCTCCTCCCATCTCATTTCAGGCACGCCATTGAGAGCGATCTTCCGAATCTATCGAGACGACGCAACAAACACGGAATCGTAAGTGACGTGGAAGAACGAGGGAGAATCGTCAACTAGATCAGCCGTGTTAAGATCGTTTTTCCAAAGTGATCGACAGTTTAGAATCATATAAAATATAAATGTACGATATGTAAGTTATATAGTAGATTCTCAGCAATCAAATTCCCAATACAATTTCCCGAATTCACATTGCTAATAAGATTGTGTGATATTATTTCCTTAACTTTTTAGGTAAAGCCTAAATATATTGATTTAAAAAAAAATGTTTTTATCAATACTGTATTCATCTTGTAAAAATAAACATATACCATGTTCATACTGCAACAGTCACACTTAAGGCATCCTTGTGGATCAATTTTTTTTTTTTTTTTGTAATCATTAATCGCAATATCCGGAATTCTAGTACCGTCCTATGTGTATGACGACGCGTGGTGCTTGAATTGAAAAAAAATTATTAAAAGGACGTAAGAGTACATTTTCGAAAGACGAAAATGTCTTATATAAACTCGTATGACTCGCCAACGGACACACTAATTTTCACAACCGTAAATTATTATTTTTACATTTATTTAAATATGCTCAATATTCATTGAAGACATATGATCACAGACCGATTAGTTTTGGTAATTTTGTTTTAGACGTTACCACACTTCATATTGATGTTCAGTAATTTAAAAAGAAAAATTATAAAATTCTTTTTTCATTATTAAATATTTTAATGTGTTTTGGATATATGTTATACGTTTATTATTTATCGTCAAATCGATATGATTTTCACTTTAATAACTTTTTTTTTTTTTAATTTGTACGTTAAAACTATTAACGTAAAGGCGTAAAATATAAATAAAAGTCCAGAGTTTCATTAAGAAGAAAGAAAAATTTAATAATAGAAACAGAAAAAATACACAGCAGTGTCCCCCTCCCCTCCCCCCCCCCGCGTTTCTCGTCGCCAGTTAAAAGTGGTTCCGACTAGAACCGGAGAAATGAATCCATTTTAAAACACGCGTATGGCTCGACGCGAAGTTATTCGCGCTAAACTCCAGCGTTAAAAGCACACATTTTATTCACTATCGGACACGGATGGATTATACGTTTTTGTTAATTGTGTTCGGTGTAGAGTACGTATATTATAATTATAGCGGTGTAAAGTTTATATATTATGCGAGACGTATGCCAGAAAATCGTGTTCGCCGAGTCCACCACAATGCGTAAATCAATCGCATTGATTGTGCTTGTAATTAACCCGGCAATCACTATAAACACGTAATCACGGTTTAAGGTTATGTTTTTTGAATATCGATCGGCAGCCACGAGAGCACATCACGCGTCTAAATGTGATCGTCTATGATAGCGGTAACGATTAGAAACGGACCAGCCGAAATCATAATACGATATTATTAAACTATTAATACCGCAGACATCATTAATATCAGTTGAGCGTTATATTATAACAATATAATGTGTACACGTAAAACGCACGTTATACAGTTATTGGATTTCGAATGATTTAAATCGAACCACAACCGACACTCGAGTGAAATTACCTACTCCCACATGTAACGCGTTTTCCTAATGTGAATATTATGAAATTAACAAAATTGCGCTGGAATTTTTTTGGCCCCGGTTTTTTTTTTTTTTTTGTATAATTCGTACACGCATTTTCGCGTGTATATTAAAAAGGCTACAAGTATCAAAGTTTTTTTTATTTTAAAAAATAATAGAAATAAAAGAAAAATTCGAGTTGAAATATTTATGTGGGGGGCAATGAGCGAAGAGACAAAAACGAGCCTCGGTTGTCGTGAACGTGTCGCTAAAGCGAATTATTACTCAGAGGTTTTTAGTGTTTTATTATTGTAGTATATGATTTTTTTTTTTTTTTTTAAATACAGTGCTTAAAATCGTTGTGTACTCCGTGATTCCCCGGCAAAGGTATTTGCAATGTAATTTACAAAACTTTTGTCTGTCAGTTATGTCTCATCATAATCTACAAGGGTGGGCTGGACACAAGTAATGTCTCTTATTTAATATATATATATATATAAAATTTAATCTGTGGTTCAATGTACAAATATTGATTGTTTGTTTATTCAATCGATTGATTGATCGATCAATGATTGACAATAAATTAATTTTAATTATACGGGATTCGTGTACTATTCTTAATTGAGAAAACTGTATGAAAAGTACGACCTCTTCCCTCGCCCCCCGCTCACAAATAAAGCCCTTGATATAAACGCGTGTGCAATAAAATCCATAACTATTCATATAATATACTCGTCATAAAAATATCGAATATTGGCATATGTAATAATAATAATAATAATAATAATAATAATAATAATAATAATAATAATAATAATAATAATAATAATAATAATAATAATAATAATAATAATAATAATAATAATAATAATAATAATTGTAATAATAATAATGTCGTTTTCGCGCGCGTCAGCCACCGGAAAAAAGCTATTTATCGCGTTTGCAGCAAATCCGTCGTTGGGTTAATAGTTTTAATTATTATTATTTTTTTTCGGAACGAACTCGATTATTGCGCTCGTTGTTTTTAATATTAGCGCGTCACTAGCGGGAGTAACGCGATCTGCTGCAGGAAGTGTATTTTGAGGAAGGGGATCCCTGCGGCGGCAATTTTACGTACAGGACTCAACGGGGACTCACCGGGATCATTGCCTGCGGTTTATTGCCAATCGCAGGACTTGACTATAACGGTGTTATGCACACGCGTCCACTGCGGCGAACGCTTACACGTAGTGTTTTCGTTCCGCTCGGACATCTGTGAAACGTATCCATCCAATGGTCCAGCTCTGGATAATCTGTGATGGTTAAACCGCGTGGGAATAACGATTCCGAACGAATTGAGTTTAAAAACGACCGTAAACAAGTGCCGTTAAGGTCAGTGTCTGAAATAATTGCACGTATTATTATTTGATCACCGTCGTAACGCACGCCACTGTATTTTTAGATTGTGTGGAGCTTTTTTTTTTTTTTTTTTCTTGTAAATTGATTGTAGATTAGTGAGAGGAAAAAATTTACCTCTTAACACAGCATCTTAACACAGCGTTAGACAATAACGTCTCGTAACCACATGTCGACCATATACGACAAACTGGGTGCGCAACGCTGCAATATTTATTATTGTTTCTATTCGTCTCGAGACGAGGCTACACGCGTCGGTTTTTTTTAAACGCGTTCTGAACAGGAGGTTTTTATGGAAATTTGTGAAAAATAAAAATCTAACTGTTTAAAAATATTTCAAAAGTCACTGAGAAACAATAACGGTCTCTTCTTATTATTAATAATATTTATATATAAACCCCCCCCTCCCGTTTTGCGAGGGACGAGGTTTCTCGGATCGTAATCATAGTACAGGATTTCCAAATTTTTAAAATGCGTATTATTGAGGAGAATTTTTTTGTTTTTCTCAAACTATGTAATTAATATTTTATAGACGTTGCTCGCGCGGGAAACTCTGTTCATACGGGAATCTAACATTTCTTTCTACTTTCTTTCTCCCCGTCCTCATACGAGAGACGTTTTTATTTGTATTTATGAAATTGCGGTACTGCGTATGGTGGGAGAATTGTTTATTTTCTTTTTGTACAACTATACCATGACACAATGTCGTCTCCGTACAAAGAAAGTTCTCTAGCTTATTGCCAACTGCAAAAACCAAACCATATAATATTAACAGTATAAAATTATGAAATATATAACAGATCGTATATTATATTATTATTATTATATATATATACGTGTAACGCGAGTGTTTTATAGAACACAAATACGTATAACGATGCCGTCCAGTAATCCCATCAAACACGAGTATATTGTACTTTTTATGATAATAATAAAAAATATGAGCGTATTTACTTTCTTTAATCGCGTCGACTGAGTAATTGAAAATAATATTACAAAAATTTTCTCTGAAGTCGTTCTAAAAAAAAAAAAAAAAAAAAAAAAAAAACCGCACGACTGAAATAATATACCTGGACAATATTAATAAGGTTTGTAATCACATCAATTTTTCAATGCGTTGTATAAATATATATATTTTATTTCAATAATATCGAGAGTTTAAAACAAACGCGGCAACTCCTTTTTTACGCACAGAATATGCGTTCATACAAAAAACAAAAAAAACTATTTCAATTTATTTTATTATTTGCGTAATTTTGCGGACCGAGACGGGCGCGGATATAAAAAATTATAATTTTTTTAAAAAAAAAAAAAAAAAGAATAACGAACCGGGCGAGTGTTATGGAAATCAAATAAATAGCAGCAAACAAATAATCGTTGCGTTCGACGAAACGATTTTTATAGGAGCTTCCGCGGTTGTGTAATAATATTTATTATTAATATTACCGATAATGAATTCCGATCGGATCGCGTTTTACAGTTTAATTTTTTCGTAATATTTTTTGTGCCGCGTTTTTTGTTTAAGAACTGTTGGAAAAATAATCGAATAAACTCAACGTCTCTAATGTGAGCACTTCGACGACATTTGCTACCCAAAAACGCGTGTACGAGCGTGTAAGCGCACTTGTAATAATATTGTCGAAAAGTCGTATACAGAGGAATAATACACAATATATAGACATCGTTGTTGTAAAACCAATAGTTTCCTTCCGTTCCGTTCAGAATCTAAAAAAAAAAATTTTTTTTCCGTTAACGAATCACTCGTCGACGTCTCGTGGCACATTGAAATAATATTACAATTTAATATATTATAAATTTAAAAAGTAATATAATAATTCCCTTTCGGTTTTTAAACCCGTACGCCATATTATATATAATATAAAAAGCGTGTATGTTAATCGACGACTTTTACATTTTTTTTTTAGAACGTTTTAGGCGATTCTCTCGTAGCTCAAAATGTAATTTAATATCGTACTACGAATCCAAAAAAAACGAATTTTTATTCGGCATTTTTTAGTTTTTTTTTTTTTGTTCCTTATTTTTTAAGGGCATTTTTTGACATTTTATTTGACATTTTCAAAAATACTTTTCAATAATCGACAGAGAAATTACGCGTTCGTTACGTTTTTATTATAATTATTATTATTATTTTTTTTCGCCTATAATTTAACATTTCAATCGTTAATCGTTTTATACGCGTTTACATTAATTGTAATTAATAAAATTATAATTGAAAAAAAATTTAATAATTTAAACAACAAATAAAGGTTTTTCTTTTATGTTTTCCCAATATAAATCAAATTCTTAAAGGGCATTCTCGTGCTTTTTCAGATCATAAATGCATTATTTATGACATAAACCGAGCTCTAATATATATATACATGTATGCATGTACGTATGTAGTGACATTTTAACGAAACACTGTCGTATAAAACGTATAAAAAAAAAAAAAAAACGACAAAGAATTGCCCGTCTGTCCGACGCGCGTAATCGTAATGAGAATAGTGGACCGCTCTTACTATTCGAATACATTATCGTCGGCAGTTGCCAATTCGCTATTTTATAACGTTATCAAAATTCATTCAAACAATAAAACTACAATAATAATAATAATAATAATAATAATAACCACCTAACCGATCTGTAGAGAGAGAGAGAGAGTAAAAAACTACTGTCCTCTGCGTGTCCTTCCCAGTCACAAAACAATGAACGCGCACGTCGCGATCCCCCTTTAAGCGTCGTTCCCACACGGTACAGCCGCAGCCTCGCGCAGTGTTTGTCACCTCTGTCGCGGCGCGTACTACACACGTTAAAAATAACGCGGTGAGAGGATCGACCACCAATCGACAGATTAAACGAATCCGTTCCGTAACCTATTTTCATTAGAACACGTGTTGGAGGACGACCTCCGCGTCATTGTCGCGGAATCGACGCGTGAAATTTATATGAATTATACGAATTCTCGCAATCAACGACGAAACGGTTTATTTACGCGCGTGTAGAGACTGCCGATGGAATGTCGAGAAGGAAAAAAAGAGAACCGGGGAAGACGTAAAATCGTTGTTTTTATTATTCATTATTACGTTACAACGGTTTCGACTAAAAGTCATCGTCGTCGCGGGCGTACAAAACGAGCGAAAAAGAAAACACGACGACGAAAGTGAAAAATAAACGTATTGTTATGTATACAGTTGATTTATTACAGTAAGAACGCGTATAGGAGTCGAACGAGAACAAAATAAATACGCGTGCGTATTATAAATAAATAAAAGCGAAATTGTGACACAACAGACGCCGAATATCGTTATACCGCAATCGATTTCAAGAAAATTTCGTTATAAACTGTCGTACGTTTTATTAATAACAATAAAACGCACGTAAATATAATAACGTATTATTATTATTATTATTATTTTATATATTAAATACGTATTTGAGTATTTAATACGTGTTGTTATAACGAGTTCATATCCCTCTTATTGAAGAAAAAAAAAAAAAAATGTTGAACGTTGCCCGCATGCGTTCAAATGTCGATTAAAACTGATGAGATGATAATATGTTATATTATATTATGACGATTACGCCCAGTGGTTCTTTTTTTTTTTTTTTTTCATATTATTTCCGATGCACAGTAGAGACGGTGTTCGTTTCACCACGCTCCGCGACCGTTGTGAATGCTTCGAAATTATTATGTTCTTTACGTATTTTCATCGACGTTTTCTCTTACGCGTTCAAGTCCACGGAGAGAATACCGTCAGAAATATGTTCACTAAACGCGAAATCGCGTGAATCACGTGAGTGTTATTTGTCAGAATTCAGTAAAATATTATACAAAAAAACTTTTGGCCGCTAAATAGCCGTAGGGATAATATTACGCGCGGTGCCCGGCTTTATTAGTATAATTAATAATAATATTATTAATAATTAATTTATTAGTATTATTATTAATAATAATATTATTATTATCGATTTATTGCGTTGAAAATTCTTATGAAAAAGAAAAATATCGTACGCGATTTAATTTCGTACATTATTCTGGAATTTCACGTAAAATTATATCGAATACACGTCGAAAACCACCGCGATTTTTCTTCCAAATATTAACGTTATTAATAATATCGATTTTTTTTTTTTTATATATATATATTTTATAATATTATATTGATGACAATCCGCCGCAGTTTTTCGATTACTAAAACTGTACAAACTATTAAGGTTTCCATCATATCATAATCGCATCGATATTTACGGTTTTCTAAAACGCTCGTTAATATATGATTATGGAAATGAAAGCGTTTTTATACTATTGTTATTATTATTATTATTATTATTATTATTATTATTATTATTATTATTATTATTATTATTATTATTATTATTGTTATTATTATTATTGTTATTATTACTATTATTATTATTCAATATTTCGTTATTACGAATATTTAGCTATTACCGCGGTTATAATTTGTCGCTGCCGTATAATGTGACTCGTCGTACACTATTTATTAAAAAATTAATTAAATTTAACGCAGCGTTTTAAACTTTAAACGTAGATTTGTTGTTTAAATATTAACATTACATATACGTTTATGTATGCTACTATACACTGTAAAAATTTTAATCGCCTGCAGATAGTGAATAACATATTTTATTTTCTTGACGAGTTCACGGAAAAAAAAAAATCCGTAGAAATGGTTTCCGTTATTTATTTTATTATTATTTTTTTTTTTATATATATATACGATTAATGTACGACGACGTTTGTTTCGTAACATTTATCAGGTAATAATTATGTCTTTTCGTTTACAAACCGTACAATTTACATTTAAAACGCTATAGATTTGTTTTAATCACATCGGATTCAGATAAAATATAATAATCTATGCAGCATCGAACACATATGTGTTACTAGGCTTCGTAGAACATAATTTGATCAAATCGCGGTGCAATTCTTGAATTTTAACTCGAAACTGAAATAATGAATTTTCTAGAGATTCAAACGAACATCTATAGTAACAAATTAAAAAGGAGGGGGGGTGGTTAATACGAATAAATTACGACCGTCTTAATATATATATATATATCATAAACTATAAATCTAGTTGTAATAAATTCAATTGAACATCGTTTCACGTAGAGAAATTTATGTTTTTTTTAGTTTGAAAATAATGCAAATCATACACTTCTTTTTGGAATATTTCATAAGGTGAATATCGCATTAATGACAACTTCAAACACGGATGAGGTGATCGGATTAGAAGTGTAAGTGAATATAGTGTGCGGCAATTGAATATTGCCGATCAATGATTCTAAATAACACGAATCGATTTACTTTAGATGGTCCAAAGAAAATCAAATCGTCATGAACGCAGCCGCGTTCGTGACTCTGCTTATCATGTGCATAGGAATTCTGGGCAATAGTTTGACGATATTGGCGTTATTGAAAAGTCCACGAATTCGAAATGTAGCGTCTACGTTTATTATCAGGTAACGTGCCAGAGCGTATTGGATAAATGCAATATATTAATGTTAAAAAATTATAAAACGGTTAAATATATTTTTATTTTTGTTTATTTTACCGAACAACACGTGTGGGTATGTGTATAGGGAAAATATTGAAAAATAAAAATTCCAATATAATAAATATGATATAAAATTACAATGATACTGCAAAATATAAACATTCATTGATACGATAAGTACTGCGAATAACTTTTAATTATTATTGAGTATTAAATATTGTTGTTTTGCGTAATTGCTTATTGTTAAGCAACACAATAAACCGATCGTAATATTTATCATAACTATGCATTTATTTTGTAATTTTTTGCTCTTATAATAACGGTTACAGGTATTTATATATTTATACCAACGCTCATATAATAGACATTAATATTGTGTTAATATCTATTCCAATAAATCCATAAGAATTCGTTTTCAGCACATTATCATCGATTATTTATTATTATTATTATTATTATTATTATTATTATTATTATTATTATTATTATTATTGATGGATTCAAATGTGCAATAATAAAAATTTAATAATCGCTCGTAGGAATAATATGATTTATTAAACGCTTCATTTATTTTCTACAGCTTAGGAGCTGCAGATTTATTATTCTGCGTAGCAGTATTGCCGTTTAGTGCCTCGAGATTCTTGAACTTCAATTGGGCACAAAACCCAATATTGTGTTCGATGGTACCGTTTTTCCAGTACGGAAACGTCGGTGTGTCGCTGCTCTTTATTTCGATGATCACCATAAACAGGCAAGTGATTAAAATAGTACGCAAATCATAATCGTATTCACACTATAATTATTATCTCATTTCAATAACGCAATACCTAATAATAACATGTTATTTTTTTTCCCTGGTGCGAAAAAAATAGTAAAATACTTATATATAGTGACAGTATAAAGATTTCCTCAGTAAGGAATTTTTCGAAGATTTTAAAACGAGGTATTATAGCTATATGAATGATGCGCGTTATGTACACATTATATAAAGAAATAAATTATTTTTCAAAACTGTATCGTTACCACGTGTAATTGTACGTTTTACAAAACTTGAAATTTATTTTATATTTATAAACCAAATTATATTTTTCGTTAGATTGAAAATGTCAATAAATAAATTTGTCTTTTATTATTCCTATATAATTACAATCGTTGGTGAATCCTATACGTTATACGCATGTCTTTTTCATTTATTTTTTCTTTAACAAAAACACTAATTTAGAAAGTATGATTTTTTCAAATCAGTTTTTTTTTACTCCATTAAAGAAAAACAATTCAGTAAAAAAACAAAAATTTACAAATATAACAAAAAATTACAATAGAATATTAAAATACTTCAAATCTCAGCCATAAAAAAAAAAAAAATGAATTCTCAACAAATACTTTATACACTACCCTGCACATCTGAACTTTTATCAAACATTCAATTTTATGTGGTTTTGGATGATACCGTAGGTGTATTTCAATATTTCATTAATATATCTGTAGTATGATGCTTAGCTGCGCGTGTACCCGACACTTGCGTGTCACTTTACAAAACACATTGATTTATCAGTTTTGTGTTTGAGAATACAGAACCGTTATATGCTTATAGCATTCTTCAATTCACCACTCACCACTGTATTATCACAACTCTTCGGCTTCTTTATGGGTTGGATAGTTATATAAATTTCGATTTTTAGACCCAACCGCAATAATAGTTTTTAATAAACTTTTCCCCATTTATAAGTCAACACTTTTATTTATATTGCAATGTTGTTCGTTGTAAAGTAAATAAAAACTGACTTTGTATAATGATTTAAATTTTATAAATCGTATGATTTTAAAAATCAAGCCCCGCCGTGATATACGAAAATGAGTGTGCTGGATATCAAATGAAAAAGATAAAAATTAAATAGAAGCAGCAGAAACGAGAATGTTAGATTTAATGACGTAAGAAATGCTTTTATATAACAGGTAGTCGGCGTATTATATATTAAGTTGCAAAACAGAATTTAGAAAGAATGGGCTAGAGATTGTTTGGAAATGTTAGTTAAAGGAATGTTAACGATTAGTTAATTTAGAGGGTAAGTGAATTAGTTATATAAGGATGTCGTGGCAGATGTTAGAGAACATTAATGAGTATACAATGGTTTAAAGTGGAATTATTAAAAATGTCGTAGTTGATAGGTTAGGTTAGGCGGGTAAAATAAAGATAACTATGTGAAATGAAGAAAAAGAAGAAGACGCATAGATATGATCTTAAAAGACGTTTGTTTTTCAAAATGAACTTTTTTGAAATTGCAGATAATTTGGTCTTAAGAAACGAAAACATTAAACTTGCATGTGTATTTACAAACAGTTATTTATTTTTTAATTTTAAACACATAATTGAATCAAATTTCTTTTACAAAATCGTATACTAAAAAGAAAACATTGAAAAAAAAATGGTAGTGTTATCTTTCTTTGTATATATATATGCATGCACGTCAACAAAAGTTTGAGATTAAAAATCTGATTTTTATTTTTATACGGAGTAAGATTCAAATATTATTAATAAAAAATTTTCAGATGCCTTAGTATTTTATTTGATTTTAATAAATATGAGATTATGAACAATTAAATAAATCATAAAAGATTTCTCGTATTATACTTTTAGGTTAAACTTTAAAAAAAATATACGTCTACGTTCTGGCAAAGGACCAAGAACATTTGGAAAGTTTAATGTTTTTGAATTGTGATAGGAATTCTAAAATTGATTGTGAAAAGACGCAATAACCCATCTTGAAAAATTGCAAAGCATGAGAAAACGCGCGCAGTTAGGAGTACATAATATTATAATTATAATATATTTCGTGTAAAAATTTGGTGTTTAAATATGACTTCAGCAGACGCGTAGTTAGGGAAGGACTCGAGGGGCTGAAGCCTCTCGAAATTGCATGAATTTTGTACTATACTATACGAGAAAAGCTTTTTAAATACGTTTCCATTATAATAAATGTGACTTTTTCAGCTTATTGTTCTTCAATTATATGCTTATTATGTACCAAAAAAAAAATTTTAAATATGATGCCGCCGCTATCATAAAACAATCGAGCAACCCTGACGGATTGAATTCTGTAATTTTCGTGTTATGTTAAAAAAAACAGTTCTAATTTGGAATAATTATACACGAATAAACACACATACGATTTTCATTTTTCTTTCAAATTTCGAATTTTGAAGATTCATTTGGATCCAGAATTGTATTTTGGCTTATTTCATAATATATTAATAAAATAACAATGATATATGCATATGTGACCTCTTTATCATTTATGACCATTAATTTTCACCCAACTAATGTAATAATTATTAAAACGTTTTGTAGAAGACTTTAGTGTTTACTTTTTCACTTTGGAACTCTCCCGGAAAAGATTCCTGACTATCGGACCTGTATTTCAGAATGATTTATACCGCGAATTACTTTGACGAAAATTTTACTTAATAAATACATATTTCATAAATCATATAAAATATTTTTTCATTTCCAAAGTTTCTTCGTACTCCCCCGTTCCAAGAAAAAAAAACGTATCTACGCCAAAACTCAAACTAATTGTGAAATAAAGAAATATATTTTATTGTACAATAAAACAATAGGCAAAAACGATGGTAATGTTAAACTATATAATGTGTGTGGATAAATAAAAATTATTTTTTTATTATTGTGGCTTGCGTTACACAGTTTGAGAACCACTGGCCAATATATTGGTAAATATTTTTTTATAAAATAATTATTAAGACGAGTTTTACTCGGAAAATCTAAAAAATTTCAATAAATAATATATTATAAATAGCCAATTAATATTAATAGTGTATTATCACAGAAACGAAAATTAGGAAGGCAAAAACGATACACAACGTGTTAGAATTTAATTTTCAAATTTATTGTTGCATATACATAGTGTGCTTATTTATAAATATTGTAAAAAAAAAGAAACTAATAAATCGTGATTTTTCTTCAAAACGTAATTCTAAATTGCTTATAAGTAGTTAAGCAGATATTTATAATAGATCAAGTACATAAAATAAATTTAAATAATTTATGAATTTTGTAATCGATAACTGGATTTGAATTTTTTTTTTTTTTATCTTTACACTGTAATATAATCGATGCAGACAAATTTGACAAATACCTACCCACCTACACGTTAAAATATACGTTAAATATAGTTATTATAAAATATGAACGTTATTATCATAAATAAAAAGGAAGATAATACTTTTTAATTTATCCAATAACAAAACGTATCCATATATATATATATTTAATAGAATATTAAATTTCGTTTGCATTATAAGCCAAAAAACCAATTCCGCGCAATTTAATTTCAAATCGGTTACGTAAATATTTGATTTGAAATATTATTATTATTATTATTATTATTATTATTATTATTATTATTATTACATATTTGTGTTTATTTAACATCCAATTTGTAGTGTACGGTTAATTTTTTTTTTACATATTAATAAGTATAGGTACCTAAATAAATTCACAATATACAAACGTCAGTTTTGTGTTTTGATAATGCGATATCGTGAAAAATATAAATTCATACGACGATACATTATGTTGTGTTTCGAATCGGATTTTACGTATAAAACGTAATATTATTTTAATACATTTGTCTTTTGTACGCAATAATACGTGTAATTAAAAAAAAAAATAAATCGATGATACCTATTGGTTACCTTAAAAATTATTCTGTAATATGGTTATATATATATATGCTGACAGTTTATTTTTATACGCGTTCAATTTAAAAAAAAAAAAAAATCTATTTGTTTTAGATACATAATGATTGTCCACACAAGTTTGTACAGTAGAATATATCGTCCGATATGGATAGGTTCTATGATTGCGTTTTGTCTGGTCCTAGCTTTCGGCATGCAAGTGCCTACGCTTTTAGGTATATGGGGTATGTATATCTAAATCGACATCACACTATACATAATAATATCGTTAACTGGTTACAACAAATCGTAACGCGGTTTATATATATATATATATTTAATTTCAGGCGAATTCAAACACGATCCGAAATTGGGCACGTGTTCTATAACCGTCGATAAATGGGGTAGATCTTCTAAAACAGCCCTGTTCGTCACGGGATTCATCATACCGTGTATCGTAATCGTTTGCTGTTATACCGGCATATTTTGGGTGATTCGGAAGTAAGTATGAAAATAATTCAAACGTGAGTGTTTAACACTGATATATGAACAAAAACGTTTTGTGTCCAATACCTACTTATCGGGGGAAAATGATCATCTTGCTGAACCGTTAACACAAAGCTACGCGTTTTTCAACGCGAACTCACTAGGACCGATTAAAGGCGATTTCCGAAAATTTAAAGCGTACATCGCAGTATTGTGTTGAATAAACGTAACACTGCGAATAAAACGCGTATATGGGAATTCGTGTGACCTGTCAAACGATTTTTCCGGGTGAATTCGAAGGAACAACTATACTATTACTATCGGTGGTTCCTCAGCGACCATACGTCTCGTGAATATAACTTATCTCGGAAACGGAACGGTTTTCGAAAAGTAGATTTTAATTCAAATGCGTTAGAAAAAAGCCGTTACGCTATAGCAATAATTGAAACGCAAAATACCAATAACATAATTATTAACTTCGTAACAATATAATAATTGTTACCGTCTCGTAGACCGCGTGCCCAGATAAAAACATTCAAGAAACTTTTGGAAATGTGTCCGACAGTAAAATTTAACGATTTCCGATAAAAAAAAAAACCGTAATAGTAAGTAATGCAGAAATGCTTAAAAGTTACCTTATCTGCAGTAACGTATGGATAAACGGCTTTTGTCGTTGTAGACGAGGTTTTCGTCGTTTCGTTCATAGCCCGTAATTGCAATACGTAACGATTGTACGAAAACAATATAGTTTAGGTCTAAGATAAATGATAAACAAAAAAAAAAAAAGACCGCCGTTTTATTGATCAGGAATCGCACGATTTTCGTTGTGTGATTAGGAGATAGTGTTTTATTATTCTGTTCGCCATAATACAATATAAGACATGGAAACCGAAATGAAAATAAAATTTTACGTAACAGAGCGTAGTGGATAGTTTTGACCGAGCCAATCGTGTGTTTTTCAGAAGCTACCGTTAAACAACAATTATATGATTAAAAATCAAGTATAATATATATATATATGTGTGTGTCTTTTTTTAGATTCTGAGCGTAGCGAGAAAGCCATTGATTTTACAACGGTTTTCGTTTTTATTCTTTTTACGTGTGTGTACAGTTTTTGCGCAAGAAACAATACTCTCGGATGACTTTTTTTTTATTAAGCATTGAAAACTGTACACAACATAGGTCTGACATAACTTCAACCGTATCCAAAAAATACTTGACAATCCTAATTCGCAATTTTTTTTTTCTTTTTTATTACCACTTTGTTTGTATAAAGTGTATCGAAGCTGCGCTCAGAATCGTTTTATTTGAATGCAACGATTTATCACCGTCGCTTTCGAATTTATGATATTAACAAAACTCTAAAACTGTATCTAAGTAAATTCACTACTTAAGTATGGTAGTTAGTTGCCAAATCCACAACACACCGCGGTACGTTTATATATATATATATATATATATATACGTGTATCTTATTTATAAGTATTTATTTTAATATTCGGAATACAATAAAATTCGTATAATTAACCGCAGATCAGAGAACCGAATGCAAAAACATCAAGTGTCTACCAAAAGCGATTCGACGGTAAAAAATATGCAAGCCATGAAAAGGAAACGTAACGAATGGAGGATAACCAAAATGGTGTTGGCAATATTTTTGTCATTTGTAATTTGCTATTTGCCAATCACTATAATTAAGACCACCGATCCAAATGTCCATTATCCAGGTGTGTTTCGCGCGATTTATTATATTAATTAAAATACCCAATAATAATACGTGTGACGAATGTTCAACGTTAAGAAAGAAATTATCTAAAGTAAATCGAAGAAGAAAAAATACATATATATATATTTAAATTTTCAACGTATTATATGTAACAATGTATGTACAATCGACTTTTCCACGGTAATAAGACTTATTGGTTTAGTTCGTGAAAGTATTTATTCTTTTGTTCGAACAAATATAAACCATGATTCACTTTAGTTGTGCAGATACAAAGTATTCGCGTAAATCGTATGTATAGGTATATTTCTTGCCAAATACTTATATACATTTTTTTTTCTATAAAAAAAAATAAATATATATTATATTGATGTATTCGTATCTGAAATGAACGGATAATATCCTATCCCATACACCCACACAACAAACGTCACTATTAGCAATAAATATAAAACGACTCGAACACATATTATGTATATATAGACAAAACTACGTAAGTAGAAATAAATCCTATTGCTGTGTTTTCATATACATTTTCAGATAATCCAATTCGTTTTACTGACGACAATCATAGTCGGAAAAAAAAATCGAATAATATATTATTTTGTTGAATAATCCAACAATTATGACCAATACCGTAGATACTGTATACGTAATATAAATACGTATATGGTTTTTTTTTTGTTTTTTATCTCGTATAACAGACACGCGCATTTTCACATATAATTATATGTAAATCCGGAGATCCGAGCCTCGCCTGTAATACGACACGATATTAATTCAAAAGTCAGATTCGAAACGCGCTGGATGGAAATTCATTTTTTGGCGATTTTTTTTTTTTTATACGCAATATAGTAAAATATTGTAAAAACATTTCTTATTCATTTTGAGTATATATATATATATATAAGTGTATTATTATTATTATTATTATTATTATTATTATTATAGTGCGCGTTGAAACGATTTTCAGAATAAACAGAAAACAATTCGCGCACGTAACCGTTTCGTTTCCGCGTTAGGAATTAATTTTTCAAACAATGGACGATAATTTTCGCTGCGAATACATTATTATAATGCTGCAAACGCAACGGAATTAATATATTATTACTATCGACATCTTTTGTTTTTCATATGCTGCAAGTCCTTCACCTAATCGCGTACATCACGCTTTACGCGTCAGCGTGTTTCAATCCGATTATATATGTCATAATGAATAAACAGTACAGAAAAGCGTATAAAACAATTTTGAATTTCGGATGCTGCGAGACGGCGACTAAACGGGTGCCTGTGCTGAGAACACTGTCGAAACGTCTACATCATCCGCACGGTAACTATTACTGCTATGGCGCATATATTTACGTCGTTTTAAGTTCTGAAATTCGCTTTAAGTTTAAAATACATTGTACAAGTGTAATAATACTCGCGCATTATTATTAAAATCCGTTTGTTATTATTAATATTCTTCGTAAACAATTTTTAATAGTCATCGTAAGAACGATAATTGTGATGTCTTATGGATTTTTTTTTTTTTTACCGTAATAATATTGTACTACGTATGGGGGGGAAAAAAGTATTATTTTTATTAAATAACATACATGGAGTTAATATTAGTAAGAAAAAAAATGGGCGTCCAGAAATGAAACTTTAAAGTGGTGTGGTTAAATTAACGATTTCAATATTAAAATAATATTTATTTATTAAAAATAAAAAAATAGAGAGAGAAGGTTGGAGTAAAATAAAGAGTCCAATCTTGTGTTAGCGTTTGATAATGAAATTCAATTTGTAGCCCATTTATCTCAATTGTTCAATTCTATAACAGATACAATAGGCCTTCTTACGATAGCTAAAATATGAGACGTATGTTTTTGACGTAATTTTATCAATACATCAAGAAAAGACAGCGTCGTCAGTGGTACGAGTAAGTTCCGTATTTCGTTGTCGATTCTTTTGGATAATTGTTGAGTTGTAGTTGAAGTTGTGTTGTAAGACATTACACTTACCGTGGTCAACGTGGAAGACACTTAACAGGACAAGAACTGAGACTAGAAGGACTGCTATTAATATGAAGATATGGGGAATGAGAAAGAGAGAGGACGGGAAGTGTTACAAGGAACGAAATGCAGACCATTTGTTTACAAAATGTTCACTATTACCGGTGAAGTGCAGGAAAGAAGAATTTATGATAGCATACGGTATTACAGACAAGATGATACAAATCACTAATTGTTGTGGAAGGGAAGGGGGAATATAAAGTTGGAGACCGACACGAAAAAAAGAAAAAGAAGAAGAAGAAATTTTAGTAAATGCGAGGAACCCATTGAAGCCAATTTCGAATAGCACGCCATAAAATAATTGTGTTATTTGACCACACGCATATAACAGATACGCAATTTGAAAATTAGTCGACCAGGTGTCCACTAGAGCGCAGCACTCGTTTCAACCATTACACGGTGGTGTGTAACATAATACATATTAGAAAGAATTTCAAAGACGCCACTAAAGAAATTTCGTTTAAACAAAAAATATTTTATTAATTATTAAAAAAAATATATATATATAATTTTAAACGAATAATACAGTGTAATAATTACATGTAATTCGTTTTTAAACGTAACGACTGTACGCCCAAGCGTGTAATTACTAATAATATAATCAGACAAAAAAAAAAAAAAAAGGAAATTAGAAATTATTTTTATAAAATATGTCGTTTTTAGTATAAAATACGAGTATATCTTTAATTTTGCGGTTGAAATGACTTTTACAATTACGGATTATCCAATAATTTCATGCGCCATCATCCCATATAACATTCGTAATTACGCCACTGCTGTACGTATGTTTCAGGGCGAATTCAAGAAGACGGATGTAAGACAGTTGTGTCGCAAGTATCGATTGCTCTGGAACCGCTTGATAACCACAACAGAAATAATATGAATGACTTATAATTAGGAATTTTCAAGGAAAAACTATTTAACTATTTTGTATTATAACGGTTTTGTTCTCATTTACATAAGACGCGTTTTGACGGATGCTATTATAAACATCCTACGTAATAAAATACGATAATACTAGCATCTTTCTTTTAACGATAAAAAAAAAAAATAATAATAATAGCAATTTCTATACTTAAATCAATCCAATAAATGAATTTATTATAGTAATAATCCATTAATTCTACAGTATTGCGCACAATATTATTATAATTGTAAAATTAATTCGAATATCAATTCAACGCAATATGTTTCTATACACTATTTTAAACGTAAGTACTACTTTTCATACATTATTCAGTAGCGTATTTATAAATATCAATCTTTCTTCTTTTTTTTTCACCTGAGGGTGTAATTATAATGAAAATAATTTTATAAAAATCGATTCAAATGCTAATCTGTTTTAATAATTTTATAATATAATATAAGTAATAATATAGACACGTGCAGACTGTAATAATTATTTATAGTTTAATAAAAAAAAAACTTTTTTTTTAAACTCTGTGTTTTTGACTCTGTGAAAACCTACAGGTCCATCGCAGTATAATCATCTTATTAAAAAAAATATATAATATATATATATATATATATTATACGGTTTTCATTTTCTATATATGAATTATATTATGTATGATTTTTTAACGCAAATTACAATTGTCTAATAAAATATACATTGTACACGTAGCGTAGTCATAATAAATATAATATTTTATTTTTATATTATTATCTTGTAAAATATTGAAATACTGTGTTATAAAAATACACACACGACACGCTAGATTATAATTTATTCATATTGTATTATTATTATTTAAATAAATGTTTCTATTTCCGAAGATCAAAACGTGTGTCTTTAATATTGAAAACACCAACTGATTTTAAATAAAGGATAAAAGCAAATAATATTTGTAAAAAGTGTTTAATCTATAATTGGAATATACAAACATTTTTGACGTTCAAGCAATAGCAATAGGCTATGACATAGGCTATGTTTCCCGATCTTGAAGAATAAATTACGAATGCAAATTAATATTATATTTTTATATTTCATTTTTTTTCCTTTTAATACGTAAACGTATAAAATATTATTCCGTTTACACATACGGTATACACAGTGACGTATTTCAAATTTTCGCGGTCCAGAGCTAATATTTCTTGCTGCCTTTTCTCCTGAAATATAAATCTACTGAGGTACTAATTAACAAAATGTATAAAATTTAAAAATACATAGTAATTAACATGAGCAAACACCTATATTTGCTCAAAAAAAACCCCCCTTAAGTTTACTTAATCGTATAAAAACGTTCGTAATAGTTTTGATTTATGAAATTAAAAAAATAAAACATTTTTTAGCCTTACTTAAAAATGTTTACGACGAGATTTCTTACATGCGAATTCAATAATTAAATCTTGTTCATAATCAATTTGTCTACGAATTTCGTTTTAGACGATAAGAATAGAGAAAAAAAACTCTTCGAATGATCCTCTGTTAAACGCGCGATGTCAAGTAATTTTTAATCTTTTTTAATGTTAAAAAGGACGCTTCAGCAGAACAGTTTGATGCTGGATGACATAAATAAATTCTTGGAAATATGTTTATATTGGGAAATAGATCACTTACGAGTATATATTCTATTCTTTTAGCAATATACTGGTTTCCCATTATTGTACGTAGACTTTTTTTTTTTAGATCATTTTAGAAAATAAAAATAACAAATTTACTCGAAATTATGCCGTCTATAGGGCTGTATACGTGGTTAGCTCAAGAGTAAATACGTCCCTGAGCGTACAACGCAAGTGAACACAATTAAAAAAAATAAATAAATAAAAATAGTGTGATCGTGTATTTAATATATTATACGTAATATTCGCTGAAGATAATCGTATATCGAATGGAATAATATTGATTATTATAATATACATTGCAGTATTGATACGATAGATAATAATATAATAATAATTTTTATTGTCAATAATTCGTATTCTGGAGTCGAGATAACCGTTGAACAATATGTTACTGACGGTTTTAAATTTGACGAACGACACAACTGCAAACAAACGATCGAAAATAAAATATATGAATATCAAATTCCACGCATTTGTCGTGAGAGCGTATAACTCTTTGTGGGCGCTATGAATAACAAAAATAAATTACATCGGCTGCGTCTCGATTGTAGGCTGTTTTTTATTATTATAATAAAAATATTCAGAAGACCTAGTCGGGGAAATCGGATACTAAATACATTAGAGATCGTGTTTACATCACATAGTTAACGAGCCAACAATAATTGACTTTCGTCTATTACAGTCAAGCAACGAAATTATCGGTTAATGAAAAAAAATATAAGGTCGCCATAATAATAGCGATATAAGCAACGATACGCAGGTTTCAATAAGTTTTTCCTGATGCGCAATTAAAGACAGACTACTAATACAACGCGATTATAAACCAAAACTGCGGTCGAAAATAAGGTTTTTAAATTCTCATATTGCAATTATACGCCATATGATATTTCTCACTGATTAGATGATACATTTAAAGTCATAATAACGTCTATAAATGTATACGCGTAGTGTTGTTTTTGCTTTCTTTTTCAATATTTTATTGAGGTGTTGAGATTAATAATGGACACTTTTTGTTATAATAATATATAAGGCTTATTAAAAATGATAATTTTAAAACGTTCTCCCCGCGTAATGAACATAATATATAAGATTATAAGAAAATAAATTTTTGCAATGAATTTAAAATAATAAATTTTAAATACAGAAATTCGCGTTACAGAAAACCAAAAAAAAAAAACAAAAAAAAGAGAGCCGCTATATAGTCGTACATATTTATATATGACGAGAAACAATAATATGAATATTGACAAGACCAAAGCCAAAAATCCTGAACACAATATTACACATCGTATTTACAAAATATATAGGTGTTTTGTTTGCCAAACTACATTATTAGTGTGTTTGTTTAAATTTTTTTTTTTTTTTTTTGTTACATAGATGATAATATTATATTGTTCTGTTATTATTATAATAAAAAAAAATACTTTTTTTTACACAAATATTTTCGATACTATTATAACGAATCACGTTGAATTTTCGTATTTCTCGCTGATTATTATTATTATTATTATTACTGAATGTTTCAATAATTGTTTTTCAAAGCTACGAACAAAGTATTTATAATTATTATTATTATTATTATTATTATTATTATTATTATTATTATTATTATTATTATTATTATTATTATTATTATTATTATTATTATTATTATTATTATTATTATTATTATTATTATTATTATTATTATTATTATTATTACTGAATGTTTCAATAATTGTTTTTCAAAGCTACGAACAAAGTATTTATAATTTTTTTTTATAATACACACTTAATTAAACGTCCGACAACGGATTTTTTTTCAAAGCGGCAAGTTTTTCTCCTAGTCTAGAACAAATTTGGAACAGTACTAAACGAGCCACACAAGCATCTGCAGCTCACTTATATGTGGTAAACACAATAATAATTTAAAATTTGTATTATTCGATAATATTATTCACGTATAATTTTCGAATTGATTCTGCAGTAAAATTACTTGCTCCGAGTTGTCCGTATACTACGTTAAAAATCCTGGCGCCACAACTGTAAGTGTGTTATTTGTGTTTGTATTTAATCACAAATTCGTTTTAACCAAAAAACAATTCCTTTTTTTCACTACGATAATAATAATAATAATAGTATATCTACGTCATTATTAACACTCGAAATTTCTGCATTTTAATCGTTTTTTTTTTTTTCTAACGCTTTGCCTTCATGGGTATATATGACGCTCAACTTTATATAAATTTCATTTATGTACCACGCAAAATTGAAATTAAAAAGAATTTCACAAAATTTTAATTCGCATTTTTTTTTTTTTTAATAATTTTAAAATAAACTAAAGTAAATAATAAATAATAATAATTTTTGTTTTTTATTTAATAATTTGCACGATGCAGACGCACGTGTTTATAAAAGAATCGCGGCTGACTTGGATAGAAAAAAAAGTTCGTTTTTAAATTTTCAAGTGAATTTTCGAAAAATATTTTTTTGGCGGAGGTGTTCGACAATTATTTTTCTGTTTAAACGTGTTACGAACTTATTGTTTCCAATACACTACCGCGTAAATAATAAATAAATCTAAATATTCATACCTGCACGTACATATTTCGAACGTGACTATCGTTACTGCAATCGTCATGTGTAATAACACTTTTTTTTAGACAAGAAAATTTTCGATGTTTTCGAACGTTTTTCCAGTGTTTTTCCTTTCTAGTGACGCGTCTGACCTAATTTTATACCGTCGGACCGAACGAACACGTCCCCGTATAGATACTGCACGATCACGGTGGCAAACGTAATAGCTGCGAACAGCGTTGCGGCCACGCCAAAGGTGTGTCCTGCAAGATCAACAATTTAGTTATAAAAAAAGAAAAACGAATTTAAATTGCTATTGAGCGCTATTAAACGCGAAAAAAAAATAGTGTTTCGTAAAAAGAATTTACTAATATCAATAGTAGTAAAATATACGTATCGTTTAATGAATATCGTTTTCTATATTTAAATTATAAGGAATTCAAGTTTCATTTCGATACAGCTGTTTTTGAACAAAAATTCTTTTTCATTCGTCGTTTATATAATTTAAGTTTTTATCAAAAAAAAAATAATAATAATAATAAATGTGTTTATTATTTATTAAACTGATCACCGTGTGATAAATACGAATTATTACTCGTAAATACATTAATTATAACACTTGTATCTAAAATAATAATTACATTCATTGACGTAACGAACAGTGTTTTTAAGAAGCGGTTGCGCTTTTAAGATTTTGATTGGATGAATGCTTAAACTTGTGTATAAGTTTATTTGACAGAATTGTTGTTTCGGTTCCCTCGAAATAGTATTTGTGGAATATCTGCTACCGGATAATAACTTATAGAAATCGGAACACTATTTCTACCTAAGAAATCGTCTACAGAAAAAAAAAAAAAATCTCACTGTTAAACTAAAATCGATGGGATGGATCATTATTGTATTGTTTTGATGTGTTGAATCGGTTTGAATTCGCGACGCCACTGACAGACGCGGTACGAAACGCGTTGCAAAAGATCAGTCCACATCAGCGTGTGCGCAATAAATCCATCACGAATATTGTAAATGATTTTATTTCAAACACTAATAACATATTTGACATAAATAATAATTAAATGTTTCGAAGAGGACGGAATCAATCCGATCATAGAAATTTGGAACTTTTGTATTATACACACAGTGACTGTTGACAAATCGTACAGACTTCATGGCGTTGAAGTTTTGGCAAAAATCTATTTCTTTTCACCCCGTATGGCCCGGATTCTCGAGTCTAACGTAGAAATTGAAATTTTTCCACGTTTAAAATATAATTTTTTCTCATTCAGAACCGATTTTTTCAAAGTAAGACTATACCGTTAGAAAGCTTATTAAGAAACAAAAAATAGGAAGTTTTATGAAATATACACAATTCAGAGTGGCCTAACCAAACACTTCTGTTGTGACCGATATGTGTAACAAATAATATTACGGTCATTGCATCTGACTGACTACTACACGCATACACATTTATCTATTATTATTAGTTTTGTTTCATGATTGATCGTTCATTTCGTAATTATCTGTTTATTCGTTTTTTAATATTTTTTTACGTTCCATGCGATAAAGGTGTTGTTATTTTTTGTTGAATAATTATTATTCGCTGATGTATTCGAAACAACGATGACTGGTGGTATTTGCCCCGCCGTTGACACAACCGCGGAACAGTGAACGCGGTAACCGCGGTATAACGAATACCGTGGTCGTCGGCTGATAACCTAATCTATTAAATATATTTTCTTCGCTACAACGATAATTGGATTTACCGACGTGGTTTCGCGAAATATTCGCCGGCGTCTTCTAATAATCGTTTTTAGGATATCGAACACACGCCGTAAGCCATGCCGTTCATGAAAGGTGCGGCTCCGATCCGGAGAACCATACAGTATTTGGAAGCCGGTAAGATCGTATTCAAAGACCGAATACAAATATTCTCCGTTCATTACAATACGTTGGGAGAAAATCACCGAGGCGCGCGAGAGTTCGTGTTTTGGCACCTGCCTCAGATTCAATTCAAAAACCCAAACGTACAAATACTGACCCTCAAGAATATGACACCGACGCCGTTCATCAGGTACCTACTACTACTACTGTTGTTATTCGCGTAGAGAATCTGTCGTACACGGCGACGGATGTTTTGTAAACTATGTTTAACGCGTCCATTGCGATCTGTTGTGTTAGGTGTTTCCTGAACGACGGCAAAGATATATTGATCGATGTCGACGACCGTGACAAAGATCGAATTCACGACCATGTCTTGCGAATACTCGGTAAACCAAAAGAAACCCTCGACATGGAGACAGTGGCTAAAGAGAAAAAAGACAATCCTGCAAACTTTGGTTACATGTGTGAAAAACATTGCATATGTGAAATTCTCGGACAAGTGCCGTGTCCGGCAGTTGTGCCGTTGCCTAAATCTTGGCGAGGTAAATACAAAAGTGAAAATTTATAGTCGGTCACATTTAATTCCGTGTGTAAATACGTTGTTCATTAAATTAAGATTTATCATAGTCGCAATATAAATGTGGAACTGTTGTAAACGTGTTTTGCATTATTATTATTACGCACGGTGTTTCGATTTCATCCTTTTCTTAATATTATATCGATTTATAGAGTGATATTAGCGCAGTGTGCCATTACTGGACGTAAAACGTCTTATTAATAGTTTCTATCTAGTTTTTACTTTAAGACTTTAACGTAATCGGATTTATGGAAATGGTTTCGAGAACACCTAAATTTATTATTAATTTTTGTCATTTTGAAATTAAAGTTTTTTTTATGTGAAAATGTATTAAATGTTTACAAAAAAAAAAAATTAATTTTGTACATTTTTATTTTTAATAAATTTAAGCAAACAAAAATCAATTATTTTATTTTATAAAATAAATTATATAAACGATGTACTAATGTTTTAATATTATAACTCATATGAAATTAATTTCATTAATTACAACTATTTGTTAAATATTTACTAATTATTGATCGCTATTGCTCGACTTCAGTCCTGAATGGCAATCAATTAACAACGAATGAAAATTATTTAAGACGTAATTAATTGAAAGTTACATAGCATTGAATCAATATAAATATAATTTTTAAGAATTAACTAATTTAAATGTAAACAATTTTTAGATTAATTGGTATGTGAAATGTACTCGTGTATACGTTTATAAATATTTCTCTACCGATTTTTTTTATATGTAAATATAAAATTTTTATATGTAATTGGGATCTTGTATATTTCCGAATGTATTTAATACTTCATTTAAATTAATAAGTCAGATGTTGCATTTAGGTGTGTTAATTAAACGCCTATTAGATACCACAACGATATTTATGAGAGATATTGAAAGCACAAGCATATCTCCTTAACCGCATGTAATTGGCTCTAATTTTTGTTAAAAAGTTATAAAATTTTTTATTAAAAAACGAGTACCGACACATACATTTTCTCGATTATATGTATTTTTCATGACTTTCTTTCATTTTTATTAAATTTTCCAAAAAAATATCAACAGCGAAGTACGTATGAATAGCATGCCGTAAAAAAAATCACTAAAAATATACCCTTAAAATATGTACAATCGCTATAATACGCATTATAAAAAAAAAACTACGTCTCTGTGTGCTCGTGAAAATCAAATAAACTGTTGATAATTTCAAATAATATAAATAACAAAGTAGTGAAAACAAAAAGAAATTTAAATCAAAAATCAAAAGTATATGTAAAAAAAAATAATTAAAAAGATGGAAATAAAAAATTACAAGTTAATACTCATGATAATAAATAAAAAAAAAAAATAAGAAATAAAAAAAAATATATATATATATATCAAAATATACAATAAAAGCCAAAGAGTATTGAATAAAATAAAATAAAAGAAGGTTGTCGTATAAATTATTTTATTACTATCGGTTTCGACAAAAAGTCATCATCAGGTAATTTAAAAAATAATACAATAATAAAAATTGTCGAGCGGACGTGAGAAAATTCGCGGCTTACACTCACATTTCGTCCGTTGATTCTTTTAGGTATACGTGTTTTCTTTTCGACCGATTTTAAATAAAAATATGCGAAATTTTAATAAATCGGTATTTAACCCGACGGAATATGTTTGTTCTTGAAATTCGAACATAACAAAATATGGAGAGAAAAAAAAGGTATGAGGGATGAGCTCTCCCGGTACTATGAAACAAATATCTAATACCGTTAAACTGTGTTTCGAATAATTTAAAAAATAAAAAATAATCGCCGCCCCAAATAACAATCGATGTTCAACATATTATCAGTCGTTTGAAACGACGTTTCGGTCCATACCGAGAAGTTTTTTATTTCTTTTAAATTCACGCGGTTTTTATCGACGGACGGCGCGTGCGTGTGCGTGTTGGTTGCACTGTCGTCGAATCGCGTGACACGTGCGCTGGTGTTCTTCCACGGCGGTGTGTCCACGGATCGTCGCGTTCGCGCAACATTCAAGCGAACGTCCCGCCACCACACGAATCCTTCTGACGGTGGCAGTCCGTCGACGTCGACTGGTTTTTGTGTGTGTCCCCGCCGACATTTGTTGCTCGTCGGCGTTTTGCGTTTTTCGCACGGAAACGCACCGTCAAGGTACGTAACCGAAACTTTTCGTCCGTCAAACGTTTCCCCGGCGACCCGTTCGCCGGATGCGGACGGATGAAAACTGATTGATTTTTTTGAATTTTTTCGGTCCATACTCGGATTTCTCTTTCGCGCAGATGCCCATTTTAGCCAATTCGAAAATCGTGAAAAAAGGAGGCTCGGAACCCGATCAGTTCGAGTTGTCCATCGCTCAGGCCCTCCTCGAGTTGCAGAACAACAGTGACCTGAAGGCGCAACTACGCGAGCTGTACATTACCAAGGCCAAGGAAATCGAACTTTTCGGTAAAAAGGTGAGAGTCGTGCTGTTGTTTTTTTTTCTTTTTTTCGGAAGGGAAGAAAAGACGCGTTCAATCAATCGGATGAACCGAATATTTAAACGTTGGATCATGCGATATCGCACACGTTACGCGTTTTACACGTACTACTTTCGTTGTTACCACCGTGTCGAGTTCTCGTTTTGTCGTCTTTTCTTCCACCACGTGTCCTGTTTTTTTACAAATCCACTGGCAGCGTTTGGATTTTTGCGTTTCGCCTGTCCTGTACGACTTGTTTATAAATTGTATTTGCTTGCAGAATAAACGCAAAGGTCGACACGCTGCCGGGCCATGAAGATAAATCTACGATTAGTGTAAGTTAAGTTTCTATGATGCAATGCTCTTCGTCTTCAGCGTTGCTCGACGTTTTTCAACTTATTCAACTTTTGTTCGTACTTTTTATTGTAAAAAAGAAATCTTAATAATAGTCTTTATTGTTGTTCCGCTAAGTAGTTTACTATTCTGCCCAAAGCCGTACGTTTCCCCAGTATTTTCACGACAAAATCCGTGGATTATACAATGTATATTGTAATCATAATCGAATGAGACATTTTTTTTTTGACCCAAATTTTTATTATTGATTTGCACGTTTTTAAATTTTCGTGTCTTACAAATAATACATAATCATTTATCTTGTCGAAAATAGAAAAAAAAACGCATCATCAAATTCGTTGTATTCTTGTACATCGATTACAATGGTCCACACTGATGCCATATTAAAGTTTGGTATTTGAAATCTGTAATAAAAATATATTTATAACAGATTTAATCTATATAGCCATACATTATGTACTTAGTTATTTGTTTTAAATTTCAATTGAATGCGGTACAACAATGACTGATCATACGATCAATCATTTTATTATTATTATTATTATTTCAGAGTGTTATCATCTATGTGCCTATGCCACAAAAAGCTCAATTCCAGAAAATTCAAGCACGTTTGGTTAGAGAACTTGAAAAGAAGTTTAGTGGTAAACATGTAGTATTCATTGGTGATCGAAGAATATTACCGAAACCAACGAGGAAGACCAGAACAAAGAGCAAGCAAAAGCGTCCCAGAAGGTATATTATATCTAAATATTAATATGTGATCGTATATTTCAGTCTGCGTGTTACTAATGTATACACACAATTTATACATTTAGTGTCTAAGCAGACATACATTAAATTTGTTTTCATTCCATTGTTACAATTAATAATATTACTTTTAATATTACTTTTTGTGTCAACATAACAAAATTACGTATTATTTAATAAACCAATATTTAATTTTTTTTTTAAACATTTACATATATGAAATATATTATTTTCAGCCGAACATTGACATGGGTCTATGATGCTATCCTCGATGACTTGGTTTTTCCAGCAGAAATTGTTGGCAAACGTATCAGAGTGAAATTGGATGGAAAACAAATATTGAAAGTACATTTGGATAAAACTCAACAAACGAATATTGAACACAAAGTAAATGATATTCATTTAAAAGTTAAATGTTCTTGTTTCTGAATTAAGTTCCAAAATATTTATTCAAAATCATGTGAATGAATTAAAGTTTTGTTTAAATATTTGTAAGAACAAGAAAAAAAAATGTATTGCCCCGTATTCTTTATGGATTAGCATGACTATCCTAACCGTTTTAGGAGGATATTATTTATTTTTAATTTATCCTTCACTTACTAAATTTTGAAGTGATTTTATTATAATAAGTTAAATTTTAAAAAAAAATGCATTATAGAGCGTATTTTTAGTGTCATTTCGGTTTTCAGATTCTATATATTATGCTATTTAAAAATAATTAAGAAAGATTTTGAACGACCTTTGGATGATTTCATTTATTAATGTTTTTTTTTTTTTTTTTTTTGCACAAGATAAATATATTTTATTTTGTATTATGATGACATATAACTTATAGAAAATTGGTGACGATTTTGATATTTATATAATACCTGTTGAAAGGGCTTGTTAGATATTGCTTAATTGAAAGAAAATTATATAAGAGAATTATGTGCACTATCACTCGCTTTGATGCAATAATTTAAGTATCAAGTTATTCATGCGTTATATAGGAAATAATGGAAAATAAGATCAATACCATTCAAGGTTTAAATAATTTTCTCTTTTTTTTTTTTTGTTTTCATTTACACTGTTTATATTGGAATTTTATTTCAATGCACTACAGCGCTCTTTACAGTGATATTTAACTGTCGAGTTCTATCCATGTGCTATAGGAAATGATTAAGAATAGTATTGATGTTATTCAAGATTAAATAATTTCTTCTGTTTTTAATCTACACTTCATAATATGTTCTTTTAAAATATTAAGAATTCTATATAAATGCACTACAGCGCTCTTTACAGTGATATTTAACTGTCGAGTTCTATCCGTGTGCTATAGGAAACGATTAAGAATAGTATCGATGTTATTCAAGATTAAATAATTTCATCCGTTTTTAATCTACACTTCTTATATTCATTTAAAATATTAAGAATTCTATTTAAATGCACTACAGCACTCTTTACAGTGATATTTAACTGTCGAGTTCTAACCATGTGCTATAGAAAATGATTAAAAATTTCTATCGATATTATCCAATATATATATTTATGGGTAATTTTATTTGTTTTTAATCTACAATTCACTTGTTATACATTAAAATATTAGAAAGCTATATGAACTTTTACTGCATTACTAAATTTGTAGTATGATGCATGCACTATTTATTTTATATTCTGTAAATTTTTTCCAAAATGTGTTATGTAAGAACTTCAGTTCAATATTTATTGATGGTTTGTGAAGAAAGTATGAAAACAAAATATACTTTCTTATTTTTTATTAATTTGTCTGCGTGTTACTAATGTATGAATAAAAATGATACAATTAGCGTCTAAGCGGACATATATTAATGTGTCAATGTAAATGTAATCAGTAAATATTTTGTTGATTTTTTAACTGTTGGCATAACATTGTTCTAAAAGTTTCTTATATTATATATATATATATATAAATCTTAATTTAAAATATAAGTTTTAACGAATTATTTTGCTAAAACCAAAAAAAAACATTGTGTTACAGGTGGACACTTTCGCATCTGTTTACCGAAAGCTGACCGGCAGGGAAGTTGCATTTGAATTTCCTGAACCATATTTGTAAAGTTTTAACTTTATCCAATAAAATTATTTTATCTTTTGGACAATTTTTTTTTCTTTACTTGAGAACGAGATGTAATTTCAACAATTGAAAAAATACTCTAAACAATTTAAATTTAATATCAAATACAATTTTATTTAATCAAATTATAGAAAAATTAGTAATATGTTGTTGCTGTAGACAGAGTGCGGTTGAAAATGTATAATTCAGGGTAAAAGTTAAATACAAGCTTGGACAAATAATTTTTAACGAAATTAATTTTTTTTTTTAAGTGTTCGAATTTCAGAAAACTACTAAGAAATCATTACTAATAAGCTAATAGTAATTATTTCTAAAAGTGTCATTAAAATCAAAATTTTGAATTAAAATATACTGCAACATCTCTAAAATAAAAAGAGGGCCCAACATCAAAATATTTTGAACATTTTATGCATGCGCATATAATTATTAAATTAATAATGATATATAATTTGATGAAACATGTTTATAAGACGGATCTAAATCAAGTTCAATTAATAGTGATATATATATAGTATTGTTTACCTATCATGGTACATAGCTAAAAATGGTTTTTAAAAACTATTGTAATAGGCTGCATAGGGAGATCTTGTCTCTTTTTTGTGCTGTTTAACTTCTAATTAGATTTAACTATTAAGAAAATCGTATTGCTCTTACATTCAAACACATTAAAGTGTATTTGTTTTATTTGAATTTATATAATTTGATATTTTAAACTAAATGAAATTTTCTTTCAATGTTAAACTATATGTTTAAATTGTAAGAAAATTTTTATATAATCATGTGTATTAAAAATGAAAAAAAAATGGAATGCCTGGTGTTGTCGATGGTATCTGTGGAAGCTTATAAAGTATGATTATTGGAAAGAGATAATGGAGTTGTTGACAACGTCGTATTAATAAAAAATATACTTAAAGGCATTTTTTTTTCACGCGCTTTCATAGACATAATATATAAGTACGCATTATGGCGTATAATGTATTTTTTTATATTTAATCGTGTCGCGTAGTGTGTGTTAGTCCTCTAACATTCTAATTTATTGTTTCTGGTAAAAGAAGTGATTTTTTCTTTATATGCTTTCAGTTATTTTCTGTCAATTTTGTAAATAAGGCACTATAAAATTTTCCTATGTTTCGTGTGTGGTCGATTACATTGAGCGAATTTAAATACGCCAACGACTAGTGAGTAAATTCGTCTCATGTAATCGAGGCTTATGATAGGAAATTTCCTCAACAACAATATTTATAATACAACACGAAAATATTATCAAAATAATGCGAAAACGACGAGGGCTATTGATTGAATGCTTTATTTGCTACGTTATTTTTATAATATAATACGTATATTAAAGTGACTTTTTATTTTGAAACGATACCGGACGTGAAACCAAATTTCCTCCCAATAACCGAAATGGAAAGAAATCAAAAGTATGTATCCTTGCGCACAGTTGTATTAGACTGTTCGAGTTAATGACGTATTGTACGAATTTCTCTCGTTGGATTTTTATAATCGTAATGTGTAATACGTGTTTTTTCATACATAAATTTAATATTAGTAATAAATTAACAAACGATTTTACACGCGAATTTTTCTCGAATTATAAACGAACACGCCATTTCGAATTATAATCAAACAGTATAATTTACTGATATTATACAATGTTACTTTGGTATTATTTAACGTTAGATATAATAAATAATTTTTATATTAATTTCAAAAAAAAAAAAAAAAATGTTAGTCTGTGTCCAGTGTGTCACGGTTAAACTCGTATACATATATCATACGTCTGTGATTAAACTATAGGTGGTTGTGTGTTCGTTTTGATTTCGAAAAAAGGTTGGGAAACACTGTGCCGTATAGACTGCTGTAGCAAAAGTGCGCGGTGTGACAATCGAAATGAGCGAGAAGGACAATTTATTAATTGTGTGTAGTAATAATGGATATATAAGGTATAATAATATCTATATTATGACGCATTCCTATAAATATAAAAATTTTTTTCTCTCTCACAGACATTGAACTTCGAAAACCGTTTAGATAAACTTGAAAAAATTTACGCGTCTAATATAAATAAGAATAATAATTGAAAGAATATACTATATATATAATGTCGCAATAGCAGTAAACCGAGTATTATTATTATTATTATTATTATTTCCATCATTATATATTATTTTCAGTGGAAATGAACTCCACGCGCGGCCGTATACAGGTGGTGGTCAACAACAATTCCGTAATAATGGCCGTCCGTTTATTTTATTTTCAATAAAAAAGAAATAATATAGTGGAAATTCTTTAGTTTCAGACGTATATTTATACCGTCGCGTATATTATCATCATCACGTTTGGTCGTTAATTTTAATAACAGTGTCTATAGTGAAACTGGACGGCGTAGCGTGTCGTTGTCTAATGATTTAGGATTTACATTGAATTATGGAAACGCTCGTTTTGCACACAAATGCGTGTACTACGAGGAACGTTGCTTTTTCTTATACGTATATATTCTTGTACGTATGCTGCAGTATTATATCAAACCTGCGTAATATATATATATATATATTTTTTTATATGGAACCCGAATGGAATCGAAAACCTCTGCTGTAGTCTTTTATCGAAATGACATTCGGTACGGTCCCCAGCTACGTGGACCTTCTGTCCACGTATCGTACAGTTGCGTAAATAGATATAAGCGGATTAATAATATCCCTCGCCTCGAGATCATCCGCGGAAAGATCAATTATTGAGGAATAAAAATCATTTTCCACCGGTCGATTTATTATTGTAACGCGCGTTTGAATTAATTCTCCGTTCGGAGAAAACGCGGTCGCGTTGAAGATTCACACACGACGGTATGAGGTCTGTAAAAAAACCGGAACGTCAGCCTGCGGGTATTATATTGATACGGTTGCTAGACTGTCAATTTATTTTAATAATAATAAAAAAAATTCAATCAAAAACGCGTACTTGGTGTATTAAGAAATGCTGGGCCATAAAAATCTAGCTCGAAACCCTTCTCTTAAACCTCATCCAACCGACGTCTGGATGTGGCCGAGTCACAGGGGCCGAAGGCCTTCTCTCTTAGGCATTTAATGCGTTTTTAAAATTTACTAGATTTTCCGTTTTTTAATTAAAATAAAGAAGAGCGGGATACAGGAGAAATGTATAAATCCGCTTTGCGTATAGTCTTCTTAGACTATGTACCTACTACAGAATAAAAGGTACGTACTTAAACGTACAACTCGCGTGTGATAAAAGTACATTTTTTCGTCTAGCCCCTCTACTCATCCCTTTTTTCAAATCAATACAAAGTCTACGATTTCATGTCGTCTACACTTCTACAGCGGCGTCCGTGGTACCACCTGTGTAATACGATAACGTTAAAATTTACAATCGATCCTCGATAATCCAACAGACCTTTGACAATTCGAAACCCTCGGTGGTAATTCGTAAAGCAAATACGCGTTTCGCGGATCCCTTGAAAATTTCGCCGCGGTAATTCGTAGTAACCTAACTCAATGCGAACCGGCCGTCACAACACGCGACGACGATTCCGCAATAAGTTCATTTCACTCGACTACACTCGGCAATTTAAAGATCGTTTCACCGTAACTGAACGTTCCTAATAAGCGCGTGTCGTTAATAATTCGCCATATTATTTTTTTTGTTTGAATTCGACTCGTTTTCGCCGAACACCGTCGAATTCTATCGTAAGTACACTCAGAGCCGTAGCAATGGGAAGGGGGTGGGGGAAGCAAGAGGTGCTTGCGCTTCGGGCGCAAAATTTAAGAAATTAAAAAACTACTATAACAAAGTAAAAATATAATATTATTTCCGATTATTTTCAACGATAATTTATTCGAATCAAAAAAAAAAAAAAAAATCTCTACAAAATTTATACTCTATTGTTTCTGCGTTGAAACCAAACGGGCGCAATATTTTCAGTTGCTACGGTCCTGTATGAGTACTGATTTCTTTTTCTTTTTTTTTTTGACTTCGCCGTACAACCGATCGTATTCCGAATTATTCGATTGTCGACCGCGGTGTAGTCTCGTTTTAGTCCGGGGTTATGTCGGTCGCGACAGTGGAATCCATTAGCGCGTCTAATCCTGAATACGAGCGTTTGACGATTCCGGAGAAAGAACAATAATATCGAACGTAGCTGTGGTGGTAAAATCGTTTCTACACCCATCAAGTGAGGGACGAGCGTTTTACGACGTGCGCGGGTCGGCGGCACATAATATAAACAGGAAAAAGCGAAATCGCTCGCCAAAGAGTCAAGAGCGCTCGACAAGGCCAAGGTAAATGTGGTGACGTTCATTGATTACGCGAATATTGACAAAGACGCTGCGGACAACAATGAAGACGACACTGTTACACAGTCTCCCATTGCCTTTTTGAAGGATTGATTGTGGAATAACGATTAATCGTATAATTCATTTATACAATTTAGTGTTATACATTAAATCCTTACGTACTGCGTAATATGTATATATTAATGTACGCGTTTTTATAACTCTCGGCAATTCAGAAAAAAAAATTCTTTTTTTTTTTTTGCCCACCCTATTTAGGATTCGTATAATCCACCATCGTCAAATTCTCAGCAAGAGTGCGTACAAACGCGTTTTATGATGTACAAACGATATACGGAGCATCTATTTTTTTATATTTTTTTTTATAATATAATACTTTCGAGTTAAACACGAACTATTGTTTATCGGTTGAAAACCCGTTGACGTAAAACGAAAATTGCCTATCGAAACCGCGGCTCGTAAAAAAAAATATATATATATATATACTTACGTATTATGTACGCGCGTGAGATTTCATGACTCTGTACGTTTTTTATATATATATATATATTTATTAATTTAACGCGTATAAGTGTAAACGCGGTTTTTTCTTCTTTTTGTCTTTTGAACATAAAACTTTGTTGCTCTTCCCGTTCGAAAACCACACAGAGCGAAGAGTTCACGTGCGCGAAAAATAAAAACGTTTATTTTTCCTTTTCCGCGGTATGTTTTCTATCCCACGTTATACGGGCCGGCGATATTTGTTTTATTATTATTATTTTTTTTTTTACATAAAACACTATAATATATTATTCGACGGATAGTGGTGTAATTCATATATATATATTATATATATATATATATATATAATAAAAAAATAATTATAATTCTTAACAACACAACGAGGAAAGAACGCGGGTATTTATTATTATTATTTTTCTCGTCGTCCGGTGAAAATTCTAGTGGAAAACGCACTGATGTACGATAGAGAAATAAAAGTAATAAACTATGGATATACACGACGACGGTATTATGGTTTTAGAAAGGAAAAAAAAATCCTGTAGAATTTCAACGGTAATAATAATTAATATAACTATAATAATATATCTTGCACGCGCGTCATCGTCGTCAATCATACGATATGACGTATACCGTATATGATATTTATTCGGGAAAACTTTCGGAAATGCGTAAAAAATTTTTTGTGGACAGAGTTGGCGGGGTGAAAAAGACGCGGAAAACCGATTTTGGTCTACTGCTGCTATACAGTCCGTTTCTAAAATATGACCAACAGTCGATTAAACAATGTCGCCAAAGTGTCAAATGGAAAATTCCGAAAACGGCCCGAGCACAAAACGCATATATATTTTTTTTATAATGTATTTATGTATAGTGGTCTGGAATATTGTCATATTGCACGAGCATGGCCGTGATGTGATTAAAGACTCGTAATATATTACGTCGTCGTGCACGAGATGATTTTTTATTATTATTAATATTAAACAATTTATTATAGTATTACTATATAATATATTAATATAGTACTTCTCTCAACATTCTCCAGTGTGTTAGGTCAATGGCGGTTATAAGGGGGGTGTAGGTAGATCGATATTTTAGGATTTGATATTTTTAAATTTAGTACATCTCTGACCCAACAGCATCGACTTGTAAGTTGGTCCGATTATGCTATGGTTATGCTCTATTTTTACCCCACCTCCTTTGAACATCGTGTATAGCGCTGGAATTGATGCTCGACCGACGATCAGCGCATACGGTATCGTCGTGATCAAGCGTTTACGCTTAGCTGAGTTTGCACTCGGCCGGTCGAGTAAACGTGTAAATGTGAGTAAACTGATAAACATTAAACAAATAGTAAACGTGTAAAATAAACGAGTGTACAACGTGAATCCTAACGTCATTTCATTTTTCATTGAAATTCGCGAAATAATAATAATAATTATAATAATAATAAATTAATCGCTCGGTCGCCGTCAAACTAAACCACCCGCGTATACCGCCGACATAGCGCGACAGTCGACCGTAATTGAACGGGAAAAGAAAGTAGCCACCAGATAGCGCTACGACATAACGTAAAGGGCGTGGCCGTTTGTATTCTGCCGGTTTAGATTATTAGCAACTCTTAAATTAATGCAGACTTTTGATTTTCTAAATGTTAAGAGGACACTACACGGGCAGAGGATTATATAATATTATTGACCAGTCTTGTTATATTATTCTAAGAATCGTTCCTTTATTTATATTTAACGTATAAACAAAAATTTCAGTCATTTAATTGCGGCCATACTGCAGTGTATACTATATACGTAGATCAAACCAGTGGCATAGCCAACAAGGAGGGGGGATATTTCGAGTCTCGTTGAAATTTCAACATTTAAAAATCTTTTCGTACGATTATTCGAAACAATACAATATTAATATTATACGCGTAATTATAATAATTAAATAATATAATTTATAATTAGTATAAATATAACTATATTTATTTATTTATTTTTTTTTGTTTAATTGAAACGTCTATGTTTAAGCAAATACTGACTCCTTTCATCCGCTCGAAAAATTGCTGGTTGCGTCATTATCTGAATCAAACCTCGTATAACGATACGAGACAAAATATACAATCATTTCGTGGACGATAATCCTATTTAGTTAAATCACCGAACGTGTCATGTACGTCGTCACTTGCAAATAATTGCATTTTATTTGCTCAAGATAAGCCCTTTTTGAGCCGGAGCAATAAATATTACATTAATAGTGTATTATTACGCACACGGTTTTGTTAATTTTGCGCGTTGAAAATCCGCACCTGGATCACAGGTCGGCAAATTTCCACTAGTAATTCACATTATTAAACACACATTATACTATACTATAGTTAATTTTAACTAAATCAAACACATAAGGCGCATATTATATTATAATATACGTTCGGCTAATAAACGCTGCAATTATTTAAGCGCGGAGAACGCGGCTGCAATAATATTGTATTTATATGGTGCGTAATTGAAAACGATCGATTTTTCAATAAGATTTCGCGAGCTATAAAAAAATAAAAATAATCCGAGTGCGTGTACTGCAAAGAAACAAGTATAATATACTTTTGCATTTATGTTCGAACGCCAAGAACGCCTTAACTGGGAAGAACAAAACGAAACGAAAAGGAAAGTAAAATATAGCTACATCGAGGACACAATCGATATTTTGCATGCTGCGTAAGGTTTTGCGATAATTTCTATATAGAAAAATAGGTATTGTAAGCTTTTTAAAATAAATATTTGGTAACCGCGTATAATAAATGCTCTCACGTAAGTATTTATATTTATTTACAAATGTAAAAAGAGAATTTTCGTCGAATTTGTACAATTTTTGTAAGTTCACTCGTCTGATTGTCATGCGGTATGTTTTTGATTTGTAGATTCGTTGTACGCGGGAAAGGCAGAATGTTATTTCGCCGTAAAACCAATAATATACGTTCTAACGCTTTACACAGAATCCAAAAAATACAAAAACGAATTGAAAGTGGATCTCTATTTTTTTTCAATATTTTAAAACCTATGCGAAATCGTCTCAGTGCCCATCTCATAAATCTTTTGCTTGCTTACGCGGCATCCAACTAATCCACTTCGTCGCCTTAAACGAAAATTGTGCTGGGACCGTTTAGTGCTATAGAATTTGGCCAACGGACGATTCTTCTCACCCTGCAGCACGTGAAATATGTGTTATTCTTGTGTGGCACAACGTATTGTACACATTTTGTATGCACAGGCGAAATGCTAATTGTGTTTTAAAGTTTTGGTTATTCTATTTTTTTTTTCAATTTCGAGCATTGTAGCCGATATAGTTTAGCTGCTAGCGATAATAAATCCTATAGCGATTCGAAGATCTACGTTATATTTTTCATTCTTAACACGGTCCTTTCAATTAAAATAATAACAAAAATAATAATAATATAATAGACTGTCAATATTTTTTAACTCACGAAACGCGTGCCAAATATCGGATTTACGTTTTTTTTGTTTTTTGCTGCTGAACGTTTTGGCGTTTAAAACGGCGTCGTTATAATTATTAATATACGTTAATTAACAATTATTATTTGAACCGAGTGATTTCAAATGAAATACATATAATTATACCTATATGATATAAAAACTGCGTGTGTCTATACATATATAAGTATATTATATGCGGCGCGGTTGCTCGTATTTAGTCCGAATAATATTTTATTTCGTCAAGTTCTTCGTGTCAAATACATTGGGATTCACATCTTTTTAAATTTCCGATAACGCATTAACACTAGAGCTTTCTTTTAGAGTTCTAAAAATTTTACACTACACAGAGCGGAATATTCCTTCAAATCGTCTCCACGCCTTTTACTCTACGTTGGTTCGCTCTCCATTCTGAATTCGACGCAATAGTCAAGTGGGTATTCTTTTTTCTGGCCAACGACCGATTAAGATCGGAGCGAATCCGGCAGTATAGATTTCTATTCAACGCAGCGTATATACACATAATATTGATCATATTATATATTCTAATTTCCTCATTCTCAACATTCTGAAAACGTCTTTACTTTTCTCTCGACGTCTTGTCACACATTTGTCTTTTACATACTATTTGCTAAAACGGTCATTAGATATTATACTCGGACTCCTCTCCATAATTCTATTCCGTCTTACCCCACTAGAAACCACCACAGGTTGTTCAGTGTTTCTACTCATTCCTACATATACATAATAATCGTTCTATTCACAGAACGTTACGTAATTTGAAGAATTCTAACACTTTCATCTATACTTGCCGTCAACATCCGCACTACCATATGTGTATTTTTCTTATTATATCGTTTCTTGTGCATTGTATATATATATATATTATATAAAAATTGTCTGCCAGTGCGTCAATTAAATAAATAAATAATATCACTTAACCGAAAACGATAAACGATTCACTCATGCGCGTGGTCATTGTACTTTTAAATTTGCTTTCATCGTGAGGTTTATTTGTGCGAAAACTTAATATAGAGCACAACTCAACCGCAATAAATATTGTTCGTCGCGTATACAGTTATTACCGCGACAATCGTCTTAATACGTAAAAATAATATCCATTATTAAAACATTTGTTTTTATTTTTGAGATTCTCGGGACGGAGCATAATTGTGGGAAACCATTGGGTTTTATAATACGTATTACTTGTTTTGCAGCAGTGATACACGTCATTGTAATACGTGGCGCCCCCCAAAATTTTAAAACTACTATAAATTCGTACGAGAGAAATAGAACGCAATAAGTATTAGTCAATATCGGTTCTAGACGTTTACTAAAAAAAAAATATAAGTTTTTTAAAAATATATAGTTTTATGTAATAAAAAATGAAAAGTAAGTGAAAGGTTGACGAAGTGCAAAAACACCGTCGCTCCTTAAAAATAACCGTCATTTTCGATTTCAAAATAATAATTACCTAACGTTCCACTTGTAAAAATCGGACGACAATTTGGTATAATAGATCTGCACTTACAGACAAGTCGGATTTTATCGATTTTTCATTAAAATAAAAAACATTCACACATACAGCGTACGTATGCATATAAGCCGTAATATAATTTGTAAAACTACTTATAATGTTAAAATATATCGGTTAGGCTATTTGTCAAGCGAAAATTTATTAAATATTTTATATTCCAAATTAAACGCAAAAATCAATATATATAATATGTAGTCTTGTTAAGAATATTTTCAAATTCTAAATATACACTTTTTTTTATAAATGCGTACGTGAAAAGTAATAATTAAGTGTAAAATAATATTCAAGACACTATTAATATTTCATAAAAATATTTTTAGAAAAACTGAGATGTCGAAATATTATAACACGTTATACGAAAATTCGAATATACACACAATGCCAGTAGCATTTCAATTTTCTTTCGTTCGGGTGCATTTTACGAATTTAAACATAACCACTGTATAAAGTACATTTATTATATATATATAAAAAAAATAAAAGAATTATATCGTTTTTCACTCGAAATTCCTTCTACAACATATTCAAAATCGATATTTTACAATAAATATCGTAAATTCTAATCTCGCCATTTTTTTTTTTTTTATATATACGTTTTATAATATATAAGAACACTTATATTGAAAAATCACTCGAGTAAATTGAGTTCTACTAAAAAAATCGTTTTTTAACGCAACGTTTTCTTGTTTCTGAACGTTGAATATCTCTCGCACACTGCAGACGAGCGAAGTAATACGTGTGCGTTTGACAATCAGTCACACTATATATATACTATTTTTTTTATACGCGTAAAATAATATAATACTCAAATCCTTCGTGTAACATTAGTTGTCTTAAATCCGGCTTACGAATGGTACGTGTCATCTCGTTCAAATGTTTAAATCAGTTTTGCATAAAAGTTTAAAGTATTAAAATTAATAGATTACGCGCACAAGTATAATAACAAATATTTTTCAACAGTCAATTATATAAATAACATATTAATTCTTAATCATATAAACGATCCAAATCGGTTCGCAGGAGGGGTATGACGTTAAATAGTGTTTAACGTTGTAAATATATAATATAACCAGCTAATACGTCACTACGATCAAAATGCGTGATGAGCAAATTTGTTAATTATAACGATATAATAAAATATAAAAATACAATCGGTTCAAAACACGGTAAGTACCTAACTCTACATAATACTGTTAGCTACATAATAACCAATAGCGTACCTATTCTAAAAACATATAATATTGTGTTTAAGATAGTGTGTTTGTCTTTATATGGAACCGTACAATATAAAACATGTGTTACTTTCATTTTTTTTTTTATTATTTTTATTCAAGTTAGATTAATAATAATAAAATATATATAAAAAAAAATATAAATCAACACTTATACGCGAGATTTTTAAACTAAAATTAAAAAAAAATTGTGATTAGAACATTGTATTATAGTTCAAAATACGATTGTATTTTGGAAATAACAATAACATCAAGTGAATACTATCGACTCCATATATTATATCATGACGTTTTTAAATATTAAACATCACATTTAAAAAAAAAATTAATATTCTAAATAAATAAATATATTATATAGGACATATTTTATAATAATTTTTTTCTTTTTAATTCAAAGCATTAAAAAATTGCACAATGATGTAGGTACATATGCGTTATAGATTATTTTATATTGGCACGCGAAGTGAAAGCGTACGTTATAATATCTACAACGCGTAATTAAAACACGCGTTTATAATATAATATTATTCAAACGTACTTCGTTTATAACGCATTGAGATTTGAGGTTTGAATAAAATCGATAATTAAGTCAAAAACCAAAACGCGCACGGATTCTGTTCTAGTAGTTATTAAATTATAACTAAAAAAAAAAAAGAAAAAATTAAACGAATATATTTGCGATATTTATGTTTGTTTCCTTTCTTTTTTTTTTTTTTGCGTTTTGAGTAAAGCGAAAAAAAAATGTTCGTATAATATAATTTATCTCGTATACTCGTTACCGACGCGTTGTTATCGTTTATTAATTCTTTTTTTTTCGTTCTGCAGTATGCCGATTAAAAACATACGGTTTTAAATACGTATTACTATACTTATTTCGAAACACAAGGCGAGAGAGAAGTAGCCTTCTATCTCCCAAAGCCGGATTTACGCCGTGTGGCCCTCGAGCGAATTCGGGGGACAACAAAAAAATTTCATATAAAATGTAAAAAACGATTTCAAGTATATATGTTAGTTATATATGACATTCCTGGTGAGTATACACTGGCCTTCGAAGCCAGAATTAAAGATGTCGTTTGTTATTTTCGTTCCTCACTCTGCACGTTCACTATATAAATCTTGCGGGAATACTCGACTCGGCGAATGTGGTGGTTGCAACTGAGATTTGAAAACATATAATATATTATCGCGGATAACATATACGTATATTTTCAGATCCGTACGAGAATCGTACGGCTTTTTCTGAACTATAGTTAATTTTTATTTAAAAAAATATTCCATTACGACGTTCGCATTTGGTCAATCGATATCGCGGACTGTATGCCGAATTGCGACCGGCCCCACGTATTATCAAAATACACGTCGATATTCGCGCGCGCGACTAACTTGATTTATTAATAAATAGTTGTAATATTTCAGTGTATTATTCGAATTATATTATAAAATCGCATTCGATACCCAATATATTTAATTAAACGAATAAATTATGAAATAAAACTATTTCCGAGTAATAATATTTGCAACAAATTTAATTATCCGGGAATTTACGAACTTAGACGTCGTAATGAATGTATGTATGTCGGGCAAAATGAATAAAAATTTCAAAACGAAATATAAAGAAACACGCAAAGTCTGAAACGAAATTCAAAACAGCCAACCCGAATTCAATGACGATGACATTTTAAAATATATTAAAACAACACGATATTTATCTATATTCAGTTTTAAAAGAATTGCACATACGTAAGGAAATTAAACACAATAGGTCAAAAAAAAAAAAAAAATTTAAATATAACAACCGATTTAAAAATAATATTTATATCAATATATATATATATTAAATAATATTATATAGTTTTTTTTTTGACTATTTAGTTCACTGTGTAGTACGCGATTTTTTTACTATTTATATATATATATATTAAATCTATACATTTTTATTGTAATGTTCATAGTTTTCTTTAAGTAATATTCTTATTTTTTTTTTATTCTGTTGTCGTAGTTTTGTTTTTCGCTTAATAATGACTTTTTTCCCTCAAAACCGGTAGTAAATTAATTGTAGTAATTTTTACACGACGAGGTAAAATAAATTACCGATCGTCGTTTATTCGTGTGTATGAAAAAGTGGGAAAATTTGTAAGTTAACCAACCTCCCCCCCCCTCCCACAAAAAAAAATCTTGAGTGAGCGCCTGAATCAGTTTATGATTTCATAATTTCGTTCGACTCGTGGTATTTATCTCGCGAGTTATTATACCAACAAATAATAATAATTAATAACAATAATTAATAATAATAACAATAATAATTATTAATAATAATAAGCAGCGAGGTTCACGCGCAGCTTCAGGGCGTGCCGGGCGTGTCACACGGGTGCGCTCTTACGTAGGATTTTACGCCGCTGAGATTTAGTCGATTCAGACCACGGGCTAAATCACTTTGTGTACCAGTAAACGTAATAATATTAAACACCAGTTCGTATTCGGTAAATTTATAAATCGTTAAAATGTCTCTAATTGGTTTCTTTTCTTCGTATAATATATATATATGTATATTATATATATGTATATGTGCCAAGGTCGTGTCGTATATATTATAATGATTCGTGTTATAATATATACGCTGCGGCAGTTCATACATGAAATCGATTTGAAAATCTCTCTTTTTTTTTTCTTTAATATAATGTACGCACTCAATAAGCGCGGGTGTCGAATGTGTAATATAGTTTTGCTGGTTATTTCGGTATTTTTTTTTCCTTAATATGAAACACACACGCATATATTATTCGTGTTTGATCAGCTTTGACAAATTAGAGTTTACTTTGCGTACTCAGTTTTTATTTTGAGCATTCGATTACTCATCGGTTAGCGTATATACGTATTATTACGCATATGCGTGTACACTGCGGTGACGTTAAAAGTTCACGTGTCCCGGTAAAATAATCGACGGAATTTTCGGAAAAAAAAGAACGATTATACACTTTTATCAGAGTTGGGCAAGTCAATGTGGGAAAAAATTAACTCGTTTGTGGTAAATGTTAAAAATTAACCGAAAATAAATTTAACTGACCTAGTTTGTATACTTCACTTCGAAAATAACATTACCCCTCGTCGGTTTGAAAAAGAAAAATTGTGTTTTTTTTTAATTTTTGTTTTTTTTGTTTTTTGACGTTTTGGACTCGAATCTCGAGATTAATTTTTATTCGCCAATAAACTTTCCCGCTATTTACTTTAAAAAAAAAAAAATATTAACTTTTAACTAAAATGAATAATTATTATTAACCCTTTTAATAATATTAATGACTAAATTTGGATATTTATAAGCGAAATTATTAGTTTCAACACGCACACTTATAAATATATAAACTATTATCTATAACTGCTACACGAAGACGTAGATTAATAAATTATGCTAAAGCGTTCAACAAAATTTAAAATTACCTTTAAAACCACTTGCAATTTATTGTTGGTACACACATTTATGTCAGACATAATATTTTATATTTAAGATGTTATAAGTGGAGCAAAGAATGAATTGTTGGTTTTACAGAGATCTTTTTCGTGTATGTATACGCTTTTTTTTTTTTTTTTTTTTTTTGGTAGGAGTCAAATTAGAGTTTTTTTGTTGTTGTTATTTTCATGAAAACAGTAAATTTGTTCTAATTTGTACTTTTTAATATATTATTATTATTATTATTATTATTAAGGATGACACCAGACACCAATTATTGCAACAGTCCGATCGATATAGACGCATCGATTTACTTGCAACGCGAATAGTAATCAAATGACTATTATTATTAATAAGCAACCGATTGGCAATCGAGTCTGTCGATAAATTTTTAATTAAGTTCCGATATGAATTTATACTCGTTCAAATTAACGTATTTACGTGAAGCGATTTTATTTCGTTCGACGTGTACCACCTACCTAACAGTTCGATTAATCATTTCTTTGGAATAAATATTACGTTCGTGTATGATACGTAAACTTTTTGAACAAAATAATAATTAAACGTTAAAGCGTACATAATTTATGGCGGAAAAAAAAATGAAAAATTCGAACTTAATTCCGCTGTAATTGTCGAATTATCAGTGACGCATAAAATATTAAAATTGAAAAAAAAAATTACTCGATATTTTATATCCCTGACCGAAAACGTAATGTAACGTAGGCATAAATGGTCTATCGAAGCCTGTCTTTGTGTTCGAGATACTGAACAGATTTTCACAATACTTCCGATATTTCGATATTGTGTTCAACGCTTAAAAGTTTCTCCGGCAAACACAATAGGACATTGTAATTTATTTATTTTTTTTAATTCCTACTCCAATAATGATCTTTTGTTAATGTTTTTATACTTCAATACTTCTTTTATCACCTTTGTAAATAATGTTTTAAGGACGAAAGTTTTTAAGCACTAGAATGTAAAGTGAAAGAATCGTTTCAAACTGTAGCCCGGCTAAATACCTACCTGCCGTGAACATAATACGAAAACTTAAATTGAATGTTTTATATTTCGAACGGTTACATAATATATGGATACGTTTTTAAACGATTAATTTCCGATAGTGCTAATGTTTCTCCGATTTTAAATCGTATATTTCGTTTTCAAAACTGTAGAGCTGCGTCGTTTCGACTTTATCTTGTCCGTAATATTATGTAACCGTATATATCGAAATAATAATAATATGTTGGACTCGGTCGGTATTTTTATAGTGTCCAACGCGCGTTAAAAAAATTATCACGTAAATGTACCAAAAAACTAATTAAAATTGTACATTATGACACGGCGCATGTACCGTAGTGTATACGAAAAAGAAAATCATTGAGCTCTTTGATGCGATATTACGGCGTGTTTACGCGCTTGATAAAATTTCGTTTATAAAAATTATATTACAAATCGAAACAGACGAACGTGTAAAATCATTGATAACACTCGCGCAATGGACGAACGATTTAATTGTATACCTGTGTACGTACTACAAGACGATTTCACTCCGGTCCATATTTTCATTTCACTATTTTCCATTCAACTTATCACTCGTTAAATCGGATTTCCGCCGAATACACACACTAACCGTGCGCGAAATTTAAAATTACAATTCACAGAGCAAAAAGGTGCGTATTGCGCGCATTTGTAACGTATTTTCACGTCGAAATAATCGATAATATATCTGTACCCCTTAGAACCAGACGAACGCCAAGTCCAAAAGTAACGATTTTCGGATTATTACATTTTTTTTTTAAGGAATGTCTACTCTCTCTAGAGTTGAAACACATATATATATAAACGCCGATTTAGCTTGTTTTTTTTATACAATTTTTTTACTGCTTTTTTTTTAAACAAATCTCTAAATTTCTTAAACACTATTAAAATTAATATTAAACAATTTAATCGTTGAAATTCCATCGAAAACAAAAAATATACATGTAAATACGTATAATGGTGCGCACCTAACATAATATTATTAGAATAAATATACGATATTAAACTTTAAAATACGACCTTGGTGTACGCTCGTTCTCAAATAAATCCGCACAAAAAGGCGTAAGTTGTTTCAAATTATATAATTATATAATATAAATATATATATATATGTATATAACTTAACTGCGCGGCACGTGTAATATTTTTCAAAAACACGTTTTTTTTTTTCCGATCGTTATAAAAACTGTGCTGGAGTAAGAAAATTCGAGATGAAACGATTGTAGGTGAAGTAGAATCGTAGTAATTTATACAGAGACTTTCCGACGGTACATTTAATTTTATCATAATTTATTTTTTCAAATAATAAAATTGAAAAAAAAAACGTGTTCGACTCCATTATTACATATTAACACACACTCACACAAACGGTTTATTATGGAGTAAGAGGTAGGACGAACACGAATACCATAATATAATATTACGAATTGCATAAGAAAATCTGTTAGAATCTTAATGGCAAAGTCAATTCTCGAATCGTTAACCATCAATATTATTATTATTATTGTTATTGTTATTATTATTATTATTATTATTATTATTATTATTATTATTATTATTATTATTATTATTATTATTATTATTATTGTTATTGTTATTGTTATTATTATTATTATTATTATTATTATTATTATTATTATTATTATTATTATTATTATTATTATTATTGTAATTTCAACGATATTTTTAAATTATTTAAAAGATTGCGGAAAGAACGTTGAACGTGTTTTCAAATACACAGTTTAATTTTTACGAAAATATTTTTGCAAACAGTAACAGAGAAAGTTGCATGTATTTATTTCTATACGTTGATCGATGGATTATATGTATTTGCCGAAAAAAAAAACACACGTGTATTATACACATATTTTGCATTGTGTTATATTAAATAAATATAAAATCGTTTTTTATGGTGTGACCCGCGATAAGTCTTTGTAACGTGTGTTTGGTGATCGAAAAGCTATAAGTGAAACTATTATTATTATTATTATTGTACCGAGGGCACATCAAAAGGAATGAAAAACGAATTCGACCCGGCGGCACAGTGGGATGTTTTCGTCAAAAGCTGGCCAAAAGTATCATTCAAAACGTGTGATTATCATGAAAATTTCCGATAACGTACTTCACAAACGTAATACAAATTCGATATAATATAATCCTTTGACACCAATAATCGCATCGCTTTCATTGTGACAGTGCTCTGAAATCGTGCTAACCGTCATACTCGTATTTGAACGAATAAACAATTCGAATTCAACGCTATTATTCTTATAAGCTTTTATAATGTCAATCAATGTACATTCTTTTTTTTTTGTGTTATACGCATAACGGGATTCTTTATCCGGAGACACGTAAATAATTTTTCATTCGCAATCACGTCAATGTGTTTTGTAAATTTGTCTTGAATTAGTTTTCGATCGGTCGTGCGAGATATCTAATAATTTGGCAAATGTTCGGTGAATTCGATAGTTTTGATCGCCGACCGGAATCGTCCGAGTATTACACAATTCACACATTTCCATATTGTACATATTGTTGTGTTGTATAGTATTTAAAAATCATTTTGTCGAAACAATTATTACGCATTTTATTTTATTTCACAAGTGATTTCAAAGTCGAATGGCGTTTATCGCGAATATCGAAAGAACGTTTTCTTTTTGAAAATAAAATTCGTTTAGATTTTGAAACAATAAAAACGATTATTATAAGCACAAACGATTGATTTTAAATTTCTCTGATATTTTGGCCAGCTTTCAACGAAAATCGTGCGCGGCGCGGTGAAAGGCCTCCCCTCCCCCATTCGTAATTTACCCTGTTCGTCAAACGCCTGTATTTTATTCCAATTCCAATTAATAGTAAATTAATAACATTTCCGCGGAACGAAATTCGCGAGAGAAACATAAAAAAAGTTATGGTTTATAAAAAATTAGATTACGCGTGTTGTATACGAAGGGTTTATGCAGGGGCGTATTTACTTCGTCCCTTATGGGGAGCGAATAGAAAAACGGCCCGTCGAATATTATGTTGCCGACTTAGAATTATCGAAAATTTCATATGAAAATAATGAGTTTTAAATAAAAAAAAAATGTTTTATTACGTTTTAGTTTTAGTTCGATTAATTTCAGTTTTCAAAAAAAGTTTCGAAATTCCCCTCCATCCCTGCGGCGGGGAGAGGGGTACTCGTACGGGTACGCCGTCCGCGGACTTTCGGACGAGATCGCCCGCTTGCGGGGCCCCGTCCGGGAACCGCGCGTCCCGTTTTCATAAAAAAGAAAATTGTTCGTCAGAATGCAGCAGCAGGCACGACCGCCGTGTGTAAAACGACATGGAAATTTTGGGGCGCGTCACACGGCGGCCCTGGTGGAGTGGTGGTGGGGGGGTGTCGTCGTGCGCGCCGAGGAATTTTCTAGCGGCCGAGCGTCCGTCGCCGCGGTCGCGGGAAAGTTTCGCGCCGCCGCCGCCGCGGCGCGACACCGTCGTCGCGGCGGCGGCGGCGGCAGCAGTGGCGTTGCCGCGGCGAACGGAAATCGCGCTACTCGCCGTACGGAGTGACGACGCGTGCCGTTGCGTACGCAGCGCGGGGCACATCACCGGCCGACGGATATCGCGTGCGCGCTTTTTTTTTTCTCACCATTCCCTCCCCCCCGTTCGTTTCTTTGTCGTTTTTTTTTTTCGTTTCTATTCTGTTTCGCGCGCGTCGATCCGCAGCAAAACCGCCGGTCGGTCCGTTTCTCACAAGTGTGCCCCGGTCTGGTCGGTCGTCGGTGCGGAATAGAAGCGAGTGAGTGAGAACGTAATATTATCCAAACGGACGATGGAAAAGATCGCGGTAAGTGAAAAACGCGAGACGGGTCGCGTGTCCGCGAGGATACCGCCGGGGTGGGGAAGGGAAAATAAAAAACGTTTTTATAACGCGCGAGAAATTACGGCGTACCTATTTATTCGTGTATTACATATATATATATATATTATTCCGTTATCGGGAGTTATAATAACTCCCGAATTAATCATTTTTACGGTGTTGTAATATTATTTCACTCGATTAACGTTTCTCAACTCGCCGCCCGTCGCTTTTTCTCCCGCCCCGCAGACACTAACGCGCGGCGGGCCGTGTTATAATTTCAGTCTTCTCTCGCTCTTTACCACTATCGCGCGAAAAACCTAACGGACGACGACGGTTTTTTTTTTTACTATTTCAATTTAATCGTATGCGCGTTACGTAACGCGCAGTCACACGTGTTTTTACACCGAGGACAGACGGACACCGTCTTGAAATATGGGAGCGCGCGCGCATGGAATACAAAACGACGAGATTACGCGTCGACGATTGCGTTCTACGCGGCGGCGGCGGAGGGAATCGTCGAATTTTCTTTAAATGTACGACGCGCTCGAGTACGTTTAATAACTCGGCTCGAAAAAAAAAACCGTATACGGTGTGTGTGTGTAAAAAGAAAATAAATAATCGCCCGGGTATTATATGTGTGTGTGTGTATAGTCGTTACAAGTGGCTGATTCCCCCTTCCCGTCTTCCTACTCCCGTTGACAATAATTCGTAATCGTAACAATATTACTTACGTACGAACACGGTCGACATTTAACATATAATTTTCGATTTCACTAAACGCTCTCGTTCGAACCGTTTAACGTCAAATCCTTAATTTTAAATATATATATATGTATGTAAAAAATGTATGTCTGCTGCTGTTACGCAAGTCCAGAGTCCAATACTTGTGCTCTCCAATCATTGCCATCACACGTGCAATGCTTTTAGAGGGCACGCGTATGAACGGGGTCAAGAGGGCAAAACGTTTTAACCGATTCGCGGAAAAAGTTTTTAACGATTAAATAATTGATTTGAAATAATTGAAAAAGAAAGTGTGTGTGTGCGGGGGTGGGGAATGTGTTTACATGCATACGACGAGTGGCCCCGAACGTGTTGGTGCTTTAGACTCGACTATAACGGGATTACGAGTTACACGAATTATCTTTAAACACAAAAACTATATCCGTCAATTAATAATCTGAAGTCTGAAGTCGCACTGAACGGTAATACAACAACAACAACAACAACACCAAACACACTGTGAAGACACGTGTAACCAAAACGAAACATTGATTTCATTTGATTCGATATCTGTCGTTGAATAAAATCGGAATCGGGGGCGAGGGCTGTTTATAGGAATAATGGAACCTAAAACATTGAAAAATCGCCACTAATCGTGTTCAACGCGATCCGCGATTCGTTTAATTCGCTTCTTTTTCTTTTTTATCGATAAAACGTATACTCCCGTTGCCACCGCACGCGGCGTTTCGTGTTTTCGTATAAGTGTTCACGTTTTCATTCGCTTGTAATAAACACGAAATAATTGACGAGTCTTTCGGGAGTATTTGTTGGGAGTTGAAAAAGACTTAACGTGTGTTGTTTGAAAACAAAATTTTTGAAATTTTCATTGGAAATTTTTATCCGATACATGCCCGCGATTCATATACCGGACGCTATTGTCAGATATATTAATGTATAAAACACAAACGGTTATAAATTTTTTTTTTTTTTCAAATTTTTTTTTTATCGCTCACAGTGCGACTGTACGACGTGTTCTAATTCTGAAATCATATTTGTTCGCAGTAAGCAATAAAAAAAGAAAATAGTTTGATATTGGCCAGAGTCTTGTCGAACAAACCGTTAAAATATATATATATATATATCGTATAAACATTATGGTAAATGTTTTTTTTTAATTATCGTTAATCGTCGCTTAATACATGCGCCGCAAGCTCGGATGATGATGATGATGATCATCATCATCATCATCATAATAATAATAATAACTATAATAATAATACTAATAATTATAATAATAATCGTCTTGTCAGAATACCCGGTTTTTCAAACAGCATTTATTTTCAACAAAACGATGCTGCAGACATGGATCTCCACGTGTAATCCATATTTTCACGGCCTGTATTGGTCGTGTTCGAGAGTAGAGAGAATCGCTGAAGTGATTATAATGACATAAACAAAATAAAAAATTATGACGATAAAAGTATCCAAACAAAAATATGTTATCGATATACGTTTACATGATGTCGAATTATTATTAGTGTTTAAATATTACGATTTGTACAAAATATTTGGGGTTGTTAGTTGTCGTTCGATATTACAATATAATGCCTAGAACGCGGGAATATATTTTTTTCGTATTATACGCATGATCGTAAATTAATGTTTTATATCTAACTCGTTATGTTAAATGAACAAAATTAAAATTGGTTTATTCTATAATATAATTATAGAGAATTTTAAGAAGAAAAAAAACTCCACAGGCAACAATAATAATTAACGCGGAAGATAAGTCGATTTTTAAATATAAAATACAATATTAAGTGTGCGATTTATAAACGTAAAACAATTTCTCGTCGAGTAGGCCCATTTATATAAAATAATAATTAATATAAACGTCCCGTTTCGAATTTTCACCAGTAAAAATGCTTAATTGAATTCTATTTGAAATTTAGACACTGTTATAATATAATAAATATACGTACCCATATATATATATATATATATATATATATATATATACATAAAGATGTATATATATATAAAGAGAGAGAGAGAGAGTCCACTGCGATGTTTTGGCGAAAAACAAAAAAAATTTTACGAGAAACGAGAATTATACTTGGAGCGTGTTTAACGAGAAAAATCTCTATTAAAATAAAATAATATAATATGCAATAACCACTGTCTCCTGTCTCGTGTGGCGAAGCAGAACGAGACCAATCTCATCCGAGACCACCTATCTCGTGGATTTTCTTCTTTTTCTTCTTCGTAATTTTATTTCGTTATTTTTCAATTTAAATTATGTAAAAAAAAAAAAAAAAATCGTAGTGTTTTTATATTTTGAGCGGAAAATAGTGGTGTGAGCCGCTGCTTGTTGGTCTTAAAATGATTTTTTTTTTTTACCTAGAATACACGTTTTTTGTGTAAAAAAAAAAGAAAAAATACACTGAAAAGGAAAAATAGTTTCAGAAATCCTCTCCGCTGAGACTGTCTTCATTGATCGACAGGCATTGCGACGGATTGTACGTGTAATTGAAAAATTCCCGTTCCGCCGTTTTTTTTTTTTGTTTTGTTTTTATTTAACCTTAAAAAAGTAAACTCACTGCTGCGTTTAGACGATGGACACGCGATAAAAGTGTGCTGTTGTACGATTTTCGCGTATCCCGCTAATGCTGCACACACGAGTGATTTGTGCGAGAGAAAAAACGGGTGTCCGTGTATTGATCGTAGAGAAATTTTTAACAGAAAATTGCGAGTGTATGATGATTTTTTTGTTTTTCCGTAGGATTAATCAAAAAAAAAAACTCTGGAAACGACTAGGGGGTACGTGCGCGGCGGTAATTAATTTTGAATATCCGTTTTAAAACGTCATCGTCACTTTTTTTTTCTCACCGCTCGTTTAGACTTTAATCGCGACCATCACGAAATCCAACGCGACATTCCGTTTAACACGTCTCCGCGTTACGCCGGAGTTAGGTTCACCCACTACTACTACTACTAATATTGTTTCGCGATTTATTTTCTCCAGTCTTTCTGACTATATTATGCCAGCCATTTGTGTCTGGATCTCTCCTTTTCTCTCACCTCGGCATGCTTTCCGTCCATTGTTCCAGTAGTTATATAATATATAAGTCCTGCCGTTTTCACTCTCCACACACGCACACGCATTAAGAATCGCCCATTCAGTATATTATTAATATATTTTATTATTATTATATATATATATATATTTAGCCTCGTGAAATTGTGATTTCGCATAGTCTCGCCAGTCCCCCGTGAAAAATGCCCGTTTCTTTTTAAAACGTTCAATCTGTTTGTCTGTGCAGTTTATTGTTCGATCTGTTATTTGTTTTATATATTATTATTATTATTATTATTATTATTTCGTACGAATTCGGAATGCGCGGTTACCGAAAGCTTGTTAAAACTTTTTCCCGACGAACCACGTTTTCATCGGTTCATATGAAAGCAGTAACAAAATGAAGGAGGAGGGGGAAACATTGCGACGGACACGTGAAGTTAAAAAATAAAATTAAGTCATTGACCGAAGTAAAATCGATTTTTATTTTTTTTTTGACATATCGATCGACGTCGTCGAACGTTGATCGCGATGATTATACAATTTTGCGTTTCATCGAGTCATGTGTATATTATATATAATGTTAAAAACGGCGTGTTTAACGTTTTTTTTATATTTGGTCCATTACTTAACCTAAACGGGATATTAAAATAAAAAAAAATGGCTGGCCCTCCCTAGTCCGTACGATTGTAAATACGCGAGGCGTTTTGTGTGTGTGTGTGTGTGGTTTGTGGTAATGAACTCTGTGTCACGACCAGCGTTTGATCACGAAAATGGATAATTTCGGTTTTTTTTTTGATAATTATTTAAAGTTAATAATATATTATTATTATTATTATTATTATTATTATTATTGACACTATTGGATTGATAGGTTTTGGTATAATGAAGTGGCGTATACAGTCTGTGTGTGTGTGTATAAAATATTAACGAACGGATAATGAAATTACTTTCGACGCGATGGAACTCAATTTGTATTTTACATTTTATACTATAATAATCAGTAAGTGTCGCGTATATAACTCAATGGAATGTTTCGAATACGCGCAGTTTATTGATTTCACCGCCATTCGTCAGTTCGTTCGCATCTCGAAAACGTATGTGATTATATTCATGTGCGTATGAAATCATTAAACATATTGTAGAGCCGCGTTTACTTTAAAAAATGTTATTCGATATTATTTTACTTTATATATATATATATATTTTTTTTTTTTACGCGTATAAATTATTTTCAAAAAAAAAAACCACACGCAATCCAACTAAACAATTATATTATTAAATTTATTACACGATTTGTAATGAATTGCGACGATTCAAAGAAATAGTCGACACGCGGGTGGTAAGTTTCCCCGGGGACATTTTACGACGACGATAATAATAATTGAATAATACAATTTTTTCTGTTTTTTTTTTTTTTTACCGCCAACAAACATATTTACGAGAACGAAACGATAAAATTATAGGATTTTTTTTTTTTTAATATTTATAATTATTGTTGTTCGGCACCTATAATATACGAAAGCAATTTTATTTTCACATTCGGTCAATATAATTTTTAACCGTAATACGTTTGAGTCGGCGGCGTACATTTTCTTTTTCTCAAGAGAAACACCAGACGATAACAATTTATATAGAAAAAAAAAAAAGACTAAACGCGCTTTTTATGTTTCTGCTTACGCACATTACTATTATTGCTGCTGCTGTTGTTTATCTCTTCTCATATACACTCGTATATATTTAAAGTGTACTGCTAAATAGTAAAATAAAATCGTTTTCTTGCAAAGGCGTCAAAGCGTTTTTTTTTTTTTGAAGAAATTAAGCTTCTTCGGTCCTATATGAGACCGCGCTAATTTTTCTGTCCGTGCTTGTACAGAAAACTATATAATTCAGCTGATTTTTATACGTCATTATAATAATACGGTGATCGATTGTTATCGAGCGTCGTCCTATAAGATCGTCGAAAATAATAATAATAATAATAATAATAATAATAATAATAATAATAATAAATAATAATAATAATATGGACGGATGATATTCTCCTCCGGTGTTCAACTTTGCGTCGAATGCCACGGCGCTATATATAATAATAATACGCTATGAAATTACAAAACACGTTTCGGATTTCGTATTTGTTATTTATCATCGCGTACGCTGTTGTGATGATACGTGCGCCGCCGCTACACGACGTGAATTTATCTCGAAAAAACAACCGATTGTGTATACGGACGGCGGGTAAGCTGCGCGCTGTTCGTGTGCATAGTGGCCACGTTATCTAAAAAAAACAATCCGATCTGTGTACTCCATTTGTTCAGTGAACAATATCGCGGAAGACTCTTTAACGCACGAAAACAATCTAAAATATACATTGAAGTAACTTGTAAAATGATGATACCTATTTATTATTATTTCCCCCAAAACAATAATTTTCGTATAACGTAATAATGATTTTTAAACGTGAAACGTACGACGCGTGTATATTATGTCACTCGGATTCGTAATTTTCAACTTTCTCTCAAATGCAATATTTATTCGTTTTTTTTTTCTGTTGCGAATCGCACACTGTTCTAGTAAACGGCCAAAACTCATTATATTATACGTTACGTATGCGATGCGCATAGCGCTCGGTGATAATTTTTATAACGCTAAATCTATCGACGAAATAACACGTGTGTTTCGACACTACATATAACGGACGGGGCGGCGGCGGCGGTATTCGTTTCCTTCGAGAATCTCGTCTATAGTCGAAAAAAAAAATGCGCGTCAATTATTTTAAAGACCGATGTGTGTACCTCGCAAATAACTGTTACCTCTCTATATATTGTACGTACATATTGATCTACAAAAGTTCTTTACGCGTACGCGAGAAATATAACGATTCGAAGATAAACCGTAATCAATATAACCTTCGATGTTTAAATGTCGACTGTTATCGGTTTGCATTTATATTTAATTTGTTTATAAACAAACAACTGAACGCTACGACTCTTACTCTATTATTTTGTTTTTTTTTTTTTTTTTTTTTATAAAATACACCCGTTGGTTTTAATTAATACAATATTTACATACGCCCGTATATTTATTTACGTGTAAAAACTTATTTTATTATAAATTATATATTTTTATTAGCATTAGAATTATGTCGACACGTTTAATTGTGCAGGACATCCTGTTTTATTTCTATAAATATAATATTAACATGTACAAAAATTAAGACGTGTATGAAAAATGAATGCAAAACGACAAATAATGTTGTTATTAGCTCGGTATTCGCCACATTAATACACAATAATTTATTTGTTTTTTTTTTTTTTAAATATATATTTTTATAAAACTTATTTGTATCAATGCGAATAACAACGTAAATATATGATATAATTTACAACAATTAAAAAAAAATGTTATAAATACACTACACTATTATTAAAATGTATGAATTATTGTTTGGCCTTAAACTCGTAATTATCGGAGGGGCGACCGATTGGATTTCCATCATTTCGTTTAATTCTTCAATTTTAATTTCATTATACTTTTTTTCCTCATGAATAATAAATAAATCGTACATATATACAAAATGTGTATACACTAATTGTTATGAGTATAATAATAGGTAAAAAAGAAAAGGAAAACAATTTTATTAACTCGCCTAATATTTGTGTCGTTAATTTATGCGTTCAAACTATCGATCCATCTATTAATATGTGTCAATAATGTAATTACGTTTTATATAATATATAAAATACATATTATGTATAACGTCTTAGTTTTTTCGAATAGTATTAAAATTAATAACACATAATAATAATAATAACAGCAACAATCTGTCGTTTCTCTTTTGTTTACGGTAAGCGTAAAACACAAAATATAAAAACTGTTATCGAGCCCCGTTGTAATGTATGGAAAAAAGCGAATTTCACGTAACGATAACTGTGTGAAGTGAGTGTATAAAATATATTAAAAAAAAAAAAAGACAATCGTAATTATAACATATTATCATGTATCTGATAATTATTTTGTTGATGGTCAATGGTCATATTGTAATTGTAATATTTTTTTTCTTTATTATTTATTAAACGTCGAAATAAAACGATTCGAATAATCGAAGGTGTGATAAAAATGTTTAATAGGCATTTCGATAAGTTTTAAATGGTATATTACCCCATAGAAATCATAATTTTCTCATTGAGTATTAAAGTACATTTCATCATTAATTAAAACGTTTCGAATTGTTTCAATCGTAATTGAAATTCTTTTTGACAAATTTAAAACTTCAATGAATTTACAGCCATTGACGTTATTTTTATCTGCTGTTACATTAACGTAAATGATAATAAATAATAACAAAATAGGATATGCTTTTTTTTATGTGTTTTCACTTCAAGGTAATGTAGTTTTTATCCGACGAATTAATATTTGTTTACATATTTTCATAATTTTTCAAAATAATAATTTTGTCTTGAAATGTTATTAACAAATAATATATTCATATTATGCGCGTAAATCTATTACAACGTTTTGTACTACTCAACCACTTATACATTTTATTTTCTCGGGCGATTAAAACTTAATACGATATATCGGTTTCGGTTAATACGATTTATATATATATATATAATATTTTTAAAGTCATCAAACGAAATTACTTTTAAGCCGTTATATATATATATATATATGTACTATGTCGTTTTACGTCACTTCCCGCGGGTATCACAAATAATAGTAAAATAAGACGCAAACTAAAAAAAAACCGAGTAGTACAGAAATAAGGAACTATTCAAATTTACGACACCCAAACATTGAATGGGATCCATTTTCTTTTATCTAAAAACGCACTTTTTCTTTTATTTTAAACATAAAATGAATTTGTCGAAAATATAAATTTATGATACCCAACCGTCCGAGTAAAAAATAAATAAAAAAAAATATATATATATATATACTCGTAGACAGACTACTCTTCTTTAATTATTACACGTAATATAATATACTAGTGTACTCTCGTAAGCAGGGTCGGCCCTTAAAAAATATTCAATACACTAAATGCTATTTTACTTATGGGTATTGTTTAAAACGACTTGTATTTATAAAATTCTGGATATAATAATTATTCGGACACAATTATCGATAAATGTATTATCGATTCTTTAAGTGCATAGTGGTTCTTAATTATTCTAAATATTTTTTCCTTGATTTTAAATCAGCAAAAATGTGTATTGCTTCATTTGCATCTAATTTAGAAACAATATCATTTTCAATGCTGATTAATGCCAAATTTTTTAGACGTTCTTCTGTCATAGTTGACCGTAAGTACGTTTTTATTAACTTTAACTTGCTAAAACTTCTCTCACAGCTTGCAGTTGTTACTGGAATTGTCATCATAATTATTTTATGCGTTTTGACTGAATACAAAAAAAAAAAAAAATGTCCGGCTTTCGTTGGTCGTATGTATTATATAACACATAAATAACATAATATACAGACTAGTCAATTTAGGACTATATGGCCATTTTGAATTTTTTTTCTTCTTCTAAAAATAATGGATGTTTTATTAAAATTATTATTATTATTTAATTCGTCGGTTTTTCAGCTTTTCATTTGCCTCGTCGTAGTATTGGAAAACCCGTACGAAATAAATCAAATGACAATCAATTATTTTCACAAATATTTCATATAGAATATTTTCCAGTTAAAATTTGATATATCCCGTCGATTTAATAAACACGCGCAAATGCGATTCATCAGTTACGTTCTTGCTGTAATTTAGACTCGCTATAATGACGTGATATGATGAATGTATATAAAATATTTATTTATTACACTTCTAATTTTGAATTCTTTTATTAATTTAAAAAAAAAAATCTAAAAACAATAAAAAAATACTACGAAACACAAAATTGACTTATTTTAATTTCACCACAATTAAAACTCGTATCTAATAATAATAATGTAATTAATTCGAAAATGTCGTATTATATATTATGTTTTATGGACTTACTGATGAATCGTATTACAATACGACATAGAACCGTTTTCAAGTAATTTTTCTAGCGTTGAATTTTCAAATATATTTATTTATAAATATGAGACGACTATAGCAAAAATGTATAATAGATACCGAAGAACATAAGGAAAATTCCATAAGTCTTATTGAAATGCTAAATTATTATTATTATTATTATTTCAACACGCGAATAGGCTTGTGATCGGTTACGTTGAATATAAGAAAAAAAATAATGTAAAATTATTATAATTTCCATATCGTCTAAAACTACGCAGTAAAATACAAAAATAATTTTTTTATTTTATTTAGAGGTAATTGATTTAAATACATTATTCGTCAATTTACGTAAAGTTTTACCGTAGATGTACACTATAACGTACCTATTCGTTTTTCTCCTTCTAAAATACCCGAAATTCATAGAAACGTCTTTTTTAACTTTACTCATTGCATTCATTTGTGTTCTAAACTGATTTTGTTTTTCAATTATTTTTCATACGATTTCGCAGAACGAAATCGTTTAGTTATACTCTGTCTCTCGATGAAATTAATCTATAAGTTATATAACGACACGGGAACTCGATGGAAAAAAATTTAAGAAATATAATATCGCGCGTACCAGTAATGAGGAAAATCGTATTCTTATAATTATAAGTTTTGAAAAGAATGCAACGTGATAGTTGTGTATCCAATTGATACACGTGGATTGTTTTACAGAAAGCATAAGATTCGGTTATTTCTATTTTTACGATATTTTCCCTTTTGTCTTGCAGGGGTCGTATTACAATTTTTACAAACAAATAAAAGAAAAACATAAAATGCAGAACGCGCGTGTGTTTTATTTTAAAATTATTTGTTTCACAGATATTTCACAATTTATACCTACGAACGAGTATGAAAATATTAATTCGTCTTGTACTCCCGTGTAAACAACGACGTTTATGTGTGTATTTTTTCAATCTTAACGTGGAAGCGTCTTCTTGAAGCATTTTCACTTTTCAAGAAAGCGTTTAACGAAAAAGCGAAATTAATTATAAAACTTTATATAACGTGCTCGCACTGATCCAAATCAGTTTCATCCAATCCAGTTTATGAAAATAAAACGTTATCGAATCCGTTTTTGTTATTTAAAATAAGCCGTACGACGCGCGTTTTAGTTAATGAATTCACTGCGGTTAAGAATACTAGTTTAAAAACACTTTTAATTTTTTTTTTCTAAAACGTACACTTTTAGCATTTAAACCGCACTACGCGGTGTGTAATAATTTATGACGCGAATAATAATTTTGTTTGATCGTTTATTAGTTGTAAATATGATATTATAATTCATTGTACGGTCTGCTGTACGTTTTGATGTCATCGAAGCCGAACGCGTGTTTATTCTTACCGCGTATTATAAAGACAACGGAAATTACGAAACCGTACACTCTTCTTTTCGGGAACGATTTCCTAATACGCGCTTCCGACTTGACCGCACTTGATTTCGCTCTGTGGGGCACGTCACAGGATCGCGTCTACGCCCGGAATCCCGACACCATCGAGTACTCGGAACAAATAATCAAGGAAGAAATCGCAATCCTGAACTGTGGTGATCCGTCGCTCCTATCCCTACTATGCCGCTTGGTCGCCAAACGGTGCCTGAAGTGCTGCATTGAGGTCAAAGGGGGGAACTACTACGAACATCTCTTGTAACTTTCGCGTTTCGATTGTTTCCGATGATATATATATATATATAAATAATATCAACTGTCCATTTTATTATTATTATTATTATTATTATTATTATTATTATTATTATTATTATTATTCAACAATCGCGTATATTAATTATTACGATATCGGTGTCAGATCGTTTGTTTTCGTAACGATATACCCGATTACAGTATTACGCGTTGATTTAATTACGAGTAACTTTTTCCGATTTGCTCCACTTTCTATATTAAACATTACAACGGTGTACAACAGAATACAGTGTACGCTTATATATAGAAACGAGCGCGTACGATTATTTTTTCATTCCGTTTGCACGGAAACGTAGCCAAAGGTTTGGCGGAACTTGCTCAGAGTCTATAATTTTTCGGTGGTTTTTTTTTTTTTTTAATATAATAATTAAATTTTTCTTTAACCTTCCTCCTTCCCTCAAAAACTTTATTAGAGGACCCCCGGCCTATAACGAATATTAGGGAAAAAATGGAACTGAACCGTCTATTAATATAGGCAAACCAAACGGCTTTATCATTAAACGTATGTTCGCAATCGAAGTAAAACGCAAACAACTCGGCACGAGAAGAATTATTGAGAGGGGAATGCTTTTTTAACCGTCGAATCAATTATTACAAGTGTTAGCTAGGCATACGAACAAATGGAAAAAGTAATGTGAATGATTTTCGATTTTTAATCGGAAATACATTATTAAATATGAAATCAGAAGATGCGATGATAAGTCTTCCGATGACTTAATTATAAACTTAATCCAGACGACCTTAACAGAACTGATTTGCCCGCAGAATTAGAATGTTTCAGGAACATCATGCAGAGAATTTAACGAACAATTTGAAATCGGCTGCTTCTTTTCTTTAGACTCGTTAAACTGTTTTCATGATTATTCCTTGAAAGGTGTTTATCCTAATATCGGAATAACACTCGGAATATTTTTTAACTACACCGGTTACAATTGCGATGTGTGAAAGAGCTTGCGGTAAAGTAAAGGTCTCAAAAAATGATCTATGATCGACGATGAAACGAGAGAGTCCGACAATTATGGGAATTCGATTGAATTAGCGACAACAATTAATTATTATGATAATATTGTCGACCAATTTGCATTAAAAAAAAAAAAAAAAAAAAAACACGGAGAGTTGAAATTTCAATAATGTACGAGCATATAATAATATTATGTAAAAGTCTTTGTTAAAAATTACATTTAAGCAATTTATGTCTTGTTAATAAATTAAAATTAAATATTTTTCGTGATTTTATAGTTTTTTTTTTCAATATGTGATTGGTGGGATATAAACATGTTAAAAATGTGCAAAATCATTGGTTCTCGCCTCAAACACGCCGATGGACCTCACTACTACGGCTCTGCATCTCCGTGTTATGTAACTGGACGCGATATTCTCGTCGTATTACACTTATTCGATCAATTCCAATAACGTAATACGCTGCACGATCTTCAAAGGTCACGTTCAATACGATATCGTTTATTTCAATTTTAACGTGTGCTCGAAATCACACCGTGAAAGCGATCATCCGGCTTTATATTGCTGTACAGGTTGTACGCTTTTCTGTTCGATCACGATCCGTACGTTCTATTCGCGCTCCGTTCAATGTATATATAGACATGATATTACATAAATAATAGCGTATTTCTAGCTATCATCGACGTTAATAACCGTCGCCAAGCACACACATAACGTAATAATACGTTTGTACGCGTATACGTACCCGTTTAATAATGTATTCAGATCGTGTTTAAATCCAAAATGCTTCCATTTATATAATGCAGGGAACGTTCGCAATTTTTTTTTTTTCCACCACTAGCGTATAGCAATGCAACAGATCTATACCGACCGTTCAATAGTGAAAATGAATTGTATATCCATTAGATTATTATGGTGCTAAGAAAAAAATAATAATAATAATAATAAGTGCCTAATAAAGAAATATACGCGCCGAACACCACGGTTATGTCGCTCGAACGGTTGTTTGTATTTGACGTTAATTAAAGAGAGAAAAAAACAAACGTGTCTCACTATATCGAATCGTCGTTCGAAAACTGCACGTTTACATTTACAGCGAAGAGAGAGAAAAAAATAATAATAATACTTTAGCTATTTATAGTTGAGGCTGGGGACATCAACAACGGGATCCCGCGCAGCGAACCTTACGTAATAAAACGATTTGCTTTTCGTAGACACGCCACATTATTTGTGTGCATCCGTCTCTCTGGACCGTTATTTTTTATTTCAGTCGATAATATTGGACTTCATAAACCCCGAACGACGAGCGTGCGTGGCGCACAACGCGACTACAGAATACACTCCGCATGGTGCATGGATCACAGTAGTAATAATAATAATAACAATATATATATATAAAAAAAAAGAAAGAAATGCGATTATTTTCGTTATGTGTATAAATTCGGCGGTATTAATCGATTTTTATAAAATTTAATAATATCGTCGCTCCCGGCGGTGGTAATATTCCGTAATGTTTTCCAAACGCAAACGGTTATATAATATTGTTTTATATGACATTTCCTCCGTGACGTTTCTCACGCGTTCATCGTGTGTTCGAATAATAACGTTTTCTTGTCGGTTTTTTTCCCCCCCGTATTCGCCGCGGTGCTATTTATTTTCAATAAAATCCCGACAAACGCGACGACCATTTTTTTTTTTTTTGTCGAAATAAAACGTTACGATTATTGTATCGCACACAATCGTCCAATTATTTATATAAGTTTTTGTAACAAACGTGCATTGCATTTCGTACCGATTTTATTACGGAAAACATTACGCTTTCGAATTCTCGCTAATTCGTTCTACTAATTTTACGCGAAACGAATAAGCAAGTTTTCGATTTCGCTCTGTTTCTGTGATTCGCGCGGAAATAGAACAATTTTCGTCTTTGATCTGTTTGGCTTTCACCATCCGAATCCCCCGTCGGTTTGTATACTTTTGTCGAATCGTTAAAGAGCAGAATTTAAAAAAAAAAAAAAACCAAATTTCCCCCCCCCCCCGATCTCTTTATTACGCGTTAACGCGCCGATGATGATTTTTCTCTGTGTTTTTTTTTTTTTTTTTTTTTGAAATCTCGGCGTTGAAACGTATTTTATGCGAAAATCGCGTGTACCGCGCGGAAAACGAAAATCCACCACCGTAGTACGTGTTATATCACGCGAACCTATATTTAACATTCGAGCAATCACATAAAAATCAAATATAATACGCGTCTCTGTTAATCGTTTTGTAAATAAAGTTTATTCTTTTATTTTTTTTCGTTCGTGTATACATAACCGACTACTACTAATAAGTGGTGCGCGGTCGCTGAGCGTGTTGTGTGTTATATCATTCACTGGACTCCCATTATCCCCCCATATTGCATTCGTATGCGTAAAAAATATAAGCGTTTATTTTTTTTTGTTTTTTTTTTTTTTACACAGAGTTTGACGTAATAGTTTAACATCAAGAAATTATCGAGACCTAATAGTTATATATATATTTTTTATTGTCGAAATTAACGAATATTCCGATTTCTATTTTAAATATTTATAACGTCGTTACGAGAATTCGTGTGCGCGCGCGTTCCGCGTTTACTTTTAATTTTTCGTTTCGTTTTGTTTCTTTTCCTATTACGACGAACGGATAATAATAATGAATATTTTAAAAATCACACAAACAACGAATGTTAATATATATATATATATTTAAGGATTTGTTATGAAAACTTAACGAAACCGCGCAGTGCACACTATTTGTCGAAAAATACAGAAATATAATATTCAGACGGCTATAGATCGTGTCGCGCTGTGACGGCAAACGCATCATTATTATTATATATTATTGTATTTGTCAGAATCGTCGAGAAAAAAAAATGTAAAAAACAAAAAATAATTAATCTTATTTCGCCATTTTAAATTCCCTAACTATTGACCGTTGAATTGTGACGACTTGGATTGATATATATTACACGAGTGTATTTTTTTCTCCTTCTAACCCATCCGCCACAAACCATATTCTGTATAGTTTGAGGACGGGGGCGGTATTTTACGATACCGACAATATTTCGTTGACGGTCCGCACAATTCACAGCAGCTGCTCGTTTGGACGACGTGCTGGCTGCTGCGACGGACAGTTTCAGTACTTCTTCTTTGCTATGTATTCACTTTTATCATTGATAATACCAGCCCCGGCTCGTTTTTCCAACGCCAAAAACCGCACGTCCAAAACGACGTTCCGACAATAATTATTAATTACGTAACGGTCGTATTTTCATCGTTTTGTCGATAAACCGTATGGAACGTTTCGGATTTATCGCACAATAACGTTATTATAATTTGCTCTTAGATTTAACGCGTTCATTCTAAAAATGATTTCTCCGTACGTGCACAGACGCATTTATAGACTCGCGGCGAAAAAGCATAATGAACGAAACGTTTTAAATCACTGTCCGACTCGTGGAAGAATCGTATTATTATTATTATTATTATTTTGTATGGAAGTGTGCGAAAACAATACAATTTATTCACTCGTTATTCGATATAACGTTAACCGATTTGCGGATCAAATTAATTTTTCTTATATAAATAAATAGACTAGCGTTACGACGACATTAATAAAAACGTGTACGCTATGTTGGCATTTTACATTTTGTTTGTTGTGCACACGTTGTTTTTCGCTCTCGATCAAAACACAATATTTATTGAATAAATGAAAAACGATACCATACTTAACTAATACGCGTAACTATAGGTTACACGGCCCATTAATGTTTCGGTTTTAAGTGGCCTCGTATGTACAGCGGGAGTGCGTAGGATTGTGTTTCTTGTTTTTCTGTAATAACGGTACACACGGATTCGAGGAAAACTTTTAGCTGTTATTGTGTTACCACTTATCACACACACACTACTACACTAGGTCACGTCACAATTCGTTTTTGCCGATTTTTAAAAGTCGAGAGATGAATGGCTTTTACAATCGTCGCTGGTGGCGATGATGATGGTTGTGTGGTCTCTTCAGTCAATCTCGTTGTCTTTCGGTTCGTCGTTGTGGAATGGAAAACAAACGTCGACGTACGTATCACACGATTGTGACCGACGGCGCACACTCTAAAAGGGTAAAACTGCGTATTTTAGATTTTTTTTTTTTTTTGTTTTTTTTTTTAACACCTAAAACCATTGAAAACAATTCGTTTTCGTCGGCTATAGACAAAACGAAAGAAAATCAAATCGGCGTGTCTGTTTTTTCACAATTTGCATGTGATTTGCACTTCTCAAACGGATCGATGGAATTAAAATAAATTACGGGGTATCATCCGTTAAACAAAACGATAGAAACAACGGGTCGTTAATTTTGATTTTTTTTGATTTCGTGGTACACCGCATAATTGGTATGATCTTGACGATTACGATTAAAGACGTCTTTTTTTTTTTTTTTAAACCGACTAATATTTCATCATCGACGACACGTCATCTGTGCATCCAAATCGGTGTTATTTGTAACGCCGATATTAACGTACAATTTTTAATAATAATAATAATAATAAACAGCGTTCGAGTGAATCGTCGTGACAAAATGAAAAAAAAAAAAAAAACGTTTCGGACAGCATCAGTCACCACCACCGCCATCACTGTTGAGATCGCGTTCGAAACAAAACTGTTTTGTCTGCCGCGTTATCGACGACTTGCGAGCGAAATACAATTTCCTACGTTCTATTTTTAACAAAACCGTGTTGGTTGGCTTAAAACGGTCTATAACACAGTTTCGCTCTTCTTCTACCGTGTGCGCGCGTTCCGTCCTCACTACACGCTAACGGTTGACGAGAAGCCGCTTATTTTCGGATTTTATTATTCGTGTGAAGAAACGTCCGTGAAAAAACGCTTATTTTTCCGTTCGCACATTAATTTATCGTATTGGCGATTGTGCACGCCGCGCCGGGACAAGTATTAAAAAACACGTCGTTGAAATTTTTTTCTCTTTTTTTCACGTACGATCGGTGTTTTTCATTCGAATACGACTGTCGTTCTTCAGCGTCGGTTGATTTTTCTCTCTCGTTAATTTAAAACCGTATTTCGGACGTGCGTTCGTCCACCTACTCCTCCGTCGTCTTTTGATAACGCGGAAATACTGTTGTGAAACGACTCCCGATCGTTTTCCTAGAATGTTGGTCTGAAAACAATATTTCTCGGCTATTTCTCGGTTCGACGAGGAGAGCAATCGCGAAATGAATACACAACGAAATAAATCCCAAAATCCGTTATGATATCCCGGATGCGATCAATACGATTGAATCGCGTGGACTTCAAACGAATAATAAACAATTTTTTTTTTCTTTTATACATAGTCTAAATAAGAAGAAAAAAAGAAATCCGACAAATCGCCCCGTAATTGTCGTGGACGGTTTATCCATCGGCGAGTGTCCACTACGTCGCGATATTTATTTATTTTTTTCTATTACACTTGAACTTTTTCCCCGCCGAAATCTTATTACAATATTCAATTCGTACACGTTTCGCAGGTACGCAGCCGTCGGCCGTTGTTATTAGTCCATTCGAGTGCCGTTCTAAACGCTACGAAATCGTATCGTTTTGACGACGATTGCTCCTGCTGCTGCTGCTGGTGATTTTGAGAGCGGTGCACATACACACACACGCAGAGTGGCGGCGAATGGGGTGCACATGGGTTGCGCGTCCAGTAGCAAAGACGTCTTTAAGTATCGTCACGGCGCGGTCGAAAAAAACAATACTATCGCGTTGGGCCATCTCTTGCACGATCGAACAGGTATTTATTGCCGAAAGAAAAAATAATAATAATAATAATAATACGATATATACGAATGGTGCGCGTGTGTACAACAAGTATAAAAAGCGCCGGCGAAAAACGAAAAAAAAAAAACAAACGTTAACGCGAAAACGGCTCTCTTCGCCGTGCGGCGGCACACGAGAAAACGATATAAATTTTAATGCCCGTCGTGACGAATCGGAAGTTTTTTTTTTGTATTTTTCTCTCTCGTTTACACGGTTATTGTCAGTTTTTTAAAATACATTGATATTGTTTCGTGTAACGGCGTTAAGAGAGCGTGCGCGGAGTCGGTTCGCTCTCATAAGCCGACGATAACATAATATTATAATTGTTACACTGCTGTCGGGGACGAGTGTATTTTCGAAAATAAAATTATTGCGCGTTTTTGTACATCACACTGACTGTAACCAAAGGCACACAATTCGATTTTTTTTACAATGTTTTTAATGATATATCTTGAAATATAATTTAAAATATATATATATAGTGCCGTCTGTCTCGGTGGCTGCTTCTAAAATATTATGACGTCGTTCTCCCCGAACGGAGAGAATTTTCAACGGAAAATGATCGTAACCGGGGAATGAGAAGGCATTTCAAAACGACATTCCTAGCGATATTATAATTTACGAAAGAACACGGTTTAAAAAAACATATTCGACCTTGCCAAATATTTTAATAATAGTAATATTCACACACCTCATATTATTATGTAAGAAAATTATTTGAAACGTTATGTGTTCAATTCATTTGTGTCACAATCTATTTATTCACCTTAAACGTGTAAAATATATACCAAAAAAAAAAAAACATTCAATTATATTACATTGTTATTTTTCAATATTGATAACGTTTATACGGGAGGAGTAAAATAATATAAGACTCTAAGACATTTGAATATTCAAAACAAAAAAAAAAAAAATCGCCTATTCAAATCAATTAACTGTAGTGCAAAATTAAAAATAATAATAATTACATAACGTAAATGAAATGTTCATAACGTCGAATCGAGACGCGTGTTTTGCCGTGTTCGATTTTGTGGTTATGAAACAAATCGTATATTGCGTCGTCTAAAAGCAATATAGTTGTACAAACTGGAAACTGGAAAATAATCTTGAAAATAACTTTAATAAAACAACAACAACAACCTGCTGTAGTGTATTTTATTCAATATAGCGTGTTTAGCCTGTCCATTCGATGCGAACTGATAAATATTATTCATAAACGTAACTAATTTCAACGTTGTTATCGATTTGTAAAATTCAGTATAGTAATATATTTTTTTTTTTATTATTATTTATATAATAATGAGCGTAGTAAATCCGAAGTACACGAAATTTTGCGTTCTCGATAATTGCGCGAAAATATAATTATTTAAATAAATTAAAAACAAAAACACGTTGATCTTATTATTTATTATTATTATTATTATAGCTAGTAGCTATTACAACAACTTAACAAATTGATCTTATAAACGTCATAATAATATATTTATTACGCGTGCAACTAATAATTAATACATCGAAATTTCGAGGAAAAATATGACGTATTATTGACTAAAGTTTTTGTTTACGACAGTAATATTATAGAAAGTATTTCGTTCGTTTTCCTATAGACTGATCGAACAACATATTTTAAGTCATATTTTTCGCAACATTGCCCAATGAGATTTATCGCAATTCCGTTTTTAAACTAAGATTATTTCACATTTTGTTCGTTCAGACGTTAATGATTTCAATACATTTTGACGACCGGCTATTTTCTACCACGGATTTAACGCGTTTTATAAAAGAAAAAAGTACAATGTTCTATTCTGGATTTTGTAAATTTTTAAAAATGTATCAAACGGAATAAATATCGAACGCAAAACGATTGACTGTCAGACAATATTTCGAAAATTTTCGTCAGCCAGTCGAATGTAATAGAGGGCGGCCTTTATACGATTTATCAAAATCACCTCGGTCGCGCGACTCGTGTAAACAGAATGAGTGGTTTTTTTTTCCCGTATAAATTTATTATTAGTTATATTTTTCAATTTAAACTTTTTTTTTTTATTTTCCTACTGACTCTGTAAACTTCAGAAATTATATATTACGGTGGTGCGTACGTTGTGTTTTTCTCTCGCGATTTATAACGGCGCGATAATAATTTATATTCTGTAATTTTTAAATATAGTGCGAAAAAAATAATAATAATAATAAATGTGACGAAATGCGATACCTCGTTAAAATTGACTGTACACGACAATCTATCATTTACTGCACGCTCTTCTTCCGCGTTCTCCCTCGGGAGATGTAAGACACACGGGAGTGTCGCGTTTTCGCGTGTATTCTCCCAATGGCAATCAACAAATATCGTAGAGGACGTGTTGTGGTTTAAAGCTTATAATTAGCGCGTTTCGTTCGCGATCAGTCAGACGACCTGATACGTGCGTATATACGTCGTCTACATGACGTGGATTATTCTGTGATTAAGCGTTTTTACGCATTTAGTAGTGTAACGCGTGTAGTTTTGGCGGACACTCCTCAATAATCCTCGTGAGACGAATCAGTCCATATTGACGAGATGTGATATTAGATTTGTGATTCGGCTGCAGTGTACAAACATGTATTTTTTTATTGTATAATAATTCAAATCGAGGGAATTCGTTGGAAACCGAGCGGTAACCGTTGTTAACCGTATGACACGCTATCCTTTATAACAATATATTTTCATATACAAAAAAAAATTATGTCTGCTGCTGTCACACAGTTTAAAGTCCAATGCTTACTCTCTAATCACTACTGCTATCGTACATGTTAGAAGAAATGCCGTTCGAATAATATCGAACTCATATTTTCTACTTGAATATTCTCCAGAAGAGTTTCGTTATTTTGTTCGAAAAATGTATTTCGTATAATCGTTAAACACGTGAAAGATAATTTGTTTTCATTTAATTTCGATTAAATTATTGTTGACTCAAACGAACAGTTGATTTAATTCTCTTAAGACTTAAGTACATTTTGACCGTCGCTAATAAGTGGGCAGAACTAGTAATAATAATAATATTTATAGGAATTTTCCAGGTACGTTTTCCAATTCGATGATTCAATTAGCACATTTTATGTGTATTATATAAAAACGATAAATTTTTTTTCCCTACACAAATATCCGTCCTTCTATTAGATCTACGAATGGATATTGCGAAATATAGTTTTTAATTTTTCAATAATTCGATTTACGCGTTGTGCGTATACATTTGTGTTTTTATACAGGAAATGTTTAGTATTATTAATATACACACGGCGCGTTTGCACAGCGGAGCCTGTAAACAGAACGTTTCGCGTTGATTTACTATTTTGAGATGACGAAGGTGTAATAATAATGTTATGTTGTCTATATTACGTTGCTCGCCGCTACGTTAATAATGTATTAAATCTCGCGTATAATAATAATAATAATAATTTTAAATTTAAAGGAAAAAAAGTGGACGTCATAAACAAAAAAAAAAAAAAAAAACGTACTCGTGAAAATCGTTTAATCATCGATCGTTGCAATAGACTCTATTCGATTACGGGTTACAAACAACTTACCGTAAACATAAAAATATCAGTTACGGATATATTTATTTTCAATTTTTATATATAAAAAAAAAACAATCCGATTTTTTATATCGATTACAGAAATACGAATAAATGTATTTATTTATGAAAAAGAGTAATACGTGTGTATAAACTTAAGACAAACAAGAGTTTCGAAATAGTGGTGGTGCTTTAACATATATTGAACGAACCAACACCACCACCCTACGTAATATATTGTATACGCGCGTAATTTATTATATGAATATAATAACGTATGATGTAACTGAAACGGCGAGATGACCTTGGAACGGGTAAATCGCATTGACCGACTTATATTAAAACGGTCGGCCGAGAGAAAAATAAAATAATAATATTATTATATATTAAAAAAAAAAGAAAACATTCGCCTAACAGATGGAAACGATTAATGGAATTGGCCGAATTCTAAATGTTGTGTTCCCTGCAGATTCGCTCCCGTTTTCGCCGTGGCGTTTTTAAAACGCTTTAAGAAATATCCGCGTTATACGTATTTAAAAACGCGATATTTGTGACTTTTATTCGAGTCGATCGTCGTACGCGTAGTACGCGTATTATGCGTCGTCTAACGCCGTGTGCGTACAACAGCAGATCGTAATTTTTCTTTTTACTCTCGATGCGAGTTTCAATTTTCGAGCAAGTTCGCCGTGTTTGAACCGATTCAACATAATATATTAAACGCGATAATTCTCCGCGTAATTAAATTGGAGAAATTAATTCGTTTTTACACGGCAAATATGTACACGGACCGATCGATCACACGAGTAAAATACGTTTTTTTTTTTTCTTTTTTAATTCTGGTTTGTGCATTTGAAACTCCCCGTCGCCCCGCGGAAAACGTTTATCCAGCAAAATGTGACCTACGACTATCGAAAATTGAAACGAAATAAAAATTAAATTTATTCAAAAAAAAAAAAAATGTCCGAACGGGTTATGTGATTTTATAATTGTTTTTCCGAGATATAATACCGCGCTCTCGTCGTAATATTCATTATATCCCCGACCTTTAAACTCTCGTTCTAGAAACGCAGATAAATATATGAAAAACAGTTAGTCCTAATAATTTTAATAATAATAATAATAAAAAAAAAACACTATATTCTCGTTATTGATTGAATACTCATTTATAAGAACACAATTTATTACTTCGTCACTTGAGTTATTACCAATATTTGAAGATCGCGCGGCGGCAGTTATGAGACGAAGCGATTAACGACGATCGTGAACGATAGATTCTATTCGTTAACTTAATAATATTGCGATTTTTTTTTTTTTTTTTTTAATATTTTCGCACGCGATATAATAAACCATTTGTTCTTCTCGCATTATTGTGTCCGTTCGCGTGCGTACGACGATACGATTATTTTTTAAGTATATTTCTTCGTCGTCGTTACAATAATAATCATCGTTCATACGAACATGACGACACCGTTTTTAAATCGCGGTTGAAACGTAGTTGTTTCGGCGCATGATGAAATCCCCCCCATTTATTTATAATATAATAATATTAATTTATATATAAGAAAAAACTTTTCGAATAAAATACATGTGTTCTCTCTGTATACGGCTTACGGGTGATAACTGACAATATAATACGGACGACAATTTTATATCGTTCAAAAAGTTCATAAATTTTTTTTTCTTTCCCTTTCTCCGCTCCGCGGTCAATACGACGATTTTAAATTCAACCGATTTACAATATCTACACAAGCCGTTTTTATTTTCAGACAAACAACAGTACACACTCGTATAATATATCAGTAAATTGTCAGCCGAATAATACATAATATATATATATTCGTATAACGCCTTTTGAAACAATTGTTTGTCAGACATCGACGCGATGGCGTCGATTGTGCGCGCGCCAGTGTTTTTCGAACGATATAATATGATAAAAAAACGTCGATTATTACGGGATAAATAATTGTCACTTTATTCTATTTCGTCCCGTCCGTGTCGTTACGTATACAGTTATAAAAATCAAATTAATAATTTTTTTACGTTAATAATAATTTATATTACTCTTTTCAATGTAAATCTGTAAATAGAATTCCGCTTATCACACGGTATGTATTTCGCGCGATTATTATAATTATTATTATTATTTGTGAAACGCGCACGAATATATAACTGATCTCAACCCATTCGAAGTAAACGATTTAACCGTACAACTTAATAATATTGCATAAATATCGTCGAGTCCATTGCTCTTTCTCTCTCCCGTAACGATTATAATATTTTTTTAGAAAATTATGTAACACGCACACACACATCTGGCTCGTTTGCCCGCCCCGAGCGATGTATAAACAATTTCATTTCATTTTGTTTTTTGTGATATTGATGTAAAAATGAAAAACGCGTATAAATCAGACACTAAAACGTCACGCGCTAATCAAACAAAATAATCTAAATAAATTGTGGTTACGATGAAAATTAAAAATATTATCCCTACCAATATTTTAACTCGTTGAACCCGTCGTAGTATATGTCGTATGTTTATTATAATCGTTTGCCGACTAATTTTTACACGTATAATTGTGTCAATTAACGACGATATTATTATTATTATTATTATTGTTATTATTATTAATACGTTTAATACGAATGACGTTTTCAACGCGTGGGTACAATTGGATCGAAAATAACGTTTTATAGTATATAACAATTCGCTGTACAATAATAATTGCTGCGCGTTTTCCGTAATAATTTACGTTTCGAAAATATTTTTATAAGCTTTATAAATAACCTGTGTCAAATATTAAAGCGACTATATTTATTATTATTATTATTATTATTATTATTATTAATATTATTAGGACAGCGGTATTTTTATTTTATTCGGTTTCAATTGCGAGAAACCTCATAATCATTTCCCGTATGTAACGTTTCGTTTTTATATTTTCCGTGATTCTCATTCGAAAATAATCCTCCGCATGATTTCGTTTTGTACATAATATTATATAATCGTATTTTATTGCCGTTATTATTAGAATTTTGATTTTTTTTTACTCGGGGACTTATGAGTCCGTGTTATATAAATACCGTTTTAAATTATCGTACACCTGTTGCCGATGTCAATAAGATATTTTTTTTTCTACGATTGTATCGTGTTTTAAACTACGTATATTATTACATTTCAGTAATATTATTTATACAACGCGTTTTTAATGAAATACAAAAAAAACATTCGGTTTTTTGTATAAATGTAAATAGATTTAATTGATCGAAGTGCATTTCAAATAAATAGTATACTATAAATAATAGTAATAAAACAAATAATATACATTTAATAGTCATTTTACATTATATACGCATTATTGTCTTTTTTTTTTTATTCTAACCATACGATTTTCGATTGACACCCCGAACATTGATAATTATCGATTATTTGTATCTTATTCGAAGGTAGACAAGAGCTACACGCCAATTACCATAATTTTTATATTAACGAATTAATTAAAATTGTATTCAATATTTTTTTTTATTTTTTTTTCGTGCGTGTAACCGAATTAATCGACATTCGATTGTTATATAAAACAATACGCGAATTTAATTGTTTTAATAATTAATATCCGTTATAATAAGTCATAATAGCGTTTACAATTCCGTATTAATTAGTAAATATTTTGTTACATAAATATTAATGAATGTTTTACAAAATTTTATTCCGAATTTCTTACGAAAAATACTACGTGTGTTCGTCCGGCTTATTATTGCACGTATTTTATGTACAGTTTCATTTTCGATTCATTCGGTTCGGTTGATTTTGTAAACAATCGTTCCTTGTATATTTTAAAAGTTATTTCCAATACGGAACATTTTTTGTAGTTTTGTTATAAAAAAAAAAAAACAAAAAAAAAAATGTTTAAATATGACGAAATTCTATAATTTATGCATCGGGGGTGTTTTTTTTTTAAATATACTTACGAAACAATATTAAAATATTGAATTGTACGAGATATTTAGTTGAATTTTTTTTTTTTTATATATATACAGCTACACCGAGAAGAATCCGCGTACGTCCGATATACTATTATAACAATACAAACCCAAAGGGACAATGTTTAAACAAAAACTTCGTTGAAATCTCCGTATAAATATATATATATATATATATATATATGTATAAAAAACTTATCAATAACTTTCTAACTTATTGCACAAACTCGATTATGGTATGAAATCGTATTGTTACGTATCGCATATGTAACAATACGCTTATTATCGCAGTTATATATAGTCACCATCTCGGGGAGTGTTTTTTTTTTATTTTCATCTATTTTCGATTGATATTTTAATATTTATTTTCCGTTTTATCCGCGTAGAAAAAAAAACCGTGTCCAATCGACAACATCGAAAAAGGTTTTTTTAAAAATTTTATTTGTGCAACGGAGTAATAATAACAACGACGGGGTCAATATTGATAACCGAGTTTTCAGTAAAATAAAAGGCGCTTATTTGATCGTACTGTAGTCTGTAATACTTATTTAGTTAATCGAAAGCTGTCGTGCGCCGCTGTACAGAGCTGCTGCTGGGCACAGCGTTTAAATCGCTATCGGTTTCTTTTCCGAGTGTCGTCCGCGTTGAATGTATGAGACCAGCGGTTCTCAACGTGTGATAGTAATTTTTTTTTAATGCAATTTTCACATTTTGTAAAAGACTGCAAAAACTATTGATACGATTAGCACGACAGCTCAATGACGGACGCATTTAATAACGACAAAACGTTGGTTTCGTTTTGGATGTGTCAATAACAAAAGTCATCGTCTCTTCTCAAACGAGAGTCACATTGCATTTATTCCCACTGTACTCGATCGGTTTGTGCGGCAGCGGATTTTCTACACCGTTTCAATTCGACAAATGTGTACGGAAATACGATGGATACGGTGAGTATCATCGATGTTCAATGCGATTTACGTGTGTGAAAAATAAGTTCCTCGTTCGGACCGATATTTACGTGTTCGTACGACACGAACAACACAACAATTATTGCGCGTTGAATTTACAAATTTAAATGTTAAAAGATTCGCCTTAAAATTAGATTGTTTTTTTTTTTTTACATTTTATTAATATTTATCGAAAGAAATCCGACTTTTTAAATTTAGTTTCAGAATTAAAATGGTGCGCGCGCGTAGTATTTGCTATTCACAAAAGCGTCTAGTGGTACTCGAGTGATAAAATGGTTGGGAACCGCTGGTAGAAACGTTGTAGAATGTGTTTGCACTGCGCCGTGAAGTACAACGATATCTCGTTCTGGTATTCTTCACTGTAGTAAAATCGCTCATACACCAAAAGAAAAATAAATAACCTTTTACGGTTTTTATAAAATATATGAATAAGTCATTAGACTTTCACCGTTTTCTGTATATTTTATATAGAAATTTACAGCGCCGTTCACGGGATATATTATTATATGCCGACAAACGCAATAATTTTTCCTCTATTCGATGTATATTAGAGTTTATTTTTCCCCCTCCCCCCCCCCTTCAAAAATGATATTATTTATACACGTGCGAATACTTCCCGCGTTGTAATCAACGTAGTTTTAATTTAATTTCAATTATAAATAAATCGAAATGAAAAACGAAACATCGTATACATCGTATTCTATTTAAATTCGAATACACGCGTTGATGTTAGCGAGAAAACGAGAGTGAGAGACGCCACGGCCAGGTTAAATTAATCGAACTAGACTTGCGAACGAATGCGCCTCAATGATAGAAATTGACTTTTTTTTTTCATTAACTCGGACAAATGTATAGTAGAAAATCAACGATTGTAAGAGTGTTTCTCGATGATTGCGTACGGTCTCGGCGGACGAGAGTGTAGCTCGGAATTCGTCCGATTCGTTCGTTTTCGAATTACATTTTTTTATTTTATTTTACTTACCGAATTTCGGCACTGATGTTAATTAACTATACCGAGATCGACGACGTGTGTCCGTCGTATATATATTTTTTTTTTATCAAGTCGCGTAGTTAAAAAAAAATTAAACCGATTTGGCCGACGTTTTAAAGTGTAGCCCCGAAAAAACGGCTCGCCAAACGGCCCCGGGGACATTGTCGCTGATATTTTCCTCGTCCGTTTCGTGTTGAGCGCTTATATGTTTACCGAGATGTGATAATATGATCGTAAAAAGCGTCGAACATCTCGTAGTTAAAAAAAAAAAATATATCAATACGACGTTGTCTTTAATACAATTCTGGCCACACACCGGTCGTAAAAAAATTTTAATTACTCGTATGTCACATAAGGCCGCAGAAATGTAGGTATCCAATATCTACTTCACAATGGTTCCAATACGTTTCAGTCTCGCGGTAATGCCAGAATCTGTGATACGTCGGTATATCCAAACTGCACTCATTCAATATTCTAAACATCTCCGAATACAAACATTTCGAATAGCCAAATTCGATCAAACATTTAAAATTAATTCTTGGCGAGAATTCAGAATGCTCGTCGAATCAATTATTACAGTAAGATATATAAACGTTACAAATGGGGTTTATTAAATGTATACAAAGAATACGGCGTAAATTTAAATATCATTTCCTTAAGCAAAGTCTAAGAAATTAGGGCGCATAATTTTAAAAACACCCGAGCGATTCGGATTTGTTTAGCACATTTCATTTTACATTTGTTGACCGTACAACACATTTAGCCACGGAATTTAGTCGTTTTTGACCATACAACTACAGTGTACATATTACTATTATAATAATTTATAAGTTTATGGCGATGCTACCATTAATCAATATAAAATTGTTTGGATAACTCCGTACAAACTCGCACTATTGAGCACGTCAAGTGTTATTAGTTCTTGAAATGATCGATACGGTACAAGGGGGATGCTGTAGCAACCTATATAATAGAGATAACCTATTATTATTGTTATTTCGTAACAATAATTTTGAAACTGTTGAATACGCGCGTAACGGTCGATGGATGCATACACGACGTACACATATATTGTTACATACCATTGTTATTACTACACTACATACATTATTGGTATGTTATTTTTACATGCTTTGCCGTATAAATATAAACATTTTGTAAATAATTTCTCGTTTGCTGACGGTCAAGCTCCTCGTACACACTAACTAGGACGACGACGATGATTATTATTCTTGTTGTTGTTGTTGCGTGTGACCGCGTAGTGTCGTCGAGTACTCTCGACGTGTCACCGCACCGGTCCGGGCTTATAGGGATTGGAAGTGGCTGATTTCACTGTTCGCGCGCATACGCGTATAGTGGGGTGTTAGGGAATTTTCCTGCATCCAACGTGACGCGCGATAACGGTGGATCCTAGTGGTGTTGCGATAAGAGAAATTTTTGACAGATTTCATTCGGAATGTGTGAAATACTTGAGATATCTGCTTACCCGCATTTTTTTCCTCCCCGTAAATCCCTGTCCCGTGCATTTATTGAACGGATTTCAAATTGAGAGGGGAAAAAATTTTGCCGATACCAAACTCGATTTTCGACGATTTCAAGATAGGAAAAATAAAAAAAAGTATGAGAATCCGTTATACGAGTGAAATTCACGACGACGAATTCAGTATAATATTTATCGAATAACCTGATCGATCGGTGTGTACGTACGCGAGAAGCGTCTTGTGTGCTAGACCAGTGGTTCCCAATTCAACTCAAACCACGGACCATTAAACACACAATATTATCCCCCCTCCTCCTGTCTCCTAATATGTGTGAAATACATTATATATATTGAATTATAGGAAATAGGTGATTTTCAATAAGCGATGCTAGGAAAAAAATATTAAAAAAACATATTCGTAGCAAAAAAAAATCTAATTCAATGTGACTAGTTATTATTATTATTATTATTATTATTATTATTATTATTATTATTATTATTATTATTATTATTATTATTATTATTATTATTATTATTATTATTATTATTATTATTATTAGCTTTTACTTCATTAATCTGTAGTTGTCCGGGCAGGGCCGGATTAAGGTTTTTGCCGCCCGTAGGCTGAAATAAATTTTATATTTAAAAATAATATCTCAACGTAGTTTTTGGGTCACACCAAAAAAAAATTTGCCGCCCTGGGCTTTAGCCTACACAGCCTAAGCGGTAATACGGCCCTGTGTCCGGGCGTTTTCCGACTAAACTCTATTTGCTGAAAACGAAGAACGCATACGATATGGAATAAAATATCACCAACCTATACTTGTGTTAACAACGCGACGTAATCGTTTATTTTTTAAGTTAAATTGTTTTCGCAAAAAATAAGAAAAAAATCATATGAAGTGAAAAAGAATTTGTTAACACCGCGGACCACGTGATACGAGTACACAGCCGGGGGAGGGGGGGTGGACCACTTTGCTTGACAAAAACGAGACCTAAATCCGCAAACAACGCTATACTAACACTATACTATACTTCATAACACCATTTCACGTCGAGTTAGTACATTTCTCCCATTATGATTTGAGTTATTTTCAACGAGAACTCGCCGCTAAAACGTTATTATACGCCGCGCCGCTATGATATTTCTAAACGTGTGACGACCGAATTTCATTTCCGTCGCAAATGTGACTCGCCGCCATTCTCGTTGTAGGCCTCGCATCGGACGTTTTACAGCATTTTTACGCCGCGACGGACGGCAAACCCGTTCGTAGTTAATTTTATTTTTACACGTTTCCATTGATTTCAAACGCAAATTAAAAATGTTTTAAGTATAATATTCTCGCCGTATTATCGAAAGTCTTGAGCTGAACATTTATCGAATGTCTTAAACTTTTGTGAATAAGAGAACGGAATAATTTCAATATTTATCAATTCGTCAGCACAGTTTTTAATCGATTATTTTGGTCGGGGATTAACGGAAACTACAACTGAAAAAAAAAGAATACTAAACCCGTTATAATATATTTTCTGGTTATTTTTTATTCGTTATGTCTTTACTTTTTGTTTTGTCTGTATAAGTGTCCTGATTAGTCATCTACTTTCATAATAATACGCGTCGCACGATGTCGCTTATTTACGTTAAAAACGAATAACCATTTCGGGTATAAAATAAAGAAAAACTTACTTTAATGTTTAAACCGTTATATTTATACGAATACATTTTAAATGTCGTTTAATTTTCTTATATATATATATAATGTGTGGATTTGTGAAGATGCATATGATAATACGAACACAATATATCGAATCGATATATCATGTCCATATATGTGTTATTATAAATTTTTATTATTTTTTTTTTTTTTTAATTATTATTGCACTCGTACACAATAATTATGGATAGCCGTTCAATTAAGTTGTTTTTTTTTAAATAATATTTATTTCCGATATTCTAAAAATGCGATAAAATTTATCTGTACCGCGTATTTTATATATGTTTATAAAAAATTGATATATAAAAAAGTCTTCGAAAATAAACTTAATTATTACATATTTAGAATACCACTATTTACAAATATTATATTGAAAGAATACGATAATACGATAAATGCTAACGAATTGATAATAGGCTCATTGTAGTATAGCTAAATGTTTTGAAACCAGTTTCAAGAACTAGATTTAAGATAGATTTAATGAGGGAGGAGTTCAGGGCTTCAACGTTGTAAGTGAGGTTGATGGGTAAGGAAAGAAAACATACTTTTCAATATGTTTCTGTTATCATAATCTAGAGATGAAAAATAGGATGGAAATCACAGATATCTTCGGTTTGGGGAAGGTTATACCGAGAAGGACTGTGAGCCCTTAGTTAAAAACGCGATTTGGCCGATACACTACGATAACGGTATAATTAACGCATGCATTATAAACGATGGTTAATAGTAATTCGTAGAGTGCGGATTTACGATTTATTTGACGAGATTTATAATCTTCTCTCCGTGTATTACTCGTATTATATTGAAAAATCCGTTGTTCGCAGGTTAGGTTAGATTAGGTTTGGTGTGCGAACGGTACTCCATTATATTAATACACTTTTGCACTATGTGTATATGCATAAGATAAAAAAAAAAAACTAGTGAACTCGAACGGGTTCACTATTCGCTAAAATAAATATATTCGTGTCGTTGTACGTTGTCTCTGTTCCTGTTATACAGTCAGACCGCCCGTAGTGAGATGTGAGAATATACGACTGGAGACGATTTGACACACACACACACACATATTATTTATTGATATTTCGAATTGACATGTCTATTAAATTTTTTTTTTCTCTAATTCCTTTTTTTCTCGTTTCCGTATATTGTATTTACTATATACGCATTTTTTATATTCGTAGGATTTTCTTGACATTTTTCTTGCACTTTGCTCATTCGACTATATAATATATGTGTGTGTGTGTGCACAACTTGGCAACATTTGTAATACAATTTTTTTTTCCTACTGACAGCCATATTATTATTTGTTTGTGTGTGTGTGTGTATATAATATACTTCTAAGAATAGTCCGTATCTTTATTGTGTAAAAGATAAATTTTAACGAATTTTATAGAAGTATATATACATGTATGAAGTAATATAATAGAATACTCGAAACTCCTAGACGTTATATAAATAAATAAATATATATATATATATGGTTATTGGTTTGATGTTTAATTTAATATCGTTTTCAACGCATTTTTTTTTTTTTTTAGCCGACGCGGACGTATGGAACGCGGACATTCCAGAGAGAAACAACGGCACAGCGGGAATAAGTAGAGTGAGTATTATCCACTTTTATGTATTCAACTGTCGCGCGCGATTATTAATAATATTAATAGTTCGTAAACCAAGAAGAAAAATGCAGATCGCCATTTATTTATTCGACGAAATAAAAAAATTTTCTATATATTATTCCGTTACTCGATTAATAAAATATTAGATCGCGGATCGCGTGGAATCGTTTTAACGAATCCGTCGTTTTCTTCTACACATTTGCGCATTGTGAACGCATTTTATGAACGACTGGGAAAATAACAAACGGGTTTTTAATGCGCGGGTTTTAACGAACACACACACACACGTTACTGGGGAAAATGTCAATAGAGGAGCACAAATTATAAAGATAATGTGTGTGTGTGTGTGTGGCGCGGCCGGACGAAAAAGCTTTTGTGAAGAGTATAATTGTTTACCGAGTTTTCGACGCGTAAATAAAAATTCAGAAAAACAAACGGTTTATCGTTATTAACATTATAAATATTGTATATCGATTTTTACGCAATTATTTGTGTGAAAGCGTTCGATTAGTATTTCATTGCGATATTCGTTTTGTAGATTCCGTTATTGCTGCACACTTGTAAAACAAAATAAGTATATAGGAGTACGTATGTGTTTTAAATAATAATAATAATAATAATAATTTAACGTATAAACAGAATCATTATAGATGGATTGATAAACAACACAAATATTTTTCCATAAAACAGTGCAAAGGTTTTTAATTTACGATGAAAAAATAACAAATGTAACAAAACACAACAATTATATTATTGTGCGGGATTCCTACACGGCTATATATATATATATATATATATATAATTGTTTCTTGAAAATAGAAAACAAAAAACAAAATTCGAATGTATTTTTGTTGATGATTGAATTTTCATTTTTTTTTTTTTTTTTTCAATAGTTTATTCCGTGTTTTACTAACAGACATATTATGTGATAAATAAAACGTGGCTTAAAATTTATGATTTTTCGTACGAAACGCTTGGAAATTGGACAGTTCGCGTTTTGAGATGGCAAATCTGTCGATTATAACATTTATTTGATTAAATATTCCCAATTTCTTAGTACACGTTTTTCTTTCTACCGCACGACGTCTGTCGTGGTGAATACAGTTTTAAGCCCTGAAATGAAAATAACCGAATGCATTTTTTCAAACGCCGTATTATAGTTTCGTCATTGTAATCCGATTGAAATTCGTTTGTAATTTGTGTACACGATTGACCTCAGAACACTATAGAGGTATACCCAATTCAGTTTAGAACTATATGCACGCATAAACTTGGTCTCACAGACCCCGGACGATTTTTATGAAAATAAATACGCGTGCCACAGTAAAGTATACGTGTTTTCAAAAAAATAATAAAAAAATAAATATTAAGCACGTGTAAATTGTTCGGGATTAACACTTTTTTTTTTCTTGTGTTCGCATTTTTCGTCCAGAAAAATATTACTCATATTCAATTGAAAAGAGTATATTAAATTAAAGAAAAACTGGTACGATCTTATGATATTGATTCGTTAAAATAAATATTCAATTTTCTTAAACTCGACGATTTTACTCTTTCATTAGATTAAGTGCGGGGCGGCACGTCATTGGTTCGATTTATATTTTACTGAAAACAGCGATAATAATAAAAATCATAAGACTTTTCTCGAATTATATCCGAAGATCCTTTAATTACAAAGAAAATTTCGTGAAAATGATGCGGTTATAGGCATTGGTGTTTCCTTGTTTACACGATATCGGCGCGTACAGTTAATGAACACTATCATTTACATTAAACGATTTGTTAATTATTTTAATGAAATAATTACCTTTATAATTAATACGTTTTTAGTTATCGTATTATAACATGGATGTCTTGAAAACAACGAAATAGATCTTCAAATTAGTAGATAACATTATCATTGAATAATAAATGGCAAACTTTTATTAATAAAACCAATATAATGATATATATATATTATTTTATTATTTATCAATTACGATTTGTGCAATTTAAATATAACTAGATAATCGTTTCAATAATATATACGTATTATATAGTTGACTCGTTCACGTACGTCCGTATGAATGAATAAATCAATATAATCGTAGTATTTTAATAATTGTTTTAAACGCAATATATTATAGGACATTACAGTTTATTTATTTCGTATGGCTTTTAACACAAATCAACTTACAATCAAAGACAATACATAACATAATATAGATATAAACATATAATGATATAACTTTAAATAGAATTATAATTAGTCAAAAAAAAAATCACAAATATTACAGGCATTTCGTTCTTGCGATGGGGATTCATAGACAGATGTCGAGGTTCGTAATCCAGGTGATTGCTTCTGGAGTCACTGCGTGTAGGCCTTCGAAACCTTGAATAAATTTTCTACTTTGGCACTCTACTACTATGTGATTTATTGTTTGTTCCCCGTTCCCGCAGTCACATATTGGGTTATCTATGAACCCCCACTTATGCAGGAGATAACCACACCGACCATGTCCTGTTCGTAGTCTATTTAACGTGGACCAGATACAACGAGGAAGATTCATTCCTAGAACTCCACTATTAGGGTCACATAGTAATTTTCTATTTGGTGCCGTAAAGCTATCCCATTCTTTTCGCCATTCCTCAGCACTATCGAACCCTAAACTTAAAAGTGTTCTGGCGGACTCAACTGGTGGGCTCCTGGATTTTAGTCGTTGACTAGGTGCTTGAAGCATCATCTGGTACAAGAGTGAACGCTTGTACTCTACAGATTTCTTAATGGTTTTTACCAGTACATCTTTCCTACGTATGTGTGGCGGTTTAATGTTTGTCAGTGCTGGTAGCCATTGTAGTGGTGTAGATTGAACTGTCCCACTTATTGTTCTCATTACGCTGTTAAGCTGCGTGTCTATTTTCCTTACATGTGTGCTGTTATGCCATACTTGGGAACCGTACTCTGCTGTGCTATAGACTAGACCCAACGCTGCTATCCTTAAGGTCTTAGCATCGGCACCCCAACCCGTTCCGGCGAGCATTTGTACCAAATTAACCCTGGACCGGATCTTTTTACTGAGGCTACTTAAATGCTCATTAAATGTGAGCGAGCGGTCTAGTGTTATCCCCAAATATTTAGGAAGAAAATTATGCCTAACACTTATTCCGTCAAATTTCACCTCAAGTTTGTCATTTGCTTGCCTGTTGTTGAGGTGAAATGCACAAACCTCTGTTTTTCTAGGGTTTGGCTTCAAGCGCCAGTTGCGGAAATAAGTGTTCATAACCTCTAGGTCTTTGGTTAAGGTTGCACTGCCATCTTTTAGGTCCTTGCTTTGGAACGCTATTGCAATGTCATCCGCGAATTGGAACTTTAGCCCTTCTGTTAATGGAATATCGTGCATATATAGATTGAACAGTGTTGGGGCTAGGACTGATCCCTGAGGAAGCCCGTTATTTACTGTTCTCCACCTGCTCCCTTTGTTACCCAGGTAAACTTGAAAACGTCGATTTGCAAGGATTCCTTTTAAAAACGCCACTAATTTACTACAATTAATAACCTTACTAAACTTATACAGCAGTCCATGTCTCCAGACCGTGTCGTATGCGGCAGAAAGATCGATGAAGGCTACGCTGGTTTTTAACTTCTTCTGGAAGCCAGCTTCAATTAGTGTTGTTAAGGCAAGAACCTGCTCTTCGCAACTTCTGTTGTTTCTGAAACCCGCTTGTTCTACAGGGATAATCTCGTCAATATGTGGTTGTATTCTCTCCAGAATGAGTCTCTCCAAGATCTTGTATGGGATGCTTAACAGTGAGATAGGGCGATAATCTCCTGCCTCAGTTCCTAACTTTCCCGGCTTTAGAAGTGCAATTATTTTTGCCCTTTTGAACTGTTTTGGGATGTTTGCTGTGTCTAGTATGTCACTGTAGAATCTAGCTAGCCATTCACAGACTCTGGGACCAGCGTATTTGATGAATTCGGGGTATACTCCATCAAACCCAGCTGCCTTATTTAGTTTAGTTTTGCTTAAAGCTTTATTAACCTCCTCAAGCGTGAAAGGTGCACCAAACAGAGTATGTGGTTGGAGGTTTTTCTTTTGACGTCTGAGCTCTGTTTTTATAACCCTTCTGTGATCTTTGCATGATTGAGTTTTACCCATCTCAATGAGTCTCGATGCCACTTCGTTTGGACTCAAAATTTCTTGTTTCTTCTTGTTACGACTATGGTCTCCTAGTCTCTTCATCAGGCCCCACGCTTTATAACTCGAGTGTGTGAAGTCTAGTTCCGCAGTAGTTTCACTCCATCTCTGCTTTCTTATAGCATTCAGTCTACCAATGAGATTGTCTGCTATTGTGGTGTCATTATTTTTCTGAAAATCTTCAAACAGTTTTGTACAAGATTCGTCCCAACCAGGTATATAAAGTTTCCTAAAGCCCCTAGGAATGTGCTTTCCCGCCACTGATTTAATGGCTCCCACAAATCGATTGTATGAGCTAGCTTTAGGTGGGATCCAGGAGATTATATGGTCTAGTTCATTTCTATAATTGACCCAGTTAGCCTTCCTAAAATTCCAACGTGGCTTAGGTATGGATCGTATCAATGGAATTTGCAATCCATAATTCAGTACTATCGGTCTGTGTTGGCTATGTGGAAAATTATCCAAGATGTGTCTCGTTACCGTAGTATTGTCGCTTAAGGGCTTCCTAGAAACTATGCTTAAATCGGGGGTATAGTCTTTTGACCACCTTGCTGACCGGAAGGTACCCTTATCTTTGGCGTTGTATATGAGTTTCATGCTATGCAGGACCATCCAATCCTGAAGAATATTTCCATTACTATCATTTTGGTCATAACCCCATTCGAGGCTATGGCTATTAAAATCGCCTACATATAACGTTGGGTGTTCGAATATCTTAATTGGGGGAGACTTCCATTGGGTGTTCGGTGGTTTATATATATTAGTGACGGTCACACTCCCTATACGGGCTGCTAGTACATGGATATTATCTTTGTTATCTACGAAAGTTATCTGGCATGTATCAATATCTTCCTTGACGTATGTGGCCACACCATATTGCTTATGATGTATCGCTCCAAGTAACAGGTAGCCTTGTATGAAACCCCTTTTTCTTATGTCCTCATCGTCTTCTGTGTGGGTTTCTTGTAATGCAATTACATCGATCCTTTCTTTGTTCATGATTTTTGACAAAACTTCACATTTTGACTTTGAAATTCCTTCAATATTGAAGTGGCATACCCTGAGGTCACCACCAATACTTAGCGTTAGGTGGTCCTTAAAAGGACCTTTTTTATTTGTCATCGCTGACAGTGGCGTTGATTTGGGTTGCTGGGTATCAGCGCCTAGTGGTGGTATTGATGCGTTGTTTTGTTTAAAAGTCAACGCATGCAGGGAGGGCTACGAGCAAGCTACCACCATCCTCCCCAGGACATTACAGTTGGATTCATTAACAAAAAAAAACACGCTGAAATCGATCTGTTTTTTGTCGAGAAAAATAATAATTAGTTAATACGCGTTTCTCATTATTGTGCCAACACAAAACGATTTTCATCTTTACACACACACACACTGTTGCATTAAGTAATTTTAATACGCATTGGTAAATTATAAACCGCAGTGTACCGTCTAATAAAATAAATTATTATAAAGTTTTCAGAGAGCGAAAGCAAACAGAACGGTGACGAGCGTAATAATCGTAATTGTTTACGTAACCATCAAGATGTAAAAATTGTAATATTCGTTTGAACTCGTTGTTTATGTGTGTTAGGTTTATAACAATGTACACGGCGGTGGCACACATTGAATACAATTTAGACAGACGTTATTATGCGGTAGACGGACCTGACTTTTAATAAAGAAATTGTTCTTTCCAGGACACGAGTAAAGTAATTGGTTTCGATCGTATAATATATGCGTGATGTTTAAATTTTCTCGAACGGCTTTTTATTTAAAAAGTTCAAACGCTCCGGTGCCACGCGATTCGCAACGGTACTGTTACGCGAAAATACCATTAAATTCGTATAAACGATTTTTTTTAATAATATTATCCAAACTGTTATAATAATAATATTAATTATTATTAATCGCCAATTTAATTCGAACGTCGTAACGTGTTTTGTGTAACTCGTGATTAATTTCATATATTCGTATAGTATGTCGGACATGTAGTAGTGTCCCGTCCTATACGACGCTGGACAATGATGTGTGTACGAAATTTTCAATTTCCCACGCGGACTTTTTGGTAATACATTTCTTTTTCTCCCTCGGGAAAGACGCGCGCACACACATAACGTTCTTTCTTTCACCACATATTGTCATCGCAATCACGTGCCTGGAGATTACACTTGAATTATCTTTCCTATAATACACCGAACTTTTACTACTGCGCAACGTGACTTATCTATATAAATATATATATATATACATATATACAACAATTGCAGTACGTTGTGTGTATAATACGACCATTCTATTTCGGACAATATATGAAACGCAAACGAGAAAGTACACCGATATAACTAAATGACGCGTGTATAACTTTTTATATAGTTATCGAAGTTATATAATTATATAGCGGTAATAATAATTTCTGTGTACGATTTTCGAAACGATATTTTGCGTTTTCAACGGTTTTTTTTTTTTTTTTTTTTTTTTTGAATAAATAGCCGAATTCAACGCTGGAGTTAACGCGACTCGTGAATTTCAGACGTTTTATTATAAGACAAGGTGTTTACTTTACCGACTAACACGAGTAACTAACACGTTCAACCGTCGACTCCGTCGGGGAAAACTTAAATGCGATTCATTTGAGCGTATTAAGACGTAGTTGACTGTGTCAACTCTTTTGATTGAAAACGCATTTAAAAGAAGGAGGAGTATTGTATTTTATTTTATGACGTGCGTTCCCAAAAGTCAATTTCGTTTTGTGTGATAAACGATAAGAATCCTGGTATAGAGCCCAAATAGAGGTCACCTGAAACTTTTCGACGTGCGTTGGCCGCCGACATTCCTTTATATTTTTTTTCTTCGATTTTTAATAAATATTACAAACACGTTGTGTTATTATAATTCTTCGTAAATGATTTAATATAATTTGCGTAGAACATTGCCGTAACAGTGTAATGAAATTTTATTATATAGGAAAATATGTATTTTTATATATATATATATTTTTTTTCTTCCTTTATATACGTTTGTTGTATTCTCATAAGAGACCGCTCTTATCGTTTGAAACGCCAAAAGGACCACCTCGTAACCGATTCATCCGTGTATAGAAATTCGGAAATCGATTCCGTTTTAATATTTAATGCGAACGCGTATAGGCATAACGCTTTTCTCGTCCCTTATAATCTCCTGCATTCAGGTAATATTATTTAGAGCATTACAACTGTACACTCGAAAAGAGCACTGAGTAATATTATATTTAATTATGACGTTTAATCGAATTATACGACGCTGTTTTTCGTCGGAAAACATTCGAAGAGATTCGAAATGATACACGCCGTGTAAGCGTGTATGTATTTAATGCAAATGAATTTTTAACAATTATTAATATCGAACGCCGTCCATTATTCGAAATTAATTTGTATTTCAAGCACAAAGGCGGCCTCCCTTAATATATTAATATAACGGATAATAATTACTACGTTGCGAAACGTTTGCCTATAACGTGCAAATAATAATCAAACGTATAAGTTTTGTTTGTTGATTAAACCAACGCCGCATTATTAAAATTGATCACTTGGATTATTATCGCATGCGTCGTTTCGGTTTATTTAATTGTTCCGTGTTTATAAATACATGTCGTGTATTATTATTGTACACAAATCTTCGACGACGACGACGACGGCAAAACATTTATTATTTTATTTAATAAAAATTAACTTAAATTATTTTCGTGGATAATGGACAACAACAGCACTACCGTTTCGCAGTAAGACAAATAATTTACAAACACGTTTTAAGGTTACAATTTATAATTATCGCTTCGTCATTCATTGGCAATTATCGTAAATATTGCACTCGTATAATATAATTCGTTTATGAAAACCGATGTGTTTTCACGTGTTTTGAACTTCAATCGACGGCGGACAGACAACAATGACTGAAATTCGAGTTCAAAATAGTTGAAACAATCGCGAATAGATTTTCGAATCAGTAACACCGCCGCCGTTCAAACGATATTCGAGTTTTATGAAATGAGTAAAGAAAAAAATTACGGCACGATAATTGAAATGCGAAAAATGTAATGATAAAAACAATAACAGTGTATTATTATTATGAAATATGAAAAAAAAAATTGACTATACGGATTATATACTGCAGTAGTATTATTATTATTATGTTTATAAAAGATAATTTGAAGTGCAAAATAACAATTAGATAATCGATTTTATTGTAAAATCGTGTTTTATTACAAATATTTAAATTTTTGTCGGAATAAAAAAAAAAAAAAAATTAACGAAAATCATTTCGATTAGAAATTCCTAGAGTAGGAATGAAAAACAAATTAGACGCGTTTAATCGTAATATATTTTTGGACATCAAGACGAAACAACAATGTGGAAATGAACAGTAATAATAAATTTACAAAACGTTTGTTTGCAGTCGTCTTCGCACTTGGTACTCATTATGAGTTGATCTCAAGAGAATGGCCACGCATTCGTTGTATTTTAGCAAAGATAAAACTCCTAACAATTTAAAAACATTTTAAAAGTCATTGAATATAAATTCTTGTTTAAGTATCGTTGTTTTTTTTTTTTTATCGATATGTAATCACGATATTTGTATCGAGAGAAAAAACCGTTTGCGGAAGAAAAGGTTTTTCTCGAATCCTGTTTATTGTAGGATTTCCAATTGTTTACAATGTAAAAAGGGAGGATTTACATTGCCTGTGCGTTTATTCCTATTAATTACACTGTTCAATAACGTTTAATAAAAAAAAATCGTACGTTTACAAAGGAATATATCGTTTTATTTGTTTTGGATAACAAAAAAACAACGTTCTCCTATATGCGCATATAATGTAAAAATTTGTAAATCTTACGATAAATATTATATCGGACGAACAACTATTTTTGTTTCCGCGTCGTTTGGTGTCCTCTTAAAATGCAATGCGATCATCACTGGTTTCGCCGCGCTAATTTACTGATATTTCAGCGTGTACGTGTTATATAATTAATAAATACGTTGTGTTGTTGTATGCTTCAGTTACTGAACATCACGTCAGAAATGTGGGACAATTGTTGCCGAAGGAGTGGATCTGCGTCCGACTTGTCAAGGGATACGATAGACGCGTATTCGCCAATAAACCGAAGCGATTCGCCGCTAGCACAGGTCCGCATGAAAACCTTTAAAAAAATAAAATACCGTTGTACGACTACGAATTTATGTGTGTCTCTCTGTTCATCTGTCACTGTGTTCCTATTATATAAGTATATATATATATATACACGTGAAACAACCGTTTTCTCACTATGTCAAAACGCGCGTGCGTATATTGTGTTCGATTACTCGATTGTTCAGAACGTTTTCACGCGAGTGGAAAACATTTTTCTTAAATCCTCGAAAACCGTACCGTTAAACATATTTTATTTATAAATAAATTCGACAATTATCACTGGGTTTTATTCACGAGAACGAAATCAATTCGTTCAACGCATTCGAAAAATGTTAATTTTATCGGTATTTAATAACGCTTGATTTGGAAATGTTTTTTAAATAATAATAATAATAATAATAATAAAACAAGTATATTTCGTCGTTACTGTTCTTGACTGTTCACGTCGGATAACGATTAAATTAAAACTCTTAACGGTTCGTCAATTTCAATCGATACTTTTAATCGTCTTAAAAATTATATTTATAACACGAAAACCGTTGTAAATTTTCGAGTATTGTTAAGATTATAATAATAATAATAATAATAATAATAATAATAATAATAATACTTAGGTATATATTTTTTTATGATTTTGGTTATGGACCAGTTTTCAAAGTTTCGTCATGTTAATTATTCTTTTCACTAATAAAACATTTTTATACGATTTATTTTGGATTTATATACTTATAATGTGTACAGATCGCGTGTGTTGTTTATTATAGTAAACCTCTATTAAACATTCCATCGAGTGATTTTTTTCAACTCAAAAAGAAAAATCAAATATTGTATACAGTTTTTCATTCAATTTATTTAAGATATTTTAGTTTTCATTTCAGTAGTTGAGATTTTACATAAAAGTATTGTTGATCTACACATTTATAATGTATATTTTAAAATTTATACAATATATTTATAACTCGTATAGGTACATAAACGAAATGAATAATAATATTATATCAAAATAAATATAAATTATACATTTCCTTAATATTGACCACCATGTTTACATATAATTAATTTGTTAATTTTATCTTAACTTTGTTTTTTTATCTTGTTTATCTTTAAAATATTAGTAATAGCCTTGCTGTAATGCTGTAAGTACAAAAACAGATAAATAAAAAACAGTAATTTTTAATAGATACGAAATCACTTTAAATACGCACAGCAAAAGACTCTTCGATTTATTTACAAATCGATTCGGAAAAGGAAATGTCGCGAATAATTTGTCTTCATTTTAATTTAATAAAAGAACAACGTCCTTTGATACAAGTAACTCTTTTCCGAAATCAAATTGTAAATAGGTTCGTAGGAATTTTTTGAAAACAGAATAGTATTAAATATTTTTAACATCTGTTGTCAGTTAATTGTTTTAAAATATCGTTTTGTAGGATTTTCGATATATTTAATTTGCCTATAATGGTAAATTAAAAAACCCCCTACCCCGGTATTACGTCTTTTTGGCAGAATTATTTTTTCCAATTCGGGCGTTTACTCTAATTAAAATATTTTTCGACAATTATATGTTTATAAAAATAATTAATCAATTTATTTGACATTTTAATATCTGCGCTTACTAATTATTCTTTTTTGTGACAATTGTTAGTTTTGAATGCGCGGCAAAACTAGAGATATGCGTTTCGATATCGATCAATGGAAAAGAATTTAAAAACATTTTTTTCGATGAAAGGATTCAGTAAAAACGTTGATATTATTTTCGTTTTTAGCGCATTATAAATTCGGAATATCAGCTGGTTGTTGGCTATTCGTGGATGATCAATACGATTATAATTTATTGACATATTATGAGTGTATAATGACATCCAGTCACTGCACGTATGAAATCGTACGGTGTTGTTATATCAGACATTGTGCAGATTTAGTAATCCATACGAATAGACATTTCGTAAACAATATAACCCTCACGTTCGTTCCTAATTTGTAAACGAAAAATATCGGAATATAATTACTGAAACCGATCTAAAACGGTATTGTGTCAAATGAGTTTTCTTAATATTCAATTGTTGTACTTCGGAATAACCGAGAGCCAAAACAATAATCAAATTCTTAACTTTACAAATATATGTATATAAGTTAAAATCCGTTTTGTTGAATTTCGAGTAAACACTTATCTCGAAGTTTTGCTAGTACCTCGCGAAACGAGTTCGAGAGTGCGCATCTGTGCAAATGTGTACGCAAAACAAATATAATTACACGAAAAGAAGAATTAAAAAAAAAAAAAAAAAAAATTTTAGACTAATTTATTAAACTTATATTGATCTGATTACTGACACCATCGATGAACGTAATATTAATATTTTGATTGTGTAACATCACGTGTAATATATCATTTTCCGTCGACCGTTTTCAATTAAATCACATTCGCCTATAAGGTGAATATAGAAGAAAAAAATTGGTTGTTTTTTACGTTTATTTTATTTTTTTCTAGACCCCGGAACATAACAATAGCTACATGTTTGGTTGCTCGAAAAACATACACGACGTACGTGCCAACGCTACGCTAAAGAAGGTACGTGGACACCTTTACTTATTTAATTTATAGGTTTGTTGAATGTTTGAATAAATAGTTCAGGTGTGCGATGTAAAATAATAGTGTACGATCGCTATTATTACGTTAGTATTATCAGGGTTAGGATTTTATAGCACTTGAAATGCGCTATAATATTACCTAAAATGTAGCTAAATATGCGCTAAAAACATGCAAAAAAAAATATATATGTATACTTTTTATTTAGTCAATTATTAAAAACTAATTATGATAGTTACTTGAACGTTAAAAGTTTTTCAGTCATTTTGGTCGATGTCTTGGAGAGCTGTGAAAAAAGGAGAGGATAGTGTATTATTATTATTATTATTATATATTTTTTTTATTCTATCGATCATAGAAAATGCGTAAGAGGATTTCTTGAATATTTCGAATCGCTCGGTTTCGGTGTATTTCATACGCGGTTTTTTCTTCTCCTCTCTCCGTCACACGAATCGCCCATCGCTCAATATCCACGCGCGTGACTTTGTCGAACTTAATGTGTGTCAGCATTTTTCTTGTATCGTCGTCGTTCTTCGCTCCGCGTGCAATGAACGACTTGAAAATGTCGTCTGACGCAAATTAATTATATTACACAGATACTGGTGATAACGTCCAGAGACGATTCCGTGTGGCAGTGCATAGTGTCGACGGCCAGGAATCTGGACTGGACCGTGAATCGCGTGTCCAGTTCCGAAGAAGCGTTAGAGTGTTTTCACAAAGGCAACGGCGGTGTGCCGGCTGTAGCGTTCGTTGATTGCAGATATCAAAACGACAAGAACGTAGACGCACATCAAATAGCGAGGTACGTGCACGTTATAATAAGCCTTTTTCGGCACACACTATAACATATACATGTAAGATTATCTACGATATATATATAGTAACGAAATTTCGGATAATATGCAAATGTTCCGAAATGATAATATAAAGTCATTTTATCCGAAAACGTCGTCCTCGTCATTATAGCGATTTTTTTTTTTTTTTTTTGCGTAATTTTTCTTAACGATCAATTAAAATGTTAATAATCTTATTTAAAACTAACGATGTTTTCTGTTCGTAATTTTTAAATACAATTCGTTTGTCGATTCCCGTTGTAGTTTGTTCGTTACAGCAATTTATTATTTCAAATATATACTATTCGTAAATCGTTGTGTGGTACAACGCGTTTTAACGAAGTAAAATATACACTCTTTTATACTATACATACATGCATATATATATATATATATATATATTTCTATCGTATTACAAATATATGTATCCCTTTTTTAATGAATCGTATTACGGCGTAACTCTTTGATTTACATTTCAAACGATTTTATTCGTATATCAGACATAGTCCCTTTGAGGCTGTTTCCGTTCGAAACGCTTTAAATCCTTAACCCATCGCGTTATATTAACATAAAACCTTAAGTTAATTCATATATTCAAAACATACAAATATCGAACATAATTAATCAAATATATCCGAATATCATTTACGATATTAATCTTGTGAATATTATCTATATTTACAACTGAAATACGTAATTATATTTTTAAATACAAGTCGTACAAATACAAATTGAATTCAATCGATCGGTCGTCCTCAATCGAATAGTTCCGTCATTGAAAAAAAATGGCCTGTTGAAATGCTTTTTCGTGTATCAATCTACAAACTACATAACTACGTCCTTCAAATCCATTAAAATATTTTAATTTTAAGCCGGTCGACTTTTGGTTATTATAAGTAATTTGTCAATTATAAATTATTTTCAGTTTGTATATATATATAATCTGTCTAAATAATTCATCCTGTATTCGTCGTATATCAATACGAATATTGACGACAAAGTACACTCGATTTCCTTACGTGTTCAGCAACTATATTATGCTGGAAATGTCGAGAAATGACTTCTAAATTACACCATTCGTACTCAGTTTTCAATCAATTGTTATAATAAAATTTTTTTCTGATATTAAAAAAAAGAAGAAGCTAACAATAAAACATAAAAAGTTTGATATACAGCAATGACACTTAATTTCGTAAAATAAAATTTGTTTAGATTTGTCGTCACTATACGTTATATTATATATAGTAGTCGATTTAAAATTATCTTGCTTTTATAACAGTGAAACAATTTATAAAAATTATTTCGTTGAAAAATAAGAGACCAGTTTGAATTACTATGAAAATCGAAAATACTGTTTACTTTCACTCGCTCAAACGTGTTTGTTTAGCATAAATTATTAGAACTCGTTAAAATTTTAAATTAACTAGTTAGTATATTATGTGTATCGTCCATGTGAGGAAAGTGGTTTGATTAAATCTGACGTGCAAAAAAAAATGTAATCATTTTTATGAAATTTGCATTTACTTTCAATTTTTTTATAATTATTATTATTATTATTATTATAAAAATGTCAAATAACGTTACAACTCCATTAGTAGTCAATAAGTTTTTTTTTAATTTGATTGGTTTTTATTTGAAATTTTCGTTAAGTCGTTTATAATTTATTCAATAATAATTGTATTTGAATATTTAAGTGTAGTATTCGTATGTCGAGATCCATCTTATTATCTATAAAACATTCAATTTGACTGAATTTATTATACGTTGAGACCGATATGGACTATTTATCCTAGTTAAAATTGAAAGAAACATATATTTACATCATCATCATCAAATGCGTAAAATAATATATAAGTTGAATTAATCGAACGAAATTGTTTACATTAGTTTTATTTACTTATAATAATAAATTTCGTTATGATACAGAGACTACGATGAAAATACTTGTTTAAAATATTTATAATTAATTTTCAGTTTTCTTCTAAAATTCTAGACTATATAACTTTCTATTCGGCTGCCAGTTGGCCAAAGACTTCACAATATTTTGTAAATCACGTGTTTTTCAAACTTCTGAAAAATTTAAATTATTACAATAACGCGAACTATACTAAAACAGTACTTAGTACAAAAATTTTTTTTGTTTTAAATAATGTTTTTAATAAAAATTGGCATGACATAATAATATCGATACACGTATTGTTTGTATTGAAAAACTAAACTTTTATAATTTAACATTCGAATTCTTTCCATAATTTGGTCGATAAATTTTGTTCATATAATTTAAAAGTTATACGTATATATATATATATATATATAATTTAAATTTATTATTATAGAACTGAAATTCTATCCAAAAATATAGATATTAAGGTATGTACGATTTTTAATAAACTTTATTTCTCTAAAAATGAAAAATTACGATTTTTTTTTCTTCTTAAACAACCTCGGGAAATTACGCGTGTGTGTGTGTGTGTGTGTGTGTGTGTTGACGTTTGATTATTCGAAATTCAAATTAATATATTCATCGTAATGCGGAGGACAACTAAAGTTTATTAATTTTTTTTTTTTTTTTAGTGTCGTATTATTCCGTGTAGTATTTCCATAGTTCCGGCACATTTTATAGAGAGCATTTAGATTATTTTTATTAATATTTTATTTAGAAATAAATTTGAAGGCTGTTGAGAAACGCGCAACGATGAGAAATACGAAAACACGGTGGAATTCCAAACATTCGCGTAGCCGTGACAACCACGTACATATTTCTGTATATACTCTTGGAGACCTGGGGGTCATTATGGCGAAATGCCGAAAACGTTTAAACTGTTATACATCACGGAGGTTTGTCACGTTTTTGGATCATCTCTATGGTATATATCGCAATATCGGTGTCGATTTATGAGCCGTTTCGTTCACTACTCTTTGTTAGGCCATACGCCGGTTGTCACTGACACGCGCCCGTCAACTACGCGTATATACGCACCGTGAAATTCCAATGACAAATCATAAGAAATATATATATATACGAGTATATTTCAATTTTGGCGAATCTCGCAGATTTTACAGTGTCGTGAAATTATTCGTATTCGTATTTTTGTTTTTTCTCTGATAACTCTTTTTAATCTCCGTAAATTCGTTCGAGTCTTTTATACGTGCTACAACACCGTACGTTGAAAATTTTATTTCTACGCGGCGAAACCAGTGAAATCTTAACGGTCCATTTTATTTTCAAACATTTCAATTGTCGTAGTACTTTCTATCATAGAACTTTTATACTTAATTCGTACGGTCACGCGCGCAATAATTTGTGTGTGTAAATAATAATATCGTAGTGACAAGTAAACGCACTATTTCGTCTAAGTAATGAAAACAAAACGTAACCAAAAGGTTTCCGCTTATAATTTCCCTTATAAAGTTAATACTCGTTTTCAAACCGTTTCACTCCCAAAAGTAATTTAATTAAATACACCATTTGGTGGTGGCATAACGTGTTTTGTTCAACGCGTCACGTCTCGTTTTTCATCATTTAGCTCCCGTAGTTATCACAGATATTCACGCGGCATCGCGTTTTATATGGAAACAAAAATGTTCGGAAAAACGGTTATTGAAAATTATTTTCTATAACGGGATTGACGGATCAATTTACAGAGTCGATTTTTACATTGATTGTGTGAGAAACGTAAAATGGTAACAAAATAATTTGGCTTATTTAAACCGCTATGCGCTTCGAAAACGCTGTGTACACAGCGTGTTTAGTGTTAAACAACGACTGAATCGTTCGACGCCTGCCCGTTAGTTTTCATGCACACGTTTATGAGTGACATCGTGTTTGTCGGTAGTTTAACAAGTCTGTTGGAAAATACAAATGACGAAACGGAAAAACAAAGGTTTACCAATGCTCCAATGCAAATACCGCGAAAAATATTACGTTATAGACCTAACGTACATTAGATCGAGAAAAAAAATAAACGTATCTCCGGCAACAGACTGCGTATGTCATTAGTAGAAAACCACGATGAACAGTAAAATAATTTTAAAGACTATCCGAAGTGATGGAGAACGAAAAATCGGTGTGACAACAGAAACGTCGAGGAATAAATACAACTCGTTAAATTGGGATCTAAATCCTTTACGAAATAGCTTATTAAAATTGTTAATGAGTGAATATGATAAAACATTAGAGCATGACTCTCTCGGTGACTGTGTTGCACGTAAACCGGTGTGACTGAAGTCCATAGATGGATGTTGTCCGCTGTATGAAAAGAAAAGTGGTAAGCACCGCACGATTGTTAAACACTAAAAACGGAAAATCGTCTCCGAAATACGTATTGGCTTAAATAAACCGAATCGTTTTGTTGTAGAATTTGTGTTTTATATTTTATTTAAATAGAATCTACAAGTTACTCGACTCGTCAAAAATAATTTGAGGAAACAAAATTTTACAACATTTTTCGGTTATTTTACTGTCGTGTAAATGTACCTACATTTTTTTAGCATTCAGTTAAAACTTGGTTAAAAAAAAAAAAAGAAATGTTAAACACGAGTGGTAAAAATTGTAGTTCTATTTTGTATAATATCATTAATTGTTGTGTCCGGTGTATATCATATTTATTATATTTTAAATAAATATAACGTATATAAATAAAAATTAAATTATTGCAAACAGAACGAATTTTTGGAAATCGTTGTGGTTGGGTAAATAAAGAGGAAAAAGTCTGGTGTGGCCAATGAGAAGTGTGTACAAAACAGTCAAAATTGAGTTAGTTTTGTTGTAAAACCGTAACGATTTTTATATAAAAAAAACATCGACATCAATCTATAAAGTGGATAAACACTTAAAAATTTATAAAACGTTTTATTATGAAGTTAGAAAACTGCAGTGAACGGAGTTCCCTAGAGTACAACTTTTATAACTATTATAGTAATACACACGCGTGTGTATATATATTATATAAAATAAAGTGTTTTTTTCATGTCTGCTGGGGTGATTTCTAAAACTACTCACACGATTTGCATGTGGTTTTTTTTTTTCATTTTCTAGATAATTTTTTACGGACGTACATGAGCACCAAGGCCGTGTTCGTAACAGTAGAATTACCGTTAACAGTGGAGTTGTAGTAGTAGCAGTTCATTTTTAAATCTCACAATACTAAAAAGAAGATCTATACCTTAGTCGTTCTTTTGACGAAGCTAGAAGAAAGCACTTAGCTATAGGTACAATAAAGTTTCAAGTTTACTGAAGTGTTTTAATAAAGAGAATTCTGATATTCAAGTAAACAAATTGCATTATATATATATATATAATTAAAGCAACGTTTTAACAGGACGTGCTGCAGGAGATAAAGTTGTTATCCCGAGAATCCCATTAATTTCCATCCGATATTCCTTTCAATTCTAAACGATTGCAAATTTTAATCAAGGTTCGTTTTGTGCTCGAAATTAATAAAGCGTCAGGTAAAACCTTTAAAATACGTAGCAAGCTTCGTTCCGCGTACTCAAACGGAGTCAATGAAATTATTTCATCACCCCCATCATATGGCCCGTTTTTCTTTTCATTCCTTAATACATTTATTCAGTAATAAACGTACATTTTTTTTCTATTTTAGCCGAATCGCATACATTAAATTGTTTTATATCGTTTGTGTATATGTCTTTTTTTCTTTTTTTTTTTTGTAATAACACGATCGTATGCCGTAAGAACTAGAAATATAAAAAAAAAAAAATATTCGCCTGCGACAAGAGACGATTATTATATTCAGTTTAATTTAACAAGTTTTCGACAGAGGAGAGTTTTTTTCCTCCCAATCGAAACGCATTCTGTATAACGTATAATCTATTAATGGCCGTTTTACAAGTGGTTCGATGAGCCCATTTCTATGTGTTCGTTGCTGAATGAATAGAAATTGTTGAAGGACTCCGTCGAGTATTGGCGATTTTACATACGGTTTATTATAATTCGCTGTGCGTCAATAATTGATTACGGGAACGGTGGATGAAGAAGCCGAGCACGGTAAATGTATGCTTAAAAATACTACTACTCCGGGGCAGATAGTGAAAGTGGCGGTCTTAAATTCTTCTATTTTTTTTTTTTTTCAAAATATACACCTAATAAACAGCCATGACAGCTTAATGACCATATATAGGCACATAATATATGTCCGTATATTTTAATTTCGGAAATTCAAAATGACTGCGCGTAAACCACCCATTTATTATATTTTTAATATGAATTCGGGCCCTCGTAAACAGTCTCATAATTATTCTACCGGGTTGGCGTACATTTAAACGTACCTGTAAAAGTCTTAACCCATAAACATTTCGGTTAGCGCAGACTGTTTAATCGTCGTCGAGCTTAATTTTAAAAAAAAAAAAAAAATTATATTTATGTTGTGTGTGAAAAAAAAAAATTTAGTTATAACTCGAACAACGAGAGCGAAATCGTCGTGGCGTTACATTCGTTTTCTCAGCTGTTACATTTATATAATATTAAACGTCATTTTATCTAAAAATTAACGTAAAGTTTAATACGCATCGTTTTTTTTTTTCTAGCAAATCTCACATGTGTGTGTGTGTGTGTGTGCAGGACTTTTGTAATAGACGATTTTAAACTATTAATGTGTTTTGATGGGACGATGATTAATCAAAATCATTATTAATTTATAATCAATCACTTAACGATAACGTAATATGGCCTATGGTATAAAAGCTGTGCACGCTTTTGAGCGTGCGTATTTTAACGAAATACACAGATCCGGGCGACGTGTTCACTATCCGTATCACGGAATAGTTATTTGTTTAGAATTCGCTGCGAATCGCCAACGCATATAACATAATATAACACTCGTATGATACAGGTATGATACATATCTCGTCGTCGCATTTATAGCGACATTTAGTGTCGTTTGGTGTGATTTCGAGTTTCGCGTAATTGTGAATCTCCTGACGTTTTATGACAACAAAAAAAAAAACAAACCCACAGGCGAAACCTTTGTAATTCGAACGGAATTCATTTCACGTTTGTATAAACCTAACCAAACTAGACGCGTAGCTGTGGACAAGCGTTTTTATAATTTTATCAATTAATAACACCGCCGTCAACACGTAAAGGGAAAAATGAATTTTCGAGTGGTCCGCAAACGTTTTTGCGTACTGCACTTGTGTGTTAACAATAACAATAACAATATTATTAATAATAATAATAATAATAATCGTTGTAATATTATTTCGGAAACGTTTAGGAGAAATTGACGGCCGACGGATTGTTTTCCTTTCCGTTTTACACTATGTACATCAATAAATGTAACATACCATTTGGGTAAGCGGAATAATAAATACAATCAATATAAACGAAATAACCGCAAAGTTACGTTTCTCGGCGTATTATACAGTTTTCGATAAAATCGTAAAAACGAAATTACGTTAAACGCGTTTTTTTTTTATATATATATACATACGCCCGACAAAGCCGCAGCTCGCGTCTGTAACAGAATTGCCTATTCGTACGCCTCGGAGATCGTTGATCGATTTCAAAAAGAAAAAAATACCGCCTTGGATTAATCACGCGCTTAATTTATAATGAATAGAGTTCGTGGACGTTTATTCATATGACATTATATATTATTTTGTTCGCGCAATCCTAATCCACTGTTAAATACGCGAGAAATTCGAAAAGTTTCGGTTCACAAACGTGTGAAAAAACGTATTTGATAATTTTGTCGAAAAATTATAGTGAAATTAAATTGTATACGGTTTTACACGGAAATTTCACAATAAACACAAAATCGCCGATGTCATAATCACTTTTGCCTATTTTTAAACTTCAATAAACTTTCGTTGATATACCCGAGCCGTGACTCGTGTGTACAGTCGGACTTTTAATGTTAAAAACTATTTATAAAAATGTATTTACGTACCAAATCGGTAATTTAAAAAAAAGAAAGCATTCCATTTTATTATTATTATTATTATTATTATTATTATTATTATTATTAATCTATCCTATCAAATTTCTAATAAACGCGTTTGTATTACACATTTCATACGCCTCGCCGTTTAAATTCGCCTATATATTTATTATCAAATAGTTAAAACGATTTTTAAGCGTATAATTACGCATTTCGTTTTTTAAAATACATATTTTTTTTATTGTTTTTGGCTATTTACACATACGTGTACTCTAATTGTGAGTAAAAACTGTCCAACAAAACGCATACCCCCGTGTATTTATTAACTTTTAAAATAGAAGAAAAAAGTTAAAGTGAACCGACGTCTTTTCTTTTTTCGTCTGCCAAAAAAAATCGTTTAAATCCGCCGGGCGATAATAATATACACGTATTTTTGAAAAATCCGAACGTCTTTCATATGTACATTATTATTATTATTATTATTCTGCACTCACATTCTGTAGAAAACGTTGCGTTTTATCGTATTTCAATTAGTAGAAATTTAATTTCTTTTAATTCTCTTATCGTCATTTTTCCACACGCGTAAATAGTGACAATATATGTGCGGTTTTTTTTTTTTACTCGCTTTTACTTTTGAAGAAATATTACGGTATTTTCTGTGTATAGGATAGCGAAAACTACATTACTCGCCGATTCAGATGTAGACAACAATAATTTAAGAATTCCCGTTATACCCGACTTAACGTGTTTATAAGCTACCGAATTACAACACAGAACATGAAAACGGCGTCTTTTTTTTCCTTTAAACGCTGGAACGCATTTAATCCAAACGGATTTCACGGGTTCCGTTTTATAACTTATGAAATGTTTTCGAGTAATTAATGGAATTAATTATTTTTAGTTGAACGTGCGTTTTAATTAGTCGTTCAAGTTAATACGATATATTCTGAGTGAGATTTGTAATGTTTTGTCCGTCCCTCCTGTCAAATTGGTCGTTTGGTCGGTCGGTCGCCTTGGAAGTAATTTTCCATATTTCAATTGCCGAGTCGCGTTATTAAACGATAATAACGATATAATATTGCACGTCTCAATATCCCGGAACGCCGCGTATATTATTATTATTATTATCATCGCGTTCGCATCCATTTCCCCTGTTCTCTGAAACGATGAACTACTACGGGTGGTAGATTGACGGGGACAGGGCTGATTGCGACCACCTATACAGATGCGGTTTATACCTCCGTTCATTTATCAAAATCCCAATGACAGCTCGCGCAGAAGGTGCTACCATCGCCGATCGAACCCCGACCACGTGTCGTCTCACTCATACCTCGGCCCACGCGCTCGATCACTCTGCTTCTCACGCGCTCTTCTTACCGCCTAAGTTTCACCCGTCACGAAACGAATTCGCACCGTCGAAAGGTCTTGCCGAGTGAATATGGAAAAGAGAAACATTTTAAATCGGCCAAGTAATATATAATATGATTAAAAAAAACGCAGAAAAATGAAATATGTGGAAGAAAATAATAATAATAATAACACAAGTGACATTAATTGTTATCTGGAAAGTGTGTCGAAGAAAAATTATATGTGGGAATTATAAATCGAGCTAGACATGTTCACACGACGAAAGATTCGATTTGGAATTCGGAAATACATAAAAATCGTGAATATTTTCCCAACAAAATGGTTTTCTCGATTTTCAATTCTTTCCTGCATACCGTTTTGATCTACATTACTCTTTCCTTAATTATTCTTCCTTGATCGTTATTTTCCCGGCAGTCCTACATAACAACAATTTTCCTCGATATATTGTTCAGAAAATATTCTAAACGAATGTTTCCATCCGTTTTTTTGTTCATTATATTTCTACGGTAATTTTTTTCTTTTTTAATAAGTTTTCACTAAAATAGAATAGATAGACAATAGTTACGAGATTGACGAGCGTTTCACGCTCATTATTATTATTACTGTTTTTTTCTTTTTGAAAATAATTTTCGAGATATCTATCTGGTTTATTTCTACGATTTAAACGTTGAATCCTACGTGGGATAAATCTTTCACACACACACACACACCGACAACGGCGATAACCTGATCAGCATAATTTTTGAAAACGAGACGAATAAAACAAATAGGTGCAGACCGACTCCCGCACGAAATCCGTCTGTCTCTTTCCACCGCGACCTCGGGTCGCAAAACGAATTCATACGTCATATACTATTATGTGTATTACCATAACGTTATAAATAAAGATTTGTGTTTATAGTGCGTCGCGCAGAAAAACGTGAACACGATTTGTAAATCTCTAATTTTTTTTTTTTTTTTTTGAACTACGGAGAGTATAAAAAATCGGCTATGTGAATTTTGAAAACAATTGTTTTGTAAATAAAAAAAAAAAAAAAACGACGAGGCTAATTTTGAACGGAAATTTATTCACGTTAGTGATATACTGTGGTGAAAAAAGAATGCAAGAAAAACGACTATATATCGCCGGGACGTACGCCGTATCGGCGATATTTGGCAATAGACCGCGTACTGCGTACGACTTGCGACTCGTGACGACGACATGCGTGAGAGCGTATAATAAATAATATATAACCAACTCGCGCTTTTCAATCCACATAACTCACGTCTCGTCGCGGTACAATGTGTTTTTTCTTTTTTCTTTTTTTTTTAATTACGCGGCACGTCTCCGAAACTTTGCCCAATTCGTTCGGTTATTTATTACGAAATCAAACGAACACTCTCCTCTTTTCCAGGCTCCCACACACATTCCCAATGTATAAGTAATTCCTCCTCCGTGTCGTCGCCGATCTCCGGAACTAATATCCTCCCGGCGCGATGTGTCGACACGCCAGTTTTAATTTATATACAGTGTACTCGAATGCCTTAGCCGCCGCAAAATACATCGTCGCGCGATACTTGTTTACGGCGATGTGCAATTTTATTTATGTGTGCAAGTGTATATTGAAACCGCGCGTTTTATACGCGTACGCAATCTTATAATACGTGTTCACTGCGCAGAGTTCCGAGGGATGCTGCCGCTCGGGTCTGAGAAAGGCGTGAGCTGAACATTTTTTAACGTTTATTTACGATTTTCATTTCATTTCAACTCTCCCTTTTATTAATAACGACTATTAGTAAAGTGTTTTTAATATTTCGTTATGAATTCAACGACGTGCGAGACTGCGTGACGTCCGAAAGGTTAGCGGCAGCGATCACTGCATTATTACAGAGACGTTACGACTCACCTCGTGATGTTCGGTATGTGTTGTTGTTCGGTCGATGGTTTGGCGAAAATGGAAAAACGTATCCGGATTAAGACGTCGTTCTCGATAATATTTTTAATATATTTACAATCCGGTTATAGAGAATTATTGATTTGCGTGTAAAGGAGAAAAGCACCTCGGAGATTTTCGGGCTCGCGTTATAATGTACAAATACGATATGGACCGATTTTTATTAAACGACAATCTTTGGGAAGATGCGGCGTTATTAATGCAACAATTGGAATGATCCGATGACTTCTTTTGTAACGATTTTTTTTTTTTTTTTTTGCGACCTCGTTAAATGTTGAGATAATACGTTAAATCGCTGTGGAGATGGGAGCATTTATCGTAATCGGAGCGATGGATTGAATAGTCAGTATGTGTCGAACGGATTATCGCAGGTTTTGCAGGAAATCATAATGCTGGAAACCACATTATGTGCCCCCGTACTGGACGATCTTACTCTGATGCTTGTGTTCTTAGTCCATTTGTTTAGACTTACTTTTTGAGTACAGAAATTGGCCGAAGTAAAAGTGGAGGCGAGAATTTAGTCGCTTGCGTTTTTGTTTAGTGTGATTTAACCGAGTTGGTCTTTTGTGTCAAGAGCGATACCAACAGATATTCTGTTAATGGAATTGTATTGTTATTCAGTTCAAGTGGACGACGGCATTCATTCCGTTCTAGGGTGAAGTTTACCACGTAAGTGGATTTCTCTTCATTGATTTTAATTTGCCCGTTTTCCACGCTCGAGTTTCGATTTTATTTTTAAACGCAATTTATCAGGTACGATTCGCGAGGCTAATGCCCGAGAATTTTCATTTGAATTCAATAAATGCCGTTTATTTTAATAATATACTTATTACAGTTATTATTATTATTATTATTATTATTATTATTATTATTATTGTTATTATTGCAACCGAAAACAATATTCGTCATTATTGAGAATTGCTTATATATTCGTAAGTTTTATAATTTTTTTACACTCTGTTAAGTACAAATTATGGTAAAATCGCCGAATCGATTGTCTTGAAATTTATTTTACGATAATACGTGTCGGAATAATACGCGGTTTTTTTTCTTCAAATAGTTTTCAATTCATAAAATTTATTATATTGCTATTACTCGTCTCGATACATAAATTATAATTATATACGATTATTTCTGATTATTTCAGATAGAAAATTATTTAACACAACAAAGAACTCGAATTACTTACATTATATATATAATGGAAACGAAGCGAAAACCATTTGAAGTGATATTGTCTGTATTTAACACATTTGTTTTCATTTGTATATTTATTTATATTACTCAAAAACTTCCGTTTCAAAAGCGTTCGACATTTTGTTTAGTATTAAAACAGTGTGTAAGAACGTTCAATGTGCGTATCAAATCGATTTCGATAATAAAAACACATGAAAAAGGAAAATAAAACGTGGTTACATCGGTTTAAATACATCGAGAAAAATATAAATAAAAATAATAATTGTTGTATACGTTGTGTTATCAACATATTATCACTGTCGATTTTGCATGACAACCACGCGTGGTGTCAGTTTTGTCGCAATTTTTTCCTTTAAAATGTCTTTTCTTAATTGTAAATCGTTATACGCTTCTAATTAAATTAAATTATTATGTACCGAATATAATAAAATAGTAATAATAATATTTTTTATAAAATCTATAAAACACACATTTGCGTTGTCACAAGAAATCGGATTAGATTTTGAAACGTAAAACAAACGTCGAATGTTAACGGTTTTCATTATTTATTATTATTTCATTATAAGCACCTAATTATATATGATTTTTTTACGATTGTAAAATGTACACACCTATAAATTAATTTATTAATAATACGGTAATAATATAGCAATATAAACGAAATGAAGTGAGGGCGCCTTGCCCTCGGGTCAGCTCTCAGCTGTCGGTAACATCTGGCGGCGTGCGTTTTTTTTTCCACACAATTCGAATTTGAGTTGACGATACTTTTTCCCTATACGATATTTTAGGACGTTTAATTTTCCTCGGCTTGCGAATTTATTTCACCGTTTTATAATGATGACGCTGCTGAGTTATGACCAAACCCAACGATAGGTACTTAAAAAAACGTAATTCGAATTGAAATTTATGCGACTCAGAGTTAAAAGAAAAAAGGTAGTGAGCAGCGGGTGTTGTTGATGTAGCTTAAATGAATTACTCGGACAAAGTTTTAGAGTTTTGTTAATACTATGAATGTGAAAATGATGATGAATCCGCATTGCATTCGATAAAACGATTCTGAGCGGAATTTCGGTTACGCTTTGTCAGAAAATTTCAAGTAGTGATAAAACATAAAAAAAATTGCGATTCAAGACTGTCAGGATGTTTTGAATACAGCTTAAGTGTTACGTTGAACGTAAACCATTTAATATTGTTAGCCCTTTAAAGCAATAATTGTCCCTTTTATGACTTAAAACAATATAGTTCAATGTTTAATAATTGCTACGCAAATAGCCAATTTTTTGGGGTTTCGTTGGCAAATGCGTATGAGAAAACTACTGAGAAAATCGAAAAACCTTTCAAATATAGTAATATAACTAATATGCTAGTGTTACAACGCATGTCGAGGTCATCTGAGCGTCGTCTTTCTAGTCGAAAATTTGTACTCAGAAAATGTAAAAATAGACATCATTGTAAAACCAATAGTTTCCTCGCTTCGATCTGATACATTTATAAAATGCCGCCGATGCATATTGCACTAATGTCTCTTTCGTAATATGGAAATTAAAGAAAAATTTGTTACTTATTTTGTTAAGTATATAATCAATAATATACATCGCGAAATTTTATAAACATTTATGAACGGTTAATAGCGACGAGATTTTGATTTTTTTTCGTATTGTTTTTTGATCGAATTTTTATTATATTATTATCGAAATGTCTATAATATATATTATAATTACAATAATAATCTATATAATGTGTAAAAAAAAAAATTATTATTATTTATATACGGTAACCGCTAGCTGACAGAAAATCAATGTTTTCGAGTGCGGTTATATTATTTAAACTATAGCTTTATTAATTATATGATGTCCTCCCGTTTCGAAACGATTCCACGAGACTATTTTTAATTTTTTTTAATTCGTTCTAACCATTTGTTTAGTGTAAAAATTCGGAGTTTATTTTTTTTATTTCCCACCTCTCCCCCTCTTTTAACACAAATAAATATTTGCGTATTATAAGCCTCGGAATGCGTATAATATGAATTACACGGTGTTAATAATGTACTTGAGCCATATACACAACCGTTACAATATATATCTCGACGACGACATAATTGTATACTTTGTCAGCATAAACTTTTATTTATATATCCAGCAAAAGATTGAAACAATTTAATATAAAATTCTACGGCAAGCAATTTAAACGCAAGAGGTATAAGAGAATTTCGAGGACATTTTCTAGGCGGAAAAAAAATCGTACGTCATTTGTCAAAACGTCAATTTATTTTTCTCCCCTTATGCATAGCGTAATAGTAATACGAAATGAAATGTTAACGCTTTAAAATTAAAATCGCATAATCCGCGATGATTATTTCGAATTTAGTTATGGTATTTTCTAATGAAATTTTATACGAGAATAATTTACAAATTTAAGATGTGGTTTTAACGTCTTATTTTCAATCAAAAAAATGAATACGAATGTTTTTAAATTATTATTATTATTATTATTAAGTAAGCCCGAGTCGGTAACTGTTATATTTTCAGTACTGAATCCGTTCAATAAACGAGTTGAATTCAGAATCGTGAATATAGTGTATGTGAATTTTGAAAATTACGATTTACTTGTACTGCCGTCAATGGCTGTAAAACAATATTTATCTCATTAAGTTATTCGTGTTATGACTTTTTGGCCTGTAGGTATATGAATGAATACGATTACAATAATAATAATAATAATAATAATAATAATAATAATAATAATAATAATAATAATAATAATAATAATAATAATAATAAAATAATAATAATAATAATAATAAGAATAATAATAATAATAATTCATCCCATTCAGATGAAATTCTGCCATAAACAACGTGTGACTCGATTAAAAAATACGACTTTCGAACAAGTTTTATATGTTATATATATATAATATTTATATAACATATCGTATTATAATACACGTTTATATGATGAACCTGATGACCTATACATAATAATTACTGGTGTATTAATATTTTGTATAGTTTATACGGTTATATTAGTAAAAGAGTATATATTTTAAAACGTATGTGAAATTTATCGAAATTACCATGATGCATTTATATAATTTATTGGAAATCAAATCAAACTTGTTTCGAGTAATTGAATTTACGCTTGTTTTATTGACTACATGAATTCAGATATTTAAATCGTTATAAGACTACAACAATATCATAGTCTGACATCACTAGCAAATTATATAACTATTCGTATAACGAATACAAAACCATCATTTATTAGTTAAAATTTACAACGCGATTACGAAAAAATATATATTCTTGAAAACATCAGCACGACATAACAAGTATACGTAATAAATAATAATATTACAATTGTATGTGTTTTTTTTTTTTTAATTTATTAACATAAATAAGATTTTATTCGCATTGTACATATATGTGTGTATATATAAACGTTTTTCTTTAAATTCCAAAACACAGTAAACTATTACTAGCTTAAAACCAAAACCGTTAGCTACAAATAAAATGTTAATAAAGGTGAATTTTACTAATTTTAAATATAGAATTTAAGTAAAATTATAAAACCGGTAATAAATATTCAGTCCTGGTTAGTAACGAAATAAGAACAATCCTCTACGCTTTATTAAAAAAAATAACGTAGATTATGTTTTAATATACATATAATAATTTCACCGTATTCTTTATACAATTTATTACGGTTTGTGTAAACGAACGGTAATTATTTTCGAAATGTCGAATTGAACATACTTATTGAAGTGTTTACGTTTTATATTCATTTTCGGCGTGTTATAACGTTTATTGATTTTTAGAAGAAAAAAAACTTTAAATAATTTAAACGAAATTCTAAAAATAATATTAAAATGTTCAATACTCGTTAACAATGATAATTGAGTATTAAAGAGCGAAAGAAAATATCTTCGCGGTTAAATTCTGCGTGTCGGTAACAAGTGCTATTATAACGACAAATTTCTTAAGTACTATTCAGACACTGAATTTAAAAATTGATTTACGTATACGCGTTCGACTATAAAATTACTTTTATTAATATTCAATTCTCCATTGTGTTTTGAATTTCACGAAGTGTCAAGAATAATTAACATAGTGTGATAAAATCAGATCTTTAGATTTTACTTTTTCAAAAATGATAATAATTTTTGTAACGATTAATGTGTTAGTCTCATTTAGCAAATGATGACATGTGAATTAAAAAAAAAGCTACGGCAATAGACTCGGTTAGAATGAACAACGAAATTTAGATGCTATGGACTCTATTCAAGAAGATTTTTTTCACGCCCATTTATTAATGAAAACTATTATATAGTATCGAAAAAAACTCGTACAATTCATTTCGGTCGATTTCAAAACGCTGACGTTTTCTGACGTGCGACATTATAATATAATATATGTATATAGTAAATAATGGTCCATTTAAACAAATATACACGTCGGATGGTAAAATTATTACGATTTAAGTAGTAATATATATTATTCAGATGTGATGTGAACAATTCATAAATACGAGAATTTCTACCACAGAGTGGAAAAACTACTGGTTTTTGCACAATAATGTGGTGTTTTATTTCTCATTTCATAAAAAACTCTGAGGTAGAGGGATAAGAGTGCTACCAAAATTTGGTATATCTCCATATTTATATAAATTGAGTATCGAACAAGCGTATTATTTTACTTTAAAGAAGTCATTTTTCCGGTAAATTCCATTGAGAATAAATATTGATTTAAAAAAAAAACTTCGAAATATATTTAAATTAACCGAACATCGTTCAAAACAGTATTGCTTTGCCAAAATATGGTAAAATGATTTATCGTCTCGATAAGAGCTCGTCATCGCCCTTAATCAACAGACTGTACACCAAAATATGCTCACACGTTAAATCAGTAACGTGTCTATACAATCAAACTGGCGTGGTTTATATAAGACATATTTAACTGAGATGCCGCTGAGATGTCTTTCAGCATTTTATTATATTCAATCTCTCCAAACCGCCAAACACCTTACAGAGTACAGTCATTAAATATATGCAGTTATGCGCGTGAATAAATCAATAGGAGTACGACCGAGAAGCGTCTTATTCTCGGCCCATTTTTTTAAAAATGTTAATAATATTATAATATTATCGAACGATTTATTTTTTTTATCACATACCATATTTTTGTGCAAATCGTATTATATAGAGAACGAGGTAACGATCGATCTCTTGATACAAATTGTAATACCGTAACTGCATTGAACGTCTAAAATATTAAATATTACGACGACGTTATTTTTTAATTTATTTTAATGGTCGATTGTTAATTTTCAACATCAATAAACTTAAAATTAAGTAAAATCTCTCGAAAACACGCTATACGTTATAATAAATCGAGTTCCACTCGGCGAAATTGATTTCAAATACAAATTTGTTATTCGAATTTAAAATTTTTGTTGTTTATTTTTTCATTTATTCGCTGTTTTTATTATTTATTTATTTGCATTCATTTAAGTATCGATACAATATTTCAATTTCACCTAAGGCCTTTCAAATACATTTGAGACAAATATTTTGAATTGTTAATTTATTTATTTATTTATTTTTTTTAATACGTCATTCTATTAAGCTATTGTAGTTGATTAAACGGAATGTTAATTTTGACCGTACAATAATGATCGTTTAAAGATTTTGAACTTGGAAAAGAGAAAAAATCAATTTTGTAGTGTCGTTTTCGATATAATCATTGAATTAAAACGAGGCCGAAACTGTTGAACGTAGTAGAGATATAAAAATGCATTTACGTCTCACAAATCGCCCGTGGTTAAATCGTCGGTTACTCGACGTATACGCGCATATTATTAGACAAAAAGCGCGTTTTAATGTTTTATTTTAAAACCGAATGATTCTCGTGTTCACTAAATTTTTGAGATTCGAGCATTTTATTATATAAAAACGTTGTTGAATAATATTATAAAACCCTTTTTGTATGTTCTGCATTAACATTGAAGTGACGGTAAAGCTTCACTTACAAATACCGAGTGTTAGTAGACCTGTACAGTGTGTTTATTTACATTGGAGGTTATTTCGTAAATAAAACAGTCAGTCAGTCGAGGGGATGTACTAGAGAAAGCGTCTCTGAGTTCAACGTCAGGATAATATAATATATACACGTGTACGTATAATGTATTCGAAAAGAACAGCCCGGGGCTGCAAATTGTCTAAATCGTAGGTACTAGTTAAGCCGCGTTATGTTGACATTGACTTGATTAGTTAAGTTTAAGACTCGTGTTTCGCAGTATTAACGTGTTATAATATATTATAAAGTTATGTAGTTAATAACGACAAATACCGAATTTCTATATCCGCCGCCACCGTCAAACTTCGTAAATAATAATTTTTTGTATATATATATATATAAATTAAAAATTTTAACGCCATACGTATTATTTGCGTAAAAGCCGCGTTTAAATATAAATAACGTATTTAAATTTCTATCATCCGTGCGTGACACGACTTATTATTGATTCTAATATAATAAAAAAAATTTATATAATCGATTTGATATTGTATAAACGTTTGGACGAACATTTGAAGCGCAGGTTTATGGCATCGTTTGAAGCACAGGTGTGCTGAAGGGAGTACGGGGATATCGCGGTTCTTTCACAAAATTGAAAACTGCTTATCAGATTTTATCGCTCGCGATGGCTTAACCATGGCTTTACCGTGCTTTCTCGCGGTACGTTATTTCGTATTGACTGAACGCGCTGCATCATTTGTCCACAAACGCGTTGGCAAAATAGTTTGTTTTTTTTTCGTATATAATAATATAAAAGATTATGGCGGAAAATTTCGGCATTCGTTGGGGAAATCAAAAATCGTTCCGCACATTTCCGTTGAGACGCTAAGATGTTTTCTCGTAAATACGACGTACGGGAATATTTAAAGTGTGACCAGACACGAGATAATATTACGTATTTTTGTGGAGTTTCGCGTGTAACAGAACGGCAATAACAATACATTTTATCGCCGTATATTATTTGCATATATATATATATATAAATATTGTTCTTTATTTGTACGTTTATCATTAATTAACGCTAAATAGAATATAATAGAACAAACACCGTTTTCGTACGTAATTATTTTATAAATCGATTTGCGAATGGACACGTTTTTTTTTCTTCTAAATATACACGAGTTAGCAGCAAGTCGGTCGTTGTTATTGCGTTGCGTTCACTGATTACAATAACTTCTAACTTTACGGCGATGCCACATACAGCAAAGGTATATAGCATATAATTTATCCGCGTGGGCAGTAGAGAGCACGCGACAATCGCTCTCATTTCGATGACGAGTCCCCGCCGTCTTCAATTGACCGCGCTGAGAGCAACAACAACTCTTCGTCTCTGGAGCGTTCAATACGTTTTTCATTCCGATGCGGAGCGGTCGGCCCCTTAAGTCACGATTTTTTCTTTTTTCTATAACCGATTCTGGATTATGGACAAATCGCGTTACGCCCGACGACGCTCCGCTCGGAATCGGTGTTTCATCCAACGCGATTCATCATTGGCTTTCTAATCCATAGTGATAACAGTACACTGTTAAATCACCGTCCGAGAGCAATTCGTCTGAGCGACACTTCGTGGCTCGTTACTTTTTTTCTTTTTTTTAAATTAATTTATACACCCGAGAGACGGTGTACCCGGCGGAATATCCCTTGACAACGGCTCGTGCGTAAACGGACAAAGTTCTACTTCGTGTCGTTTCACCACCACCGTACCGGAAAACAAAAACTGATGATGATGATACGTTTTTGGTCGGTGGAGAAAACACAACCAATAAATAGTGGAATTCCGGCACTGTGCCGCTGCGGAGTTGTATAATACAATATTACGTGTGTGTGTGTGTATGTCTCGACGCAGGTCAGTTGGAATCGAAAGAGGTACAATAAAACCGTCGGAATTCGCCTTGTCACTTTGCTAGATAAAAAGTGAAAAAAAAAACCCTCCCGCCTTCCGACAGAGCCCATCATCCACCGTCGTCAAGCGTTTCATTCGTTTTTTTTCTTTACTCGCGTGCCTCTAATGATCCAAACACCGACGCGACATCCCCGTTATGTATTATATAATAATACGTTTTGCGCGGTTCATTCGCCGCCGCCACACGTAGAGAGAGTAAATTATTATTATTTTTTTTCCTCCTCTCGTTTCGTGAGAGTTATGCCAGTGAAAATCGTTTGTCAAAACATTTTACAACACTCACCTCGACACCAACACCACCGTAGACGACTCTTGTAATAAGTGTAAATCGCTTTTACACATTTATTAGCGTATTATAATAATAATACTCGAACGAGACGCGAATATGATTTTTATATATAAAAAAAAATTGTTCTATATAATTTTAAATGTTTACTCCTCCTTCAAGCAAGAGTGTGTGGTGCTGATGCGTATTACACTTAAATGCTTATATACGCCATTACGGCCAGTGTATATGAACGCTTTCCGTTTCTTTTCGTAAAATACAAAATGACAAAAAAAAAAAAAATGTATTCGAGAGATTCTTTTACACGTCGCAGCCGACGACAGAGACGTTTAATTTAATTTTTCGATATTAAAACTAATGTGTAATCATCAGTTACAGCAGTCTATACATTTAATAATAATCGATCGTCGTTTATCGGATATGTTATTTTAATTTCGTCACACTGTAATAAATCAAAGGACAATAAATACAATCATTTTACAACTCTGTATAACGATGTTGAGTGGAAAATATTTTACAGAAAAACAAAACGACGCGTAATAATGTGATTAAAATTGATTACTTATAAACGGAAAAAATGTGAGGATTAAATAAACACGAGCGCAACAATCGTTTCTTCAAACAGCGTTGACAGCAGAGTGATGTCATCACTGTAAGGATATTAGTCAAGTCGAGTTTTAATGCCGTTGGAATTTATGATGAGTGCGCGGAAGAGAGAGAGAGAGAGAGAAGAGACTAATGCGACGGAGATGATCTCAAAACGGAATACCTCGTGAAAGGAATGTTAGCTGAACTTATGCGCACGAAAGCGTTACGAATTTGTGTGCGTGTGTGTGTGTGTCTTTACAGTCTCAAAATAATTTTCCTCTTAACCGCCGTCAAACCATCGGATGCAGTATGAGGAACGTGACCCCATAGGCACGATTTCAATTTTCAACTTGGGTCAGATGCTATGTGTCTATTTTAATGTTTCAATTATTATTAACATTTTAGTATATCGTCCACAAATATTTGATTAGAAATAATACGTTTTTTTCAATACGAATTATTGACAAAATCTGTTTTATGCTAAGCCAATTTTATAATTCTGCACGTGGCAGAAAATGATCGTTCATATGTGGCAAAACTTGAATGGATTGTAAGAGCTCATAGTAATATTATATACACATTTGGAAAAATATCACAAATTACTTCTCGTTATAGATCGTCCAATCCAAAACCTATTTCTGTTTGAAGTTAACAATATGGTTTATTTTTTTTTTGCTACCATCATTTCGCATTATCGATTTTCAACAATTCCTAAAAATAATTATGCGTTTAAACGTCAAATTTGTATTCATACTTATTAAAAACTCGCTTTATAATCACAAATAAAACAAACGCTCTCGTCGTAATTGAGTTTAATGAAACTATCCACTCATCTACAGCCCTTTCAACGACTTTTCAATAGTAAATCTTTATTTAAAATTTATCGGTATCGATAATTTTGAAATACGTAATTCTCAAAAGTATTATATTCAGACTACTCAGGACTAATACGGTGGTTGACAAATGGATTTCCTTCCTACTCCTTTTGACATTGTTGTTATTATTATTATTATTATTATTATTATTATTATTATTATTTTAAATCGTTCTTTTTAGCAAATAAATTAATATTTGATCACTACACTTCAGAAAAAATTTTATTCGATCATTTGTCTTCCATAATATTTATTACATCATTAATCATATTGCAACAGATTTTCCTATTGTACAGCAGATTACTGCTGTGATTATTGAACGTTTATGGTGTGTTGTGAACGATTTGTAAAATGTCTTCCAAAACAATGGCACGAAAAATAAACGTATTCTATAATGTATACGGGGGGACACGTTATTGAAACAATTCGTGAATATGAATTTTACTATAAAACTCTCTCGTGCCGTTTAACATCGTTTGACTTTGGACGACTGGAAAACATTCGTTTTGATTCTCGTTACGTTCTATGTGTTTTCGTGCATAGTAAAACATGTAAATATAACACGATTTTTAACCAGTGTACACGATAACATGATGTCCAAAAATAAAAATAAAAGTTATATGGACTGTGCTTGTACATGCGTATTAGTGAGACAACACTATAAAATATCGTCGAAAAAACAACACTTGGTTTGCGCGTAACCAAAAAAATATGTCGACGTTTGCGATCCGCGTGCTGCAACACCGGTTAGGAGACATGTTTTAATAATTTCTTAAAAGCGCGAAAACTTTGAAATCCGCCGGCACGCACGGCGAACGATGAATTTTTCATAGACGATAAAAGAAAAGTTTTCCCCCGCCTGTCTTAAATCCCAACAACACTTTTCGTCCGCTCGTCCACTTCATGTTGAAGAAATCCGTAAAAACAAACCTCGAGTTACGTTTCCGAATGAGATTATTTGTTTTATACACCACACATACCGTTATACGCTCGATAATATTTCACTGTACACAGTACAGTCGATTCGAAATATACACCGAGTAATAATATTTAAGTAGGTATCGATTAAACTTTTTTCATTTTGTTTTTGTTTTGTTTCCAGGTCGTTACGTTCGATTAGGAAGAACGCTCACGTGGTGCTTGTCGCTTTAGTGAGGAAGAGGTAATCAGTTTCTTTACGCTTACACGTGTGCTACACACCTGCCCCCAGGGGCGTATACAAGGGGGGCGATACTTGTATATGTACCTAACCTATATCTACTGACAACTGAAATTAACCGAACTAAAACTAAAATGTAATAACGCATTTTTTTATTTAAAACTCATTATTTTCATACAATTTTTCGATAATTCTAAGTTGGCAACAGATTCGACGGGCCGTTTTTCTACTCGCCCCTAGGGGATGAAGTAAATACGTCCCTGCCTGCCCCGCCGAGACGGTGTGGGCAATGACGCGATGGGGTCCTATTGGTTGTTAACGTCGTATTATTTTTCTTTTCAGCTTTGTGGTGAAAAACGAAAAAGACGTAACGTCCATTTTCACCAGTGGATTCAATAAGGTACGTATTGATGTGCACACACGTCCATACGCGAAAATGTTTATACAAATCGAGTTGTTACGTCGTTTTGTATAACCCATTCGCGTCCGAGTATTTATTTAGAAAATATTTCGTTTTACCGCACTGTGATCGAATTGATTAGAAAGAGAAAAAAATGTCCATTTAAATTTATGGTAAAGTCTCGGGGTTGAGTTTATAAATAAAAAGGAACGTTTCGGTTAGTGAGACCTTCGCTCGCGCAGTTTTTCCCGTTCAATAAAAATTGTTTACCGATGAAATAATAAAATATATTCGTAATAATCCCTGTTGTCTGCCAACACTCTGATGTTTAGAAAAAACGTTTGATCGATTCCAATCGTGTATATTTTATTTGTCCGTCAAACGGTATTACTAGCGACGATTCTAGTGAATTCCAACTTTTACATCAAATAACAAACCGTTCAACTATACAATAACCCGAAAACAACTTAATTCTTTCGGGGGATTTTTTTTTTTTATACCGTTTAAACATAAAATCCCCAACTCAATAATACGATATGTATGGCATTTCGATTTTTTTTATTACCGCTGTTTTACGTTAAAGAAAAGAGTATCATCGATAAATAAATACATTTTGTAAATAAATTTATTTTATCGCGATCTGTATTATATTGTACAAACTAAAAATTTTAACGTCGTAAAAAAATAATATATATACATATATCGCTTAATTTTAAATCGTGTTAGTTCGATTGAAAACTACGAGTTAGAAAAGTCTTTTAGTGAAACGACGATTTGAAGTAACGCGTTTTAAATGTATCAAAAAAATACCCCGCCGAAAACAAAGAAAATGTATTGACTTTTTGCGTGTACGATATCTGGAAACTTTGAAAAAAAATTATAAACTACTAATAAATAATAATACGTTTGTATTCTTACAGCGTAGGAATACCGTATTAATACAAGTTTATCCATGTTTACCTCTCTGTTCAAGAAAATTGTTAATATCTATTGAAATAACGCGTTTCTTTTTTTCAATTTTTGATGAATTTTCGAACGTACGAGTTTTCTCGCCGGATCTTTCAATCACGCTTGTCGGTGTTTTAACCGTTAATATATATATATATAAAATAAATAAAGCACTTTTTCCTTATATCGTTTTATTCGCATTTATGTGTAGTATGGACACGTGAAATATTTAACAAAATAGTGAAAACAAAGAGGAATTTACAAAATTAAAAATTAAAATCAAAAGGATTTGTAAAAATAAATAATCAAAAAGATAGAAATAAAAAATTATAAGTTAATACTCGTGATAATAAATAAAATGTTGAAAATAGAATGTTAATATAATAAATAAATGTTAATATATAAATAGAATGTTGTATTTTTTTAATTTACCTGATGATGACTTTTTGTCGAAACCGGTAGTAATAAATAACTTACACAACGACATTCTTTTATTTATTTAATACTCATTGGCTTTTTTTTATTATTATTTAAATATACATTTTGATATATATGTGTATATTTATTTATTTTATATATATTTTTTATGTAAAATATTTATAAATTAATTAACAATATACGTCTTACTGCAATATTATTATTATGCTCATCATAAATAATTATAATAATTCATTTATTTATAAGATTAAAATTGTTACCTATTTTTTTTTTCTTAAGACTTGTTAGAACTCACTCATTTCATTATACTTCAGAAACTCTATTATTTATACGATCAGTAATAGTCGTACAATATTTATTGAACGGCGGGGAAAATAAAACCGGCAAAAGGAGGCTTACGCCACAAATACTAACGGGTAAAAAACCGAAATTCATATTTTACGGTATTCATATTTTAATTCGTTTTCTCTTCTACGATTCCCTGCGTATTACACTCACTACAAATTAGTGTTAATCGGTCCTCGTTTTATTATTATTTAAATTCTCAAACAACGGAGGACGCGGCAATGACGAAATCCCGTGACCGTGAGATTTTTTTTTTTTTAAAACCAAAATATACTCTCTATACTTTAATAAACGTTCCGACATTTAAATTTAATTCCACGCGAAACGATTCACAATTAACGAGTTCATGTCAAAACTCATACGAATAATTTTCGCGATTTGTATTTCGAATTATTTCGCTCGTTTTGAATGCGTTCGAGATTCAAATTCGCAAATATGATTAAAAAAAATATTACATACATCTAGACCTACGGTGTTCATAATATGAATGTCTTGCCTTACCGTGTTCATTTCTAAGGTTTCGCGAAAACAAAGATAACTCTCTCACTCTCTCAATCTCTCGTAACGCTATTGTTTCCCTTCTTTTCCGTTGTTCGATAAGAAGATAAAGAAAATATCCATTGCTATAAAATCCATTGCGCGGTGAATTCAAAGGAAGTACCTTCCCGGTACATTTAAAACGTTACTTTTGATGGCCATTTTTACCGATTTCTCTTACTGTTGTTTTACGTCAACGGCGATGTGCTCATGCGGTGTATTTCACTTTCAATGAACGTCTCACGGCGATTGGTGTTATCGTCTCGTTATTCGTTCGAAAAACAATACATAAATATTATCGTTATTATAACACAGTCAAATACTTACACTTGAATATTTCTACTGACTGCGGTTTCGGTTACAATCGAATTGCGTACTCGGTTAGTAGCGCTTCGGAGAGGTAATTTTTCGATTTCCTCAAAAGCGCCTTAAAAAAAAAAAATAAATTAATAAAATATTGAAATGTAAATATATAACACGTTATGGGGCGAAAAAACTTTCGACGAATTTCTATTTAATTTTAGGCTATTTGTAATAGCAATCGTAGAATTCTCCGCGGTATTTAATTTATAAATGAGGTAATTTTTTTTTTTAAGACTTAAAAACGTGTAATACACTGTCAGACGTACGCGTTACTTCAATTATATATATATTCAAAAAAATCTAGAAAATCGTTTGTCACAATTTTCGTTGATTAAACATTTTAAGTTTTTCGATACAAAGTGTACCTACCTTTTTTTTTTTTATGGAAAATTACGTTCGTTTTTAAAACTAATGCGATACTAAGGTATTGAAATTGGTGCCAAATATGTAAATTTGTGTTGTGTATATATACAAATATATTTGAAAAGAGTTTTGGAAACTCTTTTGAAAACCTACTTAGGTTTATTGAAAACGAAATTTCGTTAAAATGACGTACTGAAGTAAGATTATTAGTAAATCGTATACTGTATACATACGATTATTAATAATAACACCGAAGCGCAGAATCGTTTTATCGAATGCGATTTGCTATCAAATATATATATATATATATAAATATATTTTGGTAAAATAACAAAACTCTAAAATCATCCGTCAGTAATTCGCACATTAATAATAATAATAATAATATAACCCAGCCGTCGGGCAGACGATCGAGGAATTAATTACTATACACACATCGTTATTATTTCCCTCGTTTTCATAGATAATCGTGGAAACATGCAACAAGAACGTATGGATCAAAGAGTTACAACAACTGGAGAAGGAGGACATGGCGGTGCGATCAATGTTGTCGCAGCAAGACGCAGTTCTAGCAGCGCTCGACAAGACCAAAGACCTCGTCATAATTACCGACCTCAAACACAACGTTCAAGTAAACATTTCAATTCGTTGAATTTGATGATAATTTTTTTTTTCCGCTTTTTTGTAACGCCGAAACCCGACTTTCGATTACACTCCTGCAGCTGGCTGTGTTGTACATTTTTCGAATGATCGATAACGTTGTTGCTTCGGTAAATATATGCCGACGAACGTAACATCCCTTGGGTGCTCGACTCGTTTGTTTGCTTTCGGATCAGTGTTGTTGTTCTACAAAGGTAGGTATAAAGTGAGCGAGAGAGAGAGAGAGAGAAAAAACGCGATTTGAACGGAACGAGTGGCTTTATGGGCAAAACCATGAAATTAAATTACCTATCGTCGAAACTCGTGCAATGACCGCATTAGGAAAACCACTTTTGCTATTTAACATTTCCTCGCCGTTTTAACCGAGAAAACTTTTCGAATCCGTCTGCAAATCGAGGAGAACTCCAATATGGTTCCGCGATAAAATCGTTATAAAAAATAACGCGTAAAAATATTTTCCGCGATATCCAATAATTATTGTCAAAACGAAACAAACGTGATGATGTGTGCGTGTGTTTATATTGACGTGCGAAAATCTTCAATTATTCTTTAAACAAATCTGACTATTCAGCTCTTATTCCATATAGCAATACTGACAGATGATTTCTGTTTATACTTTTTATTCTATATTATCTAAAATAATAATAATGAGTCGCGAATGACTTTCACGCGTATTTCACAAATGTCTTCGAAACTGAAATTACATAAAATGTCATATTTTCCATACGTAAATGACTAATATTGACGTGTCTACATCTTTACACAAATTAACATAAAGGTTTATCATTATGAATATTTTCACGTTTATACGAGGGAAAGTTTAAAATATTATATTTTAATCTATTGTTTTCGACGACGAACCAATTAGATAAAACTTCGTTTTTGCAATATTATATTCCGAAGTAAATTATATTTATATATATATAAAGTCTTTAAGTTGCAATGAATTACAGAAATTACTAAGAAAAATGGAAAACTTCTTATTATAACTTCGTACGGATAAACTGTATGCTCGAGCCAATATACGTATATTTAACGCGCGCAATAACGAAAAAGTTACACTAAACATTAACGTTTCACCGGAAAAGGTTCGTCGATTTGTGTTTGTCTTCCATTCGAATATTGCAAAACGTAGTAATGACGAGACTTTTTGCACTCGTGAAAAATCTAACTCCATCAAATTCGTATTGGTTTATTAAGAAAATAACGGTAATAATCAAAATGGTTTTCTTTTTCTTTTCTTTTTTTTACTCTTTTGTCGAAACATTCGACTGGTGAATGTTCAGCGTTCCGCTATAAGCCGTGTACGCAAACATTTAAGAAAAATCCGCTCTCCGGCACTTTAGAACGGACTTTATTTCGATTTTGTAGATACAATAACAATAAACGTCACTTAGAGTATTAAAAACGTTTTCAATAGACGTGTAAACTGCGATTTCTCCCATTAACGAAAGAAATACAAAAATCTGACCGTCTATAGGCGTTTATAACAACAATCAAAATATAAACCACGTTCGTCATATAACACCGCGGAACAGTAGTAAAAATGTCTTAATTTTTTCATAATCGTAAACGATATAAAGCGTAATAATTTACATTTTACGATTTCAATTACACTGGGTCACGAATAGTTTTGTGTTATGAAAACACACTTAAAAAAAAAAAATAAACAGTTTCCAGTAATTTTTTTTTTTTTTTTTGTTTTTAATTCGAGTAAAAAAAATTACAATCGCCGAAAAAGTGTTGTATTTCGCGTACGACGTTAAATAATAATAATAATAATAATAATGCGACGGTGTACCCCCTGTGTGGCTTACATTTTCTTTGTTCGTATAATTTTTAATTTCAAACGAAATTATTATTTTTTTCGTTATATAAATGATAATATGTTATTGCGCGCACGTCACAACGAATATATGCAAAAACGTAGTAAAAAAAAATGTTTTTTATTCCGTTTTCCTTTCACTCAAACGATTGGTTTTATATACGTATATGTGCGTACGTTATAAACAACATTATTGGTAAAAGTTACTTTTATCTACGCGCATAAATACATAACGTATTGGTTTTTTTTTTTTAATGTTTACGTATTTCACTTCTTCGTCGATCGTTCTTATTATTATTAAAAACAAGCATAAAAAAATCGATTCGGCGAATTTTATTCGATTATAATGTAATGTAATTGTTATTAAAACAAAAAAAAAACAAAAATTAACAGCTCGACTAAGGAATAAATTATAATTTTACTCGACAACAATATATCAATATTTAGAATTCGCGTAAAATCAATTATTATCTTTAATAATAATCCCTCGTTTCGTCGTTGTAGGTAAACCAGTAAACAGTAGAATAATAATTTCGAGTGTTTTTTTTTCCTTCGTTATATACAGTAGGTAAACGTTAAAACACGATTATTGATTTGGATAATTAAATTTAAATTTACTATAAATGTTATATTAGACAAATGTTGCTGTATATTCATGACTGTGTTTATTTATGTGTAATTATCGTGGCTGTTCCGTAAATACAAGTTACCTGTACTACGGTGTGTAAATATGCACTAGTGTACTCACAACAAAAAAAAAACGAGCTATATACGTTTTAATGTTTTTTTGTTTTTTTTCAAATAGTTTTCCATACAATTCGAACGTTATTTAATTTACCGTACGTATAGCAGTAGTCGTAATCGTTACAATCGCGATAATAACGTAAAACGTTTAATATTTATAAAATAACCCTCTGTATAAAACGCAATTTCCATTTCGACTTGAAACGGCTTTAATAAACGTGAAATATACTACGATGTTGCGTGTGTATAACATCTCTTTAGGGACCCACGTCGTTATTTCGTTACGTAAACGGAAAACGCGATGTAGGAAACGTGTGCGTATTTATTTACATTTTTGTTTTATCATTAACGCACTGGGAAACGAACACTGCAGATCCCAATCGAATAACGTTATCCCGAACGTAGCTGTTAATCCTTCGGTTGCTGCTGCAGAGAATGTGTGCTGCGCATGGAGGGTCTTATATGTAATAAGTGGTCTTCCAAGGAAACGTGAAAAATTTTAAATAACTCTAGTGAAATTCCGAAGAATTTCTATTGTCGAAAATTAAAAAGTAAATTGTGTGTCATTATCGGTCCCCCCAGACAGAAAAAACATACCTCTCGGTTTTTGAAATTAGCGTCTACAAAGACCGGTACGCGTACACTAAGTACGGTTAGGTTAGTTCTCGTTCGCCCTAACGTCGTTCTTATTGATGAGAAGAATTGCACACGACTTTGCGAGTTGTGATTTTGAACTCGGCGAAAGTTGTAAGGCGACGAGTGGTTTACATTCTGTTTATGCAAAGACGACGGGTCCCCCGCACAAGTGGAGGAAACTCGCGCGTTTTATTAAACGTCTTAGGCGGCCAGGCGCGCGCACACTGAAAGATCAAAACCGTTGTTCCGAGCCGTTCGAAACATTTTGCTCCAAACGGCTCGGAAAACACATTCCACTGACAAAACAAAACATAACAAGGCAAAACAAACGCGTACTACTAATTCGGGATATATTTTTTCATTTTTAACACCAGTCGTCAAGATGAGTTCTGACACGAAGACGACGCTTTCATACCGCTTTTGTGGCAATTTTCGTTAGACGGTGAACTTAATTGACGATGGAAAAAACACGAAAAATTTGGGTGCAAGAGATAAATAAAAAACGAAACATAGAATTTTTTATTTTTTTGACGGGATCTCATACGTGAAGATGAGTTGAAATTCAAAAATTTCAATCGAATGAGTTCCAAATCCGTGTAATCATACATCGGTTTCATACAAGATTAATTTATTTATCCGGGATCACACGCCATTATATGTAAATAATACCAATAATAATAATAATAATAATAATAAATAATAAATAATAGTAAACGTTATAGAAAACGAAAAGAACGCGTGTGATGGACCGATGAATTTTGTTTTTCATTTTTTGCTCGGAGCATAAATAGAGAACCAGACCGAACAACACCGATCACGTTTTGTCTTGTCTTGTCGTGTTTTGTTGTTGACTGACACGAGTGCGCACGCATCAATTATTTTGCATGCGTTTTTTTTTTTTTGTCCCCAAACCGCTCCGAACTGCTGGGAGCTGTTTGGAATCAATTATAACACGTGTAAAGTAATTGACGCACGCATACTAATCAGTCAACATCAAAACACGGTAAGACAGAACAAAACATGATCGCTCGTGATCGGTCCGGTTCTATTTTTGCTCCGATCAAAATACGAAAACCAAAGTCACTGGTTTATTTTACGAATAGTACACCACCGAACTTCGTGTGAACGCGTTATTTTATCCTTATTATCGTATTTATCGTATTATTATCTTATTTATGGTTATATTATTTTAATCTTTTTAATTTTAATACGAGAATTTGATTATATTAATTTAAAATGGCACGCGATCCAGAAAAATTAATAACTGTAGTATTTTTAAGAAAATATATTTAGTCTTTTGCCAGATTTAAAAAAATTAAAAGGAAAAAACCAGCGTCAGTTTAAACAGTTTGTGTTGGACAAATTTAAATACCTACATCGACAATCAAAAGAATTATTAGGTAATGATAAAGCACTGTATCATAATACTACATCAAATGTACCAGCAGGAGAACTCCAAACCTACAACTATACCTTCAGTCCACCCGGATTTTCTTCATCAAACAGTTCAACATACTGACACTTCTTATTTTAATTACTTAATACATATTTTATTTAAAAATAAGTTAATTAAAGAAATTTGTTTTGATACGTTTAATTATCAAATATTTCTATTAGGTATCTAATTATTTAGTTTTATTATTTGAACTCACCTCAAGGTTACTAACAATTTTCCAGCAGGAGCTATACTTTTACGAAAATTTGTGTCTTGTGATCGTATGATCTCGCCGATTGCATTTCACACGAAGTCAAACGTTGCTGAACTCATGCGAGTGAAATTTTTGAATTTCAACTCGTCTTCGCGTTAGGCCAAACAATTTAAAATCGTATTCTTTTCTAACCGTTTTTGGTTTATTTCATGCACCCAAATTTTGCGTTTTTCATCGTTACTACTTTCACTATTTAATAAAAATTGCCACATAAGCGGTACAACGACGTCGTTTTCGTCAGAACTCATCTTGACAACTGGTGTTTAATAACAAAAATTAATCCAGAATTATGTGTCTTGTTCTGTTCTGTTTTGTCAGTGTGAATGGAATTTGTTCCGAGCTGTTTAGGACAAAATGTTCCGAGCAACTCGGAGCAGTTTTGCTCTTTCAGTGTGCGCCCGGCCTTAGAGGCCAATAAATGTTGTCGCGGCACCATCGCCGAACTTGCTGTCATTTACTATAGATATGTGGTGTCGACAGTTTGTCGTTGATCTCCTGACATCTCAACAGCTTAATCCAGCCTTCTCTTCGAAATTTTCAATCCGAGTTTTTTTGTTTTTTCGACACGATAAAACGCAATCACCATGGCGTCTTAAATTGTAGTGACAACTACGCGGCTAATAATGCACACTGCGTGGACCGGTCGGTCCCACCACTGGTGCTGCTGATCATTTTGGTTACAAAATGGCAAAGAGTCGTGCACGAAATACATATCATTCCCGACGACGTTCATCAGAATTATTTATACATTTTCTCGTTTTCATTGGCGGATACGTCCGTGGTCTTTTTTTCCTCCTTAATGTAGTAATAATAATAATATATTTTATATCGTAACGTGAAACGTTTGAACTTGCAGTACATGAACAAATCGGGTTCGACGATTTTGGGATATGCCGCCGAAGACGTGATAAACAAACCGCTGGCCGTGTTCCACCAGTTGGGCGATATCGACCAGATCACCAAAAAACTCGAGAAAAACATCGAATGGGACGGTAAAGTGTCGTGGAAATGCAAAAACGGCGAACACGTGTACCTCCAGTGCCGGGCTTCACCGTTCCGATCGTTTGGAAAGTGAGTTCTGAAATTTCACAATTACTCCTCGAAAACGATTCGTAAAATAAAAAAAATAAAAAAAATACTTTAAAACCCATATTTAATCAAACCGTAATCGAATAATTCTCTCGTATTTCTTTTTCTTTTTTTTTTTTTTATGTCAAAAAATACTCGATGGACATAATATTCGCTTACCTTTTTAATAGAGATGAGATAATGTTGCTAAGTCATCGAGTCTCGTCTTCATTAAGAAAATTACCGTTTTCGAATTTCAGAAAATAAATTGCAATAAAAAAATATTATAGCGTATTTTAGTATTTTTTTTTTCTTTATCGTTGTACATAAAACTAGCTTGAAGTTTAAAAAGTTTATTTCTAAATTCATATCGATTTATTTCTAAACGTGTATTTTATATTAATAAATTTCCAATTCATAAAGAGGTCGTCCGAAGATTTTTTTTATATATATATGATATTCGTTCCTTTACTTATAAACACAAAATTACGAATACTGTATTTATTGAATCCATTGAAAACGGTTATGACGAATGGACCTAATCAAAAGCATCGCCCTGAAGTAATAGCGGGCCTCTTAGAATATCAAGAGATCTAAGAGATGAATCGTACAACAAATGTTTGTTCTGATTTTCTCAGAGACCAAAATCATCAAAATCACAAATTAATTAAACGAGGAAAACGTTTCCCGTATACCGTGTCGTAAATACGCGTTGTGTTTCCTTTGTCTTTACCTTTTTTCCTTTATTTCTGTGACGTAGCGTGTTTAGTTTTTACGCGACCACGATTAGAAATTATCCCTTTGTAAATCGATCCCTTTGATTGATTTTTTTTTTAGTTTTTCGTTTATTTTTTAAAAAGTTATCGAGTAGTGTTATTGAAAAAAAATAATAATAAAACCATTACGATATATTTGAATATTTTTCAAATTTTTAGATTTTTCTTAAAATTTCGTAAAAATAATTGCCTATTCCAAAACCTCTGTAAAAAAAAACAGAGTACGTAACTTTTTTTTAACATTAAAACGTTTTCTTTTCTTTTTACGTATTTCGTCCAAAATAGTCTCTGTCCGAACGTTGAATTCGTTCATCTCGACGTCGAGAAATCGGTTGGGGATAAATTAATAAATAACGATGATGAATACGAAAATATAATAATAACAATAATAAAATCATGTTACCCCGTTTACATTATACCGTTTAATAATAATCGTTTCGCTGTTTCTTCTAACGTAATAATGTAAAATGTATTTCGCGCGATTACGTACTGACGAATGTGTAATAATTTTTTTTGTTTTTCAGGGAAACGACAAATTACATATACGTGCAAGAGAGCATAGTGGACGGGCACGGCTATCCCAGAGGAAGTGTACCGTCAATTCGTAAAGGATCGTATGATCTTAAGTCTATCAATAGCGACGGTAAGAGTATGTGGAGGATATAGCGCGTGATAAAATTGTATAGAAATTGATTATTTTAATTTATGTTTACTACGATAAGGAAAACAACTACGGTTTATTACGAGTATGTTTTTAGGGGATTTTTAATATAAAATGTAATAATAATAATCAAAAAAAAATAATAATAATTAGGAAGAGCAGAAAACTGTATTCTCAATTAAATCACCGAACCGAACTCGCGTTATGCGCGACTAAACGTTTTCCGTAAACCTAAAAAAAAAAAAAATTCTTCTTCTTTCATCGTATTCGACCATTAAAAAATATATTATTATATTCGCCATGCAAAATATGCCCAAATCGTTATCCGGCTTCACCATTCCGACATCATTTCTCGCTTGGTCCTCCCGTCTCAATCGCGATCGCCCCAAAAGTCTCTTTCCTTTCGGTGCACCGCATTGGATTATCCTTCATTTTTTTTTTTTTTTTTGTTTTTTTTTATTCCTCTAACTAAAATACTCTGTTCGCGTAATTATCAGAGAATGATTCTATCATAAAATTTTTCCCCGCTCGCGCGTAAATCCACGAAAACGGCAGCAGTATATGTCGAACCGTAAAAAATACCGTTCACTTTAATGTGAAAAAATAATTTCGTTAAATATAATAATATAATTCGCGTGAAAATCTTTATACAAGACACCGTCGTATTTTTCTTTGTCGTTTAAAACCGTATTTTGTATGTAAAAATCGTTCGACTAGATCGGTATAAATTTAAAAGAGAACAAAACGGTAAAAATTAAGTATTCGCGGAGTAATAGTTTTTTTTTTATATATTATTTAAGAGAGCTTCGAATCTAATACGAGACACGTGATATATTTTAGCAATATGTTTATCGTGTAATAACACGCAGCAGTATCGCTCGGAATCGTTTTCTTCTTCCCCCGAATATACATTCCATTTATCGACGCGTCGTTTTCAAAGTCGAAATAACAGTATAAAACTCTGGAATCCAGTAGGCGGCTCGTGAGTAGATATTCTGGGGAGACTGAAAATTTAAATTATTAATAGCTTCTATAACATAAACTCAGAAGACAATGAATAAAACAACTTTTATTGGAAAATCAAGTAGGTATACTTCAATAGCTAAAAGTCTGGTCTGTGTTGCAATTTGAAAACAATTTTTGAGTAAAATACTAAAATATCGAAAGTAATAGATGTCAAAAAAAAAAAAAAAAAACGTCATAAATATAACGGATTACACTGACTTATCCTACGACACACCACTATAACATTGCGTTTTACGATTGAAACTGTTGTCCGGCGGTCGTTTCACTGAATCCCGGCGTCCGTCGTCCAAATGACTGACATAAAATTTGAACTAACTAGTTTTTAGATTTTAGATTTAGCGGCCGCCTTCAGTAACGGACAAAGAAAACAATTTATTTTTCAATTCAAATGAAAATACATCTATAAATATTTATTTTCAAACAATTATTATTTACAAGTATTTTTAAGGGGGGAAAGAGTCACAGTTTCAAAGTCTCCCCTGACCAGCCGCCGCCGCCACTGCTGGAAACTCTATGTCTATTCGCTTATCATTGATCGTCGCTCACACCCGCAGACGCTTATGTCGAACACGGTTCGCCGACAGTCGTATGATTTTGAACTTGACCACAATTGCGATGATTATTATCGTTATTATTACACGTACTCGACGATGATAATTTTGTTAATTTAAAACTTTCGAAACCCGAACCGAATATCGGAACGATTGAATTTCTCCGTAATTTATATAATATACGAATATATTATCATTATAAATAGTGCCGTTCGAACAATATCGAAAACATATTCGGAATAATAATTATTATTATTACTGATGACTACGCACACGCGCGCAATATCAACGATGGCGATGGCGGCGGAGGGCTGAAAACATAAAGCGTAATAACTGAATTTTAAATTCAATTTTGCCCGACAATAATGATGAACCTCCGTTCCGGTTAATTGCTTTTTCATAAAACGTCCGTGTGTAGACGATTTTTATTTTTTTATTTCAATTGCAATCCTATATTCGATCACATATTGCGTCGTCACCGTGTAAAAGTCGTCGTGGGTACAGACAGCATCAATTTCTGCCTTCGTAAAACCGGATTTTATCGAATATATATAATTTATATATTATCCGTTTCTAGGCGAGCGAATCCTATCCCCCCCCCCTCACCCTCCCCCGTACACTAATGAGAACTAATCTGATCGTTTTTGAGACTAATGCGCGCTACATTTTCTCTGTGCACGTTTTCGTGTGTATAACACCTGTCGGAGAAGTTAACTTAAACCAACAACACCACCGATCACAGTACAGGAGTAACACGACAATTCTAATCCGAACGCTATTGCGACAAAACGCATTTTACACGGCACGACGTTCTCCCGCTATTTCCCTCGTCCCCGTAAATATAACTCGACCGATTTCGACATCAATAAATCGGTCTTGGTCACATATTATGTCTACACGTTTTCACGTTTAATAAACAGGCGCACAATCAGCTCGGAGACAGAGTCTGGCGAAACTGCATAATTTGCCGCTCGAAGCGCCGATCACGAAAGTCATATCGTTAATATGTACCGCTCAAGAAAACTCGAACGATCAAGTGGTACAGATTCTGGACAAAGTAAGGAGTCTGTCTGTCTGGAGTGATGTGATATATCGGTTTAATCGTGTGAACATTTTCGCTAAACAAAACAAACAAAACAAAAAAAAAAAAAAACATGATTTTAGGTGGTCGACATTCTGCGCGTCACCGAATTGTACTCGTCGCATTTGAAAACCGAAAACATCAAGTTCGACGATCCCGTCACGTCGGACCTGATCGGAGCACTTATTACGGTACTTGATCGTCGTTATATTGACACCGATGACATTGCTACTGGCGTAGTATATCATCTACTTTATATACACGCGTTTGTCTGTAAATGAATTTTTTTTCCCCGATTTAATTTTACAGCAAGGCCCGGTGCACGTGACGTCCACGCGGAGGAGCTCGAACGATTCAGCCACGGTCAAGAGTCAGCCGTACGGTTTGAGTGTGGCCAAGATGAACTTCATGACGAGCGTAACACCACAAATCAAAGAGCTCTTGGACATGTCTTTGTATTGGGATTTCAATGTGTTCAAACTCGAAGAACTCACCATGAAAAGGTGATGTAATATTAGATGGCCGATGACTTTTTAAAACGAGTATACGTGGATATCCGTAATCGCATTTCTATATTTTAAAATGTTGTTCGGTCGAAATGAAAAATAAAAATACCTAACACTGTCATCGTGTTACCTTTTAGGCCTTTGGTGCATTTGGGAATGAATCTGTTGACGCACTTCGATGTGCACAAGACTTTGGGTTGTGACGAACGGACGTTACACGCGTGGTTGACCGTGGTCGAAAGCCATTATCACGCGAAAAATACTTACCATAACTCCACACACGCCGCCGACGTGTTACAAGCGACCGCAATGTTTTTGGAAAAAGATCGTATCAAGAAGCTGTTGGATCAACTGGACGAGGCCTGTTGTTTGATCGCGGCTATTACACACGACATCGATCATCCGGGAAAATCGAGGTATGCACACACACGGCAGAAACCAAATGGTGACGTTTAATCATAAAGTGCCATGATTTTATCACGTTCACGGTCCCCCCTAAACGAGTCATCGTTCGCCAACTATTTTTTGTTAATTGCGCGAAAAATACACTAAACTTCTCATTCTCGCGTATGATGTCATTCAGCTGTGCAAACTCTATTTCGGATTGCCTTCAACGCGATTTCCTCTCGGTATAATATGAATATTAGACAAACGCGTCGTCGAATGAATTGTATAAAAAAGAAAAAAATAGATTACAGGGTAACTTATTTTCTGACGCCATTCGTACGGAGTCGATTACTACGTAGTGTATATAGTTAATACGTATTTCAAAATAATATAACGTTTACGACAACGTGTGTAATATGTTTTTGTTAGCGCATTTTTATGTAATTCTCAAAACGATTTGGCTCTGCTGTATAACGACATAAGCGTTTTGGAATCGCACCACGCCGCCCTGACGTTTAAGCTGACTACCAGGGACGATCGGTTGAACATTTTCAAAGGTATTTTTTGGCCGGTGTTCAAAAACGATAGTCGATTTATATATATATATACGAAATTCGTGTTTAGGTTTGGAGAAGGACACGTACAAAGTGGTACGTCAAAACATTATCGACATGATATTGGCCACCGAGATGACGAAACATTTCGAACATTTGGCGAAATTCGTGAGCGTGTGTAACAAACCGTCGAGTATGGACGAAGCGCCGATCGACGGACTGGTGAGTTCGAACAGAACTCTTCATTCAAAGCCGAACACTGCCTTGTGGCGTTCACACACTTATCAAATACTTAACAATGATTAATCCCATACGTTAATTAATCCCACTCCTCTTACGCTATTATTTTTCGTTTTCTTAGACACCCAGCGAAGTGAGCCCTGCCGAATCCGTAGTACCGACCAACGCCGAGGAGGTGAACCTGGTGAAGAGAATGTTGATCAAGTGTGCCGACGTGTCCAATCCGACCAGGCCGTTAAAGATGTGCGTGGAATGGGCTAAAAGGATCGCCGAAGAATATTTTAATCAGGTATTTATATATGGACCAAAACGACGCTTCTTCTTTCTTCCTTTTGACCGCGATCGTAACAAAAACGAACCGTTTTGATTTCAACTACATAATAAATTACGGCTCGTATTTATGTTTTGGAAATAACGTTCCCGTCGTTTTTGTAACGACAAAAATTGACTAAAATATTAAAGCAAAGAAAGCGCATTTTTCTTATATCCTTAAACTCTGTATAGAAAGAAAGAAAAGAAAAAACCGGGGGTTTTTTTTTTGTTATTGACATTATTCGTTAATTAAATCAAGATAGATATTACGTTTGCGTCAGCAGAATGGAAAATATACTCAATCCCGGTATCGGAATTTGTTATATAATTTGCATAAATTTGTAATCATATTCCAAAAATTTGTACACCCCCTCCACTGTAAACCATGTAAAATCGAGTTTTTTTTTGTACTAAAAAGAATAGATGTGTAAAAGAGTTACGAGTTGGTCGTCATAATATAAAAAGTTAAATAATTATAAGACAGAAAAAATATATTATATTTTATAAAAATTGAATTTAAATAAACAAAAGCCTATCTATCGGGATGTGAAAAATATTTCTCAACTATCGGATTTTTCTGTGGATATGGAAAAATTTTTAACATGAAAAATAAAAGCGTATTTGAATGGTTAACATAGGCGGATATTTGGTCACGTCCGTGTGGGGACTTAACATTTTTGTTTTATCCATTAGCGTAAACAGACATTTTTAGACGTTTAAACCTACAAACCAGTGGCTATTACTACATTATCCCCCCCCCCCACACACACACGGTGGCTAAACGCGAACAAGATTGTTGTCACAGCTAAACTGAACAATCCACCGGGTTCGGACCGGTGTTTATAAGCATCTTGCTGCTACCCCCTCTATGTTATGTCGAAGCGCTATCTGGTGACTACTTTCATTTCCTGTTTTCTCGCGGTCGACTGACGCGCTATGTCGGCTATACGCGGGGATGTTCAGTTTGACGTTGACTGAGCGATCAATCGTATGACCGTATGCTAAATTTTTATTATTATTATTATTATTATTAATATTATTTTGCGTGTTTATATGAAATGAACTTAAGGATTCATTTTTCCCCGTCATACACTCGTTTGCTCGTTTATTTTACATAGATATGACTGTGCGATATATACAAATTAAATATAACATAATAACTTAAACTCTGTTTATACTCGTATACGCTTGTACTTACTGTTAAAATTGGTCGCACAGAGTCTGTTATTAAAGTTCCTAAGTCAGAAATGACATTGTTTTCATTTACAATATTTTCAATAATTTTTTGATATAACTAGACAAAAAAATATATATACAACATTTAATTGTCCATTTTCAGATTCTAGTGTTGTGGTCGATGAGGTAACAACTAATTTTTGCTTTTTAATATATCAAACACTCTTTTAGCCGTTATTGAATTAATTATAATTTAAAATTAATTGATTAATTCACATAATACGCATAAATAATATTGTTATTAACAATAAAATATGGTTTCCCCCAATAACGATAGTTCGTGAATATTCCAAACCAATCTCGTATGCGTAACCCAACAAAATAAAATTAAAATTACAAATATCAAATATTGAAATACACAATTTATTTTGACGTCTGGTGTGGTTTGATTACGTTTGGAGAGGGGGAGCTTAAACTCCCAAAGTCCCCCCAATATTCACCTACGTTGGTTAGAGAATATCATACGCGTGATGGATGGTGTCTTTTAGTAAACAAATCGAAGATGAAAAAAATAACGAATATTTCGCAAACGTCGCTGCATCAACAGTGTTGTAATTAGAAAATGGATTTTTATGCTTTTTTTTTTTTTTACATATTTTTACTGAGAGCATGCAGCTCCTCCGGTCGCTTGAGACTTTCTCGACGGTTCATTTTTAAAATGAAACCACTATTGTGGGAGGGGGGTGTACAAATTTTCGGAACATGTTTACAAATTATATAACATATTTTTATATCGGTTTTTAGTATGTTTTCCAACCCGCTGACGCTAACGTAACCTATCTATTAAATCATTTTGTTCCTTTTTGTTTGTAGACTGACGAAGAGAAAACAAACCATTTACCCGTGGTGATGCCCATGTTCGATCGAGCCACTTGTTCCATACCGAAATCGCAAATCGGCTTCATGGATTACATCATAAACGACATGTTCGAGACATGGGACTGTTAGTATAGTCACGTACAATCCAATTACCTCGAACGTTTGTTCGTTTTCATTTGACTCTTTCAAAATATCCAACCGCGTGATATTGTTTTACAGCGTTTATCGACATGCCGGAGATGCTGTACTACATGAGGAGCAATTATCAGTACTGGAAAGATCTAGAAGAGAAAGGAATGATCAGCTTCAACGACATTTGCAAAATGCCAAAGGTCTTACCGAAGATACCAGAGTCCGGTGGCAATCAATAAGAAAAAAAATAACTATTTTTTTTTTTTTCCAATCTTGTCTTGAATAGTTTGTCATGGGCACTATTATATAATCGTACGGCGCATTACACGCAATATAATATTATACACGTACCTATACGACTGCAGTGTAATGTAGATTCGATAAAAGTTGGTCCGTCGACGTTACTTCATGGAAATAACGTTTCGTTTATTATTTTAAGTACGTTTAGCGTTTATTCGAATGAAAATAGGTATAATGAACAAACGATACGTTTGTACATTGTGCGCATAAAACAATATAAATATATTTCTGTTCAAATTGTACATATTTATAATTTATATTTCATTCGAATCGTACAGGTTCGTTATATTTTATCATTTTATTAATTTCGATTAAGATATTATATATATATATATATATATATACGTGATACTTACACACTATCTCATGTGTCTGTTATAGAATATCTTCGATTTGTTTTAAATCCATTTCGAATGTATTATAAATATTATTATAAGTCTAAATATGTTTGGTTTTTTTTTTTTTACATTGTTTACCAATACTTTATGTACCTATCTAAATATTATCACAGTAAATTATTATATAATAATGTTACCAATATAGAATAAATGAACGACTACTATTCATATTTTATTATATAAAAAATTAATAATTATAATTTTGAAACCCTACCTGTGGTGTAACTCGTTTAATTTAACGCTTACCAATTGTTCTTATATTTCTTTTTTTTTTTTTTTAAGACAAACTTCAGATTGTTTTTTCTCTGTAAATAGATAATTATTTATAAACTGAATAATTTTTACAATATTCGTGTGCATATAATTTGAAGTATCCAAAAGCGCATTAATTTCTCAACATTAACATTACGGTGTTTGTCTCTAAATTAGTCCGTAACATTAATAATTAATATAATAATATTTTCGTGGTAACCTCGAGATTTCATTTCTCTTCTCCCTCACTGTACTGACACTGTTGATTTCAATTTCAAAATATGTCCAAATACAATGTAAAAAAAAAACCTAATACTTGTTATTGTTTTTCTATATACATATTTATTCATCTTCGATTCATCAAAACGAATTACTTATATTCTGATACTGTAAACATTTTCTATTTTTACACTTGAATGACAAACTGCTTATGTTATTTTATATATAAAAAAAAGAAAAGAAAAAAAAACATAGCATTAAATTAGTAATACTATATAATATGTTGTATGTTTAAATTTCATTATTTATGAAAACGATAACTGTGTAATTTCTGGTAAAATGTATTACAATTATAGCCTTTGTATATAGCTAAAATAGTAAACCCGGAATGTAAATGTCAAAAAAAAATTAAACCCTTCATAAATATTTTCTCGTTGATGTGTTAACGTACACCTATCATTGCTGGTGAAATTATTCATTAAAATACAAAATGTTCGTACACTGAAATGATCAAAATATTGTATTTTATTCAAATAAAAACTACTTAGTTAATTATAGAAACTTTATATTTATCTTATATATGCTATACTGTTGTAAAAATAATTAAATTAAACAATTTTGTTTTTTAAACAACAACAGAACATATTTATGTATATGAGTATATTTATTATTGTAAATTTTAAAATACATACTTTAAAATTGTGTGTTCTTTGTTTTTTTGTTTTATAATATCTTTAGTTTATAAACAACTATACATATATACATTAAATTGTTCTTCGTTGTAAATTTTATGGTTAAACATTTTAAAACTTACCAATATAATTATAAGTCAATCGTGGAAATTGATTTGTTTGTATTGATTTCGTTTATTATTCACTATACGTATTATTATTAATTGAAAAAAATATATATATCGATTAAAAAACAATTAGTTTCCCAATAAAAATGTAATGATTACTTTTTTCTTTTTTTTTTTTTGTTAATTTTTAGTTGGTCTTATTTAGATAATTTTATACGTCAAATACAAAGCTCGGTAATAACAATGTTGATAGTTAACAATTGTTAGACATACAGCTCTTATAGGGAAAATAAATATTACTCATGCGGCGGGACAATTTATCTTCGTATATGTTGATTTTAATTGTTGAATTAAAATCTGGGAATTATTATTACTCCAGCAAAAAATAATCCAGGAATTTTTTTTATCATTAAAGAAATTTATAGTTATTATATTTTTTTTTTCAACCTGTCGATAAAAGTGAAATATTTTTATTTTTCCATTTTTATTTTTTTTTCTAAATGTTATAACACTACAATAATTATCCAAAAATATTTTATTTCTCGTATATAATTATTAGGTTCTCACACAACATTTGACAAAGCTAATATGGTGTTAATATTTAAATAAGACTGTGAATCAAATATACAAAATTCAATAAATAATTGGAATTTTAATGTTTATTATGAAATATTTAATAATAACAGTTAAGTAACGTTTAGTTTCAAATACCTATTTCAATGAAATTTCGGAATTTAAATAAAATATGTTTGTAAAAATTCTATGTTTATAAAATATATAATACATAAGAGATAATTTTTTATTGAAATTCGATAAAATGTAAACGATATTAATTTTTTAAATATATTATTAATTATTGTTATTTCTTAATTCGAAAAAAAAAATAATATTTTATTCTCAATAAAAATCCAATATCGATGGATACTTTTTTTTTTACAAATAATTTAAATAAAATATATCAACATCTTAACTTTGATATGAAGTTGAATAATCGTAATTTATATTAAAATATAAAATTGCTCTTAACTTAAATTTTCATTGGAAAAATAAATGCTGCTGCGTTTAAACTTCGATAATTGGTTTCATTGCGATTCGTATTATTTTCGTAAAATGATTTTATTTTAATCACGATCGAGACAATTGAAATTGACTAGTTATTATTATTATATATATATATATTATATAATATCATTTAAAGATAAAATTAATTGTCATATCCATATATGGCTATATAATGATATTCAACGTTTAAGAGAAGTCACATCATAGTTTTTTTTCGCTCGTGAAACACGCATTTGGGAGATGCCCGAATTTCTGGTAGACCCGAGTGTATTTTTAGTGTATAACAGCCTCTGCACAAAATTAAATAACATCTAAACGTTTACACTTGGACGGTTTTCGATAAAATTCTGTGTCACAAAAAGATGTGAAGTTTTGTAATATTTTCCAAACAGATGACCTCCATCCATTTCATACGTTGTACCGTCACTGGTTTTCTGCAGTGTACGTAAACAAACGCGGTGTCATGCAACAACAGAGTGATAGGTATAAATGAAAAAAAAATATAAATAAATAAAAGAATTCAGAAATGTGTCAAATGAGTCTTTAGAATGGCATAATCCACTACGCTGCAGTGCGTGAGAAAACGTATCCTTTAGTTTCCGATGTAAGAACTCGAGTTACGACGATATAATATAATCCACACATTAACATAAAATGTGCGTATTGTACGGAATTCTACACGCGAACGGAAAGTGCCTTGAACGTACAGCCTTGGGCCAGAAGGTTTCAACTCAAAATTATTAGTAGTATTATTATTATTATTATTACGAACTCTAATTTTATTTCATTAAATTTCAAACGTAAAATGCGATAATAGTTTGTTGTACGTTAAACGCGTTTTACAAAATACGATGATGTTTACCTACGTATCATCATCGCAGCTACGGTACCACACCAAACGCTAACAATAGACAATCAGCAATAACGTTGTAACCTTGCGGCGTTTTCCGTCGTAAATTATCAATTAAATTCGCTATTTATCGTCGTCCAGTACGCGGCCAATATTTACGAATTCGATGCAATATCTTCTCGCAAGTCTAAACAATTTATAACGAACGAAATGCATTTACGAATATCGACTGTGCCCGGCGTCAATCGCGTGCGCGTTTCCAAAACAAAACGAGAAATCGAATTCGCCTCGAAGTACAACTCTCGACGAACACTGAATTTTGTCTTCTACCGTACATTTATACATTGGTTCAAACGCGAAATACAAAAATAATATTAATACATTTAAAACGCGCAAGAATGTTCCGTCGTCTATTAGAATTCAATCGATACGCGACATCGTATCAGTGAAATTCGAATATTGTTAAACGCTATTATTATTTTTTTGTTTTCGCTTTCTCGCGAGATACCTACCGCGGCGAACGCCTCGTCAAATATCACGTAAACTCGTACAACAACAATAATAGTAATAATACTAAATATTTTATAACGAGGATTGTTTTTCGTAAACGACAAAACACACTGACAAATTTTTTTTTTTTTGGAAAATTTGATGAAACAAAAAGGAATAACTAAATTGAATTGTTTTACGTACATACACCGCACGATTAATACACGTCTCTGTAACCTGTAACGAACGTTCCAGTTATTCTCATAATAATTCTCGTAAGAGGAGGAGGAGGAGGGCGGAATCAATAGAACATCCGCCGATTATTTTATATTTCTTATGTTTGTTTGAAAGTCTCGTTTCTTTAATTTTAATTCTTTTTCTTCGACGAAATTTCTGCTCTTTGAAGTGGTCGAATCCTTTTTATTAGTAATACTACAGCGCGTATTATTTATTGACAAATTTTTTTATACGTTTTTATCGCGTGGATTTTTTATATATATATATATAACGCATCAGTTTCCCAACACGTATAGTTAATAATATTAAAAAAAAAATTGTGTCTCAGATCCGTTCAGTAGTCGCAGAAAAATTACTGGTTCAACCAGTACAACGACCACACGAGAAAATCATAAAACGCAAAAAAGTTAATACAATATGAATAATCGTCCCGAGATTCCGTTTTGACGACGAAAAGGAAAAAAGTGTTCGTACCATCTTCATCGTTGTGGGTTTCGGCTTGATTCTATAAACAACACAAGAAATCGTTCTGAAATATCACGGATCCATTGACGGTTTTTTTTTTTTATCGATGACCATATTGTGCGGACGCATTTACACTGAAAACGGCCTATGCTGAAATCGTTTTGTTACGAAGTTTCCCGTGTGAGAACGAAAACGGGTATAAAATATTTTGTAAGTTTCGTTTTTTTTTTTTTTTTTTTCATTACGAATGAAATTACTATTAATACGATATATATATTTTTTTCTTTTTTTACAATTCGCCCTCCTCGCGGTCCATTAAAATTTTTGTCGTTTTACGACACCACCAATTGAGCTTGAAAACCGACTCATCATAAATTTCGGTCTAACTATACAAGCTGCCATCGCTGATGCGCTCAGACCTCGTATTTTCTCTCTCTATAAAAGAGATTTCCGTCGAAAGCAAAAATAAAAACGTTCGATTCCCGCGCAGATTTCTTACAGGTGTTTGTATTTTTATTTTATTTTTTTTTTGTTTTTGTCGTCACGCGCCGCCATCCGTCCGTCCGTCCAATCGTAATGAAAATTACAATTTTTTTTTTTCGCGCAGATCGAATTCGTACGTCCGTATTCCACGCGATACACGGTATATGCGATTATTCGGAATAACTAAAAGAATACGCTCGGAAAGCGTCACACTACCGTAGTGAAAATTTATATACGTAAAATTCTTTCTTTCTTTTTTTTCTTTCATTTCCACGGGCGTTCGGTACGGAATCGCGAACGTTCACAGAATTATATGTAGTCGTGTAGATGATCATCACACGTCTATTGAAAACGTTGAAACAATCGTGTTGCCGATGACCGATGACGGGTGTAAAAAGAAATTGGATGAGTGAGATGAGAGAGTCAAAACACGCATGCGAATCACAGCAATATGGTATATACCTATATAAATTGTAACCGGGTCACAATAAAATATCGATGTAATATATTATGGTAATGAGTGTCGTCTCATTCAACACGCGCGACTTTTACCGCTGTCATTACGGCAACACCACAATAGTATTAATTCGTTGATTTACAATATTTATTGTTGTTATTATTATTATTAAAACAAGAGAACGACGAGTGGCCCCACTTGCAGTGTGATACGGAGTACGCCACATCATATCGATCCGAAACGCCGACGGTGACGGTTCAAAACGTTAATTGTGGTTGGGTTGCACGCGACGAGGAGACGTTTGCCACCGCCGCCGCCCCCCACACGATAATATCGTCGCAACGTGCGCACGCACTACTAACGGAAATCGCGCGGATATGTTTCGAAATATCGATATTATATGAGATATATCGCGTTCTGTTGCGAACGCGAGTGAAACGGCATCGCGTTATTCATATAATAATTGTATCCATTACACCGATATCATTGTCGTTATTCGATTATTGTTTCCAAATAAACGCAAATACATTATGGCGCGACCGCGTTTGCTCCTCCTCGGCACGTTCTCATACGGAAAACGTCATTTTTTAACGTACAACGTACAAATAATTTTCATTCGTTAATTTTTCGTTACGAGTTATGTGTAACACGGCAATACGAAACGGGCCGAAAAATGGACAGTGGAACGGACGATCCGATGAGATCTCGTCGAGCCCCGACCCACGGATTAAAATCTGTTCTACCGATAGTGGGAATAGATTTTTTTTTTAAATCGACGACGCACACCAATGTAAACGGACACGTGCGTACGAAACGCAAATTCAAAATCGAATTCCTTTTATTTTTTCCTCGCGTATACGCGCGTATATTATTTATACATGTAAACGTGTATTTCTGTCGTACGTTATTTTTTTCCCGGACTGCGTACCTACCGCGCAGAGTTGAATAATATTGATTTCGACGACTATTGAAAATCACATACGATAACAGCGATATTTGAACGCGTTTATCGTTTTTGCGTGTTTTAACGACGGTCCATACAATCCGTATAAAATAAAAATGAGGTTTTTATAATTTCGTAACGCTACCAGTGTCGTCCATCACCGCACGAGGATGGCGCGCGATCGAGTCGCCGGGACGCCGAAATTCTAAATACGTCTTGTGCGGAACGTCGGCAATGTCGAACCGATGTTTAATTCTTTTTAATCTCGAACGATTCGATACGTACGAGACAATAACAATACCGCTATTATTATTATTATTATTATTATTATTATTATTATTATTAATATCGTTAATTACGCTGGTCGCTGCAACGGAATCTCATCAATTTAAACTGAAAAGTATTGATTTTTTTTTTTTTTTTTACGCCGATTTCAAATCCGTTTTCCGCTTTCGTAGTAGTAGTTTTTAAACACGAAACTGATTCGAACTCGTCATTTGCGCGCGTAATAATATACACTACCGTGTACTGTACACTATTGCGTATCGCTTGACTCGGACGGATTTCAAAATCGAATTTTACCCGTTTTATTTATCATGACGACGGACGTTCGTTCATTTGATCGGTCCATAAATTCATACGAGTCCGTCAATTCGCCCATAAAAGTCGAAACAGCTACGAGTGAAGAACCACAGACGGCAGAGAAAAAAAGTATCCAATAACAGATTTTGAAATCGACGCGAGAAATTGATTCGGAACGGTTTACGTCCGACTCTGTGATGATTAGAAGAAGAAAAAAAAGTTTAAATCTGTAGACCGGGTGTCATTATAAACTTACAAATATATATATATATATATGACACTGAAAAATTAATTTGCGAAATTCAGAATTATCCGTGTCTCCGGGACACGAGTTCTAGTGAATTCATATAGCAACAGGGAACGGAATTACATTTCGTTGAAATCGAAATCGAGTTTATTTCGTATTAGATAGAATAACGTTTCAAATTGTAGAGGGTAGCCTAAAATTCGACGGTAGCCGACAAAACGCATAGTGTTAGGCCCCCGGTTCAACACGGCGCATTTTCTGTACGAAAAACTGAACGACGGAATTCGCAGTGACCGCGTGTGAAAAGATAGATGGCGCGATACGTATACGACGTCGTACAGAGTAATGAAATAAAAATACGACGCTGCGAGAATACCTATCAATTATTCGGGATTTGTATTTCAAGCCACTTAAATACTTATTATTGTTAATTATTTCTTCTTTTATTTTATTTAATACTCATTGGCTCTTTTCTTTTTTCATATTTAAATATACATGTGCATATTTGTATATTTTATATATATATTTTATTTAAGAAAATGTATATAAAATAAATATATATATCAAAATGTATACTTAAATATACAATAAAAGCCAAAGAGTATTAAACGAAATAAAATAAAAGATGGTTGTTGTATAAATTATTTTATTACTACCGGTTTCGACAAAAAGTCATCATCAGGTAATTTAAAAAATACAACAACAGAAAAATATAATTAATGAAATTGATTGAGAAATAGAATATAATAAATATTATTATATAATATTATAAAATATAATCAATTTCATTAAATTAATTTAGAAATTAAATTGATTAAATTGATTGAGAAATAAAATATAATAAATATTATTATATAATATTATAATATTATTATATTATAAAATATAATCAATTTCATTAATTATATTTTTCTGTTGTTGTATTTTTTAAATTACCTGATGATGACTTTTTGTCGAAACCGGTAGTAATAAAATAATTTATACAACAACCTTCTTTTATTTTATTTAATACTCTTTGGCTTTTATTGTATATTTAACTATACATTTTGATATGTATATATATATATATATATATTTATTTATTTATTTTATATATATTTTCTTATTTATTATCACGAGTATTAACTTATAATTTTTTATTTCTATCTTTTTAATTATTTATTTTTACATATCCTTTTGATTTTTATTTTTAATTTTGTAAATTCCTCTTTGTTTTTACTACTTTGTTATTATTATTATTTTTATTATTATTATTATTATTATTATTATTATTATTATTATTATTATAAAACGTTTAATCGCAACGTAATAACTTGCGCGGGTTTCCGCTGTTTTATAAGCGATTACTTTCATTCCGTCATTTAATACGCGTATTATCCGTGTTTAAAATACTATTTGTCCCCGCCAACTTCTATGTTATAATATTCGTAACTATAAACTTCATGGTTTTCAACGCAAAGTTCGTCATGATTCAATATTAAAATGTCTTAACTGATGCGAGACGAAGGCGTCAATGCGGAAAGACGGGAGATTACATACCGGATATAAGACGAAAATACCATATTGCTGATTCGGAGACTTATAATGATTTTGTACTCTAGACGGGGAATAGCCAGCGCCTATTTCCTCTTGGATTTTTTTTTTTTTATTTCAAAACTCACGGTATTCCTAAACGAAAATCGGTGTACATGACGCGAATTTTTTTTCTAAAAAATTATACTTACTGTATTACTATATTTAGGCCCATAGTTACACTCTTAAGTCATTTATAGAACGTAATTCAGAACGTAGAACCTTGTAAATTCGTATAGTCTGTGTATGTAATTGCCGCGTGTACGAGTGACTGTTACAACAGTGTGTGTGTGTATGTATGTTATACGCACGCAAACGTATTTTTATTTTTTTTATTATTATAATCGTTAAAATGTACGTATACGCTGCACAGGGCGAAATTAATGTTTTAAATTCAACATAATAATATATTGAAGTGTGATGACGATATTATATTAATATTTTGCGTTTGCGCAAAATAAATAGCGCGTCGAGTAAAAAAATTGTCCTATACAAATGTAAACGCATAATATAATTACAATCTAAAAAAAAAAAGAATTCGCTTTAATTACTTGACGACTATAAAACGTTTTTTTATAATAACAATTTTCATTCGCAGTAATTCAAAATATACGTGTAGAAAAATTACTACGCGTATGTGTGTACATTTAGATTGAGTTCGACAGTTTTTTTTTTTTAAATATCAATTTGGTTTCGCTATTCTTTTCCGTACGATATAATAAAATTATATAATATTTGATAAACTTATATACACCGGCGTATCTGTAAAAGTATAAATGCACACGAGCAAATAGTAAATCTATTCGTAACAAAAACCCTCCGATATAGTAATATAATTTCATTTTTTTTTTTTTTAACGTAAAAATTTTCTTTGAAACATAAAAATGTTAGTCCTGAAACGTCCTACAGTTGACAAAAATCATATATAATATAGAAAAAAAAATGACGTTAAGAAACAAAATAAGGAATTTAAAACTAAAAACGCCCAAAAATTGTAAAATTCAATTTGTACATTCTGAATGAAGCGAGTTTTTAGCTATGACAGAGCACTGTATAGGATTGGAGTGGAAAAAAATGCATTTAAATCATCCTTTCTCTAATATTAATAATAACACTCTATCTTCAAACCTCAGTAATAACACCAAACTGAATATATCTATCTCAAACATTTATTTTGCTATACGAGTTTTGGGGCGAAAAAAAAGGAAAAATGAAAAGTTCGAACCTATCAAAAAGCCAAAATGACTTAATCCGAAATTCTCCGTCTTCCCCCCCCCCTTTAATTACGTATTGAAAACCTGCATACTATCCATTCCGATCTGTATAGATGCGCGCATACTGATGGAAGAAACAATCGATCGCTACGCTTCTTCACTATACAGAACCGTCCAAATCCTCGGAAACTGTGCTCGAAAACCCACCCCCGTCGTCTTAAAAAGACTACGTGATGTCGTGATCTTTTGAAAATAATCAATTAATTTCATCTCCCGTTGCGTAAAACCTCATACAACTGATGACTTATTCTTTCTCGCGTTATAATCACTACCCGAAATACAACTTATACTCTCATTACATATACGCTTATTGTGTATTTCTCATATGTATCTAATGAAAAAATCAAAGTATCATACACCGCACGCAGATACATCTTATTGTGGCTGCTGAATTTAGTCGTCGACATATTGAATAAATGTGAAAATAGCAACGATTCATGACGTCAACACGCGGTGACCACCCTCGGTTTCGGGACGAATTTTCCGAACGATCCCCGGCCATAACACGTATGGATCAAAAATAATAATAATAACTCATCGAATTTCACTACTACTCTTATTATTACTACAACTGCGTACGATCAGTTTCATAAAACCGATTTTCACTATAATAACACCGCGTTGTGTATAAAAATAATAATAATAATAATACGTAACATATTAAAATATAGATCACGCACGAGCAGTTCTCTGCGCAACGCACTTTGACATTAGAAAGCGTGTATACGTCAGCTATACGCGACCAGTGATGATGGTGGTGGTGGTCCGGCTGCAGTGTTATAACGTTATATTCTTGTGTGCGTATATTGCGCGATAGGTTACAAATTCAACACACGATAATAATAAATATTATTGTTACTCGTTTAAATATTATTCTCGCGGATTAATAATAATAATAATTTTTTTTTTTATATATATCGAATAATAAATTTTTTTTTTTATACACATTATATTACAACAAATGACGTATATACATAATATCGATAGATTATTATTTATTTATTTTTTTTTTTTTTTTGTGTCGAATAACTCCGTCGAATAAGAGAAACGTATTATATAATATTATATACGTATTACAATCACTGATATAATGTCTACTGGAATATGTTAAAACCTCGTGGCTCAGGACCGAAATGTCGATTTAAAATACAATATATTTTGCGTCGGACGGTTTATTGTGTTAACGTGCTCGTTTAACTCCAATTCTATTTCAAGGATTATTTTCAATTTACGTATTATTATTTTCTATTTTATTAAATTCGGTTAAAGACGTCATTAAAGAGAGTACGGCGAAGATCAGCAGCATTAGGAAATCGAAAAGACTCGAAGCGTTCTAGAGCATCGTAGACCGATGTTATCGTTTTTATTGAATAACAAAATGTTAATTTGAATTCGGTAATTATTTTTAACAGAGACAAATTGACGATGGCTACGTGTTTTTCACAATTGAAAACGATTCTCACGGCAAAACTCTGAAGCAAAAATAAACGTTTGGGATTTTTTGCAATAACTTTCCGCTTTTTCTAAATATTCTAACGAATTTGTAACAGAGTTCTGTTACTCGATGAGTATCAGTGGCGTCACTCAGAGCCGAATTTTAGGTGGGAAGCGGGTTTTATTATTATTTTATTTATTTTTTTTTTAAATGAATTACATAAAACAATATTGCAAAGGCGTTTTGAAACGTAACTAACGTTTATTTTATTATGATGGGCATTTCGCTACGCCTAACAAACACAATATTCATTAATTGGATTATGTGCCATATACATATATGTGAGTTTTCCGTTATTATTATTATTATTATTGACTAGATATGATAACAACTCGTAAGAAATTAATTCTCTTCCTAAAAATGTTTGTCGTATAAAACCGGAGAACGACATTTCTATATTTTTTTTTAACCCCGTGGCACTTAGAAATTAATATAGCACGCCGCTATATACGTGCATTTCTAACGTTTTCGTGTAAAAAACGATTAACTGTCGCGATAATTGTCAGTAGCGTTTCAGGCGCGCGTTTTAATCAGACAATGCCTATATTATTCAATAGCTACTCTTTTATACGACATCTTATAAAATGCAATATAATATTATATTTTGTTATCGAAATACCTAACCAGCGAGACATTATGAATAAAATAGCGAAACTCCCTCCCCCCCCCCGTACTCGTCAATATTGTTTTAAATATCAATTCGCTGCACGCGCGTGACGATAATTCCGAAATTTTCAATACGACAAATTATTCCCGAAAGTAACACTGCAATTTTTGCGAATAAAACGATTATATGATTTTCGAGTTGTAGTGAGTTGAGTTTCACAAAACGTATTTATTTATTTTTTTGTTTTTCCTAATCCAAGCGATTGTACACAATCCGTAACACGTACTTACCGGGTGTTTATACGGATCATTTACTCACGTAGAAACAATAATAGTACAAAACGAAAATTGCCAATTAATGTTTATATTGTGTATTTTTTTTTTTTTTTTGTTTTTTCTACACTTGTACCGGTACACACGACGATCGGCTATAACTACTCGTATATTATTGTAAGACGCGTATACTATCGATTGTCGGGATTGTTGAAAAACATTTCAAACTGTACGTCATTTTTATTACAGTGTTACGGACTATTGGACGTCCAAATCGAGATTCGTGTATTATTACGAATCACAGTCATAGTTAAGCCAATAATATGTTTAGTTTGATTTGTACACTGCGCGGCTCTTATGAATTCCACGATTACGGAGGACGAATATTTTACAAGGAAGAGAAATCGTTTTCGAAATTATTTTGTTCGCGAAATTTAAACGTTGCAAGTTTAAATATTCATTCGTTTTAATATCGGTGTACAGAAAAAAAAAAAAAAAAGAAAATACGTTAAAAAATTTCGCATTCGGTTGGATTATATCTATTTTTTTTTTTTATTATTCGTTAAATGTGTTGTACAATTTTATAAATACCCTATAGGTGAAGTAAAAAAAAAAAAATAAAATATTATTGAAAATTATACGTGTCAGTCTAAATGTAAAATAAAAAACGTTTGTACATGAAAAAAAAACTGTGGTTTTATACTTTAATCGTGTAGAAAAAAAATTTAAGGAACATCGAAATGATTTCTAACACGTTGCGGTATCTATATACGAACGGAATCGTTTCTCACACGAGGATTTTTTTGCACGTCAGGTTAGTCAAAAAAAAAATGTTTAAATTGATTTTGAATATATTATGTACACCGCGCAATAATCGCGTATCGATATGAGAAGGCAAAAAAAAAACAAAACAACAACAACACAATATTATGTATTATATACTATTTATAGTTATATAATAACTGGCAATCAACCTCGAATGGAAGAGTTATTGTCGACTATGAATATTCATTAAATTAATGGTACGTCACGAATCCGTTTATTATTTGTCTAATCATAGATACACTGACGTATAATATATATATAAGTTTTTATGTTTTTACTATTATTGTTCACGTATACACATTCGAAACGGCGAAAAATTCCCAGTTACACGTACCTACGTCACACAATATGACATTGACGTGATCGTAAAACAATTTCAACTGTCGAAAAATTGAATATATTCAAACAGACTACGCCGTAGTGTATTGCGTTCTATCGAATTCTGTACAGAGCGGTAGGCAACTTGTAGCACTCGCTCATTTTTTTTTCAAACGCAATTCGAAATAAATAAGAAAATTACAAAAAAAAAAAAAAAAAACAAAACAAATTTACGAATATTATGATACAATAGTATTTTTACGTATACAAAAATTTCATTAAAAATATGCAGTGCGTAGAAACGATATTTTTTTATATTACTTTCTCGACGAAACATAAAAAAAAAATGAGAACGGACAGTCGAAAATAGTATATTAATGATAGTATATATATCGATAAAATGATGAGTAAATTTTTTTCAGACGACAAATAGTCGTCGAAAAAATTGAAAAACAAGAAACGGGCACTGAACGGGACTCGTTGAATACATAACAATAGTAATAAGTATTACAGAGTATATTGAAATTATGTTTAAATATATTTATTTATTTATTTATCGCGTTGATTATTTAAAAAAAGCAAAATGAAAACTCATTAATTTCAGTATATATTATAATGTATTTTTTTTTTCATATCTTAGAAAAACAATTCTGTCCAAATGAAATTCTAGTTATACTCATATATATATATATTTGTTTCATCGTAGTAATAATACTACTATTAATAATAATAATATTATTATTAAGTAATAATACTTAATATTATATAATATTTAATAATATACGTATATTTGTTTAGGTCACCATATAATATTATGAACTGTACGGTGCCGCATTAATACTTTCACGAATTAAAAAACGTTTAGATTTCGGGAAAAAAAAATTATTTTTTTTTCTCCTGCAGTTTTTAAGTAATGGATTCCTTCCGACAATTCGTTGTAGTTCAATAAATAAATAAATACTATGAAAATTATTATGATATACAATATGACAACGGTCCGCGACGGTGTGGATTAGTTAGAATTTTTTTTCGTTTTAAGCCTCCGGTACCGTTTCCCCCCCCTCTCTTACACCGTGTTCGTGGCACGCGTCACTGTCAATAAAAAAAAAAATTTAAAAACACGGATCTACAGTGAACTACAACGCGCGCGGGGAGATAAATCGTTTGATGGGCAAATTCGTGAACGGCAAACTAAAACGTATTATTATAATTATTATTTTATTTGAAATATATATTTGTTCAATTATCCGGTTAATAAAAGGGTTGGACCACGCGGTTTTCGACGAATCTCTGCCAGACACGAATGATAATTGGAACGGTGGAAAACGGTCGCCGCAACATTGACTTGCTGGTTACTAAAATAGCGGGACAGTATAGGTTTCGTCGAATTCGAAATTAAACCGTTTTTACTAATTATTATTATTATTATTGAATTCGATTAGATTTAAAAATGTACCGTTCGTCATTTCGCGCGAAGTGCAGCGGGCTGTGTAATAAAGTCTTATTATTATTTTAATTATTATTATTATTATTATTATAAGAATTATTATTAGTATTACGACGAGTCTCCTAATAGATTTACGTGTTTGATTAAGGGGACGTCGTAGCACGACTTGAACACGACTTGAACACGACTCAATGGATCGCGTTGCGCGTCGTATTGACGGCGTCTTCCTCCCATATACTGCAGGTTGACTGTGCGCCGATGCCGGTATTTATATTCCTGTCATAAAACGTCTGTCGTCGTTTTTCCAACGGAACGCACGAGCCACTGTTCATTTATTATAAACGGAATAAGCACGTTAATGGGAAGGTGAGAATTTTTACCGCGCGACACGCGGGGGCAAAACCGATTTCGGATATCTGTAACACTAAGAAGAGTATTAATAGGAAACAAATTTAGGGGTAATCTCGTCAACTTCGATGGAGTCGAATTCGAGTTTTTCCTTTTAAATTCCGTTTCCAACATGTCATGTAGAGAAACGCGTCGTGTTTCACGAAGTGCTTTCAACACGAATATATTATTACGCATACTTCGCGCAGCATTAAAAATATATCGCGTAATTTTCCGGCACTACGGCCCGTTAAATTTCGAACCTAATAGTTTTTACACGTTTAGGCCGTACGGCGAGCGAAAAAAATTTACACGGCCGAACGTAAAAAAAAAAAAAAAAAAAACAAAAAGAAAAAAACGGAAGCGTAAGTCTGTGTCTGTTATATGGAGGACGAGTGTACGAAGCGTCTTATAACGTTGCGAACAATTCCGGTAATTGATATTAACTTATGCGCAATTAAATTACGAAAAATAAAAGTATGGAAATGAAACGATTATTATAATTTTATTATTTCAACGCGAGAAACCGGTTTATCATTTTAAATGCTCGTGGTGAGTGGTTAAGGTTACAATTGCCCGCATGTTTTATTAAAATTTATTACATTTATTACATTTATTTTTTATAAAATTTATACGCGTGCGTTGAAATGTTTTAACTTTAAAACGTACGCGGACAGTAGCGCTTTAACATTGCCAATCGAAACGGTATAGACGATTTTCGCGCGTACAATCGCGATTGTGCTTCTTTTCGAATCGTACGTTTTTATTGAAAATATAAAAAAAAAACATTCATCAATATATATATACACGAGTATATGATATTTTATCGGGGGGGGGGGGGAGAAATAATTATTCGTTTTTGGATCGGACTCGGAGACGAATAAACCGAATCCGGTGGCTGGAGAAAAAAGTGTCTATCCTGGATTCTGCGTGTTACCTTTTTTCGACAACTCGTAACGTAGCGAGGCTGATTTATTCGCTTGGTGATCAGAACCGAATAAAAAACAAATATAGAAATAAATCGGACTCCGCTGCACAATTCGCGATTCCGGCTGTCCGATATAGAATTTCCAAATTATTTCGAATAAAACCACGAGAAACAGTCCAATACTTTTTCGCATTGCGTTATTAGAAATATGTAAATTAAACGCGTATACGTAAATAAAATCTTACCAGTTTTTCTATTATTATTATTTTTTTAATCAAACGCGTAATACTATTTGCGCAAACGATGTTTGACATTCATAACCGGGGCTCGGAAGTTATAGCATTAAAAAAAAAAATTCCATCATTGACGCTATAATACGCATTTGAAAACAACAAAATATACATTATAAAATTGTCAAAAAACATTTAAAAATAAATTTTTTTTTTGAAATAAACGTTCGTTTTACGTTAATCTTATGTATTTTCGATTTTTTTTTTTTTTTAATGTAAGAGAAAAACGTGGAATTCCATTCATTAGAAACGCTATCGGAATTCCGTTACAAAAAAAAAGACTTAACTTCAGTCAAAAAAACAAAAAAAAAAAAAAAATGAACTGGACGAAATCGCGTTTAACAAACAATCCGTTTATCATTGTAAATATACAGTCTTCAATTTGAGGTGAACGGAAAACGATATTTTTTCATTTGTACGCGAAATTTTCTCAAAAGAAGTGTGTAAAATAAACGTTAAAAACCGCGTGAATATGCCGTAAAAAATGTCACACGTGACAAGACGCGAAGAACGTGTGAAACGTATTTGTGTCACGTAACAAAGGGACGTTGTAAGACTTACCAAAAAAAAAAAAAGAAAAAACACGTGAATGCTACGACGACTTCCGAGCCGCAGCAGGTCGTAACGCACGTAAATCGATAACTCCTCGCCACATTTTTACCGACGACCATTGCCAGCGGTTGTCGTGTTATTTATGTGTTCGCGGCGTTGAATGGCGGAAAGAAATTCTGTCGAGTTGACAGGGTCGTCTGTTTTTTATACTTAAAAACTGTATTCTAAGGGTGGCGCGGTAAAAGTCTGAGAACCGCTATAACGACTCCGCGGTGTTTTTAGTTTTTTTAGTTTTCAAGACATTTTACTAATACGTACGTGTTGTATTATTACGCGACGTTCGAGGACACGCGCGCGCTTTATAGTCATTCCGAGGACATAAACGCGCGTTGTTTCGACGTTTTTAAAAAGTACACGGACCAAGATGTGTCCGCCCCCCCGGGCGTTGAACGCGAATTTTTTTCCATATATTTTTTTTATTTTTTTCGTTGCTCCGGAGCAATAAAAAAAAAAACGTGACACACTCGTACGCGGCGGAGAGACTCGACGCGTCGAGCTCTTCTCTTCGTACGTTTTTAAGGCGTTTATTATTTTATTTCTTTTTCTCTCGCCCGCCGATAGGTTTCCGGTCTACCCCACCGGTTAGGTGCCGGCGAACGCACTCGGCGGGGCGACGTATCACACGCCGCGCGGTTACGCAGGTGGAACGTACACTGTAAATTTGACGTTGGCGGTGTGACAGCGGTGGGCGGCGGCGAGCGGTCCGTCCGTCCGACAGTGTATCGACGACGACAATACACCGGCGGCCGTTGCGAGATTTGCGCCGTACAAGGAGATTATTTCCACCGTTCCCGTAAATTCCCCCGGGACAACCGTTAAACGGAGTTCGGGAAACCGTCTTTTCGGTTATATCGTTTTACCGTTTTGTTATGTTACACTGGTGAGCAAAAAAAAACAAAAACCGACTCATACCGCGCAAACTCGCAGTGAAATTACTGTAACACGGAAATGACTGTCAGCGTGCGACATGGAGTTCGTCTTTACGTTAAGTCCGAATGTAAATGCGTAAACACCCTTTGAACAACCCCTCCCGATACTTCGAATATGAGCATTTGTCAGTCTCGATCGGGGATGATAACCTGCGCCTGCACACAATACGATATACGACGACATAAAATGATTTTACAACAAAAACGTGGTTTCGTTTATATCGGAAATGTGTTATTTTTTTTTTTTTTTGCTAAAACTCAACAGTAGTACAGTGCAGGGGCGTATACAAAGGGGGGGCGATGGGGCGATCGCCCCCCCCCTAGATACTTGTGTATGTACCTATATCTACCGACAACTGAAATTAATTGAACTAAAACTAAAATGTCGTAAAACATTTTTTCATTTAAAACTTATTATTTTTATATAATTTTTCGATAATTCTAAGTTGGCAACAGATTCGACGGGCCCTTTTTTCTATTCGCTCCCCCCCCCACCCTAAGGGATGAAGTAAATACGCCCCTGGTACAGTGTAATTTATACGTCGCCGCGTTCAAAGCCGTCTAACCGTTGTTAATTATCATCAAAACGTGAATGAATTTCCCATTGAGACGCGTCCTTAAACGTTTAAATGTCCGCGCACTGTTTCAGCGTTCAAATGTAATAACATTATAGAAGTTTACGGTTTTACAACGGAATATTTGATTTTTTTTTTTATCTATCAGACGAACAATTCACACGATGCTTATACGCCGTGTATCGGTTCGTACGATTTTTTTTTTCTTTTTAGATATATGTTTAGTACGTTTTATTGTAAAACGATTTGTGTGGAATATCAGCCGCTTCGCGTCGCAATGAATCATCATCCACGCAGTGTTTCTATGATCTCTCCTCGAAAACAATACACGCGTCGACGCGTGTATTATAGCGACGGAAGACAAACAATACGATTATGTCACGATCACCCGTCCCGTCGTCGAACGGCCTTGATTTTTTTTTAATAGGCGTCTATTTACAATACACGATTCTGTCACAAAATGTTATAATATTTCATATAAGTAACGCTTATCGTATCCGTACGGAATACAAATTACTGTAATACGTTCTCGTACGGATTTAATTTGTTTTCGCTTCGACGGTAACGTAGTATTTGATGAGCAATGGGATTCGTCAACAGCATCCCATTAGATCTTTACACTCGACTGCAAAAAGTCAGTTATATCGTTTTTTTTTTTTTTAGTTAACACGAACGCGACTGCGCGCGGAAGACGCGAATTCGTTTCGGCGCAAAATGTTTTGAAGAAGAAAAAAACCACGAACGAACACTCCTTGTATTTTAAACGGCGACATATTTCCGTATTGCTACGTACGGTTCTCGCAGAGATTTTCCACCGACGGAGGAGAAACATCTCTGTACATATCGCAGATATCATTCGCGTCCGATTTGTTCAACGGAAAACGACAACGATGACGCGAAATTAAAATAAACGTATGATAGAATCGATCGTATCGTCGATTACATTATTGTTTTGATAAAATAAACAAAACACAGTTTTCTCTTCCATGAATCAAATTCCATTCCATGATTCTTCGAATTATCGCAGAAAAGTGTATATACAGTACGGTCCACGAAAACGTGCGGGTGACCGCTGCGCGCCTCGTGGCGATTTTGCGTCGGTGGTTGGTAAACTACTCGGCAAACCATTTCCCGCTAAATTTTGACACGCCGTGTCAGCTGCAACATCAGCAGTCGGCACGGATCATATGTTGAGGTACACTGGCTTTCAGAGAAATTGCCACGAGGCGCGCAGCGGTCACCGGCACGTTTTCGTGGACCGTACTGTAAGAGTAAACCGTAGTGACGTCGTGGAACAAACGAACAATTTTTTCGGCGAACAGACGTTCGTCAGATGATCCGCCCCTCAAGACGGCCGCCAATAGCTGCTCTGTCATTAACTGTTGCTGTCGGTGACAGTCCGCGACACACGACGGTTTCTGGCAATCAGAAATCTCGCTCGCGCGCACACGAACCGATTTCGTCCAACGTATTAATCTAAAGCCGAATAGAGTAAATATTATTATGCTTTATAACAATACTTTTATAACTACTTAAAAATGTACAGTGGCGATATATGTACATGATGTCCAAAGGGAGGTTCGCGGAATGGAGTCAATTACCTCTGCCAATAAAATATCCACATCGAAGAGTAATCACAAAAAAGAACGGTTTGAGAATTTATTAAGACGAAATGCGGGTGTAAAAAAAAGTAGTTGCTTATAAAGTGCGGTTGAACAGCAGTGGACTGCACGGTGAAGACGCAGCGGTCAATATGAATCGAACCCCACACACATAGCAATATAACGGGCAAACGCGAACGTTAATCACCAGAGTAGAGGCGAACGAGGTTGTTCGCTTTTGCCCGCGGTGGCGAGACTGAGCGGTCCGCTGGTTGCGGACCGCTATTTATACGTCTGCGCGGTTACCCCCCCTCTGTTTTTTTTGTTTCGTACCGCCATCTGGTGACTACTTTCTTTTCCGGTTTCATTGCGGTCGACTGACGCGCGCTATGTCGGCGGTGTAGGTGGGCTTCAATTTGACACGGACCGAACGATCATTCGTTTACTCTATTAATTACAAATAATATTGTTTTGCGTATTTTAACGAAATAAAATTAAGGTAATGATTCCATCGTTCATCATTGTACGCTCGTTTACACGTTTAATCGTTTATTTTACACTTCTTGCTATTTTATTACCTTTTACTAGTTACTCGCATTCACACGTTTCCTCTACGGACCGAGTTTACCGTCAGCTATGCACCGAACGCTCGATCACGACCGATGATCAGCGCTTACCGTATGTTTACTCCGTTATAATAGATCGTCACGTGTACTATATTTTTTGTGCAAAATTTGTTTTTCGTTTAACGATCGTCGTCGAATAAGCGTGTCGTTTTAAATTATTTTTCTTTATAATCGTTTATTACTCATCGTAATGCCGTCGTCCTTGCGTTTTTATCGCGTTGTTTATTAAATATAAGTTATAAAATTATATGCGACAAATTATCAAAGTTGTGTTCGTTCGATTTATATTTTCGTTCCACATGTATAATGTACTCTCTTTTCTTTTATATATTTTGTCGTCGTAGCTGAAATAGCCGTCGTAATAATTTGTTATGTTTTGCACGAATTGTGTGTAGATTTATCGTCTCTAATAAACAAATTACGTTTTGTTATTATTTCGTGTACGAATTAAATTTTATTTGTAATTATTATATCACATTATTTAGATTATTATTCGTTATTTCATGTGTTTAATTATTCGATTTCGATTTAGATTTTATATTTATTCTATTAAAGAGAGTCGATATATTTGACAGGCGTTACGGTTTTATTTCCCATAAAAAGACATCGTTGAAAATAAAATAATTATCGGATCCCGAGTAGTAATCAAATATGAAAACACACACATACGACAATGTGTTTATTTACGTATTTGTATAATTAAATTTCCATATCGTTCCCCCAGAGGCTGCGCAAAAAATTACATTTCAACTTTTCAACATCAAAAGCCTGTGTATACTCAAAATTAAATTGATATTTTAAAACAATTAATTTATACGTTTTTTTTTTTTTATTTCCAATAAACGTTTACGTCTCGTGAGTAATAACAAAATAATCTACGACAATACGAAACGTTTAAATTTGTAATAATATAATAAAAACAATGTTATACATTAAAATATTAATTAATACCAGTTATAGGTTTCGAATGAGAGATGATTAAATTTTTTTTTTTGCAGTTCCCCAAAACACTGTTGGGGAGGTAATTGCGGTTATATATAAAGACTTGAAGAAGGGGCGAACTGAAAGTCAATGATAAATCGGTATTAGATGTTTATGACTTAAAGTAATTACGGACAATACGAATATTTTAGATATTTTAATTGAAAAAATAACTACATCCCCTTCCATTGACACTTTGTGAACGGCCCTGTATTTAAATACTCCTATTTTTCAAAAGTTTCTGATATAATTCGAAATAATAATAAACTTTAATCAATTTTACTGTTTATTAAAAATTAATAAAAACGAATGTAAAGTGAGGATAACTCCAAGTTAGGGGGCGATCCACCTCCAGATATCCGCCACTGAAAATGTAATGAAATGAGGATTAAAACAAAAAAAAAATTATATAATTCAAAACGAACAAACACTAATAAGACAAAAAATTAGGCACATGTTGTTATTATTATTAATCGAAGAGTATTATTTGTCAGATGCGTTTCCCTACAGTCTGCATTATAGCAATAAGCAATTGTTGATAACTATTACATTTCTGTTACTTTTGCGTCGAAGGTCATTTACCAAAGCAAGTTCCCCTATTGATTCTTCTATACTTCGTACAAACGAAGTTTAATATTAATTAATATCTGAGTTAACCTTAAAACTGAAATCCTTATGCCGATTTTCACTCGCTCTGCGTCTTAAAAGTTTTTAAATCTGCTTTTTGCTTTTACGGAATAAAAGTTTCGAACCGTTGATGTAGAGTTTAGGTATTTTTTTTTTTTCAAAAGCAATGGTATTTCAAAACTTCTTCCTTTTATTATTATCTTCAGAAATATGAGATAATATACAATTACATAAATCATTGAGAATGTTTTAGACCAAGCTTACAAAAAAAAAGAAAAAGAAAGCGCGTTCACGTTTTCGTAACTGGCCTTCGGAAAGTTTAATGTATTTTCAGTTATTAAAGGGATTGAAAAATTGATTATAAAGAGTAGACAACGTAACCCGTGTGTATTGGAAGATCTTCTGATATGGTAAAAAAAAAAGCCTCGTAATGATGGCGAGAGACAAAAAAAAACATTCAAATTTTGTTTCGAGAGAGACGAGTGACAATAAGAAATTCTTATGTCTCGATATTTTTTTTTCAAGTTTCAGCACGCCACTGCTATATTCGAGGGCGAATAAAACCCGCGTAGTGCCGAAATCTCGAACGGCCAGCAGAGCAAACAAACTATACAGTATACCATATTTTCTGTCGCTATTCTTCTCCTTTCAGCATTTTGTTAATAACCAGCTTCGATCGTATACTTTTTACAAATTTCCATGAATAACACACAACGTATACCATTCCACGTATAATTACCGTGTATTTGACAATTCGAAATAACCGAAATTTTGTGTAAAAAGTTGTGTACACGATTTCTTTTCCTTTTTATTTTTTAAGTATTTATGTCCGTAATAGTATTACAATATTACTAATGTAAAAACTAGAATGAAACGTCGTAATTTAACGGAGCCTCGAATTTTTTCTTCCCCGAGCCGAAAATTTCACGCGAGGGCCAATATTACACAGGATCCACACCAAGTGATTTTTTTTTTTTTGGTCCTGTAGAATTCTAGACGACTGAAAACAAACGCGTATCCTTAAACATGTACTTATTTTTAACGTTCTACAAAGTCGCGTGTAACGTCGTTATTGAGTTCCCCAACGAAAACTATAATCAAAGCGTAACCGGCCCGTTTATTTTTAATACAGTTGTAAGCGTTGAACTAATCCCATAGTTCTTCTACGACGTGGACGTGTTTTTATGTTTTTAACACGCTCGGTGTTTTTTTTTTTGTTTTTTCTGTGATTTATGCAATAAATTTTTCCGATTTATTTAACGTTCAATACACGCACAAAAATATGTGTACCGAATTGTGTGCGTAATTTGTTCTTCTTAACGAATTCGTGTTTAAGAAACAAAATAATTAATGTATTAAACTCGTATAAGATTTTTTTTTCCAGTATCTACTGCGCCATGTCGGATTTATAGCGAAATTCAATTTTTTCTATAAAAATCCTCTACAACCGGACATTTACATGACAGTAAATGTAGACGCGCTCGCGTTTAACAATAATAATTTCATGAAATCTAACACCGTATATAGAAAGTGACGACCAGTACAAACACCAAACGAATGTAAACGCTGTAACCGTATACAACGCGTTTTAGTGTACATTTTTCCGTTATAATACACACGATTATTTAGCATCGAAATCTAAATTTAAGAACATTATAATTATTTCGACTAGACGCGTGTGATTGTAAAGAGTTGTAAGACCGCAGTAAATAATTTATACCGTTCGACTTATTAATCGATTTTCAAGAGCGATTCGAAAACACTCAACAATGGCGTTATTTCATATTATGTTTCGAGTACGTATCGACGAGAACCCGATCAATTTAGAGTGTAAACAGAAAGAAAGAAAAGAAATCGGTCTCCGTATCTTTATCTTCGTCCGAGTTACTGTTTTTGAAATTTTTATTTTGAGTTATTAACATGTATTTAAAAAATAATATTTCGTCGTTATGTTATAGTGATAATCGTACATTACACACACTATACTAATACTATATACTATATACTAACGGTATATAGTACGTTTGATAAACTCAAACGGGTTGACACATTATTTAACGCAAAATGAAAAATTATGTGTCTCGATACTTTGATAATAATAATCGGCAATATTATATAGTATATCCTCGTCGAAATGACGGAAGTGTTAAACTTCAAAACGTTTTTAGATTCAAATACATTCATAAAAATATGCCACGAGGATTTCTGTACAAACGAACGATTTCCTCAAGAACTTCAAAGTAATCAAATTCTACGGAACATTACACGTTAATTGAAAAAACGTGGGAGCATCGTCCGTTCTTAATACAGAACAAGTATGAAATTTATCGACGAATTCCAATTACTCCGGTTTCGAAATAGTGCTACTGTGTTGAAAAACCGTTTTTCGACAGATCCGACCGCGATCGGAAAAAACGATTGCACATTATATAAATTTTATATAATTTATATTTGCTATGTCAATCGAAAAAGACGAAAAATAAATAAAGAATTCGCTGCACGTGTCGTGACAAATCGAGAAAATTACGTTTTTTCAATACGACTTCTCCGCGCTAAACGTTAATATGACTAAAATCGTTTTGTATTTAATTTAAATTCCGTTGTGTTATCCGTATTAATTTTTGTGGTTATATTCACGGGCCCATCAAAAAAAAAAAAAAAATCGAATATTTTTTTCTCCCGAAACGCATAAGCGATAGTACAACGCCCTCTGTGCGAATAAAGAGTCGTCGATAACGAGAAAAAAAATGCTATTACAACACTCTCGCGTAGTGTTATAAAAAAAAATATATATATATATGTATGTACGTTTCACTGTACACACGCACAGTGTTTTGTTGCGATACGAGTGTAAAATTATTGAAAAAAAAAAAATGCCGTCATTACTTTTAAACGTAATTAATACGATAATTATATGACTGGCACTTGTAAATCTTCTGCGTAGTTATACTGATCTGTTCGCATATTGAATTTACATAAATTAAAAACGGAACATATAAATTAACCGATTAATCGCACAGGTGTACCACACGCGTATAGAAGTATCGATTGGTTTTTTATTTTTTTTTGTTTTTCGTTAAAAACGATTTTGAACATTTCCCATAATCGGTAATTGGAATGAATTTCATTTGATATAAAAAATACACACGGCGCGTGTTCCATCGTTATTTATTTACTTATTAAAATAAATATCATCGCGTGTGTAAATGCATTTGTAACGCGGTTTTTTTTTTTGTTATTTCATTTAAAATGTGTCAATATATGATGCACGTCAACAGTCTTAATAATAATAATAATAATAATAATAATAATAATAATAATAATAATAATAAACGTTTAATAACATTGGAATAATAACCGTTTTGATAACATATATGGATCCTTATAGCAATTTAATATTGAATATTATGTGTAACGACGTCCGACTGCGAATAATCGGGTTTTGGAAAATATATCGAATAAGACATATTGTAATGAAAATGGAAAAAGAACGTTAAATTTATGTGAAACGCATTTGTTCGATTTTTTTTTTTTTTTTTTTTACAATATCGAATCGTCTACGATATATTATAACAGTCAATAATATAAAATATTAATAACTATATTAATAAAATAACTGTTGTATCGAAAATTCTTTTCGATTTTCGCGGGCGAAATATCGAAAGAAAAAAAAAGGCGCCCACAGGCTAAATTTATATATTAAAAGACAAACCAGGAATATTTTACCGTTTTAAACGATTATTTAGTAAACTTTTAATCTTTTAACGCGCACGCAATATTTTTATAACGCCTATATTCGTATAATATTATACTTTCATTTGATTCGTGTGTAAACACGGAAAAGTATATGGTTAATATGGATAATGAACGTTTTGTGCGCGTGTTTTGCTCGCGGTATAATGCACAATATTAGACTTATAATTAATGTGTAATTATGAAATTAGTACTCAAATATAATAATAATAAGTGTAAAAAAATTATTACTTTTATTTATCTTCTACCAAACCGTTTAAAATGATTAAAACGATTTTTTCGATACGTTTTTTGTTTTTAATTATGAAAAAAAATCATCACATTACGCGCGTGTAAAAAAAAACATGTATTATAATAATATACGGTTTAAATACAAATCAACAAAAAAATAATAAAATACGCTCGTTGTTTTATGCGCACTGCTGCGTATATTATTGATTTCGATTAACAGATTGGAGACAAAATTACTAATCGATTACTTGGAAATCGTTTTATATAATATATAAAGATAGAGAGTTCGTAATATAATACGTACGTTTTTTTCTCAACCGAACACGATTCATTCCGATTTCTCGTTATACGTTTAAAAATACGTACGTAATTATGTTTACATTTGTGAATGATAAATACACTCTGTGCGCCGTATTAATCGTGTATATTACAAATGTATATAAACTGACCCTCGAAATGGAAAATGTAAAGTAGTGGAACTCGATTGGAAATTAATAAATAACGTTCCAAATTAAATATTCTGTATCGCATAACCGATTATTGAATTAAAGGGAAGCTAATTTTTTTTTCCTAACGTTGTAAAAAAGCTCCGTCCCCTTCAGTAACGTATTTAGGATTTTCTCAAGGGATGTGTGTTAAAAAATATTTTATTGACCCGAAGAGGGCTTCGCTCTTTCGCTCTCTCCCATCACCACATTTCTTAAAAACATTGCGGTTAATACAATTATTACACACACAAATCGATTAAACTCATTATTTTTCCAAACAAATAATATAGTGACGAATAAATCCGTCTTGTTTGACGTATTTCCTCTATTAGATTATTGTCCGAGTAAATTGATAGCTATTGGCTATTGTAAATAAGAATATCAAAAACTAAAAAAAAAGACTCGAGGTAGGATCCATCTCCCATAAATACGTCACTGGTCCCCTTGTGTCCCCCCGCCGCCCCAATTCGAGCACTGATATTGATTTAACAGTAACGATTTAGAGTAAAAAAAAATTATATAAAAAGAACTCAAATTTTTTCGACGGACTACGAAAAGAAATTTTTCAGAAACCGAGTCTACATACGTATAATATATTATTATTTTCTATTTTTTTTTTTTTTTTATTCCACGGATAATAATAATAATAAGTGGTATACAAAATATTATTTTTAATTTATAAACATCAGAAAATGTTTCGTATTTTATTTAGGACAATATACGTATATACAGCGTGACCTCGATTCACCTGCGTGTTCGACGCATATCGCGGCATACACGACGACGATTGGGTTATACGGAGTATATGACTGCAGGCATAATAATAATAATAATAATAATAATAATAATAATAATAATAATAATAATAATAATAATAATAATAATAATAATAATAATAATAATAATAATAATAATAATACGAACGTCTCGGGGCAGACGCGCGCGTCCCTCTTATTCAACCACATATGGTTTCATATTATATTCGGTGGCTGTACGCATAACAATAGCGAGTGTTTTATACGTTTCGTTTTCCGTCGAATTCCTTATTTTAGAGAAGAAAAAAAATTATTATAAAAAGGAGTCTCCGGTTAAAACCTCTCCTCCATAGCTGTTCGTAATATGATTACGTACACACTACTCGTATATACACGCAGTAAACTGTATAGCGGCTCGTACAATAAAAATGATTTACAATTTCTTTTCGAGCACGTGAAATCGAGCGCAAAAAAAAAAACACCACGAAAATTCGTTTTAGAGCGATATCTACTTCTCTACAGCTCAAGTAGGTTGTTTGAACGCAAATCGAAACTTCAAATTCAGCACACTCATTTGCAATCTCAAATCTTTTTAACGGAAATTCGTGTTTAGAGAGGTGTATGCCTACGTCGAATTCCGGCCGAGTTTCAAAGTGACTGCAATGAAAGTGTGATAAAAAGCGAAAACACTACTACGCGATTATTATTGTACTCCTAACCATTTGCTGCTGCTACCAGCTGTTACTTACGCGAGTCGGGATTTTCGGTTTACACTGCAGCGATTAAAACCGAAAAACGCAGAACCCGCAGAGACCAGCTCCGACTGCAAACACTGTCAGAAATAAAACCTGACCGTTTCCAAACTCTAATAAGCGGCCGCACTTTATATATATATATATCGTAATTACAGGACTGATCGTGTGTCTGAATATCGTATTATGTTCGATATAAAATATTATTGAAATGAGAATATTATTCTTCATTTTTTTTTTTGTTTTTTCTGGTTTGTGTTTCTAACTTAACCTGACTACAGCAAAGCACCGCGGTTGAATTTGGTTCAAAACAAAAAACAAAGCACAGCTGAAAAAAATATTTGGAAACAGCTGCAGCAATAAAGTAAATCGTTTATACGTATATATATATATAAAAATTACATTAAAAACGCACGCGTTTTTGAACGGATACTTCCCTCCCAGTGTATCCGTTTCGAAATGTTCGCGATATCCGTTAATGTATAAATTACAGTAAATTTCGACGATGTGAGACACATAGAAAATTAAATTGTGTAACGCGTATACGACACGTGCATTTGATATTATCGGAACGTTTACAACACAGTTATGAGCCAAATTCTTAGTGAAGCGAGGAAGATATTTATTTTTTTTTTTTTGTCAGTTTACAGCTTATCGACTAGCATAAGTGGTCCTCCGACCGTTACGCACGCTCGTACCCGTTTTCCGGTAGGTAACCGGACAAGTGCACTGGTTTAAGACGGTAATTTTTCGTTTTTGCCAATAGTTCTTATAAAAGCGGGCGGAAAATTTTTGTTGAAAAACGCGATTTTACAAAAAATTCGTATGTATTTTTATTTTTATGTTTCTCCCGCGGCACTCCGAAAATAATACGGTCCCGGAGCCTTCGAAATATACACGGAATGCATTCTATTTGTAAAATATTTTTATTCCGTAAAAATGATAGTCTTAGGATTTAACACAATAAAACGTAATATAAGGTCAATTATGCGTGTATCGTTAATAAAAAATACACAGTCGTATGTATATTACACGGGAGCTCAGCTCGATAATCGTTTTATCGAATGCAACGATTTATCATCGCTATCGAATCGTTCGGAATACTTGAAAATCTTTATCCGGGCAATTACACTCGTATACTCTTTTTTAAACTAAAAAAAAACAAATGTCCCTCCCCCCCCCTCCCCCATCACATATTAATATTTACAAAATGCTATTGTCAAACGATTTTAAGAGTGTTCGCTATGTAAAATTTATAGTCACTACGCGTTTATATAGTAATAATAATAATAATAATAATAATAATATTAATATTAATATATGCGACGCGGTACAATAATTGTGTCCGATCACTACATATTATTATAATTTAAGCGTATATTTATACGCGTATATAAATGAATCCTATCGGTGTTGTTATTAATGTATTAGTGTTCTCGAACTGACGATACGTTTTGTACTAAAAGTAATACTGTTTTACAGTGTACATTTTTATTATTTACATAAATTACTATACGACAATATCGCGGCGGTTAGCAGTCTGCAGTGGCTTTCTCTAAATGTAATTTTACGACGAGCTCGTAACGAGCCCTGACCCGAACGACTGCGGCGCGCCGCGTATTCCAGAAAACATTAACGGAAAAAAAAAACGTTTTATTGTACACAATACAGTTAGACGCGGAACGGTTATTATTAATTTTTACGAAATACAGTTCAATAATTTACTCGCGTGTGATAGTAAATATTGTGTAATAATATATTATTCGCGAAGGAAGAGAAGAAAAAAACGTCATAATCTTATTGCGTTCGCCAAATTAAAAGGAAATATGTACGTGCGCGCACTGATCATGTTGAACGTTTGATGAATTCCCGTTGAAAACGCCGAACACCTGAATTATTATATAACAAGTAGAAGGATTTATGAGTTCGTTAAGAGAAAAAAGAAAAACAGAAATAATATTGCATGTGTATATAAGCCCTGTAATAAACTCATTTGATATATGAGCAATATATTATAATGTCAGCGCTATTTATTTATTTATTATTTTTTTTTTTTTTAATACTGGTTTAACCACATCCGCATAATTATGGAAAAAACAAAAAAACAAAAAACAAAAAACAAAAAACAAGAAACAATAATATAGTAATAGTAATCATAAAAATAATAAACATGTGTGTTCGTTTAGAATTTAACTGCTTTTACGATTTATATTCGGTTACCATTCGTTACGAGAAAAGAAAAAAAATCTGTCATTGCACGACAACCCCTCGTGAACCGTTCGTTGCGCTGAAATGGAAATAAAATTGTTACAATATTTCCGTTAAAACATTGTCCTACGACGACCAGCGTTTTATTCGTTGAACAATGCGATACGATAGAGTCTATAATATCCATTTTAATGATTTCGAAACTGATCGGATGGATGCGAGAAATAACTATAAAAAAAAAAAAATGCGTGTTCGTCTTCCCGCCAATATTATTGTTATTATTACACGCGAACTGTCGTTATGGAAAAAAAGCCGAGGGAAAAAATGTACGTGCGTTAAAATAAATAAAACTGTCATTTAAACAATATCGTAATTTGTTAAGTAGTTTTTTTTCATATATATATATATATATGTATTTCATTCGAGAAGAAAAACGACAAAGTGTATATTCCGACGATGTTTTATATTTATATACGAGTGTATACAAAACGTTCTAATCTCGTAATAAGAATCCCCTCCCTCTCCTCGAGTATCTCTGAACTCGAGTAACTTTTCGTACGATAAGAAACACAAAAAAAAAAAAAAAAAAAAAGAAGCAAATTTCTTTCTTTTTCTCGCTTTGTAAAAAGTTCACAAGACGCGTATTGGAATGAAATCGCGTTTTGTAAAAATACGTGTCCGATATACGAGTGATTAAAACCGAAAGAACAGCAGACACACTTCTCGTTGTCGCGATATTTATTACAGTTTTATATAGACACGAATAGAATTCTCGGTGGTGGTGGTGGTGGAGGATGGGGTTTCAAATTCCTCGCTCGGTTTTCCGCACTCCCCCCGATCGAAAAACGTCAAAAAATTAATGTATACTCGACGTCGTTTCATTTCTCCGAGCACACACAAAGTCGATCTTGAATTTCGACCATTCTCGCGGAGGGCGTCGGCGGCGGCAAAGCGGAAAGGCGAAATAATAATATTGTGCAACGCGTTGTAACGTAATATTATAATAATCGTATCGGTTATCGTCGTTACAATGCGCGTTCGTCGTAATTTCAACGTCCGCGGACAAAATACGAATAAAAACCGAAGAAGACCTTGTTCTTTTCTGTTTGTTATTTTCCCTCCCCCCCCCCCAGTTTTTCGCAACGTCATTTCCATATCGTTTGTTTCTCTGCGCGTACGTGTATGCATACGCGTATTATAAGTTATTATTTTACACTATAAACACAGAAAATACTCCTCGATGATGATGATGATGACGATAACAATATTATCGATGGATGACGATAGAATATATAATACGGCATTGAATTTTTTTTTCTCTATCCCTCTCTCAAAATGTTTATTACTACGCCAAAGAGTTTCCGTGCCATACGTATAGAGTAAAAAATATGTGTTCTTTTTTTTTTGTTTTACTCGCACTCGCAAATATCTTACAATAAAATGTGTATCGTACACGAAATCCATATAGTTTATATTCGGTCACGGGTACCTATATAATCGATGATATAAAACGAAATTCATTATTGTGATACGTTTTATATATTATAATAATAATAATAATAATAATAATAATAATAATAATAATAATAATAATAATTACAAATTCTCAATTCCAGTTTGAACGCGAATAATAGTTTGGATTTTTTTTTTTTTTTTTTTTTTTTGTACACGTCGTTGTTATTGGAATGGCGTACGTTATTAATTAAACGTGCGTGTAAATATTATAATATACACAAATGTGTCATAGAAAATGAGACTGCAGAGGAGATGGCCGCTGTATATAATTTTATATAATGACTGCGTCGAAACGATTAGCACGAAACACGGGTATTTTATAGTACGCATTTCCCGCGTATAACTCTGCTACGTGCAAAATTAATGTACGTACGCCACGACCGTATAGGTTTGCTAATGAATTTACACTCCAATGTAATGTATTCTAATTTTTAGCAACGGATGTTTGCGGGCGGGTGAGAGCGGGTTATATTCCGAACGGAATCAAACGAATTGTAATATAAAATAATCGTACGCATACGTGTCGTTGTATAATTTCACGCCGTATTACCTTTACAAGTCGTCTTATAATATCGATCGAATTATTTGTAAACCTATACCGGGGGGACTGGTGTGTAGCCACCACGCACTGGACGCGTGCGAAAAGCGTTCGGATAAAAGTGTTTAAACACTTTTTTCGCGTCCATAAAACAACACTAGGAATCGACGATCAGTCTTAATGCAATGCGTCGTAATCGTCGTAGTTGCAGAACACATTGTATTACAAACAATTCTGATAGATGTACATTGTACAAGCCATCTACAGACAGAGACACTGCATTATTCGAATACATATTCCGACGATACTGCAGAATTCTTCATAGTTAAAGATCGACATCCAGCATCTGTGTGGCAGAAACCTATGCCATATTATAACATATGAACTATACAAATAGGACAGTATCTGTATAAATACCAGATTCAATAGACACTAGACAGCGACCGCGATTGAATAATAGGCGACTCGCTTAATGCCTCGACTTCACTTAAATATAAAAAAAAAAACGTACTAGCACGTCCAAAAACACGTAAGACCAACGAGAAAAAAAAACGTTAAATTCGTGTCCACACCATCGCACACAGGAAACTTAGGAAACGAAAGAACAGACAAAATGGCTATCGAAGCGGTCACAGTCATGAATAAAATACGGATTAAAGACATAATGAATGAAGCTCAAAAACTAATAACAAAACCACTGGAACATATCGAACTGTGGGATATTCAAAAAAAAAAAAAAAAACCCTCGGTCAACTAAGCATATAATATTTAAGTGCGTGAAACACATTTATCTAGGAAAAAAAAATTATAATTTAAACTATTGTGTTATAATGTATTTAATAATAAAATTAATTTTAACAACTCTACTTTAACTTCAATAATGATTTTAGCTTAAATAGAACGATCTATCCGTGTAAAAGAAGAAACCGGTCAGTGCAATATTTAAATAATTCAAGCCGCCGAAAATGAAACGAGTTCCTGAAAATCGTTTTCGTCGTGTGCAGGTGAATTAGTCGACGAGCCGGTGGTAACGGTTAAAATTCCAGACGTCGATAGAGCACGTAGTGATTTTTCGTGATATACTATTTGAGTTATAATGACTTTCAGACGCTTCTGAAAATATTTTAACACATTCGCCTGCAGTATTATAATTATTATTTCTTATGTATCGTTTCGGTAAGTTCGATGACATATCACATACGGAACTGGGACAACGGATGGCTGACTTTCAAATGTATATATAATCGCGTAATCGATTTGTAAAGAATCCTTAACAACGAATATTATACCTCGATAAAGGTAATTATTTAAATAAAATCTTGCACGAAAATGTTTTAATTCGTGTGTGGTCAAGGCGAACGGACGGTGTATTTGTGTGCAAAAAAAAAAAAATGTAAAACGCATTTGGCAAATCGGCGAAAGGGCTACGCACGTCAAAACCCCGTTCGAGTAGAGTACATAATATTTATAATAATGTTAATAATACAATATAATCATAGATACGATAGTGTATACGTTTGTAGTGTAATATTTATTTTTATTTCACTCTTATAAAACATACGTAATGTAAAGATCCGTAATATTATATTTAAAAACAAAAAAAAAACAACATAGACTTTATCAATGAAATTAATAAAATATTTTCTATCGATGTAATAATTTGCAATAAAAAATACCGTTTACGGTAATTCAATAGCGGTTTACGTACTAATTACAATGCTACAACTTACTAACTGCCCGGTATACCTTACATGAGCATTATATTATACGCCCGAGAATTCTCCACGTCATGGCCCGTAACACAAATACGCTTGAGACACATTTGATATGAAAATAAGTCCGTTATTGTAAAAAGACAAAATATCAGTGGCTGTGTGCGACAACGAGCGTTGCAATTATTCGCAGACATCGAATAATAATAATAATAATAGTTAACGCGTTTTCGCAAACTCACATCTCCTCTCCTCCATTGTTGATCCTATTTTATATATCAATCCGAATTACGTTAACAAACGGGCCTGTGTACAAAATCTCGATTCTGCAGAGACTGTGAAATATCATTAATACACATCAGTGTTCCCCAAAGTGGCATGCATGTGTGATTGGGGCTACCCTCTTATATAATGTATCGACAGTCTTTGGCCGCAAAAGCACTGTATTCCGGATTGTGGGCTGTCGTACGAAAATACTCGAAAGCATTTCTGCCACACGCGCGGTAATATAAAAACTTAAATCGCAAAAAACAACAAAAAAAAAACTCGTATGGTCGAATATCAACGCGGGCCGCATTCGCGCCTCCTTACAGTGTTTTCTAAATTACAATCGATAAAAAGAACGCAGCAACGTCAAATGAGAATTTACGGTATCGGTACAGCGTATTTCTGTAATAATAAACCGCGCGAGATTTTTTTTTCTCTCTCTTAAACGCGCGATAATAACGGAAAACGTTGTATTTTATTAAAAATCACACTCCCCGGAATAAACGATAATAGAAATTTACGGTAGCGGTTCGAAACGCGTTATCTACTGACTTTACGCGACTTGTATACAGAATATACAAGGGATATATACGGAAGTCGCCTCCTGACTTTATAGCAAATGTTGCGTACGTCGTCGTAATAAAATCGTTATGACGGGGTTTCAGTTCGATCATCGTCGCGCGCACGCAGTGGTTGCGTGTTCGTTACAAAGGGATCCCCGACTAAAAAGCCGTATTCGACCAGCCGTATTCGTAATGGACTACATTCGTACACTACATTCTGGTCTCTGGAAATAAAATGATATTTTCCGTTGTAAATGTTTATAATTCGTTCGATGTAGAGTGCCTTATATACGCTTGCTCGCCTACCGCGGTAATACAATTACAATTACCATAAATTTTTGTTTAATATTTCGCTTAAACGCCCCCCCCCCACCCCCATTCCCCGTATTGTGAGCCCAATCAGTTTTTAATAATATTTTGTCCAAAAATCCAACTCTCGGTCCTTCTAAATAATATGTTCGGAACACTGTTCGGTAATAATATAATGCGTTACAAAAACTCTGATCGGTATTTATGGTGATGCGCGGGTTTAAACGGCGAGTGGTGCGTTCTTATTTCGTGCGTAAAACGATGACACAATAATACGTAATAATACGGTGTACCAAATACCGGGGTTGTGCAGGTTACCGTATATTTTATTATACGCGTATAGGATATCATTATTATTATTATTATTATTATTATTATTATTATTATTATTATTATTATTATTACGTTGGACTGTGTTATACACTAATTTACGTGGTGTTGTGCGCTCGTTCTCTACACCTACGAAATTCTGGTCGGTATTATTTGTCAGGGCCATCGCGATGGGTGGCCGTCTGTATACGTGCATTTATTATTGTATTGTTACATCAAAAGTCGCGAAGGGATGGATATCATCTGGTGGTGGTGGTGGTGGTGTGTTTTTTAGCCGTAGTCCGACCACGACTTTTCACTTTATAATATATTTCTCGCGGCATATTCGTATACGTACACCGCAACGGTTAAGTATATTATTATTATTATTATTATTATTGTTTTACGTAAACAGAACTATTATATAATCATTTTGCCGTCCTGTCAAGACGGTCCTACGAATTCAATCGTAAAAAAGAATATTGTGCGTATTACTAATAATAATTTTTAATCGAACACGTGGATTTCTCCTCGAAACGCAACGATTCTTCTGTAAATAAGAATGATGCATAGGTAACGATAGATCGTAGATGGATGCAGTAATAATGAAATTATTAACACAAAATAAAATAGTACATAGAGAGAAAAATATAAGTGGTCCAATGTCAAGACGAGAAAAACCTACCTGATCTACTAGTGTATGTATAAAAAAGTCATATAGGCACTATCATTTTTGCACCCCCGGCATTTCGTATATTTACTTATAACGTATAAATAGCGCCAAACTATTAAATATATTTATAAAAATATAATGGTAACAACGATAATAGACGTACTACCCATTTGATATTTATAAGTAAACCGTTATTATTTAAATCTAAATCGTTATCATTTTATGATGATTCCTACGAACACAGAACCGTGTGAACCCGCTAAGGCTGAAAACTTACGTCGAACGGGACAAAAAAAATGATGCCCGTCCAATGTGTTACGAATTGAAATAGGAATCAAGTAAGTAGATTTCGAAATTGTAATTGACGAATTCGACGCAACAGCAACTGTATAAACGCTTACAAGTCTAATTCAACGTGTTTAATAAGTGTAATTGATATTTTGTATTTTTAATTATTTTGTTCTTCATACAGTAAAAATTTCACTGCGTTATTTATAATATAATAATAAACGTATTAAATACTGACTGCACTAATAATTGAGTAAAAATATTGTGTTGATGAACTGTGATTGAGTTTGAAGTGGTAAATAAACTTGCGAACGCGAAAGGAGCAATTACGCAGAGAGTAGGTAACTCTATATCGATATCGATTCGCATCCCACCTGAATTTTAACGAAATTACGCCTGTGTATAAAGTGTTTTATTATTGTTATTATTATTATTATTTATGCTGCTGGATTTGTAACTTCTGAACATGGACGGTATTGTAACAGACGTTTCGTTGAAATATATCGAATGTTTCAAAATTCCGTGCACTTATAAACATGTTCGGCCCGTGAAATTTTGAACGATAATTTATTTTTTTTTTCTGTTCGTCTAACCGCGTCCGAACCATTTTTCGGCGTTTGTACGTGTCATTTCGCATAAAATTGACCGTACGAATACAAAATCGCGGACACACTCTGCTAAACGGACTTCATGTATACGCGTGCCGGTTTTTCGCATCGATTTGCGCGCACGTATATTTAAGAATACCTACACACCGAGAGACGATTAAAATCAAATCCAAATGAACATGTCATATCGTAATTACGTTCGTAAAAATATTTACAATATCGAAAACTCGGGGGAAAAAAAAATTGCGAAATTTCCACTCGTAATACGCGTAATGTTCGTGTAACCCCGTACGCGATACACACACATGCGCTCTTACGAACTGTAATAAAAATAATATTGTACCATAAAGCCGACCCCGGGACTACTCTTTCTCAGCTCGAAAAATTAAATTTTACAGTACAAATCGCGGTCGAATCTCGTTCTCGTAAAAAAAAAAAAAAAACAAGATACCGTTGTCGAATTTTTCTGATTAAAAACCACCACGCCCTGTACGGGGAAAAAAAACTCTCTGAAACGATTTCTTTTTTTGTTTTTTTTTTTTTATCGTGTCTCGCCTCGGCTTATAGACTAATACACAGTATAAACTGCGCGTTATACAAACGTTTTTTTTACAGAGCGTTTATGTTTTCCACGACCGACGATGAAAAACGCGAATAATAATATTATACGAGTATTGTAGTACACGCGTTGAAACAGTCTTCGGCGTCAATCGTATCGTTGCAACAATTTTCGCGCGGCGTAAAGGACGAAATTATTTTTCTTTTCCTTTTTTTTTTTGTACCAATACGCGTATTTCCGAGTTTTTACTAACAATAACAAACGTTTTGTAGTTATATATATATCGTAGTTAAGTAATGAGTGACTATATAATTATTATAACGGAAATTTCGTTCAAACGCACGCACGCGCGCGCGGCGGCACTGGCGTTCCAGTTGTTTTGCACTCCGTAAAATTACGTAACGATATTTGCGCAACACCGAAGAATATTAGTATACCTATTGAAAAACGCGCGAGGAATAAAATCGTTATGTTAAAGCAAATCGAAAAAATGTTTCTTTTCTATACTCAAAAACGCTATAAATAATAATAATAATAGTAATATATAAATGACTTACACGTTACCAGCCGCGTGTAAACAGCACGTAAACGCACAGATGATCATAGCGATCAAATCGCAAAGAGTTTTTCACAAACCGCCCACTCGTAAAATGATATATATAAAAAAAAAAAAACAAAAATCGCGTGAAAATTCTCGATAATTCTCTATACGCGAAAAAATATTTATACTGTCCGCCGCGACGACGCGTATAATAATAATGCATACAAGTAATAATAATAATAATAATAATAATAATAATAATAATAATAATAATAATAATAATAATAATAATAATAATAATAATAATAGTTTCCGTGGATGACAAACAAATTTCAACGTTATACCTATTGAATAGTCACATATATTATATCATAATTTCGTACTGCCCCGAAATGGATCCCTTCGTAAAGCCCGCACTACGCGTATATTATGACACTTGCGTGCGAGAGGAGAGAATAAGAAAATAAACCGAAATATTATTAAAATAACACTACACAGTTATTTTATACGACACTAATTAGTAATTAGTATTATATTGTTTTTTATACATTTATTTCACGTATTATTATAAATACTCTTTTTCCAGGCTATTGCAATCGTCTATGTAGTCGCATAAAATAATACGTACAAATTTATTACGTATAGTTTTTACCACTATTTCTTTCGCGAATCGTTTTTATTTATTTATTTTTACTATTTTAAACGGTTTTATCGATTTGTAATTATTACAAAACTGCAACGGTTTACGCTTCGTATAAATATGTGCTTTCAAGATTTTGTTGAAACAATATACCAAGCGCGTATACGTTCAAATAGTTCAATTTTTTTGTTTTTTACGATAAAAAAAAAAATTCGTTATATATATATATTATTATCGTATATTCGACACGTGTATTGTGTGTATTATTATATCTCGCGCGTTTTACGTAATTCGATTTGAACGGGGGAAAAAAAAGAAGGAATTCGAAATAAAACGTAATTTCAAATAAAATGTTCTCCTATTTTACATATAACCATTAAAAAAAAAAAAAAAAAACGATATTAAAATATTAGGCACTCTGTAATGCGGCCACTACGTAACAAACGCGTTAAATATACCTTCATGACAAAAAAAATTATTTTTTTTTTTTAACCGTTTTTACTAAAGCCACTAAAATTCTTAACTCGAAACAGACTTTTCCCCGCCATTTCAGCGGAAAATTAATTTTTTCCCCGCAACACAATATAAATTGTATAGCGAGCATATTGTAAAAGAAAAAATTTTTCTTATACGTAGTTAACAACGAAACCGTGCGGTATAATTATTTACGCGGTGTTATCGATTTTCAACCAACACGTCGGGCACTATGTGGCATCGGAATTCATAATAACAATAATGTAATATAATATTACAGTGGTGTACGCATGAAAATACAGTTATGCGCCAATATTTTATAAATATAACGCGCTCGCGTATACAATAATCGAAACGGTGATGACCTCACCGCTGCTATATAACACAGTGAATTTTTTTTCTCTTTCTTTCTTTCTGCAGCTATTGCGCGCGCTCTATACTCCATACGTGTGTCGAAAATTCTTATACGCGCGCGTGTCGTTCGGTTTTCTTCTTCTTTTTTCTTTATTAGTGTGTTTATGAATAATAAATTATTAGTTATAATATATATATTGTATAACGCGCAGCGATAATTAATTATCGAAAAACACGGCCGTGACATACGCGCGTGTAATAAAAATTTTTTCGCTTACGATCGCTCAAATTCGTATCGGTAAAAATTTTGTTCGGCGCGTACGTTCCAATATTGTTTCTGCAACAGTCCCCGAACAAAACGTATATATATATATATATTGTAATAACTAATAAGTACGGTTGAAAATCGAATTAAAAATCGAATATAATCGACGTTCGAAATTATCGATATTACGTATTATTATTATTATTATTATTATTATGTAAATCGTCTCGATACAAACGATACAAGCGCGCTAACGAAACAAGAAACGATATATAATATAAGCTATATGTCGTCGTGTCTTGCAACCGGATTTAGTGGTGGGATTTGAGGAGAGGACCGGGAGTGTGCATCACCATTCCCCACTTCAATTGTCCCGCCGCTAATTTATTCTCAATCGGCAAGTTTGTCATACGCTTGGAATAATGTTATATTACACAGTAGTCGATAATTTAAATTTCCGACACGTACTATACCATCTATTGATTGATTTCGGATAATAATAATATTGTATTCAATTTCAATTCGTAAGTGATTTAAACATTTGCCCAGTTATCGTATTATTAATATGTCTTTTTTTAACGTAATTATTATCGTACACGTCGTTTGTATATACGCTTAATGCAAACGACACGCGGTCAGAGTAACGGGAAATATTTGTTTCGTGTGATCAATTGAACATGAGCGAAATGAAAAATCCTATACAATAACGCGATAATAATATAAATGAAAAAAAAAAAAAGCCCTTTTAGTTATATTTTTTTGTATACACCAGAAGAAGTGCTCCGATCTTTACGGTAACAGGTTTGTTTCTTGTAACAAATCGTATCCAATAGTTGATACTTTAAAGACGCGATTTTTCGATTTTCTCAATACTTTTTTTTTTTTAAGCGTCGGAAAAAACTACCGATAAATTATATATGTATATATTGTATATATATATATATTAAAAAGAAAAAGAAAACAGTATAAACGCGATTCCGTCAAAATCGATTATCGTTGTTTCTCCGTAATTTCGAAACCATAATAATTGCCATAGAAACCTGCAGGAATTTTCACCAAATATATTACGTAACTTTGGTTACTACTGTATTGACGAGACAACATTTTCAAAAACGTTTCTTTTAATTTTGAGCTTGTGTTATTATAACGGTTGTAGATTTTGAGACGTCCGATTCATAGAGGAGTGTGAATTTCGTGGGGTTTTAAGGCTTATAGCGAATATTTTAAAACCATATCAGACGTTATTGTCACATCAGCTGTATTCGTAAAAAGAAAAAAAAACGATGTTGAATCACGATTTCAAATTTTTCGACACCCGTGTCGATTATTATTACATCGAAACTTTGTTCACGGTCGTTTTACCGAACGCTGCCCCCGTTCATCGTTGTTTTCAAATTCATAGTAATAACAAAACTATAAAATCGTTATCCAAGTGATTTGTTCACAACAATTGTTACGTCTTTTTTTTTCCCCCGTCTTTCTTTGTATGACTTCGCGTGTTCACGAAATAACGTAAGTTTGAAAAACGAACTAAACCCGCTGGCCTACTAACTCTAAACGTATTCGTAAAAAAAGAAAATTATAAATGTGAAAATCGTCTCGTATTAACAACGGTAGATACATAACTGAATTAAACCGTTTTTTTTTCTTTTACCGGTATTCAGAAAATAAAACGATTAAAAAAAAAACAAAAAAACGGGCGCGAAGATCGAGAGAAAAATAAATAATTGTTTTGCGGTATTTCAAAATCGAATTAACGAAGAGATCGATTGCGTTTTAAAGTATAATACGAATTTTTATTAATAACACAACAGTGAGCCGTCGTAATAACGTTTACAGGGAAAATAATATAAATCACAATATTGAAAAAAAATAGATAATTTTTACGACTGTAATGTATTATAGCGTATTTATATGTCTACGCGGGCGTTTCATTAAAACACGAAAAAAACTGCGAAAAAAAAACAAAACAAAACACCGCGTGTAATCGTAATTTGACTATATAGCTATAACATCGCGTTCTATTAACAACTTATCGAGGAATTATAATAACGTAATTTATAATATGGACGTAATAACAAAAAAAAAAAAAACCCCAATATAAAAATAATTGTGCTGTACAACAATTTGATTTTCTCTGTATTAACGGGTATATTTTGTATTAGAAATTAACACAATAATTATGAAACAACTAAAACGGAAATGCGTATTAATTAAATTTCAAAAAAAATATATCGCGCGCGTAATATTAGTGAGCTATAAGGGAATAATACAAACTCAACGCCAATAATCATATGTTATACGAAGCCTAAAAATTAATAAAAAAAATTTTTTTTTTATATATATATATTATATAAAGAAAAAAAAACGACTTTGTAAAACTTTACGCACGATTCGTTTATAATGTCGTCGAAAGATGTACAATTTAAAATTTAACATAAAACTTCGGTCTCCTGGCAGTGAGAAAATTTCCCTGCCCGTTTTTTTTTTTGTTTTTTGCTTTTTTTTTTTTTAAAAAACATTTCCTTCCGGTTTTTTCCTACAATTTAATTTACGTGTTAATTTAAAAAAAAAATGATTTTCAATAAATTACCATTTGTTTTTAAAGTTATATTAGAATTAGAGTGCTTTTAATTTGTATACAATTTTATAGTGCGTAATAGAGATAGATTACAACAACGTGTCATATATATATATATATTCAATTTAATTAAATTTATTAGAAAATGTGTTATGCAATAACGCTGCGTCTATAGGTGTGTATATCAAAAAATGAAAAAAAAATTATACAATACGCATTATACGGATGTAACGTCGATCTAAATATGAAAACAAAAGCACGTAAAAACTGTGATTATAATAATATTTAATCGTCTAGAAAGAAAAATCGAAGGGCCTCATAATGATTTCTCGCGCGCGTCAACATCAGCTGATCTCGTGTACCATACAGTTACTGCGGCACAGCTGATTCGTCGCGAGATTCGGACGCACTTACACGAGGTTTTTTTTATTATTATTATTATTATTTATTGAAACCTATAGGATGATTTCATTTGTTATTCATGTAAAACGAACGAGATGCAATATCACGGATGATTGGCTTGTTTATATAACAACTGTACACGACGGTGCGGATAAAAAAAAAACGAAAAAAAATTTGATTCGAAATAATTAAAACTGAAAGTGAAAAATGCGCGTGGCGCGTTTTCGTCTACACAACAGTTGCCACGTGTATTCGATGTGTTCGTCGTTTTTTTTTTCTCTCGATCGTTCGTTTAGGTGAATTTTCGTATTATCGTATTTACATTACAAACGGAGCGATCAGATGACGGAAAGGCTTAATTACAGTGGAACCTCCGTTTAACGAACTTCTCGATAAAGCGAAATTCTTCATGTAACGGTTTTATTATTTTATTATTATTATTGTATGGAAAAGTGGAGTTGGTTCATTTTTCGCGTGCAGGTCGCGTTTAGTTTTAACGTCAAAAAGTTCTAATTCTAATAGCTAAAATATTTTGATTCTATAAGTTTTTTTCTTCTTCTGTTTTATACATTACACGCATATTCTCTCATAACACATTGTTTTACTACTTACGGTTTTTTTTTTTTTTTTTAATATTTCACTACAAATGTTTTAGATTTGCGTTTAAATTCCAAGAGAAAATACATTTCTACGCGGAAAACATCTCATTGACGTTTTAAAATTGTAATTTTGCGCATAGAGAACTTTGCATAGAGGTTTAATTTCTCTCCGTCTTCTGAATAGTCTAACGTGACGGTATAATAAATTTCAATACTATAAACATAATGACCCGGGGAGACATGTAATTACAATGTCGCTCAACCTGGTGTTAGCATAACCAGAGACGTCTCTTTATACAAACGTCGCTGAGATTAAAATATGAATATCGCATGTAACAAACTCTCATCTCCTCCCCGGTATACTGCGATGTCCCTAGGAGTATTAAATATCGCACGGTGGAATATGTCTTATAATTTTCATTATTAATATTGTTTTGTACAATGTAAATATTCACATTTGATGCAATAAACACACGTGATCGGAGAAAAATCATTTTTTTTTTTTTATCATGAACGAAGTTTCGAAAATAACCGTCAAATGTGGTTAAACACAGTCGAACAAGGTCCAATGAATATTGCGCATTGCCGTCAGTAGCCGGTGGTGGTCAGGTTATTAGTTTTATCGCTCGAACAATGTACATAATCGCGACGGAAAGTAAGTTTTCGTTTTGCGAACAGAAGTGGAAGATCGGTTGATTAGTGTATCGACATTAAATCAACATTAGTGTATCATCTAGTATATCTGTTAGTTGGTATACGAGCATTTTAATGCGTTCGTAAATTCGATAATTCTGTGTTGGGTTCGAAGGACTACACAAAAAAAAAAAAAAAACAAACGACCGGGTGTTGTTGCTGGAACAAGAAGAAGAGCCAACAAAAGTGTAATAGGACGACGATAACGCGATTGTGGAAGTGAACGCACAGCGAATAACGTCACGTTCAATTATGTCCTGTTAATAATATAACCTGCGTATATTATTAATATGACATGCGTAAACGGTCGAAGACATAAAACGAGGGCGCTGTTGTATATACGTAATAAGTGTATGCCAAATAGCCATGGCGAGTAAAAAAATAGGAATAATAAAAAGTAAAAAAAAAAATTTTTATGCGCGTTTACAACCTGCAAGACACGGTAGGAGAAAATAAGGAGAAATTCGCAAACAACGCACTAAAATTCACATTATTTCCCCCGGATTCGAAACCAGAAATATAAGTACACTCGTATGTCATTGCGCGGATCATCCAAAGCACATACGAAATTCTGGCCGAACGTGACACGAATTGAATATTTTGAATGAATAAAAAGAATGTAATATGTATATTATTTATTTAATAAATTACAAATTATTTCGATAAACTAAATATATATATATATAAAGAGAGAGAGAGAGAAACTTGCACGTTAGAATTAAAAAATGTGACTGACCTGAATTCGAATGCGTAATTTGAAAATGTCACCGAGGAATTACTAAAATTATTATTATTATTTGCATTTTCATTGAAAAAAAAAGGCCGCCGTTTTACGATAATATTGGAATATTTTTCTCCGACGTTCTGCGGTTTTTTCTAAAACGCGTGTCTTATTGATTATATATAGTAAACGCGCGCATTTCTAATGACACAATAGTTTCGTACATATGTTACAGATGATCTCTATACCATATAATATACATATCGGATTATGTTTAATAATTAAAAACCTGTCGAAACATATTTACAGTGTACAATATTCATCGAGGTAGTCTTTCGTGAAAAAAATGTTTTTTTTGTTTGTAATAAACGTTAATATATTGTAAACCTATTAGACGCACTCCTAACTTCGAGAACATACAGCCCCCGTAAATGGCGAAGAGTGGAGAAATAATGAAATCAATATATAATATACTTGTAGGTCTTCAAATTTGATACGATTGGAAAAAAAAACATATTAGTTTATTGTTCGAAGAATTGTTAAACAATATAATTATGTATATTATAACGCTAGTCGCTAATAGCGGATAAGCAAATAAACAAAACTTGCCCATAGTTACACGCAGTATATAAAAATAATAATAATAACAACGTAATTTAGGTCACTCGTATGTGAACGTAAAAACAGTAAGAACAAATTTCCGTTTTTCAAACAGTTTATTGTACCTATTAAAATTGCACGTAAAAATCATATTTATATTTACTTATTATATTCATATTTATTATTATTATTATTTTCTATAAAATTGAATTTTTTTATTTAATATATAATATTTGTCAATAATAATTATACGAACGCGTTAAAACAGTGTACTATGCCTATACGCTTTATTAAATATATATATATATATATATATATTTAGATACCGGTATACAGCGTGCGTGCAGTACTCAATGCGATAATGATTTTTTTTTTTTTGTTTTTTTTCGAGAAAGAAATTTAATGTACTTATATAGATTTTTAGTTTATTCACCGTAATTAATACAATAAGAACGACACACAGAGGTATTGGACGAGGACGCTTAAAAAATGATTTTATATAAAAAAAATCAAAAAAAAATCCGAATGTTCAAACGTGGGCAGCCCGTAATAAACTAATCACTTTCTATTTCTATATTCCAGGATTATTCAGGTATATTATGCGTAACGTTAAATCCAATCCGTACTTGAAAATGTCAACTAACCGATGATACGTTTTCAGTAATTCACACAGGACGCGTTTTTTTCTTCTTCTTTTTCGAAGAATCGATTACAGTTTTTCCTACGTCGTCCTATATACGACGTATATTCATCGCGCTAATATTAATTTCCAATCGAAGTACATACAACAGTTTGTTACGTATTTCGGATATTTTTTTCCGATTTCGAATCGAAATTTATTGCATGTCCTAATCCTAACCGGCCAACATTATAGCGTTATACGTTTTATCGATAGTGAATTTCGATTTTTATGTAGCTAAAAAATCAATGTGACGAATAAATTCGAGTAGGACAATTATTTATTTATTTTTTTGAATCCGTGTCGGGGCGTATTTCGTCTTTTTTTAAATCGTCGCGGTGAAACGTACGGTTTGACGTATAATTTCTTTCATTCTCTCGCAACAGATTTAATTCCATAAACAAACGACAACGTTCAAACGACTCGTTTTCTTATTATTATTATTTTTTTTTGTTTTGCTCCGTTATCACTCGACCGTTTGGCACTCGACGATAACACGATTTCGGAGTGAAGTGCCGCGAGGGAGCACCGCGGTGAAGAGAGATCGCGCGACATCGTCTACAGGTACGCGCAACTGTTGGTTTAAAATATGGTAACGTCAACGGTTTATAACAATCACTAATCTGCTCGGTTATTCGTCGATTTTCCAACGACGTGTACGGGGATTATAATAAATATACAAAAAAAAAAAAACACCGTATAACTATTATAATTTTCTAAAATAGTAAAATGTTTTTCTCTTTATTTTTGAACAATAAAATATGGAAATAACTACTTATGTACACGCATCAGTGCGATATTTAATACGATTTAATGCTCATCGTGTACGATATATTTTAATAATTGTGCCCCCCCCCTCGGTTAGTATAAATATAAAATAATCGGCAAGTTCATTCCAATCCGTTTTGCCCAGTTCACGATTTAATTTTAATTAAACACGCAGTACTCGAACGATCAGCGATTACTGATGATTTTTATCGGAAAGCACGTGGAGCGCGACGAACCACCACCACGAATCTCAATACATTTCCAATTGAATTTGGAAAGGAACGAGCTCGAATGTCCGTCGAGTGCACGTTGCGCGCAGCTCGATTTGGGAGGAAAGAACACGAGGAAGCGTTCTTCTATAACAAGACACGACCAAGACTTGAATAAGAACGGTTTCCACGTATAAAGAATTTGTTCGTGACAGTTCCATACACGCTTTGTAATACGGCAATTGGTCATGGTTTATATTTATAATTTTTCTTTTTTTTTACTTTTATAATAAAATATCGCGTAGATATTCGTATTTTTAAAAATTCACGTTCACAATATTTTTTTCTCGTACGTACAGTATATAAGTGTACAATGTATTTACGATGTGACATGAACAAAATCAAACGTTACTTTTTCCTTCTTTTAACCCAACGTAATAAGCGACGTTTACGACGCCTCTAGAGCGAAAAATGTTGGAATCGAGAAAAGTCACCTACCTAATTATGTTAAATATGACGAACGGAGAAAGCAAATGTCCGGGTGTATGGATAACGGCTCGTCGTCGTCTTAACGTCTCGTTAAGATATCGCCGATTTAATCGAATTCGCGGGATGTTAGACACTTAGATTAGACACGGATACGCGCGTGTCTAATTAAAACGACTAATTACGCCGATAATTAACAGATAAAAACTGGACTTGTAAAAATCGGACAGGAAAACATTATTGAATAATTATCTTCGAAGACGATATTTTATAATCGCAGACGATACGTCCGTCCAGACGGGCACACGAGGTGGTCGTTTATTAATACGCTACGAAACAATCGGTTACATTATAATGACAGGTTTTTCAATTTTCACACCGACGCCGCCGATTTATCGTCTAAAATTCTAAATAATCGCGATATTTATATTTTTTTCGCAATCATTTAGCACTATTAACGACTTGAATCGCGAAAGTAATATTAAATCTCGTTTTATCTCGAAAGTACGTTTCGAAATTTCCTCGCTTTGCCGATTCCACACATCGTAAATGTTATACATATATTGTGTAAAAATTTTATCACGCAATTTTATTGTACATCACATTTTTAAAATATCGTAAAACATTTTAATTCTGTATCGGGTCTCAAACGTAATGATAATAATTTTCCCCTTCAAAATATAACACGACAATTCCGACGTTTTTACGTTTCGGTTTTATCAATTTATTTACCCCTGGAACGGTTTGTCTATACACCGGCGCAATCGTCCACTCGTCCGAACGTTAATAATCCACAAAATTCGTCGTCATACTTCCCCCAACCAACATCAATCATTATATTTACAATTTTACCACATTCAATTTTCGCGGTTCGCACTTTTCATTTGCGAATTCAAAAGTTCGCCTCACTCGTGTTACGCAAGTGAAACGTCCAATTTTTCTAGTGGAAAAAAAAATCGCAATGCGATTTACATGTTTGCGAGTTATCAGATAACTGCGATTATTTCGAATATATTTTTATTAATTCTAATCGATTTTTTACCCGCCATCGCTATAAACCGGATTTATACGCGTCGAACGAAACGCAAAAAATTACATGTTTTCATATATGCTCTGTAATTTCATAAAAATACAATCTCATATGAGCGCATAGATATTCGTTTTTGAAAATACGCGATGATGTTCGATAAAGACGAATTAAATACTGAGAAAAATAAAATTTAGACAATTTATGTAAGACAGTTAAATTAATCTCGAAATTAAAAAAAAAAAAAAATTGCTTAAACCGTCGTATTCAATCTATAGTTGATGATGTACAATTGGTATGTTTCGCTTTATTTGTCAAGTGCGCTTACTCAACAAATAAATAAATTACGTACGTAATATGTAATATATTATGCGATAAAAGTAATGTTGTGAGTTGAAAATGATAATAACTTGTTCAAAAAAAAAAAAAACGAAATCATTAAACAATATTTATATATCGTATTCGAGTTAAACGACAAACTTCATCCGATCTAAATTACATGGCATTCAGACGGTAAAAACTATTACGGAAGTCGCAATTCTTATTGAATTCATTTTTCGTAAACCATTATATTTCTTTCTTTTTTTTTTCTCTTTGTGCGCGTGTATAAAGTGCTCAAATTAAATTTTAAAAATATTCCTAAAAGAATATTTTGCACAAAATCTGCTTTAACGTCGAAATACGTTTAAAACCGATTTGTATACGAAGTTCACGCTTTTAGAGTAGAAATATGTGAAAACATAAAAATCCCGGTCTTTAGTCATCACACACACACACACATTATATTTTTTTTTGATAAAAAATTGAATATTTACACAATTTTATCATTTTTGATAAGAATACGTGTGTGTTTGTATAAGCGGTAGGTAAAATTATTGTACTCTTTTTTTTTTTCTCTCTAGAAATAACGTTTTATAAATATGTATGTTGTTGTTTTTTTTCTTCTAACGAACATTATAAATTATTTGAATTACGATAAATAATAATAATAATAAAAAAAAAAAAAATAAAAACGTACGATTTTACTACTTCCAAGGTTGTGAAACCAAAGCTTAGGTATGACATTAGTTCCGTTTCGAAATACACTTTTTTTTCTTTAAAAAAAAAAAAAAAAATAATAATAAATAACACCTGTGATATATTATTGATTGTACATGAAAATTATTTCATAGTGTTCGATAATAATTTACGTTTAAAGGTAAATTAATAATAATAATAATAATAATTAAAATAGCGTTTTAAATAACGCGATAGGAATCCGTGACTAATTATACGTGTATTCACGAAGGAAATGTGCAAAAATATAATATTCGCCGTGCGTGCTATAAGAATTGTTATTGTATTCGTAGCAGAATCGTAAAGAATACTTAATAATAATTTTTATTCGGAATATTTCCGTTCGGACGCCCGGAAAAAAGTCATCCAATCGTTTTTAGTTTATTGAAAAGTCGTTTTCATTGCTCAAATTACACCGTCTGTTTGAATTCCACAACGTTCGCTTTGAAACACGAATGGGGGAGAGAGGGGGGTACTTCTTGTCACGAAACTCGCGCGTATTACCTAACCGCGATTATCATAGGCCGCCGGTGATTATCCGAGCAAGATATAAATCTTCCGGGAAGTTTATCGTCGTTCTTAAAATATATTTCGTGGCTACGACAGAATTTGCAAAATATTATAAGGACTTATTTTAGGAACGTTTTCCCGCAAACCGATCGATTTTATTCGCGAACGATGAAAAGAAGCGTATTTAATACACCAGTAAAATGGTGCTCAGAATGCGTTATTCGGATATGGAAATACATGCGTCGGAATATTTTACGAGCGCGGAATAATTGGAGAACGTACGAGACTAAATTCAATTCGCACAGTAGTCTTATAAAAATTTACCATCCGGTACGTTTCCGAGTTTTTGTTTACCGTCAAATCGTTTGTGTTCCGTCGTTAAAATAAGTCGTAAGAAACCTAGTCGTTTCGATGTACGAAGTCCCGTCCCCCCCATACGGTACGGTCGTCATTGAGTTATCGACAATAAAACAACAAATTACGAAAAATAAAAACGAAAACGTCCGTAATAATACGAAAACGCGCGTTTCGATCACATGAAAATTAGAAAACGCGAGAAACGTGCAATTTCCTACGGAAATAGAACTCTGTTTGAAATTCGAATTGATCCGCTTCGCTCAGACATATTGTGTCGATAGAATTTCGAACGCGCGAGAAGTTCGTCTTTATACTTGGAAAACTTAGAAACGCCGGTTTCGGCAACGAGGTTTCGGGACTTGAAGCACTCAGAAACTTCATCACTAGAGCAATCGTCGAATAAGCAATTAAAAAACAAACATTAAAATGAACAAAGAGATTGACTAATCGATTTCGAATACGAGAAGACCCCTTTCAAAAAAAAAAGACGAAAAAAATCCGAATACGAACGCGTCAAAGGCGTTTCCGAGTCCGTTCCTCTTATGACGTACAATTTGTGTCTGTAGTATACACCTTTTCTTAAGATTATAAAAACCAATAAAAATAAATAAAAACACCGAAAGATTTTTTTTTTTTTCAGAAAGTTTTCATACCGTTTAATTGTTAAATCAAAAAAAAAAAAAACGCTACTATAAGTATCTGCAAAAATGTTTGAAACTAATGGTGTTTTTGAAAATGATCAATTCGAATTATTCCAAAGAATATAGAGGTGGGAAAAATTAATAGATTTTTTATTAAAAATAACAAAGAAAAGTATGTTTATCGTCAATGGCGATACAATTCGCGTCGGCGGCGAGGAAGAAAATACGCTAAACAAAAAAGAAACGAAAGAAGAAAACCACCGGAATAAACAAAAATAATCGCAGAATTCAAAAATCTCGTACAATATGATGACGTGGTTGAAATCGTTGTAACGCGACTTACGTTTCCACAACGTTCCGATGGATTTTACGTCAATGAGTCGGGTGAAAAAAAAAAACGTTTCCGAGTCGTGCCCGAATCCGTGTCGACTAATACTCTACACCAGTGCTTCTCAACCTATTTTGTTATAGGGCCCCCTAAATTTAATGTAAAACTGTCAAGGCCCCCCCCCCTCTCAATCAAAATCATTAATTATTTTTTTTCTTAATGATATACTAAATTTACATGCACTGTTTCGCACAAATAAATTATTAAAATGTAATGAACCTCGGGTTTAACCTAACTGAATAATCGAAAATATTTTAAATGGAATAAATATTTCAAGGCCCCCCCAAAAGTCATTTCCCAGGTTGAGAAGCACTGCTCTACACGGCTAACCGAACCGTTACCCGTACGGTATAGTGTCGGTCCCGCGATTCCGGAGATTTTGAAAAACAAAAATTAATACGCAATAAATATAATAACGCGGTGTATTAGTACTTTTTTTCCTAAGAATTTTCTCACTGGACAACGGAAGAAAAAAATATTAATAAATTTTTTTCAAAACCCTCTCGTCGCGTCCGTTTTTTCTTCGCCGGTCTGAAACTATGGTCTCATTCCGGTGCTACACGCGTGAACGGTTTCTAGTGTGACGGCGACTTAAGGCAATAGTGACTTTTATCGCCAAGTAAATGTGCCGGGGCTGGGCGAGGAGTGCGTAGTCTCCACGTTACATTGAAGTAAATTTCTTTGTAGGACGCTCATTTTCATTCTTTTTTCATGAGCAAAACCCGCTCAATTTTTCCAATTCGAACACTACGTCACGTATCCGCAGTGGATTCTACACGTAGCGGCGAAGAAGTCGAACTTTGGTCACAGAAATGGAACGAAGAGAGAGAAATGACATAAAACGCTGTAATCGTTATAAATTTATAATTATTATTATTATTATTATTATTATTATTATTACATTCCGAAACGACGTGTCGAATTCAATTTCGCTGGCGGATGAGCAAAAAATATTTTGTTTTTCTCCTTTTTTTTAAATCAATATTTCGTGAACGTATTACACGAATGACTCCCCCGCCGCGGGGCACGGTCGGACTGGGAATTCGGTCCGGCCCGATGCAATAAAATAAATTCCACCCCCCCTCCCCCACCTCGTTACAATAATATTATATTGTATTGTTATCAAACACGTTCGTTTAAAAAACTAAAAGTTAAAGACGAAATAAAATATATTACACAATATGGGTAAATTATATTGAATCGGCTTATAAATCAATTATTTCGATCGGGCCCACCGAGTTTTTCCACTCGCCGGCCACAGTCCGACTCTGCCGCGGGGGTAAAAAAATATTTATTTATAGAGCGAATCGCTATGGTCGTGTGTTGCGCGTTATTCGGCGCGTACGAAACCAGTTCGGTATTTATTATTATTATTATTATTAAAATAATAATACGCGATATTATTTTATTTCTATTTATTATTTTATTCTATTATAATTGCGGAACGCGTCGAAAACCGTTTTCCCCCGTTCCGGCCGTCCGGCGGCGCAACCGCGACGGACGCCACCGGTCGCCGTGCGTGTGCGTCGTGCTCGTGCCCGCGCGCGCGCGCGCGCACACACACATAACCGCGCACGATCGACTTGTGGGACCGTTCGGGCGGTCGACGGAGGCGGTGAACTTGGTGAAATTTCCGGTTGGCCAGCCAGCCGCCGCAGCCGTGAGATTCCGAACGTTGGTTATCGGCTTTGCGCGCGCCTCCGTTACGACGACGGGGACTGGGGACGGAAAAACGACACGACCGTGTGTCGTCGTCGGCTCGGGAAAACCGTTTCCGACGGTGCGCGCGGGCGGAGACGAGAAATAAAAAACAAATAACAGTTTTTGGCGCGCCGCGCGTGTTATCCAAACGATTGTTTATTTTTTTTTTTTTTTTTTATTTTTCGGTTATTCTACTAAATACGGGCGGCACCCCCCCCCCCACGATTTAGTTACGAACTACACGAACGCGTTTTAAATAAATAATTAGTAAATACAAAGCGCGCGGGCGTCGTAATAGTACGTTTCTATAAAATAATATTCTATAAAATAAACGTATCCGGCGTAACGCGCCGTGTTGTGGTAACACTGTTCCGCGCCCATGTATATATGCGTGTTGGATCGGCGGCGGCGGCGGCATGGTCCGTCCGTTTCCCAACCGAAAACAATGGCGGCAGTCGTATGACACGTCTCGAACCGGCTTCGTCTGTGTTGTACGCCGTCCGCGTCCCCGTAATCGAACGTGTACCCAACGTATTTTCGCTTGACGTTTTTTCGTTTTCCTCTTCTTCTTCTTCTTGTTCTTCTTGTTCTTGTTGTCGTTCACGATTTTCGCCACGTACCCGCGGCGCGAACGAATTCTCTGCGTGCTCGCTCGACCGACGGCCGTGGTATGACTGGACATTGTTGTTGTCGGTGGCCCGACGAACGACGGCAATCCGTATCGGCCGCGTAGGAAAGGAAAAAGATATTTTTCGTTTTTTTTTTTTTTCGCAAGTGACGGTTTTATTCATTTTTTTTTTTTTTTTTTTTCCGTTCCGAATCCTTTTTTTAAATTGCGTCCCGGAACGATTCGCGACGAGAACCGCGTTGACGGGGACGCGTCCGTCAAGAATCCCTCGGGCCGGTCCCGTTCTACGCGATGATGTTTGTGGATTTGACGTGAAGACACGCGCGCGCACGGACAGAGTGCTTGGAGGAGATCTTCTTCGGGGCTGCCGATCGCGCCTTTTTTTCTTGTGATCTACGAGTACGTATTTTGCGTTTCACTCGAGCTCCTTAATATTTTTTTTTTTTTTTATTTAATTTCCACGACGTTCGTTTTACCGGGACACGGGAAACACCCCGCCGAAATACGGTACGGTCTCGGGGATTTCGAATTTTCCCCGAGTGTCCGCCGAACAGTCTGCAGCACGGTGTTATCATTCACAACGGTTATTTCAAGATTTTTCGATTTTTCTTTCTTCTACCACACCACCACGCGCGCACGCGTTACACGTATATATATATATATATAAAACGTTATTTATTTCCATTTACCTGTTGAATACGTTTCGCAACGATCATCACCGTGTCTCGTTGTTAAGAAATCGCTCGTTTCTCTCCCCGCACAGAGATATCACCTGTATCAGTATTATTTGTTTACCGATTTCTTTTCTTATCAATCAAACTTTTTTGTTTTTTGTTTTTTATTCGTTCAATACAATATACGAGTACTCTATTTTATGTCTTTAGAATTTTGTTTTTTTTTTTTACGACATCGTTAATCATATAAAACACTCGATTTTTTTTACTGTTTCCAGTGCAGATGTGAGTAACCGATTGAATCAATTCCACTAAACTGGCGAGCTACCATCTGAATTGCGGTCCTGAAGGATTGGACCAAGGTGCATTGTTGGGGGGCGGCTGTGGTGTGTTGCAGCAACAATCCGCCGCCCCCGGCATGGCCGATGTCGTTGTCCATAAGCGACAAGCGGTTATTGACAGACTGAAAAGACGAATGGAAGGGTACAGGAGGCACAACCAAGACTGCGTTCCGCGCTACAGCAACGCGTTTGTCGAACAACAGAATGTACAAGAGACGCTGATGCTGAAACAAAAGTACATGGAAACCAAAACCAAAAGGAACGTCAAAAAGAATGATAAAAAACCGATGGAAAATGGCACCATGCCGCCGGTAAGTGAATAATAGTGTAAATACATATATACCTTCCGTATCTAAAACCAAATGTTTCTCATCGTTTTAGTTGTAAAAAAGTTTTTTCACGTACAATTAGTACTTGTAGTGAATACCAATCAATGTGATTATTCAATTTTCCGAGTTTCGGTTTTCGTCGAATAATTATATCGTTTTATCGAAACGTTACTGAATTGTACCTTGAGTAATGTTGTTTGTTTCAAATTGTTTATTATTGTCAAAACATTTTTCACCGTCAACTATTTCAAAGTTGAAATCATTCTAGGCTGACTTTTTGTTACATATATTAGGAGGACCTGATTAATTGTGCTTTTAAATTTTTTACACATAAAATTGTTATCTGAAAAATTTATTTCTTTTCGATTTCGTGTGTACACCATTGCCATTAGATGAATAAAATGTATCCAGAAATTGAATAATCAAATAAATCAATAAACACACTAATTACCCACAATTGGTAATATTACCAATTCATTAGGTACCTATCTGTTTTCTATTTGTATACTTTTTCAATAAAACAATAATCGTCTGTAGTTTGTAGATATATATGCGTATGAAAATTTACCTTTTGACGATGATCAGTAGTGTATTCATCGGTTGTTATTTGAAAACAATTTTTTATTTTTCTAAGATTAATTATCCTACTAATACGCCACAAGAAAATATAATTAAATTTCAATAAAACGATTGATAATCAGATGAACTTTATGGAAAAAAAGAAATAAAATAACCGATAGGGTTCTATTATATCGGAATCAATAATTTATTTTACTTATCGTTCCGTGTAAAATTATATTTGATCGTCGTTTTAACTAATTTGAACAAAAATACCGTGATGTGGTGGGTGTATACACAAAGCTAAATCGTTTAGTTTATTTTGTAAAACATTTTTCGGTCGTGTGTAATAATGTTACCATCATTCCTCCCCCCCTTCCCACACATACACACACATACACAGGTGAACCGGTGATGAAAAAATTGCATACTTAGTGATTTTAATGAGTAGAACAAAACGTATAAAAGTATTTGTTGAAGCACTAAATTTTTTTTTTTTCCTGTCGCCCAAAACGAATTTTCACGAAATCGTAGTAAGAGTACTATAATTATTATATAAAATTCAATTTTGAAAATACCGGTGATATTCGTATGTTTTCTTGACGTTAAAACGTTTTCATTATGACAATAATACGAACACCGCCAACAACAACCACTTGTCGTAGTAAATATCTAATAAACGTTTTTTTTTTTTTTTTTGTTACGTTGAAGATCTACTACAAACGATCGTGCGTTTTATTATTATTATTAATTAATATTGAACGTTCGGACACATGTAGTTATTTTGCGAACTTTCGGTACGATTTTTATTGGAATAAAAAAAAAAGTAAATAAGAAGCGAATAATCGGAGTATTATTAGTCGGTGGTAATAAGTAGTATTTCACACGGAGATGATGACGATGATGATGATGGCCCAGTTAGGATAACAATACTCCTCCCCGTGCTCGACGAGTCCCGTCGTACAGTTATTTATCGGTGAAAGGAAACTATGAGCTGGGTCGTAATAACAATCTTTAGAGTAAAACAAATGGACATGCGCGTTGTCTGTCGGTTGTGTGTGTTCATATATATATTATAGTATTCGTTCTAATGGAAAATTTTTTTTTCTATTATTATTATTATCATCATCTAATGGTTTACAATCTCTCTCTCTCTTTTTTTTAAAAATAAATAATATAATATACACGATGTATTCGTCGACGTTATTAAAAATTTGTGTTCGTCCGTACATTTTTCACAATAGCTTATCTGCGGACGAAACGTAATTACCGACTCTCGATGTCGTCGTCGCGCAATGTTTGCGCAATTTGAATATATATATATATATATTTTTTTTTTTTTTTTGAGATAACAACTTACGACAAAAAAAAAAAAAAACCCGAGAGAGATAGGCGGTCGTCGCCGCGTATGGTATACACACACACAATACCGGGGACTTAATGTATGCGAATAATTCGTACTACCGATTGTATTATTTCGTACCGTGTCTCTGTCTTAATTAATATTTATAATAAACTCGAGATACTTATTATAATAAAATTATTATTGTTATTACATATATATATATAATACGTGTACGTTGAAATTCGGCGTAGGTTTTCGGATTTTGTCCTCTTGGGGTGGATGGGAAGGGCAGAGTTGTAGTAGTAATAAAATAACAGTGGGGGGGGGCGAATAATCGTTTCGTCCGTTAATAATATTTTTTACACCGTAAATGCGAAAAAAGCGTTTCGCGAGAAATAAAATATTCCGCGCGGGGCGTGGCGCGGCGGGGGGGTTCTTTTTGGTGGACGTTTTTACGCGCGGCGAAATGATGAACGAAAGAGCAGCGAGCCGACTGCGCCCCGGGAAATTCGTCGCCGTACGACGACGCCGGCGTTCGGACGTAGACTTCCAGATGGCGTAACCGTTCCTGGAGGACGGATTCGTGAGGAATACGAAATCGAAATTTCGTTGCCGACAAATGAAAAGAGAAAAAAGACGTTTTTTTTTATTTTTTATACAACAACGCTCGACGGTTTAATTTCCGATTATTATTATTTGTTTTTTTTTTTGTGCTTTTTCGGGTTATGACATATTTTGTTTTTGTATTATCATTATTATTTTTTTTTTAACAGTCCTTCGATTATTCCCCCTGTTATTTTTTAACGATAACACTGCCGTCGCCGCCGCTGCGTTATCACACGCGATAAAATAGCGCGTAATATGTTATCCTCGCAGGTGGCTCTCGCTGGTATGAACGAACACACGACGATTGTGTAATTTGCCCGTACACCGTATTCATAAAAAAAGTTTTTTATTTCTTATCACGTTTTGTTATTTATTATTATTACGCGCGTAATGTTTAATTTTTTCGTTTCTTTTAATTTCGTCGTTTCGACGACACCGCCGATCGAAAGTACTGCTGTGTGTGTATGGGAAACGAAGATTAAAAATAATATAAATTGAAACAAAGTCAAAAGTCCAAGGACGAGGAACAACGCGATTCGCGCGCGTGGCGACGATCGCTCGCACAAGGTAACCGGTTGGCGGCGGCGGCGGCGGCGGAACCGAAATGCATCGAATTGCGCGCGCCGACGATCCCGTTGTTCGCGATTGACATGTGTGCGCGCCTATCGCTGCAACGTTTCCCCTCTGCTCCCTCCATCGCCACCACCACTTATCGGCCGACCAACAGTTCGCCGCGGTCGTCGTAACGGCACGCCGGCGGCGGCGGTGGTGTGTAATAATCGGTTCGCGATATAAAAAAAAAAATCAGCGGCGTCGTCGTCGTCTCCGGTGGTGGGAACGCCGCGCGCGCGCCCACGCGCCGCGCCGTCCGTTCGGCGCGCGCTTCTTGTTGCTGCTTGGAGGACGACGCGGTGTCCATAGCGGCCGCCGCACCAGCAGCAGCGGATACTTTATGATTTGCGGAAAAAGAGATGGAACCTAACGGTTCATATCGTGCGCGCGCGCGTGTATGCGTTTCCCCGCGGCGTGCCCCCGGGAGAAAGTGTGTGCTGCGCTCTCGGATTTTTCTGCTCGTTCTCTAGTTTTTCTATCAATTTGTGTATTCGTCGATCGGTTGGTTGGATTTTTTTTTTTTTGACGGAGGACGAAGTTTTGGTTTTTAACGTGAGAAAATCGTCGTCGTCATCGCAACAAGTTGCCGCCGCCGCCGCCGCGGACAAAACCTTTCGGATTTCTTTTCTGCCGTTTTAATATTTTCGATAAAATAAAAAAAAATGTTTTAAGGATGGGGGGAGGGGGGCGATTGGGAACGAGACGTGTTAGTAGTGTTATATTTGGGTTTATTATACGCGTAACAGAAAATACTACTACTATATTTCTGTGTTCGATTATGTAGCAGATATTTTTCGGGTAACCAATAAATATAATAATTAGGCTATTTACAGTGTAGTAGTAGTAGTATCGTAGTGAAAAATTATTTATTTTCGTGTTACGGAAACACCGCCGTGTTGTATAACCGATGCCGCCGTTGCCTTGGGAAAAATTACGTGCGTATTTTTGTGCGATAAAATCGCCAGTCGGGGTTTGGTTCGGTTTGGGATGGGGGTGGGGGAACGGCCCAGAATTGTTGCGGTAATAATAAAATATATTATTTTCCGCGCGCGCGCGTGAAAGTCGAAATCGATACGGCAACGGTGTGTGTGTGTGTGTGTGTACACACCGCGTAAAATATTTTCGAATCTACGACGACGACGACGACGCTCGCAATATTGTCGTGTACGTGTGTGTGTTCTTATTTTATCGCGTTTTCATAATAATAATAATAATAATAATACGAAGAAGAAAAATATAATAATAGTAATAATAAGCCGTGTAAATAAAAAATTATGTTCGGAATTCTAACGTTTTATTAAAGGAAAAAAAAAAAAAAACGTTTCATCGTATTTTACGGCGGTTTTTCCGCGTCGCGTTCTTCCGCATCATACGCGTTGCGTACTCCCTCCTCCCCCGTCTTATATTGAAATAATTCCGCATAGGCGGAAATACACGAAAAACAAATTTTTTTTTTATTCTTGTGACCGGGGAGGGAGTGCCGATAATTTGTGTACGATAAAACAGAGCAGTCCCCTCACCTCGCCTCACAAATTACGAATGAAATAATTAAAAAAAAAAACCCGTTCAAATTTCGATTACATCGAATCTCGTTCACACGTTCCTCGTCATTTTTACGGTCTATGATGCGCGAGAGGTAGTAACTTTTCAGAGCCCGAATTGCCTTTCCATCGGTATTCCTTTAAGCTCTTAAAATTGTTGTTGTACTCTCGCTTTTTTTTTTTTATATATATATATTGGCAAGAACGTCGTATATACTCTTTTCTTTTTCATTCACATTTAATTCCTGAAAATTCTGAAATACCCCGATACACGTCGGACTCCGGTCGACTGTTGAAAAATCAAAGGAATAATACCACCCGTGTGTAGAACACGAGTCCTCGAGTCCAGTCCACGTTTTCGTTACAATCGATGACGATTTCTGTGTATATATTATAACGACGACTCGTTACAAAAACGCAATACGGAACAGCCGTAAAACCTGCGGGGAAATGTGTTGTACATTTTCGAAAATTCGCGGCGGGACATTTTTCTCGTAGGACGATGGATGACGTGTAAAAATAATGGTTAACCCTCTTGTCCACTATATTATTATATTAATACACGTTCGCGACTCGCGTGTAAATTACGAATTGTTACGATTATAACGTTATTTCGCGTTTATTTGCCAGTTTTTCAAATTTTTTTTTTTTTTTGAACAGCGCGCGCCGTTGAATGACTACCACCACCGCTGGCTGAGATTTCTTCTTCACTTCGACGACGACGATACATACATTAGTCGTTATTATATTATATAATAATAATAATAATAATAATAATACGAGAAAAGCTCTTGAACGTGATGGTAGCGTTGCCTCAACCGCTCGTAACGGAGTTGTTTAAACAAAAACCCTTTTGAATAATAATAATAAAAAAAAAAATGATCGCATTATTATTACAAACATTTGTGTGTGTGTGTGTGATATTTGGTGTGGGAGCGAATACCGGTGGGGAAGGAAGAGGTCGGATGTCAAAATCTTTCGGGGTTAATATTGTTAAAAACTTTCAATGAACAATAATAATAATAATAATCGTCGGTGATTTTCTTCGGGGCGATTTAACGTGTGACGCGACGACGTGTGTGGTAAACGAATTTGTGATATTTGGTTTTATTTTTCTTTTAAATCCCCGACTCGTCGTCGAGCCGGATTTTTTTATGTCTCAGGGGAGGGGAGGGAAACGGAAAATCGTCTAATAACTATAGAATACCCATCCCCCCTACGATATTTTCACTTCGAATGAATCGTATACATATATATATATATTTTTTTTTTTTTATCGTAAAATCAATTGTTGTAAAACGTATCGAAATCGATTATAAATCACCACGTCTGACCTGTCGAATTCTTTTGAAGTCGGACTTACAGTCCGGCGAAACGCGAACGGAGAAGAAGGAAGGGAGCGTGTGTGTGTACGCGTGTCCTTAAACAAAAAAATAAAATAGTCCCCGCCGTCGAGGAGTCCCGCGATAGAGTCTTCTGTTAAACGTCCCCACATTCGGATTGGTGAATGAGGGGAGGGGAATAGGTTCCCTCCCTCCCCGGAATAAAAATCGTCGCCACTGTGTGTTGTAGTTCGCGTATTTGTCATTTCGGCGGCGGTGGTTATTTGTTTGTTTCAAGGGTGTTTAACCCTCTGGATTATATTCGTACGGCGGCGCGACGGCGGCCTCGGCCAAAGGTGAGGTGGCGGGTAGGGGGGGGGTGACGGCGCGAGTGAGGGAGGTGATGCCAGCGAATCGATACCGATCTCTCATTCTCTCTCTCCTACACAACACCCGTTCAGCGCGCGCGTCACCCTACTGCCGCCGCCGCCGCCGCCACACCGCGCCCGTTCCACCTTTCCCGTTCGTGCGATATCGGTGGCCGGCGCGCGCGCCCCCCTCTACAGTTTTTCCTCCGTACGCAGCATACACACGTTCCTCGTCCGCCGCCACTACCACCCACTGCCTCCACCACTGTGATTTTGACGTACGTATATGTGTGTGTGTGTGTGTGTGTATACGGCGACGCTACCGTCGCGCGCACGTTGTGGACGCGCGTGTCCGCGATGTCGCCGCCGCCAATACCACCACCACCTTTAGTGTTGCCCTCCCGTCGCCTGCGACGCGCCACCGCGGCGTTCGCGTGTTTACTACGTATATATTTATTGTCGTAACGCGCGGTATAGGAAAAACCTATTTATTCGCCGGACTGGCGGGCGAGCGAATGAGATGATGATAATTCGATAACCGTCGTCGCATCATCGCCGCGGTAACCGACAACAAAACAACACAACCGGGTCGTTGGCGAAAAATTATTATACACGGAGAGAGAGAGATTAGTAAAAACAAATTTCCCCTCTCCGATGCCCCCCGCGTATATTGGATGGGACGAACGGCAGCTCGCGCCGTCGTCGTCGTATGTGCCGCCGCCGTTTGTGTTCCTCCGATCTATTTTATCGACAAATGCGCCGCGTCGGTTTATTGATTTTTTTTTTTTTTTTGCTGTTTTCAACCATTCAAAAGTGTAACGCGCGCCGCACGGAAAGTGTCTGAGTTAGGTTTGTGTGTGTGTAGGGAGGAATGGATCGTGGAAGGAGAAAATTAAACCGTCTGTTCGTGTAATAATATTTTGTAGGCCACACGGGTATGTGACGGTTTTTTTTTACACGTATATAGGTCGACATTAGTATTTCTATCCGCGTAATAATACGTTTTTATCAGCAGCAGCAGCAGCAGTAGGCGGATGCGCAGGTATATAATGTAACGTTTGATTTTCTCAACCGTTCTATATTTGTACACACACGCACATATAGACACGTGTTATAATAATTTTCTACGCACAATAAATGTGTTGTCAATCGCCTCGACCTTGCGCGATATGTGTGTTGTATGTACCTATTTTTTTTTTTTTTTTATGCGATTCCACTCGTGTTAAAATCGCGCGCGGTTACATATTTGAATTCGCATTGCGACGACGGCGGCGGCGGCTTCATTGCCGGAATTTCGCAATAGACGCGCGCAAACTCCTCTGATAGTCACCATGACGACGGGTTCTCGGGCGTCGCGGAATTATCCGTCGTAAGGATTTTTAAACGTTACAGTGGCCGCGCAGTGATCTGCGGTGTCGTAGCCAGAAAAATTAGTCAGGAAGGGGTGGGGGGGGGTGGTTATTATATAAAAGTGAAGTGGTCTACTAGTAAACCAAACTGGAACTACGTTCTGTACGAAGACGAGATGAGAGAAAAATAAAAAAAAAAAACGAAAATTTCAAATGCGCGTGTTTTGACAATTTTAGAGAAAAATAATTCGCGTAATAATTTTTTTTTGAATGTATTTACGCGCATATATTATTATTTTTTTTTTTGTAAAAAATGACAGTTTTTTTCGCACCATAATTATATGTTATTAACGTAATATTTAAGAAAATATCGGGGGGGGAGTGATTCAATTCAACCGACAAAACGTCAATTTATTTACTTTACAAAATGTATTTATATATATATATTATATTTGTTTTAACTACTATTCACCGGCGTACTGTTTTCTTTTTTTTCTTCAAATAATGCCGACCGGATCGCGTAAAAACGTTTTTTAAGTATCTATTATCATATAATAATGTAATATTCGTTTTGCCCGTTTAATAACAATTTGTTATTTTTTATTTTTTCTTTTGCTCGCGTATATAATTTCATCGTCTCCTGTGTACGTACGATTCCCGAGCGACGATAATATTATCGCGCGAAACAGCGGGGGAACGTCGTCACTTCATAGTTGTGATGATGTCTGACCGCCGCCGCGATTGTTGTTGTTGTTGGGTATTGATGAATTTGTCTCCACACTTTTACTCTGTGTGTGTGTGTGTGTGTAACAAGTAAACAGTAGTATAAACGAGTAATAATGCGATGAGCAGCCAAGTCGTTCTTTTCGGTCGGTGTTAGTGCGTATCCCCCCCGTATTTATTCGTAATATAAAATCATCGCCTATCGGCGGCATTCGGCGAACCGGAAGAGACGATTACATAATAATTATCGCGCCCCGTATTTGTTTGTGCAATAATAATCGATCGAATCTGAAAGAATTTATCACGCGCGCCGTTATTTTCGAATATTTCAGAATGTATATAGAAACTAATTCGAGACTACGAGACATCCATCCAGCAGCAGTACGCGGAGTGCAACAGAACAGTAATCGATAAGATATTATTACTATATTTATATATATATGTTTTAAAAAAAAAAAGTCAAAGTAATGGGAGGGGGTTGTGTGTGAACCCTTAACCCCGCTGGCTTACGCCACACTGCGCGCCGCGTGATGGTGTATATAATAATAATATAATCGCTCGTCGTCGGTGTATAGTGTAGTGAAAACGTTATAATATTACGGCGGACCGTTTCCACTTTCCGAACAGAGGAGAATGGGAGAGAGAGAGAGAGGACACAACATCATCTTTCCCCACCACCCCCTTTTATTTAATAAATTAATCGATTTTCGTTTCGTTCGGCGCGAACGCGGCGGCGTGTATAAGTAAGTATAAGCGCCGCAGTGCGTGTGTGTACACTGCTGCGACCACCGAGACACGATGGGTGGGGGCGAGGTGGACAGATGCGATCGGCGCGCTCGGTCGTCGTCGTCGCGCCCGCGACTCTCCTAACCCGCCGCCGCCGCCGCTACCGATGTCGCCGTATGTCGTCGTCGTCGTCGTCGTAGTCGTCCCTTGAAAACGTTTCGTCGATTATTATGACTACGCGCGCCGCGCGCACGCGCTTGTGTGTATGTATGTGCGTGTGCGTGTGTGTGTTTCGACCTCTGCCATTGGTGTCGAATGTGTGTGTATCGTATGCGTACAACAACTATCATCGTACACCGCCCCATGGACGGGGGAAAAAGAGAAAAAGCGTTGCGGGGGGGGGGGGGAGAGGAGAAAATAAAATAATTTACTAAAATATTATATTCGTCTAAAAAAAACGTAACGTTTTCTCGTCGTCGAGTATTGTATGTTATTTCGATATTTTGTTATAATAATAATAAAAAAGAAAACACCTTTCAATTCTTCGTCGTAATAATACGTGTGTTTATATTTATTTATTATTTTTTTTTTTTTTGGGAACGGTCGATTTCCGGCGTAGAAAACACACCGGTTGCCGGCGCCGTCCTCCTTGCGGCGCGGCACCACCCTCTACACGGGTCGCGCCGCGCGTTCACGTTGACATTAAAAAAAAAAAAAAATAGTCGTATCTACTTATGTATTTTTATTATTATTATAATACGGTGTGTGTGTGTGTGTTTTTTATGAATATATATATACTAACCGTGTGTGTACAGCGTTTTTTGTTATAATACACGCGCATCCGCGTTTATTATATTTTATATACTCGTCGTCGTGTCTTCGTTATGTTGTGACGTTTATTCTGTGTGTGTGTGTGTTCAAGACCTTGAACTTGTATTCACCCCAAAACTGTAGCGCATGCATAATCAAACAGGTATACAACCAGCAGCGGTGACGGCGGCGTGTCGTCCGGTTTGGTTTCCCTCTTCCTCCTTCCTCCTCCCCCCCCCACACCCGCTTCAAATCGTCGTATATCGCGGCGCGGACGATGTGTGCGGTTTTCGTCGTGTTGCGATGATGACATTTCGTCCGCGTCTCGTAGAGAGAGAAAAAAAAAAAACTATAACATACCGCGAAGAAGAAGAAGAAGTCTCCGCCGCGGGGCCGTTGCGCCGCGCGCGTACGTGGTAAACGGTGATAAATGAGGTTATCGTTTTATTTATTTATTTTGCGCGTATATTATTACACATTTCTGTGTGTGTGTTTGTTATCTTATTGTGAAGGACATTATCGATGATAACAATAATAATAATAATCCGGACAAGGTTAAAAGTCGCGCGAGGCGTTATTGTTGTTATATAGGTACGAAATGTATACACACATTTTATTAATGTCTCGTCGCGCGGTGTTATTTTAAACTTATTGCGTGAGGGAAACGACAAATTGAAAAGCATTCGTTTTTGGATGCGTCCCCCCCCCGATGTCCGTGCACAGAGCAGAGCCACAGTAGTCCGTAGGAGACGGACCGCCGCCGGCGTTTTTGATTAATATATAAGCGCGTGAATTCGAAATTGACACTCTATCCGGCGCGTGGAAGATTTTCCGGGATTTTCGCGACGATAAACGCCGTTCGTCCGACAACGGGATTTGGTCGATCGCGTACGGTGCGTAAATTATTACAAAAAAAAAAAAATTTTTTTTTTTTACTTATCTAGTCCGTACACAAAATAATATTGTCGAAACGATTATTCGGGCAACAGCAGCTGATAATTAATAATAGCTGGTGTGTGTGTGTGTGTGTTTTTTTTTATCGTAATAAGTTATCGATAATTTCGAATGGACACGCGCCGCCGCGGTGTGTGATTCCGAAGAGACCTTGCCCGTCGTCACCGACGGTATTATAATAAATCCTATCGTCGTCGTCGTCGTCGTCGTCAGCTGATTATTGCAAAATCGTGTAATACGTTTTTTAACTTTGTGGCTCGATTACGTCGCGTAATGACGACAATAGGCTCGGCCGAATCGTCGACAACAGATTATCACGCCCTTCTCCTCTTGCCCCCCCCCACCCCCACCAACAACGGGATAATTCGATATCCGTTGGTGCTGCCGACGAACGAGGTGTTTTTTTATTATTATTATTATTGCGCCGTATGCCTCTCCTATTAATTCGTTTTTTATTAGTGGCTCACTGAATTAATATGTAATTCGACGACGTTTGCTTATTAAGCGTGTGTAAGACGCGTCTCCGCACGCATACCTCTAAAAATAATCGTCGTCCTTGGGTGATGGTTGTGAGAACGGTTTACGCGCGCGCAAGTCCGTCAATATATATATATACAGGTACACCTCACGGACGACTTTTTTTTTTTTAAATATAATACCGAACGCGTTTTAATTATTAATAAATAAATACGATTTCTCGCGCACGTTTTTTTTATATATATATATATAGAAAAATATTCACTTTTGAGTGGTGGTGGTGGTACCGTGGCGTTGAAAAATGCACGCGATTTCGACGATAAACAACCGTGGTGGTGGGGGGGGGCAGGGTGGAACGGGGATTCGTCGATATTTGCGGGAAAATATGGTGGCGGCAATAATATAAAAAGAAAAAGAATTGTCGTCGTCCATCGAATAGTAGTTATATTATTATTTTTAAATCGCACAACCACTGTATTTTATAAATACACTATTGTGTGTGTGTGTGTAATGGCAATCGCATGTCACACACATAAACGCGCGTAAGAGTATGTGACCCTGGAATATATGTGAGTATCGCCTGCGCGCGCGCGCGCGTGATCCTTGGAATTTTACCTTCCAATATAATATTATGTCGTCGCCGAACAGCTCATCAGCAGCAGCAACGGCGCAGACTGCTGCACGCATTCCTCTCTCTCTCTCTCTCTCCGTGAGCGTTGTTGCTGCTAGTCGTTTATTATTATTATCGTATTATTTTTTTTCTTCGTTTATAGTTTATAATACTTTCTCTCTCTCTCTCTCTCGGTTCATTTAATTGGTCTCATCTCGTGTGTGACGTACAACACACATAATATGAGAAAATAAGCATAAAAAAAAAAAAAAAAAAACGGTTTTTATTTCTTTTCTCTCTTCTAAATGTCGTTCTATCAACGCCGCGCGATAATAATATAACGCGTACGTTTGGCCGGGTGTCGTCATGTGTATTCCCATGTTCCCGGTGTACAGAAGAAAAAAAAACATTTTTTTTTTTTTTTTTCTAAAACAATACGTGTACACACATATAATAATAATTATAATAATAATACGCGGCGACGGTGGGCATCGTCGTCGTCGTCGCCGCCGCCGCCGTGTCCGGGGACCACCTGCGCGCGCGCGCTACTCGATTGCGTCGGCGGCGGCGGCGGTGGCGACCGAACAATATTACCGTACGCCGGTCGACCTGCGCGCGTCGTACACCGATATTCGAACGTAAAATAATACGGCGCGTACGGTCATTGGGTTCGCGGCCCGTGGCAACACCGCCGCGCTTCGCTCGTGCCCCGCGTCGCAGTGCAGGCGCACCACAGTTTTGTTTTTTTTGGATCGGTATTATATACCCTCCCCCTTCGGTGCGCGTTCACTCGTTCTCTTTTCCCCCTCGGCCCGACCGTCCGTGTCGCGCTCCTCTCGCCGCCGCACTGAGCTATTACACGCGCGACCAGCAGCAGCAGCGTTAGTAGACTACACACACTCTTTACTACTTTGCGTAACCCACCCCCTCTTCTTCACCACGGCCGTCGGCTTCGGTATCGCGCGCGCGTACGATTTATTATTATTATTGCTATATATATATATATATAATAATATAGTGTGTTGTGTGTACACCGTCGTCGTCATACATAAAATATTGTGTGTCAGTGGTTCTCAACGCTGGCACACACTATTTATTTATAAAAACTCCCGTAATATAAATAATACACTGCACCCTTAGACGAGACGTAGACAAAGGGATGTGAGACAGTACGTACGACGTCCGTTTATGGAGAGAGGTGACTCTTTTTTTCGTTTTTCCTCGTCGTCGTGTTTTCTCTCTCTCTCTCTCTCTCTCCTGACTTCTACCGTTATATTATTATGTCGCTGGTTTTGGTCGTATTGCGCCGCCCAGAGCTCAGCAGTGTCCGTCGTCCGCGTGTGCTACACTATATAATATGCCCCCTCGTCGCGTACTACAAGCAACTGCCATCATGTGCGCATCGCGTACTCGGGGAGTCGATCGCGCGAGCCGATTGCTCGTGATCGTAATAATATGTGCCACCACAGGATGTGATGTGTGCGCGCCGCGACCGTGTTGGCCGCCGCAGTACACACTCCTCCTGTTACACGCGCCGCCGCCGCGCGCTGTCCACACGCGCGCACTGTGCATATACACACGCGTATAATATCGCCGCGCTCTCGTCTCCTCCCGGAGCGGCGTATACACGCGCGCGCGCGCCGGTATGTCCTATTCGCCGCTGCACCGGCGGCATCTCGGCGTTGGCGGTAGTAGTGGGGAGGGTCAAATTTGTGTTGTACCTTCTCACCTCTTTCTCTCTCTCCCTCTCTCTCATTTGTTGTTGTTATCGGTGGTGATGGTGGTGTTCATTGGTCAATGTTTTACGGGTCAAACACCTGCGTTTTTTTTTTCTATCCGACACAACCGTCGTCCGCGCGTTCCTTCTTCTTCTCCGTCCTGCCATAACTCCCTCGCCGTCGCTTTGTCGTCTCGCGTATTATTATATTCTTCTACTCCTCTCTCCTCCTCACCGATCTTCTCGGATCACCGGGTGAGATTCTTCACTCTGCGCGCAGCCTCCGCCCCGTACTCATTGCGCGGCGGACCACATTATATCGTTGTGTGTTACACACGCCGCCGGCGACTGCTTCACAAAATGATATCCGTCTCTGCCCGCGCTGGATTACTACTACTACTACTACTACTGCTGATGCTGATGCTGAGACGACAAAAAGAATTCCGCGCCCCCGTCGCCAGTACAACACCCGAAAATTCCTCCTTTCGTACAATATATTAATAACCGGGTGAAAATAATACCCGTCGTCGTCGCGTAGTTTCACGAGAAATTCCATATTTTTATAGTTCGGTCGATCATCGGATATTTCTGTCGTCGTCGTCGTTCGGTTGATAGAAAATTTTTGGAATTTTTTTTTTTTTTGAAAAAAAACTAGATTTTCAAATAACGCCGCGTGTCCTGTGTCACTCTCTGTAGAACGTTCAAGTACTTGAATACCGAATGCGCAGCTTAGCGCGTAGAGTTTAACAAAAGTATTAGAAAATAACTTTTATGTGGGGGGGGGGAGTATAAAATACCGTGTTGTTCTCTCTCCGACGAGTCCCCGCGGGAAATTATGTAATATCCGAATTGGTGAAACCAAACCGTCCTTCCGTTTTTGTTTTGCCTTAATTCGCCGCTACGTGTTCGTGAAACGCGTGTGGTGTATGCATGCGTGTAGAGAGTGGACTTTCTTTTCTTTCTTTCCGTTGCTTCGATTCGGAATTTGTAATTTTTTCTTTTTTTCCATCTCGTCGTTATCGACGCCGCCACGTTCCTTATTGCCTCCGAAATTCTTTTATCGAAATAAAAATAAATCGTCGTCGTCGTCGTTCCATCACCGCGCGTTTGTTATTATATAAGAAATCCTTGCTGACACACACACACACTATTCGTATAAACACGGAATTGTTGCCAGCGACGCGATCTGCAGCACGGGGGGGGGGAGCCTTCGGACGATCGATGATAATAATAATAATAATATTATCGTTGGTGTCATTAGTCTTATCGGTTATATTTTATTTTCTTCTTATACTACGAAATTGTGTAGACGTGTTGTAGTGATTTATTTTTATAGCGTGTGATCCTTGAGAACGGATTCACATTGGTTTTGTGTGCGACTCTTCTTTCCCTCCTCCTTCACCTCTTCTTCCCGTTGACGTGTCGTCGTTGTACTCTATGGACGCGTTTCCAAGCTGCTGCTGCTGTTACGATGTGTTTAATCTAATCGGAAACGTTAGACGTGACTTCGACAAAGGAATATGTCGTCGTTACACCGTCGTCTTATCAACTGTATATACTATATAATATAATATTATACGCGCATTATATTATTATTGTATGAGTGTGTGTGTGTGTGTATATAGAACTCTGTTGAGTGTATAGAGAATCATAAATTAAATTGTTGAATTGTTTGACGATGATGACGGTGATAATAATGTACGTGAGGTGTGTGTATAGAAGGGGAAATATGAAATCTCGTTTTTATGCGGTGAACCTAACCGTGACGAGAAGACGTGTGTGTGTGTTATTATTCATTTCGGTCGAACAAATTGAAATTTTTTTTTTCTTAATGCGTACGCGTCGGTGTAATTGAAAATGTGTAAACGAATTCAGAACGAATAATGAGAAAGAGAGAGCCGTCGCTGCTGCGCAGGGACGGGATAAAACAACACGCTGCCCTTCTGCACAGAGTTCTCGTTGAATCGTTCTTTAAACGCAAATGTGTAAATGTTTCGTTTAAAAAAAAAAAAAAAAAAATCGACCGAATATATTCATTTATGGACAACAACGGAGCTACTCGGAAATGTAATTTTTCTGTTTGGGAAAAAATCGTTAAACACGTTTTCTTTTTCGACCCGAATTGATAAAAAAAAAAATATAGGTTTTAACCAAAAAAAATAAAAATAATTTAACGCTCTGTCGGTCAACTTTGCGAAAAGAACGTATTATTTTTACCGTTATTTCAGGAATTTGTTTCGGTACGCCGTGTATGCTGGCCGAATTTCTAAATGGTCGTTGAAAAAAAAAAAAAAGAAGAAGAAGTTCAAAGGAAAATAATTTCAAACGCATTTGTATTATATTTTCGACGACCGAATACACAAAACGCGATGAGGGGAGGGGGGCGAATCTGCATTTATCCGCGTCATTCCAAAACGTATAATATTTTATAGTGAGACGAAAGGGGTTTTACGAAAATTTCACGAATATATATTAATATCGTCGAGCAGCGGTGTATTATCAAAAGCCAGTACTGCGGCAGCAGCAATAACCTATTTCTCGATTCTAATCATTTCGCTGTTCCGAGTAAAACGAACAACGAAAAGTCTCTGCGAACGTCCTATTTCAAGAGTAAAACCAATTAACGCGTTTCGATTGAATATTATTTTGTAGTCGACGCCGTACGGATATAATAATATTCATTTTCTCAGAATTTGTCGGCGGAGCGGCGACGTTTTTGTGTGAAATATCGATTTCGATCGCGTTGGAGCCCTTTCGTTGTTTTATATATTTTTTTTTATATGTATATGAGATTTCGTAAGTTTTGTCAAACGAACGTCGTGGTGGTGTTAATATTATTATCGATTTGAACTCGTCCGAAGGCGTTATATATAACGCATTTTTAACGCGTGTTGTCATTATAGAAAACCATATTTTATAACGGTAGTTGCGAGAGACGACAAAGTCGCTTCACCACCTTTAATCCTAAACACTTACTACTGTGTTGTGGTGGTGTTGCGTTGGAAAACGCGCGCGGAGTTACGGACGAGAAAAATGTGGCGTTTCGTTAAATTGGGGAATTATTTTTATAAATTACGCCGCGGTACATTTCCGTTGGAAAACTACTAATATATTATTATTTTGTTTTCGCGTGCCCGATCGCCTGTGAATATTAACGCGGCGGCACACGTCCGCAATAAAGAACAGTTCTTTTCGGAGAGAAAGCAAACGTCGCAGAGAAAGAGGAGAGCTCTGATGCTCGGCCATGTTCTCGGGATTGTAAAAGAGAAAAAAAAACATAAGAATTTCTAATGCGCGACGACGACAATTTTTTTTAAACTTAAATCCGATAAGTATTATACGTCTACGTCGTTTATGGTTCAGTATAATAATCCCGGGGCATTATTGTTTTCCCCGTAGTATTTCCGATTTTCTCTCTCTCTCTATATATATTTTATGTAACGAATTCCGCGTGATTTTTCGCTAAATCATATTGACTATGACGCGAGTAGCGGATACATAATTTTCGAAGGTTTTTTTCTTTTTTTCACTCTCGAATTGTGTGTGGTGATGATGATATGTGATCGTCATAACGTACATAACTGCGCGCACAACATTAATTGCCGCCGAATTCGTTGTGGTGGTGTTTGTTGTTCGTCCGGACGATTGACGTCGTCGCTTGCGCGCGCGCGCGCGCGTTTATGAAAACCGATTGCGTCAATCATTTTTTTTTTTTTTTCACACAATTTACGCAATAAGCGTATATTATGTGTGGTGTTGAGGTAGTAAATGTGTCGGCAGTGAGAAATAAACGCGAGAAGAAAAAAAATCGCTCGTTAGTAGTTAATAGTGGACAATTTTAACGGGAGATCAATTTTTTTTTTATATATATATTTTTTTAAAACGATCATCCCCTTCGTCTCTCGTATAGGCGACGGGGTGGTGGTGGGTTTTCGCGGCTAATTTCCCGATTGACGCGGATTTGGATGATTCTGGAGTAGTGCGGGTGAGAGGAGTAGTGAGTGATACGAGCGACTGAAATCATCATCGGTTATAATATATATGCGCGTATGCGAATGTGCACAGTTCGTTGTATACGTAATGAAGAGGAGTATAAGACAGGGGGTATTTTGGATTGAAAAGCTCGAATTTTTTAACAACAGGTTCGGGAAGAAGTCTGTGACATATTATTTTCAGTTTGCCGTGTCCGTCGTTAATACTGAAGAAATAATAGATTGTTGTGAAGTAAGCGTTTTCTATTGGTGTTCTATATAGGGGATAGTCTTCTTTCGCGCATCATATTATAATTCCGTGTGCAGTCGTTTATTAAAAAAAAAAATCAAAAAAAAAATACTCCGAGATATTTTGCGTCAAATAATAATAATAATAATAATAATGTCCAAGGCTGGTGCGGCGGACGAGTTACCTTTTCTCTCCTTCTTTCTTTCTTATATTTTAAACCACTTTTAAGCGAATTCTCAAAGAGAAGAACATAACCGGTGTGCGCGACTCGTCGTGTTATCGGTTAGAAAACAAAAAAAAACGTGCGGGAAATTTTTTTTTACTCGTATTTATCGATATTGAAAAATGTTTTAACTTTTTCCGAATAAACCTTATTGCTGGATTAGTCTAAAAATATTATAATATCCAGCGTTTTAATAAATGTCCAGTCTTCGATATTCGTGTACACACACACTATTAGTACAATTAATACGAAAAGTATGCGGCGGCGGCGGCGGCGAGTGAACAAAACACGATCGGTCGGTTTTCTCGTCGTTTTGTCTTGTAAAAAAAAATTTATATATAATATACCCTCTGGTCGTCTAGTCTTCTTCTTCTTGCCGTCGCCGGTGAGTGCTATGTGATCTTTGTCGTCGATTTACTCTTATTATTATTATTATTATTATTGTTGTTGTTGTGTATATGGTCTGCGCGTACGTCGTATGCACGGCAGCGCCGCCGTACGCGTGTGTGTAATTCGTACTTGCCCGTGTGTGAACGGTACGTACGTGCTGCTTGCTCTCCTCTCTCCGCGCGACGGTCGTCGTCGTCGTCGTCGTCGTCATCGTCGTGTACAGAGCGTTCGCGTACGCCATCGTCTCCGCCTGTAGCGCTCTGTACACACACACACATACATACACGTGTAATGATATACAACACACACACACGCGACGTTGTTGTTAATAGGTGGGGGTCAAAGGGTGCCAATATTGAATATCCGCAGCTGCAGAGCAGCAACAGCAGAGCTCTTCGCCGCCGCCGCCGCCGTCGTCTCATCCCCTTCGATGTAACGCGCGTTGCGCTCGCGTTCGTTTTTATTGTTATTCGCCCGTCACCGCCGCCGTCGTCGTTTTTCTTTTTTTTTTTTTTTCGAGACGCATTCTGTGTGTACGCGCGTTTCCCTCTCGTCGTACACGCCGTACACCGCCACCACCACCTAACCATTACCCACCGGCACCGGGGCACACCACCACCACCACATTCAACAAGCCGCGTCGTCGTCGTACGCGTATATAAAATATACGCGTACTAAATACGACGAGAAGAACGGTTTCCAGAAGAAGGAAATAATAATATTATTATTATTATTGTCATCGTTATGTATGATGTGTGTACGTCACGCGGTATATAATATTATGTCCGCGAGTTGAGAAAAATCGGCGACGAAAAGGGGATTGCGCGCAGGTGCCGCGGCCGCCGCCGCCGCGCCCAGGATTTCTCTTTATTTTTTATGTCGACGAGACTGCTGCGCGCGAAACAGTTGTCGGGGAATATTTGTAATCTTCTTCTAAACACACGGCGCGCACGAGGATTTCGCCGTGTTATATTCTCGATTTAGTATATTTATTTTATATTTTTCCATAACGACGGCGGCGCGTTTTGTGCCCGGTGCTCGTTCGAGATTGCTGCTGCTGTGCAGTATTATTAAACGATTTCGCGCGCGTGAGAAATAATTATATTGCGATTTGAAATGAAATTACACCGCGAGCCGAGGATGTTGCGACACTCGTGTGGTGTACGTGTTAGCAACAAACACTCCGCCGTTGCGCATTGCATTTTACGACGACGATTGTGTTTTGTTGTATAACAAGCAGCGGGCCGCGGGGGGAAATAGTTTCGCAACAGATTTTTTTTTTTTTCTTTTAAAACAACGGTTTCGAGGTTAAATGAGAATACCAACAACAATAACACGGGATTGTATGAGTTGAGAAAATAACGAATTTTGTCATCGTTTATCTCGATTAAAAAATGACGTGTTATATTATGTGTTTGTGAATGACGTGGACCCCGGGGGGAGAGAGAAAGAAATTTTTTTGTTGCTGGACGTTGTGTTTTTTTTTTTTTTTTTTTGAAAATTTTCCTCGCAATAACCCGCCGCCGTGTATTTCTGTATCGGTCGAATCGTGGTAACGGCGTATACCGCGTTCGAAGGACCCGCTGCACGCGATTGTTGTGTGCGTGTGGTGCAGTATAGTAAATAATTCTTTCTTCCTCTCTTCACCGTTGTCTCTCAAGCCCCTCGCGGCGAAAAGCCATTCGCCGCCGCTTGTGCCGTTGGCGACAACCAACGCCCGGGGTCACGACGTCCCTCTCGACGACGACGACGACGTGATATAATAAATAGTACTTACTTTAATTTAACTCGCGGTAGTGTTTCGTATTTATAGAGTGCGTTTTTGTGATTTTTTGTTTTTATAACATTTAATAACGTTTTTATACGAATTTAAGGGCTATGAATTCGCATCTTTTTTTCTTACCCCTCCTTCTCGCCGAAATATTTGACAACGCGGCGGCGCCGACGCTATTTATTATATTACGAAATACACGAAATGTGTTGTGCGTTCTTATAGGGGATTATTAAGAGTGAGTGGTCCGTCCGCGTCGATTGATAAGAAGAGAAATTCTGTAAACAGATTTCGAATTCTATTCGAGATCATCGGTCGGGCGCGATTTTTTCAAAACACAAATTTAGGGGGGTGTTTTTTAATTATTTAACAAAATAATTAAATAATTTTTTAATTAATATAAATAATTAAATAATTTTTTAATTAATTATAATAATAAAAATAATTTTTTTTACAAAATATTTAAAATCATATTTATGGGATCGACGAGGATAGAATTGTAAATAGTCCGCCGGACCGATCTCTAGTAGTTAGTCAACTTCATGCTGAACACAAAAATCTGTTTCCGAACGAATTACCCGCCCCCTTCCTAATAATTCTCTTAAGAGTAGTATTTATATTTCTAACAACGGAGTTTTTTTTTGTTTTTTTCAAAGAATTTTTTCGCATATAGCTCGTTTTCAATCTGTGTTTTCTCATCATCGCAAGATGTCAATTTTGTCAAAATAAATATCATTTTTTTTTTCTTTGAGAGGTTTTAGGGCGTTAAAATTCGAGCGTTGCATATATTATAAAAAAATATAAGAGATAAAGTACAGATATTTTTGTACACCACGGGAAAAATTGTTTAATTGTGTTCATATAGAAAATGACCATAGCGTTCTCGAGAACGTTAAATAATATTTCAAAACGTTTAGAGTATTACGGTATAAATTACCTCTGGTTGATTAATTTTTCCATTCTTACTGCAGTGGATATGATTTGCGGGACGTGTGTAATCGATACGCGTTATGTTATACGTACGCGTCGTGTTTATTTTTATTTTTTTGAAATGTATACAAAATATTATTTATATATAGCGATTTGAAAAAAAAAAAAATTCTTATTTTCTTTGATTTCGAAGACACGCAAAACAATTATTTTTCATTCATAAACATATTTCGAAACGTGTGTTCACATGTGTTTACAAACAACGCTTATGTGCCGTATGTATCGTCGTCGTATACATATTACCATCATAGATATATATATATAGGTAAGGGGGATGTTTCTGGTGGGTTCGAATTCCCTCTTTATCGATTCAACTATTATTTGCATGTGTGACAGTTTTGGCTAATTATATTATGAGGTAACGCGAGAAAAGTATTTAAATAATTATTGAAATAAATAAAATCGGACAGACAGATTAATAGACAAATATAAATAAATAATAATAGAAGAAAAATAGATAAAAATCACAGACGCGTATATATATATTAAGACCGCCCTTCTCGTGTACTTCTGGCTATTTCGTACTTTGTACTAGGGCTCGGACTCTACAGTGTAACGCAATAATAATAATAATAATAATAATAATAATAATTGACTGATTGATTCGGCTAACTAAATGGAAAGAACAACAAAAATTATTTTATACTTTTCACGTTACTGCGTAAAGAAAAAAATTTTTTTTTTTTTTTATATATACTAATTTTTAAAACTCAATAAACAACGGGCATTTTCCTAACCTCTGTAATCATACAAATGTCTCAAAATGTCAGCTCGAATATAAATAATCCTGCACGTTTAATATAACGTCGGTATACTTTACCGCTATATTATAATACGTCTTGACATTTCTCTACTCGCCGCGCATACTTATATAAGGTTAAGACCAAAAGCGTCTTTGTATAGAACCAATATAGAAGTAATTATTACTTTTTAGTTACATAAACCTTTTATTGTTAACCGTTAAATACGTTTTATAATTACTTTTTGACATTGCACGAAATTCTTATTATTCCTCATAACTCTCTGTAATTGAATTTTTGAACCTCCCACATTCTATTTATTTTTTTTTTTTTTATATGTCTATGGACGTTGAAAATAAGTACGAAAAACGGGGCAAATTGCTCTAATAATATTACGCGCAAACCAATATAATTGATGTATAATGTTATATAAATATTGTATTCAGAGTTCGGATTAAGTTTCACCTTGTATTCCCAATTATTGTAATTATAATGGCAGCAGGAAGACTAGTTCGCGCATATATTAGTGGTTATTTTTTTTTTTTTTTTAAGACTTATTAATATTTTTTATCTCAAATACCGTCGATATTTTCGTATTATCAGATTTTAGCTAAAAAAAAAATCTATATAATATATAATTATCGTTTCGTATATAATTTTTTTTCCCATACGCGCAATGCACAAATATACTTTTCTCCCGCTCGTGTATACACAGATTGTTTTTTTTTTATTTCGAATCAAAACTTAAAACGTATTATATATATATATATATATATTTACGCGTATTCAAATAAATATACTCGCGCACACCACATACCATCAGCTAATAATAATTCAATCTTGTTTTTATGCGCGCGTGTTTCGAACATATTAACAATCCGTTTTATATTCGTTATTCGGATTTTCGTGGTAAAAAAAAAAAAAAATACAGTTTTTATCACTAAAATTTCATCTTTGACATTCCTGCAGTGTAAATCGATAATTAAAATTATTATATACGGTGGTCAATTAAAAAAATCGCATGTTGATGTGAGAAGACGTCGTGTATATATTTTTTTTTTGTTTAAATGTCCGCAGCGTTGAAAAATGTGTATATAAGTACACGTATTATAGTCGTTAAAGAAACGCGCGCGTTCAATGCTCTTTTAGTGTTGGAGCGAAAATGTAACTAATTTAAAAATTCTCCGTAATATTATTTATTATATTTTCGCCGGTCTTCTATTGGCTTTTTTTTTTCTTCTCGATATTTTCGGTATCGTCGTTGTCGTTATGTATTTCATATCGTATACACACGCTTTATATGTAGGATAGAATTATAGCAGTTTCGACGTGCCGCGCGGTCAAATATCATCGTCGAATTGGAAAATAAATGTGCCGAGGTAGTCGTTGTAATGTGTTTGCGCATCGCCTTTATTAAATTATCTCTGTATTTTAACGTTAACAATAATTTTATGTATATTATCATCATATTAGTCTCTTACGGGAATATCGACAATTTATTTTTCTTAGATGCGAATATTATTATCGCTATACATTTTATAATAATGTTCAATGATAAAATATTGTTGTAGTACAATATAACCTTGTGATCACTTTACTCGCGGTGTTTTGTGCGCATACGCGCAATAGTAAACTTGAATATATTTTAGAAACATTATTGATTCGACGAACGCGTTATTACACGACGCCCCCCCCTCCCACATTGTATAGGAGAAATAACCGATTTTTTTTTTCATCTTTTTTTTTTTTTACGTCGCGCTCTTATATTTATCGGAAGTTTTTTTTTCTCCTTGTCTCGTTGGCAGTAATAACGAAGATGGTCAATTAATTTCCGAATACTGTCAAGAACACGCAGCAGCACTTGCCACCTGCAGCGGGGGACTTTTAATTTTATGTCGTCCGAATTAAAAAAAAAGTTTCGGCGGGCAATTACAAAAAGCTATATTTAAATTTAAACGAGACGCGTACTACAGACTCACTATATATATATTATGCGTCGTGTATATTATGTAGCCGAATTAATTTTTTTTTCTTTTGCTCAATTTTTTGGTTTTTTTCTTCTTCGGCGATTATTACAGGAGCCTGTCGCCCCCCCATTTCAATTCTCTTCTTCCCCCTGTCTTTTGCAACTTCTTCCGTGTTCCGTAACTTTCTGTATTCCGTCTGCCCTCGTCTTTTATTATTTGTCCGATTAATCCTTCTAATACACAAACGTGACGAGTCCAAATACACATTCGTCTCATACTTTTTTAAAGTTCCGTATATTTTGAATTTCATTATACATACACGGGTCTTTCAATTCGTCCGTTGTTTCTCTTTTGCACCTTATTCAAGTCTTCCTCAAAACCTTCCTCTCACAAACACGTGTAGCTTTCTTTCATCCGATTTGTCTTCTCGGTCAATGTGCCGAATATTATTATTATAATATGGTGTTCGGTGATATATGAGGGCGTTTAACTTACACATGCGTAGATTACGATTACATATTTAATATATTTATATATAAACATTCTTTAATATAATAATTGTGTTTTGTTCGTATTATTATTTATAATTGTGTTACCACGACAAATATCGTTCTACGCGGATTCCACCGCGAGTCGTGCGGGAAAAAATATATATAAAAAAAAAAAAAAATTGTTTGTTCTCTGGCTAACAGTTTTTTATATATATAATTCGCTATAAAGTATGTTTTTGATGTTTTGTATATATAACGGAGGATAGTGTAAAAAGAAGAATATCACGCGAAGAGCAAAGAAAAAAAAAGAGAAGTAACAAAAAAAAAAAATAAATAAATAAAACCCGTTGTTGTCCGACAAGAGAAACGGTTAATAGATTTAAATTTCCCGTTACCTCCGCTCGATCTTTTCTCCTCTCCTCTTCTCTGCCCCCTCGCTCCCACCCGCATATCGATCGATCGATTTTCGCCGTATATCGTCGAGCGTTTTTTTCTTCTTCTTCTTTTCTGCTCTTAATAAATTCCAGGACTCTACACACACACACACATTATGTTTGTTTCACGGTCATGCGAAAATCATCGTCTCTTGTACGCGCGCCGCGTACACACGAATATTATGAAAACAATAGCGAATTTCTCAATGCACGTTATTACTTAAAACAAATATTACTGTGTTATATAATAAGTTCGGGAACGTTGTAACATTACACATGTGCGTATGTCGTGTATGTGAGTCAGTGTGTGTATATAAGACGAGGTAAATAATTGATTTTTGTTTTTATTTGATTTGTTGTAGAAAACGCGACAAAATCATTTACGAGAAAATTCAATAGTGTTTTTCCGATAAACCTAGTCACAATATTATGTTATTCCATAATCTTCCGAAAACTCTACTCCTCGTATATCGTACAATAACGGAAGACGTCGGTACTACGACAGCGAGATCGAGTTGACTTCGTTTTATCCCGGATTTTTACGCATTACATATTTCATCGCCTAATAAATACAAATTTAATATATAAAATATATTTATTTATTTTTTTCGTTTCGAAAGTTCCTCCGGAACGCACCGCTCCTCCCTCTTCTCCCGCGTAACTCAGAAAAAAAAATTCGTATCCACGCCCCACTATTGCGAGACGTCGTGTGTGTTTATAGTCGTTCCGTTGTTGGCGCGCGCGGCCGCGACGGGGCCTCGGAACGTCGTCAATATGCGCGTAATTGGACGTCGGAGCAGCAGCGCCCCCGTGTAGTAGTGGGCAACAGTTACGATGCGCGCGGGGAGGGGGGGGGTCGCGTCCGTCTGCCGGCGACGGGGGGTGCGCGTATTATATAGAGTGGTGTGCTACTGGGTTGATGTGGGTGTTACGGCGGCGGTCGTGCGAGGGTGGTGGGTGTCTTGGGGGCGTCGGTGGTTAGTGGTTCGTAGTTAGGACGACTGGATGCGCACAAGACGCTTGCGCTGTCCCGCGCGCGTGCTAGAAACGCCGACGGAGCGCGCGGAACGGAGGACCGCATGACACGTTGCCGCCGACGCCGCCGCTACCACCACACGTGTGTGCAAACCGAGGGTGATGGTAAAAAAAAAAAAAAAAAAAAATGTTTACACTCGACGTATCGTGTAAAAAGAAAAAAAAATTACTAAAATTAATTCGAAAACATTCGTTTCACACATCTGTCGTGTCCACTCGGCCGGCGGACACCTTGTCGCGGTGCAGGTCATCCCAACTCTCCATCATCCCCTGATTTTCATGTATTGTTTTTAGATCGGATTCGATAATCTTAACGCGTAGGAAATCTCCGGCCGATATTTATTTTTATATAACGGTATTGTGAAAATTCGAATTCGCTCTGATATTGCGTTAGTATATAAACGTTGTTTAATAACAACTACGAGAGAGAGAGAGAGAGTAAAAAAAAAAAGAAAAGAAATTTAGCGAATAGAATTTTTTTTCTGTCTTGTTGGGGTTGGCGGGGTGAATGGGTGAATGGAGGAGGGGGAGGACGCCTATGAACGGCGATTGGACGGACGACGCCACCGCCGGCCGGCCGCCGACGCCGCCGTATATACATAAAGACGGAAAGCTTCGCCGCCGCTTCGTCGTCGTCCTCCTCCTTCTCTTCCTCCTTCTCCTCCTCCACAGTCGACCGGTATTGATTAACCCTCTACGCGCGGGGTGGCGTTACTGTGTATAATATGCGTATTATATATGTGTGACTGTGTGTGTGTGTGTAGCAGCAGCGCGTCATTCGCGACGACTATTTGAACACATGCTCCGAACGCGTCGTATATAAATGTTATTGTTATAATAATAATAATATAACGTTGGGCGATAAGTTGATAAATTGAGGGAAAAAAAATAGTAATTTATATATATAACCTACCTTTCCAAACGCGTTACATAGGAAGTATTTTTTTTATTTTTTTTGTTTTTATATTAAACGCGTTATAATAATAGTGACGTATGTAGCGGTGTGTGCGTGTGTCCGCCTAAGGAATTTGTGCATTTATAATGTCTGTACGATGTGATGACCTACTTGTTTTCCGATAAAAAGAAAAAAAAAAAATTAAAACTTAAAAAAAAAATATATATATATTGCACGATACGCTGTGGAGTGATGGGGTGGGAGGAAGATATTGTTGTAATAATATTATATAACGGTTAAAAACGTATTATATTGTTTTTGATGTACGTTATGAATGACAGAACGGACGGAGAAGGTTTTGCGCGCCTAAGAAAAAAAAAAAAAAATAAAACGTTCCCGCCAAAGTGTCTCGGTGCCGTCGATCAATAAATGTATTATTTATTTTATTATTATTATTATTATTATTATTATTCATTCGCCGCTTCACTGTAGTGCGGCGGCACACGGCTTCCGTCGATATTTCGTGTTTCTTTTTTTTCTCGCCGATCATTTCTACGTTTGTCGTATGTATGTGGTGACGTTCTCGTGTAGTTTTTTTTTTTTTTTTTGTTTTTGCTAATATTCTCGTTCCGGCCGCAGAAGAAGATTTACGCGAGAATCGCGACGATCCGCGTAGGAATTAGAAAAAAAGAAAACGATTTTTTTTTTTTTATATATATATGCAAACTACCGTCGCCTCTGCAACCTCGGTCTGCAGTTGTAGCGGGTTGATGACCGTTTAACACAGTTGTGCTGGTACTGCCTGCACTGGTACGCTATTAACAGTAGTTGTATAATATGCGTGTATATATTCGTCATACAATCGTCATACAATATATACAATCGTCTATATATATATATATAAGACAATCGTCCTGCGCGGTGTTCGCCCACTAATTTAATAACGCTTGTCCGTATATATATATGTGTGTGTGTGTGTCCAAAGATTGTTGTTAACGAGCAGAGCTCTCTCCTCCTATCTATTTCTCTCTCTCTCTATATATATATACAGTTTATATAAACGCGAGAGCGTCGCGTGAAGGGAGAACGAAAAATAAAATTGAATATAAGTGTCCTAAAATTCGAGTATATCGTAACTAGGTGACTGCAGCTGTGTTGTGTGTCCATTAGCAGCAACAGCAGCAGCGCGGCGCCCCCACTGACGGTGTTTCGACATTCGACTGGAAACACGTGTACGCGAGCGATTATTATTATGTTGCCGCGGCGCGAGAGATACGCGTTCTTAGGAACGCAGCGTTGTGATGTCTGCCGTGTATAAATGACATAAAGTAGGCCAACATTCTTCGCCGTTTTACATAATATTAATAATCCATTCTACAATATACAATATAATCGAGCAGCGTATTGTAACATTAATTCTATCTCATTTTTTTTTTATCCTTCGCGATCGAAAATATTTCGAAAACGTTTTTTTTTTTTTTTTTTTTAGACGAATTTTCGTATATATTTTACGGCGTTTTATATATATATAATTATTAACAGTGTTTACACACAGAACGCGAAACGTTGTCTTCTTTCACTCCCCCGCGTGAGGAGGAGACTATACACGAGTCCCCACCGCACGTATAAAACTCGGAGAAAGTTTAGCGTTGTACAACTGTGTGTGTGTGTGTGTGTGTGTATAATATTTTGTAACACGCGCGTCACCGGAACTTTTTTTTTTATTTATCACTCTATCTACTACGTCGTCTTTGTAATTTTTCCCGGTAAAACGACGACGACGCCTTTTTAAATTATATAAATATATGTGTGGAAAACGATTGAAATTAATAATAATAATAATAACACACGGTCCTGCGACTGTTTTAATTTTATATTTCAATATTAATAGATTTTGATGCGTTGAATTCAAATCTGTTCAATTAGTTTATCTCTAGCACGTATAGTTTTATTACATCTTCGATAACAAAAATTACGAATAATAATAATAATGGTATTCTGTGTTTTTTTCTCCTCCGCAGAAATTCGGCACGAAAAGACCGTCCAGCGAGGACATGGACGGGTCGGACGGCATTTATCACGACGGCATGCCGGCGCCGCCCAAGTGCGTGCCCATACCGCCGTGCGGCGGCAACAACGGCGGCGGCGGCGGTCCGCAACAGCAACAGTCTCCGCACGCGAAAAACGACGCGAGCAACAACGCAAAGTTCAGCGTGAAAATCGTACAAGAACTGGAGTTCAGCACCAGCGAACATCAGCACAACGCTCAAATCTCCACCAATCTGACGCTCACGTCGGTAAACACGTCCGTCCAGAGCGACGTGACCACCAAACAGTCGGCCGGCGGACCGGGTCCGGGCGCCGGCGGCACCGTTCCATCCGCTTCCGGTGCGGGCGGCGTACCGCCCGGGGCTGCCGCGGCAACGGCGGGGGGAGCACCCGCCGGCGGTGTCGCCGGCACCGACCGTCCGTTGCACGAGTGCAAACAGGAGCAACCGGACCTGATGGACTTTCCGGGCGACGGTGACCTGAACGACTTATCGTTCATCAACAACGATACGAACGAACCGATGTTGGCCGTGGACACGGACACGCTGACCGAGATCATATCGGATCTGAACAGCGAGGGCATCACGCCGGCCGACTTTAACCAGGTGGACCTGTGCGACAAACGGCCGATCAAAACGGAACCCGACGCCAGGTGCACGCCGCCCGTCAAGTCGCCGTACGATCAACACCAGCAGCAGCAGCAGCAACACCAACCACAGCCGCCGCAACGGGGCGGTGTCGTGGGGAGCGCAAACGGCAACAACAACTATTCGAATTGTGTGGCCGCCGAGACGCTGAAACAGTTGGCCGAACAGCACAACAACCAACAGCAGAGACCCGACAAGTGCGGTTACGATTTCCCTTATCAGTCGCCCGGTTCCGTGCCGGACTTTATACATTCGCCCAGTACGCCCGTCGGAACTCCAAACCCTAACGGTTACAACATGATGTCGCCCGTCAATTCCATGTACCACCAGCAGCAACAACAGCAGCAGCAGGACAACAAACAGGAGAACAATAACTATTATCATCCGCAAGAACCGCCCAAATCCAGGATGAAGCAGCAGCAGCAACCACCACCACCACCACCACCTCAACAGCAGCAGCAGCAGCAGCAGCCGACGGTTGCGGCACAGCGACAGCAAAAACAACAACAGTTGCCCCCACCACAGCAACAGCAGCAGCAACAACAACAGCAGCCGCTACAGTCGCCCCAAGCCCGGTACAATCAGTACAACGGGCACGGGAGTCCTCAGTATCCCGTGTCAGTGGCCCGCAGGATAACGCCGTCGCCGGGCGCCGCGTCCGCCGGTGTCCTGTCCCCGCAGCAACCGAACGCCGCCAGCCCGGCGGACGTGGTCACCTCGTTCCAAATGTCTCAGTCCCAACAAGTTCACGTCAGCCAACAAGGACAACAGGTAACAAGAGATAATAATATGCAATCATATGAAAACGCTTTTCCGCCGCCCACCACACAGGTGTTGGGGTGGCGTTATTTTTCTCGCCGCTTTTAATAATACCAAATTGTTTTTACCGACAATCTGTTTTTTGTTTGTCGTCACGACCCCCCCCCCCTCGCCAAACACTCGAGACAACGATTTTGTGTGACGACGGGTGTAATACAATATAATATATCTACTTAAGAAACAACAACACATACTCGAGGTGTCTGTTGTTCGCGCGGGTGACGACAACACCGCCGAGATTGGAGAATTTTAATTCTGTTGTATAGTATTTTATACCGCGTCGTCTCTCGTATTAAAAACGATTTCCCCCACCCGTATATTAATCGCGATAATATTAAAATATTTGTTTCGTTATCGAGTGTCGTCGACCTACGGTGGTGGTGGTGGTCAATGTTTTTCGTTCTTTTATTGGTGCGGTTTTTTTTTTTTTTTTTTTTTTTGTCGCTCGTGTTATTGCTCCGTGTTATATGTGTGTGTGTGTGTGTGTTATCCACTCGAAAGTCATATAATATCGACGCATAATACCGCGGCGGCGGAGGTTCGAGTGGGCGCAAAGTGTTGTGTGTGTGTGTGTTACGTGTGGAGCACACACAATGTTTTGTGTGTGCGTACTGAACAGTCTTCATTGAATCCATCCACCCACCACACTCCCTCTCGATCGCATTTCGTCTACTGAGATTTGTTTTTCTTTTCTTTTTTTTTCTTCACTGAAATATAACGTGTGTACACTATGTCGTCGTGTATATTGTTATTATTACTATTATTATTATTATTTTTTTTTTTTTTTTTTACTTCTGGTCCACTTCCTGTACGCGAGCTCGCGCGCGTGTTAGCTTTCTCCTCTCGAATGAAGTAACAGCAGCAATTATCCATTGGTACACCACCACCACCGCCGCCGCGCACTGTACCACAATTACTTGTACACGAATAATAATAATAATAATAATAATAACGCAACCGTTATACTGTGCGCGAAATGGCATGTGTGGTGGCGTACGCGCCGTCGTTGTGTTTTGTTGAAAATCGACCGTTAATAAGACTTCCGGATAGTGTGTATTAATTACATATAAACAAAATGTTTGACGATTTGCTAGTAAAGAGAGGAGGACGAATAGATGAGAATTTCTATAGTGTTTCGCGTTCGCTTCTTTCTCTTATTTCTTTCATTGCGTTCGTAACGCCTTCGATTCGGGATTATTATTATTATTATTATTATTGACTTAATTAATTTGGCCTAAATAATTAACGAGGAAAACAATTTTTATATAAAATTATTGCATTAATAAAAATACGGTAATAAATAACAATAAAATCTTTATCCGTTCGTAATGGTTTTTATTATTTTTTTGTAATCGCTAGTGTCATCCGATTCGCGATTGGTAACGGCGCGCGCGGGCGCGTCTATGCGAGTGTGTTGGCAACAGTGGTGTAATATTCGTCGTAACGCGTACGGTGTACACGCACACCGCGCCGTCGCCACCTCCACCGACCGTGTTGGCTTATTATGCAAGACAATGTCGACTTCCTGCATTTATAATATTACAATAATAATAAAAATATAACAACGTTTGATCGCACGTTGCCGAGTCCACTCGGGAATAATAATAAAAAAAAAAAATAATAATAATAAATTTTATATTTAAAATATTAAAGTTTATTTAAAAACAAAAAAAAAAAAAAAAACGGCGTTTTCCTTTTTATTTCATTTAATATAAACACCGTTCCCGCGATGACATTCACAACGCGCGATAATGTCGCCGAGAGATTCTTCCCGCGCCCCCGTCGTCGTCTCCCCCGACAGGTGGTGGTGGTGTACACTCGTTTTTTTTCTTCCTTCCCCCCCCCGTTTTTTTTTTTTTAATGGTTTTTTTCACGTCCGATTGAGATAAAAAAAAATTTCCTTTTTTCTACTGCCCCTCCCCCCTCTTTATACGAGCGCGGCGGTTTTAAATTTCTTTGGTTTTCTTTCGAATTATATAAATACTAGTCGTGTTTTAATAATAACACTACTCTACGACGACGACGTTACAATAATAATATTTTTTTCAATAATATAAAATCGCTCGTCGTTCATTCGCCTTTTTTTCGATCGCGCTAATCGACCTTATATTTTCATCGCGATCGATTTATTAATAATAATAATAATACACACACACAATATTGTTATTATTATATTATCGAATATTATAATAATATTTTGTTATTGTGTCGGAACGTGTGGCGATCGACATTTTTTCTTCCTCTCTATCGTTTTCTCCTCTCCCACCCAATGATGATGATAAACGCGCGCGCGGTTATTACGCCGCCGCCGTCGTTGTGCGTGTTATTATTATAACATTGTATATATATTTTTTTTTTCAATAAAAATAATTCGTAATAATCGCCGAATACTATTTTTATATCTATATAAAAAAAATATATATATATATATTATAAACTATACACCGCGCGCGAGCAATAATAATAATAATAATATACGAGAATATAGCGTGTATTGTATAAAATATTTTATCTTAATTATCCCGCCGCTTTTTATTATATTATTCGTAAAATTTTATTTGAAATAACGTACAAGAGAGCGAGTGGCAAAACGGCGATTATTTATCATTACCTTTTATGTTTCATTCCGATTATTGAAAACTGTATAAGACGATGTATTTATTTATTTTATTATTATTCTTATAATCGTCGCGTCGTTCGATTTATATAATATTTTATTTACACGGTCCACTGTTGTCCGTAGGGAGGTGTACGTACACGAAAACTGTTCGACAATCGACGAATTGATTAATTAAATATTTTTTTTTTCACATTTCGTTGTTGACGATCCGTTTTATACTCCATTTTTAAGGTAGTTTTTTTTTTTTGAAAAAAATCATTCAGTTTATTAAATAAACATTTTAAAAGTAATTTAAAACGAATATTATTATTACGTATTAACGCGATATTTATCAAAAAAAAAAAAAAAATAATAAAAATACGTTTCCCGAATCCTGTTTCGGGTATTCGAAATTTTTAACTGTATAATAGGAAAAATAGAGGAGAATTTTATTCCTGCTGTGTTTTTATTTTGTTCTCGACACCGTACACTCATACACTCAATGACGTGTTTTTTATTACACGAAAAACTAAAAAGAATAAAAAAAAAACAATAATAAGAATAATAACTTTGAATATTGAATGCGTACGTGTTATCCGCGGATGGTGGTAAAACGTTATGCGACAAAGCGTGTTGTAAAAATGTGTAAATACTTTTTTTTTTTTAAGAAACTTTGTCGTCTCCTCTCCAGTCGCTCAATGAGTTTTACACATTCCTTTAATACAGTCGACGCGATAGATTTTTATTCGCATAAAATTCGCGTTTATTATTATTATTTATTTTTTTTTTTTTGGTTTTCGCGTGTTAGGTCGGGTGCGAAAAAAAATGTACTCTCTACCGGTTCATCATTACCTCCACGAATGTAACGTTAAATTTTCGATTTTCTCTCGTTCACAAATTTTTTGCGTGTTATGTACACTATGCGAAATACATATTTTGTGTATATTATTTATACATTATAATAACCACCCGTCCGTCGTCGTATTTTACAGGTGTTCGGCGGCGGCGGCGGCGGCGGCGGCGGTCAAGGACCGGCGGCGGCTATCCAAGAACGTCTCATGACCGGCACTTCGGTGACGTCTTCGGCACCGCCAACTTGTGGCGGCGGCGGCCCCATGCAACAGTACTACAACTCCAATTGCGGAGGTGGAGCTGACAACGGACAACAACAGTCGTCGTACATGCACATGAGCCAGTCGCAGGGCATGACGTTTTCGCAACAGCGTGCCCGGCTGCACAGCGCCGGAGCCAGCCCGACCAATATTCGTCCGCCGACCAATGTAGTACAACAACAGCAGCAGCAGCAGCAGCAGCCAACGATTAATAACGAACATCACAATATGTTACCTCAGCACATGAACAGGACAACGGCCGTACGTATTTCTCGTTTAAATCATCGCCCTTTTTCCCGACGGTACTTGAATTTTTTTATTTTATTTTTCATCCCTCCCCCCCCCTCTCCCGAATGTTTTAGAATCAAATGAATATGAACATGGGTGGCGGCCCTGGTGTTGGTGGTGGTGGTGGTGGATGTCGACCTCCTCCTCCCGAATACAAACTGAACGTCGCCCAAAACATGGGCATGTGCCAAACTCAGTTCCCCGCACAAGGATACATGCCACCTGCCCGGCAGTCTTTACCACAAGGCGCTCAATCCAGACGACCTATACAACAACAGCCCATTCCGCCTTCCGGTAAGAAAACATTTTTATTATTATTATTATTATTGTGATTCGTCAAGATGGACAATCGGAAATTTTTAATTATATCGTTTTTTAGGTCCCATGTTACGGTCACAAATGGCAAACACCGGTGGTGGAGGTTCTATGCCTAGTGGTTACGATCGCAATATGTCTTCGGTTCAAAGAAATATGATGTATCAGGGCTCGGGAAATCTGCAACGACCGCCGAATGTCACTCCCAGTTCAGAAGCATTTAACAGCGATTGGCAACAATTGTTAGCGGCTAGACAACAACAACAGCAACAGCAGCAGCAGCAGCAGCAGCAACACCAGCAACAACAACAACCACCACCACAACATCAACACCAACAGCAACCGCAACCACATCAACACCAACAGCAACCGCAACCACATCAACACCAACAACAATCACAACCACATCAATTTAGAGCCACGTTAAACCAAGCTTCGAGTAATTATTTTTTATATTTTCTTCGCTGTATCGACTGTATGTTTATAATAATAATAATAATGTGTGCGTTTGTAGTGAGCAATATAAATCAAGCAGCTAATAATCCAGTAAATAATATCGGTGCGGGATATGGAGGTGGCAATCCTAACATGAACGCTTGCCAAACAGGGCCAAACAACGTTCACCTTATGGCTGGACAAATGCAACACATGTCCACTAGAATGGGTAACGCACAGCAGACTATTACACAACAGCAGCATGCCAATATAAATATGCAGTCTCAAAGTAATCAGGTAAATGATTTGTTGTGTTATTATTGATATTTGATAGTTACTGTAAAACTGTTTCAAGTGTATAGATCAGATCTAACATTTTTTTTTTTTTTTTTTTTTTTAATATTTTAAACATTTTAATAAAAAAAACTTAGCACATAGAAATGAAATGCTCTATAATTTTAATAATTTAATACTTATAATAAAAAATTGGCATTAGTGAGGGGGGGGGGAGGGGATCTCTTAGATTTTACATCAAAATATTTGTGTAAACCACCACATATTCCTAAGGACGTTCAGTTATTATTACTAAAAATAGTGTCTTGGTTATTGTTTGTGTGGCATTTTTTATTTTTGTCTTTTGTGTTATTAATTATTGTTGAATATATACAGCATTAAATATTTGGAGTTAACTAAACAAACAAACAAATAATAAATTTAATGATTATTACATAATGTTTACATTTTATATTTATTATTTTTTATTTAAAAATTCTCTATTTCGTTAATATCCAGAAATGTGTTTAATTTCTAAATAAGTGAAAGTATTTTTATTGAATATTATTTTTGTTTAATTTTTTATACTAAATTTAAACATTTTTTTTGTGAAAATATTGCTTTAATTTAATCTGTTACTGTCTTTGTAGATGTCGGTGAATCTACAAATGTCTCAATCAATGAATGTAAAAATGGGTGGAGGTGGTCCGAGTCGTATGGCCGCTAATAATGCGCAGATGGTTCCACAACAACAGCAACAGCAGCAACCACAACAACAACAACATCCGCAACATCACCATCAGCAACAACAGCCTTCACCTCAACAGCACCCATCCATGATGCGAGCACAGCAACAACAATCATTCACACAGCAGCAAGCGACAATGAATACCGGCAGTCCGTATCAACGTAATATGGCGTCTGGCTATGGAGCGAATCAGCACGTACAGCAGTATCAGCAGACGAATGCAGCAATGCAACCTGTGACTGTCGCGAATCCGACAACCATGATCAATACCAATAACGGTGGTTTACCACCCCGTAACACGTTCAGTCCTAGTGATTTTAATTTCGACTTCCTCGATCAGCCACTCGCTAATGACAACAAGAACGGTTTTAACAATAAGCAACAGACATTCGGCGATTTCAATTTTGATTTCCTGGATGCCCATTAAGCGTTTTCATAGTATATCACTTTGCACACTGACAACCCCATTGAACTATATCGATATTAGATAATTTCTGTGATATTAACTATGAACTTGATTGCATAGTTTTCAAGTCATAACGTGGTCGTTGTAACCATTTAAAATCAAAATTCACTATTTTTTTTTTTTTTTTTTTTTTTACAGATTTTAAAGTTTATATTTGAAAAAGCAATTATTTATTATGGTTTTTTAAATATATTTTTAGTTTCCAAATAATAATCAAATGTATAATTGAGCAAATATGATTGATGACCGATAAAAAAAAAAAATGTGTGTAGTCACAATCCACAACTACAGTGGCTGTATTATAAAATACTCTACTATTAATTAATTTATGAACTTGATAGATATATTTATAGTATTTTAAAATTATTTAGAAAGGTAAATGCCAAATATGACGTTTTGTTCCTACTTCTCTTTTTTCTTTCTCACTTTCTCTCACTACTCTTTCTTACAAATATGCGGGTGCATACACAAACTATATTGTTGTATCACATTGAGACATTCTGGAATCAGTTATTATTAAATTTTCTTTTTTGTATTCGTTTTTATACAGTATATTAGACATTGTACCTATTATTTTAATAATTATGTCGTGTGTTAAAATGAGGTACCGAGTAATTGTTATTGAAGAGTTGTTTACACATAATACTGTTCATTGTTGTTATGGTAAACATGTGACCAGAATAATTATTAACCCAAGTTACCAATAACGGTCAACAAATATATTACAATTATATAGAACAATTTCGAAAAAAGAAATGAAATAACCGTGGGGGGGAACAATCTCGTTTGATCTCAACTAGTTATTCTTGCATATGTTTTTCCAAAGCGAGTGGCTCCCTCATAATATTCTTATTGTTGTTGTTGTAGTAGTTGTTGTTGTTGTTATTTATTTATTTATTACGATTATTATTATCATATATATATATTTTTTTTTTGCCATAATTATGATTATTCGTCGTAATGTTGTTTTAAAGTTTATTTGATGAAACTACCATCTATTAGATGGTTTTCTAATAACGATTGTGTATTCGATAAAAAAGCAAATATAAAATAATTACTTGAATTTGTTTTATGTTCATTTTAAATTAAGCGCCCAAATAATAATTAAATATTTCGTTTATATTGTAAATAACATACGGTTTTGAACAATTAATTATATATATATATATAGATGTGTGTGCGTGTGTACAAGAATTGTTTTAAATTATAATCCAGTTTGGTCTGTAAAATTATTATTATTGTGTTGTTAACATAAAAATTAAAAAATTTATTAATAAAACTGTGTTTTCTGTTGCGCTCGATAGTAATAATAATGGCCGATTGATATTCTAAAATACCAAGACTGAATGTTCAACCAGTGGCTAAAACGCACGCATGTTAAATTATATATTTTTTCCTTTAATAATAATAATTATAATAATAACAATATTAATAATAATAATTATAATAATAATAATAATAATATATCATCAGCGTAATTATCGTTATGAAATGATGACTTTGTTATGTGGATTTTTTTTTCTGCCACTGTATTCAGTCCATTAAATTTTACTTGTAAAAATTATGAAATAATATTTTTAGCAACACAAATGCAATAAAAATTATGTGTATATTTGTATGTGTATGTAACAGTTCATTTCATATTGTTTTTGTTTATTATTTTTCTGTGGTCAATTTTTTATTTTTATACAATAATAAAATGGAGTATATATTTTAGACACGTGTTTAAAATAACCAAGGAAAAAAGTTTAACCATAAATTTGTTATGTACAGTGTTTTTTCTTTTTTTTTAATGAAACCTAAGAATAATAATTATATATATAATATTGTTGAGTCAATTAGTCTGTAGTACCGTGACAATTTACGAACACCAATTTGTTTTTTATTTTTACATTGTATGACCTATTTTAATTATTAATTTTTTTTTTATTTTATATGTATTGTCGCAATTTATTTTGTTTGAATGTAAAACCATAACTTTGTTTTCTAGAGATTTAAAGTAAAAAAAAAAGAATATCACTGACAATCATTTCTTCTCTTTATTATAATTATATTATTTTCAAACTCTTTCTGATTATATTTATTTATTTTGTTTTTATTATTATTATTATTATTATTATTATTATTATTATTCTTATTTTTTGTACAACTGTTGTTTTTTTCTTTCTTTTTTTTGGTGCGCTTTTCTTGAATATTGTAAACTAAATAATAATAACAATAATAATAATAATAATAAAAAATATATATATATATGTATATTAATAAGCATATTAATAGTAAATTAAATATATATAATATATACCTATATATGTTTATGTAGCCTGTCGTTTACGCTGTTATATAGAAAGTTAAGGTTTAATAATATTTATATATATATATCACTATTATTATACATTTATACCCAATTTGAATTGTAAGTTTAAAATGTGTTTAAAAGAAAAAAGGTTTTTTTTTTAGTTTGTGCTAAACTCACGGGAAATTTATTATTATTATTATTATTATTATTATTATTATTACCTTGTACAAAAATTAAGAAAAAAACAAAGATTATTGGTTTTAAGAGTAATAAACATTTGAAAATTAAATTAAACTGAGTTAGTTAAAATTTTAGAACAAAATATAATATTGAACATTTTATAAGAAATAAAATTGTGTTTTTATTTCAACGTTTAGTAACATCCGTGTACTGTCTATTATTCACTCTCTATTAATAAACTATTACAGTTCTTTTCATATAACATTGTTGGTGTGTATAAATTATGAATTACGTTTTAAAAAAAATTTGTAAATTTTTAAAGTACCAAAATCGCAAACATTTTAGTATTTTGTGTACAAGGTTATTTTAAAGCAATATTTTTAATAAGAATCATTGCAAATGTAATAAATTTCAGTGTAATGTAAAACGTTACATAAGGGAAAACAATTAGGTGTGTATAAATAAATTTCCATCGAATACAAAGAAAATATAATGAAATCGGATATCGGAATTGTGAAATATTGTGTTGTAATGAAATGTATCATATTCAAATGTTTCGAAGTTTCCATTGGATTTCCGTTTTATAAATCGATGTAAATTTTTCGACTGTACTGCAATATGAGTTATGTGTGGTTTATCGTCAATTTCTGTATTAATTTTACTTGTTTTAAAATTTTTTTATATTTCAACAAAATTCTATGTGAAAAACGTAGAAGCAAACTGTCGTGTGAACACATTCGGAAAAGAATTAAAAATTTTATGCTCAGTTATGTTATGGTCCGATTATAAAATATTTTTTTTTGAAAATGACGTCAAAGTCTTTATTAAAAACAATAGTGTGAAAATTTCAATAAAAACAATTATTATAGAAACTATTAGGTGTAAAAAATCAGGGTAATAAATTATTATTTATACAAGAAAAATGTTATGGAATAAGAACACACTCATATTTATTTTATCCGGGGAGGGGTTAAAAGTTTATTTTTGCCCCCTTCCCCATAATTGTATCTGGAGAGGCAACTGCCCTCCCCTCCCACTTCTCAGACGTTACTGCTTGCACTGTATATAGCGATAGTTCTGAAATTGAACATCTGTATGAAAACACCATAGTTGGACTATTGACATTCTGTTCGTCCGTCTGCTCAGTGGTACACCAAGAGGGAGGTTTAAGGGTTAAGCCCCCTTTCCCCCCCCTCGTTCAAGACTATATTATTATTATTATTATTATTTTATACAAAATTGTGTAAGTTCCTTCAAACAAAAATCTTGAATCGTTCCTGTAAACTGGAAAATATAAATCTATTACGATTTTAAAACGAGAATGACACAGTTTCCGTATTCACCTCCGATCGAATCGTCGGAGTTTCTTTTTTACAAAGACGTTCCGTCATAAAATACAACACGTGTGTATAATAATGTTTTATTATTTGAAAAAAAAAACATAAAACAATTGTAAAATAACACAGTTTTTCGTCGGTATACTCCCATTTACCGCATTAGGTTATCAAAACGTTACAACTGTTTTAATAGCCAATAATCTCCTTATAATTACATGTAAACGACGGATTGTTGTCTATGTATTAAAAACATATACCTATATATTATAATATGTGAAGTTCTATAGAGATAAAACATGCGGTCTTACTATAATATTTTTGAATTTCCATCGTTTTGTTTTTTCTTTTATACTCAATAATTATGATAATTATTGAGTATAAAAGAAAAAATAATACGTATTATGTTTATAATAAACGCTACCTATAAATATGCGTTTTGAACAAACTCCGTTCGCCTGCTTTGCTTTGGGTAATGTACTCTGGATCGAGCCTAGCTTCTGACAGAGGACTGGATGTCATCTGGATGGATTTAATTCAGGTTAAATTGAATTAGAAGTTAAGGGCCGATTTTTAATGAGAAAACTTTTTTAAAGTTGGGCGTTTAGAAATGTTTTGAATATGAGGTATACGGGGTGTAGAAATTGGGATTTTTAATTTATTTGAAGTGCCCAGGATAAATTCTTTTACTGACGGCATGTTGAATCTGTTCGCTTCAATTTTTGTTGGTTATGTCAATGACCAATGTGTCTTGATGTCTATGTATGGTCAAGAATTTAAATATTGAAGAACACTTACCTATATACGGACGACTGTATTGTGTTTAAGCAATTAACAATCGTTTAATATTTAAAAATTCTGAACATAATTCCATATAATATGTAACTGCCAACGTTGAGATCTCGTTTAAGATAATTACATATTATCGCGCGCAACAGAATCTGAGTAATAAAAACGACAACATTTTATATACCTACCTATAACGATAGAATATTCCGTATTATTGTGAACGGCAATTTTGTTTCCATCGCATTCAAAATATTTTATACGACTCTATAGGTTATTAGAATACAATTAAATGGTAATTTTACTTACGGTTATACTTTTACAGGAACTTAAAAAAAAAAAACCGTCACTTTACGAGCGGAACGTTAAACGTTTTGATGGAAATTTTAATCTACTTTTATTTCGGTATTAACGTCTACGGTGAGATTATTCATCACACACACACACACACACACACATCACCTTCTTATTGAAAGAACCGAATCAGCCGACTCGAAGTTTGGTCTTCCATAAGTGTTTGAATTCATCGACCGAAAACGTTTACTCTGCAATAGACGAATACGTACAAACAGAATTGTTTTACCACACGGTCCTCACCACAATCTCCTTATAACGTTTTTATTGAACGTGTGGCGTTTTTAACCGTTTACATTAAAGTAAACGTTTGCATTTTAGAAAATTGTAATTTCTTAAAACCGTGCGCATACCGCGTTTTGGAACTCGCCACTTTCATCGCTTATTTGTAAACGCCCCTTCCACAATGTCTTTTCATCGTTTCAATACCATACGCTTCTCTAATAATAATAAGGAAAATAATGAATTCCATTCGTTATCCGAAAAGCTATTATTATTTGCCATTAGTACAACGGTACTGCTGCTACACAGCGAGGCGTCGTGTAAATTGTCAGATGTCGATAAACGTACACGCGGATAATACAAAACGTGTATTCTCGTCGTTGTTGTGTCATCACAATAATATATCATTATGATTTAAATAATCCTGTTTCATTGCAGAATTCGTTTGGTTCGGAACGAAAATCACGGATAAACGCGATTATTGTGTTGTTGTCTGTACTCTCAAATAACTCCTCAATGATTCGGCTGGTTTTGACATCCACTGCAGTTTCTTTGGGTTTCTGCTAACACAGCACATACCTCTGCCGGTAATAAAATTGCCGATTCCTCGACCGAATCCACAGCCTCGTTCGGATTTCCATCGGTTAATTCGTTAAGCAAACAGGTACCATCTGATTTCTATCCAGAACTCATAAATCTCGGGAAACCGTCTTCGCCTTTTGTTCTATAGACAATAGAGATTCATTCCGAGATGAAATTTTCAGCTTTTTCTCCCACGCCTATACGTTTTGGCTTGCGCGCTTTATTCCCTCTTACGTTCTATAAAAATGTCTCCCTGTAAACGATTCTATTCTTTGTATACGTTTCACAAACACCGTCCATTGAATTCCTTCTAAATTCATCGCATTCTAATTCCTCTCAATCCGCACGTTCTGCGTCGTCTTATCCAGCATTTAATTTTTTTTTTTTTTTTCAAAAAAATTACCGAGACTATTAATAATAATAATAATAATAATAATAATAATAATAATAATAATAATAATATGGTTAATGTACAAAATAATAAACAAATCATATACGGATAAATGGAACGTTTTGTGTGCGCGGCCACCAACTATTTCTTTACGTCATAATATGTGGTAAGAAGAAAAAAACAATGGTTCGTTATACGAATTGAATCAGTCTTGGGGTGTGGCCGTGTGGGAGAGTTCTGTATGATCGATTTCAAACACGCCGATTTCGAACGTAATCGAGAAATTTTTTTTAAAAAACGGATATTTCACGGACCTATACGAACCTCGTTTAAATAACATTTTTTTTTTTTTTTTTACGAGAATGTAGGGAGTATTTTTTTAAACCAGGCGGTTAGAAATGCGTCGTACCCGGTAACGGTGCCAGCGGTCGGTTCGCTTTTGGGCGCCGCTAATATTTTCGAGTATTTTCTCGTATCGCACACATCGAGGACTGCAGGCGCCGCGTTCTCGTTCGCAGTACATTATAATGGGCAAGTCCAATATACAAAGTTCATCGCCACGTCCGAAACTCAACAACAACAACAATAATAATAATAATAATAATAATAATAATAATAATAATTGTATATCGACATGCGTTTTTATCTCTAAAAACGGCACTAAACCGACGCGCAATCGACTGTTAACAGTCGTCCGTATGTTTATGTAAAGTGTTCGCTTGCGATCGCCGCCGGACATCGGATCGGCCAGTAAATATAATAAAAAAATAAGTAAAATACTGTTACGTTCGTCCGTCCGCCATAGCTGTAACGGAGGAAAAAGGAAAAGGTAATGTCTAATTTAATAATAATAATAATAAAAATTATTAAAAAAAAAAAAAATTGGCCGACTGGAAAAAAAATTATACGACTCCGGCGGGTTTTACGATTTTTTAAATTCGCGTTAAAACTCATTGTGTGATAGGAGAAGTGTTTTAATTTTCCGCTCGGTATACGAAATTCGGAGATGTTCGTATAGACCGTAATACGAATATAAAGTAATTTTAATTGTACAAATTTAAATTTTAAATTTTCAATTTTTTCCCCTCTCTTCCTCGAGGAAGAGACAAAAATGTAATTAATTTTCTCGCGCTACTAATAACCATTTTATACACTATCGTGTATACATTCCGCAAACAAATAATAATACGCGTTGTTTAAATTTTCGGCACGCGAGAAAGAAAGATTTTTTTCTTCTAATTACGTGTAAAATCGTACGCGTTCTCCTCAAACCATTCGGGTTTTTGATTGTGAAAATATTTTCCCGAAACGACGGCGTATTTTACACTTTACACTGCTTTTTCGTATCGGAATAGTCGCTTTCACAACGAATTACGTTTGAGACATTGCGGCGTAGACAGGAATTTCGTATGAGCGTGACTAAGATCCAACGTTACACTTATGTACATAGACAATAAAAAGAAATAAATATTTTAAAAGTGTTCGAAAAGTTTTTATTGGTGCAAAGTTGAATTTTAAATGTATTATAAAATTAAATAACGATTAGTAATGCATTTAGAAACAATTATTTATAATTTGTATTATAAAAAAAAAAACACCTAAAATATTCGCAAAATGTATTGGTTTTTTTTTTTTTTTTTTTAATGTCCGTAGTCGAAAATTCAACCAGAGTGTTATCCGATCTTTACAGTCACAGTTTGTTTCCGGTAGAAAATTGCATCTAGTCGGTACTTCAGAGAAGTAATTTTTCGAAATTACCGAAAAATTATAAGAAAAAAAAAAACGGTAAAAACGCGATTTCGTCGAAATCGATTTTCGCGGTTATTATTTCTTCGCAATTTCGAATCCAACGGGTGTATGAAAACTCGAAATCATTCATCGAATACGCGTATATTTTTATTATATTAAAAAAAAAAAAAACATTTTTTTCAAAAACTTTCTTTTAATTTTGAACTATTTTTATTGGAGGATTATAGGTTTTGAGATTGGTATATTTAATTCGTAAAAAGGATTAGTTTTTGTTATATGTATACCCAAAATATTACACCGAAGCTGCTCCGCTCAGCATCGTTTTGTCGAGTGCGCAATGATTTTATCGTCGTATTGCTTTCGAATTTATATTGCGACAACCAGAGCCGTCTTGAGGTCATGTACGTATACGTTCCTATAAAGCCCAAAATCTTTGGAGGCCTTTAAATACTTAAATTGTGACATATAAAAAAAATTTTTTTTAACGTATAATATCGCTACACCAACGACAATCTGACATTTTTCATAAAATTGGTTTTTCGTATCAAAATATTCGTAATGTCCTTGCGCACAAATATTATTTTCTTACAATAAACTTAAAACGTTATATTTCCCTTCCAAATCGGGATAACACGAATAACATGTCCTAATAATTTCAATAGTTAGTTAAAGCACTAAACAAAAACACGTATCTCACAGAAAATGTTGTAATACCACGTAACTACACCAAGTTTTGGACAGTGACCAAAATTAAAGAATTCTATTAAAAAAAAAAAAAAAAAACGTTCAAAAACAATAACGTAAATTTAAATTTGAAAAAGAAATGAAGCGTCGTATAATGCTCGTTAATATTTATTCAGTTTTTTCACCGTCCTGAAAAATTGGTAGATACGTGCTATTGTCTGCATTAGCGTATCGACATATTATCATATTACCTATTAGTTATTAGAAATTAATATTTATTAATAAAAACTAAAATGTCAATTTTTATTAGAATCCCTGGTAACTTTATTGTTTGTTATGATAGTTTTAAAATGTTAATATTTTAAAATTTAAATGTTTTTTTATCATTCGAAATTGATTTTTTTTTTTTTTTTTTTGAAATATCTAAGTATATGGTATTTCGTAAATAAATTGGGGCACATAGAATTCGGAGACCCCGGGCCCGAGTGCTTTAAGCCCATGCCTTAAGACGGCACTAGTGCGAATACACACTTAAATAAGTTTCACTTAAGAGAGACATCGTCTTTTTTGTTTTTTCAATAACACTTTAAATATTTCGGTCAAAACGTTACAACGACGCGAATGAGCTCCGTTCGGTATCGTCTTATCGATAAATCGCTTTCGCAGTTATGCGCAGTAATGTCTGAAACATTTACCGAGCAAATAATGCTCAATATAACGACACCCGTTACTCATTTCGTGTGTTATATAAATACGTTTGGCCAATTATAACGCGATAATATTTGAATTGTATTTAATCGGCGGACACGGCGATAATTATTGTAATCGACGGCACAACGCAATCGCGTATACGGCGAGAAACGCGCCAGTGATCGTCGCGAACGCGTCCTCCGTCGATTTCCGAGACGAAAATTACGCACTCAAGAGCAACGGTGCACGGACGAGAACATCGCGTCGCGGCCGCCGTTGTCGCGTACACAAATGGCATTGCGTCGGGTGTTCAGCGAGTGCGGGCGCGTTACGAAGGGACAGAGGAAATTGGTCGTCATGCTTCGTGTCGTGCAGATCGCGGACCTCGCGGCGCTGTTCTGGACCGCGCGGGACGCGCGCCAGGGACTGACGACGTGCAGGCCGCGCCGCAAACGCGGTCTGACGGACGTGCTGCGGCGCAGGAGTCGATTTCTCTTGCTGTCCACCCGACTCGCCGGATCTCACATGTACGTAAACGCCTGATCCGCATCATCCCGCGATTCTGTACCGGGCACCGTCGGCTGGGGGGGGGGGGGAGAGCCGGGGTTGGCGACGAGCCCCCGGAAACGAGAATTCCAATGAAACAAAGAAAAAAAAAAATGTCTTTTTTTTTGTTACAGTTGTCCCGTGGCGTTTCGAATGCAGATCGTGTACTCATAATAGAATTTTCTGATGTAAAATCAATTGCTGAATATCATTGTCTGTCTAATTTCGGAAATTTGCCATCGTCTCTTAATGTCTGTTCCGTTGATTTCTCTTTTTTCGCGCGCTTTTATGCTCCTACTCGTAGGTACGTTTTACTCGTTTCGACGCGCATATAATAATTAACTGTGGACAACAGTTTCGTAAAACAAAAATAGATTTCGAGTACGTTTTTCAAAAAAAACCTAAAAAACCGAATAGCGTAAAATCGTTTATAATGTTACATCTCTTAATTACGCCATTGGTCGGGATTCGCTAGCCCCCGTACGAACGAATTCTGCCCAATTTCACTTTTATATTGTAACCCTTTTGTTTTTTGTTTTATCGTTCAACGGACGACGTTTATGCATACAGCTGGCAGATAAATAAGACAAATTTAGAAGCGATAATTTAATAATTTAAATAAGAAAAATTTTTTATAATTATATATATTAAGTTTTTTTTAATCGGTATTTGTAAAACATCGTATAAAGGTCAAGTACCGGATCGTAAATTCTCATTCGACCATAATAATACGTTTAAACGACAGAATTCTGTTCGGAAATTAAATTATTGACATTTTTTTCTTCCTTTTTTTTTTTTTTTTTGTCCCACGTTTTATCAAAGCGAATTCTTCAATATTGCAATGTTGAATCGCAAAAAAAAAAAAGAATGATTCGCGCGTAAACGACAAATAAAAAACGAACCTCGTCTCGATATTAGATCAGTAGCGTTTGAATAACTGACGACTAGCGTTAATCGTTTAAACCAAGATGATAATAATTATATGGTTTTGTGTATTAGCCGATCGTCAATCGAGTTTGATAATTTTTTTTTTTTATTATTATTATACAGTCTACCCGTAATCAATAATAATAATAATAATAATAATAACATTCTAGTGTTAAAATTAAAATTTAAAAATAAGAAAAAAGAAATGCAAAACTCGTCAGTTATTTCCAGGACCGTTAATGTGTTGTTCGGAATATTCGCAGTATCGCGTCGAAATTATTGTGAATCTCTGCCAGAGACTCTGTGAGTCTCTGTACGCGCACGAAAATTGTTCAACACAAGAGACGAGAATAATAGAAAATATACTTAAGTAGGGGGGCGAAAGAAGTTTTCGGGGATTTGAGCGCGTTTTTTCCGTTCTCGATTTCGCCTCGCATGATATGTCGTATACGTCACAGTTAAAACCCGAAATCCGTCAAAACTAGTTTCCACAAATCCCTTTAGTCAATTCTAGTTTTGACTAGTTATAACTAGAATTGACTAAGACCCTCGCCGTTAAAACTAGTTTTAACTTACTTTTGTTTAGTTAGTATCAGTTTTAACTAGGAAAAAGTAGAAATAAGTACATATTAGGATACTTTATATAGGCACTTATTATTTTAATTATTTTGACCGGAAAAAATGCCACGGCATTTTGAATTGCGTAATATTCTATTTTTCTTACATAAAATTATCTTAATTGATTTGATAGTGGGCTGGTAAAATTTATCGAACAATTTTTATAGATCGACTGTGATTGCGTGCCTTTTAGGTAGTATACGAGCTCGAATACATGCATTTAAAACTAGTTTTGACTGACTTATTTAAATCTGCGGTTAATTCTAGTTATAACTAATCAGAACTAGAATTGGCCAAAGGGATTTGTGGAAACTAGTTTTGACGGGTCTTAACTGTAACACATATACATATTCTTTCGCGCGCGTTTATTCGGCCCGCTTTAATTATAGATTTTTCCACAACCAATTATTGCGGTTCTTTTGTTTCTTATTATTTATTTTTTTTTTGCGAATATCGCTGCACGTGTCAAGGTGATCGTTTCGAAATCCGTTATTTTCCTTATTCGTAAATATAAAAAAAGAAAACGATTTTAAATTCGATGAATTCAGTATTCGAAGCGTGCGCGCGCGTAATATAGTTACATGTTTGTTCACACACGATTGTGTAATTTTGTTTTATCAGACAGGTGCGCTGTACACACGTGCCGAAAAACGCTTAAGTGCAGACTACTTCGCGGACGTATGAATAAGAGGGGGAAAAAACCAAACAAATGTTTTGGGTTATAATTTTTCTTTACACCAATAATGAAATTTGTTCGTTAATAAAAAATAATAATGATAAAAAAAAAACGGTTTTTTAATTCGTTCGCGTTCTTACGACGCGTTAAATCGTTAAAAAAACAATAAGCGCTTTAGTATAAAATACATACCATGTAAAAACGATAATATAACGAAATAAATTACATTATTATCAATACTTCGTCTAATCATCAACAGTATATTATTCATGTTATAATATTAATCATCCGGCAAATGAAATAACAATTAATACGATTATTATTATTATTATTATTATTATTATTATTTGTATATCAATCGCTACGAAAATACACATATACGCGTTTTATTTAATTACCATAATACGCGTATTATTTTAGAGTATATTATATAAAAATATGCGCGCAGATACAGTCATTGAATTCGTATGGTACATTCATTATAATGTACTCTCTATTTTTACAAAAGGCTTTAACACCTCGGCCTACTGTTCGACGAGGGGGGCGAATACTCATCCTGTCTCCGTCAAATAACGTAACAACTACAAATAACAGAAAAAAAGTAGATTTTTAAAAATCCAAAGAAAATGAATAATTTTAAACAAGATAAGTGAGAGGATAGAATACACTAATTAAAAGAAGAGGGATAACATCCCCAATATTTGAGCAGAGAAAGAGAGAGAGAGAGAGAGGAATGTATTGGTTTTACGATGATGTGTTTTTTTTTCTTTTTCTTTTTATGTCTGTACTGAAAAATTCTATCAGAAGGCGTGCTCCGATGATTAAGTCATAACTGTTACCATAATAATTTTCATTCATACACTGTTAGTCGTTTTCACTAGCTTTTACAAAAAAATTCAGTTAGTACTTTAGGCTTTTAGAGAGATTCAAGCGTCAGAAAAAATTACCGAAAAATAATATATAAACGATAAAAACGCGATTTCGTCGACATCGATTATCGCGGTTATTTCTTCGGAATTTTGAAACTATAATATATGATAATAGAAATTTGAAATTTTTCAAAAAATTACTTTCAATTATTAGCTATTTTTATAGCAGTTATATAGATTTTGAGGTCTTTATTAATTCATAAAACCGGTATAATTATTGGTTTTTAGGCTTAAAAATAATAATAATAATAAATAACATATTACGGTCGCGCGAAGCTCCGCTCAGAAACGTTTTGTCGAATGCCAATAGCCGTTCGTTGTTCTCAGATTTATACAAATAACAAAACTCTAAAACATTTATACAAGTTTAATTCGACATCCACAACAACGGTAAATTTTTTCTTTTAATTCATACGATATTGGCGATAAACGGCTGCATTCGATTTAATATTTTATAATGAAATTAATTGATTTAATTCGCATTTTAAATAGTTCTCACCCGTAGACCGTGTATTTACGTATTTTTACTTTCTCTAACCCACACATTTATCCGTAATGTTATATAATACGTAATTAAACAAATTTAATTATTTATTTATTTTTTTTTGTTTGTTTTACTTATCTCTAATATTATATAACGTGTGTTTAAAACTGACTTTTTAAACGCGTATACATATATTATTATTTTCATGTGTACAATATATTATATTATTTACGAGCGTATTTTAATAAAATTTTTTTTTTTATTTTTTACTACAATAACACCGTTTTGTTATCGTAGTTTAAAATTGGCGTATACGATTTTCGTTCGAACTCGGAGCCTATTTCGCGGTTATAAATGCTCGGCAACCGTTCGCGAGCGTGGCGGACAGGTGTGTGTCGAACATTCGCGTGACGTCTTCCAGCAGCCCGCGCTGTATACGCCGTGTAATCGCCGTGCCCGCGTTGCCGTCACGGGAGGCCGTATATTTCCGGAAAATAAACAGACGGAACGTATAAATTCCGGAACGTATTCTCCCGGAACGTATTTGCCCGGAATCTAAAAATCAAAAACCGTATTTGGACGGAACGTATTATTACGGAATTGTATACTATAACTGATATAGTACATCAAACCGTATAATCATGGAACGTATATTGCCGGACCGTATATATCCGGAATCTGAACAATATAAACCATATTTGTGCGGACCGTATAGTTACGGAACGTATAGTGGCGGAAAGCACAAGTTGCGGAACGTATAATTCCGGAAATATAATGGTATACTCTATGACTTATCACATCATGACAATATAATCATATACTGATAAGAACGCTTGGTTCTGTTATCAGGTCACATGGTTTGGACACTTTTCTTGTAATATCACGATTATTGCTATTACCTTATCCTTATACACCTTTTGCCGCCGTTCCGGATTTATACTGGTGGTCCGGCGTTTAAACGTTCTGCGTTTATACGTTCCGTAATTATACATTCCGGACAAATACGGTTTATGGTTTCTTTGTCTCCGGACATATACGTTCCGGAAATATACTTTCCGCAGTTATACGGTTCGACGTTATATATTCCGTAATAATACGTTCCGGCCAAATACGGTTTTTGATTATTAGATTCCGGGGGGATATACGGTCCGGAAAAATACGTTCCGGTACTATACGTTCCGTACACGTACATTCCGGATTATTATAGCCCTCCGCCGTCACTCGTCAGCAGCACGCGAACACCGGCCACTCTCCTCCTCCCCACCGATCGTCGTGGGATTAATTTACGCAGACGTTTCGCGGATGGTCCGTCTGTTTTTCCGTCGCAATCGAGACAACCGTCAGCTGTTACGCTTGCTTGTGTGCCTCCACCGGATCGTCTGGGTCAGACCGCGTGTAACAATATTATCGTCGTCCCCGTTATCGATTATTGTATTTTCCGTCACCCGTTGTCGAGATATCGTATTTTTTTTTCTCATTTCTTATTATTTCAATTAGTTAATTCCCTTGTGTGTATTATTCGTGGTCATTTCGGGCGCCCTTCTTTTTTTACTATACGAATGCTTTGTTTTTCGTTTAATACTGAATTTTATTTTTGTCAAAGCAACGTCTATTACAATTCGTCTGCAGCCCTACAATTCAATTTCGTTTTGTTCTTCTTCTTCTTTTTTTTTTTTTTTTAATTAAAACGCCGACTGTCTAACACTCCGCAAGTCGGTACTGCCGTACTGTATGATATGCCTGCGACGAGACACTTTTCTTTGTCAATAACATTTAATTTCACGGGCGCGCGCGCGCGCGCGGTCATTATTGTCCATCATTTGTGTGAATTGCTGCACACGGTGAATTTGAAAATTCATCAAAATTGATTCACCGTAATTTGTTTTCGTTTTATTTTTGGATTCCTGACGAATGTCGTTTTCGCTAAAAGTAGCATATACGTATATAGGACAATAATATATTCTATACTTCCTGGCGAGTCTACGAGTAAAAACTTTTGTCGTTTTATCGGTGAAATAAAGAATATATAAGAATTTCCACTATCGCAACTGTACAAGACGGAAAATTACGGTTACGTTGAAAAATTCAATACGATCTAGAATTTCATTTGATTACAGCTGCTTTCGCCGTTGAACCGTTTTAAACTGTTCAACTTCTATTATTACGGGGACGATTTGTTTTTATTAATATAGGCGCTGCTGTCCGATGCCCGGCGTTGCACACGATTCAAGATGCTTAGTTTAGAAATATGTATTTGGCACCGTACGATAAATTGGAAAATTTCAATAATACAATTTCTCGTAAATGTTAAATAAAAAAACAAACCTCGTCTCGACATTATCAATGGTATTTGCATGATTCGCGTCATATACATCCGCAGACACGACGAGGGAGGTTTATTTCTATAGACGCTTTGTCCGTGATACACCGCGAGAATTCTTTCGCGGTAATTCCTATAATATTCGCGAACCGACGAAAGCAAGAGCTTTCACAGACAAGGAGTCTGATGGAACCTGGTCTGGAACTCGCTGTACGTATACATAAAAGTACAGTAGAGACTCGTTAGTCCGAATTACTGGTGGTTTTTTTTTTTTTTGTTTAAGAGTACCTATACTCAAACGACTGAGAAACTCTGTTCGTCAGTTATAAAATATTTCGCGATTCGCCAAATGTTCGTCAACGTTACCACAGTTGCTGTGCACGAGAATCAGATATTACGATTCGTACACGGTTCCTGTGTCTCTGCGGGTTTACGAGCGTATAGAGAAGGTCTCGTTGGTTTTAGCCATTTTTTTGTCGATTTCGCTTTGTGCGAGGAAAGTAAGCAGATTTTTCCACACGAGTGAGAGTGGCGTCACACTGGTTGCCAGCGATTCGCAAGACCGAAAACTGTGTCTTTTAAATGTATACGCGGTCTGTAGAGCGTGAATAGGATCCGAAAAAATTACCTATTCCGCCGTCCGGATTATCGCGTTCACCTTTTGCAAAAGGAATATTCTGGATTTCCTTCAAGAACCAAAAAAATCTTCCGAAATACATTACAATACAATAAAACCGTTACGACTATTATCACGTGCCACGTGGTGCGCTCATCGTCCACGTGTTATAATTTTATTTCATACATGAGAGTTCGTTGTTTTTTTCTTTTTTTTTACACGTCCGTCCGATAACGTTCGTTAATTAATCGTACGATTCGCGCGCGTCATTGAATAAAATATTACGAGAATCGCGATCCCCCCCCCCCCCCCGAACAGCAGATATATAATGTAATCATCACATAATAATAATAATAATAATAATAATAATAAACAGACGTCATCAATACTGAATTGTAGTAGCGAGGACATGAGGTCACTCGGACTGTTTTCGAGTTGATTTCGTGACGTTTCCACCACGGTATTAAAAAAAAAAAAAAAAATTCGTCCGAACGAGATGGACATATTTTGGTTATCAGAATAGATTTTTTTTTGTTTTTTTTTTTTACATTCTGAACGAAGCTATTGATGACGTTTAATATATGTTCTGTGTACAAATTTTCGTCTACAAAATCACCGTCGTCCGCGGTAGCGAATTTTTGGTTCATACACTTTGTTCGGGACGTATTTCGATTTTTATCAATAGTTTCGTCTTCAATAAAATAATATACGCTCTTTGCTGAAATGTGTAAAGTCAGTCGTTTTCAACTATCGTATTGTTGACGGCAATCTCGCTTGAGGCGCAAATGTTGTACGAATTACCAACAGATTTTGAACACCTCGTCTTGTATTTGAATAAACAACGATTGAGTTTTAAATAAAGAAAGAACTAATAAATAAAAAAACGAATGAGTTTTAAAATGCTCGATTTTATCATCAGACTACAATAAATAATTGTAGAGTTTAAGACAAAAAAAAAAAAGAAGAAAAATGAAGAAAATTCGAACAGCAACTGCGCGCATGTATGAACGCATTAGTGCGCGCGTCGAAACCCAGATTTTGTATTTTTTATATTATTCGTCGATATTTTCTAATACACTCTTTATTATATCTGTTTATTTAACTAATTTATTTCAGAATTGGGTTTTAACTACAATGATAATACGTTTTTCAACGTTTGCATTTGATATTAAATAGCTTATACATTAAAAACAAAAAAATCGTAACTTTTTAAGATATTCTATTATAAAATTATATTTTTATGTGTTACTTGTATTATAAAGTCAATTTTTAACTTTTCAAGTCAATAGAAGAAATATATATATTCCTAAGATGCGTGAGCTCATCACTAAAGTGAACGGAAATCAGGTCGACTTGTATTCGTGTACCGCGTAATAACGCACAGAAAATAATTATCGATTATATATATTATTATATATATATATATATATATATATATATATATATATTTATACATATAGTGTTACTGTTCATTGGCTTCAAACGCGTTGCAAAGTGAATGAAAACTGTAACGGGACCGTGCCATTTTATTATTTTACGGACTTTATTGGAATTGATACAAATATGTCTTTTTTGAAGCCCACGACGTGTTTTCTACACGAAATTTTCATGAAATTCATAAACAATAATATGACGTGTAATTATATATACATATAAATAAAAATTATATCTGCTGCTGTTACACAGTTCAATGTCCAATAGTTGCTATCTAATCATTGCTATCATACATATAATGCTTTCGAGCACATGTATATAAACATTTAGTTATTTCATTTTAGCATTTCATTTGATCACTAAACATATGAAAAATAATTTATTTTCATTTAATTTCGATTAAATTCTTGTTGACTTAAATGAACAATTGATATAATTCTTAAGACTTAAGTACATTTTGACTGTCACTAATAAGGAGGCAGAATTAGTAATAATAATAATTATTAATATTATACGTACGGTTTGTTCTCGTTTATCATATATATTTATAAATTATAATAAAATAATATAATAGCGTATCGCGGTCTACACAATGGCATAGAAAACATATTGATCTCATCTGTTCTTATCGATTGTCTCGTAAAATTTGTTTTAAGTAGCAGTTATTATTATTATTAAATATTAATTATAATATTATTGTATTAGCAATAGATAATATTGTATTCAATTTTATTATATATAATCAGGCAATTGTAAGCGTAATATTATCATACAATAATACCTATTGTACAAAAGTCGTATACGCAAATTAAACATTATAAAGCGTGTTATGTGATATGCATTGAGTAAGAATCAAACCACTGTGGCAATGACCAGACCTTCGAAATCAACGCCCACTAAATTTAAACGCATGAAATTATTAAATAATAAGCGAATTTTAGATTATTAGAGTCCGGTTAAAAAACCGGCGTCCATATTTTAGAATAACGAAATACCTCTCAGTTATATATTTTGACTGTAATTGGATATTAATTATCTGTATGAAATGGAAAATGAAAAAAACTTGAAACATTATATGGATAGTTCACAAAAGCTAAAAACTCCAAGCACAAAAACTATACGAATGGTAAAAGTAAAATTTTTAAAACAGTTAAAATCAAATAAGTCAATATTAAATTGTGTATTATTTATGTAACAGAAAAAAAATTGCTGAACTAGTAGATCCGTATATCTTGGTCATATTTGCAAATAGTTCTTGACACGGTTATATGCAAATATATATTATATATGTTATGATTATAGTGTTATATTATTATAGTTATAGTGTTAGACTTAAAATCAATAGAAAACAATTTAAAAAGGTTTTTTAAAATAATTCAAATAATTATTTTATTAAATTTATTTATTGTTTTGTTTAAAACACTTAAATCGCGTGCAAAAAATCTTGTACAAAATTAAATACCTACTAATTATGAATTATTAATAATAAATTATTATGCAATATAATTTCGCTTGTTTTCAGAAGTTCTCTATATAATAATTATTTTTTTATTAATATTTTATTTTAATCGACGTTTGTAACGAGTTTAAAAACCGTTAAGTTGGTCGTAACCAATGAAATTTACAGGTTTAATAAAAAGAAAAAAAATCACGACTGTATAATATATAAGTACATGTACTTATCTGTACTATGCGTAGAAAATGTATATTTCATTTATATTATTATTATTATTATTATTATTATATGGACATACTAGCGGTAATAAGGTTGTTATAAAAAATAATCATTTAAAGTGAACAAATTTCGTAATATTTCATGGTTTGCGAGGTTATTGACCGAGATTTATTATTTATTCAATACGAATATGTCTAAACATTCCAAAACAGTTTTATTTATTAGCAACACATTGAATATCGAACCTTTGCGAATCGTTCAATGTTTCTATATTATTGCATATAACCGCGGATCGGAACAATAACTAATAAATCGTACGAAATTTTCGGAAAAACAACAAAAATAGGTCTTATTTATATCTGTAGTGTACCTATTTTCAAGTAGATAACTTTACTCGCTTAGAAGCTATATTATTTGATCTTTTGATTTGCAACTATTTTTTTCCACTGTTTTCTCAGTAGATTTTGCTAGGAAAATGACTAAAAACCTGAAAAATTATTAAAATTTATCTCTCTATATTTTTTTTTTTTTATTGTAATTTAAAATATTATACATTTCATAAGCAAAACCAGAATATACACATATACCATCTACTTTAGTCCTTATACTTTTGTTTTTTCGAAATGTTATTTCCAGTGTCTTATATTATACTTTTGACATATGTATAATGCATATCCAATATTGATTAAAATAAGAAGGGTTCGGTGAAAATTGTCTTTTTTTCCAATAAAATAATTTATGTAATTTGTTTTCGCATGTGTAGAACAATATAATACAATTCACTAAGATACGCGTTGTCGGTCTTTACATATAAATTATGACAACAGTTTTTATAAGTTGTCAGCTAATAGACGCATTATTTAATACTGTCAATGGGTTTATTAATAATTAATATATATATAAATGGATTATTAACACATCATAATTTAATTGTAGTATTCGACGAGTTACAGATTAATAGAATTAATTATAAGCAACCTATATTGTTATAGATTTATTATTTAATTAATCACGCGTATATATATATATACACATATATGTTTACAATAGGTGCAAAATGTATACACCAGAAACGAGTTATGAAGAATTCATAAAGAAAGAGCAAGAGAAATATCCGGAACTGAATTTAAAAGACATCGAAGTGCTGAAGGGACGAGTGGAAGCGAACAAAGATCTACCTCGTATACCGGGTAGGTACGATTTTCTATATGTATATATATATATATAAATAAAAATCAATTGCCGCATGTAATGCAGAGACCGTGAAAGGCGTTATATGAAAATGAATTTAAAAGAGCAAACAGGACGAGGAAGACCGAATGAGAATTCGGATAAATGAAATATTTTCCAGATGGGATATTTGATGGTGATGGGTGTTCAAAAGATCGGAGATCGTATGTTTTTTGAATGTGTAGGTGACTTGGGTGACCGATTCCGTGTGGTTGGGAGTGTAAGGCAAAGAATAATACGAGAATATTTGTTAAATTATTATATATTGGCTTTAAATTTTTTTTTTTTCCGGTATATATTTAAAATGGTGTTTTTAAAGTGTATACGAATGCGTTCGCCGTAATTATCGCGTGTATCGATTTCGTCGTCGTTGTTTTATCCTTCAGAAAATCATTCTGTGCCAACAGAGCCGTATGTTTATGACGTAAACGCTCTCTGTAAACGCTATCGTTTTTTTTTTTTTTTTTATTTTACATACAGACAAATTGATCGTCATGTTCCTGCACAGTTCTTATTTCAACGTGGACACCGCGTACGATACCATCGTCGTCAACTGCAAGTACCGGAAAGAACTGCCACAAGTGTTCGCCAATTACGATCCGTCTTCGGAAGAAATGAAAAAGGTATTCGAGACCATGTGAGTATACGGAAAGTCCTTCACTAGAAAACTTCGAAACCAAAAATCGATGCGACCGCGACAGTACAACGGTCACACGATTGAAAATGCATAAAATAAGGCTTATCAGTTGCGCTCATCGCCGTCCATCGGTGTTTGCGCGATAAGAACGTGATGATAATAACGATTTTGTGCGTTCAGCGCGCGGAGAGTCCGCAGTGACCGGTCCCCCGAGGGGATCGCGGGCCGAGTTTCCGTGGTACGTTAAATTTACTGCGACTCGCTCGAACCACGCCGCCGCGGTTATCACATTTCTCCTGTACTTTTTTGTTATTATGCGTGTGTTTGTGCGTTTGCGCGTTGTTGCGCTGCGTACTTGTTGATGGGACGGGCACGTTTCGGTTATCGAATTTCGTTTGCCTCGTCCCCCTCGTCCGTGTCGCCGTTGTCGTCACTCCGCCACAGCGGTCGTCGTCGTCGTCGAATTTCAGTTTTCTACGGGTCCGAGCGCGCGCGCGCGCGCGAGTTCATCACTCCGTTCAAGTGAGTCATTGTTTTTTTTTTTTGATTAATTTTGTTTTTTTTTTTACGTCCGTGCGCGTAAAAAACTCTCCTTTTAAATACTTACACGAATAACGATAGTAAGTATCGTTCAATCGACATTATATCCAAATGTTACAGTAGGTACGTTACGGCGTAAAAGACAAAAAAAAAAAAATTTTACGTTAGATATTTTGTGATAACGTTGTTCTCGAGCTACACTCCTCTTTCGGTGTTATCGAATGGTTATAGAAATTAAATGTTCTTACTGTCGTTTACAGGTCGAGTTGTCCACGCAGTGCGGCGTATAATATATTATTCGGGAATCGAAAATGGCCAGCAACAACAAAGTAAGCGTGTGTTTGTAATGGATTAATATTTTTTAAAATTCCCTATCGACGATTACGTGTAACTGCTGTTGTTTTCCGACAGGTGCCTGTTGAAAACGGCCGTGCACTGACATTTGATTTGAACCCGTCGTTGTCGTTGATGAAAATCGCTTATCTCACGTGCAACAAAGAAGTTCAAAAGAATTATGACAGATATTTCAATAAGCAGCAGTTCGACATACAGATATGTTGTACGACGCTGTTTAACATCATGAACAATGGTGTTATAAACGATCCAGATTTTTGTGACGGCCAAACGATACGCGCCGAATTGCAAAAGAAACATAATCTGTGTATGTACGCCGCACTGTACGGACATCTGGATTGTCTGAAAACCGCGCACCAAAACGGATGTCAGTGGGATGAAAGCGTATGTTCCCTGGCCGCCCAACAAGGCTTCATAGATTGTCTGAAGTACGCTCGCGAAAACAATTGTACTTGGAGCCTTCACGATATGTTTAAATGTCTTCAGATCGTGTCCAAGGAAGAGAAATATGCGGAATGCACTGCTTACATCCGCAGCGAGATACAGAAAACGATGAGGTTTTGAATAAAACTTTGTACGGTCTGGTCATGTTCTCTGTTTAATTGCTTTTGACAACGACTGATTTATTAGGTTTATAGCAATCTATATTTAATCTGCCATTTTATAACATAATATAGCTGGTGTTATTTTTTGTTTCTTAAAAACTAATTCGTGTTTTTCATTCGAACATGTCTAATTTTGTATTATATTTACACGCAAAAGTAAAGTACTTTTGGACGGTTTTTTTTTTAAATTTTCAAGTTAAAATTAAATTATTTTTTTTTATTATCATAAATGCATAAATTAATGAATTCGTTTATTATAAAATAATTAGATTAAGGTAATAACAATTAATATTTTACCGTGTGCAATATTTGTTTTATAGTTTTTCAATTGTAATAAGTGTATCGATAAAAAAAAAAAAAAAAAAAGACACTTGTATGATTTATATTGTTATTCAGTGTTTATTATTTTGACTAAAAGCGCTTGCAAAGTAATAGTGATTGTGAATCTGTGTAAATTACAAAATATTGTAATAGTGAATTTGTGTCACTTACAAAAATATAATTATTTGTTTCTGTGTTTGTATACATTTATTTTATTGAAGTGTTATTGATATTTACCTGTAGAAATTTATTTTGTTTTTTTAATAAATAAATGTGTATTTTGATTATTTTAAATCATGTAGTTATTAAATTTTCATTTTGTAAACCTCGAAAACGTTTTATAAGGTTCCGTCGAGTAATACGACATACCCGGCCGCAACAGTAAAATAAGTAATTCAATACACATATGACAACACTTTATTGATTGTAATTCAATGCGTTTGTGGTACTTTTTTGTTTTGTGGCAAAGTCGAAACGTGTAAATTTTGTATTTTTTTTTTTTAATTTGAAATTTTTCATTCCATAACGAAATATAAATCCATTCCCATAGATTTAGTGGGAATTATGTAATCATATACATGTGTATTTAAATCAAATTAAAACCATATGGAGTTTATTTTTCAAATTCGTTTTCAGATGAGAAAAAAAAATTATCCTTTTAAAATATGTACGTAATGTATGGGGTATAATGTACATCATACGTATTGTGTACATATACATCGTATATCAAATGTAAAAAGAATATAATTTGTATTTGGAACAAAACGTCCAAGTGAATTGTTGTAAGTATTATACGAGTACAATTTATGCATTATGTAGTCAAGTTTCAATAATAATATTTGAAAATAACGTAATTTATTTGATATAAATAATAATAAAGCTATAATTTATTAGAGAAATCTTATTGTGTAATTAAATTATTTTTTTTCAAATCTCATATGTGTAATGGTTGTATTGTACACTACACATTTACACAGCTTGAACTAACGATTAAAACAATATAATTACTTTTTTTTCTATTATTTTTTTTTTTTACATAATATATTATAATCTTTTAACGCGAGCTGTTAATACTTTCATTTAATTCGAATTCATTAAATATACACGCATTCGCCTGCAGTCTATATTATTAAAATGTCTACAAAAAATTAATTTATCGTTTTTTTTTTTCTTAAATATATATTAACTTGGACTTATTGATGATTTTCGTTTGTATATATATATATATGTATAAAGCGTTCAAACGGTGACTAAATGAAAAACAATTATTGAAAATCGACGAAAAAGTCGGAGGCCGTGTCCGAGTTTGAAAAAAATACTGTGTAGTAAAAACGTTTACACGTTATACGTACACAAAAATTTATATAAAAATTTTAACCGGTTCGAGTTCGAAAATCGTGGGAAATCGACTAAACGGAAAGAATAATAATTATCTCGAATATTTTTCAAATGTCCGAGTATTATCCCCATAATTTCAATCGAAATTTTACGCGTGTAAATAGTTTTTTTTTTTTTTTTTAACAGAATTCAAATGTAAAAATACAATTTTTCGTAAAATCTTGCGGTTCGTATGTGTTTTAGAGTACTTATTTAAAGTATCCGAGACGTTTAAAAAAGGACGTTTTTTCGCACACGGGGGCTCTTCTTCACAGAACTCGTGAATTAGTGGTAACAGGAACGTACCCAGAAATATTTTATGGAAATGAGGAAGGAATACAATTTATTTATAATTTAATTCGTAACCAACAGAATACAATTGTCCGAAAAAGCGCGCTATAATAACTGTTATATACAAAGGGATTTACTACAATAGGCGTAGAGATCTATTATAATTGAAATCGATTTTTATTTGATAGTTAAATGTTATATATATATAAAGATTCGTTATTTAATGTTTGGTCAAAAAGAAAAAGAAAAAAAGGTCTTTTAATTTTGGAGGTTATTTATGATAGCAATCATTAAACGTCGAATTAAGACTAAGTCGCGAAAGGAGTTAGTTTTTTTAGTTTTAAAATTGTATACAACGTCGTATGACTCCTGGTGCGTTATTTCTGTATTATAATATTAAAAAAAACACAAATTGTTGACAATTCTTTCACACGTGCAACGTGACTCGATGTCGAGAAATTAAATCGTAACTCGTTCCCCCTATCCATCCCCATTCGCCGCCAAATCGAATACTTGCGATTCGTTTCTCAATAGTATATTTTATTTATTTTTTTAAATTCCGACAAGACGTTTGTATTATAATTATAATTTTTTTTCTTCTTTTTTTTTTTGCATCGCGTTTACACGCAGCACCATTTGCGTGTTAACGGATTCGTGTACCGGCAAGGAAGAGCGCATTCTCTACACGAATTTCAAAAACACCGATCCTCAAAAGTACGATTACGTGCAGAGCGTGAGGTACTTTTTCATGGTGATGGAGTACTTGATGGTCACGCACGGCACGTTCGACGGCGTGATAGTGACGATGAATAGCAAAGGCATCAATTGGCGGCACATCACCAAGACGCCGATGGGCATGTTGAAAAAATTACTCGGATTCGTGCAAGTACGTCCGGGCCATACGGTTTTCGTTTCTCTCGTTATTATACGCGTATATTGTAATTTTATAATTTATATAAAATGCAATACGAGTTTTTCGGTCATCCATATCCGTCTATACATGCGTTTCCGATGTGTTCCGAATTCGTCTCATTGCGAATCACCACGGATGTTTTTAACGTAATCACTACTATTGAACTTCTTTTAAGTAGTCCTAATAATATAAGCGTTCATATGAATTCCAGGACTATTGGTAGACGAGTTTACGAAAAATATTTTCAAAATTATTCGAAATTTCCGTATTTATATTTCGACGTTTCTGTGCGAGACAAAATAAGGTCGTGAAATTGTGTGCACATGTTTCGGATTGATTGGAATTGTTTTTTTCCGTAAAACGTATCGTACAGTTTTATAAATACGTATGAGTGTAGTGGAAAAAATTAAATATTAAAAAAAGTACGCATGTGTTTTTATACACGAATGCGTGTAACGTAAGTCTGATAATATGAAGGAAAAAAAAGTACACGAAAACTGTTGTTAGTGTCGGAGCCAAAATAATTAATAAAAGAATTTAATAAAAAATAAATTGTATTGAAAAATATCGAAATGATTTCTCTCGCACGAAGGGGGAGTGGGAAGGGGAGAGGCTTCTTCAGATTTCGTAATTGTCGCATTGGCGGCGGCGCAGAGGACGCGACGGTCCGGGGACATATTATCCGCAGGATCGACTTCAGGTGTGGATTTTCACGCGTGGTGTATGATTTTGTGTCTGCTAGCGAATGAGATGAGACGAGGAGTGTGAAGTGTGCTTGCGTCCGTGTATGTCTTGCCGTTATGTGTATTTTTTGTATTACTTAGTTAAGTCACCTTATTTATTTCGCATGTTTACATTAATAATAAATTGAAGTCGTGCAATAATATTTATGTTTATGTGAAAAAACCGTTCGTTTGTAACAGTACTTGTAATCGTTCTACGACTGGATTTGATAATAATTTTATTCGGAAGTTCTCCAAATAAATTAAGTAATTGATCATCGACAAATGGTCATTGTTTCAGCCTAACCGTTTTGACGTTTCTGTATGACGCGCGCATCGTGAGATCTACTCCATATTTCGTAATTGACGTATTGTATTAATTAAAAAAAAATCACACACACACACAATTAGATTTGTTATTAATATTCGTACAACCGGGGGGGGGGGGGGGTGGGGGGTTTACAAATACGTTATCGCGTACGTTTCTCATTATTTATTTTTGTATAAATTTATGTAAATATACAAAACAAATTATTATTATTTACATGTATAAAATATACGATTAAGTCAAAGAATATGATGTAAAATAAAGAAAAATATAACAATAATTGTTGTACGTAAATATGTTTATTTTAAATTCGGTTTTTGTCAAAAAAAAAAAAAAAAAAATTCGTTATCGGGTGTAAGAGAAAAAGAAAAGGAGGGGGGGAAGTACAATTTGTATTTATTTCTTTATTTTACATAACACTTATCGATCCAATCGTATATTCACTTATTCGTATTTGCATATATATATATATATATATGCAAATATTTTGTTTACGGATTATTAATTTAGTTTTTATTTTTATTCCTATTTCTTTCGCGTATCAATATTTTTTCTTTTATATTTATTAATGTTTTTCATTAATATTTCCGTAATTACAGGGCTCGCGGAAATTTCCACGACAAAAAAATATTTAATAACAGTAACGCGGTTTTATCATCTATTTAATACATTTCCAGTAGGTTTTACGTTTTATTATATATATAATATTGCCGTTCAACCGTCGTCGCGTCAATACGATATTTTACAAAACAGAAATATGACTGTAATTCAAATAAATTTGTCATTATGAAAAAAAAATAATAATAATAATAATAACTCGTTCGAAATATACTCACCATCTGTGTTTACTTCCAGTAAAAATAGAGGCACAGACTATATTTATATGTAATAATGAAACTCGTCTTAAACATTCTTATATTGTAAAAAAAAAAAAAAAAAAAAAAAATGTTTTCCGAGAAAGCAAATAAAAGAAAAAATAAAACGTATTAAAACGTAATATATTGTAAAATAAAATTTTTTCGTTCCGTTATAAGAATCTAAAAATATTTGTGTCGCTGGTATTCGGGTCGTAATACGCAGCAGATAAATTATTATTAAGTCGTTTCAAAAATTCAAGAATACACGTTGAATATTACTCACGATTTCTAACACTTTACTTTATTCTTACGATATTTATTTTTTTCTATATATATATATGTATTTTTTTAGAAATATTATAACAAAATGAATTTTCAATCAAAAAAAAAAAAAAAAAAATAATAATAATAAATAAATAATAAAAAATTTATAGACAATGTACGTAATTAAACGTTTGTACGTGTGCTCGTTTTATTGGGTTTTGAAATATTATTTTATTTTTATTTTTTCCATTTCCGAACGCACGCTTTATATAATTTTGATTTCTGTATTTTAAGGAAGCCTTGCCAGTACGACTGAAAGAAGTGCACGTTTTAAATTCCGGATCCATAGTCACTGCGCTGTACAACATAGTCAAACCGTTTATGAGGAGTAGTCTCATTGAAATGGTAAAACACTCGATCAACGCATAACCATTTATTTAATTGCGCAGAACCGTTTTCTTTGAATTTACTGTATTTACGCGTAAAAATAATAATAATAATAAAAATGTATAATAATCTCCGTGTTTTGTGTTCAAGTTAAAATTATATCCCGAGAATTCGACTGACGCGGTTTTCAAACATTTACCCATTGACATAATGCCCGCGGAAATCGGAGGCAACGGGAAATCGCATTACGAATATAGCGGTAATGTATCCGATATTCATTTATTAATTAAATTTATTAATATTTTAATATTATTGATTGTGCATGTACGTATATAGTTTTTAAAAAACAACAATAAAAATTAATCGTCGGACAAATTATTATTATTCCGGTTTTTTTATTATTATTATTATTATTTCATTTTGTCGTTGTTGTTTTTTTGTTTTTCTAGAAAGAACTTTTGACGGAATGCTGTCTGCTCGCGATTGGTTTTTATCATTGGATTAGTTTACTGTTATTTATTATCATCCAAAACGACAAATACATACACTTAGGTACGACGAATTCAATATATTATAAATGCATATTTTTAATGTTGAATTCGTGTATTGTAAAAACAAAGTAATTTTATATACTATTTTTTTTTTTTTAAAAAAAAAAGACGTTCTGTTTTTTTTTTCACATCCATAATATTATTCGTTATTGTATTTTTTTTTCCACTTTGATTCGTGTATTCATTAATTAAAAACATTTACATATTTCATTTTAATAATCTATGTATAAGTGTATGTGTGTGTGTTTTTTTTTTCAAAACTACGCGTGTACATTTTTTTAAACACCTTACGTATATCAACGAAATCTCAAAATAGTTATTTAAACAATATATATTTTTACAGGTAATCCAGTTCAATATAATTTCCAACTTGGAATTTCGTGGTACCAATATACGCACAATAATATATACACCCTTATTGTATTATTTTTACTTATTTATAGTTGTACGCGTTTATAACAAATAAACTTGAATTTTACGATCGTTTACCGGTTTGTATCGGACATAATATGTATTGAAGAAAACTGTTTTGAAACGGAAAGTTAACGGAAACGCTGTAATAAAACTTGCATATTAGTTCGGTTACTGTCTGATTGTGATTTTATTCGTATTTTTTTTTTTTTTTTTTTTACATCAATTTACATTCGAATGACATTAAATGAGTATGGGAAAATTGGTTAAAAATCTAAATACAAAAATTAAGAACAATTATTATAAATTGCATTGGGATCATATCCGACAATACCTTTAAAAAGAAATTGTGAAGCGCATTCGCTCATTATCAAATGTTCGATGTAATGAAAAATAAACGGAGATCGAAGATGGATCGAATGCGTTAACACAATTACGTCTATTGAAAATGACATTATGTACAAAAGAAAAAGAAAGCATTCATTCAAGAATGTTTTAAATAATCCATTATTTAAAAATATTTGTATCTTTTTTTTCCCCATTCATTTTCATTCCAACGCACCGTGTAATACAATTTTATTGCGTATAATATCACATTTTTATAACTAATTTTTGTTTTCGGACGTGAAAATATTTTTGACAAAATAATAATCGAGTGAAAATGTGATTATGTTTACTTAACGCTTCTTCTCCGAAATTTTTTTCCTGTCGAATTAGTAAATAAAATTCCACGTATAAGAAACACATTTTTTTTTCTTTTTTTGTAAAACGTAAAAGCCCTCTACAGAACGCGTTAGCTCTGGGCCACTGAGTTAATAAAATCCCTGTGTCTGGACTGAATCCAATCGTATTCGGATTGATAAAAAGGTGTTATGTTCGTGTTTCATGTGTACCCGATATTTTCGATTTAAAAACGTGTGAATAATTAAAAAAAAATAACAATGAGAACAATTTGAATTTGTCTAGAAAATATAGTGATATGTTGTGTAGACAATACTGCAGAAATCACACGTGAACACACACACACACATATACATAAAACATTTGCTTTTTTGTTGTTGTTGTAGACCATATTTTATAGTCGTACTTAAATGTTTGTTCAGTCCGTCGACAAAGAAACGATACGGACACGCCTGTAATGTTGTGTACATTTGTGTATAATGAACAGCTGGTGTACTGCTATACATAATATAATATATTGAACGCGCTATGTATTAATAAGTAAATTGCAATGAAATATTATTGTAAAAATATTAAATATGAATTACGGAAATTAAAAATAATTATTATTTCGTATTGGTAAACAGAAACAACGTGACATTTTTTCTAACTTAAAGCCGGTTTTATTATTTTCGTAAATTAATAATCGAAATTCGAACGTTATTTAACATTGGCTGACGTTTTACAGGCGTCTTCGTTTTAGATACTTTTTAATAGTTTCAAATACTATATTCATAATTTGTTAATCGTCGAAATAAGAAATTTCGTTATAACATTTTTTTTTATTATCTTTACTACGACGAAAAAGTAAGTATAAATCATATCGGTAAAGACAATCGTACATATATATATTTTTTTTTTTTTTATTATTATTTTAAAAATAAATGTTATAATGAGCGCGATGTTGTTTTAAAACACAACACACTGAGAATCGTCAATTGTTTAACGGCTAATAGTATACAATCGATTCAAGTTATAAAATGTGTAATCAAATTTAAAAAAAAAAAAAAATTAATAAATATGTATATAAAAAAATATATTTCGCATACATTAAACGACGATTGCGATCTCTATTAAATAATGTAAATGTATATAAATATTTATATATGTATAAACATTGATACCGGTAATGACGTAAACTGGAATAACAAAAGGAGAGTTGAACAATTTTTTCATTTGGCGCTTTTATATTTTGTATGTGGCGCTTTTGGTTGTGATTCAGCCAAAGTTAATCTGTGTGAAATAAAGTTTATTTCGGAGTTCGGAGACGAGAAGATCGACGGTTTTTTGGAGGGCGTTGAGTTGGGATTTCAGCTCGGGAGATCAACGCGCTTGCCAGAGTCTGCGTATACGGTTTTTGTCGTTAACGAGTTGTTTTATGTCGTGGGATGGTTTGAGCTTATGACGCGGTGCAAGGGTTTGATTAATGAGATTTCGTTATGAGAAACTCCGAATGACCATTGAATAATTGTATTAATTTTAAATTTATGAAATTTTGTCAATTTTCTTGGAATTTTTTATACGACGCGTATTTTTAAAACAATTGAAAAATTGGAAGAAAAACACTTTTCTCAATAGGTTTTAAACGCTCTATCAAAATTTATACCGAATACGTAATTTTGCATTATATATATATACGTAAAAGCTGTTTATATAGCAATTATTATACGTTGAACTTTTTAAGTAATAAAATAAGTAATTTTTGGTTTAAAGAGCTGAAAATCGTATACGACATAGATCTTACGTTACTTCAACTATATTAAAAAAAATCCTACAATTTTTTTTTTTATTGTTATTATTATTACAAATTTAAATTTTCCGACAAAATGTGTGTGTTACAGCGAATTCTACAACACCAGCGGTTGGCTATTGATTTTTAATTTATTTACGCGTTTCATTTACGTAAGTAAATTATATTTGAAATTTATATTTGACTCGAGATAGGATGAGATATTAAGCTGCGAGGCAGACCAAAATTCCGTTGTTAGACACAATACCAATAGCCAATTGTTGCGGGAAACTAAAAGAAAAAAATGTATGGGAGGGAAATTTAAATCTTACGAATTAAAAAAAATTTTTTTTATTACAATATAAATAGACACATACTTATTAAAACACACACACACGTCGCGCATACGTGTAAGTATTCCGTTTTTTCCATGCTTAGACGCAGAGTTGACCTTGCCTCTCTCTCTCATACACACACACACATTTTCTCTCTCTCTCTCTCTCTGTCTGTAAAGTATACGACGCACCACTATCACGTGAAACAACTTCCACCGACGGTATGAAGGTTGTTTTTGACGGATGCGAAATATAATAATGTTTCTACAACGAAAACCGTTCACAGTTTGCTCGCATGTTAACGTCAAAACGATCGATCGTCCGGTGGATTTAAAAAAAATTTCGTAATTTTTCTCGTACACACGTCGTATTCGACATCTGTGCACATCTGTACAACCGCGCGTTGTCTGGGGGAACAGGATTTATTAAAAAAAAAAAAATTCCACCGTCAAACCGCAATGTATTCGCCGTCGATTCCGTTTGACGAGTACCTGCGAGGAGAACAAATCAAATATCCGGAGCTCACGTACGACGCCATTCAAACGTTAAAAGATAGCTTGAAGGACGACACGAACTGGAATCAAAAGTTATCGGGTCAGTATGTTATTATAGTTGCATAGCTTTTTCGTACGTTTCTAATATGAAAATATTTCTAAAATATTCGTTTTCGTATTCGCGGCCCGAGTCACGCGTAAATATAATCAATTGGATGAAAATTAAAACGGATAATTTATATTTTGTTAATAATAAACTGACTGTTTTTTTTTTTTTTTTTGTACGTACGTAGGCTTTTAATACGGGCAATCGTTTCTCCTACCCCGCACACTATCATCGTACCACTAGCCATCGCGGTTCAATCGTTAAATAAAACTCACGGTATCAATTATTGTTATTATCACGTCACAAACCGTTTGAAATTATGAAATTTAATAATAATAATAATAATAATAATAAAAAAATGTTTTCGACGAAAATTGTACTGTAATATTTTAATATACCTATAAACAAAATATTCGGTTAACGAATCGGTTATTATATCGATAAATTAAAATTATAACGAATACGAATGTTTAATTAATTAAAATACTCATGTACGCTCGTAATTTCGAATGTTAAATTATCACTTTTGCGGTTTCTCCTTCCACATTGAACACACGCGTCGCGTTTTGGGCTTATTAAAAAGTCAGCCTTTGCGATAATTCATTATCAAATGAACGTTTCATTACAACAATAACTGTAACATTCATTGGCTGCTGCTGTTGCTTGTTTGTACGAAATTAAATTTAATTATTAAAATTATCATTTAACGGATATTATTTTTCTCAGACAAAAAATATTTAGCGTTTCTACACAGTTGTAATTTCGATCAAGAACTCGCCAAAAAGACTGCTCGATATTTCTACAAGATTTATTCGTGTACTCCACAAGTGTTTTGTGACTTGAATCCGTTAGCCGACGAAATAAAACAAAATTATAAATGCGTGTAAGTATATTATGTTGTATTCAAAACATAATTATTCTATCACACGTTGTTAATGGAACAATCGTTTTAAAAATAGTAAATTAAAAAAAAAATTCATAAGTCCTTTTTAAAAACGAATCAAAATTATTATTGTTATCTTACAAAATTAGGGAAATATTGCGTTTGCGAAATATATTGTTGAAAGACCCTATTTGTTGTAAAACTCTTAAATTTGACGACGGCGCACATATCACACGATTCGTAGTTGCCGTGACAATGACACTTGTACGATGGATATTGTGTTATTCCAAGGATATTTATAGTGTAATTAAAATTTTTTTTTTTTTAACACACGCATATTTATAGGAAAACTATTCGTCCGTGCCGTAGTAGTGTTTTCAGTCGTTATCCGCAATATTAATACGCAATTCAAGTTATTCCTTTGTAAACGTTCGATTTTTTTTCTTCATTTATTTGTGAAATATTACCGAGTAGTGTCATTGCAAAAAAAAAAAAGAATAAAAACACAGGTAATGCAGATAAAATTCTTCTCTATATTTTATTGTTAAAAATTTGAAAATTCTATACAATATAAATAGGATTCGAGAAAAGTTTTTCTCCGCAAAGCGGTTTCATAAAAAATAAAAAAATGATAAAAAAAAGGAACTCATTTTTACAATGGTTTTTATATAACATATATTGAAATATTTTCATATTGTTATTAATTTTTATTTTTTATTTTTATTGAAGTGTCATAAAAATTGCCAATACAAAACGCCTTAAAAAGCGATTGTGTAACGTCCTCCTTTTAAAAATGTCATATAGTAATTCAACCGATAGCCACGCGCTTCTAATGTGTATGGCGACTGGAAATCTCAAGGCCCACTTTTTCATATTATTACGATTCTTTTCGAATATTCGTGTGCATTTTAATGTAAATTTAAGCATTTTTTTTTTTTTTTTAATTTCAAATCACTACCACTGCGGTTCAAAATCGTTTCAACGGTAAAATTTCGACTCCGTAACACCACTGCGCTCGAATTAGGTGGCATGTAAAACAAAATCATATCGAAGTAGATATTTTTGTTGAACGTTTATTTTTTTGTTTTCATTATTATTATCAACAGAGCTCCTCTTCATTAATAATCCTAATTCGAACACCGGTATACCGTAATCGATTAAATTATATATATTTTTTTTTATGTAAAATTACGTTATTTCGCTGTTTGTTTGGCGATTTCGACGTTAATAATATTATCGAACATGGTGTTAAAAAAAAAAATAAATACATTATGTATTGCGTGTGTAGTCGCTATGTCGTACAAAACGAAATTCGGTGTGTATTTATTGTCGCCCGAAACAATGAAACACGTGTTGCATGTGTCACGTTCAAAGTGTTTTGAACGGCGCACTGATTTCGGAGAGTAACGCGCCATTTTATACATTTTAATTCGGATATATTTGAGGAGTCCAAATGTGTTTAACGATTCGTATACTGATCGTTTGTTGGTAATTAAAAACGTTTTATTTCTTTTTTGTTTGGTTTGGCCGTGCGCAGGAGCATTTGTCAAATGCCGTGCACTAACATTGACAAGAACATTCGCATACTGTACTTGCAGTTCAAAGACACCAACCACGAAATGTTGGATTACGTGTCGTTTTTCAAATATCTCTTTATGTGGTTAAATTATACCCTGGCCATGTACGGGACTTGTGACGAGATAATTGCCGTAGCCGATTCCACCGGACTGGGCTGGCGTCACATCGTCAAATTACCGATCGGCATTACCGGTAAAATGTTAAATTTCATGGAGGTACGTGTCAAAAACGATTTTTTTTTTTCTAAACAGTTCTAAGTAATATATTATTATACAATACACGCGCTGATAGATTTAAAAAATAATAATAATCCGAGCTTTAAGATTTGTGTACGCTACGAGACATACGCGTCGTGCATCGGCAAGAAATCGGGAAGTACAACACTGTGTTGTGTGCAAAGTAATTTATCGCGGAAACGTTAGTGGATTTTCAATCATTCAAACACCCAAAACGATCTATCGATTAGAAAAAAATTATGATTTTTTTTTTTATTGTCTATTCGACATTTTTGTTTTTTCGGCCGTTGAATTTTCGCATTTTACTATCGTATGTACTACACAAAATAAATATTGTATTTATAAACAGTCGAAATTGATGCGTGTCGCAGTACACACAAAAAAATACTATTTTTATTCTCTGAACGAACGATTTCTGTGCTTGATAGTCACGTGTAGCGTTTATAACACATAATATTATACACTTACACGCGGTCGAGTTGACTGAACAAATCGGGTCAAAAACCAGGAAATTTTCATCAAAATTTTACGTGTTTTATTTTCCTCTTTCGTCTACACGCGTATGACTACGTGCTTATAATACGTGTCGTTTTTTCCCCACATTATCCCAAGTTATAATCGTAATAGAAACGCAATAATCATTTACCGGAGTGCAAATTGAAGAATAAAAAGTAATAAGACGTTAAGCTAATATTTTATCGCATAATCGATATATTTTTTTTTAGATGGGCCTACCGATCCGTTTAAAAGAAATACACATTTTAAACGCCGGATCGGCTGTGCAAATGATAATGAAAATAGTTACGCGATTAATCCAAGGCGATTTATTACAAAAGGTAATATATATTAACTGCAGATGGAGTGTGTTAAATTTTATACAATATTGTAAACGAAAACTCGTATACGAGATCGAGTGCAGAACAATATTTTTTTGAATTTCGCGTTAAAGAAATGGATTTAAATAACTTTAAAAATAATAAAAAATTAGCACAAAAAATATATATGCAGAAATATTGATAAAATTAAAAATATTTGGCAAGTAATTGAAAAATAATGTCCTCGTTTTTTTTGTACTGCGATGTGTAATGTAAAAAATAACGTTTTTTTTTTTAATCGTATGTTAAATTTTAAATTTTACAACGAAACTATTAGTTTTAATCCATTAATAGTCTATTTTTATCGTATTAATAATAATTTGTATTTGAAAACAACAATTTTTTCGTTGAATTACGTTTACCAAAAAAAAAAAAAAATCTGGAAATTAATTGTACTACGAGTGGTATTGGATGGAGTCACATACTTCTACCAAAACCAAAATTGAATTTCACTTAAATAATGATAAACGCTACTTTTACTTTTGCCGGAATCGCGTATACAATTTACAAAATGTTTTTTTTTCTTAGGGAGGTCAGACAGAAATTTTCTCGATTGTTGATTTTACGAAAAAAAAAATGTTTCTGGTTATCTATTACGTTTTTGATTTATAAACCACGAACAATAAAATAAAATAAAATAATTCGCATAAACCGAGTATTTAAGTTATTATTGGAATTTAGTTATTATATAATATTTTATTGTATTTAAACTATGTGTACGTAGTCTTTTTAATATATGCCGTAGTAACGATAATGTATAAAAATTATAATTTGTAATAAAATTAGCCCAACGACAAGGGTATAAATATACTTGTAAAAAAAAATAAATAAATAAAATAATTAAATTTTCTATTTGTCCCACAGATAATACTTCATTCACCCGGTTCGGAGGATATTTTCAATTACGTACCGAGAAATATTATGCCAGTAGAAATAGGAGGAATGGGAAAATCACATCATCACTATAATGGTAAGTATAGAGCACACACACAATTAAAAACCATACTGAAATTAATATAAACAATATGTGTATTTTTTTTTCTAGATGAACTTTACAATAATATGATAAAAAATAGCGATTTATTTCTTGAAGGAAACGTATTATAAAGTCTTTCTCGGGTTTGCTTGATATATTTAATTTGTTTCTACTAAAAACCGAGATGTTGAAGAAGTAATAGGAAAAAAGAGCGTTATGTGAAGATAAAAAAAAAAAGGTTTTCAGTAAAATCGAAATAATAATTGCATCTGACACGATATATCTACTGTGGTCTCGTAACTTATTTTAATTGGTTTTAGATACATTTTAGTTTATTGGTTAAACTATTTTGTATCGAAAACTTAATAAGTTTATATATATAAATATAAAATAACTGAATACGAGACTCATTATATTACCGAATTATTCATCAAATAGTATGTAATGACGATTGAATTATAATACATATATATTAGTTCATTAATTTTATAGACTTTTTTGTAAGTTAAAAAAAAAAAATAGATTTAAATAAATCAAGAAATCGTTACAGCATTTGTTTGACATTTCGAAACTGAAAAACGTCTATGATACGTGTCCGTATAAAAATACATTTAAAATGGAAAATTGTAAATTTTAATAATAATAATAATAATAATAATAATAATAATAATGCGGTGTTATTTTTAATATATATATATATATAAAATATTTTTTATTAATTACGAGAAGTAATTTATAGTTTTTATTTTATGTTTATGTTGTATACACCGAAATGTGTTTATACCGTGTACTGTGTACACTTAATTATAATATTATCACGAGTAATTTTTTTTTTTACGTATATACGTAATAATTTTTAGATGCATTAGTCCGCCGACCACATTCCGTTATCGAAATAAAAAAAAGATTAAGTCATATCAAAACAGAATTCGATTAAAAAATGTATTGCCATATATAATAGGTGTATACTATATATTTAAAATGAAATAAACTCAATTTGTCATCTCGATGCGAGGTTAATTATTATTCGTCGAACCTGAGCTGTATGTTATTATAAGCAAATATATTATGTATACACGTGTGTATAGATAATGAATTTCAATTGGTTGTTAACCTTTTTTTACTGACGATCAATAAATTTCGTCTCGATTTTAATGGGAACTAATTGCAGTTCTTAGAGAAGGAGGGCATTTGGTGATGTTACGATTTTTTAGATTGTTTTGACGTTGGTCATGGGTTCATTTCGAATAACCAACGTTACACACACACACACACACACACACATACGTGGCATTTATTACTACAATAACATGAGTAATGTCAAAGGCAAACCAAATTTAACTCAGCTGCGGTTAACAATATGTTTTCTCATCGAATGAAATAAAACGTTCAACACGTTATTCGATTAATAATACTTTTTAATTTTTAATGCCTCTTAACTGGTTAATCCGTTAAAAAAAAAATATAGAATAAGATTGACCACTAATATTTCTTGCGAAACAAAAACGATAAATCATATCTGGCGAATGTGATTTAATGAAATAATTAGTCAATCTCATTATAGATGTATTACAATAATTAACAAATTTATTATTATAAAAAAAAAAAACAACGAAAAATTTGTTCGTAAATCAATTTTCTATTGAAATGTTCATTTAAAACGCCAAAACGTAAAACACGTAAATATCACTATAACAATATACTGTTAAATGTTATTGCACATTATTTGTACTACTAGTTATACAGTAAAACCTCGATTATCCGTTACTCTCTCATCCGTCAACTTCTGTTATACGTCACCCATCCTCATAATAGTATCGTGACAAAATAATAATAATAATAATAATAATAATAACAATGAAAATAGGAATATTGTACGTCCGTATTACGAGCCATCACCATGCATAAGTCATCAAACTGCACACGAGATGTTCACCAAATGTATAGATTGGTACGAGAAACAAGACGAAGTTGATTTGTCAAGTCTAATATTACTGAGAAAAACAAAAACAATTATTTATGAAAAAAGCCATTATTCGTATAAACAAACAAAACTTGCTCATTTTTCAAATTATTTTATTCTTTTTAAATATACGAATACGTTTAATATAAAAATTAATATATAACAACTATAAATATAAAATTTTTTTTTCTTTTATCCGTCTAATTCAATTATCCGTCACCCTCTTGGTCCCGTTGCAGACGAATTATCGAGGTTTTACTTATAAGTCATTAACAAATACGAGCGATTCAATTTAATATTTTTTCATTTAATAATAATAATAATAATAATAAATAAATAAATGTATATCACCGATTTTTTTTTATTTCATTTAATATTCTCAAATTTTGTTCAATGTTTATACGTTTTCGATTTATTGAAAATTCTTTATATATTAATTAAAACAGATCGATCAAGTACATTTCGTACACGATTCCTGCAATTTATCGTTATTTCCGCAGTAATTATATATATATGTGTGTGTGTGTGTGTTATTTAATTATTTTAATTGAAATAGAACGTTCAATCGCTCCGATTTCGTAACAAAACAATAGCAGCGATAGAAATATAATTTGTTAGTTTTCCTTGCGAAACAATACGTTTTCAAAAGAGGTATACCTATGTCACATTATGTCAGTCAATCAGTTTAGGTGGATATTTGCGCGTTCTTCGGTAATTTCGTGAGGTGATAGGGGGCAGTAAATTTCGCAGAGTGCGCCGGTCACGATATCGATATTTATTCGTTTCGAAAACGTACGTAAACAAACACGAGTAAAATATGTTCGTATTGTATTTTCGGCGTTACATAAAGTATTTATGAAGTATTTACTATCGTAAAGTACACACGCTGTCCTGTTACAAAATAAACCGTTATGGCGTTGTTTAGTTCATTTATTAAAAACATTAAATTTATTAAGACACCTTTCTCGTATTACGTCGAATCGTATGAATGTCGCGATTCGACTTTGCAGTTACGCCGGACGACGCGAAGTCTTAAAAAATCTTTTCGATAATTTTTCTTTTAACGCGAACAGTTGTCGTTTAATTTATGTGACTAAGGCATTATAGTCGCATACTACTTCGATTTGTAGAATTCAGTGAACGCCTTCGAAAACATCATTTGTGTTTCGTTCTGAAGACGAAGACAAATTAAAAAAGAAAAAATTAACCTCTTTAACGCGATTGTTTTGAAAATAAAAAAAAAAAAATTTTTTCTTTATAAATATACAAAAAAGTAGTTGTTAAAACACTAAAAATTATCGTTCGACTGTACATAAGAGTCACTGGCGACCGTTACAACGAGAATTTGATATTCAAGCGATTGTGTATGTTATGACAAAGTAAATTCTTAAAATTTCAATATTTTTTTACTTTTTTCCCGGTGCCACACCACAATTACAGGTTGTGGTCTTTTTGCAATATTGTAGGTACACTCGGAAAGTGTTTCTCACGCACTCTCTCAAGCAGACACGCATTTAGGTAAAAACGAAAGACTTGTACAGGCTAACAGATATCTTTTTTCGTAGTTTTAAATTAAATTTTCGTTTTTTTTTATAAATAGTTTTGCCAGCGGGTGCCGGCGAACCGCCGCGCAATTTTTTTTTTATATTCGGAGCTAACTAATTAAAACTATTAGACCTAAAATCTCAATAATTTCTAATTCTCTTTCGGTCTCGCACTACTACTACTACTACTAACACGACTATGAGACCAAATATTTTGCAAATTTAGCACAATCGGAAATACACACACACACACAATCAAACACATCAAAACGAAATATCCGTACCGGCTAACGGATGTATTTTTTTTCGCAATCCGAGCGAATAAAATAATAATAATAATAAAAAATTTGTACGTTCAAATCGCTCCGTGTTTTAATCGATCCGGACGACGGTCGCCGCGCGGCGCGGTCTCGCCCCGGCAAGTCGAACGGATTGTTACGACGGCGGCGGCGACCCCGCGCGTTTTCCGCGCTTTGGACGCGCGCTCGAACGCCAGCCGCCGTCGAAACGCCAAACGCGCGCGCGTCATTATCGTATTTATTTTATTCGTACGCGGAGTCCGGAGTCGTTCGCAATGTCGGCAGCAAATTGTTCGCGCGGCATTTCCTCTACGGTTGTTTTCTAAACGTTTTTTTTATTTTTTTTTGTTTTTAAATTTCTTTCCCCCATCGCCTGTCGTCTCCGAGATACGTTGCACGATAATTGCCGGTATATAAGGATCGCCGTCGATCACACGCCGTCCGCAAGGTAATAAATGTTACGAATTATTTATTTTTGTCGGTATTTCACACACGTTTAAAAGAAAAAAAAAAACAATAATAGGTTTTTTTTTCCATTAAATTTTCTACCGGCAAACCCCGGCGGCGGAATCGTTCGTTACGCGATTATTTCGTGTAAAAAAAAAAAAAAAAAAAAAATAGTAAAAAAACGCGCTACGAGGTCGTGTGAGACGGTGTAACAGAACGCGTCTCTTTTTTCTCTATAACAGAATTTTATAAAAAAAATACGTTTTTTCTCTTTAAAAAAAAAAAAAAATTACCGAATTTCAAATTATACGCGCGCGTGAACGGTGGCGTATTACGGTGCAGCCGCTAGGTCTCTTACGAGCGATCCGCGGGAGGTTTCTTCGTGACGACCGTTTACGTATAATATACATAACGGGAGTGTTTCGGCGCGCGTTCTTTTTTTCTTTTCTTTTCTTTTCTTCTTTTTCGAAACGACGACAATTATTATTATTATTATTATTATTATTTTTTCTCTCTATTTAATTACCGACACATTGTTGGTTTTCGGTTAACGACGACGACCCTGAACAACTCCGCGCGACCTATTATAATATCCTACCCGCGCACCGGATAACTCTGCTCATAACTATAACTAGCGAATACCGGGTGTCGTGCACCGCGCACGCCCGTCTCCCAAACCTCCGCGACTTATCTAAGGCCCACTTATACTTCGGTATTTGATTTTTTTTTATTAATTTAAAATTAATTATTCGCGGTATACATTTGCACGATCGACGTGAGTAATCACATGCAAATTTGTTCGAGATTTTTCCGCGAAAATTCCGATAAACAGCGGCGACGAGACCACCGCGACGGTACGCCGTAGTTGTCGACCTACAAGGGACTTTCGAGTCCAATCACAATATGAAATTGAATGATTTCGCGACGTAATATTCAAACCGGCGGCCATATCACACGCACGCAAAAAAAAAAAAAGAAGACTTTTAATGATTTCAAAACAAATACAACGCTTCCAGGGGCAATCGGTTTATTCGACGTGATTAGGCCCCGGAAACGGAACTCGCACACCGGCCCAGGGGCGTATACAAGGGGGGGGGGCGATGGGGCGATCTTGTGTATGTACCTATATCTACTGACAACTAAAATTAATCGAACTAAAACTAAAATGTCATAAAACATTTTTTTATTTAAAACTTATTATTTTTATATAATTTTTCGATAATTCTAAGTTGGCAACAGATTCGACGGGCCCTTTTTTCTATTCGCCCCCCCCCCCCTAAGGGATGAAGTAAATACGCCCCTGCACCGGCCCCGTAACGGTGCATTGCGTTTACAACACACACTATACCGCGAATTTATTTATTTTTTTTTTCAATTTTCCTTGACCGTACCGCGTGCCGTACGAGACGCGGCGGCGCGCGTGCGTGCGAATCGTTCCGGGGACTCGGCCGTTCACGATACGCGACCGTCGGCGCAATCGGTGTTATTGTAAAATTGTCTTATTTTTCTCTCGAAACCAGTTTTTTATTATTATTATTATTATTATTATTTTTTTTTCACGGTGAGTCGGAACTCGTTAACGAGTGTATAATAACCGAAATGCATGTTACGTACACGTTACGGTGTTTTAATAATCGTCCGCCAATCGAAACGTATTTGTTTACACGTTTTTTTTTTGTTTTTCATCTCCGGTATTAAATCTAGAAATATTATTAACCGTACGATCATAATAATAATAATAATAATAATAATAATAATAATATGTACTTTTTGAACGCGTTCAATAACACGCGCTCACGCATTAATTTTAATTTATTCAATCGTACGTTTATTAAAAACGACTGGTGTGTATTGTACGGTAAAATCGTCGATTATATAAAATATGAGATCAATGGTTGAATGGAAATATATAAACACTTCCTTTCTCCCACCCTTTTCACGTGTCGAATTATTACGTTTATTTGAGACCGTTTACGGCAATGATTATTTTATCAGCGCGCGTTCCACTCTCATTCTGTGACACCCGCAGTTATAGAATCTTTTGCTTGAATTGGAACAAAAAAAAAAAAAAAAAATTAAAAATGTCGTGCGCAAAACGTGTAAAAAACGTGCGTCCCTGAAAATTGTAATGTCTTGAAAATTCCCGTCGGTCGCCTTCGGCAATCACTATATTTCTAACGAGACAAATCTGTTGGATTTGTAAAATCAAATATTTATTATTTCGGCTTTGATAACAACATTTAAAGACGTTTTTATTGTTTTCATTAATTCAATGAAATTGTAAAAAGAGTCGTGACCATTCTGTTGCGTTTTCAGCGTCCCGTTATGAAAATTTAAAAGGGCTAAGCTAAAACATTATTGAAAAAAAGAAGACGTACTCCCGCACCCTCCCCTCAATTCAAGTATTGGTTGGGAGTAAGTATAAAAAAAAACTTCGTTCGATATTTTCGTTTGGCAATACGTTTTCTTTTTTCAAACGACCCTTATTATATCCCATTAGTTTAGAGAGAGAGAGAGAGAGAGAGCCGAGAAACCGTTTGTCGAATATCTATTTTATTTTCCGAAATTACATTTAAAAAAAAAAAAAACGTCTTCGTACGGTTTTAATATTGGATTTCGAATGAAATGTGAAGAGAAAATAATTACTCCCGTAAAACAATAATAATCTCCGTCCGCTAATTCCAATACACCAATAAGTAACGTGCGGGCATTTTTGCTACACGAAGAACTTGTGGGAATTTTTTAGTTTCGGCCGATTAATACCGTTGGTGAGCTTTTGTTTTTGAAATTTTCGCCATTTTTTTCGCTTGTTTTTTAAGTTCACTATGAGATTCTTCTCGGTGTTTTCTTCTTTTTTTTTTTTAAAAAAATTGTTAGACGCACATGAGGTGTCTTCACTCGTTTCGACTTTTGTCCCCGTGTATTTCGGCTTTATTCTCTCAGTTTCCGAAACTTCTTCTCAATCGTCTCAATAACTTCAATATCTTCGCGACTTGGCGTTTGAATTAAATTTTTTCGTTGTCCCTAGATCCCGTTCTGTTCAAAAAGTTGACGATATATTTTTTTTCTTGTAATACTTGTGAACTCGCCAATCGATTTATTTAAATGTATCAATCGTCTTATTTAATATAGTTTTACGATAAATGTTTGCGCGTTAGAGTCTAGCGTGAAAAACGTTGCTAGATTAGACATACGACGCGTGAATGATATACCGAATGAGGAGTGGATGTGAGGTGAAGAGTATAATACGAGTATCAAAAGAGAAATAATTCAAGAAACGTTCGATACAAAAAACTCACATCGAGTTAGACTAGTGCACCACCTGGCTCATGCGGCAATTCATTGATCGACCGTGGTAGACGTGTTGACGGAATGACGACAGAATCGGGCGAATTAGATGAAAACAGCGTCAAACAACACGTTGGAAATTGAGTGTCACTACGACTTCGAAAATTGTAATCATGCACGACGATGACAACACGCTGACTACGATGGGACGTTTTATAATGACGGGACGGCAACGAAAAGAAATATTTTAATCAAGTGACAGTACATACACCGTGCCGCGCGAATAAGACGATTAATAATAAGTCCGCCGTGAACATACTGCCCCGTTGGGGAAGTGCTAATAAGAGCACTTCAATATTATTTAAAAGTATTTATAATTAATAATTTTAAACGTTTTTATCATTTTTCCGGCTTGTTTATACCCGCGAAATTGTTCGTGTATATACTAAAATTTGCCATATCTCGTACGCAAAAGCCCGAACTACAAAAATAATCATTCCGAATTCTGTTGCCGGATAATTTTGTATACATTATCATGTACCAATCAATCGATATTTGATACACGCGTTATCAATTATTGTAAGTTCGTTAAGGTTTATAGAAATCGAATATTTTTAGATATAAAGTAGAAGAATTTCCACTCGAACGTTTATTCCCGGATATTAAAAAAGAAAAAAAATGTATGTCCATTGTTATTGTGTGTATGTGTGCTTAACAAATAAAAAACAAAAAAATTATGACGTGCCTATTAAACGAATTTGAGAGTGTTATGTACGCTTAATTGTGTACAGTACACCGAAAATAATGAACGCTAGACGAGTGTTTATAGGTGTAATGCACGTACTTATATTGCAAATTGTATACACTACACACGTTTGACTAAACAGTTAGTTTCCATATTTCATATGCACACGTGGGCGCGTGTGTGTGTATTTACTCTATTGGTTTTTGTTATACAAAATGGAATCATTAGTTTAAATAATAATAATAACAATAATAATAATAATAATAATAATAATAATAATAATAATAATAATAATAATAATAATAATAATAATAATAATAATAATAACAATAATAATAATAATAATAATAATAATAATAATAATTTGGTGATATATTGATATATGTACTTCGATTTACACGCGTGTTTAAATATAATTCTTTTTTCGCAACTTATTACGTAGGTAATTATAATTTATTATTTTTTTAATGAAAACGCGTTCAGAAAACCTGTTAATAGTATTAGTAGTATAGGCAATTTGTCAAATAATAAATAATATATCATAGAAAATATCGAAATTAAAAATTACATATATATATATATATATTGTAGGATATAGAAAAATCGTAGGATTTCTTTTCTTTTTCTTTTACGATTTTTAATTTTTTTTTTTTTTTTTTTTGAACTGTAATTTATTTCATTATCTCACGAATCTAAAATAATTTCTCGTTTAACACGGATTTTTTTTCTGGAAAAAGTTCTTTAATATAACACACGAAATTTCCTGAAATCCGCGCAGCGAACCTTTTTCTCAGCCTTAGAGGAGCGATAACTTCTATTAATATAACGTTTAACTTAATATATCAATTTTCAACACTCTGACAGTCCATAGTTTTTTAATGGTTTATTTTTTCGCATTTTTTTGTTTCTTATCGATTTGTTTCACCGATTGCAGTCGGAGCGTAGTCAGTCTTTTACGCGGTTTCTATGCGAGTGAAACAAAAAAAAAATCTCGTCGCGTCTTCTTTTATTAGCACGGGATTACAATAATCATGGGATTATGATGTTTATGAATTTTTCATAATTTTTTTGTTCCCTTAGTCGTACATATTACTGACCAAGTTATAAATTCGTTTCGTATGACATAGAATCATTAAATTTTATTTCGTATATTTTTGCACATTTAAGGATTCCTACGAATAAACGCATATATTTCGATAAAAATAAATAATTTTAATGCGTTTTCAATAAAATATATTTTAAATCAGAAAAACTGGTATTTGTATATTATATATATATATATATATAAATCCATGAAATGTGTAGGCGTATTGTCGTTGGTTACACAATTACTATAACGTATAAACGAGTAAATTATGAAACGTGTGATTTTCAAGAGCGAAAGCGGTGACAATAAATTTACGCATTTGTATTTTTTTGAGTAAAAAAAATAAATGAACAATTAATTTACAGTGTATTTTTAATGATACCTTGGTAATATATCATATTTGATTTTTTTTTCTCTAAGAGCATATTTTTATATTTAATTAGGCGTATTCGCGTGCGTTTTTTTTTTTAAACGTTTTTCAAGCCGTGAACATCCTAACCCTAATATAACCCAACACCACACCTATAACATCGCGTATTATTATTATATACTCAAATGATATTCAGCCCCGTCACGCCCGTTTATCGTCCAGCGGATATTTGACTCGGATTTCGCGTGTGTCAAACGGCGTGTGTGTGTACGAGGATTACGCGTACTATTGTGCACGCGCAAATTAACGGTCTTGTTCAGTAAGACGGCCGGCCGGAGACAAATAGATTGGGATAAACAGACGGATAGATAGAGAAAATACGTGGCAAAACGTCGAATAAATTATAATATGCGTATACGAGAAAAAGAGAAAAAAAAATTTTTTTTTTCTACTAACAATATATGTCCGATTGTATGACCGTGAATTTGCGTACAGCACACACGCGCCCGCGCGGTATATTGCAAATGGTATAGGTAGATTTTAAATTATACTCTGAATAGTAAACATTATAGGCGAGTTAAGTCTGTGCAGTGGTTATTATTATTATTATTTTTTAAATAATATTATATTTTTCGGATTTTTCCGTAGTGCGAATTTTTAGATACTGATCGAAACGACGAATAGACGAAACGCGACCAAATAATCGGTGTTAAAGGAAAGAAAACGAAAAACGCGATTTCGTCAGAACTCGTCATTATACACTTGCCAGCATTGTCTTGAGTCTCGAAATTCACAACGAAAAAAGAAATATTTCTTCTTGTTTTTGGGTTATTTACGTACGAGTATATAGTAATTATTAGATGTTGAGTTAAGAGAAGTGAAAAAAATGATAGTTTTTAGTTTTAACGGCTGGACACGTTATACAATACAGGGTCCTACGCGTTACTTTAACTGTATTTTCAACACTTTTTTTTTTATCATTTAAAAATGTTTGACGAATTGCATTGTTCCGATGGAATACGATTTGTTACATATATGGTAATACGGTATATATATATTTTACAATTAATTTTAAAATAAACGAGTTTCAAAACGTTCTGTTATTTTTAATTGAGTATAATAGAGATGGACTTAACAGGCCAAGAGTTTTTTTCTTCTTTTAAACAGTATTACAACGGTGGGTCAGAAACACTTCAAAAGATTTTAGAGGTAATCGTGCCATTGCGGCTTTACATTAATAGATTTAATAGATTTTTAGTGATTTAAATAGAAAATTATTACACGGAGGGGAGGGGGAATTAAGTTATTAAAGAAAAAAGCGTCTCTCAATTGAACCAAAGAATCGATATTTTAGAAGTGAGTTTTACTTTGAATTCGTACCGAAAGCAAACAGTTTACTAAATCTATTAGTTTTCGTCACATAATTTTAGGTTAAACAGTCGTTTAAAGTTTCATAATATACATACGAATGATATTTTCTACCATTTTCGGTATTTTTGAAAATGTATGTATTTTTTATTCGGTTAATAGTAAATCTTAAGCGAAATGTTTCACTTATGAGCTTATGAGTGCAGGTACTGCTGGAATGGTTGAAGATGACATCTCGTTTCGTATTGCATCTATAATAGACAAAAAAATAATTTAAAATCGGACTGGAATTATTTGCCGTGAAAATAAATGTTTAGAAAAAAAAAAAACGTGTAAACAATTTCATCGGTGTGACACGTGCATACGATGTGAAAATCTTTATTTATTTTTGTATTTCATAGATTTTCTCCTTTTTTTTTCATTTTTACCAGTGATTTTCGTGTGTTTACGCCGTTGTGTTGTACGTTTGACAATGCGTTGACACGCACAACACGTCGTCCGACGAACGAAACGCGCGCGTCCCGTCGAGAGATTAACCATCATCTCTGGTCTAGAAGAACCAAGTCTGTTTTCAGTTTTATGTATCGTACTGAACAAATGTTTTCTTTCCGTATACGTGAAAATATACAGTTAACATCACTTGTGGCGCTTGTAGAATCGTTAACGATTATTCACCATTCTACTATGTATTTGTGAAAAAAATTTTTGAATAATCATCAAACATCCTGGAATCGTATTCGTTACACACATTCCCCTCCCTTTTTTTTTTAAATTTTCAAAAAATTACATAGACAAAATAGTAAATTGATAATTCAGTGTAAACGATTTAATTAGTGCGACGTTACGATGTATCTGCGCAATATTGTGTACACGCTCCTACAAAATTGGACGATCACAAACGTTATTAGAAATTTTCGAACACCAATATCGTATCGTATATTTTCTCGATTCGTAATGATTCATAATGGCAATGTGTACTGTTGGGCGATTTTCTATCATAATAATATATACGTGAAAATTATTATCATACGGTTTATTACGTTTAAAGGAAAAAAAAACCCCCCTCGGAATAACGAATAAAGGAATCGTATGAATCACTCGGCGCATACCCACTGCCCTTAAGTATATATTTAAAAAAAAAAAACGAGATTTATCAAAAGGGATTTTTTTTTCCATAACCGCGGGACGAGACGTCGTATATACGTAATTATATTTTCAGTCGTATGGAATTAACGACGCGGTAGATACGTACCACACATCATTGAACAAAACTACATAACCTCTTCCCATCCTCCCTCGAAAAAACGCATTCTATATACAGGTTCAGCATTCGACGTTTAATTTCGGTAATAAGTTATGGGATAAAAACGATTTATACAATATAATTTATTGATACACGGCGCGCAGCGGTGTAATATGTTAATGACTCTTTTTTTTTTTTTCGATTATAATAAATTAATGCGTATAACCCCAAGCGACACACGCGGCTCGTTTTTATCCGTCTTTTGAGCGTGGAATATTTTTTATTTTTATAAATACGTATAAATACGGATTCGGATTATGTGTATATATATATATATATTGCTATGCGCGCGCGTTATGATTGCGATTGTGATCGTGTCCAACACAAACACGTTTCTGTTTTTATTTCATGAAATTAAACGAGCACTTATGTACGCACGTCGGAGCTAAAATTGTTTGTTCTCGACGAGATCCGACCGATTCGGATGTACGGCAATCCGTATTCGTAAACACAGACTTCGGGTTTGACAGTCGAATTCGTCGGCATCTCTCAGCCAATTATCATCGAGTTGTTTCGGCCAAAGACGTACCCAAGGAGGGAGAGATTTCGGTTCCGGAACCATTGAAGTTTTAATATTCAATAATGTTTACGTACGATTCAAATGTAATCTAATAAAATATTTTAACGTTATAATAACAATAATAATAATAATAGTGATCGATGTCCAATAAATATTGAAACGTATTAAATTTACGCGAGAAAAACGTATTGAATTTATATAGTAGAACTCATGCGCGCAGGGGCGGCGGACTGGGTGTCGGAGGGCCCGGGACCTATATGGGGGCCCGTATTTTTATTTGAGCAAAAAAAAAGGTCCAAGAAATAATAAAGTTGCTGTTGAAGTATACAACTAAAATAAGGAATACTACTTCATTAAAAAAAAACAACTTTGTACTAATAATAGGATGTTTTTAAAATTTGAGTGGCCCAAAATGTATTATTTGTATACTATCTACTAAATTTATTAATTTATACGGGAAGAAATTAATAAATCCCATTATATGGAGGCCCGAGGCTCCATTAAATCTAATTTGTGTTGGGTATCGCCCACTAAACGGCCGTTAAATCCGCCACTGGGTAAATATAGATTCTCTTGAATATTATTTTGATTGTACGTATTACGTTTTGTATTTTTTAGTAGTTTAAGGAAAAATTGATGATATCACACGGCCGAGGGCCCGGGGGGGCGATCGCCCCCTCGCCTCCCTGGCCGGTCCGCCCCTGCATGCGCGTACCAGGGCCTTTTTCTCCTTAGTTGAAATGTCCGTGTTTAAACAAGTGTGAACCACCCCTTGACGGAATTCTGGTTGCGCCCACCACTGATTTCGACGTTTCGGTATTGATGAATAGCACTAAAAACGTGTCTGTAACAGCAGGCACAATACCGATACTTGGAAATACTCGTTTAGTTATATATGCACACGATTTATGTATGAAATCTTCTGTGAGTTTTTGACCCTGAACACCGCCCGCGCGGAACACGCCGCGTTTTCGGCCGGCTGCGGAGCACAAGGGCAACGTGTTTTCGAACCGAACAAAATATCCGCGACCCGCGTCACCAAAATACGGGTGTCCTCTGCGAATTAATGACACGACAAAAACACGTTTAAAAACACGTGGAGAAATACTCGCGTACCGGGGACACTGCACGTGTTGGTGTCTACTGGTTATTAACGATATACACTATATAATGTAACAGAGCCGAAGGGTTTGTTTGAACGCGTTGATTGCCGGTAGAATTTTTCGAAAAATTCTCTTTGCACTGATCACCAAATTCTCGAGGAAGGATGCCTAGAGGAGGCTATTTACGATTCTAAGGATCCGGGCAAAAAAAAAAAAGAAGAAGAAAAATAAACGGTCGGAAAGAACGCTAAGCGAAGTAATAACGTGGGCGACGCGACGCAGTGGGTTAATAATGATCGAATGAGTTTTATGAAGACGTTTCATTCGTCAGCCATACGTATATCGACATGGCTGAGTTAAGAAGATCGTTGTTGTTGTTGTTGTTGTATTTCTCTCACAGTCAGTTGTACGATGAAATGTATTAAAATATAATGTGTGTCGAGAATAAAATAAAATAAATCAAAGTTAAATCATAAATCTGTTTTTAGTAGTTTCTGAACATCGTTACACCCGGTATTGAATAACGAATTGAACAAAATTTTAATCATACAACAGGTGGCGTTTTTTACCGGGGGCGACGAAATGCGCGGGGACAGTGTAAAAATAAGACGGTCGGTTTAGAATCAATGGAATTCCGACAAACCGTACACGCGGTTTCGATAGATTCGACGTATAAATATTCTGTTTTTGTTGGCTGTTAGATTGCGAGACAATTTACGATCAATAAATAAATGCGTACATATACGTTGTGGTTTTTATTTTTGCACACATCACACGTTTAAATAAATTCATCGTACGCGCATTTCGAGTGGTGACGTCCATATGTTTTTATCGTCTCCGTCTGTTTTAACGGATATTGTATTAACAGCAGTAAATAATGTACTTGTTACGAACAATATTTCAGACAAGACGTTTCGGTGGTTAAATTTGGATTGCAAATAAATGTCTATACGCTAATATCGAATGGGGAAAAAGAATTAAAAATCAAAAAGAAACTTTGGTTTTTTTTTTTTTACCAATAATAATAATTTAAACGAGTTTTGTTTTCTACGCTATTAAATAACAAATCCAATGTATATATATATATATAATAAATTCAAATTCTAATTTAAACACGCAGATATCGATTTAATAAAACATACACTGATCATCTTGAGATGGTACGACGTAGGACAAATTTAAATTTTATAAAAATAAAAAATTTCGGTATAATAAATTCGAAGAAACGATTGTATATATATATATTATTTTTAATACAGAAATTTAACTTTTTTTTTACACTTAGTAGTAGTAAATACATTTTTTTTTTGTGCTACACACAATTAGTTTTAAAAATTTCGATTACAAGATGTTAGAACTCAGGAGGCTGCGACTCTTGAATATTACATTATTAATTTTGATTTTTTAATATTAACAGCGGTTTTCGGTTATTAATATCGCGTATTCAAATAATTTATTATCGTTTTTTTTTTTTTTTATAAATATTTTGGCGTTAATTATCGTGTAGAATTCAAAATCGAAATATTTATTTTCGCTGAAAACACATTACGCAATAATTTCGCTATACAGACTTAACTATAACACACTAAAAACTCGGCGGGTTTCAGTAATTCCAAAAAAAAAAAAACGAATTTTAAATTTCCGCATTATTACTTTTAATCGTAGTGTGTGTTGTACTTTATGTATTCGGTTGTATTATATCGGACATTAAAACGAAATTAAATTCTAAGCTTTTACCATTATTTTTATGTCTACGTTGGGGGAATCTATAATTTGATGATAATATCGTTCCGATATTTTCTTCAAAAAACCGACGCGTACAGCATTGTAATTCAAATGGTTCATAATCCGAAGTAAATAAGCATTTGTATCATTTTTCTTCTCTTTTTTTTTTTTGCACAATACCCGTGTACATTCTTTGACGCGCGTGTCGGTCATACACGAACTTTAAATTAACTAATTAGTTCGCGTTAGTGATATTTAGTCCGAATATCGTTTAACTAGTAAAATTTGGCCAATTGTAAAGACTGTCACGTTTTTCAGCGCACGCGATGGTGTTGATTTGCGTTGTTTTATTCCCGTGTACTCCGGAAGAAACAGCAAATCTGGTGGGTAACAATTTTTACAATTATTTGTGCATAAGTGCACGTAAGAGGACATTGGGAGTTGGAGGTTAAAAGTATAATTTTGTTGCCTCCTCCCCCTCCTCTCTAGAAAACTAAAATTATTCGTTATTTGAAATATGAAAAAGAGTTTAAATAATCTGGTGATATATATATATATATATATATAATATCCAATCGACTTTGAAAAAAAATCACCATTTGTGATATATAAGTGGTTATTTTATTAAAATTTAACACTGTTTAGTAGGAGTAACATTTATTATTACATATTAATTTTGAATTTCGAATAAATATCTAATTGAATGTATGTGTGTGTGGATTTTTTTTATTAAGTATTTCAGAATCTATAAAATATTTGTTGTGATTTTGATAAGAAAACGAGACAATAATGTGTTGTTAAACACTTTAAATATTTTCACTAGAACCGTAACGCTTAATTAAAATATAATGCGTACAACGGTATTCAAAATAATATTACCAATTAACGAAATAAAGATGAAAGTCAAATATTTATTGAACTAAACCTCTCTTGCAAGGATCTGTGATTAATATTTGCGCTTAGGTGCACTGCCAAGTGCCAATAGCAAAATTTAAAATCATTCCGTTTATACTGATTGGACGTTACGCATATCACTCATTATATATGTACTGATAGTACATATACCGTGTTTGTAAGCTGATGTTAATATAAATTTATTTATTATACGGGTCACGTTCATTTTACAATATTTGATGTAAAAAAAATTTACAAAACAAATATATTTTTAGAAAACAAATTATCGTAAATTAAACGAACAATAATAATTATTATTGTGCGTAAAGAGAGAACTAATGACACTAGACGTTTTTTTTTCTATTTTTTTCACGTTTTTTTTTATAGTAGTGGCTTTAAAAAGGACATTACACGGAAGAATGCGAAAGACTCTAAAATTAATAAGTGGTAATATGGTAAAAGGGACAACGCGTGGTCTGCAGATAATTGTTCACGAATAGTTGTGACATATTAAATTAATAACACGTGTGCGTTCGTCTTTTGTTTTATGCATCCGTTGTAGTTGGGAGTAAAATTGATGAAAAATAAATTCGATTTGAGTAAAAGAAAGAGCGGAAACGTGATAAATTTAGTGTAATAACTTCATATGTTCTTACTAACGATTTTTAATACGCATAATATCAATAATACGCGCCAGGAGGTATAGCAACATATAATACGTACCAAACGGTTGTGTCGTTTACGTAACGCACATTTTATTATTATTTAAAATTTAAACCGAATATTTATGTTAATAGAAGTAAAAAAGAAAAATTGCCACACACAAAAATCACATTTTGTACGTTACGCAACGTTAGACGAGAATATATCACGAGCATTGTGTTTATGTTAATTGTGGAATATTTGCGAAAACGTGAAATATTTGCGATGGGTCGCGACTAATGTGTGTCACACGTATCGCGGAATAAATACACGTTGTTTTAAATAAATTACCCCTAATCGCGATTAAAACGTATTTTAATAACGGTTTTTTTCGTTTTTTTTATATTATAATAATAAATACGTACCTTTATAAGTTTTACGGAATCGAAATTAAATAAAAGATGCGCGGTACACGATATTAATATATAATTATTATTATTATTATTTTTTGACTCGGAAGTGATTGAGACGATTCTGTACAATTTACACTTTTCGTCTTTCCACCCGAGATTTTTTTGTAATTGTATTGTGTAGGATAGACGATATATTATTATATCAGTAGCGCAGCGAGGATTTCGTTTGGGGAGGAGGCTGACAATTTTTTAACATAACAGGCTCGACTACACACGATCAAGTTTGACATGCTGATGCCGCGGTAGATATATGTTTTTAGTTTTGATCTAATTATTATTATTATTATTATTTATAAGTATATTATACGTGTAACATACACAAGAACTTTGAGTATGGTTAAATCCGTGACGTAACTTATGAAAAAAACCCTCGAAACAATAACGTCACACTGTCATAGACTTTTATATCGGTAGCACGACATCATATACGTATTATTACTACGTTATACGACGCGTAACGCGAACACGAGTATTAAACAAATTTCGTTAAAAACCAGTAGGATAACGAAAACGAAAAGACGATATTATTTAAAGACGCATAAATTATAGAAAATTTTTCGATTATCGCATAGTTTTTAATTTCTCTGAAATTTCGCGGATGGCTGCAGCATCACTCTTGGCTACTACACCAGTGGCGCTGCACATCCTTACAACACTTTTGGTGATAATTTTTTTAACTGTTGTTTAAAAAAATAATAAAACATTGCCGTTCGACAAATTTACGTGCAACAAATTATTTTTCAACAATATAGACCGTTCATAACTTTTTCCACCGCGTTCTACAATTTTATAACTTGAAATGACGACTCCCCCCTCCCCAACTACCATCCACTTATTTTGATCCACTTCGACCACTGCAGAGTGTACTACTAATAATACACGCGATTTGGGCCCGTATTTTCGAAAATTGAATTTATTTGAAATTCTGTTTTTATTTTTTCTTTTTTAGAAATGTTTCAGCGGTGCCGTTTCACCGTCGTTTCGCGTCGTCGTCGTCGTCGTCGTCGTCGTCGCGGCACGTAATTCAATCCGATCATGGTCCGTCGTCATTGTTGTTGTTGTGTCCGGTCGTCACCGTGGTAATGGCAACCTCACGTGCAACTCACGAATTTACGGTCGTCTGGAGGATGGTAACGTGGGCGTCTCTAGCTGCGGTAATTGTCGGCGGCGACGTCGACAAAGTGACGACGAAATGTTGCCCGAGAGACATGATGTTGATGATCGACATGAACACGTGCATGGACTACATGGGTCACGATCAGAATCCGCAGCAGTCGTACGCTTGGGGACGAACGGACGACGACGACAACGACGACGACGACGACGACGACGACGACAAAGACAAAGACAGCGACGGCGGCGGTGACAGCGACGATAACGGCGACTATGACTCCGCCGTAGACGTGGCCCACGACAATTCGCCCACGTTGTTCCTGGCCAACAGCAGCGTCGTTCCCTGGTCGGTGGTAACAACACGTCGAGCAACGTCCTGTATACGTTTATAGACGTCCTACTGGATAGTTTATTTCGGTGTATTCGAATAGCCGTTTAAAAATTAAAAATCTTCCGAACTTGTGTGCTCGCACATGACGTCACGTTATCTCTGCGTCTGTACACGCTTATAAGACGTCTCTGTGTTTAAAAAATTTAATTAAAACGTATAAAAATTATTTAGAGAAAATGTACGTGACATTTGTTTGTCGACTATAACGAAAGTCTTCGTTCGCTATGTTCGTTCAGACGCCTCCAAACGGAACTCGAATTAAAAACGCCTCTTGTGTGCCCTAATTATATTATAAATGTTTATAGAAAAAGAGTTGTTAATTAAAAATTTTAACTAAAAAAATTAACTCGTTCGCTGTTATTCACACTACGTAATTTAATATTTATTTTGATATTTGAACACTGCTAATAATTAATTAATCCTTGTATATTATTATGTTCATATCATATATAATTTCTTTTAGTTATTCAGCACACATTATGCATTTATATTGTTTCCAAGCAAATTTTAACTATACATAATTATTGTAATTTCAATTTTTTTCGGAAAATAATAATAACAATTATTATTATGTATTATTATTAAATATTAGGTATTTGGTAATTTAAAAAAAAAAAATGATTTGTGTCTCCATTTGTTTTCACCGGCCCTGGGGCCCCATAAATCTAAATCGGATCCTATAGAATAATAGGCATAAAAATGTATTCGAATTTTTGAAAATCAAATTTTTTTTTTTTTTTGTAAGTTGTTCGTTGATTTTGTCAATACTTATATTTTATATTCGAATCAATAATTCTTTCATTTTAAATAAATCTCTGAAATAATACAATGCTACGAATTATTCGTTTTGAATTAATCAAGAGAAATTAGGCACACATACAATGATTATTTGTAATATAAATATTCGAATTCGAATATTAAATTTTATATTATAAAATGTTCGGTTCTTTTTTTTTTTTTTTTTTTTTTTGAAATAACGATACTCATAACAAATACTTAATCGGGGGTTTACGCGCAACGCGTTCGATGAATCGTGTTTTCCGTTTAGGTGGATACCGTACGACATGCAATTTCTGCGGGCATCAAACTTGTCGGCGACATTCCAACCGGACGGCGGGTCGTTCAACGCGGACGGCCAGGTGCCGTGCCGAGCGGACGACCGCGAAGCGATCATCATCGACGACGACATGGCCGTGCTGGACGACGGCCGGCTGGTCATATTCGGACATGAAAACCGGACGGCTGGCGAACACGATCGGCTCACGTTCTCCGCGGCCGAGTATTGCATCGACCGCGTGTCCGTGTCGGACAACTTCACCAAGTCCGCCGCCGCCGCCGCCGCCGTCGGCCCTAAAAAGAACGTCAACGCGACAGCCACCACTGTTGCCGCCGCCGCTACAGTGACGACGAGGGCTCCGTACTCGTACGTGGCACTGGTGTGCCGGCCGTGTTCGAGGATCGCGTGCGTGCCAAAATGCTGTGCCAAGGGTTTCATGCTTGAATACAAGAAGAACAATATCACCGGATGCCGGAAAGCGGAGTCGGCGGCTAACGCTGACGCCGCCATACGTCTGAAAGCCGCGAACGGCACCGAATTGCGCCGTGAGTTGATTTGCACGTTATTGAAGAGGGTAGGAGGAAAACGGGGGGGGGGGAAAGTCATTCTCTCGTGTAACTTGATTTACTTCTCGGAATCGAATGATCAAATGAATAGGTAAAAAAATGGTTTCTAACCATTTACGCGACTTTAAATACGTTAAAATCCGTGTTTTTTTCTCTTAAAACTCTTATAACATCGGTCTATTTGTTCAACATAAACTTGCGGACAAATCAATAATAACGCACCAAAGTGAATTTCTTATTTGTCACGTTTATCCCGGTGTTTTATAAAATGTGTTTTGATAAAAATAAAAACGCGTCGATGTCGACCGTTTCGAAAAAATACATTATTTTTTTAATAATTTCGGTCAAATCTGCGTCGCACGTAAAAAATATAATATATATATTCACGGAAAACGCTCTTTTATCCCAGTACTTATTTTATTTTACGTACACTTATTTCCTATAATAATTGGCAACTCGAAAAGTACAACATCTTAGATAAATTCATTGAAAACCTAATAATAATAATAATAAGTAGAAAAAATTATAATTTTGATAAATATAAGAAAAAATTAATATGATGTTTATAAAATAAAAAATAACACGATAGAGTTATTTTTAAGTAGATATCAAAAATACTTATATATATATAAAGGTTTTAAGTTTGTTTTAAAAAAAGGGTAAATAATATATTATTGATGTAAACTTCAAAAAAAATTAACTGATTACACCATTATAAAGCATGTCATATTTCGAAGAAAAAAAACACACGGGTTGGCAATTAGGCTGTTTTTTTATGTAGACATTTTATTTGAAATAATTTCAAATGCGTTTTTATACGATATTACACGAACGATGTCATTTCCATAGAAATTATACACTTTTACATTGTTGCAAATAGAGTCTGTAATGGCACAAACAAGATAAATTTAAAACATTTAACGCAAAATAACATTATACTTTTTGTGTCCCTTATAGTGTACGTATGTTTTTTCTATATTACAATGTGTATCTGTAGAACTATTAGACATTATCAGGTGACTTAAATGAACGTTAAAATTATTTTTTTTTTACAAATATTTACGATTATTATTTGGTGAAGACCTATACTCACAGGATGGCAAACTTTTAGGTTTTTTATCCCACTAAAATCCAGCTCGAGTATTAAATGTAAAAAAAAATAATTACGTCCCTGAAAATTTTAATGTCTTAATTCGCTGTCCCCTCAACCCGTCACTACAATTTTAATTAAATAAATCTACTGAATCTGTAACGTGAACGTCAAATCTTTATTATTTCTGGACGTTGACAAAAAAAAATATAAAGAAATTTTCAATATTTTCATTGTTTTTGATAAAAAATTGTAAAAAGAGTCCCGTGACCGTGTCGTCATCTAAATTTAAAAGGGGCGTATATATAAAAAAAAAGAGATATTCCGTTTACTGGCGTTCCCCCTAACCAATTCAAGCGCTGGTAACGGACGTTAACCACGTTAACGCCCAGCTCAGCTCAACAGTCCAAACTCATCATAACTCGCGTCGGCAGGTAAGGACTATTATTTCTTCGGGATGAAACCGCCGGACTGCGGTGCCCGGAACTGGTACGTACTGAACAAATCGAAGGCCGTCGGTTACGGGCTGCTGCCGGACGGTCGGATGCAGGTGGACAACGGGGTGGTGCCCATCGAACGGGACGAGTACTGCGTGGACGCGATGAACGCGGTGGTGCCGTCGCCGCGGCCGGTCGGCGCGCCGCCCGCGTACACGGACGTCCTGATCGCTTGTCGCTTGGGCGGCCTGAACTCCGTCCGCGGCCACGGCGGCCACGACGGACGCCTCGGATTCCGTCAGGTACTTTACGGCGCGTACTTCGTGGTGGGCGCCACTTTCCTGGCCGCCACGCTGCTCATATACGCCGCGCTGCCCGAGCTCCGCGTCACCGTACACTCCGGCAACCTGATCGCGCACACCGTCTGCCTGTTCGTGTCGTACGCCGCGTTGGCCGCCACCACGCTCGTCCGGCACGTGTTCAACGACTGGTCCTGCGTCGTCGCCGGTAATCACTTCACGATATTATAATTAATATTATTAAATTTATCGTTTCCGAAACGTTAGACGGAGAATATTATGACGAGCACTATTTGTATTTTTATTATTATTATTTTTTTTTTGTAATATCCGCGTGGTAATCGCACGTGAAGAGTTGCGGGGAAAAATATTTAGTATTCCCAAATTCTTTATAATTACAGTTTTAAAGTATCACGGCTCAAAACGACTCGGAGAGAAATGATAAAAAAAAAAAAAAAACGTAAATAAAGTAATATTATTGAATGACCTTTTTCCCCTAATTCGATTCATTTAGGAACGAAACAACAGTAGACGGTGATTAACTTTCTTAATTTTGACAATCGTTTAACTACGGTCGTTTTTCCCCTAAGTCCTTCGTACGGGTATGACAAAGGGCATAATGATAGCACGCTCGACGGAGAAAAAAACTACGGTTTTGCCTGTAGATTTTTTTTTTTACGAATTATTAATTATTTTTGTTTTGTTTTTTTTTTTTACAAAATGTAAATAACATTTATATAGAAAACGGAATATTTTTAAATTTTACAAATTATAAAAATCATTGATTCGATGAATTAAAACAAAAAAAAAAATAAATATATATATGAAAAACGAACGAATGTAAAAAGTTAGCGAGGAAATGATACGGATATACGACTGTATATCGCACAAGGTAATAAATAGGTAATAAGTGTATGCGAAAGCGATTCGAGAAAAAATATATTCGAAATAATATATAAATTTATACTGTGCGTGTGTGAATCAGTGCCGTACCAACCATTGTTGGCACCTAGGGCAACGAATTTTTACCGTCCCTGATCCGATTATCGCAAATAGATAAAGGGCTATGGCCTCCATAAACAAATTTTAAATATTTAAGGTTTTTTTTTTTTTGACTATACTTTAGGCATTGAAAAATATTCTACACATTAAAATGTATTTAAAAATGTTATTCCTAAAATATTTAATCTATTTGTACCAGTCTTATCCACAATAAGATAATAGGATAACAAATTTAATAAAAAAAAAAAAAAAACAAACATTTTATAATAATCTATAATAACTATGAAACCGAGACTTCAACAGCATTTTAATTATCCGCTTAATTTAAAAAATACAATTTAAAAAAATATATATTAAAAACAGATATTATTTTACGGGCTTTTATTTTTGAAATTTTTTTTTTACAATATTCTTGTTATGAAATTAAATATGATGTATAAAGTACAAACAGAGCCAAACCGATGTCGTGTATGAATTATACAGGTACAAAACCAATATTGAAGCTCGAACGAAAAACATAGTAGTAGTGTAATAAACATTGATTATTACACATATAATATAATATATATTATATTCTGTAATAGTAGCCAGTAGGTACATATATAATATATATTGATAATTATTAAGACATAAAGAATATATTTTTTAAAGCTTTTTTTAATTTACCTATTTAATTATAAATCATTGATTATTATATTTTAAATTGTGCGCAAATAAAAAAAATTACACCATTTAATTAAATTTTTTGCCACCCCCCCCACCCCTGAATTCATGCCGATTTTGCCGTCCCAGGCTCTTGCCTCATTTGCCCACCCCTTAACACGGCCCTGGTGTCAATAAAGAGTGTTGAGTGAACAAGAACTATATCGTACGCAGGAAAAAACCAACGCATTCCTTTTTTCCGTCTACTAATTATACGAATATCAAATATTGCGAATTCGATGTTCGCATATTTATAAAACACGCGGTTTATATGTTTTTCTTGCGTCTCAAAATTTCAGCTCGGAAATAATTAAATCTTGCGCGTTGACGCGTTACAACATATTATATACCCATACTATTTAGGTTTGTTCTAATATTTGTATATTCAAAAAACTACGGGCCAAGAGCGTCTTGTCTGTATTTTAGTCTTTTGAATATTTATATAGGGATATTGTCGTTATCGGAACGATGAAAATAAATTGAAATCAATTTTTATTACAGTTAAACCTAATTTTGACCGTTACATTTTATTATTATTGAAAATATGTATTGTCTTTTTTTTTTTTTTTTTTGATGTCGCGCGACATTTTCAAAATTAGTAAACACGAATTCGTACTTTCAGTAGATTATTGTTTTTTCGAATCACTCATTCCGCATGTATAATCATAATAGTCAATACACCTGTAGTGCAGGTAATTATAATCGAAGTTAATATAATTTCTTATACGATTCGAGAGGAAGACACAATATATCGTTTAGAGAAAACAATTCAATTTCCAAGCGTTTCGAAATATACGGTAAGAGAAACGCGCGTGCATTTAACAATTTCAGGAAACGACGAATAATTAGAAAGCGTACAGTGTGCATTATTTATTTGTATTGTTAATCGAATGAAATAAATTTTTGTGCTAGCAGGAGGAATCCTCTCTCTCTATCTATACAACAATCTTGTAGTCGGGTTAGGTTGTGGGCCCGGTCTTGGAATGTGGTTGTTGTTGAAGGTCGCTAGACGCGCACGACGCGCCGTTGCAGCAGGGGTTCCATCATCACAAGTAGAAATCCAAATCGTTCCACCTGCCGGCTGCCGCCGACAATTTATTATATATTATAAAAATACGTGGGATAATTCTATAGGCAGCCATTAGCCAGTCTACGGGTAGGGCACTGCGAGTGACGGCGAGGGCGGCGGTGGTCATTACAACCGTGTACCTGCTTCGGGACGGGCGGCGGGTTCGGTGGCGGGACGGCGGTGGCCGCATAACTGCGCCCCGTGTTATATCCCATGTGGTGGTGCGCACCACACTGCACGGAGATTGCCTTCGTTTTCAAATCTTACGCCATCGCCCGGCGATATTTCATCATTTTCCCCTCGCACACATTGCCGCCGCGGTTCACTGTAAAACTCGAATATTATTGTATTAACAAAACATATTGTAATCAATTGTATCCATACGAATACAGCTTTATTATACGTATTATATTATATTTTTATTATTATTCGATAATTATAATTTATGTAGTCAAATGCGAAATAGATATTATCCTATGCATATTACAATATAAACTGTAAAGATTTCGACGAACGCGTCTACTACCGTACGTTATCCAGTGAATCCAATTCAATATTTACTTAATATATTTCGATGCTAAATGCGCGATCAATTTATTTTACGATACAATATAGTTTAATATCGAGTCGCGATTCTCATCGGATAAGAAAACAGAAACGTTATATTTATCATAATCATTAATATACACCAATAGTAATAAAATTTAAAATATACACAATTATTATTAAAAAAAAAAATACCTACTTATTATTATTATTGAGTACTATAATTCGTCACCGGGACAGAGCGCGCAGTGTCGCCACCACCATTGCGCAAGCACAGCTGGCAGCGTGTCTGTGTACGCGTAATGTAATGTAATACATAAAATCGTAGTCAAACGTTTGAGACTAGCTCAGTGTGCGACCTACCGCTAGGCTTGATCTACTATCGAAATTTGTTGATGTAATACGTGAACTATCAAAAAATCAATTAATAAATAAATATACTTTATTCGTTCCGATTTAGAAAATCGTCTTGATATTAAAATACCAATTTTATTATTAAAATATCAACGAGTTTTTTATTTTTTTTCAAACATGATTTCCAAATTTTTCGAAATATTATTTACTTTATAAACGTATGTAGCGTACGGATATTACACTTCATTACTATTGCCAATCGAATTACACTTTTTTTTTTTTTTCTATTTTCTTTTCCGTCTTTTTGAGCGAGCGCGGGTCGTCATGCGCTTTCTCTATATACACAATAGTCGTTTTTCACGGCAAAGGAATGTGTGCTTTTATTGCCGAGGGTCGCGAGACACAAATGAACGGGCGCACAGGTCTAAGTCCTTCTCTCGCTGCCGCCACGGCAAACCCGACAATTTATTGTCATATTTTATTATAATACAACAAGTAGTCCACAGGTACTGAAGGTGGTGGCAGACTTACAAGTCAGCGACGGCAGTGTGCGCTTACCCGTTTCGGTGACGGTGTCGGGCAGTAGCTGGGTGGTGGCCATATAATCGTTTCCCATGTATTTCAACGGTGGTGCGCGCACACTGCACGGAGTAATTTTATGATATCCACGTATATACGGCGCACCACCACGCCGCGGATATTTCATCATTTTTTCCCTCTCGCACACATTCATTTCAAAAAAACTCGAATTATTTTACTAACAAAAAGTATTATTCACATAATTATAAATCTATATGAATTTATATATATATATATATATATTGTATTATTATTTAATAATTATAATTCATATATAGTGAACGGTCAATCTAAATATTATAATGAACTGTGAAGACTTCGACGAACGTACCAATGGCGTAATTACCATAATACCATGACTCATGTCACGTAGGAGGGGAGGGGGGAATTAATATTTTTTTCATGAGATCGAATATATAATTTTTTCTTAAACTAAATTCGTATTCATTTAAACAAGACAATATTAATAGCCAAAATAAATAAATAAATAAATAAAATATAGTTTTCAGAAACACATATATTTTGTTATAAATTGCATTCGACTAATTTAAAAAAAAAGGCCGAGTAATATAATAAAATAGCTAGTCTACAGGTTCTGCAGGTGACATAAACGCGTCCAGACTTTAGTGGCCCAGAAGGCACAACAAATTTTTAAATCGTGCGACCTATTTATTATTTATTAATTTTTTTATACACAAAAAAATCACCATTTTTTTCTATCAGTTTTTATCAGATATGCCTGAGAACTATTAGCGTACTAAAACGATACAATTAAATACACAACTAAAACTGTGTATAATAATAATAAAAAAAAAAACATATTGTACGTAATTATAAATAATAGGGAATATTGTTGAGAAATACAGTCTGTATACTGATCGCGCGACATTCTTTCTCCGTGCACGAATTTTCATTTGTGTGTGTGCACAGTCCGCCGGAAGGGCCGGTGCCCACCAGCCCTTCGGTAAATACGCCTATGGTAGGTGGTGGTGGTGTTGACGAAGTAGATGATGGCAATGTGCGCATACTTGTTGCGGTGTCGGTGAACAAGTGGTGGCCACATTATAATGTCCCGCGCATATATTTCAATGGTGGTGCGCACACTGCACAGAGATATTTCATTATTTTCCCCGTCGCACACATTTCCGTAATTGGCTTCAAAACTCTAATTATTGTACTAAAATAATAAATATTATTTACACAATAATATTTTAATGAATACACCTATATTATTATTATTATTATTTATTCGATTTTTGTGTACATTATATTATAATGAATATATCTAAAATATAACATGCTATTGTTATTATTATATTATTCAATATTTATTGATTATTACTATAATAATTGCGCATAATGCGATAAAATTTTAAATGAATACATTATAGAATTATAGCTTTCAACTATATGGCGTTACGTAAAAATCTTCGATCTGAAAAAAACGCTGTCCTTTCAAAATCGTATCCCAAAGAAAATCAATTAATTCCCCAATGTACATATATAATTACACATTATACTTTGATTTTTACTTAAAAAAACGTTCATCAGGAAATATTTAAATAAGAGCTTCCACTCACGCCTGGGACATACACACTAATCCCTTGATTCAACGCTTATCAATTATTCCAAGACGCCCGAAACGAAAATATAGGCGTAGAAACTTGTTAAATTAAATACGAAAAAAATTCATTTAAAAAATCAACAGAAAGTGTCACCAGTGCGAGTAGTTTTTTTCGTCAAGATCTTTAACGTATTGTTTCATCATCCCTTACTCTTATTATACATGCACGTATAGATTGTGTATTTAAAATAAAACGGAAACAAGATTGTTATAAAAAAAAAAATAATAACACCTATTATTAATATTATTATTATTATTGATTCAAGGACAATTGGTCTCTAAAAAAAATATATATATATACAAAATATCAATTAAATTTAATTGAACTAATTATATTAATAATAGTCGATAATATTTTATTATCAATCAGCCCTAAACGAAAGTCATCGTTCGCTACGCACAATAGGATAATTCCACTTATATCGGAAAATTATATAAAATATATACGGGAGGACCAATCGTCCGCATACGTCGTTTTTAATGAGGACCAATTGTTCGTTTACCATTATTAGTATTATTAAAAATCACTATCGCCACCATCACTGCGGAAGTGTGCGCGTTACTTAACTAGTGTTACGCGTCACTATGGATAAGAGAAAAAAAACCGAATTATATATCTTTGAGATTGACATGATAATATAACGGTCCAATATGAGAAATACCGTTAAATCGTTAAACCGATAGGTTACCTACCGCGTGTTATACTATAAACCAAAATATGATAGAACGTAACAATATAATATGTATAAAAAACATGAATCTCGCGCTCAGGCCGTTGAATAAACGTAGAAAAATATCAAATTTCATTGTAAATATTAAAACTCAATGTAGCGTTGTTACATCATTGTGACAAACATTGTTAGACCGGCAACAAAAAAAAAAAAAAAAAAAAAAATGCGCCGGCGGAGTCTTTATCCCAATAAAGAAATTACGTATGAAAAATTCACCTCGTCGATAGTAATAATAAAATTGGTATTTTAATTATTGACGAATTCTAAATCGGAATGAATAAGGTGTATTAATTTATTTATTTTTCGGTAGGTCATACACTATTAATTAAAATTAATAGTATTATTTTTAATTAGCGGAACGGAATTTTAAAACAAATATTAGAGTATTTCTAATTAAATTTGTAATAATCAGACGATCAAAATCATCTAACGCTGTTGAAAATTTGGTCAAAAAAAAAAAAAGAAAAAAAGACGGTCGTTTGTAAATCAACAGACGGCGAATACACGTGAACGAGGAACGGTTTAGGAGACCACGACGACGAGCCTTAGCATTAACTATGAATGTTATGTTCATTACAATCGATCGAATCGATTAAGTGCTGACAGTTCATAATAATATGCCGCCGATGAAGTCTTTACAGTTTTTTAAAATATAGATTGCCGTTAACTATTTATGAATTATAATTATAAAATAATAATAATAATATAATGCATAGCTGTATTCATATAGACATATCGTTATGTGAATAATACTTTTTGTTACCTGGTAAAAGAATTCGAGTTTTGAAACGAACGTGTGCGAGGGGGGGGAAAAAAAATATGATGAAATATCGCGGCGTGAATACGTGGATGTTATAAAATATCTCCGCGCAGTGTGCGCATCACAATTGAAATACACGAGGCACGATTATACGGCCATCGCGTCCGAAACAGGTGAGCGCACACTGCCGTCACCCCGGCCACCACCTGCAGGACCTGTAAACTAGTTTTTGTATTATAAAATACAATAATAAATTGTCGGATTTGCCGTGGCGGCAACGAGAGAAAGACTTGGTCCTCTTCTACCTGTGCACCCCTACAGTTTTGTCTCGTCTGTAAACCCACATATCCTCGGCCGTGCTCGCACGATCGGAAATAAACGATTGTTTGGACGTAGAGGACCGCGTTCTCATAAGAAAATGGAAAAAGACATAGCAAAAACAGAAGAAAAAAAAATGTGTAATTCTATTCGCAATAGTAATAAATAACGATAGATGATACTGGTAGCTTTATTGTACGCTTTATAGTTACTCGTGTCTCGACGCTAAAAAACTCTTTCGCTACACGCCAATATACGTATTAGCGCATTAAATAATATTTCGAAACATTTTGGATATTTATTCGCTCTAAACTAATAGAGTGTTTTCCTTTCGAATTTTAAGGAATTATTATTTATTTTTTTTTTGATACATTAGCGAGGACGAAAATCGTCCAGCAGTTTAAAATCACGGTTCTAGGACAATTGGTCCTCGTGAAAAAAACAAACCAATCCCCGTAATAATTTTTGTACAATCGATCCCTGAAATGAAATATACATTTATCATTTAAATTGAATCAAATGAATTACATTAACAGTCATTATAAATATTTCGCTTACGAAATTATAAGTCGAACTTAAATAAAAAATATCCCTCTTTTTATTATAAAAAAACCAACTTAAGTAGATTACAGTTTATAAATATTTCGATTACTCGTATATTATCAGTGGTGGAAATAAAGTAGATAAAGACTGTTTTTAAATTTTAAAACTCAAATTTCAAAATAGTTTTTATTAAAAAACGTAATTTGACAAATTTTTATAGTTGAAAAAAAAACTATATAAGCCGAAAACGAAAATATGCGCTAAAATATTACAAATATGCAAAAAAAAAAATATTTGAAGAAGTTAAAACTATGCAAAATAATATTATAATAAATTTAAATAAATATATTACGCACGCAATTCAACCTAAATATTGATTTTCTCACGCAATTGGAAACACAAAAAAAAAAAATGTATAAATAATTTGAAAAAAAAATCGATTACCAACAAAATGCTTTGACATCACTGCAGCATTGTGATCAAATACGTTTTGCCTAGTATATTTGTTACCTCTCGGTAGAATAACATATATTAGATCAATAATACTATGTACTCGTATGTACTGCCGTTGTCAATTAAAACAATGATTTAAGAAATTCTTTTAGGGTTTGTCATTCAATTCTCGTTTCTCGCCGCATTCTTCTGGCTCAACGTCATGTGTGCGGATATCGCGTGGACTTTCAGGTCAGTGCAAATACATTGCAAATACGAGTGTATATCCAAAACGATTCTATACTATAAATATGATATGTCAATATTTCAGCGGGTTCAGGGTTCTCTTGTACTCGAATAAAATTGAAAACGAGAAGAAGAAATATATTATTTATTCGGTGTACGCGTGGGGCTGTAGCATCGGAATCACCATACTTACCGCATTAGCCGAATTCACTAATTCTCTGGGCGATCACAAGTACAAACCGGATTTCGGTCTTAAAGACTGTTGGTTCTCTAGTAAGTAATGCGTGTATAACTATTATAATAACTCGACGAATGAAACAAATACACGTTTTATAAAACGTCTTTTGACGCAAATCGTAAATTGTTTTTTTAGATAAATTATCGGTTGGCGTATTCTTTTATCTGCCCATCGGATTACTCTTGTTAACAAATTTCATATTGTTTCTGTTCACTGCGTTTAGAATCGTGTTCATCCGAAGAGACACGTCCAAAGTGTTGAACCGTCAAAATAATCAAAATAACATGAGGTAAATTTAATAATAATAATATGTCCGTTGGAACTTTAAAAAAAAAAATATGCATTTTTATAATTATAGAATTTATTATGAAAAAAAAAAAAAAATGATAATAATTTTTTATGTATATATATATACGTACGTGGTTTCCGGATAACAATTTTTTTTAAATACTTTTCTAGTCATTAAGGCCATTCGTAGCTTCTATTAAGCCCTTCCATTTATTACGATACGGTTAATTCGTTTCTCACGGGTCCGTATATTTTCCTAAGCGCTTTCCTCTCGAATATAAGAAGCTTCTCCTCATCTCCTCTAGTGGTCGACCACCACGTCTCACAAGCATATGTCACTTTTTGATCATATGTGTCGTCTGTCTTTGACAGTATATTCATCGATAAAAACGGTTATGCAGTGGTTAGAAAAGAAACCGCTTTAAAAATAACACAAAATGTAACAATGTTTTTCGAACGACAGACGTCGGCTGAACTAGGACGTATACACGATTAAAATTCGGATTGTGAGAAATCCATCGGCTATGTCATCAGTGCACAGGCCAATCGACACTGACCCTCCAGCAGGCAATTGCATAACCAACCAGTTGGCTGATGCTATTGATGAATAATACTACTATCGGAAAGACGAATGTTTCAAAATATTAATTTATTGCAATTAGATTGATAAAACGCGTTTCTACAGTTTAATATTTTTTTTTGTTTTAAATCCGACGCCGATTTCGAAATAGGTCATCGCGATTATTTCATGTTTTTCAGTGCGATTTTCGAAGTCTGTTTTGTTTTTTTCTAAAAAAAAAAAAATATTTTCATATAATTTTACACTGGCGGAACGTCAAGGTCGGTGTTATGTTTTAAACCTAACGACGTCCGCTGTGCGTCGTGTAAATATTCTAGAGATTTTTGTGTATTATATTACAGCCGCGGATGTGCTGCGTACACGCATTACACGTGTTACACTCGGAGGTAATGGCGTGCGCGTTTTATTGCCGTTGAAACGCGCGTACCCCATCACGCCATACGAGTCACAAGCGTTCTACGACAGGTCGTAAAGTAGATACGTTATAACGTGTACAATGCGATGCTACACGGCTGGGCTGTCACGTTGTCGAGAAGAGAAAAATAAATAAGATAAATGTAAAAGGTCTTTTTTTTTTTCCCCCCCGTCATCTTTGGGGGAGCAAATACAAAGATTATCGAGAGAACCGTCCGTCATCGTGAACGTGATTCCGGGGGACCGGTTTCAAACGCATAATATTATCGTCGCTTTTTGTGAAAACCGAACAATAAAAACGACTCTCGGCCTGCCGTCGGCCGCCGCGACATTCCGACGCCATCCATATTCTTACCCTCTGTATCTCTACGACGCACATTTGTTGAGGCGTTTTTTTCTTTTTCTCCTCCGTCATTAATTTTTCCCCCCTTCTCGTGTCTTTGGCTAACAGATATAATACGCGTCAAAAATATTTAATGGCCGTATATACATTTTTTTTTCTCCGTCACATTCAATATAAAATATACGTTTACCGCGTGCAACGTGTGCGCTCGTCTCTCTGCCGAGGTCCCCCGCAGTGGCGAGAGGATAATCTCAGCGTTTCACCGGGGTGGTCAGCACACGAATACACTAGAAAAACCATACGGTTTTGTTACCGGCTGGTACACAAACGCGGGCGACATGAAATTTCGAAATTTTCGTTCCGTTAAAAATCGTTAATGTTTTACGCAATGGAGTAGAAATTGTGTACGAATGCCAATCGTGTGCAGTGGTCGGGGGACAAGGGACGGTTGAAATTGTTTAAAAGGATCCGCGATTAATTGAACACCGTATGTTAAATACGAATTGTTAAACCCGACATTCGCGCGTCACCATCATCGCGATATACGAAATGAAAAATAATAATAATTGTCATTACAACGCGTGGACGAAAGACACGAGTAGATGTGACCGGGGGGGGGATTGTCGACAGAACGCAGACGACGCGCACGGACGGGCAAAACGGAAAAGTCACGCGTCGTGTGGAGGGGTAGGAGGGCAGCCTGGGTGTGCCAGAGGAGTTTATATCACAGTCAATAATAGAATGTTCGAATAATATTTTAATTAGCCGCACCGTCGTGCGAACCGGTTTCATCGCGTTGATAAATATTAAATATACGCCGAATTCGAACAGTGCCGTAATTCCCACCGGAGTAACCAGGACAATTGCCCTGGGAGATGTGTGTGGAGTACCATTTTTGGGCCTCATATTTCTCAATACACCGAGTGTGTTTGTAACGTACCAATACGACAAAAAAATAAATAAATAAATAGAGTATAAATAAAATAAAATACCTTTGGCGTCTAGCAAAAATAATTATTTTTATATCAAAAGTCGAAACCTCGATGAGCGTGTGTATGTATGTATAATAAATTATTATTTATTAAAACGCATTGATTAGATATGATAATACAATCCGCCATATGTAGAGCACAACGCGTTACTCCGCCACGTAAAATGCGGTATAATTAGTGAGAATTTTAATTTGTGGCAAAAGTCGAGATTTTTTTTTTTTTTGCTATACCACCTATGTACACGACGATATATATCTGCTGGTTTTTACGCACGCGTTTTAAAAATATTGCCAAAGACCTTTCATCGGCACGATAATAAAACGTTTTAAACAGGTATATTGTACGCACAATTAAAATATAAAGAATATAAGTATTGAATGTGTCTACACAAATATTGCAAAAATGATATAGAAAACATTAATATTTTATAATACGACATTATTAATTCTTTTTTTTTTTTTTTTTTTCACTTTTGTGTTGTAAAGTAAATCGCTCATAGTGTACCGAAACGTAATCAAATATTAGCAAAAGGGCTCGTTATTTTTGCTTTGTCCTAGGCCACACAAACTGTATTCTCGGCATTGAGTGTTCGAACATTTCCTTTCTCTCTCACGGTATAATAAAATATAGTAGATATAATTTTCCTTGTACGTATTTGATACTCCACGGCGCAATAAAGTATATTATGTGTAATTTACTCTAGTACCCATTTGTACCGTACATTCGTGGCCTGTGGGTACTATTATAGCCAAGGATTATTATCGTACCCTCGAGGAGTAAAAGGGTCGGAATCTATACGATTCGTCTGCCACGCCTGCATTGCGCACACGTAGACAAGTACACGAATAGAATAACTGAATAAAAAAAAAAAAAACATATTTTTTCCCGCACAAGCTAGTTGGAACAGTGTGAAAACCAGCGGAATAAAAATCACGATTTACGCGTATAAATAATAAATCCGTGTCGCGTGACAATCTACTCGCGCGATACAATGCAATTACAGTGATCATTTTAGCTTATTGAACATTGTATTTTATCGCGATTTTAATAATAATAATAATAAAGCACGTATTGTCGGATTGGTATTTGCCGGGGTCACGTCGTTGGTAGTTTTTTAACTGGAGCCGAGCACCGCGATTTTTATGTGTTTGTATACTTGACGTAGTAGCCAACCGCCGCGTTATGCGAAAACGGTAAGTGAACGACAAGGTTTTTTTTTTTGTTTTTATATGCTCGCAGATTGTCGCTATACCTGAAGCTGTTCTGCCTGATGGGTGTGACGTTCGTGTTCGAAGTGATCTCGTGGTGGGCGGTGGACGCGCCCGCGTACTACTGGTACGTGACGGACGCGGTGAACTCTCTTCGCGGCGTGTTCGTGTTCTTCATATTCTGCTGGAAGCGTTCGGTGCTCAACTTGTTGCTGGCCCGGGCGCCCGATTCGGTGCGCCGACGTTTCGTCCGGATGTTCGGCATCGTCGAGCCGCACCGGCACCCGAGTTTCTCGTTCACTAGCCAGCCCAATCAGTTCACATCAACGAGCGTCAGGACGTCGACGGCACAGAACGCCGCTTGCAGGGGCGGCTCGTTCCAGTTGTCGCAGTTCGGCAGTTCGGCGTCCGTGCACGCGTCCAGGAGGTATTCGTCCGAGGCGAAAGCGCGACCGTGAAATCCACTTGCAACGCAACGCACCGCACCCGCAACGGACCGCCGTCGACGTCGCGTTTAGGGTCGGTCGTACATTTGTCGCTTGGGGTGAACGGAGGGACAACGGGGGCGAGGACGAAAAAAAAAGAAACCTCTACGAAAACCGAACAATAACGCGTACGGCCCGACGCGGGGGTCTCGCCGAACCGTCGTCGACACGGTCGCCGTTACAAAGGGATTCGACACGCACCGCCTGCACGTCGCATTATCGTTATGTTCACAAAACGACACCCTCCGTACCACTTGTCCGCCAATTTATTTATTTATTTATTTATTTATTATCCACTCCGTACAGAATTCGTTATTATTTTCTCTCGCCTCTTCCCACGCCGATTCTCTATAGGCGCAGAATGCACGTGTACGACGTCGTGTATGCCCCCCGTCACCCCTCTCCCGCCAGAAACCACCTGGTCAAAACGAATCGTTCGCCTGCCGCCGTGGAATTTTTAAAATTGATACTTTTATTATTAAACGTTTCATTAATGACGTTTGCGTTTTAGCGTAGAATTATGAATTTGAAATTTATATATATAAAAAAATAAATGACGCGTATCATTTACTACTAGCGGACCGCGGTTCTAATCGAAAATCATCTCATCGATATCGCCCTTTAAAATTACGGCGCGTTTTGTAACTCACAATTAGAACGAATTCTCTTTTATTCTTTTTTTTTTTTTTTTTTTTATTCTGTTATTTCTATGCTCTGCGCTCCCAGATACAATGTTTTATGTGGGCGTTCTAGTGATACCAACAATAATAATACACACGTATATAAATGCGTTCAAGCGACGCGGAATAAAAAAAAAAAAAAAATCACTGAATATATTTTTCTAGTACAAAAATCGATAAAACGTACGAATGGATAAATATATACGTTGTGTTTAAATTCAAGACGTTATTTTAAATCTTCGTTCGAAATACTACGAAAACCGTTCTCAGTACCGGTTTGGAGATTAGATTACATAATATTAAAATTTTCTTGTCAAAGAGATCGTATATTAATGAGTTTTAATTGTTTTACGTTTACAAAGCGAATAAATTTAAAAGCAATAAAATTTCAATGCCTATAGCGAAAAGTGGGATGAGCGAGAAAAGTTAAAACAGCCCGACTTTGAACATGCCGGCACCAAAATGACTCCTGCCAGTTGAAAACGGAGCACTGTGGGATCACTGTAGTTCGCCCACACTCAGCTACAGTCCGCGCCCGGATGTGATTATTATTGTTTATATCAATAAATCTCACACCGCTACCCCGTAACCAACGCAATTGTGTAGATTAGATAATAATTTAAAGTTTTATATCACACAGTATTTTCGGTTACCTATCTCAGTTTGTTCCTCGTAACAAATCGGGTGTATGTTTAGTTTGAATTCCGAAAGGAAATCGCTCAGACTCATCAGAATAAGTGATTTAATTTTTTTTTTTTTTTTTTGTCTAAATCGCTTGTCCGGTGACGAAGCGACATGGCGGCAAAATGTAGTATTCAAACTCTTGCGTCCCAAGGCTCTTTTGTGTCATCGGCGGTGTTTCGATGTTTTTCCAAATTAATATTGTAATTATTCAAAAAAAAAAAAAAAAAAGAACTGAAATTAAATGTTTCCAATAAATCAATAGAATTGATTAAAATTTCATTATTGTAATATTAAATATTGTTTTCCTGTTCTACACCACACGGCACCCTCGACCAACTCACGCGACACCCCTGGGAATCACATTGTTTCGTGTTCCCGTAGCGTTTAGGTTTTTGAGGAACTCGAGTGCGAGCTAATTCACGCGCTTATTCGTTAGGTTAGTGTATATCGCACAGTTTTATCCTCCTGTATCTATTCAACAATACGTTTTGATTTAATTCAATAAAAATAGAAAAAGAAAAAAGAAATCCGTACAAAAAATATGGTGTAGTAAGTAATTAATTATAGTAAATTTCATTATTTTACATTAAATGGCTGCAGGAGAAGGAGGAATGTGCATTTTTTTTTTTTTTTTACTGAAATTAATAATAATAATAACGTTTCCTTCATTACGACAGTTTAAAGCATCCAGATATATAATAGTTATACTTATCGCTCGCACGTTAATAGTAGATTTCTTTAATAGTATTTTATCTGAAATCGTCTTGCGTTTATCTTTTATTTTTTGTAATAAATTCTGCATTATTATCCAAAAATTATTTGTGCAATATCTTAAACCAGTTATTTTTTTTTTTATACATATATATATATATAATAATAATATTGCGGGCACCAAATTCAACGCGTGTAAAGTCTCGATTACACCGGGCGAATTTACTCGTTGCAAAATCGCACGGCAGTAAAAGTGTAGCGACCATTCCAATTACACAAAACTAACACAGTGAACCAGGGGCGCATACAAGGGGGGGGCGATAGGGGCGATCGCCCCTCCCCCTAGATACTTGTGTATGTACCTATATCTATTGACAACAAAAAAATTAATCGAGCTAAAACTAAAACGTAATAAAACATTTTTTTATTTAAAACTTATTATTTTCATATAATTTTTCGATAATTCTAAATTGGCAACAGATTCGACGGGCCGTTGTTTTTCTATTCGCTCCCACCCCCTAGGGGATGAAGTAAATACAAGTTATAATTTTGAAATAACGAAATGGAATAGTGTAATAACCATTATTGATATTTTATTTTTTTGATAGTTAAAAACGACAATAATTCCCGCGTTAATTATATAAATATCTTCCGGCATCTCGACAATATTATTAGCCACTAGTCAATAACGGTTAACACGCAGACGATTTTACTAGCCGTGTCGATTACACAAAAGCGGATTTATACTCGCCCAGTACAATCGACGTTTAAGCGCGATAAATTATAATATAGAATTTTTTTTTTTTTTTTAATCGAAACACCACGCGTTATATCTCGGAAATAAAACGAGGCGCATTTAAATTATTTGAAAACCGACGATCATAATATTTTACACTACACTACCATCCGATCGTTCAAAACGCTGTAAACGCTTTTTTCGTCGTACGGTCGAATATCTGAATGAATACGGTGGTGGAATTTCAGAGGGTTTTTATTTATTTATTTATTTATTTAGTCTGTCGACGTGAAATTCTACAACAGTATACGAGTAAATGTCGTTTAACAGATACAAAAATATATGTATTTACTCGTGCCGAGAAACGTAGGGGAGAAAAAAAAGAAACACACTTGTCCAGTGCGCGTATATGACTCGTCATTATATTCGGATAAATACCGATTTTTTATACATATATATATATACAGTAGACGCCGCTTATAAGACTCACGGATATAAGGTTCAGTCGCTTATTAGACTCAAAATCGTCTGGAACGGTCCGGAAGTATCCAAATACATTAAAAAAAAAATCGGTTATAAGACTCAACACTTCGGTTATAAGACTCAAATTTCGTAAAATAAATAGTAGAAAATAAACTTTTTTGGTTATAATTTAGAGATAAATTGGTATTGAAAAATTAAATAATATTCGTGTTGATTATATTTTCTAGTTTCTAGTTGGTACCTTGTAACGTTAAAATAATTTTTATCGCAGATAAAAGTTCACATTTATCGCAACGATTATCGTTATTATAGTGTACTGATTATCTGGCGGCTGCACGGTTATCGTAATTACGGGTACATAAATACACATACGTACACGTGCACGTGTACATACTCAGTTATCATTGCAGTCAACGGTATAATTGTTGTACAATGAACGATCAGTCGGTATTCGAATTTCAACGCGTGCTTTTCAATTTGTTGTTAACACGAGTGCTAATAATTAATTTTTTTTTTCCACTTCGCCTATAAGGTTCATTCGGTTATAAGACTCACTTTGCGCTGGTCCCAAAGTGAGTCTCATAAGCGGCGTCTACTGTATATATATATATATATATAGTGTATTTTCACGTGTTGAGAAAACGGCTCCGACCTTCGGGCAGTGTCTAAATGGAAAAAAACATGCGCCGCGGGGGGGGGGGGGCGACCCATCATATTTAATCTTTTTGATCTTTTGTTCCGGCACGTATTCCACGAACCACCCTCGTTCACCACCTCACACCAACGTTTTTACAAAAGACGTTTTTATTGCCTACGGTGAATCGACGTTTACGCACGCGACGATATGAAACGTGCATCCCATTTACATTGGATTCTTCCGGTCCCGCCGAAAGAACCTGCGACGCGCATTTGTTGTTCGCCAAGAACGCGTCCGTAACATTTCTCGGACCTTCGTTATATTATTTACACGCGCGCGCGCGCGCAAACGTTTTTTTTGTTCTCCGGACGCGAGTTTTTCGCCGATACAATTTCTTCGGTCAAACTGTGTTTGTTCGACACCGCACGCACATACGTCCACCAACACAATACGACGGAAATCGTTTCCATCGACCCGATTTCTGAAAACCCCGTAGTAAACAATCGCATCCATCCGGCCTCGGCCCCACAATCATTTTGTTCGTCGCGTACAAACCTGGATCCGGTGACCGACGTCTTCGTCACGTTCCGTTCGATTTTCAACAAGACACAATAATAATACGACGATATTTATATTATTATTATTATTATTTTTTTTTTTTTCAATCACGTTCGTTTTAAACACATCTCGCCGGTTCCGCCGAATTAGAAATCGTGTGCACATCTCCGTCGATTTCTATAGAAAATATATATTTATTTGTTTTTGTGCACAACGAAAATACGTAATCGTACTCGTTAGAACCGCGCGTATCGATTGATATAAAACAAATTTTTAATTTAAGTACTTTCTATAACGCTACGTGGACGTTTTTTTCTTCTTCTTCTGTAGTTTTATGCCCACTAGTCACATTGAAAACCGCACCGATACGCCGTAGAGACAATATCGTGTCGAATAAAACATAATATTTATAAACTCTTTAATTATAATACGCATTGGTTGACGAACACTGAACGCGGTCGGTTAATTACGTGCATTGTGAATATGTATTTTATCATACGATTTATGAATGTTACGTTAATATTATTGGAAATTGGCCTTGTCTTTTATTTTTCTCTACCGGTTATCGTACAGAGTATATACGTTAAATTTATACGTCTAATCAGTTGTGACGTTTGTTTGGCGGAAAATTAACTAGACATTTTTTTTCGTTAAAACGAAGAGAGATTAACGATGACGCTCGGAGCGATGCGATTTTTATTTTCCCCTATAGCGCACTGCGTGTGGCAGAATACTATTACCAGACGCAATGTTTTAAGTTTTGTACCAGCCTTTTTTTTGAAATCGTAAAATGAACGTACCTCGCGATTACTGTAATTTATATATACCTACACTTAATAACAGTTTCCCGGGCGTAAATCGTCTTCAAAACGAAGTGGCCGTCACGGCGAATAAAAACTAAAACTATATTTAATGGTTCGACGTTCGTAAAAAAAATAAATAAATATAATAACCATAATTAAAAAAAGAAGAAAAAAATCGCGTCGTCGCCGAGGCCTCGCGGGAACTTGCTAAACATTCAATAATAAATTCGTATATTCGTGTGCGTAATATAAAATGACGCCAATGAGTATTTTATTAAAAATAAATTGTTTTCTTTTTGTTTTTCGCTTAACGCCCGGTGTTCATTCGACTGTTTGTCGAAACCACGGTAATATAATTGAACACGCATTCAATAATCTTATAAGTAGGTACATGTTTTTTTTTTTTTTAATTTTTTTTCATACTACTCTTCGGCTCGATTGTATTCACACGTACGGATTTATTATTCACGAGTATTTGTAATATTTTTTATCTATATTTATTTCGCGTGTATTTTTAATTTATTTAATTTTATTAATATTATTATTATTATTATTATTATTATTATTATTATTATTATTATTGTTATTTTATCCCATTCGTGTCTATTGTCGACATCGGTAGTGTTGCACTACACGAGCGTAGTTTACATTGTACAAAATTGTTTTAGAGTTAAACAAAAAAAGAAAAAACACCACACGAAAAAATGTGTGTTACGACGACGACGCAGCCACAGAACCGCGCGCGAATCGTTTATGTCACTAATGTACTCCGGTCGACATTCGCTGCGCGTCACAGCTGCCATTAAAAAACCGATTTATTTTGCCTCCCCGAATCGACAATTTCACGATTATTTGAATTCGCGAAACCCTTTATAATCAGAGAAGAATGGAGGGGGGGGGAGGATGGAAAGAACGTTTTTCGAAATGTGAAATTCGTGTCCGAGTTATATTATTATTATTTTTTTTTATATAAATTTTATAAATCCATCGCGCGTGAAAGCTAAAAAAATAATCTCGTAATACGATAATTGTGTTAACGCATTGTCAATATTACTATTATAATACGATCGAACTTATTCTAATTTCATTTGTCGAATACTTTATATCGTACGATGTAGTTTCCCCTCACCTACCACAGTAAAAGGGATGGGTATAATTTCGATTGTATCACGTTGTTTTACGTTAAAAAAATACATTTATATATAAATACGTAATAACATAAGAATAATTTTAATTTTGTTCATGTTCACAAATATGCAGCTTATGGTATTACTATTTACACGCTCGCACATCATGCAGTAGTATAGTTTATTGTATCATTCCTATTGAATATTGTATCCACTTGCAATAGCGTAATACTAGTCATACCGACAGTGATGTCGTTTGATTTACCTATGGTTTTATATAATAAATAATACCATTTTAATATACGAATTTTGTTTTTTTTTTTTTTTTTTTTTTTACCACATATGTATAATATGATATTTTAATATAAATTATTGGTTTAACACGACTTTCGTTGTAAAATATAATATAAATTGTAACGATTATTTTATTTTTAATTACAGTATTTACGTTTTAATGTCACGTGTTAAAATGTTGTATCAACCTACGCGTCGTGTCGCGTACGACGTAATTTGTATAAACGCTTGAAAGAAAAATCGCATGGAACGCTGATACATAATAATTATTATAAATAATTATAAATATAATTATTTATAATACCTACCGTACCAAACATAGTCATTATAATGACCACACTCTCGTATAAAATTAAAATACTCTTCGTTACGTCACAAAGTTTTAAATTTAATTACTGTACCGATCGAACGTAATTTGTAATTGATAAATACTATTATAGAACAACGTAACCACTACATAGATTTAACTATCTGATTACAATTTATAATGTTATAAAATCACACGCGTTTTAGTGGAAAATATTTTTATATTACATTTGTAAAAAAAAAATAAATAAAAATTCGGATTAATAATTTTGAGTTGGAGGAAAGGAAACGATACGAATTAATAGACTCATTAAATAATTAATTAGTTAATTCTTAGGGTTTCGCCATCATTTAGACATCCGGAATGTAAATATCACTACGTTTTATTTCTCGCGTTCTTTTCAACGCGTTAGTATTTTTAATAATATTATAAATAAAAATGTATGTTTTCTCGTTCTGAAAGTGATATTCACATATTAATTAAAACCTTTAACTCTATGACTAATATAACAAATATACTAATACATATGCGTATACGTGTTTTTAGACGTTATCGTCTCTTAAAACAACGTATTAATAGAAGTTAATAAAACGAGTTTCATTATTTCACTCATATCCAATCAAAAATAGTTCAAACAGTACGAAGTACAGACGATAATAATATATCGTGAAAACGATCTTTGACCTATAAATATTTTAGAAGAAACGAATTAGGGAATATAATACATTTGTATAGATACGAAACCGCGGCTATGATAATAGCTGATTCAAAAATATCATAATTTAAAAAACAAACAAAAAAACACCGAATTATTTTTCAATATATTAAAAAACTGAAACAACGCATGAAATAACATAGGGATTTATCGAGTCGAGTCGTAAAATTTGTGTAATTTTTCGTATTTTGATTCGTTTTAGCGGGTCTCAAGAGGTTTTAGCGGGTTTGCTAAAACGAAGACTTGAACGTTTACTTTATGCCTATTTGGTAATCTGGCACTGCGGTGTTTAATGGCAGTACACCGTTTTCGCCGTGTTATAATGACAGAAATGAGTGTGATTACAGTCATATTTGAGTCAGTATTTTTTTTTTTAATTTCGGCTCGATGGATGTCCCGTTTTAAAAACTTCAATGAAAAACTGGACGGCTTCGCTGCGAAACATTACACAAAAATACATAAATAATAATAATTCGTTCTGCGTGAATTTGTTTTAATATTATTATTCGCAATATATAAATACACCTCGTGCATTAAAAATACAATCAAAAAGAAAACATATACCTATTCTAAAGTATATCGTCGAATATGCGAGAATACGAAATTAGTACAATATATTATAACGACGATTTGCTGTTATATATCCGTTGATTAGAAGAAGAAAACTTTATTTTTATTAAATGGCGCATTCGCCTTTAATAATAATAATAACTTAAAAGTTGCACAACTTAAAACATACCGGTTAAAATGTTAATATAGTACGTGTTTGAAAATGACTGTGATTGGACAAAGTAAATCTATAAAATATGAAAATTGTAGAAAGGCTTTAAAATATTTTATCAAGTACATACATGTATTTATAACGTGCCGTGGTTAAATGCGTTAAAATAATTGTAAAAAACTGTATACACAAGTGATATTTTAGAACTTAGTTGTGTATTCGCTTTTTATTTAAATTTTATTCTGTTATGAACACGGCCGCTGATTTTAACGCATCAGACCTTAAAAACTGTTCAAACATTATCGTTTGTTGGTGTAAAAAAGAAAAAGAAAAAAAAAACGTTTTATTTTGTATACGTTATAATATAACGTTTTCGTTTTAGTACGAGATCACAATATAATAAAATAAGCGATATTATCGGCGACGGTAAGTAATAAATTATTACTTAAAAAATCCAGAAGAAGAAAAATAACGTACCTATATATACACAGGTACACATAATGGATATTCATATATTTAAATATTTGTATGTATATAGAAATAGGAGATTTCAAAAATATACTCAATTTATGGTTATAGTGAAAACTTGATATGTAAATTGGAGTCCCGGGCAAAGAAATGTAAATTAAGCATGCACGTGATGTAATCTGGGCCTCCCCCAAATTATTATTCGTTATTCATAATGATTTAACGCTGTTCGATAAGTGCATAATACGATACGGCGAAGAGTCGATTTTATCAACTAATCTATTAAACCGCATACAAAAAAAAAAAAGATGGCATTCTTTCGTTTTAATTAAAGTTACTTTTTAACTTTTAAATTGGTAAAAACGAGAAGAGAAAAATTGATTTGAAAATATAAAATGGAACCGCGCCTTCAATATTTATTTCAATGCAGCGTATATAAACGGCTGATAAATATCATAATACGTATTTGATTGTATCATATCACGGCCGTGCGCGGGTTTTTTTTTCAAAGGGCTTCATATAAATAAATACATTACGCGCGCGTCGCAAACAATTTACAATTTCGTCGTAAAAATGACTGTTATTAAATTTAACAAAATCATCTAGTCGGATTCCAATTAACATTCGTTTTTCCTGTCTGGATAGGAAAAGGCGTGAAATACAATAATTATTTTCTACGCGTACTACTCCTTTTTAAAGGAAAATTTCGAATGTTCGTGTTGAACATTTAAATTTATTCATTTTCATTATTCGTCGACCAGTGTTGCATTAATCGAATTAAATCTCGATTACATCGGGCAAATTTACTCGCAAGTTTGTCTAGGAAACACGCAGTGGCGGCGCGTGAACAATTTTATAGGGTAGACAACAAGACAACCAAAGATATGGTGTTATATAACATTTATTTAAAAACTAGATCATCATAAAAAAAGTAAATTACATAAAATAACTATATTTGAATATAATTTAAGACAATTGAAATTTTCTTAAAGTTTTTGCTTCTTTATATTCTAATGATAAATGTGGCGTTGGTCTCTTACCTTTTAAATTGCATTTTTCTTCATACGAAAAAGAACCAAGACCTTTATTTAAAATAATATCAATAATATCTGACATATTAAGTTTTAAATGTATATCACTTCATTAAGAAAAAATAATAAACATTAAACACGTGCCATTAATCATTAATCACTGTTGGAATGCAATTAAATTATAAAAATATTACGTTGAGACATGTCTCTTCCATACATATAATTTTGGTAATACCCCACTACGTTCCCCGTTTATCATATCATACGCCCGTCATCAATAGTGAGACACAATTCAATATGTCTCGACCGATTTGACGGCGACGACGTAGCGATTACGGTATAGATAAGATATAAATAAAATTATACTTATTAATAATATATATTTAGTCACACTCGTTACTCACACAGACACACTATAGAAACGAATCAGTGTAAATAACATTTTATTTATAAAATTATGAAGAAATAAAAACTTATATAATATATTAGCATATAATAAACAACTCATTTTTAAAATTAGAATATTTGATATTTTTGGGTAGACAATGTTTCATTGTCTACCCTAACGCGCCGCCACTGGAAACCACCACTCGTCGCTACCAAACTCGCTGGTTGTAATCGGCATAGGCCCTTAATCGCCACGTGTTGAACACTCCCTAGTCGCTAGTCGCCCGCGAATACAACATTGACGACCGGGGTCTACTTTAGTCGTTACACGTTGGCGATTTTACTTTTTGACGAATGCAGCAATCGCTCCGTGTAATCCGCACGGCTAGGCTAGTAAAATCGCTTGCGTGCTAGCGACTAGTGACTAATGGATAATAGTAATGGTCAAGATGTCGTAGGCTATATAGTTAACGTGGGAGTAATTTTAATTTTTCATTAAAAAATAAAAAACAATAATATTATTGACGTTCCACTCTATTATTTCACAGTTAACACTCGAAATAACAAGAGAAAAATAACAGATGATTTATAATAACTCGTGTTAATCCATTACGCAGCTTGTTGTCGTAGGGATTGAGCGAAACATGTGAATGAATGCGTATTTGTTTTCCGACGTTTGAGACTAGCGACTGGGCGAGTTTTTTGTTTTGTGCTGTCGGGAATTTTCGGTACACGCTTTAACTCGCGAACGACTTACTTTGTTCCCCGACAAGTAGCGAGTAAATTTGCCCAGTGTAATCGAGACTACGTACAAAATATGATTATGATGTTAAATTGGCTATATGAGCATAAAAAATTATCTATTGAGCATACGAATGTTATTATATATTATTTTACTGCTCTGTTATTCGTATTTAATATGAAGCTTGATGTAAATACTTAATATTTAATAGAACCTATACGTGTTGTATATGCTTGAATTTCATCAATACATATTAAAAAAAAAAAAGAAAATTATATTTACTATCAACTTACTGAAACCAGTAGGTTTAATATACTAATGATAATACCAACGCGTTATGCGTTATTAAAAATAATAATTTTAAAAAAACCATAAGGAGGTTTAAATTCCCCTCGTGTCTTGTCTACGGTCCTATATCATATTTATTTAAAAATAATATTCGTGCATATACTTGTATGTATATAATCGGCGTCGCTTTTATTATAATGTAAAATGTATGTAAAAGATTTGTAAACGAAAATAATCAAGATGGAATTTACAAAACAAAATTACGCGGTTTGAGTTTTAATGCCTTGAAATTGTCGATTTTCAATCGTTTATCAACTGCGTTCTGTTTCAAAACGTACATATCATATTTTTTACGCGTATCTTGTAAAGAATGTTAACACGCGTTAATGTGCGTGTAATTATTGGAACATTAATTACTCTGGTATGGTCTGCGAATTGTGACGATGGTCTATAAGCCACGAGCATATGTATTAAAATATTATTAAATCGGTAACGATATTTTAATTTCATATAAAATACTTACATTCCGAACGAGAAAGTACAAATATACGACCGCAATAATTTGACGGCCGCAAATATATAATAATATAGTTCAAATTTATTTAATTCGACATAAACTGTAAAATAAAATAAAAAATAAATAAATAAAGGAAAATTACTAAGAGTTCTTTCACGCCGTACTACGGTCCGCCGTACACGACGGCATTTTTATATTTTCGTTTTCAAAATTCAATATATACGTTTTTTTTTTTTTTAAATTTTATTTAGAAATTTAAAACCTAATAAAACGACAAACGTCTTTTACCGCGATTATTTCGAAAACAAAACACAATGTACCGTTTTATTTTTCGAGTTATACTCGGTGTTGTCAAAACGGGATGTGTAGAGTGTAAAGAATTCTTCGTGAGCCGTAAAGAGTTCTTCTATGAATTCCTAATTGCTTCTTGAACGCAAGTGAACGTGAATTTTAGTAAATTACCGCTGTTGTGAATCGCCGACGAAACGAATAATCGATAAAAGCATTAACGAATAAAATGGTCAACATGTCGAATACAATATATTGTTTGCCGATGTTAGTCATAAATGTGTAATAACAATGACGATTTTCTCCGTTTTAATACTATTTTAATTTGTTTTTCGTTAACATATTTATATGGATATATGGAATTTATATGTACTATATGCGGTTGATGGGCAATATTGGAAAGACGCTGATGGACGACGTGATGAACAACGCTTGTTTAAATTGAAGAATTTATTTATTATATATATAAAAAAACATTTGTATATATTATATACTATACTACAGATATTGTTTTATCGGACTGATCGCGCGTCTGCAAAATTACGAAAAAAAAAATATGTTGTAGAAAATCACGATGGTAATGATTTTCGGTGATGATTCGCGCGATTTTTCCGTAATAAACACCGTGTTAAATAGATTTTGAAAATATTTCCGTCGTTTACAACGAGTCTACAGCGTGCAGTATACACTCGCGGTTTCAGATACGAACAGGAGTGGAGCACTTCCCTCCGCCGAAGACACATTATGTTTCGACGTTGCTCATTTAATGAATAAATTTAGCGATTTCGCGTATTTTTAAACGTTTTCGATAAACGACGAGCGATCGAATGGCATACGCCTGAAACGTATCCAAATCGTCGGCGTGTAAAAAGAATATAACGACGGCGAAATTGCTGCCGTCTGGCCATCCACTGCGCCACTGTGTTCGATCACTTCGTATAGCACACATTATCACGCATTTTGCTCAGAAATCGGAATTTTTTTCGCCGTTTTTTTCTCGTTTATATACGATAACGTGTGACGAATAGTTAACGAAATTCCAATTAAATATCGTATACACTTGTGTACAGAGGAACGAAACGTCCAGCAGGACACGGCGTGATGGTGACCCGTGAGAAATCGGCGTGCAGGTGTATATAGTCCCACCCCGTGTATTCCATTGTGTTAAGGGTAGTCCCTAAGACGAATGGAGCTCCTTTCACGTTACGACCCACCGACCAATGGCGTACGACCGAGAACGCGCATGTGTCGGCGTCTGCAAACGCTTATAAATACCCGCGATTGTGGCGCCGAGAATTCATTACGCGTCGTTATTTCACTCGTTTCGGTCTCAACTTCGTCCGCGTGTTTCGTCTTCGAAAAATAATAAAAACCTTTTTACTCCGATTCAGATAATAATATTTTCATTTTCTCTCGACACTTTGAATTTTTTCCGCTCTATTCGCCAAACGGTCTTCGACGAAAAAAATCACGACGATTCGCGAATTAAAAATTTTCGATAATTTTTTCATTTTCTCTCGACACTTTGAATTTTTTCCGCTCTATCCGCCAAACGGTCTTTGACGAAAAAATCACGACGATTCACGAATTAAAAATTTTCGATAATATTTTCATTTTCTCTCGACACTTTGAATTTTTTCCGCTCTATCCGCCAAACGGTCTTCGACGAAAAAAATCACGACGATTCGCGAATTAAAAATTTTCGATAATTTTTTCATTTTCTCTCAACACTTTGATTTATTTCGCTCTATCTGCCAAATGGTCCACGGTGACATCGCGATCGTGCCATCCCTTCGTAGTGGTGCGACGACTCAACACGACGTGACCGCGGTCAAGGATGAAGGAAGGGGAGATCATTCCGGACCGGTGCCAACAAATTCATCGTTCCTGGGGTCATATACAACAGCCAGACTTAGCGGCTTGGTTCGTATTTTTGACGATTTATTATAAAATATGTATATTTTTTTTTATGAACGTTTAAAAAAAATATAAAAATCATATACAGTTGATTTCTTAATTCTAACAAAAATAAAAATATTATTAATTCGCGACTGTGTAAAACGTTCAATTTTTCGACATTGCATTTTTTTTTTAATTTGACGTTATAAAAAAAAAATTCACTATTATTGTAGACGCATTATTCGCGAAAATAATTGATTTCGCAGTACAGTTTATATAATTTTAAACGTTTATAAAAAAAAAAAAAATATTTCCGATTAGCGATGTTTACATTTCCTGGAATATATAGATTTTATTAGAATATGTTATATAGAATTAAGTTCCGGTGAAATTTTCATGCCGTCAAAATATATACGTGTTAACTATAATATAAAATCGCGATTATAGCGAATTTAGCGTAAAGAAATAATAGTAGTAATAATAATAATAAACATATAATATCTGGGAATGATAATTTTAAGAAAAATGACGACGAGATATACGTTTTATTTTTTATACCCGATCGAAGTCAATTTTTTTACGTAATTTTATCTACTTTGTCTGTAGGTAAAACGTTTATACGTTATTATTACATCTTTAACGTATATTATGTACACGATAATATTGCAATAAGTTATTTAAAAAATCGAGCGAATAATAATTAAAATTCGAATATTGATTTGTGTGAGAAATCGGCTACAGATGGCGTACTTTGTTATTAGTTAACATCGTCATAAGATGGTTTACTCGACAAGTTATATGCATAGTCGGTATTGCGAGTGAGGAGGCAAGTATGCCCCTGCGGATTTTTGCATTTCCTATAAATATTAAGTACATAATATTGGCTCATTTCAAATTATTTATATTTTATTCTATAGAAAAAAAAGAAAGAAAAAATATATTGTGTATTATAATAATACAAATTAGTAAATTTATATAATTATCATTGAATGTGTCCTTTTTATGTTAAATATTAACGGATAGTTCGTTATAAAAATCTTTATTTGCATTTATTCTAACTTTTAAATAAATAATTAAATTATATCATAATTGATAATAACTATATAATATAAAATTATAAATTTTTTAAATTTTAAAATTAATATGTTCTTGTTTTTAATAATTAAAATTTGCAGTAACAAATAAATCAGTTTCAGTATTAAAAAAAATATATATTATGTTTATAGCGTTTTTTTTTTTTTTACTTTGAAAATATCCCTTATGATTTCATCTATTCCGTAGTGTAATTTGCCTATATACATTTGGATCGAAGTATGTTTATAATTTCTCAATGGTGGATTTGAAGGAGGTGACAAACGATCGTTTCCTCCATGAATTGAATTTAAATTTAATGTCTAATACTGTCTATGGTTATACAATAACACATGAAATGATATTGAGTGGGTACACTCGCCGAACGGGGGTGGCGCAATTTGTGTTATTATTGGGAATAACGGGTTTGATTTTTGAAAACAGTTTCGAATTTGTCTCCAAGTATATTCGGTTTTAATCGTGGTGATATTTTATAATATTTAAAAAAACCAAACAGGTGACGGAACAATATATATATATATAATAGCAACGAAAGATTTTTGGGTTTTTTAAAAATAAATTTTAATACCTTAACGATAAATTACAATAGAGAAAATTGCCTCGGTCGAAACCCAGAAAATAAAAGATGACAAATTCAATTCTGTTTTCAGAATTTAAATCAGTTAAACCAAAGCTTCGCACTTTTAAAAGTTTTAGACACTTCGTGCGCGTTGATCCGATTTAATCGAAAGCTGACACGTATCTACGCTTGCGAAAATGCATTATTGTCGTCCAGCCGATTTCAAAAATATACGCACATTTAAATTTCTCGAAATAGTTGATATCAAAAATCATTAATGATAATATAAAATATATAATAAATATAATATGTATATCATTACATACGTGTATAATGAATTGCCTATATCGTACACCTTAAAATGCGTTATGCTCCTAGTGTTTTAATCTACACTAACGCCATCTCTTGAAGTGTAACATATACCATTCAATATTAGTACATAATTCAAAATGTCAGAGACATTATGTACTTTAACTCATATTATCACAACACTTATCATTAATCATCTCATATATTGGTTCTTATCACTACAATTATCGTTTATCATTATATTTGAATACTTATGATAGTCTTATCTATTATTTCATATGGCATAAGTAACACAGTAATACACGTAATTATAAAAATATATAAGAAGATAAAATTATTTAAAAACATATAAGTATTAACATTTCAGGTTAATAGCAATATATTATATTATAATATGCAGTCAATTTATAGTCTATGTCAAGAGTCTTTATCCACTCAATAGCCTCTTTGTGACCTCATTGATTCCATTCATGCCCAGCGCAAATTTTCTATACGGGCATTGGTCTGTGATATGTTTCATGGTCTGTATGTCGTTCCCGCAATCACATTTTGGATTTCCTTTAATATCCACTTGTGCAACGTACCCATATCATTCATGTCTTGTTCTTAGTCGGTTAAGGGTTGCTCACTCCCGACGTAGGAGATCAAACCCTCCGACTCTTTGTGTAGGGTCTTTTATGAGCTCCTTATATAATACTGATGTTCCTAACTACTCTTCTTGCCATTTTTTGCACTGCAGAATTGGGATTGAATTAGTTCCCTTGCCTTCGTCCATAGCGGTTTCCTTGCCTTTCACCTTATCCCTGGTGTATTTTCTAACTGTTTGTGAAGTATTGAGTTCCTGTAAATATCAGTTTTAATGAGTATTTATCATTACCCTTAAATCTAATCATTGTATTTTAGATTTTATCACAATCTTATCTTTTATTACTCTTTTATATCTTATCAATGTATTATATCTCTTATTTATTTGTCTTATCATTCAGATAAAGGGATATAGTCATAGTAATAAATATGTGAAAGAGTAATTATATCTTATCTTGCAGTTATTTTCAAGGAATTATATGGGGTGGCTTATTATTTCTTACATTATCAAGTTACTGTTTTTGCTATACGTGAAATTCTACAATGTGATAACAACTTATATTAATAAATGATAATAACAATGAATTCTATAAACTGTTATCCCCGTGTATAATTTCAATAGACAATGATTATATGATAATTGACATAATAAATACAAAAATTTCATTACAATAGCATTAAAATATACCCCATGCAAGAAAAAGAAACAAATAGTAACTTCTCTCTTTTTTAAAATAGACCTCAACCTGTTTGTGGTCATACGCTATGCAGTTTTAATATAGGAGTAGCTTATCCATGTATTTGTTATCTGTATCATTGATCATTATATTTTAGTTGTTATTACTATTCTTATCTCTTATCATAATATATTAATATTTATTACTATCCTTATCTCTTATTGTTGCTTATCGGTTAGATTTTATCACAACCTTATCTCTTATTAGTCTATTTTATATCTTATCGATGTTTTATATTTCTTATAGTTGCATCTTATATATACATCATTACATATGTTCCTAGTTAGTTCTTACAATAATTTTCTGTTTAGTCAGTTGTTAACTGTGTAAAAAAGATGTACTTACTTCTAATTATTTTTTATCTCATGATGTGCTATCATTTTAATACTAATTATTCGTAAAATAATATTATATTAAGAGCTAAGAAATATTCAATGTAGTTTCTAATGCGATCTATAATCTTACCTATATTATCCAAAAAACTACTGTGGTGAACGCCGATTTACATTCGACATACACACACAAATAAATAAATTCACAATCGTTTAATTTAATAACTTTTATTCACTGAGTAGTCCTTCAGTGAACAAGCTACACGCTCGTCACCAAAAGACCCCCTTTCAGGTTCTTTTCGATCTTATATATTATTACTACATACTGACTAAGGATATTATATTATTATCATAATAATTTTCTTAAATTAATTTTAAATAAAACGTATTATTATTGTATTCTATAAACATACCTATTACATTGCTTTATCATAATTGTTTTCATAACCTAGATTTAAATGCTAAGTTATTGTATTCTATCAAAACGCTAACTACAACACTACTAATTTAAAATAAAAAAAAAATATAAATTTAATTAATAGTTTATCATTTCATTTGCAATGACCAAGAATATAGATTGAAAAATCTTCATAATGTGTAGTACCTGTTAATGTTTGCCACCTATTTAGTAGGATATAACCTATTAATAATATTGTACTAAATTAGGTGGCAAATATTGACGATAATTATCCACTATATCGGAAGAAAAAGCAGAAAGTCTAAGTATAGATTTAGGGTTAACTATTTAAAAAATAATTAATCATTTCAAATGGTCAAATATGATATTGTGTAACATATATTTAGAATCGTCATGTACGTATAATTTAAGTTAATATTTACTATATTGAATTAATTATCTAATTTTAATAATCATATTATCATTATTTTTTTAAATTACTTAAGTTTCTATATTTAGATTCAAAATAGTTATATTAACTATACTTAATTGAATTACCTTAAATAGAATTTTTTTACTATATAAAGTTAAAAAACAATTTAATTACATTATATAAAATTATAATATACACATTTTTTAATTATAGTTATTAAAAAAAAGTGATCATATATTCAGTTTAACATATAGTACAGATAAAAAAAATGTGTTGTTCATCATTCTTAGTCAATATGTGTCCCCTGTCGTGCCGGGTGTGTATCTTAAGATAATATTAAATAGAACTCCTTAAATACACACTCGGTATAGCCGGAGGTACAGATGCATTCACCGCACAATTTCGTTCAAAAATTGTAAATTAGTCATATTTTTACTGTCGTTATATTAAATGGTATGTTTTAATAATCATTAATAAACTGATCATTGATCCGGCATAACATTTAGTGCAGATAATATTGATATTTACAATATTTTGCATTGAAGTCGAAATTTGTCGGAGTAGATTATTGCCATCCGACAAATTCAACTGATAATGCAGAATATATAGTAAACCACTGCTGTAGAATATCGTACTTATATGTTTGTACATAGTAGACTTCAACATTAGTCAATTTCTTAATTAAAAATACAATTGAATATTTGTGAAATGTATGATGTTATCGAAGTAGTCAAAATCGTACTTTTAACTTCAAAACATTGAAATTCAATGATGAAATGTTCACTATAGATTATATCTACAGGCAACAAATGAATTCGAACAGAAAGATTAAATATTATGAATAGTGGGTTTTTTAATGTAAATATTTTATGAATAAAATTCTTTCATTTTCTTTTTTATAAATATTGTTATTTTTAAATTACTTATAATATATTACCATAAAAATTTCTTTGCAATAATTTGTATTACAATTTTAATTCGTATTATTAAATTTCAATATTAAAAACAATGTCTAAAATACGATCATTGCGTTGAATAAATTAAAATGAATACTCAGTAATATATAAGTACTATGAAACGTATATTAAGTAGTTTGTGTCATAACTAATTAGGTATTGAAGAAAATTTCAATTTTTTAAAGAATAAGATTTTATTCATTAAAAATTGATAACTGAACCTATATAATTCTTCAATGTAATTATATCTAAAATCATAATAAAATATTATTAATCAGTCTTGTACAATTCTTATTTTTATTTTTTTTTGTAATTGTATTACGAAATTATAATTTTTATGACGTGTTTATGTTAATAATAAGACGATAATTGTTGAATCAAAGACAACTGATATACTGATATTTACTATTCTCTATGCCATGACGACATATTATCATACTTATTATTTTGTTCCCATGAAATATGTTGTTATGGTATAGATAATAGTAGAAAGTGTCTAAAAGAAATAAAAATATTCTTGTTTGCACTGACAATTGTCAGCAATGACAATATTCAAATCAAATATAAAATCATTCTTTGATACTTGATGTTACCGAGATAATCATATTTTCAATAAACTGAAAATGCAATATTTATATATATATAAATATATGCACATATATGCATATATTTGCTGTTTATATTTATCATTAAATTGAATTTATATAACCAATAATTATTGCATCAACATTAACTATGACAAAACACTCAATCAATGTAAAAATCTTCATAATTTGTTGTACCTGTCAATATTGCCATCTATTTAGTAGGATATTATCTATTAATCATATTGTACTAAATTAGGTGATAAATATTGACGATGATTATCCACTGTAAATTGTAATCGATTGTGTTAGGGACGAAAAGTCGGTAGTATTAATCTAGTTTTAAGCATAACTATTAAAAATAATGAATCATTGCGAATGATCAAATACGATTTTGCGTAACATGTATTTAGAATAGTCATGTACGTATAATTTAAGTTAATATTTACTATATTGAATTAATTATCTAATTTTAATAATCATATCATTTTTTTTTAAAATTAATTAAGTTTCTCTATTTAGATTCCAAATAGTTATTAACTTTACTTAATTGAATTACTTTAATGGTATTTTTTTACTATATAATGTCAAAAAAAAATTTAATTACATTACATAAAATTATAATATACAGATTTTTTAATTATAGTCATTAAACATAATGATCATATATTCAGTTTAACATATGTACAGATAAAAAAAAATGTTAACAATACTCTGCATCTTAGTAGAAATAGTTTGTTGCACAATTAATTACTGCCACCAGACTTATTCTACTAATGACGTGGAGTATATGGTATACTACTGTGGATCAAAATCGTACTAATGTTTTTACAATTCATAGTCTTCAGCAAAAGTCAATTGTTAAATTCAAAATAAAATTGGCTAATTAAGTTGAAAGTTCACGTATTGTCATTAATGTCATTATTTTACAATATTCTGCATCGCAGTAGAAATTTGTCGGAGTAAATTATTGCCATCCGACAAATTCAACTGACGATGAAGAATATATTGTAAACAACTGCGGTAGAAAATCGTACTTATATGTTTGTACATCATATACTTCAGCATTAGTCAATTGCTTAATTAAAAATACAATTGAATATTTGTGTAATTTATAATGTTATCGAAGTAGTCAAAATCGTATTTTTCACTTCAAAACATTGAAATTCAATGATGAAATGTTCACTATAGATTATATCCACAGACAACAAATGAATTCGAACTGAAAGGTGAAATAATATGAATGGTGAGTTTATTAATGTTAATATTTTAGGAATAAAATTTTCTCATTGCCTTCATTATAAATATTGTTATTTTTAAATTACTTATAATATATTACCATAACAATTTCTTTGCATAATCTGTATTAAAATTCAATTTCAAAAACAATATCTAAAATATGATCATTGCGTTGAATACATTAATATGAATACTCAGTAATTTATAACTACTGTAAAACGTATGTTAAACAGTATGTGGCATAATTAAATAGGTATTGATGAAAATTTCAATTTCTGAAAGAATACAATTTTATTCATTAAAAATTGAAAACTGAACCTACATAATTCTTCAATGTAATTATATTTAAAATCATAATAAAATGTTATTAGTCAGTATTGTACAATTTTTTTTTTTTGTTTTTCTGTAATTGAAGTACGAAATTATAATTTTATGACGTGTTGAGGTTAATAAGACGAAAATAATTTAATCAAACACAACTGATATTTACAATTCTGTATGCCGTGACGACATATTATCATGCTTATTATTTTATTCCCATGGAATATGTTGTTACGGTATAGATAATAGTATAAAGCGTCTATAAGAAATAATAATATTATTCTTTGCACCGAGGATCATTGCAATGACATTTTTAGAATCTAATATAATATCATTCTTTTCACCTTAATATAACAGAGATTATCCATTCATAATTTCCATATCAATAAATTGAAAATAAATTAGGTATATTTATATATATATATATGGGCATATACATTATGTTTTAAAATTTTCGCCTTGTTCGACCTGCATGAGAAATCAGTTGATTTTTGGTTCTAATTATTATTTCTGCATTTGGGAGCCACTTATTAGTTTCCATTATTAGACTTTTTTTTACAATCTTTGTATTTATTAATAAATTTAATTCATGTTGTTGAATATTTTTTCGATGTACCTTTGCTCAGGCATCAACATATCAAATGGTCAAATACGAAGTGTATCTTATATTTAGAATCGTCATATATGATGTATGTAAGTTTTAAATTAATATTACCTATGTTTAATTAATTATCTAACATTACAAATTGTCTTAATAATATTTTTCTGTAGTATTATTATTCTTGGATTTTTATTTTTAGATTTATATCGGTTTATGAATTACTCCTAGTTGTGATCAATTTTATTGCCTGAAAAAAAATATAAAAAGTCAGCTAATATTATTGATAACATATTAGTGGTAGTTTTGCTCAGCTTTTAATATATTGAAATTTTTAAAATGATTTAATTGTATAAAGTATTTGGTAGGTACTGTCATATATAACTATCAATAATTAAATTATTTTCTTTAATCAATTTTCACTCAATACAATAAGAATAAGGAATTACATGTTTTTTGCAATTACGTAATACTTGTGTATTATATATAAATTTATTCAAAACTATGTTTCGATTTATACGATTATTCTGCCGATATCTGTGTAGGCGCGTTTGTTTTAAACTGAGAACTAAATTCAAATTCATTTGTGGATTTGTTAAGTGATTAAAATTCGAATCAAAAGTAAAAAGCGTATTTTCTGTATTCATTATCATCAGTATTCTATTTCCTTACAGGTCTATGGCAAAAATAATAAATTCAGCTAAATGTTTCTATATAACCAACGATTATCACATCAATACTAAACAGGGAAAAACATTCAATTAACGGAAAAATCCTCATGATGTGTTGTAGTTGTCAATATTTGCCACCTATTTATTGGAATATTACCTTTTAATCACTTTGTACTAATTAGATGGAAAATATTGATGGTGAATATCCACAGAAGTTGAATATGTTAGGGATGGAGGAGTAGAAATGATTAATAAAGTTCTAGGGTTAATTAAATAAAATATAATATACCATTTCGTTTAGTCAAATACAAGTATTTGACAAGTATGTCACGTACGTAAATTTAAGTTAATATATACTATATTGTATCAATTATCTTATTTTAATAATCAGCATATCATTATTTTCAATCTTATTTTTTTTATTATTTAAGTTATTCTCTGTAAGTTCAAACTTGTTATTACCTATATCTTGTTGGATTAATTTTAATGGTTTTTTTTACTATATAAAGTCAAAAAAACAATTTAATTATATTATATAAAATTATAATATACAAATTTTTTAATTAGAGTCATTATAAAAAATGATCATATATTCAGTTTAACATATGTACAGATAAAAAAAAATGTTAACAATACTCTGCATCATAGTAGAATTAGTCTGGTGCAAAATTAATTACTGCCATCAGACTTATTCTACTAATGACGTGGAGTATATGGTACACTACTGTGGAAGAAAATCGTACTAATGTATTTACAATGCTGTGGATATACAAAGATATAACTATTATTAATTTTCGAATATTGGCTACAGAATATACATTTACGCTCCGCAAATTTGTTCGCATCAAAGAATGAAGTAATCTGAATAGTGAGTTATTTTTATGTTGCTGTTTATTGAATATATTAATTGTATGGATTTCAGAATAAATATTGTAATTTCCAAACGAATATTGTAATATTTTCATATAAATATTTATTCATTATATGTTTAAACACATTATTTCATATTAATTAAACCTTGTCTATTTTCGAAAACGATATCTAAATTAAGCTGAATATCTCGCAGTGCATATTCCATGCAATTTATAACTATTGTTAAGCATATATTAGCCAATTGCAGTGTAACTATATAGGTTATGATGAAAGTTTCAATTTTTTTATGGAATACTTGTCGATTCATTAAAATTTGAAAACTGAACCTATATAACACTTCAATATTATTATATTTGTAATCATAATAAAATGTAATTAACCAATATAGTACTTTTTTTATTTTTTTGTTTTCTATTATTGAATAACGAAATTATAATTTGTATGACGGATTGATGTTAATACTAAGACGAAACTAATTTAATCAAATATTACAGATATTTAAAATTCTCTATGCCGTGACGACATATTATCATGCTTATTATTTAATTACCATGATTTATGTTGTTACGGTATAGATAATAGTATAAAGCGTCTATAAGAAATAATAATATTATTGTTTGCACCGAGGATCGCAGCATTGATATTTTTAGAATCTAATATAATATCATTTTTTTAACCGTGATATAACCGAGATTTCCATTTATAATTTACACATTTATAAATTGGTAGAACATTAGGTATTTTAACACTGTTGTCGTTAATATTTATCGTGTTTTGCAAAGTGTACTAATTATAAATCATGTATGAGATGATAAATGTTTAGGAGTTTGAATATTTTTAGATGTTGAAAGTGTTTAGAACGTTGATAGGGTTTATTTTATAAGAGAATGAATAGTTAATTTTTGGAAATTTTGGTTGTATTAATTTTATTATTTACTAAAATTTAACCTTTAATAGCATAATATAATTTTTAAATTATTTATTCATGGTTCGCGATTTTAATTTTTTTATGTTTACATTCAAGACGGTCTACTTGACGCGAATGTGAAATAATTTTATTTCATATTTTATTAAACACTTTATGTTTATACTTAATTTTACTACTAATTGCTTAATTTAGTCGTAATAATTTTGTGTTTTAATGATTGTATAAACTTTTTGGAATTATGTGTTGTTCATCATTGTTAGTCAATATGTGTCCCCTGTCGTGCCGGGTGTGTATTTTAAGATAATATTACATAGTACTCCTTAAATGGGCACCCGGTACAGTCGGAGATACAGATACTTTCACCGCACGGTTTCGTTCAAAAATGGTAAATTAGTCATAATTTTATTGTAGTCGCGACACTTGTGGAAAGTTTACGGAAGAATAATTATCACTACCGGTAAGACTTGAACTAATATTTTTTCAGTAGTTGATCGTATTCATGTTCGGTTATTTCAGTAATTGTATGTACAAAAATGTTTAAAAATGGGTATTAGAACACATATTTTTAATATTTGTGAGTAAATTGAAAAAAAATTTATAATATTTTTTTTCTTTAATTTTACAGAGAATATTATCATAATTTTCATTTGAATAAATTGAAAATGTATAATATATTATTTCATTCAGAAACTATAATTTAATTAATACATAGTAAATTTACTAATTAGAAATCATTTCCTGTAACATATGACATACCTTTATGCGTAACCATATCTATAATTATCGAACAGAAAATTGTGTATATAATATTTATAAATTTTTTTTTATTATATTAAATGGCATGGTTTTATATTCATTTAAAAATTGATCATTGATCCGGTATAACATTTAGTGCAGATAACATTGATATTTACAATATTCTGCATCGCAGTAGAAATTTGTCGGAGTAGATTATTGCCATCCGACAAATTCAACTGATAATGCAGAATATATAGTAAACCACTGCTGTAGAATATCGTACTTATATGTTTGTACATAGTAGACTTCAACATTAGTCAATTTCTTAATTAAAAATACAATTGAATATTTGTGAAATGTATGATGTTATCGAAGTAGTCAAAATCGTATTTTTCACTTCAAAACATTGAAATTCAATGATGAAATGTTCACTATAGATTATATCTACAGACAACAAATGAATTCGAACAGAAAGATTAAATATTATGAATAGTGGGTTTTTTAATGTAAATATTTAATGAATAAAATTCTTTCATTTTCTTTTTTATAAATATTGTTATTTTTAAATTACTTATAATATATTACCATAAAAATTCCTTTGCAATAATTTGTATTACAATTTTAATTCGTATTATTAAATTTCAATATTAAAAACAATGTCTAAAATACGATCATTGCGTTGAATAAATTAAAATGAATACTCAGTAATTTATAAGTACTATGAAACGTATATTAAGCAGTTTGTGTCATAACTAATTAGGTATTGATGAAAATTCCAATTTTTTAAAGAATAAGATTTTATTCATTAAAAATTGATAACTGAACCTATATAATTCTTCAATGTAATTATATCTAAAATCATAATAAAATATTATTAATCAGTCTTGTACAATTCTTATTTTTATTTTTTTTTGTAATTGTATTACGAAATTATAATTTTTATGACGTGTTTATGTTAATAATAAGACGATAATTGTTGAATCAAAGACAACTGATATACTGATATTTACTATTCTCTATGCCATGACGACATATTATCATGCTTATTATTTTGTTCCCATGGAGTATGTTGTTATGGCATAGATAATAGTAGAAAGTGTCTAAAAGAAATAAAAATATTCTTGTTTGCACTGACAATTGTCAGCAATGACAATATTGAAATTAAATATAAAATCATTCTTTGATACTTGTTGTTACCAAGATAATCAATCATATTTTCCACTTCAATAAACTGAAAATGAAATATATATATATATATATATTTGCTGTTTATATTTATCATTAAATTTAATTTATATAACTAATGATTATTGCATTAATAATAACCATGAAAACACGCTCAATCAATGTAAAAACCTTCATAATTTGTTGTACCTGCCATTAGTGCCACCTATTTAATAGGATATTATATATTAATCATATTGTACTATATTAGGTGACTAGTATTGACGATGAATATCCACTGTAATTGATTGTGTTAAGAATGAAAAGCCGGTAGTATTAATCTAGTTTTAAGCATAACTATTAAAAATAATGAATCATTTCGATTGATCAAATACGATTTTGCGTAACATATATTTAGAATCGTCATTTACGTACAATTTAAGTTAATATTTACTATATTGAATAAATTATCTAATATTAATAATCATCATATTATTATTTTTAATCTTTTTTTTATTATTATTTATGTTCATCTATGTAAGTTAAAACTTGTTTTTACCTAGTTAGATAACCTTTAATAGTATTTTTACCTATTTAAAGTCAAAAAACAATTAAATTTTATGATATAAAATTATAATATAAAAATTTTTGAATTATAGTCCTTATAATAAATGATCATACATTTAGTGTAACCTACAGTACAGATAAAATAGATGTTTAAAATACTCTGCATGTTAGTAGAAAATAATCTGTTGCAAAATAATCTACTGCCATCAGGTTTATTCTACTAATGACGTGGAGTATTTAATACACTACAGTCGAAGAAAATCGTACTAATGTACCTATACATCATAGTCCACAGCAAAAGTCAATTATTTAATTCAAAATGCAATTGACTACTTAACTTGAAAATTCACGTAACGTCATTAATGCTACAACGTAATTATTGTCGTAGTTTTTAATTCGAAATATTCCCTATGATATATCTATCATCAATTTTCGAATAATGGCTACAGAATATACATTTATGGTCCGCAAATTTGTTCGCAACAAAGAATGAAGTAATCTGAATAGTGAGTTATTTTTATGTTGCTGTTTCTTAAATATAATAATTGTATTGCTTTCAGTATAAATATTGTAATTTCTATACGAGTATTGTAATATTTTCATACAAATATTTATTTTTTATATGTTTAAACACAATTATTCTTATTAACTAAACTTTATTTACTTTCCAAAAAGGATATTTAAATTAAGCTGAATGTGTTGCAGTGTATATTCCATGTAATTTATATCTATTTTTAAGCATATATTAACCAATCGGAGGTGTAACTAAATAGGTTATGATGAAAGTTTCAATTTTCTTATGGATACTTATCGATTCAATGAAAATTGAAAACTGAACCTATATAACCCTTCAATATTATTATATTTTTAATTATAATAAAATGTAATTAACCAATATTGTAAATTTTTTTATTTTTGTTTTTCTATAATTAAATTACGGAATTATATTTTGTATGACGGGTTGATGTTAATAATAAGGCGAAACTAATTAATTCAAATACAACAGATATTTACAATTCTCTATGCCATGACGACATATTTTCATGCTTATTATTTAATTACCATGAGTTATGTCGTTATAGTATAGATAATAGTAGAAAGCGTATATAAGAAATAAGAATAATCTTGTTTGCACTGAGGATCCCAGCAATGACATTTTTAGAATCTAATATACCATTCTTTTAATTTTGATGTAACTGAGATATCCATTCATAATTTCCATATCAATAAATTAGGTATATTTATATATATATATATAGGCATATACATTATGTTTTAACATTTTCGACTTGTTCGACCTGCATGAGAAAGCAGTTGAGTTTAAATTTCTAATTATTATTTCTGCAATAGGGAGCAGCCACTTATTAGATTCCACTATTAGACTTTTTTCAACAATCTTGGAATTCATTAATAAATTTAAATCATGTTGTTGAATATGTTTTCGATGATCCTTTGCTCAGCCATCAACATATCAACTGGTCAAATACGAAATGTATCTTATATTTAGAATCGTCATATATGATGTATGTAAGTTTAAAATTAATATTACCTATGTTTAATCAATTATTTATCTTTACAAATTGTCTTAATAATATTCTTCTGGAATATTATAATTCTTGGATTTTAATTTTTAGATTTATATCGGTTTATGAATTACTCCTAGTCATTGTCCATTATATTATCTGTAAAATATATAAAATCAGATAATATTCTTGACAACATACTAGTGGTAGTTTTGCTCAGCCATTAATATATTGAAATTTTTATATCGATTTTACTGTATAAAGTATTTGGTAGGTACTGTCATATATAACTATCAAGAATTAAATTATTTTCTTTAATCAATTTTCATTCAATACAATGAGAATAAGGAATTACATGTTTTTTTACAATTACGTAATACTTGTGTATTATATATATATATTTATTCAAAACTATGTTTCGATTTATACGATTATTCTGCCGATATTTGTGTAGGCGCGTTTGTTTCAAATTGAGAACTATATTCAAATTCGTTTGTGGATTTGTTAAGTGATTGAAATTCGAATCAAAAGTAAAAAGCGTATTTTCTGTATTCATTATCATCAGTATTCTGTTTCCTTACAGGTCTATGGCAACAATAATAAATTCAGCTACATATTTCTGCATTAGATAACTAATTATTCAGTATATATTAAGCAATCAGCTGTGTAATTAAATAGGTTATGATGGAAGGATACCATAAAATGACCATTATATATATTGTTGCTTTTATTATTTAACAATGTATCTAATTTATATAACCAACGATTATCACATCAATACTAAACAGGGAAAAACATTCAATTAACGGAAAAATCCTCATGATGTGTTATATTTGTCAATATTTGCCACCTATTTATTAGAATATAACCTTTTAATCACTTTGTACTAATTAGATGGAAAATATTGACGGTGAATATCCACAAAATTTGAATATGTTAGGGATGGAGAAGTAAAGAAGGATGAAGTAATCTATATAGAGAGTTATTTTTATGTTGCTGTTTATTGAATATATTAAGTTTATTGCGCTCAGTATAAATATTGTAATTTCTAAATGAGTATAGTAATATTATCATACAAATATTTATTCATTATATGTTTAAACACAATTATTCTTATTAATTAAACTTTATTTACTTTCCAATAAGGATATTTAAATTAAGCTGCATATCTTGCATTGTATATTCTATGCAACTTATAACTATTTTTAAGCATATATAGGTTATGATGCAAGTGTCAATTATTTTATGGAATACTTGTCGATTCATTAATAATTGAAAACTGAACCTATATAACACTGCAATATTATTATATTTGTAATCATAATAAAATGTAATTAACCAATATATACTTTTTTTTATTTTTTGGTTTTCTATTATTGAATAACGAAATTGTAATTTGTATGACGGATTGATGTTAATAATATGACGAAACTAATTTAATTAAATACTACAGATATTTAAAATTCTCTATGCCGTGACGACATATTATCATGTTTATTAATTAATTACCATGATATATGTTGTTACGGTATAGATAATAGTATAAACCGTCTATATGAAATAATAATATTATTGTGTGCACCGAGGATCGCACCAATGACATTTTTAGAATTTAATATAATATAATTTTTTTAATCGTGATATAACCGAGATTTCCATTTATAATTTCCACATCTATAAATTGGTAGAACATTAGGTATTTTAACATTGTTGCCGTTAATATTTATCGTGTATTGCAGTAAGTGTACTGATTATAAATCATGTATCAGATGATAAATGTTGAGGAGTTTGTATATTTATAGATATTGAAAGTGTTTAGAAGGTTGATAGGGTTTATTTTATAAGAGAATGTATATTTAATTTTTAGAACTTTTGGTTGTATTAATTTTATTATTTACTAAAATTTAACCTTTAAGGCATAATATAATTTTTAAATTATTTATTCATGGTTCGCGATTTTTATTCATTTATGGATACATTCAAGACGGTCTGCTTGACGCGAATGTGAAATAATTTTAATTCGTATTTTATTAAATAGGTACTATATTTTTATACTTAATTTTACTACTAATTGCTTAAATTAGTCGTAATTATTTTGTGTTTTAATGATTGTATAAACTTTTTGAAATTATGTGTTGTTCATGATTGTTGTCAATATGTGTCCCCTGTCGTGCCGGGTGTGTATCTTAAGATAATATTACATAGAACTCCTTAAATACACATTCGGTATAGCCGGAGGTACAGATGCATTCACCGCACAATTTCGTTCAAAAATTGTAAATTAGTCATATTTTTACTGTCGTTATATTAAATGGTATGTTTTAATAATCATTAATAAACTGATCATTGATCCGGCATAACATTTAGTGCAGATAATATTGATATTTACAATATTTTATATTGAAGTCGAAATTTGTCGGAGTAGATTATTGCCATCCGACAAATTCAACTGATAATGCAGAATATATAGTAAACCACTGCTGTAGAATATCGTACTTATATGTTTGTACATAGTAGACTTCAACATTAGTCAATTTCTTAATTAAAAATACAATTGAATATTTGTAAAATGTATGATGTTATCGAAGTAGTCAAAATCGTACTTTTCACTTCAAAACATTGAAATTCAATGATGAAATGTTCACTATAGATTATATCTACAGGCAACAAATGAATTCGAACAGAAAGATTAAATATTATGAATAGTGGGGTTTTTAATGTAAATATTTTATGAATAAAATTCTTTCATTTTCTTTTTTATAAATATTGTTATTTTTAAATTACTTATAATATATTACCATAAAAATTTCTTTGCAATAATTTGTATTACAATTTTAATTCGTATTATTAAAATTCAATTTCAAAAACAATATTTAAAATACGATCATTTTAAATCAATTTAAAATTGCGTTGAATACATTAAAATGAATACTTAGTAATTTATAAGTACTGTCAAACGTATATAAAGCAGTTTGTGGCATAACTAATTAGGTAATGATGAAAATTTCAATTTTTTAAAGAATAAGATTTTATTCATTAAAAATTGATAACTGAACCTATATAATTCTTCAATGTAATTATATCTAAAATCATAATAAAATATTATTAATCAGTCTTGTACAATTCTTATTTTTATTTTTTTTTGTAAATGTATTACGAAATTATAATTTTTATGACGTGTTTATGTTAATAATAAGACGATAATTGTTGAATCAAGGACAATTGATATTTACTATTCTCTATGCCATGACGACATATTATCATGCTTATTATTTTGTTCCAATGAAATATGTTGTTATGGTATAGATAATAGTAGAACGCGTCTATAAGAAATAAGAAGAATCTTGTTTGCACTGAGGATCACAGCAATGACATTTTTCAAATTTAATATAAAATCATTCTTTGATACTTGATGTTACCGAGATAATCATATTTTCAATAAACTGAAAATGCAATATTTATATATATATATATATATATATATATATATATATATATATATATATGCATATATTTGCTGTTTATATTTATCATTAAATTTAATTTATATAACCAATGATTATTGCATCAACATTGACTATGAAAAAACACTCAATCAATGTAAAAATCTTCATAATTTGTTGTACCTGTCAATATTGCCATCTATTTAGTAGGATATTATCTATTAATCATATTGTACTAAATTAGGTGATAAATATTGACGATGATTATCCACTGTAAATTGTAATCGATTGTGTTAGGGACGAAAAGTCGGTAGTATTAATCTAGTTTTAAGCATAACTATTAAAAATAATGAATCATTGCGAATGATCAAATACGATTTTGCGTAACATGTATTTAGAATAGTCATGTACGTATAATTTAAGTTAATATTTACTATATTGAATTAATTATCTAATTTTAATAATCATATCATTTTTTTTTTTAAATTAATTAAGTTTCTCTATTTAGATTCCAAATAGTTATTAACTTTACTTAATTGAATTACTTTAATGGTATTTTTTTACTATATAATGTCAAAAAAAAATTTAATTACATTACATAAAATTATAATGTACAGATTTTTTAATTATAGTCATTAAACATAATGATCATATATTCAGTTTAACATATGTACAGATAAAAAAAAATGTTAACAATACTCTGCATCTTAGTAGAAATAGTTTGTTGCACAATTAATTACTGCCACCAGACTTATTCTACTAATGACGTGGAGTATATGGTATACTACTATGGAACAAAATCGTACTAATGTTTTTACAATTCATAGTCTTCAGCAAAAGTCAATTGTTAAATTCAAAATAAAATTGGCTAATTAACTTGAAAGTTCACGTATTGTCATTAATGTCATTATTTTACAATATTCTGCATCGCAGTAGAAATTTGTCGGAGTAAATTATTGCCATCCAACAAATTCAACTGACGATGAAGAATATATTGTAAACAACTGCGGTAGAAAATCGTACTTATATGTTTGTACATCTTATACTTCAACATTAGTCAATTGCTTAATTAAAAATACAATTGAATATTTGTGTAATTTATAATGTTATCGAAGTAGTCAAAATTGTATTTTTCACTTCAAAACATTGAAATTCAATGATGAAATATTCACTACAGAATATATCCACAGACAACAAATGAATTCGAACGGAAAGATGAAATATTATGAATGGTGAGTTTATTAATGTTAATATTTTAGGAATAAAATTTTCTCATTGCCTTCATTATAAATATTGTTATTTTTAAATTACTTATAATATATTACCATAACAATTTTTTTGCATAATCTGTATTGAAATTCAATTTCAAAAACAATATCTAAAATATGATCATTGCGTTGAATACATTAATATGAATACTCAGTAATTTATAACTACTGTAAAACGTATGTTAAACAGTATGTGGCATAATTAAATAGGTATTGATGAAAATTTCAATTTCTTAAAGAATACGATTTTATTCATTAAAAATTGAAAACTGAACCTACATAATTCTTCAATGTAATTATATTTAAAATCAAATAAAATGTTATTAGTCAGTATTGTACAATTTTTTTTTTTGTTTTTCTGTAATTGAAGTACGAAATTATAATTTTATGACGTGTTGAGGTTAATAAGACGAAAATAATTTAATCAAACACAACTGATATTTACAATTCTCTATGCCGTGACGACATATTATCATGCTTATTATTTTATTCCCATGGAATATGTTGTTACGGTATAGATAATAGTATAAAGCGTCTATAAGAAATAATAATATTATTCTTTGCACCGAGGATCATAGCAATGACATTTTTAGAATCTAATATAATATCATTCTTTTCACCTTAATATAACAGAGATTATCCATTCATAATTTCCATATCAATAAATTGAAAATAAATTAGGTATATTTATATATATATATATATATATATGGGCATATACATTATGTTTTAAAATTTTCGCCTTGTTCGACCTGCATGAGAAATCAGTTGATTTTTGGTTCTAATTATTATTTCTACATTTGGGAGCCACTTATTAGTTTCCATTATTAGACTTTTTTTTACAATCTTTGTATTTATTAATAAATTTAATTCATGTTGTTGAATATTTTTTCGATGTACCTTTGCTCAGGCATCAACATATCAAATGGTCAAATACGAAGTGTATCTTATATTTAGAATCGTCATATATGATGTATGTAAGTTTTAAATTAATATTACCTATGTTTAATTAATTATCTAACATTACAAATTGTCTAAATTTTTTTTTTTGGTAATGTTATTATCCTTGGACTTTTTTTTTTAGATTTATATCGGTTTATTAATTACTTCTAGTTGTTATCAATTTTATTATCTGCAAAATATATTAAGTCAGCTAATATTATTGATAACATATTAGTGGTAGTTTTGCTCAGCCATTAATATATTGAAATATTTAAAACGATTTTGCTGTATAATGTCTTTGGTAGTTACTGTCATATATAACATTCAATAATTAAATTATTTTCTTTAATCAATTTTCACTCAATACAATGAGAAAAACGATTAACATGTTTTTTGCAATTACGTAATACTTCCGTATTATATACATATGTATTCAAAACTATGTTCCGATTCATATGTTTATTCTGCTGTTAATTCTATAAACGCGTTTGTTTCAAATTGATAATTAAATTCAAATTCTCTTGTGGATTTGTTGATTGAAATTCGAATCAAATGTGAAAAGCGTATTTTCTGTATTCATTATAATCAGTATTTTTTTCTTAACGGGTCCATGGCAAGAACAATAAATTCCGTTAAGTCTTTTCCTTCATTTTCTTCTATCTCTTGCTTCCACTTTCATTTCTTGGTGTCCATTTGTATTTTTCAGATCATCTTGCATCGTTTTTATTTTTTTTCTCCTTGAATCCTTTCCTTCTATTTTTCCTACTAATATATTTTTGATAAGTTTATCATCTCTTATTACATATTTAATTCAATTATTATTTATTTTTATAATAGTCTTTAATAATGATCTTTCTTCCTTCACTCTTCTCAAAACTTTTACATTAATTATCATAGCTGTCCATTTTATCTTCTCAATTATCCTCCGCGACCATATCTCAAATGCTTCCAATATTTTCTGTATTAATTATATGTAATTTATTACGATATAAATCACATATATCTTTGTTGAATGACACATCGAATTAGTTAATCAATCTTGACGTTTTCGCGATAATTATCCCATACGGCCATTATTATTTTATACAATTGTTCGTTGAAAATTTTTTTTTTAATTGTTATTACGTATTGTACATAAATATGATTTACGCGTCTATTGACGGCAATGCGTGTAAATATTAATATTTTTGTAAAATTTGATATACAAAAATAAAATAAAAAATTGTGTTCATGCGATGTGCCCGCGAGGTTTGTACAATAGTAGGTAATCAACACTACATCAATAAAAAATGGAAAAATCGTCATAAAGTGTGTTGCTGCAATCAATATTTGTCACCTCATTTAGTAGAAAATTATTTATTAATCGTGTTTTACTAAATCAGGTGGCAAATATTGATTGTAATTATCCGCGGTCTTCGAATGTCTTGGGAACGAAAAAAGACGTAAGTATTAATTTAAAAGTCTTGTGGTTAAACTTACTAAAACGTTTAAATTGTATTTTTCTTCAATATTCTTCCAAGTACAGTTTGATGGGTATTTGGAAATTTTTTGTTCAAACTGTCCGACGGTGTTTGATTACGATAAAACAATTTTTTTTAATATAAACCGCTAACTTTCAACGTCAATATACTCGGAGTGTTAAATAAACATTATTGTTTGTTCCGGAACAACAGATCGTACGATTCAGGTGGTCGCCTGCTCGGACACGCCCATGAATAAGACGAATTTCTGGTAATACGATCTTTACTATACTAACGGAGAACGGTCGACAAACTTTAAGAAAATTAAATTCATACACAATGAATCGAAACCGCGTGAACGTAATATCTAGAAAATAGTGTTTATAACTATAGAAATGCGTATACACAAACGGGCGCGTACGTCCGTGATTAAGAAATGCGTACTAATATAATAATATATTGACAACGGTAATATTGAAACGACGATACCGAGAATCCGTGTTGAATCACATTGACGGCAGATCAGGACGTTGTGTACGCACAAAAGGCGGCAGGTTACCGCGTTTTGGGTTACGACCACCGTTACCGGGGTCTCTGGTATAACCCAGAATAGCGGGAGGTGTACACGAGTCACCGAGCTAACCAACCGATGTTAGCGGTGGGAGGCTATGGTTGTCCACCATATCAATTGGTACCGCGGGAGCGGGGAGCCCCACCGGACCGGGTGTGCTTGGGCGGGGCGGTACTGGCGTCCGGCCTTTAGTGCGAGGGCGTCGTGCTGCCCTGGCCCGCGTGCCCGACTCCGGTGCCCCGCAAGGTCGCTAGGTGCCTGCTCGGCTGCAACGTGGTGGTTGTGGGACGGGCGCTAGATAGTGGAAAAACCTCTTCACCCAGGTGGGAGTGAGGGGTGCAGCGCGGTCGCCAGGCGAATTGCCCAGCAATGAGCCCTTGGCCTGCGGGCAGCGGCCGTGCCCTCAACCGAAATGAAATGGGTACGGGCCTCGCTCGGGGCAAACCGAAGACCGGTTTGGGTAAACAACGGGGCGATCGCGGACCGGGCCTCAACTGACAATATCACACGTGCGATACAAAAAATCGCGCACACAAATAAAGCCTGTACACGTGCGATATAATATCTTATATTTAAAATCGTCATATATGTATGATGTATGTAAGTTTAAAATTAATATTACCCACGTTTAATCAATTATCTAACATTACAAATTGTCTAAATAATATTTTTTTGTAATGTTATTATCCTCGGACTTTTATTTTTAGATCTATATCGGTTTATTAATTACTCCTAGTTGTTATCAATTTTATTATCTGCAAAATATATTAAGTCAGCTAATATTATTGATAACATATTAGTGGTATTTTTGCTCAGCCATTAATATATTGCAATTTTTAAAACGATTTTACTGTATAAAGTATTTGGTGGGTACTGTCATACAGGGGCGTATTTACATCATCCCTTAGGGGTGGGGCGAATAGAAAAAAGGGCCCGTCGAATCTGTTGCCAACTTAGAATTATCGAAAAATTATATAAAAATAATAAGTTTTAAATAAAAAAATGTTTTATGACATTTTAGTTTTAGTTCGATTAATTTTAGTTGTCAGTAGATATAGGTACATACACAAGTATCTAGGGGGGGCGATCGCCCCATCGCCCCCCCCCCTTGTATACGCCCCTGCTGTCATATTATATAACTATCAAGAATTAAATTATTTTCTTCAATCAATTTTCACTCAATACAATGAGAATAAGGAATTACATGTTTTTTGCAATTACGTAATACTTCTGTAATTAATATATATGTGTGTGTGTGTGTTCAAAACTATGTTCCGATTTATATAAGATTATTCTGCCGTTAATTCCATAAACGCGTTTGTTTCAAATTGATAATTAAATTCAAAATTCGCTTATGGATTTGTTGAGTGATTGAAATTCGAATCAAATGTGAAAAGCGTATTTTCTGTATTCATTATAATCTGCATTCTGTTTCTTATGGACATGTCCATGGCATGAACAATAAATTCAGTTAAATAATTCTGCAGTGGAGAACTAATTATTTAGTATTTGTTAACCAATCGGCGGTGTAATTAAATAGGTTATGATGAAAGTTTCAATTTTTTTTATGGAATACTTTTCGATTCATTGAAAATTGAAAACTGAACCTACATAATTCATTAATATTTAAAATTATAATAAAATGTCATTAACCAATATTGTAAATTTTTTTATTTTTGTTTTTTTATAATATTGAATTACGAAATTATAATTTTTATAACGTGTCGATATTAATAATAAGATGAAACTAATTTAATCAAATACAACAGATATTTACAATTCTCTATACCGTGACGACATACATTATCATGTTTATTATTTTATTCCTATGATTGTACGTTGTTACGGTATAAATAATAGTATAACACGTCCATAAGAAATTAAAGTATCCTTGATTGCTTATGATTATTTACTTTATTTAATATAAAATTATTGTTTGATCTTTGATGTTATCGAGATAACCAATCATAATTTCTTTTTTTCTTTTCTTGTATTTCATTGAATTGCTTTATTCTCTTTAGATCCGACAGTTTATTGGCTACCCCTAATCAAATTATCTTCCGTTCTATTTGCACCTATTTGAACTCAAATGGCATTGTTGATGATTTGTTAGTGGTAGCATTGTTCAACAATAAACATTTTGAAGGGACGAATTTAATTTTATTGTGTAAAATATTTTTAATAAGCAAAAATCTTCTTTATTATTCATATATTTTATATTTGACACGAATGTGAAATAATTTTATATCATATTTTATAAAATACTATATTTTTATACTTAATTTAATTACTAATTTCTTAAATTAGTCGTAATAGTTTTGTGTTTTAATGATTGTATAAACTTTTTGAAATCATATGTTGTTCATCATTGTTAGCCAATATGTGTACCCTGTCGTGCTGTGTGTGTATCTTAAGATAATATTACATAGAACACCTTAAGTACACACTCGGTGTAGCCGGAGATACAGATGCATTCACCACATGTTTTCTTTCGAAAAACGGGAAACTGGTCATCATTTTTCGTAGTCGCGACACCCGTGGAACGTTTAAGTAAAAATAATTATCACTATGTCTTGAACTAACATTATTTCAGTAGTTGGTCGTATTCGTGTGCGGTAATTCCAGAAATCCGAATAAAGAATAAAAATGTTAATAAATGCGTGTTAGGACACACGTGTTTAATATTTGTGAGTATTAATTAATTGATGGATCAATTTGTCTCAATAGTATTTTAATTCTTGTATTTCTTCGAATTGTATTATTCTATTAAGATTCGACGGTTTATTAGCTACTCCTAATCAAGTTATCTTCGGTTCTATTTACAATCTATTTGAACTTAAATAGCTCTGTTGATTTCTTGATAGTGGTAGCATTGCTCAACAATAAACATTTTGAAGGGACGAATACAATTTTATTGTGTAAAATATTTTTAATAAGCCAATATTTTCGCTCTATTTGATGCGAATGTGAAATAATTTTAATTTATATTGTATAAAATACTATATTTTTATATATAAGTATACTACTAATTTCTTAAATTAGCTGTATTGATTTTGTGTTCTAATGATTGTAAAAATTGTTTGAAATCATATGTTGTTCATCAGTGTTAGTCAAAATATGTACTCTGTTGTGCCGTGTGTATTTCTTAAGATAATACTACTTAGAATGTATTTTATCGAATTGTATTAGTCTATTCAGATCCGACTGTTTATTGGCTACCCCTAGTTATGTCATTTTTAGTTCTATTTGCAACCTGTTTGAACTTAAATAGTACTATTGATGACTTCCTAGTGGTAGCATTGCTACCAACAATTTGATACTAACATTTTGAAGAGACGAATACGATCTTATTGTATGAAATGTTTTCTATAACTTAAAATTTTCCTTTTATTTGACGCCATTGGGTATAACTTTATTTTTAGAGCACAACTGAATAGTTTTGCAATAAAGAATCATTTATTAGTTTCCACTATTTGACCTGAATTTATGTATTCATTAATAAATCATAAATTATTGTTGAATGTCTCTTAGAGGTAACATCGTTCAGCTATTAACACTTCAAATGATTGTACGAGTATACGAATTTTATCTCATATTTGGAATAGCCATGTACGTAAAATTTAAATTAATATTAATTATGTTTATTTCAATTATCTAATTTTATAAATTATCATTAAATATGTAAATTAAGATCATGGTTTGAATACATCGAAATGAATACACACAACACTGTGATATGTAACTATTTTGAAGCATGTATTAACTCAGTTGAAGGTTTAATTAAATAAGTTATAATGAACATTTCTTTTTTTTTAAATATCCTTTTCGGTTCCTTGATAACTAAAAACTGAACTATATATTTTTAACATAGAATTATATTTATATACATAATAATGTATAACTTTTCACAGTTTTGTATTTTTATAATTAAATCACGAAATAGAAATTTATGAGGCATGTAGATATTAACAGCTATAAGATGAAAGTGATTTAATCAAATACAACATATATAATTACAATTCTCAATACCATGACGATATTTACATTCATGCTTATTATTTTATTGCCATGATTAAATATCGTTAAGGTATAGATAATGGTATAACGCGTCTATACAAATCAAGAATGTGCTAGTTTGCAATAGGGAACATAGCCCAAGAAATTTGTTGAATTTAATATAAAATATTATTATGATCTTGATCCCCAATGTTAACAAAGTAGTCAGTCATAATTTCTCCTTCAATAAATTGAAAATGCATTAGATATATATATTACATTGTTTCCGTTAATATTTATCATATAGTTAACGTACTAATTGTATATCATTTTTCACACATACACATTGTTTTGTTATTGATTTCGTTAATTTTAATAATTCTAAAATCTCTAGATTTTTGTATAAATTATATAATTTTTTATTTACTTTTATATTCATCTTTTGCACTTTATACCTTTTTTAAGCACTTGATTCTTTTTTATGTTTAAAATACAAAAAAAAAAAATGTTTTTACAGTATGACCACGAAATTGATATACGAAGGTAACCATCATTACTACATCAATAACCAAAATGGAAAATCGAACTATTGATGGGAAAGTCATCATAATGGGTTTTCACTGTCAATTTTTGACATCTTATTTGGTGATGTATTACCTACCTATTAATCATACTTTACTAAATTCGACGTTTAATATAGACGGTGATTATCAACGATCTTTGATTGCATTGGGGAAGTAAAAGACGTAACTACGTAAGTATTAATATATTTTTGGTGATAACTACTTATGTATTTAAAGTATTTATACCATAATTTCATTCAATATTCTTCTATGTATATAGTGTAGTAGAGTTATATGAGTCGGAAATTTATTTTTATGCTCTCCGAAGATCCTTAGTTATAAAATAATTACTTTTCTTTTTATAAACCACATTGAGCATAATTTGTGATAGTATAGTGTCATTATATAATATAATATTGTTATACCTATTAACATATAATATAATTTTTTATTATATAATTCTAATTCTGCAATTGATTATTTTTAAATTATATTATATGCATTGATATTTCTCTTATATTCACTGGAGGAATATTTAATATTTATAAGTGACATTCATTTAATATATTTTAGAGATTAGTTATTTTGCAGCTACTGAATATTTCTGCACTATAGAACTACCAATTAGATTTCTGTATTAGTCATTCTTTAAGAATTTTTGTTTTCATTGATGAATTCAAAATATATTATTATCCTAAAGGGACTATACTTTACAAGGGTGGCTAAGTTTATTATAATTAATTTTTGAGGGGACTAAGTCTCCTTAAGCCCTTCCGATTTTCATCAATGTGTATAGGCTCGACTTGCTAATTGGTTGGTTGACAGGAGGAGTGGAGTTGGTCACGTCTAGAAAGATCTAGGACACTTCACCGTATCCACTGTATACCATTGTTTATATGATGTAACATATATTATATATATTTATAAAAACAGTAAATAAGAGAATTTCTGATTTCTTTTTAGATCCTTTTAAAAATTATAAACATAATACACTTAATATATATTTATTACTTTATATGTATATAAATAAAAATTAATAAAATATTTATTAAAAAAAATAATATATTTCATAATTATGTTTAATCTAAATATTTCAATAATAAAAATAAGAGCAGAACATATTTGGTAAGACATCAGCCTTCATCTAGAATTCATCGCATGACGGGCATAGAAACAGCCGCTTTAGTGTCAGTAGCATCGGATTCTTTCCAAAGTTGAGTAACTGTTTTTAATTCTGTATAAAAGTGGTAACCCTGATAAACATAGAAACAATTTAAAAAAGAGTATGCGACAAACGGACATTTTGAGTCAATATCAATATCTATACATACTTGTTTGCCATAGAAATGGTTTTGTCCCAAAAATGATGCTCGTGTGCCAGTAAATGAAAACATTGGCAATGGTACTGGAATGGGAACGTTGATACCGACCTAAAGAAAAATATAAATAAATGTCTCGTAACTAAATTACGTTAACTCTTCAAAAAAAAAAAAACAACTGTGTAGTTAGGTTAATTGTATATTTTAGGCATACATACATTGCCACATTGGACTTCGTGAGTAAACTTTCTGGCTGTCGCTCCATTTGTAGTAAATATTGCTGTACCATTACCATATGGATTTGAATTGATCATGTCTAATGCTTCATCTAAAGTATCAGCAGTCAAACACACTAGTACTGGTCCAAATATTTCTTCTTTATAACATTTCATATAAGGCTATGTGGAACAAAATAGTCATACAGTTAAATGTAATAACTGTGAAACAAATTGTGGCATCACCTTGACACCTGTTAAAATAGTTGGTCCCACAAAATTTCCTTTTTCATAGCCCGGAACACTAATATTTCTCCCGTCTAAAAGAAGCTTAGCTCCTTCATCAATACCCGATTGGATCAAATTTAGGATTTTATTCTTAGCTTCTGGTGATATAACAGGACCTACATCCGTATTCGGTTTATGACCTTAGACATAACAATTGTTAAAAATTCATCTTGTTAAATACATTCGCAACGAGCAATTAAAATAAAAACTATTAAATTTCAATTCGTACCAGCATTGACATTTAAATTTTCAGCACGACTCTTTAATTCAGGGAGCCAATTCTTTGCATCACCGACAAACACGGCCGTACTTAATGCCATACATCGTTGTCCAGCTGCTCCAAATGCAGCACCGACCAATGAGTTCAACATGCTGGTCTTGTTTGCATCTGGCATTATCACTCCATGATTTTTCGCGCCCATATTACTTTGTACTCTTTTTCCATTTTTAGAACCTCTAGTGAATATATGCTCTCCCTATACATAAAATATTAAAACACTCAATATGTAAATTATAATAGATGTATGGGGCTAAATATTTATTTAATTTAATTACAGCAGTGTTGGCACCGACGAATGAAATAGCTTTAATGGCTGGTGCATCGCAGATAAAATTCACAGTGTCTACACTGCCATGAATAACGTTCACAACACCGGGCGGGCAGCCAGCTTCGGTCAACATTTCAACAAGCATCATACAATTACCAGGTACTCTTTCTGATGGCTATACACCCCAAGAGGAATAGAAATAATACGTATAAGATTTTTATTATTATTATTATTGATTTTCAATATACAAAATTTAAAATAATTTTAATCTTTTTTATCATTCAAACAAATATTATATAATGTTTACTTTAATAACAAATGTATTTCCGCAAGAAATGGCAACGGGGAACATCCATAATGGTATCATTGCAGGGAAATTGAATGGTGCAATACCAGCTACGACTCCAAGAGGTTCACGGTAGGAATGTATATCCATGTCAGTAGCTACTAATGGTAAAGATTCACCCATTATTGAACTGGTAAAGTTACAACAGTTTTCGACCACCTCTGGAGAACAATAACATGATTATTTATAATGTGAAGAACACAATATGATGTTACGCACATGCTGTGTACGTGTATACACTTAATGAAATAACAAATCTTACGGAGTCCACGAGTTACGTCTCCTTCGGCGTCAATCAATGTTTTTCCTTGTTCCTTGGTTATGTTTTCCGATAATTTTGTCTAAACTCCAATTAAACAATGCTTAAAGCGCAAAAATAAACTAAATGTTTAAAAAATGAATTTACCATGTTGGCCTTAATAATTTCTTGATAACGAAACATTATTTGTTGTCTTCTCATCACAGAAGTTTTCGACCACGATTTGAAAGCTTCTTTGGACGATTCCACTGCATGTTCCATTTCGTCTTGGGTACATTTTGGTACTTTACACACAACCTAAACTCATAATTATTAAAAAAAATAAAACCATTGTAAAAATAAAAAATGCGCTTTTATATTGTAAATAAAATATAGAATATAAATTCACATCGTTCGTAGCAGGATTGTGAACAACAATCCAATCATTTGTTTTCGATTCAACAAACTTTCCACCAATGTACATCGGTACTTTAGGAATAACTGCAGTGCACGATGTTGCATTGAATCTGATAACTTGCCGAAATATATTTTTCTGAAAACAATTTTCAATATTGACTTAATTAATATTGTTGCGTTACTGGAATACAAATATGCACAATTTTAAATGAAAAATTTAAATTTAAAATGTTTTAATTTTATTTTTGTAAAAAATATGTGCGTGACCTCTGATCTCAGATAAGGAACTTATAGATATAAGAGAATCGTGTTTTATATCAATTATTGTTTTGTGTAATCCTCCAGATTACTTTCGAATTTTTATATAAAAATACAACTTACAAGTGAAAATATTGTCAAACGTTTAATATAGAAATTATTTTTAATTGTATTAATGTATGTACATTTATAGGTGGTAATCAGCTATCGTCAATATTATAAACCCATAAGTAATTATAATTTATACTCTAGTGGTAAATGTCAAGTGGCACAAAATATGTGCATATTATTAAGGAGAAAATTCAATTGACAATATACAGCAAATACGATTGTGATGTTTTTAAACCGCGATTAGGATCGAAGTAAAATGACGACTATGACCAATCGTATGAAATTTAATCGAATAATTCTCAAATGTTTCTGTAGAAATAATTTCGTATAATTATAAGTTTATCTACGGGAAATAAATGTATGGCACCGTGTAAACAGAACGCCGCGAAAAACATTAAAACGAAAAAAAAAAAAACACACTAAAATCGTTTATAATACTGCGTTGTACTTATATATAAGTACAGTATGGTTCACGATTTGTACGATTTGAAATAATATACAGAGCGTGTGTTATTAAAGATTGTTTCGTTGAAAATATAATATATATATATATATATATTCGAACACTATATCAATTCGAATTTTTTTTCGTCTACATCACATAAATTATTACATAATAAACGCTTTTTAGGATTTACCGATATTACCTTATTTAACGAGACGACTGATCGAATCATCGTTTATTTTTTTCTTCTATTTATCAATGTCGATAACGCGACAATGTCTTGCTGTACACTTTTTTATATTACAAACTCGATCCGCGGACAAACGGAAATCATCAACAACGCACGTCACAACGATCTGGCGATCAACACCGGGGGGGAAAAAAAAATTCGCATAAAAAACACGCGTACAGTGCGAATAACTACTGACTACACATTTGAACTCGCTTATCGCGTACACCGGCGATAGTATAACGACATCAACTGGTGTTGCGCGCATCAGTCACTGACACAACAGTCACTCCTTCCATTCCAAACCGGTGTCTATCAATATAAATTACATACATATTAGTGGAGTACGGGATTAATTTATTATACCTACCGACAACCCGGCGAGAGGGAAATAATAATAATAGTCTTTTATTATTAATACTCGTTTTAGTCGCGATATTGTTTCTCCGTTCGCCACGACTCCTCGAATTTATACGATATTATATTTAAAAAAAAAAAAATAAAACATTTTTTAAAATACGAAATGTATTGATTTTCGGGAATGAACGTCAAAGGGTTTATCGCGTTTACCGCTTACACTTAGTAGTAACACTCATATTGGACTGAAAACTTCGAGTTTATTATTACGGTATTTGAAACGTTAAACGTTTACGAAAAACGTACTGAAATGCGTTTGTAATATGTCCATTGATGGTTAATCGTTTATTTTATAACAATAAGTCGTCACGACATTCGTGGAAAAATATGAACAAAAATAGAGATTATATAATATATTCGTATTATATTTCATTCCTCGATCTTTTCTTTTTTTTTTTTAACTAAATTTTAAATATTAAAGAAAATTAAATAATACGTGAAACATGCTTCGGCGAACACACAATAAAAACCTTCGCAACCCTAAATAATTAATGTCGCGATCCGAGGTTGGGAACCGCTGTCGTAGAAGATATAGGTTTTGTTCACATAAAGTAAATCAAAGTACGTATATATATATTATATATTTATCATTTCATAATACATATAGTATAATATTTAAAAACTAGCCAACAAATAAGTAAACATCGAATTAGGAAAATAAAATACAATCAATGACTTAAAATTATTTATGGAACAAAAAATTCAAAATAAATACAATATTCTAATAATAAAATAAACAGGAAAAAAACCACATACACAAAAGCGTTTCAACCGTGGAAATATATATATATATCTGTTACGTAAAAAGTCTGGAGTTGTACATTTTGTAAATTGTTTATAGATATTGTACTACAAAGTAAAGGTAGCCACACACACACACATGTTTCGGCGAATTAGTCTAGGCAATATTTCAGTTTTGATAGAAAATACTGCCAATTACATGGTGTGAAGGTGCAAACTGAATGAAATCAAATTTTGGCTGGACCCCACACACACTGCGAAGTCCTTCAGTCGGCTAGATGGACGAATGTGTTTCACATCCGGCCGATCAGAACATGTGCAACTATCTTAAGATCATTAAAATCTAGTTATTTAATTATCTATTTTATATGTATACAAACTAGTGTATAAGTAATATTATACTATGTATGTGTAATTTTATTAATTCTAATAAATGCATTCAAAATGAAACTTATTATTTATTAAAACATTTAACAATGTATTTTAATATCGTTTTTATTTATTTTGAAAGTTATATTATATAAGTGAATTATAGCAATGTGAATTGCATAATACATTATTTTCCTCTTACAAATGCGTAATTCGTTATTCTTACTTGCCTTATTTGCAGTACAAAAATCCATGTTCACAACACAAAATGTACAATTTCAGACTTTGTATATAACATATATGTATATATACATATAAAATGTATAAACAATAATATTATTTAATTCATACATACAAATGTCAGTTGTTGAATATTGTTCTTTTATTCTAGGCCACAGAATGATAGACGGTCAGAAGGGATTTGTGACTAGGTTGACCTTTTCAGAATATTTTTATATTATATGGGGGAAGAGGAGGGTCCTACCAAATTTTTATGAACACTAAACAATATAGTTATTATTAGTTAAATATTACTATTTGAAAAATGTAAAAATGTTTTAATCTGTTGGATTGGCTAATGCCACACACAACTGTAACGATGACACGTAGCTCATCATTTTGCTGTGCTAGTGGTGGAATCACACAAAAAACTCAGTCTTGTTGCTCAGTTCGTATTCTATTTCCTCGTTCTTGTACATCTCCAAAAGCTAAAACGTACAGATCGAATATCTATGATTATATGAAAAGATAACAACAAATAAGTCAAGTTCAAACAAGCTAGCATTAACACATACATTGTTTATCTCTTTGATCAACTCTTGTTTTTGCTTTTCATGTTTCATCTGCAACTTTTCCTTGTCTTTAGCTTGTTTAATCTAAAATACGATTTTATGAAATATTATCGTAATAATGCCACAGAGCATATACACAATGAAAGATGTATTAAATTCACATTTTCTCTTTTACACAAATCAAGTCAAATTTACCTGAGCATGTTTCCTCTCCTCCATGAATTTCTTAGTGTTATTTTGTTTCTTTTCCCTTAACCGTCTGTCCTTATCGCCTTTTGTCTTCAGTGCTTTATCATTCATTACCTCTTTCATTACTTCCACAGATACTTTGGCTTGCTTTGTGTTCATGTCTTTCAAATCTCTATAAATAATAAAATTTCCAACAAATTTAAGACAATATTCAATGTGTACAGGCTATAAACAAATTATACTTCTCATGTCGAACTTCTAATTGCTTTATCTGAGCAGCTTGAAGTGTTTCCATTAGTTTCACAAGAGCATCCTGCTGTTCAGTGGCTTGTTGTTTTTGCAGCGCCCATTTCTCTCTTCTATGACGTTCAACCATTTCCGACCATTGAGTCATCTGATCAGTTACCAATTTTTTAACGCCACCATCATTGATTACTTCAGTTTTGCTAAATAAAGATATAATTTAAAAAAAATGAATACAAATTATTCGTTATTAAAATATGGTATTAAATGTAATTAATAACTCACTCTTTGCCTTTAACAGCTTTTTCCACTGATGTACATTGTTGTTTTTGTATAGAAGCCTTTTCCTTGGCTTGCCGTTTACGTAAAGCCTCTAATTCTTTTTCTTGCTTTCGTCTTGCTTTTTGAAATCCTTTGTCATTTCTTAGGTACTCGAGGTTAATATTTTCAAATTTCAGTTCTTCCTCTATAAAAAAAAATTTGAATTTAATATTAATTTAAGACATTTTTGTTTTCTTCAATTTATTAACCTTTTTTTGGTTCATCAGACTTTTTATTTTTGCTCCCCTTTTTACCAGTCTTCTCACCATCTCCTCCACTACCAGCAACAATATCTTTGGTGTTAATATCAGTTTCTTCAATACCCATTGCTTTCATTTGTTGTGTACGCTTTTCTTGTGCAGATAAAAATGCTCTTGGGTCAGATAAAGCCGCCATGAAATCTAAAAGAACATGATAAAATTAGTAATTTTATTAATAGTAAAAAAATGATATATTACCTTCAAAACCATCAGGAACATAAATTTTCAATTCAATGTTGCAGAATAACATAGGTAGAGCCATCGGGAAATTTGCCTCTGACCTTAATGATATATGTCTATATCCAGCTTGCAAACCATCTAAAGGCAAAATTCTCTGTCCCAATAACTTACCATTTTCTTCATACACACCAATCCTCAGTACTGCTAAATCGGGTAATACTACCTAAAATTAAAAAAAAATGGTTAATTAATGTACATTAATAAAATTAAGAAATTCTGTTCATAACAATAGAAAACTGACTTTTCTAAATAAAAACGGTTCTTCATTGTACACTGGATTCAAACCATTGCTAGGCACCATCCTGGTACGGAACTCTTTACGTATAGTATCTGTAGGTAGGCCATACATGTCAACTTCAACATAAGTGCCAACTTTCTTATCAGACAAAAATTGGCCAGCAATCACCTGAACTGAACATTGAGCAGCAATCACACCGTCCACAGGAGATTCAGCGAATGGATCGAAGCTACGATCTGCTCTGCGCATGAAATCTGGTTTCAACAAGTATCCACAGTTTCCATTGTACTCAAATTTTCCTTGATTGAGTTGCATAGGCAAGTCAGCAGTTTGAAAATTTAATGACACCATTTGACAACCAGCATTCCAAAAAACCTATAAAAAAAACCATCATTTTCCTTTTAACATTGAAAACAATTAATATTTATAAGTAGATCTCTAAGGTACCTAAATAGTATGGTTTTAAATGTAAAAATAACAATAAAGCCATTTAGGCACCTGTGGCATATAGTTTGAAGAATCAGCACGGGTTCCTTTTGGATAAATACGGCTCATCTGCCTTTTGTTGTAGTTTACGAATTCAATCGCTTGAGATTTCAAATAACCAAGTCCAGTGTTTTCAGCAAATGAACTCATATTATGATGAATATTTTTTTCTATAACAAGAATAAATAAATAAGTCAGTTTTCAAGGAACAAAAATAGTACGCTTTTATATTTACTTTCAGCTACATCGAAACCCTGAAACTTAATTGGTTGTGCATAATTTACCATCGAAGATAACCACGGATGTACATTTGTAGTTGACCCAGTATATTGTATTGGCGGCGGAGCTTCAGCGCCTTCTGTACCAGTACCTGCATCTGGTGCTTCTGGCTAGAGATTTCAAAAGAAATAATTAAAAACATATTATCATCGCGTATGAATAACAATATTCTGTTACATACTTTTTTCTCTTCAGGAGGATTTGCAGTTACAGCTGTTGCGTCTTCTTTCTCTTCATCTTCAATTACAAACTGTCCTTTTCTAAATAGTTCTAGCTCACTTTTTTCAACTTCTGGTTTTAACCTTTTATTCTTGATCATAATTTTTCTCTTCAACAATGACGGAGGAGGTAATGCCACGCCTGGTTCGCACTAAAAAAAAAAAAAAAAATCATTAATGACAGGTGGCTTAATAACTTTTACAAAAACCATTCATCAATATCAACTTACTGGATAATCGGGTAAACATTCTCTCATTAATAAATCTCCAAGAATTTCGTCACAATATTTGGCAAGTTTGTACTGTTGACTTTTGCAACAATGATTTTCAAATGACAAAATAATTGGGAAGTCAGATGTTACAAACGCTGTATCTCGTATAGCATAAATTACATCCTAATTGATATTAAACAGAGCATTAATTAATAATTATCATCTAATTAATTATACAACACGTTGTTTTATTTACATTCGTAATATCTAAACACAAGAAATTGTTAATATTTATCAATTATTAAAAGATTAGCTTATTTTAGGAAAACAGATCATTTGAGTAACGTTTAATTATACTGATTAAAATAATTAAAGCAAACTCTAAATAGACAAAATTATGTTGAATATTAGCTGTTTAACCTGATTATTAGACATAATATTGTATTGTTAAAATGAATAGTCTCACCTTAAATAAAATATCTGTACACATGGCTTTCCCATGGGTAATGATCGGTTCTTCTTCTTCACCTTTACCGTCCCAACAATCGAGTTCAACACATCTATTGGGTTTAAAAGTATAAAAAAAAAAAAAAATTTTATTTCTATTTGATTGAACGATTTGTGAAATTCCTTTACCTGCATCCGGCTAAAAGTGTTTGGCGATACATTTCAACACTGGACTTGCCGCCAAATTGTCGTCCAGATAAATACGTGTTATGAGATGAATTAATATAATAATGAGCTAAAGGTTGATCCATATCCATATAGAAATCTAATCGATCCAGAAACACTGGGGCGTTTTCGTCGGACATTAAGTATCGAATAAGACCTTCTTTTGACAATTGCTCTAAATTTAAAATATATATTTGTTATATAACTTTTTTAACTGGCCAAAATTAAACATAAAGTATTTCAAAGTTTCTATGAATATATTGGATGTAACTATGTAAACCCTGTTTATATCTCAATTGATAACAATAACTTTTGTCTTTTTATCTTGCATTTATATCATGAATTGTAAAATAAGTTATATCTGTATTAGCGATATTGCCATTAACAATACTTGTTAAAAACACTAATGGACAGTATAATATTATGTAGTAATGACAACCAAAACATGGATATTGATTCAAATCTCAAACAATTTTGTCACAGTTTTATACATGAATATTATACAGTTCTCAGTAAATGTCCACATAATTTAAGTAAATATTATAGAAAAAACTCAATATTTGTACATCGGGCATCGGCTAATGAAATTCAATCTGTCATTGGACAAAAGAGCATACATGACTGTATTATTCGAATGGGCTATAAAGGATGTAACACGAATATACTTTCAGTAAATACTCAAAATCTTTACAGTTATATTGTGATAAGTGTTGTCGGTGAATTGACCAAGTGCGATTCTGTTCAGAAAACATTTTCACAGACAATTGTTTTAGATCATAATGATGACGATGAATATATAATAAAAAACAACATGTTCTTTTATTCGGATGACACAACACTGAATACCATTGGGGATAATGTTAGAATGGAAATGAGAGAATGGAGGGATAAAACACCGTGTAAAAAAATTCCAACTTTGTATTCAAATTTTGGTTTGGTATATCCACCCATAAGCCACCAATTGTTTGTATCTGGCATACCAGCTAATATAAAACCACAGGATTTGAGACACTTTTTTGAACAATATGGTGAGCTATATAGTTTGAGAATTATGAAGAAAAATGTAAATTATGGTTTTATAACCTACGCTAAACCGGAGTTCACACAAAGAGTATTGCAAAATCGGCCAATATTATTCCCAGATGAAGATGGAGTATGGTTAATAGTCAAGGAGAAGAGAAACACTTCCCAAAATAAAGACAAAATGTATCTACCAACCAGTCATCAATTGTTTATTGGAGATATCCCTGGTAACGTGACATCTGAAGATTTGAAACATTTTTTTAATACATGGGGTGATGTAGTGCATGCTCAAATTAAGGCCATGGAGGAACACCAGGAATCAACTACAGAAACTGTGCATGGATTTGTAACATTCAAAACAGAACAGAGTGCAAAAACAGTATTAAAGAACAGACCAATAGTATTTCCAAACGAAAATGGTATAGAACTTAGAGTAATGGAAAAATTGAGTAGACCGAATAGGAATAGAAATATTGAAGTTAAAGAATTTAAGGACTATGAGAATGACGACGAGTCAATATTTGTTTGCTTTTAAATAATAACTTGACTATCAAATAAAATGCAAATATGAATAAAAATTGTAAAAATATAATATACTTCCTAAACAGGCATTAAAAAATCTTTCATGGCTTTATCTATTATAAAATGTATCAAAAGAGAAAAATAGTTTACTTTGCTTAAATTCTAAAATATAAAAACTATTATAATTACATCCTTTAAATGTTGTTTATGGTAATATTAAAAACAATCATTTCTTACTTTCATTTTTAACTTCTTCAGATGGCTCGTAATCATTTATAATTTCAATCGCTCTCTTTTCATCATATAAAGGGTATAAAATCTCGTTTAAACGAGGATCTCGTTGTTTTTCATTTAGGAACGTGATAAATTGATCCAAACTAATATTCTCAGCTTTTCCTTGAGTACTAAAAAATATATTATACAATTTTAATCTTATTATAAAAATCTATTCTTTAATAATTATCGGACTCGCATTCATCAAAGAAAACATACAAAAGAAAGGTAATTTGTATTAATAAAATTACAAAATACAAACGTGAAAACTCATTAATATATATATATATACACAAAATAATAGGATACACTTTCATGAATGAAATTTCTTAACTTTTACAATATTACATTAATATATTTTAACATTGTGTATCACAATTAGTAAGTATGATCAAAGAGCTTCGTTACAATACAAAATTTTTTTTTGTTTTTAATAAATTATAACAGCCATCATACTATTTTAGATGTATACTATAATATTATTGGCAAATGTATTAAATAAGTGCATTTTGAATAGTATTATATAATCATGTTAATGACAATAAACTATTTAACACTTCATATAATGGTAGCATCAATAAATAATTTATTACTTACATTGATTGGAACAGCTCTTCAATATCATTTCTTGGACAAATTTTGTGATAAAGTTCATAGAACTTATCAAAAGTGAAATCTGATGGCTCAATGGTATCATTCTACAATATGAATATTGTAAATATAATTTTTTTTTTTTTTAAATATAATTTTAATATACTTTTCCACTAGGCAAGTTGAGATCGGCCAAACATTGGTAAACCATTTTTTCAGTTTTACCAGAAGCAAATGTTCTAGCGATTACTTTTACAGGAACTTTTCCTTTTGGATCAACCAACATGCCCAATCGCATCCAACTATAAACAGATTAACATAGTTATTTATTTTTTTTTCAAAATAAATTTTGTATACATATTGGAGTTAAACTCACTGTTTCATAAGATTAGTCCGTACACATACATTATTCATTTTGTTATTATGTGTTATTTTACGAAGACTTTCTTGCCATTGCTTAAAAAAAAAAATTATATATTATTTTCATTATAATTATTTTATAATTAGTACTGATTTTTATATAATTTTCTGTGGAAAATGAAGATGATTATAATTATTTCACAGCAATTTTAAACATTGATATGTATGTAAATTAAATTAATAGTTAATGAGATTAATAAAAAGAAAAAGAATCATTTATTATAAATAACAATCAAGAATTAAAAAATTTAATATTGTATCAATATAATTTTATGATTTTTAATATAATAATTATTAGTTTAAAAATGATAATTAATTTAACTATTAATTTTTAATTCATGCATATTTCAAATAATTCTCTCCTTGTAATAATAAACAAGTATTTTTATTTTGTACTGTATTAAAACTAATTTTTTTTCTCAATAATCAATTTACATTTTCTAAAAAGTAATTTTTAATTATACTAATATACTTATTATATATACATATGATTTGGTTTAAGATAACATTTTTAAATAGTGGAATTACATGAAAAAAATATATATAAATTTATATCAAATAAACAAATTAACAAATTTATTTTAAAATTGTAAAAATCATTTAATATTTAGTTCAATAACAATATGTTATATTGAAACTATTTAATACCAAATAATTTATTAAATACCAACAATGATTAGTAATATCAAATGATACATTTAGAAAAAACTTATACTTTTGGTTTATTTACAAATTTGCTATTGTATTTAAAATTATGATTAGGCCCCACATAATTAAAAGAACATACTAATGAAAAAACAAAAGGAGGTATTTTATTCATTTATTAAAATGATTTTTATTGGGCAAATTATGCAATCATAAACATGAAACTAGTCAATTAAATTAAAAACTATTGATTGACAAGGACAAGAAGCCAAGCAAGTTAATAAACAAGACCATAATTTCTTATCTACTATTTTCCAACATTAAAATACACACACACAATATATATGATACTTTTAAAAATTAAACTGATTTTATTATGTTCTGTACATATTTAATGGCAATGTGGCCGGTTTAAGAATTAAAATATAGACTAATCGGTGTATTCATTATTAATTTTTTTTTATACCAAAGTATGTAGTTCTTTATTTATTTTTTTTTTAAGTAATTCTGTATGATATAAATATTAATACATAATTTTGGAATACAATGTTATAAATTAAACAATAATAGCATGAGGTTTTGTTTACTTTGGCCGTAGCAGCATCTGGGCAAATAATGTGTTGATAATTTATGTTGATATAATCCGTGTTGCTGCATATTGTTAGAGATTTCTCTTCCAAAGTATCGCCGTGTTTATTTATCAACTGTTGTTGTTGTCGAGCATCCTAGAAAAACAATATAAAATGTTTACTATTGCAGAACAATTCAAAACTAGGCCAAATTTACATAGGAAAATGACATTTCTTTTCATAGTTCTTAGCCCGTTTAAAACTTACAATTATTTTCCTTTTCATAAAATAACTTACTTTAGGTAAACCTCCTGAACGTATGTCACTGACCTGGCACAACTCAATAACATCCCCATCCTGAAAACATATATGAATTGAACATTTAACATATATTTCAAAAACGACTTATTCATATACTAAACAAATGATACATTTCAAAAATGTCCTGAAAACGAGTTTTTGAGAGTTTCAAAATGAAATACATGTAATAATATGATATTTAATAATGTAATGTGTACCCTGTTTTCACTCTTCCAGTAAATGAAAAATCCATACTCGTCCACTTTGAATGTACAGCCATTTTCAATGTCCACATTGTCTTTTTCTTCAGACCAGCGATCAAACACGCAGCCCTGTAGCAATATATCGGGAACTGGGATCTGCCAATTGAACTCGAATTTCTTTGTCATTGCGACCAATCGGTCGTGATGTTTACGTTATGTTCATGGACTACTGAAACGAATGAACAGGTCAAATTAATCATTGCATGGGTGCATTATTATATAGAAAAACAAATTTAACGACTTTGAAAGTAACAAATTAAAAAACAATTAAGATCGAAACGGATTTTTTTCTGTTGAATATAATACATTTTACACCTTATTATATTATACGCTTATTAAAATGGTATTAATTAAGCATCGAAGAAAACTACTTTTTTTTTTTAATGCTATTTTACTAAAATGAGCGTGAAAAAAAACAAATATAGTAAAAATTAATTTTAATACCGTTTAAGATTATTTCTATTTTAGCATAGGGAAAATATATTTTTACCCTCATTTCAGTAAATCGGAATTAAAAAAAAATACTCATGTACATTAGGTAAACGCTACGTAATAATATGTACCAAACTCTAAGGCTTAGTAATAACATGAATTAGCTGTTGGGAGTCGCAGTGGAATACCTGTTACAGTATGGATTATATAAAAATACCTAAATGATAAGTAAATCGTAGAAATATATTCGAATAGCGATAACGTTAAATTTATAATTGATAAATATATTGAAACGAGATTAGGTATAGAGTACAAAAGTTCGACGTATATTTTTGAAATCTAAATAAAACGTCTTAAAATACAAAAATTCAAAAACCGAGTCGGACGAATTGTGTGTAACGCGTAGAATTGAAATATCTCGTCCAATATAGGTGAACGAAATAACGCGCGACGACAAAAATACTGCACACGTCGAGATACGGATCGCGTTGTCCTCTGAACCAGCAGTCGGCCCTGTGCGTTTCGAATAACAGAAACATTTGTGGATTCGAACGGTTGTCGATTGATACTCACGTAAACCGTGCGCGAATTCTCCTGCGGTCGGGTGCAAGTACTGGACGACGACCAGCGGACGGGCGCCGGCGTCCGACGACGACCCGACGGCCACTAATGTTGTCGGGTGCGAGACAATTTTTATTTTTCGCGTAATAACGGATACGGACTTTGGCGACCGGACGGTTAGACAGTGCGCGTGTCGCATGTGCCGTCGGCCACGAACACGAATTGTTTAAAAAAAAAAACGTTTAATTTACAAGAACCAATAAAAAAAAAAGAACACGAAAACCGAAAATTAATAACAAACTGCAGAATATACGGCGGACAGTCGCTGCTGTTATCGATCTTATCAGTGTCGCCGTTGCGGTCGACCCCCTCTCAACGAAAGCCGCGAGCGAGCGGTAATCAATCGGTGACTAGTGGCGGTCATCCGCGGCCATTTTACGAACCACTGGTGGAATGCGTGTCCGGCTGCTCGCGGACATAATATCAAATGGAAAACGCGGCGTGTTTTTCCGTATAATATTATGTAAAGGGCAGTAGTAATTTTCGTCATCACGTTCAGTGGCGCCCACAAGTTATTCAACACCAACCATCGCACTATACCAAATACCAGTGGCGTGTTTTCAATTTTATTTATTTATTTATTTTTTTTTTGGTTTTGGGAATGGAGTCGAGAATGTACTCCACCCCCTCCCGCGGTTAATACGCCATTGCAAGTTTAAAAAGGGTCTAAGTCGTAAAGACAAAAAAAAAATTGCCAACCTAATTTCTTACGAATATAAATTATAACCGATACCATATTATATCGTCATTTTACCTTTTCTGAAACGTTTCAACGTCAAGTACAAATACGTTTTCGTAATCTTTTAACTCGTATGAGTAGTGTACAAAATACGAATGTTTTGTAGATACAATGTGTATAAAGGTTTTTAATTTAACGCATTAAACGTATTGTGACGATTTGTTTTAATACAATTAATATTTTATATCATTTTCACACGATGATAATGTGTGATGATAATTTCCAAACGCGTGTCCGCGCGTCATCGTCGACCTAAGACGGGGATTCTTCGATTTTATTCAATTGAAATAACATACGACCCACCGACATACCCACCTCCATTCGACTACTAGTGCAGTTGCGCTATTCAGTAACTTGCGCGATTCACGTCCACTTCTAATAACATATTGTGACGGGCAAAGGAACTCTGCAGCGCTCTGCATTGGATGAAGGGGCGTGCAGGGGTGACGGAGTACCACTTTTTTTTTTTCAATTACATTTCAGCGCGTCTTTCATCTAATCTTTCTAAATGGAACGCTGGTCGTCGGGTATCTTCAATCATATTTAGTCCAGGCCAGTATATTAGAACATTGGATACAATCATAGATTAAGTTAGCCATCTGACCATAATTCATGGACGCTGGATACATTTAAATGTATGCATATATTTAATTATATTATACTTTTCAATAATAATAATAATAAAATATATATAAAATATTATTATTATGTATACTTTTCAATTTCGTACGGCTGTGTGTAACGTACATGGTTTTAAGCCATATATGATGTATATATTTTATGTGTCTGTATAGTGAACTTGTAATTGCTATAACGTTCCTCAAACATTTATTATACACTTGGATTAGTGTGGTCGTCTGTTGTTTGTGGTGAGTTTGTTACTGATGGCCTCAGAATTTTTATTACGACACACACATGGCGCATTATATAGTAATTATATTTTTAACATCGATAATATTACGTTGTCTGGTCTGCGACGAAACAACCCAGTTCTCAACGCAGACGGTGCAAAGCCGTATAAACACTCGCTTAAACCGTACACAAGTTCTATTAAATCACACGCTATACGGCATATTATAGCACGTACTAAATATATATTAAATGTATTATTTGCCAACGAAATTTGTCGTAACGACAAATTCGCAACAAAATAAAAAAAAAAAAAACTGTATTTTTTTATATGGAGTTTTCCTATTCGTTTGTTAATTTATTACGCGCATTATTATATCGAGACCTATTTCAATGCGAAATATCTCGTCGAATACATACAGTTAAATATATATATATTTATTTATGTTAATATTATACATCTTTTTTTACACGTTAAATTTTCTTTTTCTAAACACGTTTATCATATTAAATTCGTCCGAAATAATAAAATAACGCGGACGACGTATTTATTTATCTTAAAGTCGTAGTATATATACGTATATATGTAATATAGCAATAATATCGTACAACGACAGCTTATATAAAATTGTTCGTGTAAAAACGTAAAAACACTTCGATGTAAAACTGGCCAAGAAGATAAAAGCCCACGATAATTTAGTACGAGCTGTAAAAATAGAAATAAATATTATTTCTTCATTTTTTTTTTTTTTTTAACAATTTATACTTTCGTAATACGAATAATATCGTATTTTGGACTCGGTTGATTTTTCATATTACGTTATTCGTTTTATAAATAAAATCTCTTATTCGCAACTCGATATTATAATATGTAATACTTCTTCTGCCGGCCGTTCCGCTCAGGGATACATTATTGCGTATGCGTGAGCAATTGAAGTATACGAATAATATTAAATTATTAAACCCTGATAAACAATAACCGTTGCGAGAAAAATACGGGATATGAATTAGTTACAAGACGAATATGAAAAAAAAAAAAAAAAAAATGAAAAAAGTACACATTCGATTTGCATATAATTTTTACATCATTTCCTTCGCAATTAATTATTATTATTAAAATATATTATGATAATTTTATTTTAAGAACTGACCGCGTATTTTTCTCGTTTCACAACTACGAATGTTTATGTTCTACGAGTCCTTGTTTTCGATGTATCTACTTAAGTATTTACCATAAAAATTGTTTTATTTTAAACTCGAATTTCATTACTTATTCGTTATAAAAAATGAAATCCCATAACTCCGTCGTATATTATACCGTTGGTACAGTCTTATAGAAAAAAAAAAAACAACAACAACAACAACAAATTGCGAACGTAAATTTAATACTGTTCTTTAAACGATAAACCACAAAACTTATAAAATGTAATTATTTATAAAAACGGCTATTTCGAGATGTATTCAACAAATTAATAACATACATAATAAATGTATAGTTTTAAAAATATTTTATCTAAGACTCGGGAGTTTTTTTTTTTAATTAAAAAAAAAAAAGAAACAACAACAATATTGGAAGCTACTATAGCCGCATTATAGTTGCATTAGTGTTTTCTGAAGCATAAGAACGCGATAATATCTGTTCAAGGTTTTAGCTGTAATCCAACAGTAAATGATTTATGCTCGTGTGTATTATAATTATGTTGCGCGTATACTCGCGTAATACAATTTCGGGAAATGCGTTCGTGGGAAAAAGGCTCGTCGACTCTGCCGTTAAATTAATGTCTTGTTGATCGCAGTGAAACAATATGTATCCGTAAAATTTGGCAATATTTAATGGATGTAATATATTTACGTGCGTGTGCTAAAAACACGAAATGAACACATACGTTTGGGAAATTATAAATTCGGATTAACAGTTATATAAATTTAGTCGTATTTAAATCGTAAATATATATATATATTCACGCGACCGCGTATATCCGACCCGAATTAGATGGGTGCATAATTATTCATTTTACGGTATTCATCGCACTGCTAGTTTCTTTTGGTGTGAACTTTTTTTTTTTTTTTAAATTCTGTTTTAAACTGACACACGTGTTACTAATTATGACATCTGGGAACGATTCTTTTTTTTTTTACATTTATTATATCTTTTTATACAATAGATACGTGAACGCGTTCGATATTATGTGCACATACATCATTTCATTTATGTCAATATTTATAATATATATGTATATTAGACAATGAACTTATAATATTTCGTAATGGAATACGTACACGGCTATTATTCGATAGTAAAAAAGAAATATAGCTATTACATAATATACGCGCGTTAATAGTATAACGGCGTTTTAAACGCGTATGTGTCTATATTATATTATATAAAAAAACATTTTTTAAATATAACTCAGTACAGTACCTCTATGTTATAATTTAATATACCTGCACAGACATTGGCGTGGGCAGGGAGGCAAATATGTTTGGGATTACAAACATGCCCAACGGAAAAAACAAATTTTAATTTTCACTGGATGTTCATTTTTAAAATATAAATAATATGGACATTTATAATACAGAGTGGATTTTTTTCTTGTTAATTATGATATGAAATATATTATAAATTCGACCGAAAATTATATTAGCATATTTTATATAAAACGCATTGTTTTCTTTTATCTAAAAACACGTTAGATCGGAAATAAATATTTTTGCACGTTGCTACGAGCTACATACTACTGATATTTGTGAACGACATGTATCTATATAAGGTTCAAGGGACACTATGGGATACAACGGTCGTCTTACTGGATGAGTACTTTTGAACATTTATTGAGACGTCGTTATTGTTGAAACAACAAAAACAGATGGTTAGGTTAGGTTAGTCGGAGGTGACATTTTGAGATACACATACAACATAAAAATAAACAAATAATTATATAAATCTGCAATTACATTTATAATAATTTGTATAATTAGTAAAAAAAAAGAAAACCGTGTTTAAAAAAATAATTTCTGTTATTAATGTTATAGAAATTAGTGAATTTTAATCCAGTTGAAAGTATAGTTTTTTTTTCTATTTGAGTGCTTATTAACACGGAAGGCGGTTTGAATTCCCAAACTTCCGTTTACTTATTTACGTTTAACAGTACAATCAACAGGACACATAATTCTCCTAGTCTTCACCGGGAGATAATGATATTCAAAATTGATTCGATCTCCGATTCCGGAGTATAAATAATAGATAATGTGCTGTCGCGGAGCGTTAACTCTCTCTTTCGCATTGTTCCTCTCGCACGAACCTCTTATTCTTATATTATTTACAATTATATATATATAATTAAATATATAAATAAATATATATATATATATGTACGATATTATAAAATATTTTGCATACTTAATACACATCAGACTTCAGTATTTCAGACAAGTATTTATTATTTAGTGTGTTATTCAATATATATGGGTCTATTCAAGTTAGAAAAGGGGTGTAACATTGCCTCCTCACCCCTGCTGAGCAGTCACTTTTATATTTATTTATTTTTAAAATGTAATTTGAATTAATAATAAAAATTGAAAACACTAATCTAGAAATTTCAATAAAAAACATATAACACTACTATATTATTTCTTATTTTTTATATATTATTATTATTTGAATTATATTTTTAAGTTCAAAAACAGTAGACCAGGAGGTTAAAAATAGTGGTCAATATATTGTCAATATTGATAAAATACGTTAGGGAATCGTCTCGTTTTTCATTTTATTTATATAAGTATGTCGTGCAATAATAGTTGCGAAAAAAAAAGAAAATGCTGTTACGAGAAATTTTCTGAATAGATTCGTTGAACATCCTTGACGATTGGCGTTGATATATAAATATACTTAATAAATCACGAAATATTGAAATCATATACCTAGAAACCCGTTCGATTATTCAATATAGCTTAATAATTATTGAAAAAAAATTATTTATAAATTATAACAATACATTAAATTTAGAAAAAGGGAGAAATAAGAACCACTTGTTTTTTTTCAGTATCCATACATGTTATTTTTGTCCTATATTTAGAAAAAAATTTTGTCTTCTCTTCGTTTGAAAATCTAACTCCGCCCATGAGTCCATGTTCATACTCTTTCTTATTTAAGTACAAGTACTAGATGACGTCGTTTTGTATATATAATATATATAAATATACACGAACTGAGTCAAAACACCATTATAGTGAGCCGTTTCCCGCTGTATAGTGTTGTTATTACACGAATATGATGCGTCCGCGTTTATTTTTCATAAAAAAATCTTCACCAAGAAAATTCTACTCTGAAATTCTATTCTCCCGCCGGGGGTTTGTAGATGATTCGGTTTGGCGTTTCCACTTTCCACAATGATATTTCACGTGTAATGTTCGACTGAGTAACATTTTAGAAAAGAAACCTTTTAGGTCGATTGCCTTGTAATTCAATATATTATGTATATACACAGCGTTCCATCGCCGAGATCTGATGAATGTAATAACATTTTGTTTTATATTCAATATATTCGAGTTCTTTTTTCCCCTCAATATAATAATGTATATAGAAGAAACCCGTGCAACAATTATTGTATTTTTTTTTTTTTTTTTTTTTTTTAGTTTGGTGTTTGGAAATTTTTTTATTAAAAATCAATCGTTGATTTTCTAAAATTTGTTTCATGTTTATGAATGGGTAAATTTATTTCATTAGTAATTATATACCAAGGCCACGGGATACATGATTTTGTGCTGACACCTGGTTATGAAACAAATGGCCACTACTACTGAATAACATCAATATACCAATTTGAATTTAAATATTTTAAAAAATCGTTTAAAAATTAACGGCAAAATATAATCAGACATTTTCATTCCAAAATTTATCTAAAAATTATATTAATAAAATGGTTATGTCGATTAAAAATAAAATAAATTAAGACTACAATATTTTCAATTTCGATTTCCAAATAACTATGATTCAATTAAAAATATATTTTTATTGTAGCGCAAAACTGTAACTGTTATTCGAAGAAACTTTAAAATATTCAATAGAATTAAAATTATTGCATTACTCAGATCTCCATGGAAGGGGATACTCTGAGTATATATACCAAACTTATACCTATTAGATTTATATTCATCATTTATAAGATATGCATTGCTGAAAACAACGGACACGGTACAAAGTGTGAAATCTGAAACATCTAACTATACGAGTATATTATATTATAATATATTTACGCGAACCATGCGCTCCCTGAAGCGTTACCTATGTAATATAATCAAGGCTTAACAAGTTTATAATTTTTTTTTTTAACTTGCTAAAATCACATTTCGTTTAACCGGGTCAAAAGTCAAAGAATACATCAGTTTAAGTTAAGTTGACAAAATATATTTAATTTAATTTGTTTTTTTCATCGTCCGTTTGATTTTTTTTTTAATAAAAAATTTAATCTTTAATTTATTCAAACGCATTTTTAAATGAAATTTAAAATATTTTGCCTCTACTCATTCCAGGTATTATGTTTCAGATACTCAGCAAAGCGAGGAAGTTATTGGTTTTACAGTGATTTTTATTTTTTGTGTACACATTTTCTACTAGAAAGAATACTCGACCGATCTCGTCATGAGTTATATGTGTTACATTCTGGTAGCAAATTGTATCTAGTTAGTACATTATTTGTTTTCGATTTTCTCAATAGTTTTCTTTTGCGTAATTCAATAAAACCCAAAAATTGGGGAGGAGAGAGAAACTATAGTTTTTAAACATGCCATAAAAAGCTAGCAAAATAATGTTTCTTACACATTACTTCAAATATATTCAAAAAAATCTTGACAATCTTGAGTTACAATTTATTATTATTATTATTATTATTATTATTATTATTATTATTATTATTATTATTATTATTATTATTATTATTATTATTATTATTATTATTATTATTATTATTATTATTATTATTATTATTATCATTATCATTATCATCATCACTTTGAATTTTCCGACAAAGCATATTACATCGAAGTGTCTGAAGCTTCGTTCAGAATCGTTTTATTAAATTTAACGATTTACCACCGTTGCTTTCAATTATATAGTAATAACCAAACTCTAAAACTTTATCTAAGTAATTGAATTTAAGCGACAACCATACAACACCCGCGGCATGCTACTTTTTTTTTTTACTTTACAATATTGTTTATACACCTGTTATAAATACACGTCATTTCCTTTATATTAAATTGAAAATGGTATACCTGAACCCTATATTAAATAGTTATCGATGTATTTTTGAACTTCGATTTGCGCAGCGTCTTTGAATTCTTTTCCTTTCCAAAATGTTTAATTATCCGTTAGATTTTATATCTGTAAAATTTCCGATCAAATCATTTTATCGTTGGATATTTCATCCAAGATTCTTAAACACACATTTACACATTATATTTCCATACGTTTTTCGTAACATTATTTTATATCGGCTAAAATAATTTATGCTTTTTGAATGAATCACGCGTTTGCTACTGCAGATGCATAATTAACATTATATAAATTTTAAAATGTTAAACAGACCTATTTTTCCGTTCATCATATCCACCAATAGGTGGTAATGTAAAACACCTATGAAGCTCCCCCGGAATATTATCCTCTACCTATTTGACTATAGGTGATGTCATTTACCTCAAAATTCATTTTTATGATTACTTTTGTCTGTTTCGCGAATTTTCTCGTTTGATTCTATTCTTTATCAATCACGCACTAAAACATATTGTAGCATAATACAACATATTTATACTATATGTCGTCAGTACAACTATGTTTATTCTCCCACAGGGATTACTTTTTAAAATGACTTTTAAATTATCAGATTTTCTTTTAAATTTCATAAAAAAAAAAAATTCTTGTCCAAAACTCATTAAAAAGCGGTTGTGTACTTTTAATTAATTATTGTGGGAAATATATTATAAAAAAATAATTTATACGAAAGCCGAAATGGAAATGTTTTTTTTTTTGTAACATATAATAACGAGAGATCTCACAATTCCCGCGCACTAATTATGTACTGACGTCATTGTTCTAACAATAAAATATTTAAAAACATACCAATTTTTTTGTTTCCACTCAATGGAGAAAAAAGTAGAAATATTATTTTTGTTATTTAAATTTATTCGTATGGCATAGACAATGTAACAATATATATATAATTTATATATAGTAATAAGCAGGGGTAGCAAAACAGAATATAATATAATATAGATGGTTATTTAAATACAATATGAATATACGAGAGAAGGCATAATATTATATAGAACACGTGAGGATATATTTCAAATTATGTTAAAATACCGCGAATGTCATCGAATATTATAGTGTAATATGATAATATTAAACATAGTATTTTGCATTTCACAGTAATTGTATATTTCCAACATTTAAGTTAAGCAATGAGTTAGTATTGAAAAATTGTTAAAAAAATAATTATTTCAAATGATTGGTGACAATGTAGAAAATAATATTATTTATATGTTTACGTATATGTAGTGCGTATGTTAATCCGCACATGGCTTCCACGCGTACCGTCTGACCTGGTGCGCGTCTTGTTATAGAGCTGAACTTTTACAAGGTTTCAACGGATCGAACATTAAATGTTAAATCTGGTAAAAAAAAAATTAGAGTGTAGGTTTTATATTGTATTCAGTTATTTGTAAAGTGTTTATTGTGATTAGCGTGTAAAAATTATAAATCTTTAATTAAGAAAAACGTTAGTACGTTATTTTTAAATTATATAATACGAAAACCATAAAATTACTGCATTTTATATTGATCGTATAAAATACACAATTTATAAACGATGAAATATGGATTTTTGTACGATATTCACAATATTATTATTATTATTATATTATTATTATTACTATTATAACATTATCTCGTAGTGTTACTACACATTTTTTTATTAAGAAATTTTGCTCATTAACTTTTACACATAAGACCAGCCGAAAGAATATATAATACTAAATACATTTTACACCTAAACAGTGTAACGTTAACTTAACAAGTTTAGAGGAGTTTGAAGAAATTAAAGAGAACACTAGTGAAGCAATTGGTACTTAAACGTAAAACGTTCTATAAACAATATAATTTAAAATCAATGTTAGATCATGTTGATAACATAAACGAATGAATTTCTAAATATTCTTTTTTTACACATAATTAAAAATATGTATATATATATATAACATTTAAAAATAATGTTTGAGAAATCATGATATCATAAAATGCGGTACGACTTGATACGCACAACGATAAAACTAATAAAAAGAAAACATTTTATGTAATATAAAACTCTGTTAACATAATCTTGTAGTACACAAACATACGATATTTCCAATTATTTAATAAAAAGTATCCCAAAACTCAGATTTCGTAAAAAAAAAAACTCTTCGGTGTTTGTTTTGCGGCTTTGTGGATATAAATTTTAAATATTCGAAATCAATTTAATTGCGTGTAATGGAACAGAAATGACAACGGGTTTGTAATATGTATGTGAAATAAATGTGTTAAATCGTGGGTTTGTTTTTTTAAATATTTTCGTAATAGGCGTGTGTATTGATTCCTCTGGTATGGAGGATTGAAGAATGTGCACAATTATTTTATATTGTATGAATACTGTGCGAAAAACAAAACACTAGGCCATATAAATTATTTCCACTCGGAGGACGAATTAATTAATTTTGTAGGTATTCATATTCGATGATACAATAATATATTATACTCTGACAAACACGTCTGGGTGTAGACTATGATGAACGATAACGTGCAGTCTTCGAAACACAACTCACTTTTAATTATTTAAACTAAATATATTACGCTATATATATATATATATATTTGATCAAATTTTAATTCCATTACAATCGAACCACAGATTAGATGAATATTAATAATATTTATTAAAATTAATATTCATCTAATCTGTGATCAAACCATATTCTAAAATCAATTTTAATAATACGTGGAGCAGACTTCGATTAAAATAAGGCCATTTGATACATTTCGACACATTTATAATAATAGTAGTGCTATATATTATGTATAAAATCTATAGCTAATTGTAATTTTTAGTCATGAATGAGTATTTATATTAATATATATAATTTTTTTATGGCTCTCGCGGTTACTGTAAATCGTTTTATTATTTTTTCTTTATTACTATACAATTAAGATCACTTGGTGTAAATAAATCTATTTCAACAGAACTCGTGTAGAGAGTTATACGAAACTAATTGGTGAAAGAAATAACAATAAAACGTTCAAACTGATACGACTTTATGGAAAAAGAAATTCCGAAAGTATATCGTCCTTACTGTTTTTTTTTCATACAGTTTCTTATTGTTTTACTGTATAAAAAAAAAAACTTCGAAAATTTACATTTTTAATTGAGTTACTACTACGTATACGTATATATCATAAATCTCTACGAGATAAATTTGTTTCTAATGTCATGTTTAGTTATTTTGTATTTCTAAAGAATTCGAGCGAGATAATAATAATACGTCTATGTTTGTTACAGTCGACTTTGTAAACTTTTATTTTGCTTAAAACTTTAATCGCGGTTTTCCGGTGAAAAATTATACGTACTACTACATCATTACATTGTTGAGGAAAAAAAATGAATTATTATTAAACTCATAAAAAAAAATAAATTACAATCGTTAATTTGTGTTTGGTGAAAATATAAATAAATCGTATACAAAGTTATTATATTTATTTATATGGTAATAATATATAGAAAGAAAAAAATGAATTTATATTATTATTGAGCTCGATATAATTTTTTGATAAAGAAAAAAAAATTAAATTTCACAATAACTCAATTTTATTTCATATATTATTAATTTTGTCTCTATACGGGCGTATCTATAAAATCGTCGCTTTCAGTTTATATTAACGTATAAGGTTATCCGTTTAAGACGTCTACGAACATCGTCAACGGCTTATTTCTTGATACTTAAATCCGATCTACTGTATTTTATTATCAATTAAACTGTTAGTTTTGACAAATAAAATTAAAAAAAAAAAAAATTGCTGAAAAAACGATTTTTTTCTTTTAATTTTTCGTGTCGAAATAAAAATTGTTTTATCAATAATTTCCATTCAAATAATAATTAAAAAAAAATAGGATGTACTATAACGCAATTGTAAAACAGGACAAAAACACAGACAATACAAGGTATATACGCGAGTGCGATTTTAATTATAATATCTTAAATAATATCGACGGGAATTCGCACGTGTCGCGCGGACTTTTAAATCCGATGAATGTTTCCCCCCGAGTAACAAGCATTTAAAACACGTGTCGGAGACTGTTAATCAGAGTGTTTTAAGAGCAGTTGAGACCATTGTCTAATATCTATCGAATACAAGTGCTGTGTTAGACGCGACCGGGGTATTGTACTACGCTGTTTTTCAATTTGATTTCTATGAACAAACGTTTAAGTAACACCACAGTTTATACCACAGTAAATCGAACATTGGAATAGAAAATCGATAAGACCTTTTTCATTTATTTTGTATTTGTGGTTGGGGCGGGGGGGGGGTGGGGGGCGGTAAACAATATACCGTCTAACGCACAGGACATAATTTTGGAAAATTTTCGATAATAAATTAACAACAATCGTCGAATACGATTTAATGAAATATGCAGTAGACGCCGAAATAAAATACGATATTATTACGCACGAGAGAGTCACATTTCAATCCGGCACATAAAAACAGTTTTTTTTTTTTTTTTTTTTTGGAGTGTTGTCGCAGCGGCGCACGTTTCCCCAGATATGTTTTACGATTCGCACTAGCGTATTCGCGATCGAACGGTTTCTCGAACGTTATCCATACAACTCATCATAGTATTCGCGAACACTTTTGCCAGCTGCGACTTTTTGTCGCGCGTGGGTGTACACAATCATATAATGTACACGACGACTGACGATCGTCACATATTCGCGTACAACTGTATAAATGAAAATATTACACACACACACACACGTATATTCGTGTATTACATTGTGTATGTGTGTTTATGTAAATACGTTCGGTAAAATAAAAATATTTTTTATGTGCGCGACGGATGAAATCGACTTGTTAACGATAAGGCGTTAATACGTGAAGATAATACAAGAGCGCTTGCGGCTGAACTGTGACAGAAAAGAGAAAAAAAAATATATGCAAAAACACGCGTTTTAATAAATAATATTACGTGACACGTATTGCTCAAGTGTATTATTTTTAGATTCTGCGCGGAACGCGTTAGATATATATATATATATATATTTTTTTTTTTTTGTATAATAATTGATATTATTAAAAACACTAAAACTACAGAACTGAATCCACGAATTAATGCATATTAATACACGTTTTTTTTGAAATGCTGGCGTGTATTTATTTATTTTTTTAATCATATACCGAATATTTCACGCGGTAAAATACAATTAAATTTCATTTCAATTAGCAGTTATCCGCGAAGATTTATTTTAAAAACGTTCGCCCAGTAATTGGACTAAGTGAATCTACTCGTGTATATGCGCACACGTTTACTTGTGTACGAGTCACGTCCAAAGTATGAAAATTATTTTGAACACCGCCAAAACGTTATCGAGAACGAGAAATATATGGTGCGTATTTCGTAGAGTTATTTTAACTATTTTTTATATATATATATAATATTAATTATTAAAACAATAAAACATCCGTGTCCCCGATATTATTTTTCATTTATGTGAAGCGTAGGATGAAATGTATTTTCCAATAGAACAGGCGAAAGAGGATTTCGGGGGTAGAGTGTCTCTTAAGTGACTCTTTCGTCTGGCTGCAGCAATGTCGAGTTCTTATATAAATATATATATATACAAATTGAACATTCGAAATGTCGATAAATTAATAAATTAATTTTTATGAAATGGAAAAAAAAATTTTCGCGGGGCTATTTACAACGATTTTAAATTACAACAACTCGCACATGCTGCACACAATAATCAAACGTTTGCGCAAATACACTAAAAAAAAAAAAAACGTTAATTAACGGAACTAATACAAACGCAATTAGCAAAACGTATTCACTTAAAATTCGTTTCGAGGCAACGCGACAAACGTTTTATAATATATAAAATATATGCGCATTGTTCGAATTCGAATAAATACCACGCGGACGGTGTGGTAAAAGAGGTTTCTCTTACACACGCGCGCCAATCTCGAAATGTCCGCGCCTGAACGTAATTATTATTCTCTCGAACAACAACGATTGATTATTTCCAATTTTTCTAACCGAATTCTATATATATATATATAAGTACTTTGTATAATCACAACTCGCATAAATTTAAAAAAATAACTGTGACGAGCTTTTTGCGACAAAATTATTGAATATTTTTCAAATTTTTTTCTAATAAAGTTGTTCCCAAAAAACTTCTCTGAATGTCAATATGTTACATTTTTTTTTTTTTTTGCTTAGATTACAAGGAGACACAGTTTTAATACCTATTTGTTATATTATTTTTTTTTTTTATGTAAAACAATGTAAAACGTCTCGTGTCGAAATATTATAAATTTTTAATTTAAATCTAACTGGGTAACACGTGTTTTCTCGGTATAATAAGTCGAGACAAGAGTGCACAAAAGGATAGAAATGGATCGATCTTATTTAACTCCGGTGAAGCAGGCGGCGATTTGACTACGCTATAGAAAAATAACGAGAAAAAAAGAGGAACGAATAATTCCTCTACGTCAATAAAATGTAAAAAAAAAAAAAAAATCGCGTGTTTGATAGTACGGAAAAAGGTAAACGACAGCGGCGAAAATCGAATAAAACTTGAGACATTTGTTTAACAAATAACGATTTTGTTTCATTTTTTTTTTTATTCTTATAATAATAATGTTTCGAATTTTATACTGTGATTTATGTGTATTTAAATCGATCACTATTCCGTTCGGTGAAATCCAATACACGAAACGGTTTTTTTTTTGGTATAATTATTATTATTATTATTATTAGTATTAGTATTACGTTGTTGCGCGTCAAATACCCGAACGAATATTAAAATAATGTTTTTTTCTTAGGTATAAAAATATTTTTATTGTTTGTCGAAACAAATGAAATATATCGAATTTGTACTATTTCTCGTGTATTTATCGGAACAAAATTAAACGAATTTCGCGTCGAGTTAGAATTTAAAACTGATTATTAATAACGACTTTTATTCCGACTTTATAATTTTAATTTCGTGACGAGAATAATAATGATAATTTTAATAATATTCTTTTTTTCAAATAGACTTTTATAAAATACTATTTTCTTATAATCGGACGCTTATTTGATCTTGGTTCATTTCAAATAAAATCATCTTTAAATCGATTTAAATTACATTTTTTCCGGATAATTAACAAACACGTATGAATTGATAATAAACGTAAATATTTTTTTATTAAAAGCAAAAAAAACTAAATATATTTCTCGTTTACACAGCGGCAAAGTGCTTATACGCTTGTAATTTTCATTTAACAATAATAATTTCAAAAATGTACGAATATTATCAATAAATAATAATATTACATTATTTAATTAATAAGCGATTAATATATATTTACCAATCTGTAATTATTTGACAACATGCTGAATATTGTCGTAACTTATATACGTGGAATTGTGAAAAATATAAATATTAGTATCCTAATTTTTTCTAAGCCTACACCGCTGGGAGAGTTGTGTAAACATTTAACACGCAATACATTTAAATAAACTTGAATATAATATTTGCAATACATATAAACATTATTAAATACGAGTATATGTATCATATATGTACGTATACGTATTATATACGCGTTTCATATAGTTTTTTTTTTTTTAATGGTATTTTCTGTTTGACAATTTTATGTTTAATAATAAATAAACCGTTCTACTTGGACCAGTCTATTAGGAAGCGATATAGTCCAAATAAACTTTTGCCTTTTGTATATATTCATGTGCGTAGCGGGTTTTGACGACTGGGTTGGAAAGTAGATATTAAAGAACATTGTTAACTTGGACTTTTCATTATTTAAAATGATGTAATATATAAGGTTGATACGAAAATCGGATCTTTTACATTAAAATACTTGATAATATACTCGCAATTTTGTATATTGCGAGTTAGTTACACTAAACTCGTCGACATCAATATGTATATGTTTCTATATTTAATATTAATAATTTTTTTTAAATATTGTACAACCGTGTTGATATTAAAAAATAACGTTTTCGCTCAGGCAATACTGATTGGCAAACAGTAATCCGTGATATCACATTGATTTGTTGGTTATTACCCACCAGCTTGTGTCTGTTGTAAAATTGTGTTGCGTGTGACGCGTTTGTTGATGGTGGCTTTAAACTAAACGCCGTGCCGAATTCAGTCGTTTCCGAATTTCACTACAAATGTCGGAATCGTAATTAGTCGTATAAATATCCGATCAATTGTTGTTCGATAATGAATAAAATGACAAATCAATTATATACAAACAGTGCAATTATTTATTTATTCATTTGTACAATTCGCCAGACTGAAACCTAAACAAATGGAGCGTAAAGTGGATATTCTGTCAATTAATTTTTATTCATTTTTTTTTTTTTTAAACACATTTCTATAGAAGTTTTCTTTTGAATTTCGTAGAAATGTATTTTGGTAAACGATATTTGTAATATAATTTTAGCAATTACAAGTGTATTGACAAAATCGAAACGTGTACTATAAATACTTTCAATATAATGTTAAAACAATTTTTGATTGTAAAAACCAATTGACAAAATGATTGACTTTCACGTTATACGTCGGAATAATCGCCGTAAAGTGTGCAACGATTTTATAAAATTTTATGGCAATTAACGTTATTCGACTTCAAAGTATTGTATGTATCGTATAATTAGAATATTCACCATACCGTACCACATCGGTGAAGTAAAAATTTCTCGTGAAATCGTCATTATAAAAAAAAAAAAAATGAAAAAATGTTCCAACTTATAATAAAATATCTGTCTTCTGTCACCTGTTTTTTGTTTATTGTAAACAAGGCATTGTCATTAAATTGTGGATTATAATTAAGTTTTATGAATTTATGCGTGGACGTAAATTTAAAAAAAATGTTTCAATTAAAAATTGTATGCGAATTTCGTAAATTATAATTTGTACGTACAAACGTTTCCTGTATAGTATTTTTTTTTTTTGATTAAATATTTCTATAACAGTAAAGTTTCTAATATTTCATTGTATGTAGCAATACAGCGTTGGAATATAGTTTTAAACGTTTTATTTGAACAGCTGCCGGCGTCCAGAGACACAATAACGAGCCCACCTATAACGTACCGATAAAATTTTTATGGTATTGTTATAAAATTTATATATGTCATATATTTCAAACGGTAATTATTCTGGTTTATACGCAAATTGCATATATATGTATATATTAATATATATATAATAAACGTAATTGATTTGATTAAAAATTCGGTGCTTTATTGCAACAGTTAAATTAATATTTTATATTACTATTCGAAGTTTTAATTGGTGGGAAGCCTGGTGGATTTTAAAATCATCACGGATGCAGCTATATAATTCTAACTACTATACTATACTCCTTCTCTTACCCAAGGAACGCGGATAAAAGACAGAAAAAAACGTTTGTAATCGTTTCGCATGGCCTACATATGTAAAAATCTAACAGAATGCAAATCCATAGGGAATTTTTTCTCCTTCTTCTTTATTTCCCGTAATGTACAATTATCATGAATCGTCAACTGATCCCTAGGGGATGGGAGGGAAAGGAAATCATAATTATTATGATACTTCGCGCGGACAAAGTCTGTTTTTCTATATATAATATACGTTAATAATTTATATTGTACATAATGTTATTTTATATTTTATTAATGAATAAAAATGGCCAATAATCTGCAAGGTTATCGTCATCAGTTATCGCCTATTAGTCTTGGCGTACACTATTATACATTGTTCTGTGCAATTTACTTTCATTCATATTTAAATATTGTTGCGTTCTAGGTACTTAATAATAATATATTTTCAATTTCTATAAAACGATATACCACACGTTGAAACCGTGCTGTTTACGATAACCGAAATCGCCGTATTAATAGAATGTGCTCATAGGTTCTTTACTTGAGTTCGTGTAAATCGCGAAAATCGTTTAAACACATTTCAGTAGTTTTCGCGAGGTGTTGGCAGTAGCAGTCGATTGAACGCGAAAAAAAACGATTTTTTTTTTTTTTACTAACCGATTTCGTGAAATTTGAGAAGAAAAAAACGATACATCATTGCTTTCGAAAAACGATTCCGAGCGGAACTCTGTTCAATAATTATCCTTCGTATAGTTTATTTTTTTTTCTAAAATCCGCACTACACACATTTAAAACAAAAAAAAAAGTTATGACGACCGATTTTTCATTTTCATTTTGCAGAAAAATATTGTTAGAATTTTATACGTCTAAGGTCGTAATAAATATTTCGAAGACGTTTTATAAACACCAATAGAGAAACAAAAATCGCGCGTATCCAAAACGGAATATTTGTCGACACAATTTCGCTTTAGTTTTTTGTTTTCTTTTTTTTTTATACGGAAAAATGTTTGTGATTTTTATGCGTTAAAAAGAAAACTAAGCGTTGTAAATGGAACATCGCCGTAGGGTGTGATCGGAAAGAAAAACTCGTGGAAATTATATCAATCGAGCACCGCTTAGAAATATACGGCAGCATAAAAAGAGTGTTCTGCTACAGACAGAAATAAAACACGTCATTGTAGAGAAAAAAAACCAATACATCCGTCGTGTCTTTTCCCTTCGTGAATCTTCGTCGTGTTATTTTTATGATTTATTATATTCGTATTGTACGTTATGAAAGAATAGCGCGTAACGCCCGTTTTTTTTTGTTCCTCTTACACGAACATTACGGCGGCACCGCGGTGGAGTTTAGAGCAGGGACCGCCGTGCGAACAGTTTAATGATCACATCGCGTTTGGATACAACGGGGATTTTTCGCGAGGGTACGTGCGCGAGAAATATAAAATAATCAACGTTATGCTCTGTAATACGAAGTTTATAAAACGGGCGAGTGTCCCGCGGAGAACCGACAAAAGTACTACTTCTGTTTAATTTAAAATTTTTTAAAAAAAAAAAACATTTTCTTTCTTTTTTTTTTTTTCGGTAATAACTACTTGGACACATTATTGTGCCGCGTAACGGCAACGAAATATTTCTTGGAAAAATCGATTCAATATCGTGACGTTATTAATCGTCACGTCGATTAACGAGAGAGACGTTTGAACTCTTAACAAATTGCTTACAAAAAAATAACGTAATAAAATTTTTTGTTTTCGTTCCGAACGCCGCGGAACGTTTTCTAAAACGTGCACGTTTCGTATTATTGTTTTAAAAAAAAAATGTATAGAACGAAATTTTTTTCCGATCCTTTGTAATTTAAAACATATGTTTGTTACAGTTGTTATTATTTAAAAAAAAAAAAAAAAATAAGAAAAAAATAAGAAAACTTAACGTGTTGAATAGAACAAAATGTATAGAAAATTTGTCAAATCTTCGTGAAATACTCTGTGTATCCCCTCCTGTCACGCACACAAACGTCAAAGATCAGATGTATTATTATTATGACACACGCCATCTGCGCTTACGAATTATTTACACTCGTATTTTAATATTATAATAATACAATATTATTGCCTGCATAAAACTTAACCCAATTATTATTATTATTATTATTATTATCCGACGCTGAACAAATATCGAAATTATAAATCGAAACGACGAACGAAACACGCAACACGCGATTCGGTGTACAAAAAAAAAAAAAACAACCAATAAATGTACATATTAACGCGTAAAACAATGCGTTTCGATTGCCGTTTTCAAACACACGATTCGTACGAAATTATTAAATTTATATCGAATATTCCGCCAATTTTGACGAATTGTTTATCGTCTGTCGGGATAAAAGCGTATAATAACCATAAAAAAAAAAAATTACGTAATTCGTATATTCGCGCGCTCGTTCACCACGCAATCCAGCAGTGTCTTCCGTATAAAATGGTTCGATTAAATATTTTACCAGAAACAGTGCTTCGATCTTTCAAAGTAACGAATTGCAACCAATTAGCACTTTTAATGAGATCGTTTTCCAATTTTCTCGAAAGCGCAAAAAGAAACAAAAAAAAAAATCCAAAAACCACTACGTATATTTCATGAAAACGGTAACAACAACGCGATTCCGTCGAAACCGATATTATCGCGGTTAATATTCTTTTAAAACCAATGCGATTATAACAATTTGAAATATTGTATTAGGGAGAAACGATTTCTTACGACTTTCGGGCTATTCACAGCAATTTTACATTTCGAGACGTTTAATTGATAAAAGAGGCAATTTTTGATTTTAAAACATCAGAAACTAATGCGCGGTGTTTACTTTTAAATAACATTAATTTGCCGAAGCTCCGCTCACAATCGTTTTGTCCGTTGCCGTGATTGCTACTAAAATTCAAACCGTCGATAACGCGATTTCAATGCGCCAGCGAAATTCACTTAAACGACTCGCCGCCATTTTTTTTTTTTTTTTTATACATTCGAATAAAACACGACGAAAGCTTTTCGTCTAATCTATTCAAACCACACGCCGATTTCCCTGCGTCGATTCGTAACATTTATACGTCTGTAAATAAAATAAAAACAATACGTACCGGGCACGCAACGATGACGTTCGGCGTCGTCAACGATGGCCGAAGTGGCGTGTTGTTGCTGCGTGGGCGGTCAAGGAAGTACTGATTACGGTAGCCAAAGATTTCGCGTGATACTCTGTCTCTCCTCTTATCGCCCCTCCCCCCCCCAACGCCCCTTCTACGATCCGCAAAGTTAACCGGCCGCGAACCTCTCCCCGCGCGCGCGCGCGCGACACGTGTACTTTGCGCCGCGGTCGTCGTCGGGTGCCGGCGGCGGCGAAACAAAACGCGATATCGATCGGGAAAGCGAACGCAACGTCGGTCGGTCGAGTGGAATAAAAATCGCGCCGAAATGACCCGCGGGGCTGAACGGGAGAAGAGAGAGAGAGAGAGAAAGGAAAAAAGCCAAAAAAAAATTCCCTTTGGCTTCCCGAGCCGGCGAATTCGAGTGACATTTACGAGCGCCGTTTTGGTTTTTTTTTTTTTACCGAGCTAATAATAATTCACATTTCGTCTCGGGACAGTCGATCTCTCGTAATGACAAATTATTATTATTATTATTACACTCATTTTGTATATTATCGTCGTAAAAAAAATTGAATTTACAAAAAAGATTTCCGCGCTTACTCGTGCGTGTGTGTCATATCGTCTGACATAGCGGCGATTATCATACATTTGCGTTTGGTAAACGACACTAGATGAGAAGGACGTTTTTTTTTTGTTTAAACCACTACTGATTTCCTTCCGAATAACCCCTTTCTTTTACAACACGTCTCGCGTCACTATTAATATTATAAATCACGTAAGTAGTCGCCATAAAAGAAAATAGTTCAATAATAATTATATTTCTATTATATTTAAATGGCGAAAAATTCTTTTACGAATTTCATTTTTATTTATTTAATGCGCGAAGAACGCGGTGTCGCGCATTCTACGCATTCTATCCTCTTATATTAGGCGGCGTTCGACACATTGGTATAATCGAATACGATAAGTATACGATTTTCCGGATTCGTTGAAATTTATACGTTACTATACTATAGTGTAGAAAAAGAAAAATGTCTGTTAGATTTTCGAAATAACTGGTCGGGTTGAAAGTCGTCGAGGAAAAACGTTGATTTTTAACGAAACGTTTAAAGAGACGCCTCGGAGTGTCTATTACAATTTGTATGGGAAATGATATGACGTACGGACATTTCCGTTTAGAAAGTGTATGTCTACACTTCTGCAGGGCCTAAAACACGGGCGTTTTCCACTTTTAAACCTCTTATAACAGGAAAAGTAAAACGAATATCGGAGTAAATTACAGTACGGCCGGTGTTTAAACATTCGTTATATAACATTTAAAATTCTTATTCGCGGTTATTAATAATAATAATTGTTCTCTAACTGTGATTTTAACTATGCTAAAACGGGTTGTCGTTGAGAAAAATAAAGATTTTCGAAAAGGAAATAAAAATGGTTTATTTATTTCCGAATTCGTTGACTTTCGTCGTTTTACTGGATTCGCGAATAGACAAAAAAAAAAAAAAATAAAAAAAATTAACAAATAAATTACGATTTCAAAATGTAGGCCAGTATATAGACCGCGAAGTGTGAGGTACGAATTTATGAACATTATTTTACACTTAACTTAAAATTTTGACAGTTAATTAGGAATGCATTGAAAACGCTTTAAGCCTCTGTTCGTCGCTGATAGCAAGAGCGAAGAACAAACGTTTTCGCGTCTTCAAAGGTCTGAAAATGTTTACCGTTCCTCTAAATATATAATTAACGAGCCGTACCGAGTGCCGCAGTATGCGAAGTAATCAAAATACGAGATTTTCTATGATTTTGCATACACCAAAGCAACAATAAACCAAGGCGTTTAATATAACTCATAACTTGTATACATATACATATTTTGTTTTGATTGCCATTTAATTTAACGAATTTACCTTATTCGATGTTTTATTTCGTATTCAACGGACGATTGGGGGGGGGGGGAAATGTTTTAATATTACGTATAATTTTAAGGTTATTCTACACACATACGCTGTGTTTTTTTTTTCATTAAATATCGGGGGAGAAAAAACGTTATTATTATTATTATTATTATTATTAATATTATTATTATTATTATTATTATTATTATTATTATTATTATTATTATTATTATTATTATTATTATTATTATTATTATTATTATTATTATTATACTTATATCGAAAACAGGCGTTTTCTTTTTAACAGTTCACTACGACGTTGTAAATGTACTGATTGTAATATACACGAGTACGTATGAATTATTGAAATATGTGCACAAGACGTTCGCACGATCGTCCGATATAATAAGTGTTCGTTGATTGGTTAGTTATTCCTACTGTACGCCGTCACCATTATGATGCGGTTTCGCAGTCAACGATCGTTTGCGGACTGAAATCATAATAAGCCTAACAATTAACAACGATTGACGCCTACCACCACACATCGGCTGACCAAAATTACGCGAGTTCTATTTTGTTTTTTTTTTTTTAACACCGAACCAGTGTATAGAGCCCGCAAACTGTATATACGAAACGTAATACGACTGTTGTCAATTTACACGCCATTGTTAGTCGGATTGTGCGCGCGTGCGTATACAGTAATTATCGTCAATGCTAGAACAGCGTCGATAAGAGGAAGACGTATATATATATATATGTATTATTTTATACGATTGTCCATCGTCAATTCGTTTTAATTAACCGAATATGAGGTACACGCGCGGCTACGGTTCGAAACGACTCGCACGTATTGCACATGGTACAGAAGAACTGTTTTTTTTTTTTTGCTTCTTTTTATTACGTAAATATCAGAACGCGTGCGACGTCGTTATCGACGAAATAAATATTAAAACAAATTTGATACGCGCGAAAAATTACGGGTTTGACACGCTTTTGGGCGTCAGAAATATTTCGCATTATATACTATGGAAAACAATACGTAGTTCTATTCCAACGTATACAATTAATACGTGATCGTACACCGTATTGCTCGGGCTGCGTATTACCAAATCGGCTAGAGCCCCAGCGCCGTATAAAAATACGATGTTGTCATTGGTCTATTTGAAAACCGCGCGAAAATATATAATCACAGTTAATTCCCATTTGTCTGTTATTTCTATCAGTACTGATCATTTAGAATGATTTTCTCTGTGATATAGATTTGTTTACGATGATGATCGGAAAAAAATACGGAAAATCAGTTTCAGCAGCAGAGAAGAATTTTTATTTATGGCCACACTAATGCTCCCAACATTTTTCGTCGATTTTCGAGTTCTCGATGAGTGTCTCTTCTGGTTGTTCTGTGGTAATAACCACGGTTTAAGATAGTATCTAGTGATAAGAACTAAATAATAACACAGCTGTATGAAAATAGTCTATGATAATAATAAGATTCAATCAATGTTAATTATATATTGAAATATTAAATTAACTCTAATGTATGTATTGCTTATCGAATAATATTTCTGTATTTGATAAAGCAGCATGTGAAATATGACTGTAGATAAAAATAATTAGTCGTTTTCCTGTATTTTTCAAGTAGGCACCTTTTTATTTAAAAAAATTTCATGAACATGATATAAATACATACTGTGGTTATTACCGCGGTTAACTGTGGTTATATATTTTCGCGCGGTTTTCAAATAGACCAATGACAACATCGTATTTTTGTACGGCGCTGGGGCTCTAGCCGATTTGGTAATACGCGCTCGGGCTGCGGTTTAAACTGGAAAACGTTGGAAGAGGGGGAAGGGGGCGGTGGGAAAGAACTTGCTACACACGTTCGGTATGCGACAAAAACGTTGGACAAGAAAATTGGCTATTATACGCGCGTCTCGTAGTCTGTAACACCGACTGAATTATTCGGTATGTCGTCCCCCCGGGTACTTTCGATGAAAATAAATCATCGTAGCATATCGCAGTAAACGCGACAACTGTGGATTCCGGACGATCGCAATCGTTTATGGCAATAGCGGCGATTATTTTAAACAACGAACAATGTTTGTACATTGAAGATCATTCTGAACGTTACATAACGCGGTGATTAGTGTCCGACGCGTCGCGCGATGTTCTTAACGTGTTTCAAATACAATTTCTGTACGTCCGCCTATTTGTCAAATATATCGTTCACATAAACAATCGGATATCATTTTTAAATAGACATTTCTAGTCTATTGGAAACGAATCCGACGGAGTTTTCGATAAGCGCAGGTAGAATATTTGAGATATTTTGCGATCGGATACAACATATTAACCATAAACCGTAGTTATCGCGTTGCCATCGTAGAATTTCAAGTCCGGCTCGATAAGTTTTGATATCGAATATTTGAAGAAATACGAGGAAGAAAAACGTATAATACGAATTGTGGAAATAAATGATACATTAAATAAATCTAGCTTGGGGTGTCCCATAGATGAAAATCAGACGAAAATACGAAAAGGCGTTGATAAAATCTTCCAGTAAAATAATTTTTTTTTCAGACTTTCTTGAAATAATCCACAAATTGTATACACTTTTGTAGTTTATCTGTTCATACATAAAACACGTATAGAAAAACACGTTGCATATAAAACTGCGAACAATGCGCATGGGCACTGTAAAAAAAAAAAAACCGTACAAACGATTGTATATAATTTTGATTTTATTCCACATTAATTTTGGACTTTCTTTCGAAATATGATTTGTTTTACAGATAAATCATACAAATTTCATTTCAAATTATTATGGAAATAGTTGACTTACGTACGAATATGTTATCTGTGTTAATATTTCCATATTGATTCCATAAACTAGTCCATTCGTTGAAGTTCTTTTTAACTGTAAACGCGTGGCTTTATAATGTGTATATATATAATGTTATGATACCGATACATAATATTATGTGTAACCTTTTAAATGCCACTTTAATCTTATTAAAATGTTTAGTGTATAGTTTTAACTTTTAAGCACCACGTGTATTAGTAGTCAACATAGAATATTGCAGCTTTCGAATTTGAGGTATAAATGACATTTTAAAAACCAATGAAATTTTATATACTTAATTTTCTGTTTCATGTAAAATAACGAGAATTATAGGTATAAATAAACAATAAATCCTAATAATATACGATTTAAATGCATCAGTTTATATTATAGTAAGAATTACAATTATGTTGTATTGCTTAATAATAATAATAATAATAATAATAATAAAAAAATTTGGGTAATTTTAAGTGAAATAAAAACATTTTACGCAACAATTAAATGAACTGGAGTTTATTTTTTATTATTTAAATATAATGTTTCATAACAACAACTTATCAACGTCCAACGGTCGTCTACATATTGTGTTGTGTTCTCAAATATTATATTATATTTTAAAATGATTGATATGGTTAAATATTTTTGACGAAATCTTATAAAGTGTACACGTGCATATGTTTGGAAACACACGGACTTTGACAACTCACAGAAATATATTATTATTTATCAAAAAGTTTATAATTTCATGCGAATCGTTGTTTCATTAGAAACGTTTCTATTTATTCACTATAAAGTACAATAGATTTTACTCTGATTTACTATTCCTAACGATAATTTTTCTATGATAAAGTCGATAGAATTAAATTTTGCTCGTTGTAATCACCTCACATAAGTGTAAGGGGTGATAATAATAATAATAATAATAATTATAATGAGTAAAATTAACGAAAAATTCATTAATCCCATTAACAATCAGTTTAAAAAGTATTCCTTATAATTTGAGAATACTCAATATGTAACTGGTATAATTTTTAAACTATTATTTAGATCACTTTTATCGTTGACTCAATGTAATGATGACTTGTAATTATATAGTATTCTCGGCATTCTACATTCTCGGCGATTATTCATCAAAATATATTGAATAACATTTAAGTATTACATAAAATAGACTAAATAAATACGCATAGCTTGATTACACGTAAATGTATTTCAACAAAATAATTAATTAAACCTGGCGAAACATATATTTACGAAAACATATTTCTCATTTGACTGAATTGTTATCTTTTAAACCTATTTATGGAGTCTTATTCGCCCATCCGAAATTTCTTAATTTACATAAACCATTATTAGCGGGGACAAACTGTAATAAAATATACATTATTCAGATGAATATCCGTCAATACACGGGTCCGACGATAATTACGTTCTCATCTTTCCAGATGAACGAAATTGTAAAGTGTACTGATTTAAAACTTCCTGTATACCGTTTGACATTCATATGACATTTATTTATATTATACTATACATTCTGTTACGAAAGTTTCCAAAATGTTTACATAGCACGACAAATTTTTGATGAAAAAAAAATTGTTAGTAAATTAAAAGTATTTACACTGCATGTAGATAGATACTTCAGTACACGAATATGTCTTGTAGCTATTGAATTTAGTGAATTTAATAAAGACCTGGACTCAATAGGAACAGAACTTGTGTAGAGTACTTTGAGAAAATTCGGAAAATCTTTTTGAAAGGTCTGAAATCGTAAAACGCCTGTTTTCTCGAACGAATCGATCGATTTGGTGAACCACATCTTTGGTCATGATCGATTTGCGCCCTTGGCCCTCTTCATTACGACCGTCTGTGCGTTGTCCGTTTTTGAAAGGTCTGAAATCGTAAAACGCCTGTTTTCTCGAACGAATCGATCGATTTGGTGAACCACATCTTTGGTCATGATCGATTTGCGCCCTTGGCCCTCTTCATTACGACCGTCTGTGCGTTGTCCGTTTTTAAATTGTCTACACCAGTCACGTAAACTCATCACTGTATTGCTGTAAATAACACATAACCGAATTTGAGCTGCGCTTTTTCCTTCGGCTTACAAAAAAAAAAAAACGAATTACACTTCGCACCTCACAGGCGGTGGAAGATAGAATAATTGTATTTTCCGTATTATTACGGCAACTATTAGAATAATATTGAACGAAAATGATCGAAACTTGGCATATTTCAATAGAATAATGTAAAAACATGTCACCGAAGTGTCCCGTACGTAGTGAATTATTGTAACACATCGGACGTTGATTTTGAGATAGCCCTCGTAAATATAAAAATAATATCAATGGCGTACTTGTTGATAATTTGATATATTTTAAATAAAATTGTTTTTCAGGACCAAATGTATGTTGTATAATTATTTAATAAAATATAAAGCGGGTTTATGTCTAAGACCTTAACATTTTTAAAAAGTTTTCAAATATGAGTTTTACTATAATTAAGAACAAAAATACTGAGATATTAAAACAAACAAGTGCGTAAATCATTTGATGTGCTTAATCTCTATGAGTAACCCTTGGTTCGCCCCCCCCCCACCCATAAAGTTAAGTCAGAAACGCTACTGAATAAAAGTATGTATACGAAAATTCGGTATAAATTATATTACAAACTCTCGAGCATTCGTATACGAATACCAGAACTATATTATTATAAAGTATATAATGTATGAGGTACATGAATGCGATTTGTATTGTTTACACGTTACGTATAATGATGATATATTCTCGCGAGAAATACGGAGTTATGAAAAATTAATTTTGCAAACGAGTGAAACGACGACTAATTGTAATTTGAAGCGCATGCACGAGTATATTTACGACCGGTTGGTGTTTGAAACGGGAAAAAATACTACCGCGTTGAGTACCATTATAATACGTATTTATTATGTATTTGTTTAATAGCGGAGAGCGGAGTGTATAGGTGATTACATTATTTTCACGGTAATAACGTGCTGTTCGAGGAAAACGTGTCGAAAGAGATGAAAGATGGCTAATGTAAACTCGAAAATTCTTTTTATTATTTTCGTTAAATAAAAACGCGTATAAAAGATAAATATAATTTCGTATTTGTTTGCGCGCTTTTTGCACGCCCAAAGATTTACGCGAAAACTTATTGCACGCAAAAATTCCATTAACCGTGATTATGTCTCAACGAAAATACACGCATACGCGTAAGGCAGATAGACAGCGAATGGGGGAGAGGATAAAAGTTTTTGTATAATAAAAGTTCTCCAAACAGCGCGCAATTTTCATCTAAAAATCACCGCCGACTCCGCCGTTCTCTTTTTTCTCGCTATATGAACGTAAGAAATTCAGCAGTCAGAAAGCAATTTAGATCCATTGTTGTAACCCCGCGTACAATATCCTATATAATACGTATAGCGATCCGATATATAATCCACATTCTAAAGTAATAGTCGCGAAACTTTACACGGTCTCGTCGTCGGTTCTCAAAACCCGTCGGTCTTAAAAATGTCAGTGTATAATAGCTTTGAGCGAGCTACATCAATACCGTTTGAATTCGTTGGCTTTGTAGGAAATTTTTAAAAAAAAAAAATACGGGTTTCTGTCTTTGCTGACCGAAGCGATGTTGACGATTTTCAGGTAATAATCTATAATCATTAATCTTGTATACATATATTTTTTTAAATATCTGTATAGTACGTAAAAATCACATATCGAATAGTGATAAATTATTTATAAATATAACCGGGTTGTCTCGATACGATTATCATTAGAATTGATAAAAAAAAAAAAAAAATTGTAGTAAAAATTTCCAAACGTTTAGTTTTATTGAAGAGTTCGGTGAGAAATTCACGTTTTTCGTTCCGAGCGTAGCTACAACTTGTTGGAGTGTTCCCTGTTAGAAATGACGACGAAAAATGTAAATGTTCGGCGTTAATTAAATATATAAATTAAGTCCACTGAAAAGTGTAATTCCCGAAGCGAGACTTTCCGACCGCCTGAAGATTTTCACTACAATCTACTGCAGCACCGATCGCAAAATCAATCGTGATGATCGCATTCTTTTAATAAATAAAAAAAATTACAGTGTAACGCGTTTGTCGTCAATAGCGTTTTAAACGTGTAGATATTAATCAATGCACAATAATATTTCAAATTGATCTCTTGATCCTGTGGCGTGGGCGTGGTAAGGGCGGCAGGGAGTTTTTAACCCGCCCTCGTAAATACGCCACTGTTATATATATATTATACTTCGAGGTTTGTTGGGGTTTCGGTCCGATGCAAATAATAATAATAATAATAAAAAATCTAAAAAGCGTACTCCCCCCCCCCCGCGCCCCCCGTCCATTTATTGATTTGGCCGCGGGCGGATATAATTACAGAGGCGCGGCGGTAAATCGCGTACGGCGGACGGAAAACGGATATTTCCATCAGCGGAATGACGGGTCTGACTGGGCGGCTGACGGGAAATAAAATATACGCACGTGTGGGATGACGTAAACCTGCCCGCGGGACGGGACCGATTGTCGTAAATCGCTTTCGAGCACGGCGAGATTAGCGTGCGCACACGTGGGCACGCGTCGCGAAACACAAATATTATGCGGTGCGTGACGTAGGAAGGGATTTCCGTTGGACGCCGGCGTAAACGGATAACGGGAAAAGGACCGGAGAGTCTTACGAAAGGATAACGACGCGCCTGTCATCGCGATCCCACTGATCGTAGACGTCTCCCGTTGGCCCGTCAAGAGGATAGTCCGGGGACGCGGTGGGGCAGGATATTCACATCATATTACAGTAGTGTCCTCCGGGAAGAAACACTTAAATAACGGCCCCCGCGTTTTTTGATTATTTTGTCCCGTCAAAAGTTTCGACGAGCACAGGGACGGGGAAAAACAGTAGAACGTCCTTTTTCTTTCTCGAGAAAAATAAAACGCTCTGGTATAACGACGTCACGCTATTCGTTGCGTACACGCGTTCGTACGAGGAGATCCAACAGTCACGTCACAACAGGGGCGTATACAAGGGGGGGGCGATGGGGCGATCGCCCTCCCCCCCTAGATACTTGTGTATGTACCCATATCTACTGACAACTAAAATTAATCGAACTAAAACTAAAATGTCATAAAACATTTTTTTATTTAAAACTTATTATTTTTATATAATTTTTCGATAATTCTAAGTTGGCAACAGATTCGACGGGCCCTGTTTTCTATTCGCCCCCCCCCCTAAGGGATGAAGTAAATACGCCCCTGCGTCACAATTTCCATATTTATTGTAAACATTTATATGAAAGGATGAAATAAGTTGCAAAATAGCAGTCGAGTTTCAGGGTAGGTACTCATGAGCGTTCTGTGTAACACCATCGTTACGATGCATTTCGAACTACTACGAACGCTTAGAATTGCGCACTCAGTGTTACTGTCAACTGTGTCGGTTGTATTCATTTTGAATTCTCCCGAAATGTAAGGAGGAATAGTACGCGAAAAAGAGCTTTTCACTTAGCCTCACAATAAAAAAAAAAGAAAAACACGGAAGTGTTACTTCGAAACTACGGTTTGGACTGAGGAAAACGTATACTCTCCTCCGACGCGACACCATGCAAAACACATATGTTGACCTTCGGATATGAAGTCCAATGATGCGAGTATTATATAGCAGTGTACAGATGAAAAAACTCAGCCTCGTCCAAAGAAACGCTAATCGAGATAATAAAGTTATCATCCTCGTCTTGTTTCTGGAGAATGATTGTACAGAAATCGACGCGTATTTTCTTACTTTTTGGTAAAAGGTCTTGTGGTATTTGAATAGCCACCTTTTTACTGAAAATAAACTCGTCGAACGGTATGCAACAGTTCGTTGAGTTGGCACATAACACTGCAGAGCCCATAACCGTCGTTTGAAATCGTGACACGATTTTATAGAATTTCCCTATATTACGTAAAGGTATTTGGGCGTTTGAGTGCCGTCGATTTTTTCGGGATCGCCGAGTGATCTTTTTTCTTTTTTTCCCTTTTTGCATTCCTTAAAAAAAAAAAATAATAATATTTACGACGACGGTATACGTTTATATTTATGTACATTCTTACATAAACGACACACCCGCATAACCGTATTGCTGGATGCGCAAAACGTTGGCATTTTTTTTTATCGTTTTTTGTTATTTTCACGATATATTTTATATTATGTACGTTATATAAAATACCGGCTACGGGATACACTGGCGTGACGCTTAAACTTTTCTTCGTTTCTCTTCGCGTTTAACCTTCGCCATTCCATCCCGTCAATAAAATATTATCTTCTTAGCATAAACGATTTCACCTTTTATATACACGCACAGTCCACTATGTAATGCACGTCATATTACGACGAATAATTCCAATACATCGTATTAAAAACAAGTGAAGCGAGGTTAACACTCGACGATATTTTAATATTACACATAGAATGTTTCAGTCGTTCGCCCACGCACAATATTTATTATACTTATAATATTACTGTTGTCTCTAAAAACGTTTAACGTTTAACGTCAAATTCGACGGATTTAAATGTACGCGATGTACGATTACAATGCACACAGTTTTTGACGTTTTTGCTACACGCAATTACTTCTCTTTTTCCGCGGTTTATGTGTATGTATATATATATATAAACATTTGAAATACTCAATATTTCTCTATATATTAATAAGAATTTGTTTTGTTAGATACTTGTTATATAGAATCGCGTTTTGAATTTATTATGCATGCGCCGTGTTTTCAAAAGCAAACAAATGAAAATGTAAATTATTCCGTATACACTGCACGCATTTATTTATTAAAGGATTAGTAGTCTTCTAAAAGCACGCATAGGAGCTGAAGAAACGTGATTTAATTTGTTCACATATTTTTTTTTCTCATACATTACTAACTTAACTACCTGGACACTCGGTAGCCAATAGGTGAAAATGTATTCAAGAGTATACCAAACTCTCTGACGTCAAGCGTCAACTAATTACTTTCTATTTATTTTTTCTTACACTCTCCGAATCACGGAAACAAAAATGAAACAACTTTTTTCTTTTTAAATATTAAGTGCATGAAAATACATAAATATATTGCCCGAGACGGACATAATTATGGATTTTTGTCAACACATTTCCATTTGTTTTTACATTCTAAAATCTTATATATTCTTAAAATGTTTTCTTAATTTTAATAAATATCCAAAAAATTGAGCTTTTTACAATGGCTACTCATTATGTTCAATCATCCTATAGTGGATGTTGCATAAAATTTCTCTCTCTTTTTTTTTTTTTTTTTGAGATTTTTGATTCGCTAATAATATGTGTACTCCGTAGCAGCCGTCACGCGAGAAAAAAAACACACGTGAGAATCATAATTTCACGAACGATAAAACACCATTAGTAGATTATGTTTTAACGTGCCACTAGAACAGTAATAATTATTAACGAAATTTAATCCCATCGTGCCTAATAATAATACGAACGGATAATTTCGGTCCCTGAGGGGACTCGAATTACCAAGTGCTCGGAGAATACATATATAAAAATTGTGACCATCCTACCATTCTGTACGCCTAGCGTAATTATACATTGACGAGTCCAAATTAACGCGACTATTGACATCATCAGGTTAGGTTAGTTAATATTTAATATGTATTTTTGGTTGTCTACACATTTTGTGTCGATGAAAATGATTTTAACGTATTCGTTTGGCATCAATAAAATAGCGTTGAAATCGAACACTTTCACAATATTATCCCAGAAAATCGGATTTTGTTAAAATAACAACGTGTGAATCTTAATGATGATGATGATGATGGTAATAAAAATTTAAATTCCTACTATTGCACTACACACGCCGTATTTATAAAAAAACAACCGGTTGACATGCAGCGCACGACTTTACCAGAATTATCTATTTAGAGCGCCGTTTCAACAAAGACAGCATTAAAAATTTTCCGATTTATCTTGGCCACGAAAAACAAATTATAATATTAAATTCAAGAGTTATTATGGTAGTCTGATGGATTACCGAGTATAAAAAAAAAAAAAAATGAAGATGAATTTAATTTTTTAAGACACTGAGTATTAAATACTGTTTAGTACGTGCATATATATATATAATATTACCGTGCTAAAAAAGAGAACTGTAGTTGATTTTAAACCGAAAAGCGATTAATCACGATGCTCTTAAACGATTTATAAGCGATACTCCCTTCTCGACAAATAAATCGGATTACGTGTTAAAAATATTATTGCGTGTTATAAATTATAATTACGAGAAATAATATAACTTTCAGTGACGATATTTCGTCAGAAAAATTTATGGGTTTCGTTCATGATTTAATGGCAACGTGTTCAATTATTTGCTTATTCTAATGTATTTTTACATATACTTTTGGGTGACTACGTGTACATAACAAAAGTATTAAATGTGTTAAAATTGTTTTAAAATATATTTGTAATTTGTCACAATATATCGCTGACTTCGTGTTGCGAGTTTGCGATTTGCTATGAATAGAGCTTGACATATTTTACCGTTGGGTTAAATAAATACTATGCCATTTCCCAGGAGTCGCTTCCCTTTTCACTATCATTATTGTCTGAATAATATTTTACCTTTTCTTAGAAATTTCCACAATCATATAATCTGTAGTGCTTTAAAAGTTTTGGTTTTCATAAAGTAGAATACCAAAACTTTTACCTCCTAAAATTACCCGCACTCCCTTTAGTTTTTCTTGATTAGCTCTTTGTTCTGAAATTTGTTATCCCTATTTGGTCAAGGACTAGTTAATATTAATACGAGTTTAGCATAGATTCCTAGATTTCGTTGCGTATATTAAGCATCAACACCCTAAGAATATCTTTAATTTCCACTCGACGTTTTGACGCTGTTCTCGTTATTACCTCTTCTCTCGTGAAAAGGTGAAAAACCTTTTCATGATTTTATTTCGTATTTCATCTCATCTCACTACGAACTATCAATTATTCGATGTTGTCATCCATTCCACTTCATGTCTTCCTACGAACATAAGCATTCTCTTGACAAAAAGTTACATAAGTTAAATAATTTTGAATTTCATCTATAGTTTAATTTCAAGTCCTTATCAACAACATTTTCAATACGTTATCTTATTCTCATTATATTATTTTATATACCTTGTGTATTGTACAAAACTGCTTGTCCAGGCATTAATTAAATAAATATAAACACAATTTTTTTTTTTTTTATAAGAATAACAATGAACAGAAAAGACAATTGATGTAATATCATCGTACCAATTACAGTATTATTTAAAATATTTATTTAACAAAGCAATTGAAACAATAAAGGCAATACTATATTTATTTTACTATTAATTTACATTAGAATAAAGTATTGAAACTGAAAAATAATTTGTGTAAAATTATGTTGGTTATACACAATTTGTTAGCTATATAATGTTTCCATTATCCTAATGTAAGTAAACCAAGTTAATTAAAACAAAAAAAAAAACATAGTTATCTATACATCATTAATTAACGACGTAATATATTGATTATTTAAAGTTTTAATTACAAATATATGCACATCTACATAGAACATACATAATGTTATAAAGAGTAAACTGTGAAATTTAATAAACGTACTTTCCTAAACGTGCACAATAATTTCTATATTGGACTGTGCTTCGTTAATTCAAATAAATTAAAATCGTGTTTATAACGTTCAAAGATATTTTTTGAATTTTATCAAACACCGAAAAACATATTATTTATTTATTGATTTTCTATACTTCATTAACATTGATAAAATTGTATAACAAACGCGCATCGTCTGAAATAAAAACAAATTTTCGGATTAATTTATATTATAAGAATAATTATAATATTTCGTATGAAAATGACTAAATAATATTAGCACATATTTTTCCACGTTATGAAGATGAAATACATTCTCGGTATCATGAAAAAATATTACTATAAAATCGTTCTGTAATTGACTTCATAAAATGTTTGTATTGGTACGTACGTTACAGAACATTTCCAAATTAACAATTCTCGTATATGTAAATTTTAATTTAAGTCGGTGAGCATTATTCATTCTCATCGCTAACAAAATTAATTTTTTACATTTCAAGTTCATTTCCGTCCAATTGCTGCTGTACAACGCAAACGTCACCGACTCTTTCTGAAATACGCAATGAAAAATAAAACACAAATACTATACTATTATTGTCGATCAAATTATCAACTTAATGAAATACATATATGTATTAAGTATTTGTAAATCACGTTTAAATTAATTATGCTTGCCACTACATAGTAGCTTTTATCGGTAATCATTTTATTGGATAGTAAAAGAAAAAAAAAAAAAAAAGAAAAATAGATTTAATATAATAAATTCGCAAATAAGCTGAGGAAATTTATTCAACACAAATATATAGTGTGCTTATAATTTCGAAATATATATATATATATATATTAAGGGTAATTTTTGCTCAACATTAAAAATATACGAGGTAAATTAACAATTTTTTAATGTAGTATATGCAACTAAATTCATGTACTCATTTATTTATAATGTATGTGATCTTCGAAAAGATTTATAAATATAACTTATAATGAATATATAATTACTTGCTCGTGAATATTTTCAAATAAATAGCACGGCACAAATATCTGGTACATTAACAAATAAAAAGCACTAGGTACATTAAACAACGTCGATTTTAAGTTTGTCATTCCTCCATCAATAACATTCTAAAAAGATGTCACGTAAAATATTAGGTGATTGAATAACTAGTGATATTCATTTTATGTTCTAAAAATTTCATATGACTATAGAATTTTGTAATAATAATTATGATGTAGGTATGTGGTTGCTATATAATATTACCATTGTACCCGTAAATATCACAATTATCAACATTAAGGAACATACGGCTATTTGAAACATAATTGCCTTACCAAAAATGTTGATAAATATTTCTAGTTTTCTGTAAAATAAATTGTAACCAAAATAGTTTATAAGTGCAAAAAAAAAAATGAATTATTTTAATTTATTCATTCAAATAAAAATATAAAATATAACGTAAACACTCACTTTATTACCGTTTGGTGATCTATTATAATAGTTTTCAATTCTTCATTGATATTAGTGTGTTCTACATAAAATTTAAATCAATATTATAAATGTATTCGACTTTGTTATAAAAAAAGAAACATATTTAACGAAAAATTATTATTTATTTTGTGTTTGTTGATTGTATTATCAAATTGTTAACGCAATCTCTTCACTGCGAGTTATAATCAATTATTTAAAAATGACAGAAAGTTAGGTTAAATTTAGAATTTTACTTGTAACGTTTCGCAATACATTTTCTCTAAAAAGAAATAAAAATAAAATTTTTTTTATGTTCCTTATATAAATATAAGAAAATCTACTTAATACCCATAATAATTCATAATTTGTAAATATACAGCAAATATATATACAATAAAATATAATATTTACTCTCAAATTTTTTTTTTGGACGTACATAAGAATATTTAGTATATACATCAATTTACTATTATTTTTAAACGCAATTGATTCTGACTCTGTGTTCAGAATCCATTAACATTTGTGAAATTATGAACATGTAATTTGCATTGGTTTCAGTTATGTTAACCGTATATAAAGTATAGTATTCCTTTTCATTCTGGGGCGTCTCAAATACCATTAAAGTCCATTGCCACAACAAATACATCCATTCAATTCTCCCTGTCTATTGACACTTCCTCTATGTCGTCCACACCAATCACCTGAGGTCCACCTCAATTTTATCAGTCAAACGTTGTCTGGGCCGTTTTATGTTCGGTCTCCATCTTCATATGCTCATCAGTATTTCTTCAGATAATACAAACTTTCTCTATATTTATGACTTGTTACTCTTCATAATTCCTATAATACTTGCTTCTCCTCCATATAATCTTCATAACTTTTCATTTGTCCTAACTTCAAAATCACCACTTTCATTATTGTTTTTTTTCCAATATATAGAATTTGAAATATTAGAAAATTTTAACGAATAATTATTATGAAATTTTGTGTTAGATATTATTATAATTGAACCAGATGAAATATATAGCGTGTGTAGGACAGATTGACCGATTCCTTTACCCTTGTTATCTATATAGTTATTATATAGATAATATTAATTATTATTAATCGCAAATAAACATGTTTCTATAATTTGACAGGTTATAGCCAACATAAATAATTACGAATCCTTGTATGTTCGCATCCTTCATATTCGTTAATAATACAAATACCCTGAATTAGTTAGGGGCGTATTTACTTCATCCCCTAGGGGGGGGGCGAATAGAAACACGGCCTGTTGAATCTGTTGCCAACTTAGAATTATCGAAAAATTATATGAAAATAATAAGTTTTAAATAAAAAAATGTTTTATACATTTTACTTTTAGTTCGATTAATTTTAGTTGTCAGTAGATATAGGTACACACACAAGTATCTAGGGGACGATCGCCCCTATCGCCCCCCCTCCTTGTATACGCCCCTGGAATCAGTGTTATTTCCACGAGAACTCGTACTTACTTGTAGAACAAGGTAAGGGGATGTCATGAATATCGTAATGTCCAAAAGATTCGAATGTGGCCGAAATCGTTTGTAGCTGTGCGGATATAGCAATACATATTGTGATGGTAAATATGTCGCAAATATTGATGAACGCTATGGTTATAATAGCGTACACTGTTTCAATTAAATAAAATATACCGAAGAAATCGTTGTACGTTTCGCTCGAGATAGGGGCGTAGAATTTAAACACGTTTAGACGATAAGTTCCGGTCGATCCTTTGAAATCAGTCATAGTTAAAAACGTGTCGTTAAAGACGAGTGGACAAACTGTGTAACTGGTGATCGCGGTATAAACTATAGCCACGAAAGTGTATGTAAACAGGAAGGTCCGTTTACGACAAGCTTCCATTGGAGCACCGTATCGTTTCCCACAGGACGTTAGGTTAAACTGTGTGAGCGACAAGCATTCCCAAAGCGTGCTGGAATGGCGAACGATCGTCATCATTTTGTAGCACGTGAACAGAATGTACCCAACTATACCAGAATACAAAATAGACTCGACTTTGTGATATTTCCAGTAAAAAATGCTGTTCAAGCACGGCATTGCCGATACGAGACATATGTACAATGACGCGAATACCGCAGCAATATGGTATACGTTGTAACCGAGAAATTTATCCGTTTTAGGATATAGAATTTGATACAGACCGATTAGTTTTGCCAGTCTAATGTTGAATGATGTCTTTTCTCTGTTAACGTTTTCCATGATTAGAAAATACGACAAAAGTGTATGTATTTTCTTCCTGCAGTAGAAAAATGCATGTATCAAACACTGTAGTGAACATTGTATCGTTAGTTTTATATTCTAAATGCACATGTATTATACGCTTGAATAATGCGCGACTTAACTATTTAAGTATTGTAATTTAGTGTAGACTAAAATAACGTAAATGATAACTACACTCATGAATGCATAGAATAAAGAGAGAGAAAAAAAATTGTAATAATTCAAAAGTTAGTTTACGTATTATTAGAATAGGTTCGGTATAAATAATAATAATTAAGATAATGAATGTTACGAATCTCAATAATTTTATGATGTCATATTAAACTGCTTTCAGTGAACACACCTTTGTGTGTATTTGGACATAATATCCGTTCGAGACGATGTATTTTAGACGTAAATAGTACGCTAAACACACTGCGTGTTTAATAAAACTTATATCGCATTTTCAGCGCGAATTTAATATTGTGCTGTTATTCAATATTTAATCAATGTTCGCACGGATTTTTATTCGAAACAAATTTTGCGATTGTACTATTATAATATTACACGACACGTACCTGCAGTTATTCCGACACCGTATCCAATTTAAAGTACAAAAAGTTAAGGAAACTACGAAAACCTGTCGTCATGAAGCGTGACACGACAAGCTCGTTCTGACTTCGCGTTCGAGTGTGCATTGAGTTAATATATAGCTCTTTGCTCACGAGAAAAGGTTATTTTCTATACATAGCTATAATTACATCAGTTTTATATGAATTTTTAGTAAGTTATTCATAAGCAAACACAAATGCACCAACGGTTTGTATTGTGTTATTTTCCCCTGGCAAATATTTATTTAAAAATAAAAAAAAAATTTTTTTCCACCGTTGACTTTTCGCTATTCGTAATTAATGGAAACTTATCTATTTTCAATGTTTAGTTAGAATATTTCCGTAAGGTCATTTTATCGTTATACGTTTATTTCGAGTATTATGTTCATATTATGCAAAATGTCTTATAAAGATCAATCGTGTATTAACGAGTGATATCTTTTTTCAAATGTAACTATATGTATATGTTTGTTTGAATTGCGGGGCATCAGTCTTGAAATCACGTGCATTTATTTATACCAAATTGCCCTTATGTGCGAATTTCGACTTTGCTTATATCTAACGGAGAATTTTTTTTTTTAATAACAATAATAATAAAAAATAATATTGTCTCTGATATTGCGTAAGTACAGTATTGAAATGTAATAACAAATTAGAGCGCTAACATCAATAGAACTTCCAAAATAATCCTCACATGTTAAATACAAAATATATAAATAATATAGCGCCTATAAAAAGTGGAGAACGATTAATTGATCGATTAGGGGCGTATTTATAGGGGGCTAAGCCCCTTAAGTTACTAGAATTGCTCCTCTAACCAATTTTAGTTTATATTGCCACAAAAGTTAATGATCATTTTGTTAATATAAAACTTATAGTATGAATATTATTTGTAATTCTCACAGAGATTTAGCCGCACTTGTTTTACAATCCTAAATACGTCCCTGTGACCGGTGACCCTGTCACCGAATTTATTATACTGATAAAGTGATATAATTATGAGATATTATGAAATGAGTTTACATAGAGTTGAACATTATATTGTTGCATTTTTTTTTTTTTGTAGGTCTGATTACTGAGGAAAACCAGTAAGTATATTGTGGCTGACGCGCTATAGTGGTGTTGGTGAAAAATCGGTTTAACAATAAAATCAATATGTCATCTAAAATCTATTTTCATTTAACGACACACAACAAGAATATTATTGAATCTGTTTACAATGACAAAACGCCGATAAATTGTTCAAGTTAAACAAAGCTTTTTTGTGTTATATATATATATATATATATATATAAAATATATAAATTATATTTCATATTTCGCGAAGTGCTTCGGATAATTAATTATTGTTAGTACACCTACCCGCCGCTAGTCAATCGCCGTTGTTGCAACGAACAATTTACGTACCTGCACCAACCTCCGAACAATTTGGCACGATTTTAAATAAAGATGATGATAGTGTTATGGCCCAAACTGATAAATGTATCAAAACTGATTATTTATAGTACAGTAAAATATATAATATATACAGTATATCTATGAAAATCGTTACATATAACTAGTGTCTATCACTACAGCTATGTGTCTTCGCAGGTAAAAAGTTATAAAATATTTTGTACTTAACGTTCATTGATATACTCCTTTAGAATAACTGTGAAATTATAGTCTATATATAATATAAAAGCTTTCCGACACAGCAAGGACATTTTGTTATTTTGTCTCTTAGTCAGTATTTACGTGCACTATACAGATAATAACAGCGTACCTATTTAGGAAAGTGAAAGACTCTGGCAAATGGGTACTCGGGTAAAAAATAGTGCTCATCAAATCTTAGCGTTTTTCCTCAATAATTATACTATTGGGTTTAAAGATGCGTATACTCACTAATTTATTTGCAAATACACCACTGTTTGTAATATTATACAGTCTAAAAGGAACACATGATTTCATTGTCATAGTGAGTATTCACTTCCATCCGAATTCTCGACAAGGATGATGTACATGTGTAGCACGCTCTATTTGTACAACAGTACGAATTTACGTAAATCATTTCGATTATATTATTATGTGTAATACGACGCAGACTGCAAATGTTGTTCTACAGCAGTTATTTTAAAATAACAACTCTTTTTTTGCGCGATTAATCGAATAATAATGTTTATTATATAATATCGATCGATCAACGTTTTTTTTGGCTTAACCACTTAAACGGAATACATGTACGCTTTTAATATACATATATTTGCCATCCGTCAAAAATATGTCCGAGAATCGTAAAAAATTTGCTATAATTATATATTATGGAAAAAAAAATACCATGGAAAGTAGGTCGAAATACAAGTTGAGTTGCGTGGTTGAAATATACTATATATGACATTTCAGAGTTAATATATTCTCTGTTATTATTATTTTTTCAGCATGAAGTATATAATTACGGAATAGAATGCACGTCGAGAATCCAACTGTTAATAATACAATAGCGCATGAATTTACGATGAAGTCACTATGAGAAATATTTTATGTATGATTATTTTTCTGTTCAGTTTTAAGAAACGTCCGGAACGGTAAAAATTCTCTAAATATAAAGTGTACGGGGAATTCATGAACCCTATACGTGTAATTATAATATACCAATATAAGAAGTTTGGTCGCCTATGCGGCATCTGAATCGGGTTAAAATAATAAATAATTAACGAATACGATCTGTTTGCACGTATGTTTTTTTATATTTTCAATAAACAACTAATACAACTCAATACAATATAACTCTACACATGTTTATATACATGTTTCGAATACAATTACAATATATCATATACTCGTATTATATATGTGCGTATAAATTAACCACGAAAATACTCTTTGTGCTTTAATTGAATATTATAAAAATATCGACAATGCTAAAGCAGAAAGGCTTGTCAAACCTAATCTTTGTTGGACAAATAGCAAATCACTTAACTCGTAAAACATTAAGACATAAAAAATTATTTTATATTATAATATTTATCTGTCAAAAAAGATAATGCCATTCAACTCATTATATATATATATATCTGTGTGTGTGTGTGTTATGCCATCGAATTTAAAGACTAAAAATAAAAATTATACAATCATACATTTCTTTAAAGCGTATTTTTTTGATATATGTAATTAGAATATAATATTTTTATTCAATAACTTGGGCTAAAACAACTGTGTTTTGACAATGACGAAAATATAATACCTATTAAATATACATAGTAGATATCTGCTGAGATTAATTTCGTTTGATGAATTTTGTTCAATGACTGCGTTCTTGGTTACGCGGTAATCTTCGTTAATAGACAAATTGGTTTTTTTCGATGAATATTTTATGTAAAGCTGAATTTTTTGTTCGTTAATACTGTTTTTTTTAATAAACGGCTATAAATGGCTGCCGATACACTTTTGAATAATATTATATTATACATCAATTTATTTATTTATTAGAAATGCATTTATACTTATAATTGTAAGGAAATATTATAGTATGTATAATTATTGCAAAATACACATCAAAATTTAAAAAAAAAAAACTTATATTTATTAATAAAACATTTCAATTATCAATTTGCATAACTAAATATACAACAGAGTTAATTTTTTTACAATTTCTTAAATTTTTTTAATAATTAAAATGTATAGTTTTTAAGATTAGTTTAATTATTATACATTGCGAACCAAATAAATGTCATCATGCTTTTTATACTTATTTTCTAGCCTATGTCACAGTAGTCAAAAATAATATTGTTAATAATTATGTGATCTTAATTTTACTATTTGTACTTTAATAAAATTGAAAAAACTGTATAACAAACACGTACCGTCTGAAATGAAAATATACCAATCATTATTGAAATAAGAAAAGAACATTTTTTTAATAGATTCGTTAAAGCTGTTTTTTTTGAATAAAAAAATAGCAATTTTTATATAAGGAATGTAAAAATAAAAAAAATATTGTTTAAACGACTTCTCGTCCCACATTTTACAATAAAATTAAGTAATAATAATACTATTTATACGTGTATATGACTGTTATTAATTCCCATATAGTAAAACCTATTATTACGATTCTTTTTGTTATAGGTATACTTACTCCGACGAACATTTCCAAATTAACGATTTTTTGTAGCGATAATTTCAACTTCAAACGGTGAGCATTATTCATTCCCATTGTCATTAGAATTAACCGCTTACATTTCAAATCCATTTCCGTCCAATTAGTGTTGTACAGCGAGAATATTATAGAATCTTTCTAATGTAAAAAAAAAAAAAAAACCAGCAAATATTATATTATTTGTATATTTATATAACAATATACGCAGATGTAGTCTTTTGGAAAAATTTTCAAAGGCTCTCCGTGAAAATAATCGTAAAACACCATTTATTTATTCAAACGTAAACTACAATATTATTAGAGGTTTTAAGTCAGTAATTAATTGTAATTTTAAACTCCATATGTATTTACGCATGAAAATCATGAATATCATTGTGTGTATGATAAGAAAAGAGAAGAAATTAAATAAAACATTTCCATTTCAATCTCCGCATAACATCATTCCTATATACACATAATATATTATGTTATTATTATATATATAGAGAGACAACAATAATTGTCATTGACGTTGTAAAACTGTTTCTAATGTGAAAAACGAAATTGCTCGAATTACTTGATCGTGAATACGTCCGAATGTGTAACACGGCAAAATCAGTTGGAACAAAAACAAAGGAAGCAGACAAAGCATCTTCATCGTTGATATTCCCCAATCCACCGCTTCTTTCTCGATAAGACACTGGAAAATTAACGTACAACGTGAAAACTGTATTCATCATGACAAATGCGTGGAGTTAATTTTGTCATATTGACAACGATTTATGGATAATAATTGTTGTTGTGAATAAAAGAAAAAATCGTTTGATTTACCAGTGTAAAAGTAAACCAATCGAAAATGATGTCGACCGAAGACATAACGATTTGAATGAGCACTACGCGTCGAAAAATCGCAATAAATACGCAAAGTTTCCTGCGAGACAAAACGAAAAATATTATTTTTGTTTTCCGTATACGAGAAAACACATAGTATAATATGTGTAGTTGTTCTGGAACACCGAGGCCGTCTCGACATTCATACACACTTATGTGTGTGTATGAATTTCGATAAAAGATAAATAATATATTTTTAAGATTCAAATGCAGAAATATCATGTGAAATCTAGTTAGGAAAAAATCATCTAAATCGTTCAAAAAAAAAAAAATTCATCAACAACCGAGCCCTAATAAATTATATTCCGATAATAATGAATCCTCCACGAGCTATTTCTTCGAGTCCGTTCAACGACGGACGACGCATCTATTAGTTTTTTTTTTCTAAATAAACGAGATGAGCAATAAACCGAATGTCATAAACGAAGGTTGGACAAAATTCGTTTGACGATCTGAAATTGCAACGTAACTAACACACGCACGTAATTAGAAAATAGCAAAAACGCTTACTGAATGATCGCCTGATGCTCTATTATAATACTCCTTAAATCGTCGTAATCTTCGCTCGGTTTTTTTTCATTACCTGCGGAAAAACAATAGAAAATCACTAGAGACAATACTTAGTAATATTAATGCTCGTACGACACGCGTTTTGATATATTCCTACAATAATATTATAAACCAACGAAATAATAATAATAATATTACGGCGTAGCGATACCGGTACAAAGTCATCCGGGGAGATGCGGCTCCGGCGTGAGAGTTGTGCCGCGTGTATACGAATGAAAACGATCTGGATATCCAATTATGATTTGTGACACGAATATTGATAATATTCGGATAACGAGAGGGGAGAAAAAATTGGGTATTTTGAAAATACGTAGTTTAGAGCGGTGTAAACCGAGCAATTCCATTGCATTTCAACGAGATTCGTATAGATGTACAAAACGATCGATACGATTCGAGTGGATGGTCCAAGTTTTGGAAATGGGGACGGGGACGAATTTATGAACGTTGGGGGAAAAAAATAATAATAATAATCGATGTATTTTTAGATTCTGAACGGAACGAGGACTCAGCTATTGGTTGTACAATGATGTGTTGTTTTTTCTTCTTCTCGTGACTGTGCACAAAAATTCTACTAGGAGAGGTGCTGCGATCTTTACAGTCGCAGTTTGTTTCTGGTAGCAAATTGAATCTAAAGTACCGACTTTGGGAGAGGTCGTTTTTTCGATTCACTCAAAAACTAGCGAGAAATTACGTAAAAACGATGGAAAAAAAAACGCGATAATCGATCGTTTTTAATTTCTTCGTACAATTTTGAAACTAACGTTTGTAGAGACTTGAAATATTCGGATAAATACGTTTCACTTTATATCGCGCATTAGGGAAAAACGGTTTTCAAAACTTTTCTCTCGGCTCCGGACTGTCAATAACAATTATAGATTTCAGAGGTAATTTTCGCCCAAATCGGCCGCGTTATGAGTACGGTTTTTGAGCAGCACACGATTGCGCGCGATAGCAAATTAACGAAGAACGTGATTTTGACACTTTAAAGGCTACGATTATTACTGCGCGCGTAATTAGGTAAACGGCGTTGCCGAGTTTATTATAACAATATTTTAGTACTGTAACAATGTTTTAGTTTTTGATTGGTAAACAATAATTATTTACCGATCAAAAAAATTACAATTAGACCGAGCAAATGGACGGAATCGTTTTGTAAGTGAAGTATACCTGCAGCCGACGGACGACCGGGATTTCCGGTTTTCCGTCCGACCGATTCCAAAGCGACGTCGATCATTTGCAGCCGACACAGAACGGTTACGGACACGGCGACCAGGACCGCGTCGAAAACGAAGCTGAACAGCAAATAAACCACCGTGCTGGCCAACTCGACGCAGTAGAACCATCCGAAGTGCGCGTTGTACGCGACGTCGTCGAACAACGTCAACGAATGCGTGTTCAACACGTTCGGCCGGTAATAGCCCGCGGCCGCGATTGCGGTCGCGTCGTCGAACGCCAGCGGGCACACCGCGTAGACGAACAGCGGCAGAAAGCTGATGATCGCGTACGCGTACACGACCCGCACCGTACGGTCTCGCCACGTTCGCAGCAAACGGCGCCGTTTCCCCGCGGCGTCGTCCGCCCGACCGAACGCCGCGGCAGAACCGGAACGGGCCGACGACAAACAGTGCCACACGGCGTCCGAGTGGTGCACGATAACCAACACCTTGTAGCACATGTGCACGAAACTCAGCGACGTGACCGAATCCATTATGGACGTGGTCCGCGCCACGTTCCAGTAATAAACGCCGTTGGCGCCGATCGCCGTCGACATGGCGCACAAGTAGAACGCCAACAGCGCTATGGTCACGTGGTACGCGTTGCAACCGCGGATTTTCACCGTCCCCGGATCCAATATCCGGTTTAAGCCCATCGGTTTCGTCAAGTCCGCGTCGGTAAACGGTACCGTCTTCGTCGTATCTCCTACTCCTCCTCTTCCTCGGTTCTCCATCGTATCGGTCGCGCCGCCGCGTTCGTCTGTCCAATGTGCGGGAAAATAAATTCGTCAGAATTGTAAAAAAAAAAGAAAAAAAAGCGAGACGGTTCGTGTTAATAACGAGCACAGAGTGCGTACAAATTAATCGAAATTTAAAATTTTTTTTTTTTTTTATATATAACTTATTTCCTTTACAATACCCGTAATTTATTAATACGATGTGTGTATACGCGCATAAATCGCGCAGAGAATATTATGTGATATTTTAGTGGCGAAATTCGAGGCCTATAGAAAAAGCAATGCGATACGGCGGATGTACACGCGGAATTCGCACCGATTTCCGCGTGCAAATAATTACGGCCCGATGGCATTTTGCGAATTCTGCGATGGTTAATACCGATCGGTTGAGTACGTAAGATTTTTTTACAAAGTTTACTCAAAACAGTGGTGTGTAGTACGCTCTAGTGGTAACGGACAAAGCGTTTAGCGTTTACGACTGCTCGTGTGGTTAGATTTCGTTATTTTTGTCTAAAAACCGTTTTACGATTCATACGCCGAATTAATTATGACGGTTTTTTTTACCGTTGTCGTAATCGTATCTTAACCAACTGAAGTGGTTAGGTTCATAACGAATATTTGGGAATATTTTTCGATTTAATTATGGACACTGGCGAACGAATACGGAGGTTAGGAGGCTCTCTTATATAGCGAGCGCAAAGCTAGTAGGAAACAACGTGCGCTAAAAAGCGAATGGATTTTTATGTGATAATGTAATAAATTTGGTGGGAATTTTAGAAAAAAAAAATCGCGTAGTGCGTAGGAGTCGGGGACACGCTGGTGCGGAGACCGACCACGGGGAATGCGAGAGTGCGACCCGCGGCGGTGCGTCCCGACTACCGAAATATACGCGCTATTTGTTCGTGTCTGTGTGCATTTGATATTTTTACTCATTTCTCACATTTTATTTATATTTTATTGACGAATATTGAATTTTCGATTTATATATTCTATTACGGATACCACACGCGCGTCATACAACGACAACATTTTACGACTAGTCGTAATAGAATTTTTACTGTGAAATGTGAAGTTTTTTTTTTTGTTTTCATGAATACCTATAAAGTTATAAATACGAATTCAGTTGAAAAGCTTTAAAGAAAAAAAATGTTCTATTTATACGCTCGAAGATTTACACGTATGATGGAAATATAATATTATTATACGTTGTCCGTGATCGGAAAACACGATAAAAGTGTACGTATTTTATTTCTGCAGTAGAAAAATACACGAATCAAACAATGTAGGAAACATTTTATCGTTAGTTTTATGTTCTAAATGCAAGTGTATTTTAGGCTGTTTACCTGACTATTTATGTATTGTGATTTAGAGTAGACTAAAATAACGCAAATGAAAACTACACTGATAAATGCATAGAATAAAGAGAGAGAGAGAAAAATTGTAATAATTTAAAAGTTAGTTTACGTATTATTAGAATAGGTTCGGTATAAATAATAATAATAATAATAATAATAATAAGCAACATAATGAATGTTACGAATCTCAATAATTTCAAGATGTCATATTAAACTGCTTTCAGTGAACACACCTTTGTGTGTATCTTGACATAATATCCGTTCGAGACGATATATTTTAGACGTAAATAGTACGCTAAACATACTGAGTGTTTAATAAAATTTATATTGTATTTTCAGCGCGAATTTAATATTGTGCTGTTATTCAATATTTAATCAAGGTTCGCACGGATTTTTATTCGAAACAAATTTTGCGATTGTACTATTATAATATTACACGACACGTACTTGCAGTTATTCCGACACCGTATCCAATTTAAAGTGTAAAAAGTTAGGAAAATTACGAAAACCTGTCGTTATAAAGAGTCTTGGTATCAGTGTTGAAATCACGTGCATTTATTAAAACGCCACTTTTATCGAATTGCCCTTACGTGCGAATTTCGACTTTGCTTATATCTAACGGAGAAGTTTTTTTTTTTTAATAACAATAATAATAAAAAATAATATTGTCTCTGGTATTGCGTTAGTACAGTATTGAAATGTAATAACAAATTAGAGTGCTAACGTCGAAAGAACTTCCAAGTTAACACTCGCGTGTTAAATATAAAATATGTAAATAATGTAGCACCTATAAAAAATAGAGGACGATTAATTGACCGGTGATCCTGTCACCGGATTTATTATACTGTGATATAAAGTGATGTATGAGATATTATAGAATGAGTTTACATAGAGTTAAGCACTGTGTTGTTAATTTTTTTTTTTTTTTTTTTGTAGGTCCGGTTACTGAGGAAATCCAGTAAGTATTGTTGTGGCTGATGCGCTATAATGGTATTGGTGAAAAATAAGTTTAACAGTGAAATCAATATGTCATCTCATATCTATTTTCAATTAACTGCATACAACAAGAATATTAGCTAATCTGTTTCTTAAACACACATAATGCAATGACAAGACGCCGATAAAATTTTCAATTTAAACGAAGTTTGTTTTTGTGTTTTATATATATATATAAATTATATTTCACAGTTCGTGAAGTGTTTCGGATAAGTAATTATTGTAAGTACACCTACCCGCCGCTGGTCGATCGCCGTTGTTGCAACACCAAGTATACGCGTCGATAAAATAAGCGGTCTCAGAAACCGTATAATTTCAACAGCACTTGTTTTTTAGAGTACGGACACGGGACGCAGGATTCGTCGTTATAAAAACGGCTGCTCAATGGTAAAGAAAATTATTTAGTACACAATTAATATATACGCAATGGCGCAGAGGCATCTTGAGAAATTTTGTTTATCGAGGCAAATGAACAATTTACATACGTTTACACTAACCACCGAACATTTTTACACGATATTGAATAGAGATGAAGATAATATTTTTGGCCAACAATCAAAACTGGTAATACGCTGTACAGTAAAATATATTCAATATACGTATGAAAATCGTTACGTAAAATTAGCGTTCGTCGCTGCAGCTGTGTCTCCGCAGGTAAAAGGTAATTAAATATTTTATATAATGTATATAACCTTCACTAAGATGTTTCTTTAGAATACTTATGAAATTATACGTCCATATATAATATAAGAGTAAGGGTCTCTTGTTATTTTGTCCCTTAGTCAGTATTTACGTGCACTACACAGATAATAACAGCGTACCTATTTAGGAAAGTGAAAGACTCTGGCAAATGAGTACTCGGATAAAAAGCAGTGCTCATCAAATCCAAGCGGTTCTCCTCAATAATTATACCATTGTGTTTAAAGACGCGTACATCCACTAATTTATTTGCAAATACATTACTGTTTGTAATATTACCTGTATACACTTTAAAAAAAAAAAAACACATTATTTCATTGTCTTTGTCATAGTGAGTACTCACTCTCATCTAAATTCTCGACAAGGATGGTGTAGCACGCTCAAGTACCGTATATGTATCTAACGGTACGAATCTACGTAAATCATTACGATAATATTATTATGCGTAATGCAACGTAGACTGCAAATGTCGTTCTACAACAGTTACTTGAAAATAACAACACTTTTTCTTTTTCGCGCGATTAATCGATTAACAATGTTCATTATATAATATTGATCGATCAACGTTTTGCACGTATGTAAATACACAATGTTTTTGTATTTTCAATAAGCAACTAACACAACTCAATACAATATAATTCTATACGCGTTTATAGACATGTTTCGAATACGAGTATAATATATATATATATGCGTATAAATTAACCACGAAAATACTCGTTATGTTTTAATTGAATGTTATAAAAATGATGACAATATTAAAACGAAAAGGCTTGTCGAACCGGTAAAATCTTTAAAAAAAATTAAAACGTTCTATTTATACGCTCAATGATTTACACGTATGATAGAAATATAATATTATTTTAGCGCGCTACACACGACGAGCCGCCACTGAAAACTATAATATTAAATTCCGTGCCGTTAACCGTATACACCTAGTATAGGGTGTACCGAGTACAGTTGAATTAGTATTCAACTAGTATTGTGTAGAGTCACAAAAATATATTTTCCGTATCGAAATTCAAAGAAAAAAAAAAAATAACTAAAATCTAAAATGTAAACCCGAAATACGCGAAAACGATGTAAAACGAAATTGTACGACCCCAGGGGAATGGTCACGAAATACAATTTGGTATGAATCAAGTGTTTTTTTTTTTTTAACCGATTTATTAAACGACGTAAAAATATGGCTATTACCGAATTTATTTTGGAATTTCTCCGCCACGATGATTTTATTAATTTAGGATACCAAAATAAATACAAATTATATATATGTATAATTTCCAATCGACTACAATATTATTACAAAAATCGAATTCAATTCTCTATCTGCCGATCTCCCACGCCAGATCGGATAAGTCTACAATACTTTAATTATTCCTTAATATTCCAAGTGCTATTGATAATAATAAAAACATCATAAATACTTTTATAGCTTTCTGACGATTTTCCAAAACGTTTCACGCAATCAAATAACAACCTATAACGGCCGTGAAGAGATGACTATACTCGTATGTATAAAAAAAAAATTAAACAATACACTATTATATAATATATATAATATTACGTCATATGCAAAAGTTTTCATTTTGTTTTTCGATATTACTCTTTCTCAATAAGCTTGTGGCCATGGAAAAGTTTTTTTTTTTTTTAACTCATAATAATATGTTATTTAATATAATAAAACGGTACGAAGCCAAAGGGGAAATTCTAACTCTCCCCCCCCTCTTGTCACAAAGTAAAAACGTCCATAATATGAAGAAGCGTATACATAATATATATTAATTGCGTGCACTTACTGTTGCTGTCATGTCGAAAAGTGTATTCTATCTAAACGAGGGGTTTTTTTTATTTTTAACCAAAAAACAAAAACGTGATTCGTATCGTCATATTATATACTAATAATTATTACTAGTTTATTCGTATAATAATAATAATAATTTTATTTCGCCTCTTTCAATAAAATGAAATGAATGTAAAGATTTATCGTTTTCGTTGTGCATTCGTTGACACGTTTACTCTATTATTTTACACGTTTACTATTTATTTAACGTTTACACGTTTACCCGTTTATATTTTACACGACCGACCGAGTTTGTTGTCAACTAAGCACTAAAGACTCGATCACATACCGTGATCGTCAATTGAGCACTAATTCCAGCCTTATACATTATGTTCAAAGGGGGCGAAAATGGAGCATAATCATAACATAATTAGAACAACTTACAAGTCGGTGCTATTAAGTCAGAAATATGTTAAATTTAAAAATATCAAACTCATTGGAAGGGGGGGGGTTGATTAACCTATCGCCTCCCTTTATAACCACCACTGTTCTTCGATAGTATGATATTAAATTTGTAATTTGAATGTGCATATTTTGACAAATTTTTTAATTTTAAGTAATAATTATACTAATTTCCACCGATCAATGAAATTAAGTGAGAAGCACTTGAATAAAAAATTATATAATCGTATGATTTTGCCATGTATCTACAACACATTGTTCGTTATAATTTTGTGTTTTAATAAATTTATTTTTAAAAAATAAGATGGCTCGTATTGGCAGGTCGCTATAGATGCGTTCCCATTTTAAACCATGTAAATCGAATTGCTTACGTTTATTATTTCAATGTATATAATATATTGAACAAATTATAAATATATTATGTTATATTATAATTTCCAATAAACATAGTTCGGAGAGGCAATGACTGCCGACAATTTAGTTTAACTTATTCGTTCAAAAATTCAATAAAAAATATTTTAAATGCATATTTGATGGGTTTTTAGTGCATATTTGTGCGCTTATTTTCATGTTTTTAAGTACGACAAATCCCAAACCCTGCTCATAAATTTAGATAGTAAGTTAAAATGACCAAAAACACAAAGCCAAAGCAAATCAATTTTGATTTTTGTTGTTGTTGGTTTTTAGTAAATGGAATAAAATTCATCACAATCGTCCATTTCCATAGACCAAAATTTATGGAAAAGTGTATTTTATATGTATAATTCGCTCATCAATTGATCATTCAATTAATACATATTCCATCAGTGACTTCGTCCATGGTCTTTTGCCGCCCGTATTAGTTTTTTTTCTTTTTGATTTTACATTGTCTATAGTACAATGACGTTTTGTATAATTTATTCGTGGGTACACACTAATAATAAAACACAAAATGAAAAACTAATAGTACAACCTTTTTTTTTTTCGTTTATTGGATTAAAAATGTGATGTTAAGTCTGTTAAGCACAAAAATAAAACAAAAATGTATTTTTCAATAAAAATCACAGGGGGGAAAAAACAATAATTACGTACAATGTTCTTTGGTAGATATGTACACATAAATATCAATAATTTAAAATTATAAAAAATTTGGCGAATAAAAAAATTAAATAAATAAAAATAAGATAAATGAAAACAAAATATTTTAAATGATGTTCAAAATGGAAAAGAAAAAATGAACACATTTCTTATCAGACTCCAATTTATAAATTCGAATTGTAAATGAATGTCACAGAAAAAAAAATAGTGTTTAATAATGAATGTATAGACTAAATTGAGAGCGAATCTTACTAATATATATATATATATATTTATTGGCAGTCAGTTATTGTTATTAATGGCCACACACACAGTACTTCTTCCGAGATTATACAATATTATCATTCTTTTTAAACAATAATAATTGGATTTCATACAACCACTTGGTAACAAATTATTTAGGCTAAATTTACACAATATTATAACACCTAAAATTACTAGTCTTTTTGCGTGTACGCATTGTTCAACAAGTAATCACTAAGTCTTTGTAAAAAAAAAAGTTGAAGACAAGACCACACGGCCAGCCCAAATTAAAATATGTTTGAAAATAAAAATAAATACAAAGAAAAATAGTTTATTATAATTATAATATTAGGATTATTAAATTAAAACCGTAAAAAGTAAAATGTCATATTTTACTAGGTATTTATATTGTATGGCCAAAGTGCGAGCGCATTATTACACAACGATAATATTGTGGCACAATAATAATTCAATTATTATGTAGAAATTTATTGTCATGAGTCAAAGCGTTTCTTATTTTGTGATTCGTTTCTATGTAAATGATGATGATCTGGCGTGGCTTTTAAAATGTCGGGCTGCATGTTGCGACTTAATGAACCACCCAATGGCACGTTGTTCTGAGCTAATGCATTCATGTAGTCAGCAATCAACAGCGTTATTTCAAGGATCTGTCAACATCATTATGAAATGAATAAAAATTATATTAGAGTACGTAGTTTTTATATTGTGTACGATTATTTTTCACCTTTGGTTTGCTCAGAGAAAACAAAAGTTTATGGGATTCTATGATCGCAGAATCGGATGCTATGACCAACATAAAATCTTCCTGACAACCTCCAAACGTCAGTACTTGTCCGAACATATAAGTTTCAATTAGTTGCATCGAGCGCAGTTCCAATAAACTGATGCTGTCTTCGGATACAGCCAACCAAACGAAAGTGCCTGGCAGTACCGTATTTTCACCATGTTTCATCTAATTGAAAAAACGTTAACTTTAGAATTCACTATTTACCAAAGACATGCATTTCATTATAAACACTCACTTTGGCTTGGAAAAGAGTACATCCAAAATATGGCCATTTTCTGGTACATGTTAAGTATATCCGAACACAATCCACTGAACTTCGTCCTTTCAAAGACATCCATTTCTCTTGGAGACCTGCTTGAAGGTGTCTGTAAAAACGTGACAATATATAATTAGTTTTTGTTTAAACAGAAAATATTTATATAAAATCGATTAAGTTTTATCATATTTTATTTTGCATACTTAATTGCTTCTTGGGAAGCGCCGTCACGATAACGCAAAGGATAAAATTTGTCAAGTGCTTGGAGTACTTGTAACTCCTTAGTGGTACCACCACTTCCGCGATTTTTATCACAGTAAAATTCACCAAAATCAATCTAGAACCCAACATGGCAATATTTAAGTATCGTCGATACAAGAACATTGCAAGAATAGTAAAATGTAACATCATACCTGAGCCATTAGAGCGGACAACTCTAATGCAAGCTCTTTAGTAAGAGGAAATCGTCCTTGAACAACCTGTTGGTTTATTTGATAGCAAAGCAATAACTTCTCGCGATCAGACTCCTTTTTGACCAACGACTTGAAGTACAGTCTATTCTTGAAAATCAGTCGAATGACTCGCGTGTTTTCAAATTTGCCAGAACCTTTTTCGCGCAATGCAGTCTCCCATTTGGATATTACATCGCACAACTATTAAATCATATTATACAGTTTGTTATTTATTTTTCACGTAATACATTATAATTCATTTCACCTTGGCTTGAGATTCGATAAAGTGTTCCAGGTCTTTTTCAATAGGATCATCACTGAACAAGGTGAAACCTGATTGCTGACTCTCTCTGCATCCAATTTCTTGATTGAGCGTACATAAAAACTCTTCAATAGTTGTCGACCCATCGAAACCAATGACCTATAAAAACACACAAGTAATAAATAACACTATACAATGGTGACTAATAACTGCGTTACGTTTAAAATATTAAATCTATTTTGAGAATGTATTTGAAATCGTAGATAATATTTTCATACTTGGTAAGTCCCATTAAGCATATGAACAGGTATAGAATGTGGTAACGAATGGTGATAAGGATTTTTCAGCAGGATTGACAGTACTTCCATTCTAGACGGTTTCACTTCACGTGTACCATTTAATATGGTTCGTTCCAGCGCACGTTCACAGTATGCAGCATACTTTCCACATTCAGTCCTAAGGAAATAGAAAATAGTTTTTCAAAAATGTTTATCACATCACTGTATTTATCATTTGCATACTTATTGTCTATATTGCGTTTTAAGTGTAGTTTGAGGAACCAAAGAAGTTTGGTGTTTTTTGGTACGAAGAGAGACACGGCCAGCGCTAGTAATTGCCAGCCTTGGACAAAAACGTATGTGGGTGGATTGGCTTTGCAATGTTCTAGTAATGACGAGGTGGCTGGACTGGACGGAGCAGTCATGCTATGATTTGGCGATCCAGGCACAACCGACTGAGTCGTACTGATGGTGGGCGACGAAGCCAAGGCGGCATCACACGTGAACAGCGACTGTGTAGCGCACAATAAAAGTTGCTGAAAAAACAGTGGAAACGCGGTGCCTAAATACCTAAACCACTCAACTCCTGTTTATTTCTCGTAACATAATATAATATAATTCCCTTCCTTCCCCCATTAGGGAGACGACCTCACAAACCGCAGCTTCGTTTAAGTCTGTTTTCACGATTTATAGTCACGTAATGGACAATGTGTGTTTCGAAATCATGCAATGACATGCAAAATATTATTAAACCAGGGGAGTCGCAAATAAATCGTTAAATCCAGCAAATAAAAACACCAAAATACAAAATACATTTTAAGATACAAATTATTAATAAATATAATGCTTTACGATTGGAAATGTTAAAGGCTTTGATGGGTTGAAATTACGTAATGAGAAGTAAGTAAATGCTGTATCAATTATTGAATAGTAAATCGTTTACAAACCATTATTTAATTTCAATTAATAAAAATCTTACAGACTACATGTCAAATATGTAACATCACATTGAAAACAAAAATATTTGGTTCATTTATTATAATTATAGTAGGTTATATTATACGTTATATTCTCAAATTCTTTTAGGTTTTATGATTTTTTTCATTACGTCTTTAACTACAGAATAAGCAATAATAAACATCAAAAGAAACCAGTTTCAAAACCCTGCAATGGAAATATCAGGAACATCATAATCATACATTACAGTAGTAATCATTTTTATGAGTTGACACCGCGTATGCAATGTTTTTTCCTTTTATAATAAGGATGGCTGACTGCAGAATTTATTGCATAATGGTTGTGTGAAATCAAAATAAAACTAAACGCTATATACCTATACTCTTTAATTGATTAGAATATAAAAAATGTTTTAAAATGTAATTTAAAGACAATAGTCAATTTCTTTAAAATTATAACTGTTAAAAATATGTTTTATCCTTAGGAGTAATACTATGTAATATTATCTACAGTAGCCACCACAAAAAAAAAAAAATTACATAACACACATAGACATTGTACAGATTAGTTAAAAAAAAAAGTTAAATAACTAATAACTGCGATAAAAGCTAGTCATTAAAAAAACAGTCAATGAATAATGACATTTTGATTGATTAAATATTATATTATAATTATTAAGATCATCCAGACTTAATGGATTAGTTTTTATAAACAAACGCAAAAGTCGATTTAAAGTATTTGTCTTATGTTTTATTTTATTTTCATAACCGTATGACTGTTTTTTTAATTCCAAAAAAAAGCAATGGGAAGGGGAACTTACACGATGCCGCAGTTTGGAGAATACCTGGACGCCATGTTTGTGAGACGCGTGTCTGGACGTCTGTTTGACTAAGGTACACAGTAGCTCAGCTTGCAGTTCCCAGTTGTCCAAGCACAATTGTAACGCGTTTTGAGCTAACACTACATGATAATCGATACCTGCATTTTCAATTGCCACCGACATGAACAACTGACAACTCTAAAAAGAACAATGTCAAATCAATGATCAGGACTTTCATCAGCACACCTGCTTTTTACGTACTTTGAATAATTTAATGGCTTCGTATTGCAAAGATTCGACGGACAAAGTCGTCAGTGGCGAAGTAATCGCTTCTTTGGAGTGCAAAAGAGTTGGATGTTTCCACAACACACAATCTGAAACGTGAATCATATGTAAAATCGAAATATCGGGCCAAAGAAATAGAAATGTATAATTGAAATTTACTCGGATCTCCCGACGCTTCCATTAGTTTTTGTATGAGCTGTTCGAATTGTGACCCGGATTGTGAACCGCTTCCAGAAACTACAGTGAGATGGTACAGCCAAGAATCCTATATGAAAATTTCATATTATAAAATAATTCGCACGACAATGGTTTAAAAACGAAAAACAAACACAAATAGTATTTATGAAACCTTTTCTTGTTTAGAAGACATCAGCAAATAAGTAGGAGGGCCTTGAAGTGACGGGTGCAAAGCTATTGTCGGCGGTTGATTTGAATCTCGTTCTTCGCTATCCGAATCTGAAACGTGATCAATGGTTTCCACACGGCAATCTCGCATGTTTATTTGTCCAAATGCACTCTAAAACGTTACGTGAAAAAAAATAAATATATATGTATATGCAAAATTAAGAAAACAACAACAACAACAACAATTATTTACCGTATCCGTGGACGATTTAAAATACAGAAAAGTCTTTCCCACGAGTACGCACCAACACCGTTTGGCATGGCCGTTTCTCACTTTGGTCAACCAGCCTTGAATGGTCGGTTTATTGTTTTCGTTGTTCAGTAGCAGCTTGGTAGCGTTGTGCCTTTGAACGTTCTATGTGCGTGCGAACAAAAACACACGGCGACAAATTAAGAATTGCCGTTTAAAAGAGACCGATTAACAATAATTACTTGTAAGACTTTAACCCAATCCTCCATGGCAGCGATGGAATCGGCCGTTAGGTAAAACGTTTTCTTACTCGTCGATATTTCAAAAGTAGTAGCACCGTCAGCTCGGGTTATGCGGCACAGATCATCGATTGTGATTTCTCGTTGCGGTTTGCGCGCTACGTCGTTCTATTGTAACAATCGATTTGCGAGAACGGTATGAGTAGAAATAAAAATAAAACGAGCGTTATTTATTATTATTATTATTAATATTACTATATTCACCTGAGTTCTCCAATAACGGAGTTTGCCGTTGCTCAGCACGAAGAACCGGCGTCTCCACGTTTTTAGTTTTCCGCCGAGTTTCGCTAAATGTCCGGATTTATCGAGCACGCCCGTTTTGGCGCACCGGCTGGGACTGTCCGCGACAACAGCCGCGCCGTTTAGATTCAACCTCAACACAAGCGACGACCATTCCGTCGAGTCTTCGCCGCACGACATCGCGTCCGGCGGGATCGCATAGTCGTCCGATATGCCGGATTCCATGGAAGTGTCTGTGCGAGGACGAGAAGAACAAAACACGTTTTATTCGACGACAAAACATACCGCCACCGACTACTCTGAGAGGAGTCAATCGGTTGGCGGCGTAAAACTCGGGGTCCGAATTCCGGTGTATATCTATTTAATACGCTACACCATCGAATGCTTTGAAATTCCAATTGTTATTTTTAGAATTTCGATTGATCTTTACGCACATCCGAACGAGAGAGAGAGAGAGAGAGAGATAAATATACATACTTTTCGACGGCGATCCGGAAGAATTGTGTTTGACAGGCGAGAACGTGGACGCGGTCTTGTGGCTCTTGCTGGGACTGGAACTGGATAGGGACGCGTCCGTGTTGTCCGTACTACTGCTGTTCGTGATCCGGGTGGCGACGCTGTGCGTGTTCGCCGTGTTCGTTGTGTGCTCTCCCTCGCCGTCGCTGGAGTCGTCCGACGAATCGCCGGTGAACGGACTGGACCGAATCTGACTGGCTCTCTATATAAGCGACGGAAGCGATTTACAATAATTATAATAAAGCGGAAACGGGATATTCTCACCCCTTTCACGGTGGCGTAGACCGGCACGCTTATATCGCAATACCCTTGTGACGTCACTACCCTGGTAGGCAGATGCACGGCGGCGGTCGTCGTCGACAATTCGATGGTGGTGGTGGTGGTGGTGGGAACCGCGGACAGGCCCTCGTTGGCCACCTGGTATATACGCGATTCCCACGAGGGAAACCTGTGCAGAGGCGGCGTCGGTGGTTTGTTGTTCGTCTTGTTGTTGTCCCACGGCAGTTTCTCCCGGCTAGGCGTGTAAATCTCCGCGTAGTCGTGAGCGATGTCCGACTCGATGCACACAGACTTAGCTGCAAAACGTTAAACGCTGTTATCATTACACCGTCATACATTAACAGCGCGCATTTACTCACGTCTGATTGCGGCGGCCAAGTTGAGCGCGTCCGCGGCGGTTCCATCGTTCACCGACTGTTCGCGGACCGGAACGACGTTCGCTCCGTCGACGGACTCGACGGCAGGCACTTGGACGCACGCGGACATGTGCCGGCGATGGGTGCGTTGCGACCGTTCGGGCGTGCGCATCGTCGTTTTGTGGTGACGGTCCACTTGAGCGTACACCGGCTCGTTGTCGGACAGAGCGCTAAAAGCGCACAAACGGCAACGGATTCGATGAGGACGAATTTAGGGGGAATAGAAGAAATCCGCGAAAACAAATATTATACTATTACTCACTGCGTGGAACCGGTGCTGTTGGCTCTGTGCAACGACGACGTGCTAGTGCGCGGCGAAGACGTGCCGGCGCAAGCGCTCACGGCCATCTTGTCCGCGCTCAGCTGGGCCATGTGCCGTCTGAGCAATTCCAATTGTTGGTTGCACTTGTGGTTCTGCTCCCTGAGGTGCTGGTTCTGAGCTTCCAGGTCTCGCAGCTTGTTGGTCACCCATTCCTTGATGCGAGCCGCTTTGGCTTCGACCATTTTGGCGTCCTGGAGTCTCAGCTGACGCTGTAATCCCGAGCGGAAAGAACGAATAGGATATGTAGAGAGAAATCGACACCATCACAGAAGCCGTAAACCGTTATATATATATATTGTGTTACCTGTTCTTCCACTTGGGTGGCCAGTTTGCTAATGGCCTGTTCTTTTTCCGCTTGGTCCGGTAAATGTGTACTCCATTCGGCTTGGAGCCGTTCCTCCATAACACGCACCTGCGGCAGGAGAACGCCGGAATCAATGAAAAAGTCTACTACTACTACTACTACTACTACTGATAACGACGGCCTATCGAAACGGATAACGAGAAGAAGAAAAAGGGGAGGGAAGGGGAGTTGGGGAGGACACGCGTCGTACACTTGTATGACGCGCAGCAGCACGCCGTTTTGTAACGGACGGCGGAGAGAAAAATGACCGTCCGTCGACGACTCGTGTGCATAGTCACCAACACACACACACACACACAGACCTAGTCTCGGTCTAGTCAGCAGCGTGTGCCGTAAACTCTCCCTTCGGTCGCACACACTTCACACGGTCCTAACCAGGTCAATACAATAGGGGGGAAGATTGGTAGGGGGCGGGGTATGTACAATGGATCAGGGTCACGCACCCCTCACTTTTGCCGTTGCGTTTATCGATTTTTCATACACACACACACATACAATACACGAATGTACATACAAAAATATTATTTCGGTTGTTATTGGACAAATTTATATATTTTTACCGCGTGCAAAACGAGACGATGACAACAATATTCTATTGAATTCAATTCGCACAGATATTGGGCGCCACGACAATAATAAACACACACACACACCGATATGAACTCAATAATAATAATAATAATTTGGACAGTGTCACGCAGTTAAGGATTCTATTAAACACGACCGTTAACCGCGGCGCAGCTGGTTACCGGTGCGGTAAGGTCATATCACACAACGGGGACACAGTTGCGCGTGGGAGGAGAATTAATAGGTACGCGCGTATTTTTATTACAATTACAAAGAGATAGAACACGAAATATAATTATTTTTCTAGGATTCCTCGTTCGGAAACGAAAAGGGGAAAAAAAGAGAAATGTCATTGTACGATTTATACGTGGTGCCTTGGTCGGTGGTACACACACACACACACACAAATCGCGGGGGCCTACCTTATCCTCCGTATGCTTCGAGAGGCGTGCGGTGACGGTGGTGATCGCGGACGAAAATCGGTGGGATGAACGGGAATAAAAAAAAAAAAAAAAAGAGGAAAGAAAGCAATTGAAACGAAATACGCGAGATACACACACACACACACACGGTGAGCCGATAAGAGCTGATAATGTCCGGTCGGGGCACCCGGTACGCGCGTGCGCGCCCAACGCAGTTCAACGTGATGACACACTCCGCGCGACAGCCGTAAAAACACGTGACACCATCGCGCGGCAGACGGCGACGACGGCGAAGGGCCGAACGGGTGCGAGACACAGGAATTAAAAAATCAATGCCACCCCGTCCCCTCACCAAACTCCTCCCGTCCGTCGACGGCTGTGCCGCGCGCGCCGTTGCCAACGGCAACACGCCGCCGACTGTGGCAAAAAAAAAAAAAACTACCACCCGACGACGACAGAGCACGTTTCGGCCTCCTTTATTTCATATAACACGTGTTTTGGCGCAGGCCAATGTGTGCGCGCGCGCGCACACACGTTACGACGACGGTAAGGCGAATTTCTTTTTAAATTCTTTTTGTCAACGGCGTGTTTTTTATTTATGTTAGAAAATGAAAAAAAATAAAAAAATACTCGTTTTCGACGACAACTGAGCGCAGGCGACATTGAAAAGGGACGGCGCGGGTACGACGGGCCCGCGGCGATATCTAGGGACACGGGGTTCTCGGGCGGAACGTTCCCGAAGGATAATGCCGTGCGCGCGTGTAGAGGTCGCTACCACAGTTGTCCGGCCGGTATTTCCATCCGTTCGTCAACGACGACGGCGGACATTCGTCGAATCGAAAGAGAATTTGATTTGAGAACAACGAGGATTTCTTTTCTGTTTATACGTGCGAGTAGCATTGAAAAAAAATTAATATTATATCGTATTCGACGGAAAACCACGCCTACGTATATATATATACTCGAACTGCAAAGACGTTCGCGCGACATTGAAACGCGTATAGTAAAAAAACATGCGTTTTTTTTCTTCGACAATCGTTTCTTTACGACAAAGGTCGTAAAAGAGAACAGGGGACCTAAATCGCGGACAATAGCAATTTTATTAAACGCGCGTCGACGAGAATGCGTGAACCACCGTTCAAAACGGTCGCGGAAGAGAGTAAATTTTGAAATCGCCGAAGAACGCGATTTAACGACGAGAAATAGTAAAAAAAAAAAAAAAAATCGGTTATTACGAGAAATGACGTGGTTTGGCGCGTACGAAACGCTGTGGCGTTGGTGGTTATCGTGTACACCGCGGGTGTAAACAGAGTTTTAATAACGGACGACGACGACGGAGAAATTTGTCGGGTGGGATGTTTTTTTTTTTAACATCCCGTCCACGCGTTTTTTCGCCGCGAATCGTTAAAAATAATAATTACCGCCGCCGCCGATATTACGTTATACGACGTAAACGTGACGGTGTTATAACGTCCGTCGTAGTCGCGGTTGATGAGCACTGGAACGGATAAAATCCGTCCCCCGGTTCGATGCGAGAGAATACGACGAGCGGGAGGGGAATCCGCCGTTGGAAAACGCCCGTCTCGACGACATATCAATTAATTTTTTATTTCCACTCGTTTTAAATAATAATAATAGAAGAAGAAAAAAAGAAGAAAATAGGCGAAGAAAACGCACCGAATCACGTTGTAAGAGAGGTCACGGTGACACGTATTTAAGTGCTCCTCCTCCTCCTCCTCCCATTCCTCGTATTTGTATGTATATATTAAATAATAATTTACATTTCAATGTATTCTACGAATGCGAAATCGATGTTTTTTGTTTTGTTTATTAATACTTAATACCGATTACACGACTCGTAATTATTATATATGTATATAAAAATTAATACAACAACACGTAAAATTCATTTCTGAAAGTTCAACAATATTATTCGATTAAATATCTTCGTTGTAATTTTGACACGCCTCTATTTTATCGTTGATTTCAGGCGCGTAGAGGATTTCATTTCGTTTTTTTTTTTTTTTTTTTGTTTCACACGAGGGTCTACATAAAAAATGTGTTTTGAAAATAAATATTTTATTCGAGACAAAAACGATTGAAAAATTGTTTCACAGACGAGTAACATCATTTATTTTAACAATATATTATTATATTAAAAAAAAAAAAACGTCGATTTATAAGTTGTATTAATATAAGAATGAAAAGATTTCGGGAGGGGGATGGGCCCCCTGGATACGTTACCGGTAGATTTTATAAATTCTATAAAAATGCGATTACGAATACTTGAAACCATTCGGAATTTCGTTAATGTCCCTCTCCCCCCCTAATTACACATTTTTAAATACGTCCATTGGAAAAACATAAAAACGCGTATTTTTTTCTTTTTTTTTTAGGGAAGGAAAAAGAATACGTTTTCGCGCGCACGCGAATTATTGTTATACTTTGTTGTCGACGCGTGTCGGATTTATGCCACGCGGACGAAACGTACAATTTTCCTCGTCTAACTTTGACGATTTCTTTCTCGAAATCGGAACTTCCACGTGTAGAAAACGAAAAAAGGAAAAAGTGATGCGACGAAGATTGAAAAAAAAAAAAAAAAAACGTAAAACGCGCACAGGTGTTCGTTCGCCATTATAATAATATACATATTTTATCGCCGTTTCCTTGGTCACTACGGATTGTGTTGCAGCAAAACAACGTCGTCGTTCGTGCAGATTCTGAACGATTCCCGCGCGTACGAATCGTACTCGAAAATTTCGTCGCGTGACGGAACGCAGAGTACTATAAAAAAAAAGATATTAAAAGAGTTGTGAAAATATGCCGGTGCGGTTCACCCAGAGAAAAAAAACGACGTCGTTCACGGGTTTTACTGTATACATTTCTGTGCGAAATAATTGTTAAAAGAAAAAAAGCCTCCCCTCCTAGTACAACGTCTAATAATACAAGACGGGTATCGGAATCGGAGGACGAGAGGCGTTGATTTTAGTCGGTTTAATTTTATAAACGGGGTGTATATATTGTATAATAATGTACGTTTATTGCGCGTATTGCGAAAATCATAAAAGTTATCCCTTATAACACAACACGGCGCGCTCGCGACGAAAAAGAAGAAAACCGACGTATTAATTATTGTCGCGCACTGTAATTCTCAATTAGTTTTCTTTTTTGGCGGGCGCGAGGAGGAGAAAGGGAGAGCGCGAATTATTTATAACTTCATTTCGACATTTGCGAGGGGAGAAAAACGTAACACAGAAACGCATTCGGATTCGGGGAAATAGCTGCGTGTTGTTGTTGTGAATCGAAAGAATTTAAATTCAATACCGTACGAATTCGTTATTTTCGGCTAATTTACAATTCACTTCTCCTCCTCCCCCTTATCGCGTATTACACGCGACAATTTCACTCGGTTTTCGTTATACCATACAATTCAACGACCCTCCATCCAAGGCTTCCCTATCCCTTCGCAATAAAATCTTAAACCGATTCAACAAGCAATCGAAATCTTCGCCAAACGCATGTTTGCGCGCTTTGCCGCCGTTCAAACAACAACGCGGCGGACAATGTCTCTTTTTTTTTTCTCTCTCTTTATTTTAGTAACATACAATCTGTACAATTTAATTTACAATAAGCATGTGTGATATAGAAATATATTTATTTTGACATGATACACGTGAGAAAAGAAGCCACCCAATGGCGACACTTTATAATTTATATAGAACTGTTTTCATTTATTTATTTTAAATTTTAATTTACATTTAGGTCACGACACCATCTTCTTTTCAGTCTTCGAGGAGGATTGCCAGGAATAACGTCAGAGTTTAGAGCTGATATTAGAGGGCTTGGGTGGTTCGTTAGTCGTGAGCGGAATCTTTTGTATAATATTTTAGCAGTGTCGTTTACAGAGTCAATCTTTAGGTCGGTATGAAGAGTATTGTTGGAAATGTAAAAAGGGGCATTTGTAATTATTCGAAGAGTAATGGATTGAAATGTTTGGATTTTCTGTATATTTGATTTTTTGGCTGCCCCCCTCCCCCCATAGCTGGATGCCGTATGTCCAGACAGGCATTAAAAGAGTTTTATAGAGGAGCAATTTAGTTTTTATACTCATTTTGGAATGTTTGCCAAGTAAATAGGAGAGAGATTTCCGCTTAGCATTTAAAATAATTCGTTTGCTTTTTATATGGTCTGCCCACGTTAGACGTTGGTCTAATATTAAGCCTAAGTAGCGAGCTTTGGTGACTTTTGGTATGTTTTGATTGTATAGAGAGATAGACGGAACTATTCCTCGCTTTAAAGTAAAAGTCAGATGTGACGATTTCTCTTGATTAATTTTTATTTTCCATTTCGAGTACCAGGACGACACGTGGTCTTAAGTGATTTTGTAAGTTATAACCAGCAGTAATTGGATTTTCGTGTGAAGAATAAATTATTTTGTCATCGGCGAAATCCGCAACGGAAGTGTGGCAGCGGACAATGTTAACAACAAAACAAACGCCACGAAATTGATTATTAATAATATTACGGCAAAACGTTACGCGAATAACGCTGTTGAAACGCGACCGCGCGATTATATTCATATGGTATGATTTCCATTTAGATTTTCTAAATATTTCTGAATACGTCTCACGCGACGTGTGTACGACAATATTATGTACTGTGTGTGTGTGTGTGTGTGTGTTGTCACGTAACACAATACGACGTTTTGAAATGCAAACAAATACAATTTCTCTGGCGATGTCTACATCGTTCCGTATCAAAAAGAAAAAAACGACCACCGGACAACCAAAAAGAAGAAAAAAGAAAAGAAAAGAAAAACGATACGATAATACCACCGTCCGCGATTTTCGACCGCCGAATATGAGGGGGGAAAAAAAAGAGTCCAACCCTTCTTCGGTTTTGGATTTCACGTCGGATACTTTCAGTACGACGGAGAACAAATTGCTTATAGTCCTGCGTTTTGCGCTTAATAAACGTCTACACTACGACGAGACGGGAGCGAGAAATTATGTGTTTAAAAATACTCGCGCGTGTGTACGTCGTATTACGTGTACAAAAAAAAAAAAAAATGGCCATTCGAGACTAAATAATTAATAATATTATACTGCGACGGAATTATATGTTTTAAAAAAAAGAGTATTTTTATACGAAAAATATATTGAAAAACGAATGGTTTTTTTTTTTATACATACACACACACACGAATCGACGAACAGTTTTTACGCAAACAAATGAAACAAATTTATAAAACGGATTGCAACAAATCGTATACACATTATATTATAATGTTTTATTTCGCTATTTCAGGGCGAGTGGGCAACAATAACGTGTTGTCATAGCACCGGTTGTTGGACACAGACGCTGAGGTCAGATGAGCACACACTTTTGTACTACTGCGCCCTTTTAATAATAATAATAATAATAATAATAATAATAATAATAATAATAATAATAATAATAATAATAATAATAATACCTCCTATACGAGTTGTGTTATTGTTAAACCGGTCGATTACGTTGTAACATGACGAAATAGGAATAAAGTATTTCTTTTTTTTCTCTTTCTCTCTCTCTCTCATTCGTTTTTCATTTTTTCGCCATATTTTTATTTTTTTATTTTTTCAAGTTCGTGTGAAAATTTTCTTATTTTTTGTCGATAAAAAAAAAAATATATTTTTTTTCCCGTTAACCGCGAGTTCTTTAATTATTATTAACAATCGAAAATTGAGTTTTTTTTGTCGAGTTGAAAATAATAATCGAAAATTATGTTTTCAAGTCACGTATTCAACATTCGGCGTCGTTTAAAACTCGGCGAATTATAACGAAATACAACTTCGTACCTCTATTTATATATTATATAATTGAATATTGTTTTCTGTAGAGAGAGAGAGAGAGAGAGAGAGAGAGGAAGAAAAAAATCATAGTAAAAGCCATCGAAAACGACTTTGAGGTGATTTAGTTTTATGTATACGTATACAAATACCAATGTAAACAATGAATAAAGGAATAATATATTATCTGGCAGCCGCGGTAATGTGTTCCAATTTTTTCGTGTAATGCAGAACCCACGGAAAAACTCCATTATCAAACTACTTAACAAAAAAAAAGTTTGCATACCGCGGGACAAAAAGTATTCCATATACATTAAAGGTATAATGCGTATATATATATATAAGAGTATATATACTGCTTGGAAGTTTAAAGAACGTTATTGAATTTAACCGCGGCAACAAATTCACCAGACGGTATTATGACAGCATAAATATATAAATATATATTCTTTTTACATTTAAAAACTACTCGTAAAAAAAAATAATATACGCGGTTCACTCGCCAATAATACAATGATAACCCACGGAAAATACATACGCATTATTTACAGAACCAATTATTAAAATGAATAAAATCGCGATGTATAAATCACGATTAATATACATATGTATGTGTGTGTGTGTGTGTGTATAAATAATGCAAATAATGAAAATTAATGATAAATATAGTAATCCTTTTGAGAAAATTAATCACGGGGTACCATCACTCGCAATCACCATAACGAACCGCAGTTCTTGGACCAATTTTTTTCATTATGTATTTCAACGTGTTACTCAATATTAATATATTGGTGCTAAAATACTTTGTTTTGCACACGATACTCTTATTATTCTTCTAAAAGTAAAAAAATATATTATGCTAAAGACTTTGAATTCATCGAAATCGAAATATATTGTTTTTAATATTCAAAATACCTATACGATTTATAATCATAAAATTTGTGTACTCGTACGGCGTTATGTTAAAAAAAAAAAAAAAAACGATTATTTTAATTTGTACGAATAATGGAAGAGTGAAAAGTATATTGATTTTCAATTAAAATTGAAATCATAAAGATTAAATTTCACGATTGTGTCGTAAAATACGTTTATATTTTTAGTAATTTGACTTACATGCATTTAAATTATTGAAATATTATTATATCGTTTGATTGTAAAATATCAATAAACGTAGTACCGAATGCATAATACTATAATATTATATTCGCATAAAATCAAATATAGTACAACGTCCAGACAATTTTATAATCATCATTAGTCAATCAATGGAATGTCATCAAACTGTAATTACAGAATACCGCCAGACGAGACACAGCAGCAGTGTTCACGGTCTTCGGTCACCGAGGGGCTTATGAAGTTAAAATATACCCGTAGAAGCTAAACGACACGATAGAGATTATATTTATATATAAAAATGTTTATAAGAAATAAAAATAAAAACGATATGCTCGTTGCTGAGGTTATGTGACTATACGCGGCACACTGTACGACAGAAGACGAGTGAAATAGGGTATAACAAACAATAACGCTTTATTCGGTAAAAGTTTTTTTTTCTCTCATAACAGAACATTGAAATGTATGCATTTTTTTCTCTCTCTTGCAGAGTATAATAATACGTTTACTCATTTTGTTTGCACATTTCATATTCCGCGGGATACCGCGAGAACGAGAACAATAATAATAATAATAATAATATTATTATAAAATTTGCTTTGAATAGAATAAAATTAACCGTATACACGTTACGGTGTGTGTACTGGTGTAGTGTAATCATAGTTTATTTATAATACACACACACACGTTGTTTTAAAAAAAAAAAATAAAGAAAAAAATTTTAGGTACTTATATAAAGCACGCGTTTATTAGACTCTATTCGCGGGTATATACTATAATAGTATATGTGACCCAGATGGTAGATATTATATAATTATACTCTCTCTCTCTCTCTCTCTTTACATCTCTATAATTAGACAAATATTCAATAGACACGTTGACTGGCACGTGACGACAGTAGCGTTTTGCTGTATAATATATAGAGCGGCTTCCTCTCCTTGGCGGCAAAACAGCGTGCTAAAATTGAAGGATGAAATCGATATGTCCCAGACCAATACACGAGATGTTGGAAATCCGCGGTCTAAATCGCGTAGATCGTTTCTACATGATCATTATCGAGACTAAGGCGGACAATCATCACAGACTTGTGGCGCGAAATTAATGGACGAATAAGAAACCTCGAGAAGGTATTCGTGTAAAAAACGTGCGTGCAATACAGGGCATGAAAAACTTCCAATCAAAACTTGGGTCAGACTCAACCGTATTACACACACGCACAGGACGATGATAAAGGTGCAACGTATAAAATAATAATATTCACGAATGGAATTGCGAAGAGATCTCGAAATGTGATTGCGCGTGCAGACGATATAACACCTAATATCGGATTGTCGATAAGGAGATACGATGGTGATCTAGAAGATTCCATCAAAATAAACCGTCCATCGGGTAACGACGGTGCGACTGGAATCTTTACACAATCAATGCGATACCACGTTGTTTGAATCTTTGAAATGTTTGTTCGTGTAAATTATTTAGTCCTTTATTTAATATTATATTAAGATAATTAAGTTTGGGTATTATTGTATGATCTTATGTCATTCGAATCAATAAAAACTACATACTTCTTCCTAAAATTTGGGCTCAGAAGCTGTAGGAGTTGCGTATATATATATATTATGCTATCGATGTATGGTAGCTGCAGATTGAGTTATAAATCCGTTCTATATTTGCACAGACGAGTTTAAAAAAAGAAAAAACGCGTATTAAAAAAAAAAGCTATTTTTTTAAAACTATGTTTTTCTTCAATAACTTATACGTATTTAATAGTCAATTAGTTTAACGACAACGGCACGGTGCGTATATTTTAATCTATTCCATACTGACACGCTTACATACCATAATAGATAATATTGGTGGTTCGATGCGACGACTTATATAACATTATTTTTTATTGACTACACAAAATATTGAAAACGTATTTCTAGTAATATTTCAATAATTTTTATTATTTGTTCACAGTCGAATACGGCCGTAGATCAGATTACATAAAAATAATTTTATATAGATTACAATTATGCGTAATGTGATTTTTTTTTACACGCATATTTCGTCAATTTTAGTTCTTATTAATGCGTATATTACGTACAATTACGACGGTTAAACAAACAAATAATAACAGCAGTAGTAATGTTATTATTGGAATAGTTAGATTTTTTTTTGTACATTACGCGCGATACGTTGACGTATATTATATTGACTTTTTTTTTATACGCCGACACATATTCAAACGTGATGTATAGTATTATTGCAGTATACATTAGAATATATTATTATTATTATTATTAAATTGTACAATATACTCTCTTACATATATAACCCCAGCCATCGCGACAACAATTAAAACGTTTATGTAAAACGAATAATAATAATAATAATAATAATAATAATAATAATAATAATAATAATAATAATAATAATAATAATAATATAATAATATTATAATCGATTCGTCGTTTATACAATTTAAAATACGAATATAATATACCAACGCGGATAACGTAAACACGTAAGAGAGTATTTTTTTACGTTCGTTTATTTTTGCGGATCGACTCATATTTAAAAATTATGAAGTATAAATGTTACGGAAAAGAATGAAAAAAAAAAAAAAAATCGGGTCGTTAAATCCGCGTGTATATACGTGATTTTGAACGCGTTTTTCTTTCGTTTATTTAACTTTTTCTTTCTAATGTGGTGATTTATGGATTATTTTATCCTTGAAAAGCGACCGACGGCGGTATGTACGCACGCGAAGGTCGAAAACAACGAGCGAAACACCGACGACGACGACGACGGCGGATTTTACCGTTCGTATATTATACATACGGTCCGTGGACTACGATATTAATTAACATACGAGACGATTATAAAAATCTATTTGAAAAATCCGAGCACGTATTTCATCCTTTGCCGGATGGAAAACCATCTAGTCGAGATCAGTAAACGATGTCGTCATTGAGTCGTAATGTTGTAATCGGTTGTTTCGCCAGTGTAAAAATACACACACAAATGGCGACCTAATAACGCCAAAAAGGAGAGATATCGTTACTATTATGATGAGTGGTTGTTACGCTCATCAGCACGGTTCAGGAATTTCTACGGTAAAACATTGAATTATCCTCGACGAATCATTCGAAAGTCGTAAAAAATTTTATCGAAGGAAAAAGAACACGAAAACGAGGTCTTTAGAAGACGTTTTAAATTAAAAATTGCATTATATACCATTTACGTGGATGGATTCATCATTCGTGTCTTTGAAGTCACCGAATAATGGTAATAAGACCTATGTATTCGTATATAAATAACATGTACGTACGCGCGGGGGTTCCGATAGAATACTCTCACAGCAACAACAACAAACAACGCGCGTTCGGAAAACGGGAAAAATAACACGAAAATAATTATGTTTCGGCGGGGCACGGCTTTTGGAATATTATTGTGACGATCGTTGAAATAGCGGTAGAACGTGAAATGATCGGAAAACCATAAAACACAAGACATATCATAATAACGACGTCCGTCAATATGTATTATAAAATATAATATTATATATTATATATATATACATATCGCGTGTTTCGGTCAGCTGTCGCGCGATGATTTTCTGTGTGGAAAAAACGAGTTTTATAATATGCGACTAACATATACGTGTTATTATATAATACCTAATAATTATTGAGACTATATCACAATCTGAAACACTCACTTTGTGACGTTTTTTTTTCATAAAAAAAAAAAAACAATTTTTTTCCTCTTCACGGAAAATAAATAAGACATATACCACTGAAATTGAAAATTTCTCGTGCTATATAATATTATAACGTTTGTTATTTTTCAAAACGTAATTGGAGAACAAAAATTATTCCTTGTGTGTGTATATATATATATATATATATATATATATATTATTATTATATATATATTTATTATATATATTATTATTATTATTAAACGTATACGTCTGTTCTGTATCAGACGTATATACACACACAAACCGACGTTGTCGTTTTTATATATATATAGCGAACAATATGAAACGATATTTAATTTGTTATATAAATTATTTGGGAGTAAACGCGACGTGGAGGAACGGTGGATATTATATATCGAATACCGCATGTATAATATATATATATACGAAATGAAATGAAATATTACGCCGTGTACAGGGTGTTCAGAATTACAAGAGTTATCCAAGAAGAAAACACGGAAAAACAGGAGGGAGAAAATCGTTTCGCATAAAAAGTGTTCATGTTCTATAGCATTGAAATAATTAATTATTATTATTATTATATTAATTTTAACATACCTTAAAACTATTGTATTTAATTGCTCTATTAAATATTTGTAAAGTGCAAATTCTTTTAAACATTTTCCCCGTCGATTTGCTTATTTTCACTACCCGGAGGGCGATTGCTGTCGTATAATTTTGAACTATATAAATAAGACTCACGCGGGAGGTTCGATAAATGATCAATAACTTTTTGTCATTCAATTCGACATTTTTGAATTTAATTAATATTTTCTTTTTACATATTTTATATATATATATATATATATATATATATATATATATATATAAATAAAAATTAAATATACATAACAATTACTAGAATTACGCGTCACAAATTTCTACTATTTAAAATCATTTGATTGACGAGAGGAATATTTAAATTTTAACTAATTAAAAGAAAAACAATTGTTTAAATATTAATGACGTATGAAACTCAATATTTATTACGTATTAATAAATATATTTCGTAATTTGATAATAATTTTTGTTTTAAAAAGGATAAAATTTAATTTTTTTTTTTTTTTTTTTAATTTCGAGTCCTTTATAATCAAATTGAATAAATATAATTTTTGTTATAGACCGGAAGTATTGAAATTATTGAAAACAAAAAACTTTAAATTTCTAATAAGAACGCACACACACTATATATATATATATATATATATTAAATATTTTTGTCATCGGGTCATAATAAAATATGTAATAATATCTGAGGAATGTCTTTGACAAAATATCACCACCGTCGGTCTATCGCGACTACAACATTATTTTATTTGAACGTAATATATTATACACAATATTCGAAATGTAAATCGACAATCTATGTATATATGTGTGTGCGCATATACTGGAAAAACAACCAATCATGCACTGCGGGAAAATAGCAAACGATAAACACGTTTTTACCTCGTTAAAATCCGCGTTAACACGATTATTATTGCGTTTAAAAACTTTTAAATTCGTTTTGTGAAGCACACACACACACATAATATTATAACTCACTTTTCCCTCTGCTTCCACAGCTCTCGTTTCGGCATCCAGCACCCGTTTTTCCAACTCCGACAACTGAAACAGAAAAAGAACCATTACAAAAACCCGTATATCATCAATTACGCAAAATAACGACGATCGATAACGTAAAAAAAAACATTACACATAATACGTAATAAAATATTATTACGTTGTCTGCGTGCAAACGATAGGTTTTGGCCGTTAAAATTAAGACCGAAAAACGGGTCGTAACGCATTTAGGCGAACGTGTTAAGACGGTTTACCGTACCGTATACGTTGTTTTAAGTGTGAACGATTTTACACGAACAAATCCCATTGTATATTACGCGATTTTTTTTTTTGGAAAAAGTTATGGTAACAATAATATTATACACGTCAAACGATTAAAGAATTAACAGAAATGTCCAAAGGGAGACTTAGTGAATTAAACGCGACGACGTCGTAAACGGACGTACTTACACGCTACGGGGATTTTATCATCCGATCCCTTATACCTCTTGTCGGTGTTGCAACTCATAGCACAGTAATAATCCATTTCACACGCAACAACACTATTTTAACACTAAATTAGTTAATTAATGTGCGTCGTGTATATCGATAAAAGCCAATGAGTATTAAAAAAGCAAAATTTTGTAAGAATTGCGTTTTATTAAAGTCATTCACGAATTGTTTACTACCGATTTCGACGAAAAGTCACCGTCAAATACAAAGTGATAAAGAAAATAATAAATATATATAATCGAAGTGAAAAATAATAATTAATATACGAATCAGAATCGCGTTAATTTCTAAGTCTTCGTAATGGGAAAATTGAAAAACACAACTCTCTGAACTATTGTTACGAAGAGAAAATACTGTCGTTAATTAATATCAATTGTTAAAAAACCGAACAGTTGTTCGTTTATTATATTGTTTATGACTTATTTATATTTTATACCCATCGAACATACTTCGATAATTTGTATATTATGTAATATAATATGTAGAGTACCCGAGATAACGTTTAATATAATTTACTTACGACTCTTTTCAACTGATACGTTTGCATTATTTTCTAATTAACAGGAAAAAAAAATTAAATTGAAAATTAATTGTTAACGCGAATAAATCGAAATTTACAAATATATATTTCTTATATAAAATTGTAATTAAAAAAAAAAAAAATCTAACTAGTTACAAAAACATCGATGGTTAGAATAGAATTAAAATGAATATTGAATGCAAACATTTTATTATACGCGAATATTATTATCTCTGCCTCTTGTCCTAATTATTCTACAACGCATTTAGTTTTCGTACTTCGGATATTAATAATTTCGTATTGTAATAAAAACGTGCACAGATTAATATATAACAGCCAATGATAATATGAAAATATTATAATACAAATTAACGTGTGTTTTTATATAAACTATTAATAGCTAATAAACGGTTTAAACTGTTTTTTCGATATGCCGGCGAACGTCGATTAGTAGTGATACGATAAAAAAGAGAAAAACTATTTTGTTTTTTAACGTATTCGATGAATCATATGTTTAGTCGTGTTATTTTTCGTTTATTTTAAGATATTAATGAGAAATAAATTTAAAAAAATATATAAAATAAATAAATATACAATATATACATATATATCAAAATGTATATTTATATACAACAACATTCTTTTATTTTATTTAATACTCATTGGCTTTTTTTTTATATATTTAAATATTCATTTTGATATATATGTATATTTATTTATTTTATGTATGTTTTTTATTGAGTATTAACATATAATTTTTTATTTCTATCTTTTTGATTATTATTTTTAATTTTAATTTTGTAAATTCCTCTTTGTTTTCACTACTTTGTTAGAAATAAATTAATTCAATATTATATATATATATATAATGTGTGTGTGTGTGTGTGAATAATATGTATACAAATTGTTCTTGCACATAGACGAGACATTTTCTCAAACGGTTGTGTGTTATACAGACAATCCGAAAGTTTCCATTGCGTTACGCCTAATAAATCGTTATTAATAGTTCGCTTATTAAATATTGTTTAATCGGGGGGGGGGGGATTCGTGTGAACTTAACTTTGTGCCAAAGAAAAAAAAACAAAATGGAACAATATATTAAAATTTATGACGATTGTCTTAAATGGACGGTTTGTTTATAGGATACGAGTAAACTGCTACCAATTAAGAGTTTACACATTGTTAATGGTGTATTATTAGTATAATATAATATTATGGTCGGTTAGAAAAGAATATTTTTTAAACGGTATTATAATATGCGGTCTATGGACGTTCAACTGTATAATACTCGAGTAGTTTACTATTAGTAAAACACAACACGATAAATAGCGCATTAAAAAGACGAGCAAAATACGTGGAAAATGTTTTATTTTTAACGAAATATATATGTACGTTGTATTACGTTCATGAAAATAAACGTTCTACCGAAAAGTTTCATTTTAAAATATTAAAAAAATCACGTATAAAAAGAATTCTACATTACCGTTTTTACCCTCTCGTAGATTGAAGATAAAGATAAAGATCTATACACTGAGTTATTCGCAACAAAGAACGAGAAAAAAAAGTCAACTATATCTATCTTCTATATTAAAATGAATAAAATTATGTAAATATATATAAAACGGTAAATCTTACCCACGTCTAACTTTAAAATTATATACAAACATTTATTAAGATTGCAGATAAAAAGTCCAATCGGATAACCAAATTTTTAAGTAATAAATAAACGTTTCAATGTGGATTTTTATTATTTTTTTTGTAAAGAAAAAAACCTCGGCTCCAATGGAGGGTTGTACAATATAATATACACGTATACTTCAACTGTCACACCACTAGATATTCCGTAATATTGATTTTCTTTTTGACGCAAACACGGCCGCAGAATTCTCATTAATGAGAAGCACTTATTAATATGTGCTAGAAAAAAATGTAAATAAATTTACGGTACAAATAAATGTCGATTATTCGTCTGGTGATAAACACAAGTGACTTTACTGTCGTGAACTTTTTAATGAGCATTATCGAACCGAACATTTACAATGATGTGATAAAAGCAACGAGAGTTCACCGAAAGGTGAAGAATTATAAATAAATATATTAAATGTACATATCTCCTATGACGTTTTCATCAATAACATAATATTATACAAATACTATATATCGGATCAACATGAAAGAAAGGGAATAAACAATGAATATAATATATACAATCAGAATAAAATAATAATAATAATAATACATGAATAACAGTAGGGGACTGTTATAGGTAACCAATAATATTATATCTGGTAATACTATGAAACTCATAAACTATATAACGCTCCTATGTTCTCGGTATCCCCATTCAACTGTTTCTCCGAAAAATTAAATTAGCACAATACCGTGGAAAACGTTAACACGTACTACGAGTGTTTCAAACGCTTTACGAGTTTATAGTTTATAAATTGATTCGCGCTCGTGTGTGAACAAAACGTATTTGGATTGTCTAGTAACGACAAACAGAAATTAAGAAATATATTCGATAATATTAATAATTCGGGCCGGTGTGTATTATATTTAATAATCCATGAACAACGATCAAATGTGATTCTCCTCGTTTTTCTATGACGTTTCCGAATTCAGGTATACGATAAGACGAATTGTCTTGATAACACGTACGTTATACGTCAATAGTCTTTTGATTTGCCTGTTAGAAGTCCTGGTCGGAACAAGTGTGTGTAACGCGTGCGTGCTCTCCGGACACCTAAGTGTAGGTGGAACCAGGGGCGTATTTACTTCATCCCTTAGGGGGGGGGGGAGGCGAATAGAAAAAAGGGCTCGTCGAATCTGTTGCCAACTTAGAATTATCGAAAAATTATATAAAAATAACAAGTTTTAAATAAAAAAATGTTTTATGACATTTTAGTTTTAGTTCGATTAATTTTAGTTGTCAGTAGATATGGGTACATACACAAGTATCTAGGGGGGGGGACGCCCCTTGTATACGCCCCTGGGTGGAACCATGTCTTGCTCTTTGCCACACGAGCATGCCGTGTTTTCATCACCCAGTAGTCCCCCCCGTTTCTCCATATCGACTTCACGGCGTATCCAACACAAGTGTGCTAAGTCCGTCCGGAGACTTTCATATCCGCAACGTTTGTTCTCATGACCAGGTGGTTGGTTTCCATTGGTTGTATGAGCTCCATCCAAAGTTTTCGGAGTCGGCTTTCACTCTCCATTTTCCCACCCAGTCTAGACTCCCCGCACATAATATTTCTATCGACGCGTATTTATTGCGCTGGTTTTTTTTTTTATATCGTTTCTCTTCGGTGTTTTCACCGTTTCGCCGACTGCACCGACTGATTGATACGACGGACCATTGTTCTTTAATGAACGTTGAAAATCTTTATTGAACGCGCGCGCGGTCTATGGAATTCCTCCGGTGGTCCAAGATTTAGTTCAGATACGAACACGTTGTGACGAGTGGTTTTATTGGTTCCGTTAGTTTTTTTGTTTTTAACGGACTTTTTTGTGTTTCTTCTTTTATCGTGTTAATCTTCGTAGTGGTCCGAATGCGTCCGCGTTACCAAAGAAGGTGGGGGGATACGTTCGTTTTGGACTCTGAGATTAGTGCATTACTCCGGCAGGCCGGGCTGGCGGCACACGTCGATCCGACCACGTACACTTTGTAAATGCCGAAGTCAGCTCCGGCGGCGGGCTCGGACTTCGGTTGTTTAGTACGGGGTAGAGCGATGCTATTTCGTCTGTGGCGTATTTTTGTATTGAAAACAAAACACGCGAGCATATACGACGCGCGAGTATTATACGCGTCCCCGGGCTAATCGGAAGGCCCAAAATAAATATCAAACCCTCGGGCGCGCACACCGACGTACCACAAATATTTAATTGCCAGTTTCTTTTTCTGTCCGTCCCTTTTTGGCTCCACCACCGCCCGCCGGGGGGGCCACGGCGTTTTTTTCTCCTCCAGCACGACGGCGGCGACGAAATTAAACGACGGCCGCCGCACGCGCGGTTATACACGACCCGGCGGTATATTTATTTGTGTCTTTTATTATTTTCATTTTTTTTTTTCACTTACATATCGACAGTAGGAAAAAAATTAAAATTAAAAAACGAGACTCGGAAAAACGAGAGAGAGAGAGAGAGAAAAAGACGAATAATCGTGGACGACGCGTTTAAGCGAATGATAAATATTCGCATAAGGATTTAAGGGTTTTGTTATTCAAACACAAAACGAATTGCATTGGACGAACGGATTCTGATTATCGGTGTGATATTATTAATAAATGAAATAACGCGTAATCGTCGGCGAAAAAACCCGACGTGTTTTTTCGTATAACAGAAAATCGATTTTTTTTTTTTTTTTTTTTAAGCGTTTACAGTTAAATAATAATAATAATAACTGACATCGTATTGAACCGTTAAGCTTCGAATAATTTACGTCTTCGACGAATTTAATTACCCGTGCAAATCTGTAACTGCTGTATACACGAATAGCGTAAAAATTGAAATTATAATTTCTTTTTAACGTGATTTCGTTGAAATCCCGTGTTTTGCGTTCCATATTTCGGTGCGAGTATTTCCGTACGACAATCAGTCGAAGAATTGCGGAGAAATATAATAACGACCGCGATAATAATCGGTTTCGACGGCATAACGCGGCGTTTTTATGCGCAATTTTTCGGACGCGCTTCGAAACAGGGAAAAAAATGTTGAAAAAATCGGAAAACGACCTCCTGTAAAGTATCGTCTGGACACGTGATACACGCTGTATCGACGGAACAACGGATTGCGCGAAAATCGCGGAATGCGCTTGTTCCGATAGAATTTTTTCCTATACGCACACACACGTTGTAAGACCGCTATAGGTCGTCGCGCTGCTTAGAATTTGAAAAATAAAAGAATTTTAAATTACGACGAAACACGCGCGTTTCACCGGTATACGACGGTGTGAGAGAAGGACCGGTGTCTTCTGGAGTCACGGGGGAAACGGAAGAGGAGAACGTGAAAAAAAAAAATAAAAAAGAACCGTTTGTGATGCGCTCACGATGATAAATCGTTACGGAGGCGATTTCGCCGGCTATCTGCCAGGCGGTTTTCGTTTGGCGTGTTTTTTTTCCCCTGTTTTTCCGCCATCGGGCCGGAGAGAGCAGGAGACGGCCGCGTCTCGATAAATCGCTTTGTTATTTTTAGTGCGACGAGCTCATTCACCTGCCTGCTGCGCGTAACGTGTCATACGTGACGTTTGTATTATATTTTTATGTCGAAAACGACCACGGAGTAATAAAAACCTTGAGGCGTCTCAACGAGCAACGAAAGACGATTTTTTTTTTTTTTTTTTGATAACGGTTAAAACAATTTCTTTTTTACGTTTAACGTCGAATAATAATAGCGACGGAAACGCGGGCGATTGTTAAAGAGGACAAACAAGAAGAACAGGAGCTTTCGAGGACGTGGCGTTAGAAGAGAACGCTAAAGATAAGTTGGACGGATACGCGGGTGACTAGTGAAGAAGTACGGAGAAGAATATCCGAGAGAAAAACTCTGTGGAAAAGTATAAAGAAAAGGAGAAATGAATGGATTAATATACACGGTGGGTCGCTGGAAGGATTAATTATAAAAGGGTGTACCAGGGCGTATATTTAGGCAAACGCCTAGAGAGGCGCGAGATTTTACGGGCGGTAAAATCTCCTTTTTTTTTTTGTATTAATAAAATGACAAAAAGTATTTTTCGTTTTATGAAATCAAATTTGATTAATTTTTTAAGTAAAAAAAAAAAAAAAAAATAATAATAATATGGAATTGTTGATTTTTTGCAGACTTTAAAATTGCGACGATGTATTTGCCGAAGAAAAAAAAAATAGAAGAACAAATATTTAAATTAAAGTATTGTTAATTTGTAAATTGCAAAAAAGTTATTCATTTTAATTTTTATTAATAACGTCTTTTTTTTTATAGAAGATAATATAAAACATTGTATGTTGAAATATATATTATAAATAATATATTAGGAAGGATGGGACGATGGAATGGCGACGAATCGGAAAGTGAATATAAGCGGAGAAAACCCAAAATACGCCGTTGAGAGTGTGTGAAGGATAAAAACCATAGGGGTAGTCTGCGACTGTAAGAGTGCACGAGATAAACGGACCAAGGACGTAATTCGTACGAGAAAATGGAGAGAAAGGCAAGTAGTGAAGAACGGAGGATTGCTGCTAACCAATTTGATTACAAGAAATAAGTAAGTGATGACGAGAAGTATCGATATTTTTATATATACATATTTATATATAAATTCGTTGTCAATCGTTTCTACGCGTTACCGCTGACGAAAATCAATACCGTTTAATTATTACATTCTACGCGGCTTCTTTGATTTTCCAACAGTATTATAAATTACGCCGTATACATTTTGCCTCGGCAATCTCTGTCGGAAACACAAACGACGAATTACATTATAAACAATACACGAATATTCGTGGTGAAACTATACAAAATAATCGGTAGACAGAAATTCGACGAGGATTCGTACAATTAAACGATACAGCAACACGAATCCACACGGTTTTCCGAATTCCGAGTTTTACTTTAAAAAAAAAAAATAAATAAAAATACCCGGAAAAATCGCGAACGACGATTTGAAAATGTGTTGGACAACGAGCGTTTCTCTGTTCTTTACGTTTCTCCGACCACGAAAATTAAAAAAAAAAAATTCGACGACAATATTTGTAAAACGTCCCCAACGACATTATGTGCGTTTACTGAGCGTGCGAACGACGAACGAACGAATGGCGCGCGCGTAGTAGTAATAGTAAGTGGGGCGGTACGACGAATAGTTGAAAAAAAAGAGGGAAAAACATATAGCCCGGCAAATTCTTAAAATGTAATTAACCGAGAGAGAGAGAGAGAGAAATGCGTAAAAAGTAATTGCGCCAAAAACGTTTTGTGTTTTGCACATTTCCTGCGAGTATGGAAGAAGAGGAGGTGTGTCGTCGTTCGGTGTGTGTGAATGACGACGAAAAATAAAAATTAGTTTTAAATGCGCTGGGCCACACAACAATGGTCGTCGTCTAAAGTGGCGGACGGCAGAAAGGGGGAGAAAACGCGATGCGAAAATAATAATTGACGACGACCTGGGAACGTTTTAAAAATAAATACGCGCGCGTAATGTGGGAACGGACGTTCAGGTGTATAAAAACCGGAGCGAATCCGCTAGGGCGGCCTAACCGCGTAAATTGTTTTATTCGAACATGGACTGTTGCTACGTGAACGCCATGTTCGCCGGCATGGCAATCGTTTTCGTGGTCGTGCCGTTGCTGTTGAAGTCGGTGGACGCCGCGCTGTTGCCGGACCCGGTGGTCCGGCTGTACGCGTACGGCAAAATCACCGGGGGCGCGCGGCCGTCCGGCCTACTGAGCGTGCCCAAACGGTGGTACGGGCACTTTTACGCGTTCGCGGCCGCGTTGTCCGCGGCCACGGCCGTCGCCATGTTGGACGCGTACTGGCCGACCGCGTCGCCGTGGCCGGCCGGCTCGGCGTGGTGCCGCCGGTGGCTGTGGGACGCGGTCCGTTGTCCCGGCCGGCCGCCGTCGTACAGCGCGGCCGCCGCGTCCACGGCCGTCGCGATGGCCGTGCTCCAGTGCTTCCGGCGCGCGTACGAGACGCACCGCGTGAACGTGTTCTCCGACACGGCCGTCGGCCTGTGGTACTACGCGTCCGGCTACATGCATTACGCGGGCGTGATGGCCACCATAGTGGCCGAGGCGCCGTCCGCCGCGACCGAGCCCGCCGCCTTTTGCCGCGGCCCGGCCGAGTTCGTCCGGCTCACCGTCGCCGCGCTGACGTTCGCCTGGGCGTACCGCGAACAGTGGCGCGCCAACGTGACGCTGGCCGCGGCCCGAAAACGCGACGGCCGCGTGGTCATGCACGACCATTGTCTCGTCACCGGCGGCCTGTTCGACCTCGTGTCCAGTCCGCAGATGTTCACCGAAGTGGTCATGTACGGCGCGTGGTACGCCGTACTGTGGGGCAGCACCGGATGGAAGTACGTCGTGCTGTTCGTCTGGGGCAATCAGTTCGAAATCGCCGTCATCAATCACCGCTGGTACCGGGACAAGTTCCGGGACGACTATCCGCCGCACAGGAAAGCCATCATACCGTATATACTGTGAGCAGCCGCCGCGATATAGCGTTTTTTTTTTCTTTTTTTTTAATGTATTGATTTTTATTCGGAAAATTACAATAAATTTATATAATACGAGGAAATTCGTAGGAAAATGTGTTCAAAACGTTGTTTAATTATTGGTTTTGGAAATGTGCGAATAGAATGAGAATCCCATTTTAATTCTAGACTAATAATAATTTTAACCGATTGAATTTGATCCAGTCCGTTATATTGATAACGATACGAGAGAAAACGAAAAATAATTGAAAAACATTTCGCGGATACTATGACGTGATATTTTTAGAAGGTCCACTAGCGGGCGATCGTCACAAATTACTTTTCCAATCGATTCGCACGAGAAATGCACGAAGTCAAACGACAGTGTAACTAAAACCATAATACGTAGAGATTAAGAGAACGCATTCAGAGAAACAATAATAAATTTAATGAGCAGAGATTGAATCGATTGCAGTTCAACGCACAATAAAACATCAATTAAACAAAGAACGTTGTTTGAACCGTACGTATTCGTATAATTAATTATCTGATATCTGAATAATAACTGCACTCGATTGCAAGGACATTTTCGAACGTATCAAAACCAAATCGCGCGAGATTCGAGACGAAGAAGATCGTCGACTTAGAACAACTCGCTAGAATGAGAAAAAACCTTTCCGGTATATGTTATTTACTGTTAAATAAAATCAATTACAATAAAATGTTTTGAAACTTTCGAATAAAACGCGATTTTCTTCGTTCATATACGAGTAGAGTGTGTAAAGAGAAAATTCAAACGAGTCTGGAAAAGAAATTCAAACAATTGGCCAAGTAAGTGTAGGATAGCTTATTTTTATAATAATAATAATAATAATAATAATAATAATAATAATAATAATAATAATATTTGACGTTAATTTCCAATATGTCCCGGCAGTTTTTTTCCGCGTTTCGTGTTAAGGTTTTTGTTCACTCGATGGTTATTTCGGTATAACTGTAATTTACCAAAGGAAAATCACGTGCGAGTAATTTTTGTTTTAAAAAATGACAAAAAAACAGGTTTTCGGATTTTTCGAAAAAATAAAAAGTTTTTTATTTATATGTAAAACGTCATAAAGTATTATATGACATTTTAAGGCCATTTTTTTTTTTTTTGAAAGTTTAATAGGTCATTTTAAAACTGTTTTCAATAATGTTTATTATCATAATTTTTTCCCGTATAATTTAATAAAACAATAATAATAATTTAAACAATTTTAACGATATATATATATTTTTTTTTTGTTTTTAGATTTTAAATTAATATTTTCGAGGGAATTTTTAGAGATTATTAAAGTATTTTCATTTTTTTTTTTTTTTTAAGGCATAAACAACGTCTAGCCTATCTATTATTCTAGTATTAAAACAATTACAACTGACATAGCTGCAGCAGAACGTGGAAAGAGAACACAACCATTTTTCAATTTTTGACAAGGTGGTACAAGATTATACAACGAAATATTATCTCATCGATGATTATAGCGTAGAGTCGATTTCGTTTAAGATCCCAAAAGCGCTCGTATCGAACGAAACCGTTACGCGGTGGCTTTTTTGTTTTATTTAATTTTGTTCTTATTATTTTTTTTTGTTTGTTTTTTGTAACTCCATTTTATCGCGCGCGCGTTCCACACAACGAATCGATTCTACTGCAGTGTACAACAAACAACAATCGTTTTCGCTGTTTTCCATATTTGAAATTTAAATAAATTACATTTTAATCATTTTTATATACGCCGGGGTTTATTTATTTTTCACCCCCCCCCCTCACGTCTACACGCGCGACCGCGGCATTATTGTAAGTTTCAACTTTTTTTTTCCACTCATTTTTTCCTCCCACAATACACACAATGTATTTATATGGCTCGAAATCGCGAACTGAATAATAACCCGGTGCCTGTCGTACAGGATTATACCATATAACCACCCTCCTTTTCATAACAAGTAATCTGTTGTGTCTATTTTCTATTTAACTATATGGTTTAGCTTCATTACACTCACGAGCAGGACCGTATTTACATTCATTCATTTTTTTTCATTTTTTTTTTTTTTTTTTGCGCCTCCGGTCGACGTCTCCGCGCATTCGTCATTTTCATTTATTAATTATTTGTTTGTTAAAAGTGATCTTTTATTTTTCAACAGTGTTAAACAAACAAAAGTCTATACCATTAAACGCGCAGATGAAAGTAAATACAATAATAATAATTCAAACTTCGTTTTGTAATAATAAATTTTTCTTCTCAAATGTCACATTCTAAACAAACTCTTCAATAATATGTAAGTATACACCGTATAATCAATTTTCAATCGAGAAAAAGTTAAAAAAAAAAAAATGAAATTTCGTAATTTATTATAAGGCCAATAAGAGCCAATCGTCCCCATTAATCCACCCTAAATACGTTGAATTGATATTTTTACTCTTGCGCTCTCTCTCTCTGTTCTATTCCTTTCTCTGAAAAAGAAATGCCTGTGCGCGCGGTATCGTAAAAAAAAAAGAAGTATTGCAAAACCGTCGTCATCATCGATCATCACAACACACAGTCGTAAAATATATATATATTTGTACGCAATACGAGGTTCGCACGTGACAAGTTATTTGCTGGTGGAGAAGTTTGAAAACTAAAACGAAAAAGAAAAAAAACGAAATTCGCACTATATAACTGCGTAACATATTATTACGTATATAATACAAGCACGCCGTCGCAGTTATTAGATTTGAAAACCGATAAAACACGTTTAATATTATATTTTTTGAACGTTTCGAAATGAAATATACTTTAACGCCGTTTCGTTTCAACGGAGGATTTATATAAAATAGCATATAAATCGTTATTAAACTGCAACGTGAACAAATGATTGTATTTACGAGGATTATTATGCGTTAAATTCAAACAAATATATATCACGGTATTCGGTCTTGTACAAAAGTACACAGTCGCTTAATGTACGCGACAGTAAAGAAATTAAAAACACATAAATTGAGTTCGTTTCGAAACGTTCACATAATATAACGGTTTCTCCGTTATAAGAATCTTTAATAAGACATAATATAAAATAATTGTTCGAAATGTGTGTGCGTTTATGAACTGATATACGTTTGTAGTCATACCTTTTATCACTCGAACCACAAATAAAATATTGTTTCATTCAAATCGGTCGTATAGTGTTGTTTAATAATACACACACATTTCTGTTTTCAGAATAAAACGTATCGATTTCAAATACATATCGATGTGTCTCACATTTTTTGGCCACGGACGCTACTTGCGCGTATATTACTATTACGCACCGGATTTTTGTTTTCACATATTTTTACTGATAGTACGAAACTTCAATTGTAAGATGAGCTTTCGCGGCGGTTCAGTTTCCTATTGAATTGATATATACAAATCGGTTTTAGTGCGTAGAAAAGCATATTTCAGGGTTAGAAAATATTTCTTTGCAAATTGTTATATGTTCTAGAATCTGAGATTTAATTTGAACATTTCACAAAAAAAAAAAAAAAAAAAATGTAGCGGTTTATTTTAAGACGTGAAAAGAATTGTGACTCCAGTCAGTTTCTACCCACCGGACGCCATTATTAGATCGGGTGAAGTTTACAAGATCAATTCGAACGCGATATATTAACATTGTTTAGTAAATTCATTTTTTTTTTTTTTTTTTTTTTGAGCTCCTACAGTCAATAAAGTGAAATATGCATAAACAATATATGGATCACCGCGTATGGATTAAGTATGGCTACGTTTTTTTTTTTTAAAGATTAGGATTAATTACTGACTATCTTATAATTTTTATAAACTATTATTTTTATTTGGTTTTTTCAATATTTAATACGTTTTTATGAAACATCATATATTTCTAAAAAATAATGCGTATTAATGATTATTTCTATGAAATCATAGAGCGTATAGAAGTGTGTTAAGAGATTTTAAACGCGTATATAAATGCGGCCTTTTCCAATAGTATTTTATACTCGATCGAAGTGTGTGTGTGTGTCCGTAGATAAAAAACTCTTTTGTACATTTTGACTTCGTATGAGTGTAAAAAAAAAAAAATATAAAATATTTAACACACTAGCAGAGAATGTGTTCACACACCGTATACGTATATTACACTGTAATCGAACACAACACCGCGATTTGTTTCGCGGTGGCTGCAGAGACACCGCCATTCGGTACGCGTAATATAAGGAAATTGTCGCCGTATGCATACGTCGTAATGGTTAGAGGAAAAAAAAAACGATTTATATTGTGTGCATCCAAGACTCTAAACTCGCGTGGTTATCCGAAGAAGAAAAAAATAGTAATAAAAAATAATACAGCCGTTATGGGCGAATGGCGCTTTTTTTTCTCGTTTAGCCCGCGCGTCCCGTGAGACCCATTGGTATTTACGAGAATGGGGAGGATTTGAATACGCATTCCAAAAAAACATAACTTATTATTATTATTATTATTGAGGTACTGTTTGCGGCGGGAGGGAAAAGAATTGGTTATACTTCGAGAAAAAACTACGCACGACTTTACGTCACTGAATCGTTATGATCGCGCATATTATTATTAAAGTACAGGTTTTCCAAAACAATTGGTTCGATTAAAAAAAAAAAAAAAAAAAAATCACGTCTTATTACAAAATGTGTGTGATAAAAATATTCATTATTTAAGTTAGATAAAATTTACTTTTAGACGGATAAGTCAGCGATGATTTTACGATGATTTTTTGTTAAAGACTACGATTACACACGTTCAACGTGATTTCCCCCCCCCCCCCTCAAACGACGTCTACGCGAACACAGTGTAATTTCTCGTCGCAAATCCGTAAGAAGAAACAGATTGATCATTAAAGCATCGAGTTGATGCAGCGTCTGTAACGTAACTCTTTTTTTTTTTTTAGCTCATCTCTCTCAAGAGGTATAAATAAAAACGGCGTTTCGTCGTTGAGAAATCTGCGGAATTTTATGAACACTGAATCATCCGTGAATTAACGTTACTGTGTACCTGGTTAAAGAGACAAACAAGAGACTATTTCTATCTTGGAATGGTGCAGAATACGTTGAGTTTGTAGGGCGAACCCTCTCTCCCCTTTTCACTGTCGAATTTTGCTTTAAATGCAATAGCTGCTACCAGGGAGTCTACTGAAATCGGAAGAATCGTTTTGGAACGCTATGTACATAGACATTATAATCAACGCATGACGGGTGTCGAGCGGAATACAGTAAACAAAGAAGTAATAAAAATATATTCATATATATATATACATTATTTTTTTTTTGTCGTTTTTCCACATTGCGATACGACGAGAGACCGACCACCGAAGAATATATATTGTCAAATGGGAACTTTACTCGAAAATACGCCTATATAACAGCTGAGAACGCCAGGGACGACACGATGACAATGGCTCGGCGCGGTCTACACATCTGTTGAAACCAGCTTTACTTACGAAGTTTTTCTTTTTTTCATTATCGCCGTTTCTACATACAGTTTTCTGTCTTTTTATTTATTTTTTTTTGCATATATGTAATTTACAACATACCGTACGTCCATACGTAACAGCGTATAAAGCACTGAGAAAGGAATAAGGGCCGAAAACCAACGACTTCGGCGCGCGCAATTAAAATAAGTTTTCTCCAGACGATCGCGACGCGTCCCCCCCCCCCCGGGGTATACTCGCCTCCAAAAATAACTTTCCCGCACGTCCGTCCGTGCGTACTATAAGTTTTCGTTTCTATCAAAAGTTTATATACGCCGATTTTGTAACGCGACAGCGTTCCCGATATCGTTCACTCCGATGTATACATCCATCCAAACAGTTTTCAAAAAAAAAAAAAAAGAAATTATTATACACGCTAAACAATGTGGAAAAAGAAAAACCTGTTAAACACTCTTAACAACAAGAGTAAAAAATGCACATAATTTTCATTTGTCTATTCAAAACATGTATGATCAAGTGGACTACGCTGTAAAAACTCGATTAATCTCGTCCGTCAGCTTCTGTTGTACGTCACCACCACCCATCGGCACGACGTTATCGTGTCTGTTACTCGTATATTACTTGACAGCGATTGACAAGTTACATTTACGTTCATATTCCTTTGAGAAAACAATGACACTAGTAAAATATATTTATTTTGTACATTTCAAAAAAAAAAAAAAAAAAATTTTATAACTAAAATATAAATGTATTAACATTATACATTTTACATAAATATTAGTGGTCGGATTGGAAGAGGAATTCTCGAGTTTCTCTGCGTATTCTTAAGAGAACGCTTATTAATTTTTTCGTTTTTTCCGTATACGAATTACAATAGTTTGCTCGTTTTTTGAAAGATACATAGATATTGCAATATAAACTACGTACGGTTTAATTAAAGGGACGATATGAATATTGTAACGACAGTTGAATTTTAAATTTATTTGGAAAATATTTAACAACGACAAGTCAACAAGTTGCAGAGCAACTCAATTACACGTAACTTTGACACAATATGAAACATTTTTTTTTTTACCAAATAATTAATATTTACTGAAATACCGGATTTATTTAAGAAAAAAATATCTGTTTTTTCGTGTCTAATTCAATTATTCGTCACCCTCTTGTCGTCGACGTTTATACGTTGTACTATACGTTCTGCATTATAATAAAAACGCGTGCAGGAAATATACGATTTAAAAAGAAAAAAAAACAACGAGCAACACGAACATCATTTTAAATAACAGTTTATACGTAAGTACACACACACACACACGATAAATTTTTATTATGATCGTTACGTAGAATTAAAACAATCTCTTTAAAAGGGGTACATATACATATAATGCCGTATAACTGCCGAGAAGTCGTTTTATTCTCTCGTCGTAAAGACACCGGCCGAGTCCCGTGTGCTTTTAGTCGTTTAAAAATTCCTTATTTTCATTAACGTAAAAATAATACGCCGATGCGCACTGTCAATTGTCACCGCGCATGTGTGACAATTGACGAAATTCTGTAAATGCACACGAGACGAATTCAAACGACATACTATGTGTGGACTACTTTTCTTACTGAAAACGTACGCGGACGGTCCGTAAAAAAAAAATTATAACATTCGACTTACAATATATAACAAACAACCGTACGCGTAAAAAAATAATGTATATATAATTCGAGTTTTAACAATTTTAAAGATATCAAAGTTTTATGAATTATTGTACGAGTACTTCTTACTCAACAATAATGACACCCGAGCAACGAACGAGCGATGCGATTATACGCGTATTTTATAAACAAAAAAAAAAAAAAAAAAAAAAAAAGTTCTCAAGAAGGAAAAAAACAAATGGATTATTTAAAGATAAAACGTATTTTTTATTTTTTATCTAATATAATATAATTACGCCGTAAGCGTCATAAATATTATATTGCTACGCGCATTTATTATAGTAATAAAAATTATTGTACGTTTCTTTGAAAACAACAATTAAACGAAAAAATTGTTTAAAGTCAAAAAAAAAAATATATATATTTTTAAATATAAAAACAGATTAATTTTCACCATACGACACAGAGACAATTAGTACGTAACGTTCCGATAATTTATTCTGAAAACAAATTAATGAAATCGACGTTTTTGAAAATAAGTTGAATATAATAACTTGAAATATAAGCTTTTGTTTTCTCAAAAAATAATATCAAAATGAAAATAATTAAAAGCACCAGGAGGAAGTCGTCTGTTTCTCTGCGCGCGTGGGTGTCAAGCGCGACATGGAAATAATAATAATAATAATTAAATATCGTAAGTTCTATTTCATGAACGAAATATTAATATTAATTTAAATGGAAGTTTTAAACACTTGCATGTTTTTTTATGTGAAAATTCACGAGACACTGCGAAACAGCGTATGTTTTGCGTCAAGTTCAGGGACCGGGTTCAACAAACCGTAAACCACTATTACTACGCTACTACTACAACGAGTAATAAAGTCCAAATGTTTTTATACATTTTCCGTAATTACAGTTTTATCCACGATAATTCTCATTTTTATTCTTAAATATTTATCATACACCTGCCGCCACCACCCACAACGACTTTATTTCCAATTCATGTACGAACTGCGAAATAAAAACGATTAAAACGAATGTAGCGAATCGCAATTGTCGTCGACAATCCACTAATTTTTCAACTGCTCATTGGTTAGGTTAAAACCAAACACGAATTCACGGTAAAAAAAACGCTTTTGATCCCCTGTAAACGGTCAGTTCAAATATGCGTGCCGCGTCGTCATTTTCCCTCTCGGATTATATCTTGGAGTGCAATAAAACTATTCCGTTTGATTAACCAGCACACACGTCTTAACGACTCGCGCGTATTATTTTTAAAGGCAAAATAATAATAATAATAATATAAAACCTACCAGTGATACAAGCGTGGTGATAATATTATATATACGTTATACAAGTGTTGGCAGATGTGAACAGACAATCGGTGGGCGACGGAGTGGAAATCGTCACACACACACACACACACCAAAACAGCAGCAGCAGCAGCAGTCGCTGATGCTGTGTGTTCGTTGACGCCATTCCGGTATTTTTAGATCCGGAGTATATATGCTTTACGGTATACTTCCGGCAAAACATCACGAATCTCAATAAAAATTATAATAATAATCTGCGACACTCGATGCGTACAAAAACAAAATTTTTTTTCTTCTTTAAATGTTTCCATTCGACGAAAAGATATTTTTTGTTTTTGTTTTTGTTGTGGGTAAGGATTAATGATTTGGTATATATATATATAAAAAAAAAACGAGACACACGCGATTTTACATAATTTTTTTGTACAATAATTCCAGTTTTTTCCAATTTTCTCCACCATTGCCGTCCACTTTTTCCACGCGTGTTACATTGTCTACTATATATATATAACGCGAACATTTATTATTACAGTTAAACTATTTTCAACGAATGAACGAGTTTATTATGTGGCCGAAAGGTGTTAGAAAACGAAAACGTTTTATTATGTTTTTTTTCTTCTTTGTTTTTTACGAATTGTGAAATCCGCAGTGTTACCATTAAATTTATTTTACCCAATGACGATACGTTCGATACGTTTACACCGCGGATTTTCGTCGCGTTGATGAAACTTTTTCAGTCGCGCAGAAAAATCGAAAGAAATTATCCAAACTCAAATCATCCACTTACAGAACCAAATGAGAGGCATACAGAGTGCAGCCGAACACTAATCTGTCAAAGACATTTAACAAATATTGATGTTAAACGTTAATAACTTAAGGTTTTCATTAGAAAAATACCGATAAAATTTAATTTCAGAATTTCGAAAACGTGTATAGTATACCATAAATAAAAATGAGTGTATTTAGGCCCTCTGGCCTAAATTTGTCCGTGTGTTATAAAGGTCAACGAGAAAAGATTTTTTCCATTAAAAGAAAAAAATACATTCTCGCACATACACGTATTAAAAAAAATATGTAACTTATACGTTATAAGTCGTCCGTAATAAAATCCAACGGGACATAAAATAATTCACAGACGCCGGACTCGCGGCCACCGTAATAGAAGTGTCATCGTGCGAACAGTTAAAAACTCGTAAAATGGTAGAGGAGTACACACATAAACATAAAAATACTATTTTGAAACTTTTTTTTTGTTTCGCTCTCGCGGCCGATTTAAAATGAAAACGCAGTCACGAAATAATAATAATAATAATAATAATAATAATAATGTGCGTTGACCCGCGGATAAACGACAAACGTATATTATACGCTTCATCTCCTGTGTCATCCGAGGATGGGCACGTGGCCGAAGGACGCGGAAAAAACGTATTCATGTTTATCGAATTAGTTTTCCCGATTGAATTTTAAGCAATTTCGGTACAAACTACAAAACAATTTTTTTTTTACTCGCCCATACACCTGCGATTAAAAAAACGAATGTACCACGTAGTAAATATAAATGAACAACGGCGAATTTTTTAAACGGAATATTTAGTTAAAAACACATCAATTTTATTAACAGCAACGAACGACGGAGTGACCCCGTTCCAGTTCATCACCGCAATTATATTACGACGACTTTGATCGTCTATTTTCCTATTATCAACCGCGTGCGTAATAGAGAATTTTTCTATTATTATTTTTAAAAAATATATATTTTTTTGGTACATTAAATTTCAAAAACCATTTACGAATTCAATAACGTTAATGGTAAATGACGATGGACCTGAGTATTTTTATATGTTAATTAATATGGTGAGCGAAATTCGTATTACGTACATTTATGTACATTTTACTAAACGAAATATCTGTACCAAAATCTATTTTGTGCAACAATATTTCACGTTATACGCATTGTTCTATGATATTTTCTCATTTAAGTATAATCATTGTTTGAAAAAGTAAATACAATTCGAACGACGAGTTTTGTAATACTATTTCTTATTATTATTATTATTATTATTACTCACGTTGTTTAATTTAATTCATTATAATTATATTTATTAGAAATAAATCGTTTTTTTCCCCAAATACCTAATATACGATAAAATAACATTTATTGTCTATTTATATAAAAAATTAAAATAATAATATTGATGTCATTTACGCGCGGTAAAAGAATTATTTTTTGACAGTAAAACTACACGAAGGAATAAAATTATATATTTTTCAAAAGACAGTTGACATTATTCTAGAATAGACACACACATCAAATATACGGTCTTCGACTGGTACAATATTGTTCGTTACACGAGAAACAGAAATTCTACGGCGGAGTCGAGAAAAAATTATTATATAACATAGCCACACCATCGAGCGCGTTCGTGTCATATTCGCATCACGACATGCGGTGTTATTTTATTTCGACCGGTTTGAAACGTTATGTTATTACGTTCGTTACTATACATTATTTGGAGTACGTAAAATGAAATAAAAAAAAAAAAAAATGTACCTGTACGAATGTTTATAATTTTTTTTTTATTTTATTTTTAAATAATTGCGTTTTTTATGCGTCCGCACAACGTTTTTCGCTTTTTTTTCCCCGCGAAACGAAATAAATCAGAATAACGCGCGGCGCTACACACTGTAATCGCGGGCCGCCCAGTGAAATAAAATAATAATAATAATAAAGACTATACTCGAATGTTTCGCGTGAATTTTTAATATTATATTTTATACTCGGTTAAGTAGATGCAATCTGAAGTTGACGTGCGCGTTACGAAAAAAAAAAAAAAATAAATAATAATAATAATAAAACGTCCATATTTCATCACCGCGATTATTATCGTGGAATAAACTGCGATACCTAATTTTTTTGTATTATTATTATTATTATTATTATTATTCAAACTTGACGAATTATGTAACATTGGAACATCAGTCCGAAAGGGCTGAAAGTCGTTTGCGAACGTCGAACGAATAACATCTCCGAGGCCGGCACATATACATTTATTTATTTTTTTTTTTTTTGATTTCACTAATGGCCCCCGCTGTCACTGCTGTAGCACCAGCAGCATCAGCACCAGCAGCATCAGCGTTCTCGTGTGGTTCGCCCCGTGAGTCCCCGTCCTTCCCGCCGCAGCAGCATCGCGGGATTGAGATCGACATTAACGTGATGAGTCGAGGAGAGCGGCGGCGGGGAGTAGAAAAAAAAATACACGCACGGTTGCTATGGAAATGTAAAGAGGAACGCGGGAGAAGAGGACGGACGACGGATCAACCGACGCGGGTGGGATAAAGAGAATATAACACACGCGGAAAAGCAGCTCCGTGTACAACTGTGCGCCGACGATATGACGACACCGGGCTAGGATGACGAAGACGCAGACGGAGAGAGAGAGAGAGAGACACTTACGCAAACGCGTTTTGCAACAGGTAAAAGATAAAATTTTATTCGCGCAGCAAAATGCGTCTGCGGCGCATTGGCCGAAGGAGGAGGAGGAGGACGAGTAGTTAGGAGGAACACCCCGTTGTTGCGCCAAAAATCTCCCTCCGTAAAAGTCCTGGTAAAATAAATAAATAATAACAATTTTTCTCGTTTTTACACGTCTCGGGTTTGGCTGGATTTCAAAATATATCAAAATATATTATATTTTATGAATGTTTTTTGTTGCTTTTTTTATATAAACAACGCCCGCCGGATTTGACCAAGAGAGATAATTTTTAGTAGGCAAATAAAAAATATAACAAATAAATATATATGTAAACGAATAAAATTTGTGGGCACAAATATTATCAACCTTCCTTTTTTTTCTTTTCCGTACGATACGACAAAAATTATTACGTATTTAACGAAATCAAATTTTCATATTTTTATTTATGGCCACGGTTGAAAAAATATTACTCCTGATTCAGGACATATTCAGCCGGAGAACATCGAATTCTTTCGTACCTATACGAAACTGTGACGACTTAAGTGGATTCGTTCGTCGAATGAAAAAAAGTGGAACATTTTTTTATACATATAATTTTAAGTACTTAAAATTGCAAAAAAAAAGAAAGAAAAATGTATATATATATATATAGTGTAATTCAATTGTAATTAATGATGTTTCGTTTTTCTTTTTATACAGACGATAACAAAACAGAATTTTATAAGTTTATAAGTTATTATTACTATTATATAAGTTTGATGAGTGGTGATGGGGCGAGAAAGGCGATGAATTGGAAAGTACGAGTATATATATATATATAATGTAGGCGGGAAAAAAATCTCTAATAAGCCACTGTATTTGACGACGGGACGATGACGGTACAATATTATATTATACAGAAAACATTATAAAAGCGTTACACAACAACACCTATTTCTATTATATAAGTACAAAAATCAATACTTTAAAAGCAATAAAAAAAAAATATATATATATAACGAATGTGTCTGACAGGAAGAAAAAAAAAATGCGAGAAAAGAAAATCGTTTTACGCGAGAGATTGCAGATTTTCCAAAGCTTGGCAAAATCATGCAGAAGGATCGGAACAAGTGAACAGTAGCCAAATAAAATGATTTTCAATATCTCTACCGATATAAATCACTCGGTGATTTTTTTTTTCTTTTTAAATACCACGTGTATCGTGGTACAGTGAGCTTGTAAATGTACAATCCTCGCGCGTGGGACGTAAAACGTGTACAACGATTTTCGTTAAATTTTGTCGTCAGACATAAACGCTTTTACGCACAAAACATCCGAGGGCGTCGTTCTCTCTCTCTCTCTCTCTCTCCTATATCGATTCACCGAGTCTTTTGTAAACGGCCGATATAGAGAGTCGGTCGGATGTGGATGAGAACAATGTCACAAAAAAAGAAAAGAAAAACATACACTCGAGCCACGACAATCTTCTTTCAATCAAGTTTTCGCCCGAATTCAAGCATTAAATCTTGCTGAACTCTGCACGCATTAAGCAAACAAAAAAATAAAACAAAAACGTGCTTGATCTGTATAATAAAAACGAGTACATTTAACCGAGAAATGAATTCGAAAAAAAAGTGCGAGGATACGACGGAGGTTTTCAAATTAATTTTACACGGAGACAGGACGGACGCGTCTGCAGTTTCTACTATTGCGCGTACAGGTTCTACGCCATTTGTATTTGTAATTTTTTTCTTTATTTTAAACATTAATTTGTCAGTGCCCGCCGAGTCGGCCAATAATTACCAACCGATGTTATTCGCGGGGGACGACACGAAACCCAACAAACAAGTAGTACACGACTATACGACTCGTAGTAACAATTTCGACGTTTATGTTATCTCGTAACATTAATCTTGCACGCGCTACGCCGCTGCGCTGCAACGACATCGAGACTTGAGATAAAGCGTTGGTAAAAAAGAAAAAATAATAAAATTGACGTAAAATAATATATGCGAGACAAACACTCATATAACTACTACTACTACTACTACTACTACGTGATACGAAAGACAAACAATAATATACAAATTAATATATTATTAGAATATAGTGCGAAGCATTTTATTATTATTATTATTATTATTATTATTATTACACATAAGAGTCGCGTGTAATCATCAATACGACAAGCGGTGTAACAATCGTATACAGAGCGATCCGTTGAACATTTTCTCGGTTATTTTTTTTTTTAATTTCCCTTACCACACGGCTTATTTCCTTTTCGGAAAAAAGTGAACGTTATAATAACTACTTTAAATTTGAAATAAAAACAAACAAAAAAGTCCGTAAACGCGAAAATCCATTGAAAAAATCGACCCCTCCTCCTGTATACGCGTATCGTACAGACATTTGTGCTATAGTCATTTATGATTATCGTCTGGTTATTTCGTGTACCCGTTGTAAATGTGTCGACACTAACGCCGTAACGAATGAATTGAATTTTCGCGAAAATAAAACATTACATTATTTCACTGGAACGAAGAAAGAAGAAAACGAAACGGTTTTATATTTTACAATATATATATATATATATATACGAATATATGGATCGAATATACATAAAAATAACGAACAATGTGTGATAAATTGCAAAACGTAACGGTTCAAAACATAAAAATATAAAATAAATTTATTTTCCGACACATAAACCTGTAAAAAAGCTGATAGTACACCGTTTTTATGACGACGACGAGCCCGCAAACAAATCGTTTATTATAAAATATATAGGAGACTATATAATGTTATAAAATAATATTAGTTGGTAAAGGAGTTAAGGAAATGTACGAGCATTTCCTCTCGACTTAGGACTTGGGAGTTTTACACAGTTACCTGACATTTCAGCCGTCCATGAGTTGTACTCTATCATTCTATAATAATTTGTTAATGACGCGATTCGTGGCACAATAATATTAGGAGATTATGTAGGCGCGTTATATTAGAAGATGCACCAGAAGTGGTACGTCAGTTAAAACAACAATTTACGAATGGATTGGACTGGCTGCAGGAACATCATATTGTTTTTACAAATTTTTCCAAATTACTACAACGATTCTTAATCTACTAGTTAACACTCGCACTTGATTTATTTCGATAATGACAATATTATCAAAACTAAACTACGTTCAACACTGACATGAGCAAGAGTAGACTACACTTTTGCTCGAACAAGGAAAACCAAATTAAATTAACATCGATGAAATATTATTTTCATTTTCATCTCAAATATTTGAATGATCGTGATATACGGCTAAAATCGCTTGGAAAATATAATGTAGCACGTCTTTGAAGACATTTGTTTAAGGGGGGAACGAGTATATTTTATTTTCCCTACATCCAATCATTATAATATTATAACGATGAAAGTAAGTGAAAAACTAAATATGTTAAACGAAATCGCACATATAAAATAGAAATATTCGATATCATCGCGATTACTATAAAAAAAAAAATAAATAAATAATAAATACTAATGATGGGAAAGGAAGACCCTACAAACATCTCACTGGCTACACTCGAGGCGAACACATTTGGACTTAAATTTACGGACGCGTCGAATGGAGGAAACGATATTAAAATACGCGCTTCGGCGGAGCCCGAGAAAACGTTAATTGTACAAAACTGAGAACTACTGCGACGGTCTACAAACGTTGCCCGCGTTCTCGGCACAGAAGCCATAACAACAACGTGGGAAATATTATTAAATTATACATCGATCACTCCGTATGCTCATGTCGTTCATACATATTACATACGCACTCGTTAATTTAATCAAACGCAATCCACGATGGCGGATCCAGTCAAAACAACGCGTGTTGTCGTCCCTACCACCATGGCCGTGCAAATAATCTCCAGGATCCGCTGTTCTGCAGTAGATATATATATATTGTAGAGTGTGCGCGTGTGTGTTTTGAGAGGGATGTCACTGTTTTGGAATATTGTGGAGGAAAATACTACTACAATACACAGAATACGTATATATATTTTAAAATATACATTCGTCCGTCCCCGGAGGGACCACCGCCGGCCATCGGTCACAACGATCGTCACTTGAACAGTCGAACCGCACAACGACCGATTGAACGTGGGTGGTACGCGTATATCGCAAGTAGGTAACGATACAAACAAATGTTGTATTTGAAAAAAAAAAGATTGAAACATAAAATACAATTATATTACACTATTTTCCTATATAGTTTTCACCATAATAATTTAGACCAGTGGTATTCAAACATTTTCCGCCCACGGATCCTTTATGCCTTCACGATATTTTGATGATTCCCGCAGTTTATTAATATAACGAAATAATCGCTAATGACCAAAAGTACGATAGATAACAGTGTTGACGCGAATAAAATAGAAAACGGAATTAACTTTCTGGACGTATATCGTGTTATATACTACGGATTACTGTTGTACGCGCACACGATGCGAGCGACATCGTCTATTCATCGATCCGTCGTATACTGTCGACTGTAAACGCACCAAGAGAAAAAACAGCAAGAACGATTTTCAAACAGTAGTATATAAAAAAAAAAAAAAAAAGAGTTCTGGATCATTGGAAAAAATTCTATGGCACTCGTTACGATCCAGGACTCTTCTTTTTACGCCATACTTTAAAATATCCTAAAACATTCCATGACGATATCAGAGAAATTGAAACGTTTGATGTGTCTCACACACAAACCGAGTCCGTTCTCTCGTTTCCTCTGTATTACCCATATTCGTCGATTGTGTTCGATATTACGAATTGCCGACAATTTTTCTCGACACGACGCAAAATATCGTTTTCTCGTCCACAAAAACATCATATTAAATTCAATTCGTTCCGTCGGGAAAACGCACGCGGATGATTGTCTTGAGAACACCGCAGGCCGTTCATCGCACGCCGTTCGTGTAACAATAACGTGGCCGTTATCCGGTTAAAACTCCGTGGGATAAACTACGCGTATTACTACTTATATGGAGAAATATCACGCGAACAATATAAAATAATTAAACGTACGAGATGATATCGTTTTGCGCAGCGAAAAACTATCAAAACCGTCGTAAACGAATCGATACAGCTTTCGCCGCCCCGCGCGCTCGTAACTTCGCAAAATTATGATGTGCCTTTTGTCTACCTCCTCGAAATACGACGACGATATAGGCGGCTTTTGCAGTACGGATGCGTATAACAAGTGAAATCCGAAATTCACTCGACACATCCGATATATACTCGTATATAATATCAGTCACTCCTCTCCCGTTCACCAATAAAAGCTCTACGCCGTGTACGCGTGGAAAACAAAAGCGGTTATATCGTTACACACGCCACTGCCACCACAGTCCTCCCTTGCAAATACTACGCCGCAATGCGCGATCGGGGACGGGGGAGATTATTTATATACCCGCAGCCGTGTAAAACACGACTTTCCTTCTAAGGGATTATTGCCATTGTGGCGGAGCGATACGACGCACAGAACAAAAAATAAATAAAACGCGTTCGCAAGCGTATGTACTCGGTACGCACGATTATATATAAATCATACAGTGACGAGATTTCGGTGTGTGCGTGTATATAAATCAAGTGGCGTGTAATTATTATTGCAGCCGAGACCCTCTTTCGTTTTATCGACACGCACAAGACCAGCACTACTGCGGTGAAACACGATCGCTCTTAAGTCGATGGCCACACCCGCCACACGGCCCGTAAATCCGTGCGTAAAAGTCATTGTGCTCAATCGCCCTCATTGGGCAACAAAATTTCTCGAATTAGTATTCCAATTTTTTTTTACAATATACAAGAGGAGAATTTTATACACGTCGTGGCGTTTTCCGTTTTTATCCGACATAAATACAATGTAAGTCATTCCTTACGTAAAACGTTCCGATTTGATTTTAGTTTTCCTTTTATTTATTAAATGTTATTTAAAAAAATTATTCAATAATAATAATAATAATAATAATAATACTACGATGCACGAGAAATTCTCCTCTACATAAAATCAACTCGAAAACCCTCTGCCATATAAATATGGACAGATATGGTCCATATTAATACGACGCAGCGCGGTGAGATTAAAAATAAACGAACGACGAGATTAAAAGGCGGCGTATTCGCTGGAGGAAAGTTTACTACGTGGAAACGTTCGGGATTATAATGTAATACTCATAATATTGTCGTAGTTTAGATTCGTGAATTATCACGATCCGAGTGTAGGACGGAGAAGTCATACAGAAAGGTAGGATGAGACTTTTTTCTCTCTCTGTCGAAAACTTTAACGTTCGAAAAGTTTTACAAACGCTCACACCTTTACGTATGAACGACGCGACGCCGACCGGCTGGGGCCGACTGCTGCGAACTGTAGTATGACGACGAGCCGCGGGTGTAATATACGAGTAACTCTTGAGCATATAATTTAATAATATGCGCCACTGAATAGTTCGTAGAATCATCGACAAGATCATGAGTAAAGTACACATATTAGAGTTCGTATCTTCATGCTTTAAATAAAAAAAAAAATGTTTAAAAAGCAAAAAAAGAGATGCGAGTTTCTCGAATGTAAGCTGATAATGGTTTGTACATAACTAGTATATACTCGTATATGGAATTAACACAGACAAAATATAAAAAAAAATTTAATGTTTTTCAATTATAAGCTATAAATGTAAACCGAAATGATTAAATGTTAAAAATGCTAGTAATAAGTGTATACTAGAACTTTTATATTTAGTGCTTAACCGAATTATAATATAAAGTACATGTTTTTTGTTTTATTTTTATGTCATTTCAATAAAATGAACAGTATTAAATAAAAAAAAAAAAATGAAAATTCATATTGAAATCGGTTTTAAGCCGTGGAATCAAACAATGACAAAGCTTTCAAATATTCCAAACAAATAGTAAATATTTGTTAAAACGAAAAATTATCGAAAAATAAGATTAATGCGTTGTGCGAAGGACAGAAAAAATATCAACTACTCATCAGTCTGAAACTCTAAAACAAATTATATTCGTAGCGCGGTGTGTTGAGTGATTTTTAAAAGTCAGTCCGGGGTAGCCTACTTGGAACGACACATGGGATCCCTGGGGTCCTCGATTCTAAAACCAATAGAGTCCCCATCGGCTCATAGAAGAAGACGGTGACGCTCCGATTCACTCAATATAAACCCGTCACAAAACATGAATTTTATCGTGAAAATTTCAATTAAATAAATAGAGAACTTGAGAGGTAAACAAATGTACAATGTGAGTATTGAAATTTTAACGATAAAAACCTGCGTTACGAAAAAAATCGGTTAGAATTTCACTCCCGTTAATAGACGTTATAACTGATGATATGTAACACGAAGGATATGATTTCTCATTTACACAATGATTTGATGTACACGATTTGAAACGAATGTGTAGATGTTATATCAATCGAATACCGCGGGCGAAAGAAACGCCAATTTCTGTTAAATACTCGACATTTCCTCTCAATTATAAACTCGGTAAACTCCTTTGAACGGAGATAGGTGCTAAGGTTTTGAAATTCAAACGATTCATGTGACGAAAAAACCTTCCAGAGGACTTCGTCGTACAAGTCCTTTTTTTCACTAAGGACAGAACCGGGACAAAATCGTGCGTTTCTCTTACCTTGAGAAACAGCATCTGATCGTCGCTCGTGTCCTCGGCCGACGCCGCCGCCCCGTGTTCAGTGACAGTGGCGACGGTCGTTTCGTTATCGTCGCTGTTCATCGTATTCGCGCGTCCGACGTCGTCACCACATGCACTGCCGCCGAGAAACAGTGTCCGTTTTCGATAGTTCAGTAACGACGACAGCACCACCGACACGGCGGTTCTTTAAAACGCATCACATACAGTACACCACACGATTAATATTCGACCAGCAAAATCATTATTATTATTATTATTAAACGACGTAGCCAAGATGCTTTTGTTTTTCCCTCGGGACGGCGAAACGATTTAACAAACGTGACGACGTTATGATGATGATAACGACGACCAAGTTACGATACAGTTACGATTAATAATTATTATTATTGAAGGGGGTGGAAAAACAGAAACGAAAAATTATAAAAAGCAAAGTATGCGTTGCTGAAGCGCAGCTGCTAGCCGAATAATGAATTATACTCCGAGTGAATTTTTAATTATTCACGAATAAAATAGAGTGTACACGTGTTCTTCAAGAGCCCGGCGAGAAATTATTCGTATTATATTGGAATATAATTACCAAAATAACAAAAGAAAATTTTTTAAAAAAACTTTAAACTAAAATTGTTAAACTCTACAACATCGGTGCACAATACGTACAAATCTGACACGACGAACGTACGCGGTAACTGTATCGATATTTACTGTTTTATTTATGTATGTGTATACATATGTATGAAACAATACACGCGATAAATTGAGAAAAACTTTTCTAACGTCATGAATGTAACGCGAGCAAAACAACAACAACAACAAACTCTTTCACACGTAAGCACATAAGACACAGGGCGGCGCTTAAGATAAATATTCTTGAGATTTATATATACGCACATTCGTGAAACGATTCGGAGAAATACTACGGAATTACATGTTCGAGAAAACATATGATATATTATTATATATACCTACAGTTTATTTTGACTATTTCACCTCACCATCACCACTCTCCACACGAGAAATGGCAAAAGACAACCGCACTCAATAATAATAATACAACAAATATATAAAACGTCAATAGGTATAATTTTTTGGTGAAAGAAAGAGATTGTAAATTTGAATACAAAAAAAAAAAAAAAAAAAATCAGCGGCAATTTCAAACGAGTGGAAGCGTTTATAAATAAATACATATATACATATATACAAACGCAGCAAAAAAACACCATAACAAACATCTGACGACGGAATTGTAATCCATATTATAGCGATTAATTATTTATTATTATTAATTAATAATAATAATAATAATAATAATAATAATAATAATAATAATAATAATAATTGGCGAAGAGATTATTATATAAAAGTGAAGTAAGACAGATGAATTTTCGAGACGAACTATAAATGTAAAATGATATATTTTTTATGAATTGGCGTGAATTTTAATTTATAGCTTTATGTCCACGGTTTTTTTTCCCACTAAAAACATGTTTTGTCACATTTCATCGATATACGACCACCGACACAGCCGCTGAAAACTCGAACATTTTTAAATAAACGCTATAATGCGCTCATAAGACTAGTTCCTAAAATGATCAGTATAATAATTATTTTTATATATAAATATCCTACAATAATAACGTATCACGTGTTTTAAATCGTTTTAATATTTTAATCGACATATTCGTGTAGCGCACGCGAAATTCGTCAAACTCGCCAAACAATATAGTAAACCACTAATAATAGAGTTTTGGTTTATAAAAAAAAAACATCGAATCACCATCGACTATCGTGTTGAGTTTCGACAATTAAGGCGCACAGGAGAAAATGATTTAAAAATATACGTTCAATAATTTCGTCTCCTTAAAAAAAAAAAAAAAAAAAATACGCGTAAAAATAATAAATCGAAGACGCGACAACGGGGAACGCGGAAAATCTCGTTTAAGAGACATTAGTTCGAGGTGTCACCCTCGTCGATCCACCGTAAACCGCACGGCCGTAACCACCGTCTCTGTATACACGTATATAACGACGAGCGGAAAGACGATGTCGAAATACAACAACAACACCACGTTTTCCGTTCGTTTTCCCGATTGTTTTTCACGTCACGCCCCGGACGAAAGGGAATAATACAGTGATGGACGCGGACGAGAGGGCGAAATAGTGTCCGTTCAAAGTGGATTACTACTATACTGGCAGCAGCACCGCACCGACCAATTTCACTGTCTATTTATCAAAAACAGCTGGTCCGTGGGTCGCGCGGCACCTACACTGAAATAAATATATATATATATATATATACATTTTGACGATGCACACCGGAGGAAAACTAATGAAACGAGAGGGGTAGTTTTTTTAATCCCCACGTATTTTTGTATTTCTACAACGCGCGCGAACGCACGCACACATATAAATGTGCGCATATGAGAGGAGGAGGGATTGGAAGTGTGCGTGTATATAAATCGACACACGCGTAAAAGCAACGAAATGATATTTCGAGAGAAATACTATAATATAATGTGTGTACAGAAGCTTCTGTATCCTTTTTCGCGGCTTAGCGCCTTTTTATATTAAGTAAACTGCAGAAGATTACGACGACGACGACGACAACAACGGTGTGAACCACCGCTGTAAGACTCACGGCGAAAGGATTGCGTCTTCGGGACGCGAGAGGACGAGAAAGGTCGCGCGACGTGTTGTTTGCCAAATGCCAAGTGTTCGCACGCGGACCGCATACGAATTAAGACTTTTGCAACAGTCCCCCGCACGTGCACGCACGAGATATACTCCACCACACCGACCACTCGTTCTCCACTGCACCACCGGCAGAACGACACGACAAGACCGCGGGAAAATGACCACTGTCGCGTGTTTAAACGTGCGTGAAACTCATTGAAAACGGGCGGCATACGACTAACGGTCAGAGAAAGACAGAGAGAGAGAGAGAGGGTGAAGGGAAAAGCAAAAGGCCTTAAATGAAACACGCGGCGATAATGATATTACCGACTGAAATTGAACGACAGTTACCGGAGAACTACACGTCGACGACGACGAGAGTGGATCGTGTATATCGTTCCAATTAAAAAAAAAAAAAAAAAAGAAATAACGTACCCGGATATACACGAAAGCTGAGTATATTTGAAGAGTTTGATGGAGGGTCGGTTGCTGCTTTTATTTGGCCGACACTCGCGTGCGCGCACACGTAAACAATATAATACGGCGTGTGTACAAAAATGTTCAAGTGTTTAGTACACAAAACTCTCTGGGCGGCTTCTCTTCGTCGTTTCGCGTTTATTCGTGATTCAATTATAAAATAATTCCGGCGGATAGCACGAGTATGGCGTACTCGTTCGTCGCACGTACGCGCGCGCACCCATCGGATAAATACGAAATATATAAACTTTTAAATATTCGTACGAACGCCGTCGTTACCTGGTATTATCATCGGAAAATCGGGAGAAACGTCCCGCCGAGAGATAACCTAACCGTCGGACTTACAGACACACTGATCTGCGCGTGCTATATCACTGCTATTGACTATTTTTTTACGCCGAAGAAACGAACAAAATCTACATCGAATATGTTTTATTCCAAAGTGTTTATAAAACATATTATCTATTTGAAGCCGACCGCTTAATAATAATAAAATTATAAATAATCCCTGGATTATTATTTATATCACGTAATTCGAAATAAAAAATCAATACAATATATATATAAACTACGCAAAACTGAAAAGTGATTATATAATATATGACGTAAATCGATATGGAATCTCGTCCGATTTCTACAATAATTATACACACAAACACGAATAGAGTTTATTAACTATTTATTAAATAACTGTAAAAGTCAAACGTTTAAAAGTAAATGTTATATCGTTGTTATTATTATTATTATCATTTTGAATCCCTAAAATTATATTAAAACAACGCCGATTTGATACGTACGAACATTATATTTTATTTATCATAATATTAATATTACTGCTGTAATAATTTTCGAATGCGAAACACGCTGAAGCAGGTAAATTGCCTATACAAGACGCCGCAGAATGGCGGTTTGCTACTACGAGCTGCCCTTCTCCCCATACGTATCGCAGTACTATCCGCGTTAACGGATAGTAATCCGCTCCCTTACACCACCCATAATACTTCCTCATCACGATCCAAAGCGAATTATTTTATCAGAAAACTGCAAACGCTTTTGCCACGTCATACACGTTTCGATCGGTTTTCATTACGCGCAGACGCCGCCGGTGTGTTTGTCTCCGCACCGCCTTAATAATAATAATAATAATAATTATTATTATTATTTTGTTATTATTATTATTATTATTATTATACAAACTAACGAAATTATACGGGATAATACTCTAAAACCTTTGTATAATGCTTCTAATGATCATTATCCTATAAAACAACGAAGACTGAAATATATATTCGTATATAATATCGTCAATATCTTTTCATACAAAACGGAAATTCCGTAATAACTCATAGAACTCATTTGAAATATAAGTTACGACGAGTCGTATAATTATTTTTACGATTTACATCGAAAATATTTACGCGCACCGAAACCATTCTCGGACACACAGAATTCGTATTTGTTTTTTCGTACGAATTATATTAGTTGAATTGAAATAATAATTTCGTATAAATTGAATTCTTTCATTAAGTATTACAAAACACACGGCTTGAAAGCTCGTATTTTACTCGTTATATAAAGTACACGATTACAGATATATAACGGTAGACAATTAAATATTTAAAATAAATTACCATAGCGATCTATCAATATTGATTAAAACACCGATTCTCTAATTCTTCCTCACACACACACACACACACACACACACACACACACACACACACACACACACACATACACAAACACACCGTAACACAAATACCGTATTGCAGCTGTGTTTAGCTGTGTATTTCTGGGGTTTAGTGCAAAAGTTTTATGGCCGATTCACTTCTTTCGCGCACCGCACACCACTATGATTATATTTACACGGCACAGCCGCGTATAGCAGGGGATTCAATACATTCGACAACGTTAATTAAACCTGGCAAACCGTAAATTTTTTTACAACGCAAACTTTTTCCAGTTCAGGAAAACCCTTCAGGGTCTTTGGGTAATAAAGCCCCCTACGACAGTCTGTTCATAAATCAGAGCATCCCCTAGAAACCCGTGCAAAGAGACCCCGAGGCTAAAACCGTGAAAGGATTCTTTTATCATCCTATTATCTTCTGTTTTTTTTAGACATTTATCGAAATATATAACTATATATGTACACATTTTTAAAGATTATTTTAAAGAAGAACATAAAAGTAATTTTGATGACGATCGAGTCGTTCCAGGCGAACGATCCGAGAAAACGAGTAAAAAATCAATTTTAAACTAAACGTATTTTAGCCGAGTCGAAAAGTAAAAATATTATTTTCCATAAATCATATTTTCTTTGTTCCAAATAAACAATTATTTCGGTGTTTTTTTTGTGTATTCGTTGTGCCTATACATATATAATACTTTCCAAACGAAAAATCGATTTGAAACTTCATGACTTTCTTAACGTCCGTTTACAACTGATTTCATGATATTGAACTAAAAACACGTCGAAACAATATGCCATCTGAGGATTTTTTTTTCTTTTGTAAGGAAAATAATTGAAAATATTGATTTTTTTTACGTCTCTTTTGTGTACTATATAATTACATAAAATCCAAAAGTATTAGCCACCGCTGTCAAACGAAACAAAAAAAAATATTTTCAACTAAATCACACAATGCAAACTAATTATCAATTACCTAATTGGAACATTTTAAATGACATTAAAATTAAATTTTACTTTCTCTATACAAAAAAAAAAAAGATTATAAATTTGTCAAACTATTTTATAACCAAATCCGTTGTGCCTGGAAAATTAAAATTTCAAATGCGTTAGTTGCAACATATTTACACATATTTTGAATTTCAAATGAGAACTGTACATAAACCAAATGTATAACGTTTACAGTTTTTATGCAAATTACAAATTTCATAATGTACAGAAATTAAATATCCAAACACATTTAATTAATGAAACTGTTTTTTTTACTAATAATAATTACATTTTGAATGTGATCACGAAAACGATGTATATATATATGAAAAAAAAATGACTTGTAAATTACACAGAAAAATATTCTATAAGTATACCCATAATTATATATTCAATATTTACCAAACAACGTTTAATGTATTTAGCAGAATTAATCTTAACTCAAAAACGTGCTTTATATGTTAATTTCAAATGAATATTTATCGCTCGGTTATTTTAAAATTAAGTATATTTTTGACTTTTAATAAAAGAAAAACACTAAAATATATATATATATTGTTAAAATTATGGCCGTAACGGAAAAGTGTAAAAAAAAAAAAAAGTACGACAATGAATGTAAAAACAAAGTGAAGATTAATATTAATTTTCGTGTAAAAAGAATCCATATAAAAACCTACGACATTTTTTTTTTATATTACCAATAGGTTTTTATTTTATAACATTGGATATGTATCCACGTGAATATAAAAGCCGTGTAGATATTAAAAAATAATAATAATTGAGAAAACATTTTTTTTTTTTTGCTTTTGTAACCGGCGTATGTATGGGTTGTTATAATATGTAGGTTTACAACAGACGAGGACGGTGGTGGTCGGTCGTGTTGAAGAGAACGTGTCAAAAAGGAAACAATACATCATACTGTATATAATACAATACCGCTAACCTAAATTATAATATTATTGTGTTCGTTGTACGTATACAGAGTGATATATTATACACAGACGTCGATGAAAAGAGAAGAAAAAGGAAAATCGTGCCTACTGTATACACACGCAGGGTTATGATAGACTGCGACACGACACCGCCCCCGACATATTGCTTATTTTAATTTGAAATTTCCAAAAACAAAACGGACTGGATATAGTCGTAAAAATCGTTTTCGGCCGAGTAGTATAAAGTACGAGCTTCAGACAGAACGCAACAACAAGAGACACAAAACGCGAAATAAATAAAATGAGAACAATTGCGTAATTTATTTCTCCTCGGGGCCGAATAACCCGAGTGGAGAACAACACACGAGAACAGTAATAAAACAGTAAGTCTTTCGAAAACGGAACGTTTGTCACTTTTTAAAAGCTCTCTTAATGTCTATATCGTCGCTAATGGAACCAAGTGCACTGTTAAGCGTATATTATTAAGTCATTGCGAAAACGAGGTGTACGCGCCCGTTGATGACGCGTGCGGCTACGCAGTATACATGCTTATTAATTATTAAAGTCGCCTGGTGGTATTCGTTGGGAAATCTATAAGCGAATATTTTAATATTAAACTACCCGTGTTGTCACCGAAGCCACCGGTATGTTACTCGCAAGTCGTTTTGAGTGCCAAAAACAACGACCGTATACATACACGATATAAATAACGATTTAAAAAAAATATGACTATATACGTATGTATGTAGCGATAATCTAAAAAAAGAAATTTTGAAAGAAAACGATAAATTTCAGAGAACGGGAGGAGCACAACAAAAATCTAGTACAATATACGAATATGTGAACACACAAAAGAGGAAATTATTTTTGCCCCGTTACTGTGATTACGTGTTTGTAGTAATTTATTTATTTTACTTTTTTTTTTTTTAACGAATTCTGTAAAGACACGCGCGCGCGTTCTATTTTTATTATTTATAAATATAACGCGATTTTCGGTCGTATACGTATATACACGGTATAATATCAGTTATAAAACGCGCGTAGCGTAATAAAATTTCATCGATTTCTTTGATGTCTGTAATACTGGTCGCAATAACTAATCCCCCGGTCAGAGGGCAGGAGAAAGCAGAGCACGCGGGGAACGGGGGGGGGGGTTTTTTTTTTTTTTACGTTTCCAGCAAAAGTTTCGAAAATAACTGCTGCACCTCGCGCGCGATAAACTGGCGAACGACGACGGCAACAACAACGCGGTGAGAAGCGATTCGCAATCGTTTATACGCCGTCCGAAAAAGTTTTTTTTTTTTTTTTTTTGAAACGGAGGTGGGGGGGGGGGAAGCGCGTGTTAAATTAATTAACTTCCGTTTTCAGCCCGTGGGCGCCGCTTTTTGGAAGCAAAAGGAGAGTTCGTCGTCGTTCAATCATAACCCGCTCTTTTGCGTATTACTCAATTATTAGTTCGCCGTACGCCGCAGCACAACCGCCATCAGCAGCAGCAGCAGCAACAATGAATTTTTCACACGTACAATAATATTTCAACTGACTCGTTTCACGAACGTTTACCGGTTTCGCAATAACGTCCCGACGGAAACGCGCACAACACCACCAAAGCACATGAACTTCGTCGTAATGACATCGTCTAACGACCAGACGACGACGCGGCTTTAACCGGACGACCCCGTCGTCTTTCGACAACCGTGTTCGGTCGCGCGAATAGAGAGAGAGAGAGAGAGAGACGACCATCGGAGGAGGCAGCGCGCGAATCATTTACGCGTTTCTCCGGATCGGATTCACTACTAATCACTGTCCGCGGGCCACCACCACCACCACACATATCCGATTTTTATTCCGGAACAAATTAATTCGTTTGCGGATCACACGCGCGACGGAGGGATTGGCCGTGTAAAATACGAATTTTGTTGAAAACACTCGCGTTCCCAACGTGTAGTCCGGTTATATAATAACACGCAGAAAAAAATGTTATAGAGGAGAAAAAAAATAATACAGGCCGGTTCGCTAGGAGCGAGCGATTTGGTTTACAACCCCTCTGGTATTATCATTCGCTGCTGTTTATTGGATTATTATAAGTGGATATTAACGGTTTTTTTTTTTTTTTTTTAACGTTTGTCGATGAAATACAAGTATGGAGTTTATTTTTATTTTAAATTCCGTGATAAACACGAATAATGTATTGTGTAAGAACAATAACGACATTCATACGCTCACCGTAGCCGATGCACCCGTACCCCGTAATTCCGACATTTTGTATATTACTTGCGCGTAATAATTTTATTTCCGAGCAATTTATTTTCTTATTTTATGAATAAACGTCGAAAAATCAATTGCGTCCGTACGATATCGAAATATTATTATACCGGCAATACCCCGTGTGTTACAGTCAAATCGTCGATGACTTCCGTGAAATATTTACACCTTTTTCCAGTCCAGACATCAAGATACAACTATAACATCGGAAAATCTGACGAGACGAAATTTCGTTTAATTTACCGACATTCATTTTTATACACGTATACTGTACGTTTATACCTAAAAATTTGGACTAACAATTAGTTAAATTCCCAGTAATTATTACACGAAATAACTAAAACGTATTTAAACATCTATATATATATATAGGTATTTAAATAGTCCAGTAAAATTATTATATATTATAATATATTTACAATTTACATGTATAGTCTGTCTATACGAAGAAATTATTAATAAAATATTATTGTTTGCATGACCTCTCATAAAGAAATCCTGCGCACTGGTCTGAAATAATTTCATCGGGGAAAAAAAAAATGAACTCGCGCCTTCATATACAATAACAGTAATAATAATAATAATAATAATAATAATAATAATAATAAAAATGACGTGGCGCTTACACCGACTTACTATATGCAGTTATTATGTCGATTGATCATTGTTATATATATATACTACTTACACACGCTAAAGTGGAGAAAACTGTTTTCGTGAAATAATTCGAAGGAGAAGAGGGTGAGAATTGATGTATATAAAATACGAAGGAAGAAATCCACACGCGTATATATTAGATTATTATTATACGTGTATATGCGACCTAAAAAAAAAAATAACGTCTTACGTAAGGGATTTTTTTTTTTGTTTTGTAACCTTAAACCAAAGCCGAAGAAACCATACTACGTACGTATATATACGTACGTATACAAACAAGATTTACCACCGCGTGTGGTACACGGACATTTATATTTTCAACTAAGATCACGTAGACGAGTCGGCCGCGAGTTAATTTCTCCTGAGACTGATTTCGGTCGAAGACCTGACGGATTCAATTTTCCCGTATACAAATCCCGGATTTGTAACGAAAAATACGAATATTTTTCCACGCGCGCAATTTCGTTATTAACGTTTAAAAAAACAAAAAAAAAAAATGTATTATTATAATATTATATTCTCGCGGTATTAAATAGAAATAATTTTTCCGACACAGACGGAGAAAAAAACTTTCGTCGTTTTTTGAAACGATCGAAAGAAAAAAACGAGTTGACGTCATATGTGATATTATGTCTTCAATTAAACACGCCTATAATCGAACATAACGCGTGTGTGACTGCAACACACAAATACAATTAATTATCGCACGAAATGTCTTGACGGAATAAAATAATAAATAATTTTTTCTAAAAAAAAAAAAGAGAAAAAAAAATTTAAAACGTTCGATTAATCGAGTTTTTCCCCTTCGTTAATCTCTACACTATGACAAATTACACGTAAAAAAAAAAACATTTTTTTTTTTTCTATAGCGGTTAAATTAAAATAATGTCGTCAACAAATATATATATATATTATACGACGTTTGTCGACGCGTGTTAATATATTAATATTATAATATTAATAAAAGCATCTTGGCAATCGTGACAAGCACGGATTTCAAAACACGTCTTAAAATTAAAATAATAAAATAGGTCTATTAAACTTTTACCAGATATTCGTGTTTCGAAGATAACGGTTGCCCCATTATGACGACGACGGTGGATGTGTGATGCGCGCGCCCGCGTATTAATTATAAATTATTATTATTATATATTAATTATACGAACGCGTACGGTATGCCGGAATTTATTATTATTATTATTATTATTATTATTATTATTATTATAATTTCATGTCGTCGTCTTATTTATTCGTGACAAGACAACACTATATTATTTTTACACGCGTGCGCTACGAATTCTCATTAATAAACATAAAAAAAAAAAAAAAAAAAAATTAAAAAACTAAATTGTATTTATTTATTATTATTATTTTTTTTATACGTTTATGCGAACGGCATTGGTACGCGGTAAAGTACGGGCGAACGACTGCGGCCGTTTCGGAACGGTGACGCGTTTTAGCGGTTGCCTGTCTGTCTGCGTGGACGGCGCAAAATCCGCGCTGCTGCTCAGTTTCCGCCCACTGTATACCTCTCTCTTTACTCCTCTACTCTTCCTCTCTCCACCACCTCCACTTCCAACCGGAACACACACACACATTCTATCCCCCGAAATCTAACAACGGTGTACACATATTATAAATAAAATGTCGTTAAACGAGAGAGAGAGAGAGAGAGAAAAAAAAAACTTTCGGAATTATCGCACATCGTATTACCCGAGCACCTGATACTGCGCGACCGCCGCCGTATTAAAAATTATAAACATTAAAAGCAATACTATATAATATTAATCGTTACGACCGTTGCGGAAGGATCATACACTTTTTCGACACACACGTTCGGAAGAGACAGAAAAAAAAAAATGAAATAATACGTGAAATGTTAGTATATTTTGAAAATATTTCATTAAATACTTCATCGAGATAATAAAGTTGATACACACGTTAAAGAAATGATAAGTTCGGTACATTTTTTTTTACAATATTATTATTATTAGAAATAAAAACGCGTCCGCGGCAAATATTGTACGTATAAAACGATGATGTACAAAAAAGACGTATAGGATTTTTGAAAAAAAAAAAAAAAAAACAAATGTAATTATTCGTGGATTTATAACAAAAACAATAATATTACGATATTATTGATGATGATAATAATAACGATAGAAATTATCGGTTTATTGTGCACGGACAATTCATACGCGTCGTACAATATAATTAGAAATTCGATAATAATAAAGACACGGTTTCCGTCGACTCACCTAAGCCGAAAAGTGACTTAAAAATTTTCAAATATTTATATAAACTCGCGGCGGAATTATGGAAATAATATTATTATTCGTGAATAAGTAAACGCAATAATGTACTTATAAACGATTCCGACGATCGCCTAATAAATACTATAAATAAACGCGCATTGTCAAGAAATTTCGAAAATGTTCATCAACTCTATAACTACGTAAATATTATAATTTATTACTTATTATTAGCGTCATAACGTGGCTAGTAAGAAAAAGTTTCCGATTGAAAATATCAATAAAAAAAAATATATAAATTATCGCTTTGAAGTCGCGAACTTTAAATTAATTACTATTCAAGACAGCTCGCGTTAAAAAAAAACTTATCTCGGCTTAATGAAATATAAATCGTTGCATGTAATTTGTTGTTATCGAGGATTTTGATTTTTAACGAGAATCAAATAAAAGATGTGAATCATTACGTATAAGTATAGAATAGTGTTTAAAAATCGATTACTATTACTTTTAAATATATATATATGAATTTTTTTTTTTCAATAGCAACAATGCGAGTTAAAGGAAAAATGAGATTATCTGCAATAAGTACTTTATAAGTGTAATTTTTCACGTCGGTATTGAAAACTTTAAAATAACTTACTAAGAACGACTAGAGTGTCATTGTAACCGACAAACGGATAAGACTTTTTACAAAATAAAAAGGAAATACGAACTCGTTAGTAATTTCCGGAGAAAAAGTTCTTCATCTGATATGTAAAAATATTTTATATATATATAGGCACGTACTATCCGTTAACACGAACTTATATTTCTATATAGGCAGAGCTGCGTAAGTCCTTAAATTTAAAGTTATAAACACATATATGTTATATAGAGTATTTATCACTTCAACCGTGAAAATCATTTTATCGTAATTTTATAGATTCGTTTAAAAGTAATAAACTTTGTCAATAAAATATATACACACAGGTGTATGTATTATAATAGTAGGTACGTAGAAGAAAAAAATTGAAAAAACAGTTGAAAAAGTAATTTAATTATCGTAAAATCGATTAAAAAAAAAAAAATGAGTTTTTATACACACACACGCACTTATGTAATGTACTAATTTATTGATTCCGTTTTGTACGGACTGAACAGATTGGATTTGCAATAATTCGAAATTCTCAGAAGAATGTCAAAAAAAAAAAAGATAAAAAATACTCATGAGTTCGAAAAAGGGGGAGAAAACAAAACCATAGCGAAATCGTTCGTATTATTAGTAACTCGTGCAATTAAAATATTTTTTAAATGTACGGTATATAATTCAAGCGTTTTTAAATATTACGATTACATAATCAGTATAAAAATATATTATGAAAAAAAAAATACGAGAAAATTTCTTTAATATACATTAACGAATAAAGTAATATGAAATATTATCGATTTTTTAACACGAACTTATTACTTATACAAAGTAATAACAGTTGAATGAAAAATTAACACAAAACTGTGTTTAATTCGTACACAGTTAATGGTTAAGAAATTGATAATCACCGCGCTCTCATTGCATCGAATTCTACGTTTAAAATGTATAGAAATCGTTTAATCGTCAATTACATTTGCCTATTAATTTTCATTCATTTATTATTATTTTTTTTGTAACTAATGAGAATTTATTTCGAATAAACAATTTCATTACAAAAATCATCGTTAGTCGTTATAGTCGATTAACAAACGAAAAAAAAAATCGTAACATTATTGAAATAAAACTTCTACAAAACAAACAGCATTAATCGATATCGTCATAATAACGAACTTGAATTGTAAAAAAAAAAAAAAATCTAGCCGAATATTTAAATATTTTCAATATGATTAATAAATCACAACGACAAATTTTAGACAAATCGCGCGCGGGTTTCGAAATAAGACCCGTGACTATTTTTTTTTTAATAATAATAATAATAATAATAATAATAATAATTTACGGGGTATGTAAATGGAAATTTCGCAATAATATTTCAAGGGTTCCGACAAACGCGATATAATCAATAGAAGGCGAGATGAACGTTTTTTATGTTTACAAAATGTTACCAGAAAATAAATATCGACACGATGCAGCGGTGGCTAAGGAAATGATATAATACAGTTCACGTGACCTAATAGTCAATCGAGTATTAAACAACGAACACGCGCTGCGTGTAATATTTTATGTGTAGGAGTATTACACAAACACGCCAACACGTTCGGGGGGGCCGGCGCACGATTTGCGCGCGGAAGCTCCGGCGGCATTCAATTAAAAGTAATAATTATTATAATTTCACGTATTTGGTCGTCTACCTACTATGATAATTATACGTATGTGTATATATATATATATATAAAATATTGTTAGAACTATAGAACTATAATATAATAGTTTGAAATGTATACCAGTCAAGCGCAATAGAACTAAGAATAAACAAACATTCGAGAAATCAATTTTTCAGGACATACACGTATAGATCCACACGACACGGTCTAAAACTTAGTAAAATTATCAAGGTACGTGTAATCGTGTTGAAAGAACATCATTGTTAACACTGGAATAGAAAATAACGAGCGTTCAAAAATGAAATAATAATAAAAAAAAAATACCGTTTTGAAATGGTGACGTTTCCGACATTTACAAAACAAATTGTGTATAAAACCGAGTTTTAAAAATAACCGAGGAAGAACAACACACATCGCATTTAAATAATATATTACGAATTTTTAAAATAAAACATCTAATATAAGCTCTTTTTCTTATCGGCTATCGAACACGTTACATTATAGGTAGGTGTAGTTAGTCATGTGTTAATAACGTTCTATACGTCACGCGTCTTCATTCGCCAAAAACGTGTATTGAAATACTTAATTACACAGCTAAGTCGAAAAAAACGAACAAATTTATTTGCCGAGAATATATTTATCTCTCTCTCGTTATATTAATATAATATCTATAAGCGCAGCACTGTTACAACCAGCTTCGTACCATAAAAAAAAAAAAAATGTGTAATAAATAACTCGGCGATAATTTACGTCTGTATTACAGATATAATGTTAAAACTTATGTACGCGTACACAAGAACAGACGAATTTGAATTAAACGAAATGAAGATAAATACATTATTGCGAGTACCGGTTGTGGAAATGTGTACACGTTTTTGAACACGAATTTTATGTGAATATCGACTTTCCAAAATCATAGTAAATTTCAATTTACTGCAGTGTGACACTGCGGACAACGCGAACGATTTCGGCACAATTATTATAGAACGTGTAGAAGATTATATCCGTTAAAATATCAGACGACGCAACAGATTAACGGCAATCATTAATGCTGAACATACACTTACGAGATTTGTAAACGAAACAGGAATTTTTTTTTTAAGTAGGTATTCTTAGAACAAAAAAAAAACGCTCGTATCATAACGCAAATGTTTGAGGAGAGGGGAAAACGAACAAAAAAAAAATGTTTTTTTTTTTTATTCAAAATTCATCATATTTAGATCGTCCATCACAAAACGGACTGCAATAAACTTTCTATACATTACACACACACACACACATATATATATATATTATATCGTTTTATATGCGCGCGCGCGTATATGCTGCAATAGCATAATGTCACTTCCACGGGAGTTTGAGGTATTATCAAAATGATTTATTAAAGACGCACTACTATAATGGTATATAATAACTTTTGGTAGGTCTTGGTTACATGGTTGTTTTCTTTTCTCCCCTCTAATATACGTTTCACAACCTCATATAAATCAACCAATCATATACGCATTACTCAGCTGCGCAGTTTGCTCAGTAATGCGGTATTATGATCAGTAAACAATTATTATTATTATTATTATTATTATTATTATTATTATTATTATTATTATTATTATTATTATTATTATTATTATATTATTGACAATAAACTACTATAGTATTTTGACTGATCGTAATGAACTGTTACTTATACGTTAAACGGGAACAGAGGAATTTATTTTATACGTCGATTAAACGCTCGAAGTACTAACTACCTGTTTTATAGAGAAATTCTTCTCGTATTTAAAATGAACTTTGTAGAAAAAAATAAACATTCAACGGTGCGGGTGTTGTTTGACAAATATACGTAATTATAATTAAAAATGCCGACATTTCGTATATAATAATTTGTATTTTATGTATAGAGTTTGTTAACAACAGAATAATATGTAGGCAATAATAATGCTGTTATGTTTTATAGTAGACATTAATCGTAACTCTGTTGTTATTATTATTATTATTATTATTATTATTATTATTATTATTATTATTATGTAAAACTACGGCATTTTACAGTAAATAATATATGACGTTTACTCGAAAAAATTTGTGTTTATACATTGAACAAAAATGTCTTAGAGTATTAATAAAACGGCGTATATAAAAAGCCAATTTGTTTAGTATGATATAAAATGTTGATAGATAAAATATAGTTTTTTATTATTGTACGTAATAAAAACGCGTTGTATGCACAACAGATTCGTTTATCGTTCTATAAACAACATATGAAGTTGTTAAATTATTGTTCTCGAGAAGGAAGTACGAATTCAAATGGCGTTTCATCAAACCGTATACATAAATGATATAATACACAAACGAGAAATAAACGATTTTTTTTTCTTTTAGCACCGTTGTATAAAAAAACTTGTGTTTTTTATATTACCATTAGTCCTGAAACACTCTTGTAAGAAAGAAAAACGACGACGATTTAATATACACGACTATACGTCTTCTCCTCAATTATGACGAAATAGCCCGCGTCGAACAGTCCATTGACGGATGATTGCGAACGCGGCTTTTTGTTTTTGTTATAAAGAATGGGGGAGGAGGACGGCGCGCAGAATTAGTAATGAGAAATAATGAAGACAGATTTCTAGTGGAAAATCGGTGGCAGTTAATCCATTAGGCCGACACGACTATACGGTGTTTTCCATGGAATAACGATGTTTTAATTCAATTGCGTCCGCTCGCGCACGCGTGTATCATCCAGAACAACAATTCGGTCACATCAATCTTCCGAATGACGCGCGGCTTTTTAACACAAAAGTCTCGATTCGTTTCAACGTTTATACGTACGTACGTGTATATATATATATATATACATATGATTGGTTAGCGTTTCGTTCGGCTGATGGAATTATCGATGACGATGATAATAATAATAATAATAATAATAATAAATAAAAAACATATATAAAATAAATATATATATATATCAAAATGTATAATTAAATATACAATAAAAGCCAAAGAGTATTAAATACTTAATAAAGGTTGTTGTATTTTTTTTTACCTGATGATGACTTTTTGTCGAAACCAGTAGTAATAAAATAATTTGTACAACAACCTTCTTTTATCTTATTTTATTTAATACACTTTGGCTTTTATTGTATATTTAATTATACATTTATATATATATATATATATATATATATATATATATATATATTTATTTATTTATTTATTTTATATATGCTTTTTATTTATTATCACGAGTATTAGCTTATAGTTTCTATCTTTTTGATTATTTATTTTTACAGATCCTTTTGATTTTTATTTTTAATTTTCTAAATTCCTCTTTGTTTTTACTACTTTATTATTTAATAATAATAATAATAATTGAACGGTAATTATGTTACACTACTGTCTTAATAAACCCTAGAATCCGCAAATAGTATACACCACAGACAGCTCAGTGTATACGCGTTTTTGTAATCGAATTCAAACCACAACAATTGAGACGGGCTGAGATATTATATTGTTGCGGTTTTGATAAACGAGTCGATGCGAGTGGAATAATCAGTCATATTGCCTATATCACCATTATGGACGAAACGAATTATAAATATTTTCTCCCCCCCCCCCCGCCATACAATTGGACTAGTCATTGTATTACAATGCTGAAATTGATGCGGAGGCCAACGTGAACAATACAACACTACAACCACAGCGGCCACTCGTGTACGAAAATGCGAAACATGACGCTAAAGTACAAAGCGACTAGCGTTTTATCCAACTCTGGTTAAATAATTCGTGTGCACAAAACGGATAAACGAAACGGCGCACCAGTCACCCAGCATTTTCAACGCCCATTACGATTTACGGACGTAGAAGATATACCGTATGATTACGGCCAAGAAGCGAAAAATTTCAGCGAATGTCGCAAAAACATTTGCCAATCTTCCTCCGCGGTGGTTGGTTCATTCAGATTGAAAGACGAAAACGTTAGAAAAAGAAGCTGCCCCAGGGACCGGAAAGTCGAACCGGATCATCGCGGAAACGATAAAGATTAGGCTACGAAGCAAAATAATAGCATGTCCCTGAACCGTCAATATACTTTGGTTAAAGCAAAATTGTATACAAAGGGCAAATTAAGATGGTGTGATTATCGTGCTAGCCAGCAGTAGAGCTGAACTGTCCTACTGATTATATTTATTAAAAATAAATGATGAAAGCAATGGGATCGAATAAAAAAAAAAAAATACCGTAATGATAATAGTATTACAAATAGTATTATATATTTGATAAATCGAATGCTTTAATATTTCTTTTTTTTTTTCTATAATATTAATCGAGTCTCTAAATAAATAAACTCTATAAACACATTATAATTCGTTCAATTAGAACTTTTATCACTGGCCATTGGCAATGATTATATTGTGTGTAATTTTATCCACACGGCTCGAAAAAAAAAAACTCGGGCGTTTATTTAGTCAGTGTATAAGATTGTAGGTGGTACATAACTAAATTACGATAAAAAAAAATACAATTTTTTTTTTTTTAAGAAAATCAAATAACACACAGAACCGTGCAGCGTCGTGACGTGTAAGGCGAAACACGTAAGTATTGATTTACTTATGTAAGCGTTATCGTAATGCGTTTGAAGGACAAAAGTAAACATTAAACGTAAAACAAACACGATTGTGAATACGCGTTTGAAAACCATTTAATATTTGTCCGCGACGGTTGGTGCAAGTTTTCTCGGCACAGTTGGGAATATTGAAAACCTTTAACGGTTACCTGGGAAACCGCGAAAGCAAACAAACCCGATGCCTTTTCTTCTTCTTCGTGAGCGATATCTCGATCGCGCACTCACTATTATCAAAAATAATAATTTGAAAACGTCAATGAAAACCATCGATAAAAATAAAATATGTTAACACAACGTTATTTAAATGATGAATTCAAAAATTTTAATTGATTTAAAAAAAAAAAAAAATAGTTAAAGATAATTGTACAGCGTTTAACATGTATGAATCAAAAACCCTAGTCAAATGAAATTACAACCAAAACGACCTACTGGCAGAATTGTAGAAAAACAAAATATTATGTTTGATTTTAGACATTTTAAAAGTCCGTCTTAACAACGAAACGATATTATAATGCATAAGTCCTGTGATATTTGCAAATGTATTTTTTAAACTTTGTGATCAAAAAAATATTATAATTTTATGAAAACTGATATTTAAAAAATATATACATAATAATTGACATTTTTAAAAAAAACACAACGAATTCGTGATATTTGTAAAACCAGAATGATAAAAATTTTTCGGGCCGGCCGAATTTATCGTCAAAGATAACATATTTTTATCTACTTGCGGCGTTGTTAATACAACGACTAAAAATAATAATAAACTCGAAAATGAATTTGCGTATACATTTTCTTGGTGAACAGTAATAGCCGTTGAGTGTACAAAAATAATATTACGTTTATAAACTACGTTGTAATTCGTGTGCGGCATAGTCGTTCCGTTTTGTATATTAAAGGACCGTTATTAAAATTAAAAAAAAAAAAAAACGCGAGAAGATACAACACCAGAGAGACTATAATAATAATAATAATAATAATAATAATAATGCGGAAACAAGAAATTAGGCTTGAACGCGCGTCCGTGCTAATATAATATAAACGGCACAGTCTGGAATCGAAATTTCGAACAGCTGTGCATCTCGTTTTTCTCGTTCACCAATATCGCATGCGTCGGAGAAAACTGTAACGACGACGAAAACGATCAAAGCACGCGCGTTATTTGAATTCTCGCCGTAATACTGTTTTTAAACGAGAATTACGCGAATTCTTACCGGTTTTTATATTTATCGTTTTCAATTTTTCCAATCCACGACATCGCGCACCGCGACTGATAAACTCTTTTTGCACGAGACACATAACCCTCTTGCAGTACGGTGTATAAAGTTTTTGGGCAATAATCCAACACGCGTGTGCAAGCGTGTCTCCGGAGAACGGAATTTCATTATAAGAAAATAATTATTAACGAAATATTCAATAAAAATTCTACGCGCGTACAAAGTAATAATTAATATGACGTACGCGTGCGTGATGTCCCTGCAGCAATCAGTTTTTGATATTTTATACACACACTAACTATTCCTCCCATCGAAAAACGATTTTTTTATTTCTACTTCTTTTTTTTTTTCATTCGTTGAACGTCTACAATAGGTACGGGAAACTACGAATATCGTCAAAATATTTCACGACTCCGTCGTTCACACACAAAACAATTTTTAAATTATTCCAAACTTCTTTGGACGTAAAAACAAACAAAAAAAAAAAATCACACAATACCCATTTGATTTTCTAAAGTGGAAACAAAAGGTGTCGAAAACTTTTTGTAATAATTATGCAAAAACGATTTCGTAAACAATTTGATGTCTTTTTCTACAACTGTATGCAAAATCGTTTTTTTTTTTTTTACACTCGAACTTTTACTAGTCATCACGTGGTATAATACGATAAAGGCACGAGGAAAAAAACAACTATAACTTTTGAAAAACAAAGGGTACGACGCAATAATTTTCGGCACACTTTCGCACTTCTATAAATCGACACCTAAAGCCAATAAGTCCGTCGATGGCCATAAATATCACCATTTCGCGGCGGTCCTCCGAAAACTGATATATATACACACATACGATATATGAGAAAGCACGCGCGCGCGCGATGTTCTTATACTTTCATTTTGAAAACACTTAGCGAGAAAAACTTCTGAAAACGTGGGGAGAAGAAACAGATGGGTTTTATCGACTTCGACTACAAACGCGGAGAACTCGAGGAGAATTTATGCGAATTTATAATAACCGATAAAAGTTATTCACCTACAAGAAATGAAATATACACACACATATATATATATATAAATAGATAGAATACAGTTGGTGGGCTGTCGTCGAGTGTGGAAAATATTATAATATTATGTGCATTTTTTTTTTTTTTTTTTGGAGGGCTTCCAAGTGACTGAAAGAACACACATCATCCGTATGCCAGTTGCGCGTATCCGACAGGATACGAGAGAATCATACGAAGTAGTATAACTAACGAGAGTGATATTTATGGTAAAACAAATATAGACGGTATTACGTTTTTGTTATTTTCATTATATTTTGCCACGAATCACAAACGGAACTGTAAGAAGAAGAAAAAATAATAATAGTGTTAATTCCAATTATACGAAGAAAAAAAAACCTATTGGAAAATCGAATGTTAAATGATTTTAATTATTTTTCCAATCATTTTGAAATTTAATACAAAAGTCTATAATTACTTTAAAAGAGTAAACAACAGTTCGTAACTTACGGGAAGTTCAATACAAAACCATTTAATTAGTTACAAAGTTTTTGAAATGTAATGAATTATTAATAGTCGATTAAAAAAAAAAAAAAAAAAATTATAATAATGAACAGTAGTAACATAAAAAAAACTTGACGAGAAATAATTAAAAGTTTTCAACGCGACTTACAAACTCGTATATTTAAAAAAAAAAAAGCATGCAGTTAAAATTTATATTTTTACACTGTCCCACATTAATAATAATACGCGTAAATAAATTTGCGAAAGATACCTCATATTATAACTACATTTCCACATTTTACCATATTTTTTATAAGTATATTTATTATTGAACAGCAAAAATAACTATTACAAAATGACGAGCCATTGTGAGTTTCTAATGCATTCGGAGTGTTATCAAATATATAATAATAATAAAAAAAAGGATAAGCGACTAACGAGACGTTCAGAAATAAACGTAATTAAATTCAAATTTACTATCCGTATCGTACGCCGCATTGTTATTTATGATATTGTGTCATTAATACGGCGAGTATAATTAATTCGTAAATTCTAAATAATAAGATGTAATTTGGCAATGACAGTGACAATTAAACACGATATAATGATTAATTCCGCGATCGTATTATATTATATAATATTATTAATATAAAACGCAGCATACCAGATTTAGTGGTATTATAGTTTACAATCCGCTTGTTCCTAAATAATATTTCAAACACACACTATCCTTCGTACGGTTTTTATTTTATCCCAAACAGAATATTTATACAGGACGTGCACAATGTTAAAAGAGAAAAAAAAATAATAATAAATCGAATATTTTGCCGAATTCAAATTTCCCCTCAAAACATGCTTCATAAGCCAATTTATAAACATACACGTATATATATATATACAGACGCAATGCTTAAAATTCAATTTGCATAATCATTTTCACGACGATTTATTAATGTGATTTATATTAATTAAATATATTAAAAATGCTTGGAATGCCATTTTAGTAGATCATAAGGGTGAATATATTTTGAAAGTAATTTCATATTATAGTCCCCCGTCTCTCCGCACCGCGCGAATAATACGTGTGTTCATCCGAGTTTCGGGTACCCGTAAACTTTCACCCCTTTAATCCTATGACTGCATCCAAGGTTTTCCGCCATTATACGACCTCCGGGCTAGTATAATTAATAGACGACATTTCGGACCCCGAGATAAGTCCCTTTGGTGCGCATTGCAGAGGCATCGTTGATGTTTTCCCACTGTCTTCCGTCATTTCCCCAAAGGGCTCACAAATAAAAACCCAAGTCCGACTCGCAAAAATCCAAAATAATTGCAATAACCAAATCGTACAATACATTTAAAAAGGACGCATAATATTTCTTTTATTAATTAAATATACCGAACAAGATATCAATCACTATTTGTTTAGTGTATAAATAACAAGTGTAAAAGTCATTATTCATAAGCGTAACGCATATTATTATTGTGAAATTTCAAAATTTCTTCTTTTTGCGCGCAGTTAATTTTATGCGCACGACAATTAATAATTATTAACAATAATAATTTTTTATTGATTTTATAATGTACAAATAAACCATTCAATACTGAAATATAGTGGCGACCGGACTGTTTGGCCATCAGCCGCGCTATACAGCGCTGCGGTGGTAGAGACGCCGTCAACATTATTGATAGACGAGTAATGGTAGTAAGAGGTGGTGATAAACCTTAATTAAGTAATTAATTGATAAAAAATTGGTAATTTGTTACCGAATTATTCTCGGCCGTAATGTTTTTTTGTTGTTTTTTCCCCGGTTTTAACCGACAACAACCATGGAGTAGGGGGTGGACTCTGTGTGTAAACGATGTTTTCATAATAACAAAATAATACGGGGAACATTTTTATAAAATCAATACGAGTTCATTGATTGTTTTCGTTTATTTAATTATTTTATTAAAATGCCCGCGAACCACTCAAAAACCTCTCGCCGGCGCGCTAAATTACAAAAATGTGCAGCAGGGAAAACACTGCGAACACATGGATAGGTTCGCACACACACACACACTCGGCGATTGTTATTTAAGAAATATTTTATTGTTTTTACGCACCGTGGCAAATACACCACGACGAATACACTACGGACATATTTATCAACCATCACGTATAAATATCAATTTAGTCGCCAAATATCCCATACAATGGTCTGTATTTGTATATTACGAAATCGATGTTATTGAAAAAAAAAAACCACGATTTATATAATAGCGAAGTGTACGCACTATAATAACACGCGAATTTCACTCGGACGACATTCCCCTCTCCGACCCAATCGTTTGTCGTTCACTCTGATAAACGAGCTTTTTGTTTACACTCCAATAATAATAACCTTATCTTTTTGAACATACCGACGTCATAAAATCGAATTAAACGCATTTACGCTCCCTTCGACCCTAACGCGCAGCTACTTTTAATAATACGACCACGATAATATAATATCGAATACAAACGCATTAAAGGAAACGCGCGCACACGGTTGACGAAAAAAAAAAACTATGGAAACTTATTTTGCAAATCCTCGATAAATAATTATTATTGAGTGATCGATAATATCGATGATGATGATGATAATAATAATAGTAATCACCGCGATTGCGATATACACAGGTCTCTATTTACGTTTTTTTTATTTCTCGCCCACTTTCAACGTGTATTAGTATTCAGGCGATTTTCTGTAAGACGAAAATTACGAGTAAATACGAGTACGCACATAAATCAATGAAGCGTATCAAATTGAAAAGAAGAAAAAAAACCACGACCCTCGTAACTCCCGAGTTACATACGTCATACAAGATATTATACAAAATATTGAAACGATTTATTCTTTCAATCGATTATTTTTAAGAATCACGCACATAGCACCCTCTCCCTCCGACCATCTCGCCAATAAAATAACCGCAAGTTAGAATTAAAATTTTAATTACGTTCGCGCGTTGTCCAAATCGAATAAGTCAATAATAATAATAATAACAATAACAATAATAACGACAACAACAGTGTTCTAGTCCACTCATGATGCAGGGCATAGAAATAAAACTAAATCGCATTAATGTTATTGAAAATCGTTCCCCGGTGGCTGGCTGGATGGCGAATCAAAACAGCGAATTGAAACAAACGTGTTTATAGGGAAGAGAAAAAATAAATATTGCGCCCGTAGATCACCCCTGTCTTACCGCCCGTGCAGCCCCGAATTACGCGTCTTTTTCTGAAAGCATTTTATCTGAATTAGTCAAGGGTAAAAAAGAAAATTTATAGTGCATAGAGGTACTACAAAACTCGCGTTCCTTATTCATTCTTCTCAGCTTTTACACTGCGATTTGTCTAACCGCGAAACCAACACGGAAAATACAAGCGCACGCGGCAGCACACTAAGCACCACACAACTACCACCACCTTCTTCTGCGGGATCGAAGCCAGTCGTCATTTGTTCTTTCGTTTTTTTTTTTATGAGACCTTTTTGGAGGGCTTTACGTATGTGTCTATGGGGATTCGAGAACTGTCACGTTTATGCGACCAGACAAGTCCTAAATCTAACTTGACACAACCTACCTAACCTGTAATACGCATACTTTTACGTTATTATGTTGAACACACACACACACACACTTCGTGTGTTTGTTCTAAAATATTATTCGAAAAAAAAAAACATAAAACATAAGAAATAAAATACACTATTAGTCTAACACGTGTAACAATTCCAAAATACGTTTGTAAATTAAGTTTGTCCGACATACAAAACAATAATATGAAAGCGTTTATATTAAAATAAAATTACTATATAATTTTTGAAACGTTCCACTTTATGCGTGTGTGTGTGTTGGTCTATCGTAGTAATAAGTCATTAATTTTCTTTTTTTTTTCTTTTTGTACGAGAATCAGTCTGGGGGAAAAAAAGTAGTTACGAAAATGTTAAAAAAAAAAAAAAAATGCACCAGACGTTAATAAAAGCGAACAGTACACACCTTGGCAACATTCCAAACGGTCCATGGAGATGGCTAATCCCCCCAGGTACACACGCAGATGTTGTCTAAATCCGTACATAAGTCGAGTTTCCCAGGACATATTATTTACTCACTAAAACGTTCGTTTTTATTAAAATTTGTATACTTTTAAAAATACAATTTTCAAACATTCAGTCCCAGAAAAAGGGAACATTTTTAATTTGAATTGTTGTAACAATTTTAACTGGAATCCCACGGTAACAGTACGGAGAATAGAAAAAAAAATGAAAAATAAAATAGTGTCTCTCTCTATGTGTGTGTGTCTCCCCACACAACAGTTAAAAAACCTCGACATTTCCCTAATATTTTATTGAATTTTTCTATTCAATATTCCTTTTTAAATTTTTAATTATTATTATTATTAATAATAATAATATTATTGTTTCGCGTCTTTCAATAAGATGAAATGAATGAAAGGATTTATCGTTTTCGTTGTGCACTCGTTAACACGTTTACTCTTTTATTTTACACGTTTACTATTTATTTAACGTTTACTGGATTATTTACACATTTACACGTTTACTCGTTTACATTTTACACGATCGATCGAGTTAAGCGTTAAAGACCCGATCATAACCAATCACGTACTGTGCACGTCGGTTGTGCACTTATTCCAGCCTTATACATAATGTTCAAAGGTTGGGAGGGAGCGAAAATGGGGCATAGTCATAACATGATTGGACCGACTTACAAGTCGGTGCTGTTAAATCAGAAATATGCTAAATTTAAAAATATCAAGCTCAAGAGGGGGCAATCCACCTATCGCCCCCACCCCTTATAACCGCCACTGAACTACGTGTTATATTAAGAGAAGCCTCCGGAGTAAAAGTAAAAATATGCAGTTAAAAGGATACTGGAGTCAACCAAAACAGTTAAAAGCACTATTAGACTGGAGGTGAAAGAAACCAAATCAAAATAAACGGTGCCCATGAGACGAATTGTACACAACGCCGCACTACGTATGGAGTAGACACGCACACACCTATATGATGGGAAATTAAATAAAAAATAAGTTAACCCCGGCGGTGTTTTCTTATTATCGCCGGCTCAGAAAATTGTCTGTGCACAATACGGATGCGGGGGGATATGTTCGAATACAAATTTTTGTACTTGAAATCTATCTATGGAAACCGACGCGTTACCACATTCATAAGATAGCAAATAACGACAAAAACAAGTAAAACAGATATGACGAAAACTATTAAAGTACATAAATCGAAATAATTGTTTAAGTAAATGAGATTTGATCATTTCATAGTTATAAGAAAGTAATATTATTACATTACAAACCAATAGTGCATTAACGGTTACTATAATGTATTATAATTTTTAACGGTGCCTCCTTCGAACATGCTCGCGATGGAAAGTTTTTTTTCAAATTTTTTTTATAAATACATATTGAATACAATATGAACACGAATTTATGTTTCTCTGTGCAGATGCTACGCAAATTACACTATTCTTTCCGGTTCACTTCATAACCGTCTTGTAATAATAATAATTTTCAATGTGTACAGAACCATAAGAAACAAAGTAAATATATATATATATGTATACACGCGGCACTTGCTTACGACTACAAAATAACTCTACAAACTTTAAGAGCGCGGATAAGTTTAATTAACATGGACGTGTAAGTTATCGTCGTTTTAGCTGCGCAACAGTCGAATTAATTCTAGAAAACGTATTATTTTTTGAATAACGCGTAATAGCTGTTTGTTTGGAGAAGGCGAATTCGCTCGAGTGCGTAAAAGCGACGCAATAGTTTAAAAATTAAGTTAGTATTACGACGAATGTCCGCAACGATTTATGAGCATTAAAATAAGTAATACGGTGTTGTACAAACGCGTTCTTCTCATCGTCATACGAAAACGGAATTTTAAATTTAAGAAAAAAAAAAATCTAAATCGTGGTGCGGGAATGAGCGCACGAGGTAATGAAAAACGCAACATTAACGTACACACACACACACACCATCGGTCATCCCCCGGTAAATTGGAAATCTCACGACGATAGACATAAAACAACAAACACTGCATACACGAGGACAGGAGAAAAGAACAATTTAACAAGACGTGCGCGCAACTGTTCTATTGGTCATTCGCAGCCTTCGCCACCCTCGAACTCGAGTCTATTGTCCGACACAAACTCAAACACAATACTAATAACAATAAGTATAGTGTGTATTCATCTCGTCGTCTCATGATTGCCAGTAATATTTCAAATCCATCGGCGGTAATGAATTTCCCGTTTTCTATTGCACAACAGTTCCCATTACCGACAACGACGACCGATCCCCTCTTCCTCTAATAATATTTATACATATACGTTCACAAAATAATGTCGACGAAAAATTGTCGCTCATCACCACGACGGTGACAAGTAATAACAATAATAACAATAATAATAATAATAATATATTTCTATACACTACGTGCGTGCGTTTACAGAGAGGAGTTTTGCAACAACTCTCCGTTTCAATGGCTATCTCTCTTTCTCTAAGAATCCGTATACTGCAGGCAAGAAGAACGAGTAAACACATCACGACCACCCTTCTCGACGCCCGTTCACTGCTATCGTTTAAGTCCAATTAATATTATTATTATTATTACGAGACGCGAACACACTGATAGCAACGACAATCCGAGGAGGAGACGATAACGCGCGAGAAAATCGCTTGGAAAATAATTATTGCGAACGATAATTTTTTTTTTTTTTTTTTAACTAAACAACAAATTATCGACTCGCGTCGTAAATATACTGAAAATGGATTCGAATCCGAATACACTGTCTTTAAAATATGAATACAGCTGAACCGTGGGTTATTGTTGTTATACGCGCAAACATGTAAATAATAAATACCAAATTTATCATATTTATGAAATGAAAAATCGTTTAAATAACTGGTAAAAGCAAAAAAAACAAAAAAAAAAAAAGAATTTTTTTTGTGAAAATGTATATAACAACTATTGGAATAGTATTTGAATGTTAGGTGACTAATCTAACGTTATTTTCAAATAACACGTTTATAAACAAGAGAAATAAATAATCGTCCCCCTCTGAAATACGTGATGGAACGGACACGTCGCAGAGTAATAAAATTCAAATTTAAATGAAATACCATTTAATAATAATACCGTATATTATTAACACACACGCCCTAGGGATATTCGAATCGCCCCCACGAAATTTCTGCCCCTTATGTATTTTTATTTAAAACGTGACTAAATGAAAACGATTTCCGTTCCAATATATATATATATATATATACGCGCTGCATAATCGAATTCAAAATCGATAGTTCCATACAGCTATTTTTCAATTAACACTTATTGGAAATTTACGGAGGGACAGGGAAATTAAAATTAAACTTTCTTTTTTTATTTCAAACTCGAAATATTGATAAGTATAATTAAATGCGTTATACGATACATCGGATATACATTTTAAAATAACAAAATTATATATGTTTAATTAGACATTTTATATTTTATACTGTACACTACCACCGATATTTGATAAATGTATATATATTATTATTATTTTTCAATTAAAAACCCCCAACTAAATATTTTATAAATGAAATTTCGTCTCTTTTTAAACTATATATAGAAATCCTATTAAACTTTTTTTTGCAATGTTAACGCGTCCGCCAATAATAATATTTTATAGACTTTGTGTATAATCGTACATATGAAATTAATTCGTCTGTGTTACGCACTGTTCACGTTGCACTCGTTATAATTACCGGATTGTTATAGTTTTTCTGAAATATTTTGTTGTAAAAAAAAAAAAAGAACGTTTCGAGTGACATAATGTATATACTTATATCGTATAAAGACTTATAGTTTTGTGATGTTGATATTTATGACGTATATTTGAGTGACGGTTATGAAAATTTCGAATGGTTAAGGGAATAAGGATTTCACAACCATTAATATAACGACGTTAGATGTAATATAACGTGAGTATTAATTATTAAAATTGTATCTATAATAACATATTAAATTAATATGTATAAAAAAATTAATATTTTTTCTTAACAAATTCCCGTACATGTACATAATATAATGTTTGATCTTTAAAGATCCGATAAAAGTACCTTTCACGCCACAACCTATACGTATATACATCGATTATTATTTTTATTCGTACAGATAAATCAAAAAAAAAAAAAAAAGACTTCGAACAACAATCAGATAATTATAAGACGTAAAAAAAAAATTCACGTTCGGATTCAATATATATATATATATATATATGAAGTATAAAATAAGCTCACAACAAACTATTTCTTATATAAGTACGAAATTATTCACGTTTTTTTTTTTTGTCTTTAATTGGTAAAAAAAAATATTATATAACGAATTTCACGTTGAACCGAAGAAACTAATCAATACTTTCACCAAAAAAAAAAAAAAAAGGAACGAGTTTGCACGATTAGATACGTTGTATTTAATCGAAATACAAAAACTACAGATTACACGTTGTTGAGTATAAAAATTTAAGAAAAAACTTATATATCGCGTGTCGCTAACGCGAATAAAAACGTTTATTATTTTTAATTTGCGTTAGATAAAACTGAGATTTCGTGGGCTTCGAGAAGAGTATTGTATATATATATATATATATATATATATATAATACAACACGATATACGGAAAATCGTAATTCTATTTTGTTTTTCCGTACTATGTGCCGAGTAGAAACTTCTCTCATCGTATCGTTGGCAACAAAATCGAAAAACGTTCCCTCAATACCGCGGCGGCGCGGGTCTCGCGGGATTCGTGAAACAGTTAAAACCTTCTTCTTCTGCTCTCTACGCGCCATCCATTTCACGCGTATTCCCGCCGATGATATAAAACACAGGACGGAATCCTTATCTCGCCGAAGACGAATGCAAAAATAAATTATACCGGAGCAGTCGTTTTATGACTTGAGCCATATAAATTCGTCGATTTGTCCGCGTGCGAAACGGGAACGGCGCTTTCGTTCGTTTTCAATTCTCTCTCTCTCTCTCTCTCTCTTACTTCCTCTACATTATCATTATTATTGTTGTGCAGTCCGACTTACTCCGTATTTACCGACGTGTTTGACAGTATCGCCGTTCTGCATCGACGACGGATCGATGTACCGCCGTAACTCGTCCACCTGCTGCCGCCATTCGTCCTCGCTATCCTCCGCCGCTGAGCTACTGCTCCACGACGATCGAACCGACGTAGACGAGCAGTCGGACAGGCCGCATAAAGGATCCGTGTCCATCGTATCAAACGATCTAACTGCCGTATTCACACGCCGAGTTCATTCTGCGGGGACGTCTCTAAACATAAAAAAAAAAAAAAAAAAAAACAATAAAATTACCGATTTAAAATACGAGACAACAGCGCTGGTTTATTATCGTTTTATTCCCAATACGATTATTTATTTACAAAAACAAAATCCAACGCAAAAAAATGCAATGAACAAACGTTTACAGTCCCAATAAAAACCAAACCGAAATGTATTTTTAATTAACAACAACCATTGCTCATTATGTGTAATAATCGCGATTATCTGCGCGACTCGGACATCCGTAAATCGTATTACGAAATCCATTTAAGACGACTTTCAGAAGACAATGTTTAAAAAAAAATAAATATAATATGTATCCCGTCAACTCGAATATAACGCGATGTTATTGGCACGTTCTCGATACCTCGGAATATCTATATCCAAACGAAATCTAAATTTAACCGGCTTATTAATCGTGACAAACGACTGTATACGCATTAGTCCCAGATTATTATTGTTGTCGTCCCATAAACTAATACTTAATTCTGCGGCTGTATCATCTGTTCGCGGTTTAATATCCGCTGAAAACAAATGTCGAATAAAAACCCAAGCAATTGACTTCAAATCGAAATAAATTATATAATATTTAAAAAAATGATTTACACGGTTTTTCGTCAACTCGAAATTACCGACAACCCGAGTTTTTATTTCAACTCTAATGCACATTGAACACGATTGTTATAAAAACTTATATTACACACTAAGTGTATTAAACTACAGTGAGCACGAGATTCGGTTGAATATTACGAACGGCACACGTATACAATTAAATAAATCATGTAAACTGAATTTGAAATGGCATCCCCTTCGTATCGTTGTACGCGCAGGACGAACTTGCAAGAGGAGGGTCGCGAATTCGAGAAACGAAAACAGGGAACATCATTGGGGGTAGTAGTTTGACGATGAAAAATGTCGTGGGTTTCGGTGTAAATTAACCAAAACCGTCGTAGCGACCACACAGAACACCCGAAAAGTGAGAGAGCTGCAACAGATAAATGGGACGTTGATTAGGGAATGACAAATTTATCCATTTTATAGTCTATATAGTCCGATTCTCGTACGAACTCGGTAAAGTGTAGCGTCCGTCGGATCGAAACACTGTTGAAATAGTAATGAGATGACAAAACGTATTTGTATTGACACGTTTGTGCGTATACCGCATAAGTATGATTCACTCCATTGTTATTTTAATTTCGCGCGATATACTGTTATTGGTCATTTAACACGATTCGACGACGAAATATTTTTAATTCGCTTTTAACGTTTTAGCACAAAGTGTCCGTGTAGGCGGGCAAATCCTTATGAACAATGACAACTCAATTAAATATTTAAGGTTGACAATCATTTTTAATGATTCGAATCGTAGACAATTATTCGATTCTTCCTCGGCTCATATCCCGTCGCATATGTGAACATTTAACGCAACCCGTCAAAAGCGTAACCGAAATCCGTTTTCGAATCGCGACCTATAGTTTGGGAACCTCTGGCTATAAGGTATAGTTAATTCGTAATAAGTACTGAAATCCTATTAAAAATTATAATCGCGTTTTATCGTATCGTGCCGCGGCGCTATAACGTTCTAATAGCTATACAGTATTATTAACACGATTAAATAATTATATTTAAGTAGAGAAACATATTTATCGTATTATAAATGTCAACAAGCACTATTTGACTTAATAAATGTTCGATCATTATAAAATAACTATTTATGAGTTGACTTTCAACGACTGAATATTATCGAATAAACTATCGAGATGGTAACATGACGTGAAAATTATACGCGCATTATTCATCCGGCGTTATATTATTTTACAAAATACTAAATCAAATACAAATAACAATTGACCCAGTTGACGAAGAACACAGGAAGGACAAATTATTTAATTAATTTAAAACGATTAAGCGATTCAATTTACATACCACATGGATTGGAATTGAAATTCGTAATACACTAAGTTAAAAAAAAAAAATGTCTGATGAATCCACACCGAAAAGCGGATTTCAAAGAAAACTAAATGAACGCAACATGTATAAATATACATGACGTTATTATAATAACCGTTTCACGTTTGCGTTGATAAAATCTAAATTTGTATACATTTATATATAAATATTAATATTATTTGCCTGTGTAAAAAAAAAATATTATTAATTTTAAACCATCACAATTAATTTTAATACATCACAATTAAATAGAAAAATTAATTCGACGTATTTCATGTTTCTCAACAAATGCATGCGATATAATATTACGACGTATACTTAAAACAATTCGTCTACGGAATTCTTCATAACTTTATACACACATATTACTGATACTGTTTAAGTATAGAAAACTATAAAAAAAATACAGTGAGAAAATAGCCAATTACTTAGTGCCTTCTTCCGAGGGTACTTATCTTTTTCACAGTACATTAAGAATTATATAACACGGTTTTATTACCAGTTTTATTATTTTCGTTGAAGTAATAAATTTAACTGAAATACGCATTTATAACAAACTTATAAATTATAATATATAAGACATAATTTTGATTGATATTCAAAATACTTGTTAAGCAGTAATTTAAGTTTAAAATAAAATGGTATAGTTTCGCTGACGAAAAAAATAAATGTAATTAAGATACGAAAATACTAACAATAATTAATTATAATAAAAGCCAATAATTAATTAAAATAAAATACACCACATTATACATTCATGAACTTATTTCAACCGTACAAATATTCAATAACACGAATAAGAGAAGTTTTTTTTTAAATTACGTAATATAGGAAATATAATTAATGAATAAAATTAAAAATTAATTTCGTAAACAAATAAATGAAAGTTTTAAAAATTATTTTTAAATATTTAAAAAGCTTATAAATAGTTATATATTTATGTAATTTAATAATGTTTAATTGAGATTTAATTTCCATATATAAGACAAATACACTCGCAAATACGAGCGATATAATTATTAATGGAAATTTTAAAAATAGCGAAATGTTTTATACCCGACTTACATTACATTTGATGAAAACAATTTCGTATTAAATTTAATGTCGTGTGGATATACTCGCGGTAAATCATAGGGGAATATAATAGTGAATTTATTTGAAGGATTTTATATATATACAATAAATAAATAAAATTAATTATACACAAATATAATTATTGATTTCTTTTCAATACTACCAATTAGGTACGTCTATACATATTGACTATATGAATAAAAACGGCAAAGCCGAACTCGTCCCGTTTTCTCAACATTACATTACTTATTAAATTTACTTTTAAATCGTTAAGAAACATTTTTTTTTTACATATCAAACTATTGTTACAACAAACCTATAATATACCTGTTTCTAAACCATAATCATGATATTCGTTTAAAAATTCATTCTAATGTCGCTATACGTAGAATGAGTACTAGAAAATGCAACGAAGCCACATCTATTGAATTTCTTAAAAATCCGTACCAATTTCCACATTACATAAAAAAAAAAATATATCGGAAATATCCCCGTACAATAAAATAGCGCTATTATTATTATATAATTATGTTTAAATTTAAATTTATACCAATTTAGTTTGGGTTCTCAAAGCCACAGGCTTTACGACAAGTCATAAACAATATAAAATTATATGATACGGAACGTTAAATGTTATAAAAATAAATATTATATTACACGATATACACAGTATGTAGAGGTATATTTCAATTGTTTTAGAAATATTTTAATGTGAATATTCGCTGTATTAAAAAGCAAATTGTTTTTAATCGCTTCAAAAAAAAAAAAATGCACGCAAATACGCCCGATAAGTATCAAAATATACACTTAAACAAAAAAAATCGAATATGACATTTTAAAACTTTATTATTAACGAAAAATATACTCTTAGATTTATACACAATTTTTTTTACTAAAAAAATACAACATTTTAAAATTTTACTTGAATTATTAAAAACGTATATACTCGTATAGGCTGTGAATAAATATAAAATTTTGATTTTCACTCAAAAAATACAAATACATTGTATTACCTACGAAATATATTTGATTAAAATACAAAACACGCGTTTATTCATAAAAAAATCCCTATTTTAGATGTAAAATAAAATTAAACGTATCCCCGATTCTATGTAGTGCCGAAAAGAATTTACGATTCGGTCTGCAATGTGCGTAAACATATCGTAAGCCTGATGATTATTGTTAATACGATACTATTAACGACACTGTGACGATAAAAATGACCGACACCAATGACGAATAGAATAATGAAAAAGAAAAACGCCATGTGTATTAAACTTTGTGATTGATACAAGGCGAATTCCAATCGGAATTCTCGCGTAATATCGATATAATATTTGATACGAGAAACACTGGCGGCGCAAAAAGCAAAAAAAAAAAAAATTGATTTCCAACGAAAAAAAAGAAAAAACGGGAATGAAAGAATGTGCTGCTGCGGCGCCGAGAGAAGACGTGCGCGATTCGTCGGCGAACAGTAACGGCTTTATAGTAATGAGAATAAAGGTAAAGCCCATATACGAGAATCGCGCTTTATTCCCGCCAAAGGGATGATGGTAACTGCCGAAATATCCGGAATCTCGACCCGGACGGCGGCGGCAGCGGTCACATAAAAGATCCGACGAGGAAGGGGGGGCGCGTCACGTCCGTATCGTCGTCCTCACCTCCGCCGCCGCCGCCGTAGCCGGTTTAATATTCATGAGAGTTTTCTGCCCGTTTTATCGCCCTCTTAGTGCAAATATTCGTCGCCTAAACACACACACGTAATAATAATAATAATAATAACGCAGCAGCAGCAGCAGCAGCAGTAACACAACCGTCATAAAAAGCTCTAACCACCTGGAACGATAATATTGCACGTTTTCGTTTGACGTACAATATTATATTTCGTATACACACGCCGCGTTCGTATACGCGCAATATATTCTCTGATGGACTTTGTAAATATTTAAAAAGACAGAGAGAGAGAGAGATTCGGAAGGGCTTTAAAAGAGACGATCAGCACTTCCCGCATAGACAAATCTCGTATTTCCCGTGCGTCTAATATTGTAACAATAACGCGTGCAGTCTTCTTCTTCTTCTTCTTCTTTGAGAACCAAATCTCACAAGATCATACCGGCTTTATACTAACTCGATTTGATTTACTCGCTATTTGCTATTTGATTGGTGCGTAACGCACAATTTTCAAGCGTTCGATAGTATTATTATTTTTAAGAAAAAAAAAATGAGTATAAATTCGTTTTAAACATAATGATTTAGACGAATACGAATTTAACGATTTCGGTTCTAAAAGAAGCATCATCCAGCGCCGGATTTAGGTATGCGGTGGCCTGTGGGCGGAATATAACGTGGAAGCCACAAATAAATAAACAGGACAATACATGTTTTGTATATTAGATAAAATTTAATAAAAAATTAAAGTGACTTAAGTTAAACAATAATATATATATATATAAAAATTAAAATTAAATTCCTGCAACTTTTCTTGATTTTAGTTTTGCAATTATTTTCTATTAAATTTTGAAAATCAGGTTCTCTTAAAACATCATGAGCTTTTCTCGCATTCGTACCGCAAGTATCGGACGTGCGTTTTTGTACGAGTTGATGATGATGATGGCCAAGTCGGTTCGTTGAAAATAAAAATTTATCGAATTTATCGATTTACATTTAAATTTCCGAAGCCGTTTTTTTAAAAAGTAATATTGTACTTTTAATATTCGATTTTTCTACATTTCGGCGGTATTCATTTGAAAATCCTCAATTCGATTCATAATGTCTCCGATACATACGCGTGTCTACCACGTACTACAATAATTATTGCAGTTTAAGTACAGTAATAACAACAAATCCTATACTAAATTATTAAGACCGCGGTTAATCGAAACGACAAGATCATACAAACGTCGTTTCAAGTTGGATTAATAATTTTGTTGACGGTCGTAAAATGTCATCGAGAGATATTAGAAATGTCTTAAATTGAGTTTAAAAAAATAATTGTCACTTAATTTATATTCCGCTGGAGGTGGGGAAGGGGGGGGTAAATACTGGCTAAAAGTCAAATCGTGACAAAACGACTCTGCACGTTCGTCAGTAATATTATTTTGTCCTTCAATAATTTATTCGAATATTTCTAAAATGCGGTATATAGTCGACAGTAGAACTAGCGCAAACATATAAAAAAACAGAAATATATTTAAAATCATATGATAAAAACAGACGCTTTAAGATACAGAACGAAATATTATTATTATTATTATTATTATTATTATAGATTAGACAAGGTTTTTAAAACACTATTATTATTAAAAATGTTGAAGAAAATCTCACGGATGTATGAACGCATTATTGCAAGTAAGTATGAGTATAGTCGTTTAAGTAGCAAACGTGAATAAGTCAATAAACTTATAAGAAAATATACGAGCATAAAAATAACAACTACGTGCATATCGTATCGTCAAAAAACGCCGATTTCAATGGGAAATAATTATATTTGGCAGAATTCGATTCCGTTATCTCGCATATTATATATATATATATATAATAAAGCCGCGCTATCCCAACAGTGTTTTACTATAATCTAATGTTTTATTATAATGTCGGTAAATATATAAACTTATATCGTAAAATTGCGAATGGAAATTGGAATACGCCGCTGAATACGATTAATACTACACTCGCCCAATAGTATTGTATTTATCTCGTATTATATACAACATAACGATGAAATCCGAGCCAAAAACCTTACAAAATACGTGTTACGTATATACATTTGACGTTTAACCCGTTTTGGTCATTACGAATAATCGTCCGGCGATTTAATACGGCTATTCCAAATTACAAACACCGAGACAAAATGATGATATACACGTGTGGTGGTGGTGATAAGGATTTCAGGGAGAAAGGGAGGTATAAAATTCAAAACCACGAGTGCGGGGATTAAACTTAATCACCCGAAGCGCAATAATAATAATAATAATAATAATAATAATACGAGTAATAATAATAATAATACGAGTAATAATAATAATAATAATAATAATTGTAATAGAGGGTGTTTATACCGTGTAAAACGCGGCGAACCGGCCTCGATTGTACGGAAATATTTATAATAATTGAAATGCTTATAATTAAATTTTATGAAACTTAAATCGAATCCGGAGAGAGAGAGAAAAATGATACGGAACAAAACGTTTTACGCGAATACTAAAATAATGATATTATAAATTTCGTATGTAATGGTAACTGCAGCGTATACGAGAAGTACACACAATATCATATTAAACTAAGTACTTTAACAATTTGTAATAATTTTCACGTAAATACATAAACACGTATACATTTATTCTAACAGTATTTATATATATTCTACTAATACATCACACTCTATATACTTCTATACTGTGTAAATATTTATATTTATACTTGTATTGTACGAGTACCGCGGTATTAGGAAATATTAAATAAAAACCATTTTATTGTACGAAAAACATGTAAACACATATATATTCACATACGTGTATTTCTAATCTTTTTACTATATACATCTTGAGATATCTAACATTCCGACTATTCGTATTATCAATAATAATTTGTTTAATTTATCGATTAATTTGAAAATATCCCATGTACGTAATAATAATAATAAGTAACGATGCTCCGAGTATTGGCTCCAAGGCTGAACGAAAAATCAAACGCGTGAGCCGATTTAAATATTATAGCGTTAATTATGTCGAGTATTAATTGTAATTTGTATCGTAATCGGAGAGAAACGAACGGTCGAAACAAAACACACGTCAAATTCAAAATAATATAACATAACACCAATAAACCCGCAGCAAAACAATACTTATACATAGATAAACATACGTTTTTTTGAACAAATTCGTTCGATATATATTTGCCACGAAGCCGAAAATATTGAAAACGAAATTAAATATAAATAATAATAAAAATTAATATGCGTTTCACATTTGACCGGTTTTGCCGCATTTTCGTTACACATCGACAAAAATCGTGACACAAATAACAATTAAAATATAAGACGACCGATCAATCTGCTCCATCCCACCGGTATATATATATATGGACCGAATCGGACGTTTATCGATTGTCTGCTCTTTTTTTTTTCTTTTTTGTAATTGGCAAAAACTAATTTATCTGTGCGACGAGTACAATACACTCTGTTGAATTAACGTTCAATGTACACTAAGATTTTATTATCGTCGTGGTAGGTCGCACCATATGTATGCACTCCGTATACGTCCAAGAGTTACAAACGTTCGTATTATTTAGTTGTCACTTATTGTTCCTGTGTCAATTCATGCGGCTGTCAGATAAGTTTGAAAAACACACCGACAATTATAAATAAAGTTTTTACATTTTTAAAAACACACGAATGAGTGCAATAAAGAAAAAAAACAAGTTTACAAATTATAATATCTGTAATCGTATTATTTGCAGTAATCTCAGTAGGTACACACGTTCCTATGCATTTCCTTGAATATTACTAATATTAAAAAACATTTTATAATAATAAGATTATAAAATCAATAATAACAAAAAAAAAAAAACAAACAAACAAACAATTATTAATATTATTATTATTTTTTTTTAAATCGATTTCAAAGAATTTTAAATTACGTTTTTTTCTTGTTTTCCTTCCGTTATTATTGCCTCTAACGATCAATTATTATTAATTGAATACGCAAACATTTTTTTTTTCTTTTTATGAATAAAATAAAATGGTTAAAACAGAGTTTTATGTTTTCTTTGGTTTATTAAAAACAGTCACGAACTTATTGTTAGAATAAATTAAATAAACAAATCAGTGAAGTATATTTTTGTTCTAATTTTATCGTAACCATAATACTGTCGGGAAAAAAAAACTTTAACGAATAGCTTTATAATTTTCATTAAAAAAAAATATATATAAGATTAATAATAGAATATTAACGTCGAACACCCGACTTTCATTATTTTGTTGAGTCTAAACGCAATCCATAAAAGTTGCAGACGATTTCCTATCGCGTATAGGTGTATTACAATACGTATCATCATCTTCATCGACAAAATCACGCGAATTTAATGGTAAAAACACGTTTATTCTTTCGGTTGTATAACGCGTCGTAGGTGGCTTATGAGTACGCGTCGTCAACGCATCGACTGAAAATACGAGCGAAAATACACGCGAAGACGACGGATCAAAGCACGAGAGACGCGGAATAAAAACTGAAAGCGAGACAAGAATAAAAAAATCAGTTGACGCATAAGCTATAAAAACGTTATACATGGATTTACATACAGCGAACATTTTTGAGATTTGATTCTCTACTTTTATTATACAGCCGTCCTCCCCCCGTAGCCGGTTTATGTTTAATATTCAAAAGTTCGTACCTACTCTCTTTACAGGCGATAGCTGAAACGGCATAAAACATTTATACACAAGGTATATAATATAATACTAAGGGGGTTAGGTTCGTGATAGCGATTGGACTGGGTCCAACGAAATCAGAAAATCCAGTCGGTCTTTACGCCGTTTCTGGAATACGGGTTATTCGAGGTGAATTATTCATACATACGGGGAATTGTCAACGAGCGTTCTCAAACGACGGTGTTTGTTGCAAGAAGCAAAAAAAAAACAAAGAAAAACGTTTAGGAAACGGGGAGCGTTATTTGATGACGTTTTAATGGCCGAAACGGCGAAGAAATCTCTAAGGGAAATCGAGGAGACTCCGCCGCTGCGATCACGACATAATATTATTATATTTTGATTCGTATGATGCTGCTTTTTCATCGTCGCGTAGATGGGGGATACGACGGTGGTGGAATAATCTACTGAAAGGGAAATACACGTACAAGATTTTGCTTTTATGACGCGTACCATGGTTTCTCTGTTATAAACATCTTATTGAAATGTGTGTTATTCATATATATTATTTCGCATAATATGTTACGTTTTATTAAAATATAACGAGGCTTTTGTACTGATCCTTGTAAAATCACAATCGCATACGTTTTCCGTACGAACGTATTCGTAGTGAGGGGGAAAATCGATCGAATCAGTTAATAAGAAAACAAAAAAAAGTAATATTTTTTTTTTTTTTTTGTCGATAAAATTCGAGAAATTCTTCTACAAGCTGCAGCAGGAAAACTACATTTATTATTATTATTATTATTATTATTATTATTATTATTATTATTATTATTATTATTATTATTATTGGACTTCGGCAAAAGATTACCCCTGCATATTACGATTTCAAATTTCATTACAAAAAAAAAAAAAAAAAAAAAAACAAACGAACAAACACTGAAAAGACTAATTTCTATTCGTGTGATTTGCCACCGGTGGTCCACTGCACTAACTGCTAATGAAATGCGCTCGACCTCGTCGTATACGCTTTTCATTACACTATAGCTATTGACGCAACAACAATATACGAAAAGATATCATCGTATTCAATAACATGGTCACCGTGTATTAAAAATTCATTTTGTAAAAATCAACTAATTTGTGTGGTTTAAATTTTCAATCTGACATTTCTAAATAACACTTAATAAATTATAACGGTTATACATGCCTGTACGCACATAAAATACGGTACGCGTATGTGACATTTTTAACATTAATTCGTTAACAATCACACGTTTATTTATTGATAGTCACAGAAACAATGAGCATATTATTATTATATGGATGAATACTGCACATAATAATAAAAACTTAAAACTAAAAATTCACTGTTATCGGCGGTTTTTTCCCCGAGTAGTCGCCAATACTTGATTTCCAAAGAAACTTGTAGAAAACTAAAACTCTCTTTACAAACAATAAAAAAGTAATAATAATAATAATAACTTTATAATTGACTCAATAGTAAGTAAAGAATGCCTACTTTAAATGAACTTATGAGCGTAGACGTAATATAAAATAAATATTTATTAATAAAAGTATATAATATTTTGATAAAAATTACCTAAACTATTACTGACATAAACATATAAATATAATACTAATTAATGATATAAATTAAATATTTAAATGGCGTTACGGTGTAAAAGGTACCGTAAAACTTTTATCGTTTTTTTTTTTTTAACACACAAAGCATAATTTGGTTTATCAATGCACTCATAATACAAAGACAACCTACACTTATAAAACGATAAAACATTGCACGAGGCCATATATTTATAATGAAAATAACACATTAATGTAGATACTGAAAAATTTCAAATTGTTAAAAGACATTTAGAAAAACAAAACATAATAAATATAAAATAAAAAATAATTAACTTATTTAAAACACCATTACATCTAAATAAATAATATAATAAATACCATATTTATAAAACTATGTGCAAAAATATATTATTTAGTAATAAAATTATTGTTATAATTAAAACACAAAATATCTATTGAATAGGTATTTAAAATAATAAGAATAATGTATAAACATACGGATTGAAATACGATTAAAAGGAATAATTTTAAAAGCGCATAAAAAAGCTACTGTATTTTCAACAGGTTTTTTAATATGTTCCTAAGGTATACAATAATTCTACACTTTGTCCTTGTTACCAATTTATTTATGGATTTAAACTATCAATTATTTGCATTTTGTTCTTAAAAATGAAGTAGTACAATGCCTATTAGTAATTCTGGTTTCATAAAACAAAACAAAAATGTAAATAATAACGCATTTAATGACATAATCTTGGTTAGTTTAGTTCGAAAAGTAATATTTCAATATCAATAAAAAAAAAACTACTCCGTCTAAAGAAATATTAGTGACACTTAAATTCTACTAGCGACACTTTAAATTTAATAATATCTCATTATTAGTAACTAGTAGTTATCGACTACCATAAATAACTTCGATAACGTTTTAAATTATTGATAAATATAATATATTGAACATGAGGTAATAATAATAATAACATATAATACATATTTTAACTATTTTTATTAGTGCTACACTTATAAAATACTAATAACATTTAATGATATCATAAATATAAACAATTAGGTAATTTAATCAATTTTATTTATCTTTTATATTATATATAACCTAGCCTACACTAGGTACATCATAAATTTTACATATTAATTATTTTTATTTAAACGTATAATTGCATCTTATTTTATTAAAATAATTTTACAACAATTTGGTTCGATTCAAGTATTATACAATTTGTTAATAAATGTTACACCAATCTATAGGCTTGCTAAACGTTTTTCTTTAACCGGGACAGTCTTACTCACAGAAACACATCACGGTGTCTCAGCCAGTTAGGTTATTTATTTTATCCAATTCATTAGAAGTTTGAAGGAAAAAAAGTTATCTATTTTATTATTAATCGTACACTGGATAACTTATAGTGAGTTTAATGACAAAATAAAGACAAACAACACTTTTAAAAAAAAATGTATTTATATGAAACTCACGAATAATAAGTAGTATAATGTAACTATTAACAAAAAGATTAGACGAGCCAAATGTAATGTAAAATAATATATAATTAAGTACATATTTAAATAAATTAAGAGTTCAGTAATAAATGGATTACTCCGTCTATTAATGTCAATTATTATTTATTTTTCTTTAACGTCTATTGACTATTTTTACTTATTATGCATATAGCATATATTGTAAATTTGTCTGTTTTTCTAAACTGAAAAAAAAATGATCATTATAAATACATCCCAGTTTGGCGATTTCATAGTCTAGTTGATTTAGGACACTCCAAAGAATATCCCCGTACAATTAATGTACCGAGTACAATGTATGGTCAATTTTAATCGTTACCATTAGTCTTATTCAAAATTAAACACCTTTATTTCGGAGCGAACACAAAGAACGAGAATTTCCTGCAATATTATGAATTACGATTTACGATTATAACAATTTATTATTACAAACATCAAATAGCCAAATACAATATCGAATCCCTGTGTAAATTCGTTTTTATAATTACGGAACAAATACATATCAATAAAATTACGTCGTCGTAATTAGATAAACAACTCAATAGGTATAGGTAGGTACACTTTTATAAACTAACAAAATTAACTGGATAACAATGTATAATGAGACGACGTAGCTATCTATCGTTCGTCGATTATATTTTGTACACAGAAAATTCCTATCCATAATAGGTACGTACCCACCTGATATGAGAATTCGGCAAATGTTGTAACAACGTATTATCGCCGGTGTGTACCCAATGACGTTAGGTAATGTGATCGAGACGATCGATTTTTACAAAAATCAAAAAAAAAAAAAAACAAAGTGAAAGTGTTGCAGATACGAGAACGCCTGTAGACGTAACATCATATTGTATTTCGTTTGTGTGTTTACGTACTTATGCGAATAAATTCCACCGGATCGGCCCCCGTTACGACCGCATCGGTCACACGATCTTTGGATTGCTCGAGTACATTTTCAAACGGTTTTAAACGAAACCGGGAGTGGTGTTTTTCGAAGCCGATACGTACTCATCGCGAGTCCGCCAACAAAGCCCCGCCGTCGACGGCCACCGCCACTCATCCAAAATCGTTACAGACGGGACACGGACAGACATTAAACAATATGCAATCGCGGATGAAAATATTTTAAAACAAAAAAAGAAAATCCAACAACGGACGAAGGGGAAAAAAACGTCGTACGCGCACGCGGTCCACGATTAATGTAACGGTTACCGAACGATTTCGTAAAGAGAAAAACCGTCGGGGCGACAAACCGATGTATCGATTAGTAAAAACAAACGGGAATCGATATGAGAAGCCGACGGACGGACGACGACGAACGGACGGCGCGCGACTCGGTGGACGACAGAACGTCCGGCCGAACCCGTTACGTTTTGTGCGCGCGTTGAGAGATCCGCCGCCGCCGCCGATATGGCAGCGCGCTGTGGCGCAACGTGTCTCCCACCACCGCCGCCGCCGCGACCGTCACCTCATCGGCCGCCGCCGCCGCTGCTGTGAAACAGGTTACACGACGGGCAAACAAGTGGTCGGCGGCGGCGATGATGAAGTGCGGCGCGGCCGCAATGAGCGGCAAAAGGCACCACCACGGGTGAGACACGCACGTCGTCGCTCACCGATGTGCTCAGTGCAGCCGTCGGCCGGGGACGCGAAGTGCACACGTGTACTGTTGTGTATATCACGTGTTGTCGACGATTGTGTTTTTGTGTGGCCAGCTGAAATTGTTGAACGAGTCCGCCCGGCCGAGTGTACGAATAAGAAATAAAATAATAATAGAATCGTTAAACGTAAAAAAACTTTTTTTTTGGGGGGGGGGGGTTTTGAACCCTAAACAATTTTCATCACTGGTCATGGCTTTCAGCTACACGAATTCGTTCGATTTAAATTTATACGTCGAAATTGTTTTCTTTGCCCGCCGCCACGTGCGTATTTTATGGTTTTTTCCCTCCCGTCCGGTGACTGCTAAAGAATAGAAAAAAAAAAAATACAATTATTTCAAAATCACGTGTACGAACATAAATACTGTATACGAAAACAACGTGCAAGGAACGCAATAACAAAACGGGAAAAGAAAGTAGTCGCGTATAAATAGCAGTACACGCACACAGGGCCGTTCAGAGGGGGGGGAGGGGCAACGGGACCATTTTGCCCCAGGCCCCCCCAATTTAGAAATATTTTTAGGGGGGCCCCCAAAAGACTAAAATGTTCGGATAACAAATATTATTAATTTTCGTTCCGTCAGTCACATATTATACGTAATACTCCTGTAATCTATATTATATTGCGACAACGAGGCTCGTTTTGCTACGGTAGTAGGCAATGGTGTAGACGATATTTTTAGACCAAATTAATAGCCGCGATACGTTGATAATCGATACACGTAGAATAATCAACTACAGCCCGCACATCCGCACCACCGTTCCGGTCAGTGACTTTAATTATTAATCGACAGTTGACGGTATAGTGTCACCGATAAAATTGATAGATCATAGATGACAGTTACCGTAGGTACGTACCTACTATAGTCTATAGACTACCTGTCTACCTGTAGTATAAAGAAACAAGAGTGAATACCAACACCAATATCAGTAAGTAATAATAATGGATTAAAACATGTACGTATCATCCTTTATTTTTATTAAAATATATATACAAGTACGTAAATAATAATATATACGCAATACCATTGATTAAATATTATCAATGATAATACGTATACGAACACTGTTGTAGTTTTTCATCGGCTTTCCCATTTTTATATACTTGATAGGTACTATCATCCCAAGTGTAATATCATTGATCATAGTTATACCATATATTATAATTTATAATCAATGGTAATATTAGGGTAAATGAATAAAAAAAGTGACACATTGATTTAAAAAAATTATTTTTCACACTATATACATTTTACGTGATTTCTTTAAATAATTATTACGATGGTCGAAGGGCCACCAAATTAATTTGCCCCAGGCCCCGAAAAACCTCGGGACGGCCCTGCACACACACATACATTTAGGAAATAACGAAATGTCTGTGTACAGATATTTTATTCGTATTTTTATATTAAATTCTCGTTTATTAAATTAGTTTTGCCTGCGAGCGCCGGGGGACCCTTGCCCGTTTTTTTAATAGTCTGAATCAACTATAGAAAATATTATACTTGAAATTTTAATATTTTTTTTTCTATTCACTTGGTGCCACACTACTATCATCGGGCCAATTATTTTGCAAATGTAGGCACGCTCAGATGTACACATTCACACACGCACGCCTTCAAGGCGGTGTAGCCACGATGAGCAAACGCGAACAACTTTGTTCGCCTCTGAACGTGGTAAAAACATCACATACACGGTGCGTTGCCCGCCGCGACTATACTGAGCGATCCGCCGGTTTCGAACCGCTATTTATATACGTCTTGCCGCTACCCCCCTCTATGTTGTGTCGTAGCGCTATCTGTCGACTACTTTCTTTTCCGGTTTTATCGCGGCCGACTGACGCACTATGTCGGTATACGCATGTGTTTAGTTTGACGCTGACCCAACGATCAATCGTGTATGCGCGTTTGTTACGTTTATTATCTTTATTAATAATAATAATAAATACTAGCCGAACTACCCGTCGATGCCGGATTACAGTAAAAAAAAAAAAAAAAATATGATTGCTGATTAATTATATGTACACAAATAAATATAATAGATGTATATATCGTTATAATAATGTGCAATTAATGTTTAGGAAAAACATAAAATGGAAAATTATTTAATTTGTTAAGCTTTAATTGCATATATAGATATACAAATTTACTTTGGGGAAAACTGCTAATATTTCATCCAAAACAAAAAAAAATGATAAACAAATGAAAATTTCAATGAATTTATGTATTATTATTATTATAGAATTTCTTTATAAACAATATTCATTGTTTCTTTTTTGTTAAAAAAATTTAATTGCGCATTATAGCACCTGAATTATTATAATATTATAACATTATAATCTACAAATTTATTAATATCGTATAATTAGATCTATACACACGAAATGTATTATCTGACCGCTATTTATATGCGTCTTGCTGCCATCCGCTCTATGTGGTATCGTGGCGCAGATTAGGTTCTGTCTGTTGACTACTTTTTCCGATTTTATTACGGTCATATAAACACACACTGAAGTTATTATTTTATTTCTTTTGAATTACGCGTTTAAAATACCTATTGCAATTGGCAATAAAGACATTATTTTGTTCATAAAATATATATTCGCGTTTTTTTTTTATCTAAATATTTAAATATCTAATACGATTATAGTTATATCACGTCATAAATTCAAAATTTTCTAAAAATATACTTGGCATTTCATATTTCACATATCAACGTGTGAATATATCGAAGAAAAATGAAACAAAGAGCTGTTAATTACAGGTAGGTAACAAAGGACATTATCTAGCACTCTATATCATGTGTTTTTTTTGTTTCGCATTTCTAACTCGTTTGCGTAAATCAATTAAAATAAGAAATGCTAATGCGAATTTTTCATTGAAATTTTGTAGCCGCCAATTATTCGTCGCGCATTTCCCTTATTTAGATCGACCGTCCCGCTTTTTTTTCGTATATATTTTCATCTTTAGAAATCGAAGAGTAGTATTTTTTTTCTTTTTTTTTTTTTAGTTTGAGTTTGTTCAATTAATTTTGAAGGGTTTTATTAAAAAAAAAAAAAAATAGAAATAGAAATGTAAAAAAACCAATGTTGTGAGTATAGAATTCACGACGACGAATTCAAATTTCTGTTATCGAATTGCTCAACGCTCTGTACTAAAAGTATAAAACTGGGAGTTTTACTCTAACGTTTCGTGTGTGTGTGTGTGTGTACAAGACTGCATGTAATAAGATATCAAAAATATTCGCTTATTCCCTTATTAGAATGATTTTTCATATTTTACACTATATTGTGTATAATATAATTAAATGGAAAAATTACTAAAGGAGTTTTGTTTTTAATGTTACACTTTAAAAATTTTCCATCGCCTTTTGTAAATATTAAAAATCAAATTCGTATACGCAATACATCCACGTATAAATTAATATTTTCAATTTTTCTTTAGTATAAGGGCACAATTATTTCGCGCGTGTTTTGTACATTTTAAACGATTTATAATGCGTATAATAAAAATATTATTGTACGTATATATTATACGTATAATACGTTATTCGTAAGCGCACTGTATATTAAAATATTCGAGACATAATATTATTTATATAAATTATTACGGCCATTAGTATTAAGATATGCGTGTGTGCGTTGCAGATGTCTCCCCAACAGCGTTTATATATATATATATCGTTATTATTATTATTTTGAAAACGAATTTTTGTTTTTATTTTTCCAACGCGTCGTTATATTATTATACAAAGCCGTCCATTCAATTTCCACCCACTCCTTGCCACCGCCAACACCATATTTTGAAGTCGACTATATAGGCGAATGCCACAATACTGTAGTGTGTATTATTGCGTTGTTACTCCATACACGCGCGAGTCTCTATCGTTTTTCGAACAGGTATTATCATTGATTATAACATATTATATATTATATATATATAATCAATGGTATTATATAATATAACGGAAAACAATATAAGAATATACTTACTGCAGCAAAAATATTATTCTCCCGCACGTAGGTACACGCGTTTTTCACATAATAATATTCCATCGGAATTGCAAACGAAAAACACGAAGTGCACCATACAAAATGTATCGTAGTAAATATTTCTCTCGAAAAATCGAATCCCTCCAACGAGCACTCGGTTCTTTTCTTTGTAAAAAATATATTTTTCGTTCGCAATTGCCACGCATCGAGAATGATTATAATAATATTATGATTAAGTACAGGATTTGAAACGGAATTTTTTTTTTTTTTAGTTTTTTCACCGAGCGTATTTGTATATTATAGTAAAATAACCGGCCGGCTAATTATATTTCTTATACTGCCGCCGCCGCTATATACTCTCAAAACGTATCACGAGATGTTTGTTTAAAAACGCACGAAACTGTATTAAAAATTATTTCTCAAATATAATCGAAAACGTATATAAAAAACGCGATGAACAAGTCGTTTAAAAACATTTTTTTTCCCTACCACATTGGTATCGCGATACATATACACAGACGGTTAATATTGTCATCGAACACTGCGGAACAACGACACGATGTCCATAAATTTTTTTTTAACCACATATAGTATAGATAATAATAATTAACAAGGATTTTATTCGAACCTTTCCGAAATAGGTTAAGTCGAGGAAAAAAAAGGAAAGATTACTACTGTCGGTAGCACTTACATGATTTTGTGAACAGACGTTTTCGACTGTTAAACGTAATATAAAATAATATTGAAAAAATAAATTTTGTTTCCGAGCACGGTTATAAGCGACCAACAACCACTCGAATGCAATCCGAACGAATAAAATCCGCAATATATATATATATAAGGGGACAACCGAACGATTTATTATATATATATATTATGATTTTCGATATTATATATATTTTTTTTCCGCATGACATTTAGCGTGGCGATACTACCTACACACGTTGGTCGGTAGAAATTTAATATTCCTGAGAAGAGCCGTTTTTCCGATTTTATCAAGAGGTCTTTGAACGTCTGGTTGGTTGCCGTAATGATGCCGCTTGGTTTCGTACCGTTTTCATGTTATATCACTGGAGGAAGGAGAAGAAGAACTGCGGGAAGGTACAGTAGGTATCTATCATCTTCCCCACCCCCTCCCCCATATATTCGATACGAATAAAATTATTAATATTATATTATTGCGTTGGTAAAATTGTATTATTATTATGCGACCACCATCGATGAAAAATAAAAATATACGAGTATATAAAAAAGGAAAAAAAAAATATAAACGTTTTACAATAGATACGATTTAAAACTTTTAAAATTCGCAGCACTTTCAAAATAAACGTTTCGTGATTTACTATTTTCCGGAATAATAATAATAATAATAAATCATTTAATAGATGAACGCGTTCCATTCTACTCTTCGAAGTATCAACTTTTCGTATATATCAATCAATATGCGTATATTAATAAAACCGTTGCACGCAATCACCGCCGCCGTGTGTCATAATCATATGGCTGTGGCTCGCTGCAACTGTTTGGATACACACGTAATATTTATAAATGTTCAATGACGTCATTGTCACCTCCCCGTTTAAACGGACCCCGCACGAGAACTCTTGCCACTGGACGAATTCGTTGAAAATGTATTTTGTTTTTTAATACTATATATAAGACACATTCGACGGATATCGTATTATGAAATGTATTGGTCCGAATACATTTTAAAAACGTATAGTGAAAGTCTAAAGCAATAATAACAATAACAATAAATAATAATACCGCCGACGGAAACCGTTTCAATAAACCAAATCCGTCATTGAGCCCCTCTCCTCGCCGTCGCCACTGTGCTTGTAAATATTCCCAAAACGTGACACTGAATACGAATGAAACAAACGTCTGCATAGGGGGCACCCCACGTGTGCGCACCGCTACGGCCGTCTGTACCACCCGCCGCCGTAGCTATCCATCTATTTCTAAATGATAAACGACGTCGGACGAAAAACGTGCGTTTATAACTTGGCCTAAAACGCGTCACCAGTGCGCCGCAACGCACTTCTATCCCTGTCCTTTCGTCCCGCTGTAATCCGTTCTCGATTTTCTAACCGTAGAAATATGAAAATGCCGTAAGAAATACACGCGCGTGTCATTCGCGTTTTTCCAATGACCGCGCGGGGTACATTACGACGCGTAAACGAGCTCTAATATCGATATCGTCGAATACAACATCTACGGGTTTAATTATGTTGTCAAATTTATAATAATATTCGATGCGTATGATTCATGTGGCAAGTGATTTAAAAGTAAACAAAAGGGACGGAATTCTAAATACCACCCCGGGAATCGGAGAAAAAAAAGAACGTTCGTGTTCCTTTTAAGAAGTAACGAAATTTCAATACGTTTCTTCGCACAAATAAAAGGAATTCAATACGTTCCGGAAAATTTAACGAGTTCCTTCAAAAATACCGGGTTTTTCTCTCAAAAAAAATATCGAAACGCCAAGGCACGATACCACTTTTAGTCGTTTTCATAAATGATCACAAACTGTAATACGTAGACACGCAATATTTCAAAGCAAAAATTTATGCTCACTTATCAAACGTTTTCTACAGTACAGCTAGCCACTAAATATTGTATAGTAAGTACTTACAAAAAATTTCATTTAAATTGTAACGTAACGTCATAAAACATTTTATTGTCCGTAGTCAATTTCAGTCAAAAGAGTTCCCTTAAGTATTATATCTAATAGGTATTATTTTAGTTTACCTGTTTACAATAATAAATATTATTTTTTCAAACGTATGTATTAACCCCGTCTGAATAGAATATTTTGAAAAATCATAACAGAAATGTTTAGACAGAAGAAGAATTTCTTAATCGGAATTTGATCAGGAATTATTATAATTTGTATAATAATCTATTTTATCCTATTTTAATAAAATTAAAATAGGATAGATACTTGGGAAATCTAGTAATTTACGAAGTATGAAAACACTTTTGCCATTCAAATCGCTATTTAAAACCTTTTCCGTTTTAAAGTAAATTATGTCTTAAAATAATATCAAAAGTCTTACTATCGATGTTGGGTAACAAATATTTGTTTAATAGTAATCGTTCCTTTTTTATTTTCATTTGTTCAGGCACAATAGAGTATAGGTTCTAAAGGTCCGAATATACTAGTAACTATATTTATTTTCTGGTAATAAAATATCTTAAGGGGTGTGTGTGTGCTTGATTACGCCATTTTTTTTTTTTGTAACTACACATTTAGTTATTGTGTGAAATTCTATTTAAGTTTTACATCTGGTATATACTTATAATTCGTATATGAACAGTTTCCTATTTATAATATGGGCATAATTGAGTTTTACCAATAATTTATTTTAATGATAAACAAAGACATATATACTATTTACGATAATTAAAATAATGAATAAAATCATTACTATCAACCGACTTGAGATATTTCATAAACTATAATTAAGAAATTTTTGGTCTGTGGAATAATAATAATAATAATAATAATGGTTATATGTACTTTTTTGTATCTAATAGAAAATTCTTAACACCGGGGGGTTTTTTTGTAATTAAGATTTTAAAATACTAACAAGGGTCTATATAGATTGGTATAATATTTAAAATTGAATATATCACATTATATACTTAATAATATGTATACATGTAAGCGCGGGTTTAACAAACTAAATTGAAAATGTTATCTTTTTTGTTTTATTTATATAAAGGAATTACTACTGAGAATATATAAAAAGTAGGATATCATCATTCTTATTAGTTAGTACTTATTACACTTCACTGTTTGGGTAAATATTTATAGTATGATTAGTGTAGGGCAGACAGTGCTTTGGCTTTACCGCCTCTAAAATTGTAGTTAAGTAAGTAGTAAACAAGTATATATTTTCTTTTCTAAATTATGTTTTTTCTTCTTCTTTGAAATTGGTATTATTTTAAATTGCCCATCATTAAATATTAAATGTTATTAGTACACTATATTACAATTTTTATTTGAAGGCAATATTTATCAGGATATATATATATATAATATCCAGTAATACAAACAGACCATTGATTGTACAGTACACACATTTTAATTGTAATAAGACTAAAATAAATACTAGCAAATAATTATCTTAATATTTATTAATGTTTGTATGGAAATTATTTATTGAAATATAAGAATGCCTAAAACTTTCTATGTAAATAACTCTAGAAATAAAAAACAAACAGCATGACGATTGGATGAATGGTTTTGGAGATTACTGCGCACGAAAATCTTATTTTGTTTTATGTAAATATATTGTGACAATTGATTTCCAACTCTCTGCTATCAATTCTCATTGTTCCTGTCAATAATAACAAAATAAAAGTTATTTTGCATACATATGAAATAGTTTATTATAAATAATATAATGTATACTTTTTGGCTCTGGATGATTTTGGGGCAAATACTACCAACACCATGTCTATGATAAATATTAATCGAACAGTGTTTTATGAACTTTTCAAAACATAACTCAAATGATTTACGTTTTTATTCATCAAGCACCAAAATATATTCTTTGGTGTTATCTTCATAACTCCAACTATTATAATTCTTAAGTAAAATATTACTGCAAGAAATATATATATACAATTAAAATTTACAATTTGTACATGTAAACTGTTGTTTAAAAAATTCAAATAATACTCAATTTGAAAATAATATCTAATATATAACTATCAATTAGGTTTCTTGAAAAATGAAAAAAAAATATATATAAAACACTAGTAAATACAATTTGAAAAAAATCTATTGCTAATGTCACCATTATAATTAACAAAAATTGTTTTTCCATTCTGCTGATAAGTTCAATTATTTTCTTTGTTTAATTATAAATTAAACATTGTGTTAAAATATGTCCAAAAATATTTATTATTGTTATTATATATTTTTCTTTTACTTTTCATTGTTCAAATGTAGACATTTTATAAGTATGTGAATATAACATAGAAACACAAAATTACTTAAGTGTTGCAATAAATAAATTATCACTATTGAAGAGATTCATAACTTTTGTTTTAAAACCGTGTTATTGTTTGTTTCAGAAAGATTTCATATCTGCCTAATAAGCTGCTTGAAAAAATTAATACGTTACATTGTTTACTCACATTTATGTTGTATAACTTTTGAAGGTCAAATTTAAAAAGTACTATAATCTTTCCAATATGTCAAAAAAAAAAAAAAAAAAAAATGAATTTGGAAAATGTTCATAAAATTATGTTTTTAAGAAGTATTCTGTTTCATCATATAAATATTATGTTTTATCGTATAAATAATGTTCATAATTTTCCATAGCTAAAATAAATAAAATTAAAGATAATTTCTAGTTTTCATTTTATTTCTGAATTAGATTTTAACCTGTTTGAACCCATATCCAAAAATAGTAATAAGTATTCAAAATCTATAACATATATATGTATATATAATAAATTTAATTATAAAAGTAATTGTATTTCACTGCGTTCAGCTTATATTTTGGGATAAAAACGTACACAAATCGACAGCAATTTCCCCGTTACATATATCTAAATTGCTAATTCGTATTTGGAGAAAAAAAAAACTTTGTGTCATACAACTAGTCTAATTCACATTACAAAAATTTTCACAACTTTTTTTTATTTCTTAAATTTGTAATACCTGTAATTTATATTATTTTTCTACGGTATTTATGGTAGTTATTCACTAATGTACTAATTTGTGTAAAAATTTCTAAACCATATCAATTTTGAAAATCAAATACACAAAACTTGACTCAACACTTACTCAATGTTTTTGTTGAAAAACAATACTTGTACATGCAAAGATACATTTGTTTCATTTTCGCCTAAATTTCTAGAACGATATTCTTGTCGAATTTGTTGTGCAACAATGGTCGATTGGTGTAAATCTACATAAAATATATACATTATTCAATAGCGCATTGTTGTTTGTTGACAATATAGTTTATTTTTGTTACCATCATTGTTTATTTGAGATTTTTTTATTATTTATCATTTTCATTTTATCTATAGTAGATGTTAGAGACATCTAGAGATGAACTTCAATAGTTGGTATTTGAAGAATAAGTTAAAGAATCTAATATTAGCAAAGTAGTATTAAAACCCAGCAAGAACTGGTGAAAACTGGAAAGAAAAAACTAATTGACTTCTAAGTACTAGCAAATGAACATTACGGAACATATATTACTAGGTGTTATTTGACGTCGAGCATTCAATTTCGTTGACAGTTCTTGAGTTGTAGACTTTAGAACATTGGGTCTTACCGGCTCATCACTAATTCTTGTCTTATGTTTCGCGTACATTAGTCTCTAAATAAATAAATAATATTAAGACCAAACTTAGATTTAGTCTAAATTACAAAAAAGGCAAATACACACAGTGTAATTGGTGTCCATACCGTCCTTGGCACAATAAAAATTCTGGTTATCGATAAATAACAAATAACGATTCCATGTAATACTTTGTCAAACTCGATAGAACCAATCGATTTCTAGCGCTTTGGTCGAACTGCATTTGCTTGAATCTAAACGAAAAATTACAAATTATACAACACGAGCGATTATAAATTCTGATTTTTTTTTTTTTTATAAATAATATAGGTATCGACTGAATTACAAAATCATTTCCATTTTTATTCAAAACATTATTTATCGTTAAATTTTTCATGTAACACGTTAAACGATACTGTTAAAAGTGTATTAAGTATTTGTGTTTTTTTTAAGTGTCTTATTAGATCTGAAAAATTATTATTAATAATTAAGTAAGAAATAATTAATATTTTAAAACGATCCGGTTTTTTTGTTTTTTGTATAACTGTTACTTGATAGTTTGAAAAATATGCTTCGTCTTATGAACTCCGATGGCAATTAAGAAGTGTAATTGAATTTTACCTTGAAATCGCACGTTCATTGGAAAGTTCTTTTCACGCGAATTGCGATCGCAGTAGGAAAACTTATAATTTATTTATTTATTTTTTTTTTTTGAAAGTTATCAATAACAATAATAATTTTTGATAACCTATCAATGTTTATGATATTACGTTATCAATGCTCGTCGGTGGTTGGTCGGATATGCGCAGGCGTTTTGAAAATAAGACACGTTTCATAGCACCGGTGGGGGGGGGGGACCTCCTCTAAAGCCCTGGTTTCCTACAACCACGCATGCGTGATTACGTGATGCGTGATCACGCAAAAGTTGAAATACCGAAAATCAGTTGGTTGTTTACTAATAATTCACGCGCGTGTTTAGACATGTGCGCGATTGTCATTTCACGCGCGTGAATTATTAGTAAACAACCAACTGATTTTCGGTATTTCAACTTTTACGTGATCACGCATCACGCAATCACGCATGCGTGGTTGTAGGAAACCAGGGCTTAACAGTTTTTACGGATCCATCTGCAAGCGTTTGTAGAAATTGTAAGATCTCACTGGGTGACGAGAAACACCAGCGCGCGAAATATTCTATTGCGCGGTGTCCACAAATCAATAGATAATATATTAATACGCGCACTTCACAATTCACGTGGACAGCGGAGCTGTAATTATAAAATCTCATGTATTTGGAGTACCTACGCCGTAGGTTCTCAAACATATTTCATACACCGTCCACTTTGACAATCGAAATTTTTTTAATGCCCCCCCCCCAAAAATTTTTAAACTTACCAATTGTTGTTTATCTTTAAACAGTCATTACAATTATTATATTTAAACACGCCATGTTCTATTTTAGAGTTCAAACTTACGTTTTAAAGAAGCATTTTTAATAAGAGCAATTAAAACGCATACTTAATCGAATATTTTAATGTATTTTTATTAAAATTTAAACAAATCTTTGAATTTAAATTTATCGAGCTTACTTAATGTGATGTATACACCTGATGTAGTTTAACCAGTTTTTTTTATATCAGGCTCGAATTTACTTAAATACAGTCGTAAGTCCTCACGTTCGGTAACAAGCAGCAGATTTCTTTTTTGAGTCATTAGTGTTGTTACAGCACTAAATCCACGTTCGGACAAATGCGATTGATGGAAACGCTATTAGATATCTTTGAACAATCGACCATAATCCAGGGTAAAATTGCGGGATTACATAATTTTTCGCTTTTTTTACTCAGCTATTGCCCCCCCCCCAGATCGCTTCAACGCCCCCCAAATTTCTTTGGGCCTTTTACTGCCCCCCTGAAGGCCACTAACGCCCACAAGGGGGCGTTATCGCCCACTTTGAGAAAGAATGACCTACACCAATAATTATAATATTTACCCGAAGTGGTTACCGGCCCCGCAAACTATTAAAACTATTAAACGTCGACGGAAGAAACCGGATGTTTTCCGTGTGCACGGCCGTTATAGACAAGAATGTCATTATTCCATAAAACGAGCGCATCAAATAGATTTTCGAACGTATTATGTATTGCGTATTCCGTCATTTTCCAAATTAATATTTCAATTAATTTTTTTTTTGGTCATTTTACTCGTTCGCGTCCGAACTGTAGATGACTAAAATATGTGTGACAAATAATTCACTTATAACCAGTGTCACAACTATACACATAACGGACGGGGCTTGTGTGCTGGCATTCCTATTCGGAGCCTGATTTTGTTGTCGAATAAATTAATATTATTGACAGACGGCAATAATTATACCCCACTGAACAATTATATTTATTTTTAAATTATTAAATTCTTTTTTTTTTTTTTTTGTGATTGGGTTTTGGATTTATATAACTGGGTCACGAAATTATTTAATTTAAAATTTCGTACTAAATATTACGCTATTAAAGATTGTTTTACGTTTGAAACTGAACTCCAACTCCTTAGACAATCCGTAATTGCGCGCTCACGCCAGGGGCGTATACAAGGGGGTGGGGCGATAGGGGCGATCGTCCCCCTAGCGTATTTACCTATATATACTGACAACTAAAATTAATCGAACTAAAACTAAAATGTTATAAAATATTTTTTTATTTAAAACTCATTATTTTCATATAATTTTTCGATAATTCTAAGTTGGCAACAGATTCGACGGGCCGTTTTTCTATTCGCCCCCCCCCCTAGGGGATGAAGTAAATACGCCCCTGGCTCACGCCCCACTGGTTATTGTATAACTAAATTTCATGAAGAATCTGATTAAATCTTGAATAATGTGTAAATATCTAACTATATATATATATAATATATATATATATTATATAAATTCATTATTAATTGTTAATAAATACATACACATTTTAACGTTTTATCATTGATTAAATAATGTGTCATTAAATACTTATCATGTACTAAAAAAATTGTAGGAGGGCAAGGTCAATTTGGCGGTATAAATTATTTTTGAAGGCCGGTGCGCAATGCACACCTTGCACACCCGGTAGTCGCGACACTGCGTATACCTCCTATACTTACCTGTGCTATTCTAAAGTTGAATAAAGATCAGGACTCGATGCTCTGTTTTTGGCTAAGTAAAATATTGCTTCTGGATATTGTTTGTGTGTGTGTTATGAAAAAATAAATAGATACAATACGTTTATTTAAAATATAATCGATTATATACGCATAGATAGATACCTACTACATATATTTATTTTACTACTTGACGGTTATTGTTAATAATTGTATATTAAATTGCTGAAAAATCGATTTTTATACCGATTGAACAATCTCTAGTATGTTTTTCCATAAATTCACTCTGGCGCTGTATAATAATCCATCGACCATACACGTGGCATCTCCGTCTAATGACAAATACTTGTGATCGTCTACGCTTGTACTATTCCATATGAAATTTACGTCCGACGAATTTGGATTTCTAATGAAAACGGATGAAACGGTTTTGATCAAACAGATCTTACGTCTATACCGCCGAATGAACCGTAGCGGTTATCTGATACAATATTATTTCAATAAATTACCCAGTTTTTGCAAAATTTGTCCAAAATTTGCTCATTGTTTTACACATTCTTGATTCCGGAGAATCGGCTCTAGGAGCAAACCCAAATAATTGTCCATAAAACAAATAACTTAATTCATCTGCATGGCACGCACCTATTATACCATAAATTTATATAGTTATTAAGTTAATGTAATGAATACGTACAGATTTTAATTTAAGATTAATAATAATAAAAATGTAAGTCATTCATAATATAAACCTTTCAATGACTTCCGTAATGTTGGTCTTGTACCAAAGATAAGGTTTTTAATCGTATTAATTTCTCCATCATATTTAAATTCATAACAATAGACAGTGGCACCTTGTTCGAGAAGATGACTATAACCATCATGGAATTCTTTGAAAAAATATATATCACTATAGAACTATAGAAAAAAGAATTAGAGTCAACGTTTAAATAATGTTACCTAAAAATATTCTCATTAACCGATTTGTAAATGATGCGTTACTCGGTAATTATTTTTATTAACTTTGTATAGAATACATAATATATGGGAGGTGATATTGTGATAACTAATTAATAATATATACTTACATGGCATATGTTTTCTAATCTAGTCGTTTCATTTTCGACATTATGTTCATTGAAGTAAAACTCGGTTACCTTCTTTATAATGTCTTCACTATATTGGCCATTAAAAAATGCGCTAATTTCGTTGGATTTATGAAAATTAATTAATTCGCCCATTCTTTTTTCTGAAATAAAAAATATAACAAGAAATTATGTTTTCATATACAATTTATATATACATATAAATTATATTTAAATTGCATTCTAAAGTGAATTATAAAAACATACATTTTGCACTAAAGAATTAATAATATTCTCACCCATAAACACTGTTTCTTTAAATAATGAGTGTATAAAAGTGTTTTAATTGATTTCGTATACAAATTATTTTATCATATTAATAATACTTATTATTACTCTCAGGGCTGGATCAAGGGGGGGGCTAGGGGGGGCTATAGCCCCGGGCCGCAAGTTGAAAGGGGCCACAGTGTGTCAACTCATTTTTTTTCAAAACATTATTATAACTTATAAATTTTAAATTGATGTCATATAAAAATGGACTATGGACTTGGATACTTCATTACCGACACACAAGACCCAATTATAGGTATAGTGGTCGTCGCTTCTTGCAACTGGTTATCATCGTTATGAAAAAATCCGTAAATAATTTAGTCAAAGTTTACTCTCGTGATCTAGAAGAAAGTCTATATGACGAATTGAAACAATTCATTGGTATGTTTAAAGTCAAGGAAGATAATAAATTAATAAAAAACCCGGTTAACATGTTACAAATGATTGTTGAAGATAATCTCTCGGGCGTTTTTCCACATATTTATGTAGCGTTCTGAATTTTTTTAAGTATACCAGTTAATGACTGTGAAAGTGAACGATCTTTTTCTGCACTAACAATAATTAAAAATAAATATCGTTGTATGATGGGTGAATCAAGACTGACATCTCTATCTATTCTTTCAATAGAGTGTGAATTGACTATGAATATTTCATTTGAAAATATTATAAGAAAATTTGCTCAGGAAAAATCCAGGAAAAAGTTTTTCAAACATAATATTATATAAGATTAAAAATATATGTGTATATTTTTTTTATTGCATATGCCGAAAAATGTATAATATGATATAAGAATAAAATGTTATTTAAAAACAATGCTATATTTATTTTAATTTATATTTATTACAAATTAATAAATCAGAAGAAAAAAAGGAAATTGTTTTAGGTGAAAAGGCCTCAATAAAAGTAATAGCCCCCCTTAAATTATGACCATAATCCGGCCCTGATTACTCTTATTGTAAAGTATTTATTTGATAAGAATAATGAAAATGTATTCGTAATATGCCATTTGATTGACAATTGAGTTAAAAAAAAAATTTATTATTACCTAATAATGCTATCAGTCCTTCCATATTGTTAACTCCACTGATTAAAGGTACAGGAGATGCCGTTTTGGCCAATATTTTAGGATGAGCTGGTAAAAATGGATCGTTAATTGCATTACTTTCAACAGATGGAACAAATTCGAAGTGTAAAAAATCATTTCCATTCTTAAAAAAAAAAATTTAATTTAATATTTTAAAATCAAATATATGAATAATGCTATTTTATGATTTTAAAATGAAAATATTGACATTATATATAAACGTTATACATTTGTTTGTCAAGACGTTATATTAATTTCAAATATATTGCCGGTTTTCATTTACGTACCGCTAATTTAGCACCTATCACTAAATCAATGGCCGGTACACTTTTTAAATAACAAATTATTTCTTTTGGATCATCTTTTTCACATCCTAAACATTTGGCCAACTTAGACGCTGTTTCTTTGTGTTTTTCATTGAAAGCAAACGAATTAAAAGCACACCCACTTTGCATAATAGCCTTTTGAAATAATCCTATAGTTAAATAATAAATACATTAAGAAAATCAATGTTATCTATAATATAAAAGAAAAGGAAAAAATAAGTAACACTAGTCATATTTATACAGAAGAGGTGTAAACCCCTTATATTAATTAAATCTAAATATACTTATATATATTTGATCTTCATGTCTAGAAAATCATTTAGCGGTTTTGTTTTATTCTAATAATTAATATATAAAGACGCTGATAAAATTCAAATGTAAAACTATAACCTGTGGATTGTTGAGATAGTATGTGATAATGAACAGATGCTGATCCCGCACTTTCACCGAAAATAGTTATGTTATCAGCATCACCTCCGAATGCGGACACATTAGTTTGTAACCTTTCGGCCTTCTTGGAGGGCCTACACGGTACCCACTAACTGAGGGGACTATTAGTCAGTGACCCACTGGCCGAGTAGGAAACAAAAATGTAAAAATATATCTCCCACAGAACCAGTAGGTTTTGTTTTTACGGTGGTCCGCACCGCGCTGTCGATGAGTCGATTCAACAGGTACGGCTTTAGCATGGATGGCCCACGAGTCAATGAACATCAAAATGCCAGTTATAAATTATCACTCAACGTTTATTATTTGAGAAGAACAACAACAAAAAAAAAAACGGAGTACAAAAAAAATACAAATTACGTTTTTACTAAGATTCGTAGTTTTTAGATTTTACTAGATTTTCGTTTTTACTAACAATCAAATGAAAAGAAACGGATAAAAAACTTATTGAAAAACGAATAACAATGACACTTTCCTCGACGGTCGTAGTCGAAAGAAAAAGAAAAAAAAAAAAACGTTTTTATGTCCTCGCGTAGTAGTTGACGATGGATTGATTGATTGATAGCCGACGACAGTGATACCAACTTGCACCGGGTGAATAACGCGTAATATACAGTTTGGATTGCAAACGGTGTACGGTCAGCTGATGGAGGAGACCGGTTGACAAATACCTACCACTGACTTCGTGATATAATTAATTATAATATACGAGTATTATCTCGTATTTACGATTACGAAATATAGCACCCATACGACCGACGAGTTGTTTTCTACCGTCGTGTATTTATTATGATACGTATACAAATTTTGCAACGTTACAGAACCCCCCAAATAGATTAAACGAGTGAAATGAGGATAATCTATTTTAAAGAAATGGTGAAAAAATTTGTTTAAGAGTATTATAAGTTGTTAAAGATACGAAAAGTATTGACACGTGTAATGGGCTTCATTGAGCAGGTTGGGCGTATTTCTTCAAATGAATAACGTTATAAGTTCCGATAAGGACATTATCATCGGGGTTTAGGAGGGTATAAGCATTATGAGATTTAATAGACGATATTCTGTAAGGCCCTTCATATAAGAGAAAAAATTTTGAAATCTTCTTGTCAGTTGCATTACTTAACCTATGGGCACGAACAAGAACAAGATCATTAATTTTAAACAGGTGGGGATTTATCTTTCTATCATGTCTAAGTTTACGGGATTGAGCTTTAGTTAGTTGAACTTCATTAGCCAGAATTAATTTTTTATTGTATTGATCAGAAGCATCATTATGAGGATACTCAATATGTTGAGAAACAGGATTAGGTGTAACACGATTTAGAAAAAGTTCCGACGGGAATGAAAGGTAGACTCATGTCGAACACTGTTCAATACCCATTCGATGTAGGAACATATTGAGGCCAAGTGTTATGGTGTTCATGGCAGTAAGTTCTAAAGACGCCCAAGCTCACGCATGACCCGTTCGGCAGGGTTTGATTGAGGATGATAGACACTAGTATGCCCTACCTGAATTTTATATTTTTTTAATGTTTGTTGCCAGTGTTTACTTATAAATTGCCTACCGTGATCGGATACCAGATTTTGAGGACAACCATATTGGGGAAAATAATATTGAGTCAATTTGAAATGCATGCTCTAGCAGTGGCTTTACGAAGAGGAAACAATTTTACAAAACGAGAAAAATTATCTAACACAACAAAAATATACTGGAGACCATAAATACCTACAGGAGAGGACCATAAAAATCAACTAATAATTTATCTAAAGGTTTTGTGAGAGTACATGTTGCATGGGGCCAGCAACTAAAGAAGTTTTGATTTTACATTTTTGACAAATGTCACAAGATTGTACAACAGAATGAATCGTTTTATGGAAGGATGGAAAATAACAGATATGTTTGAGTGAATGGATAGTTTTGAAGGGCCCTATATGACCATAGTAGTCATGGAAAGCGATGACAACTTCATTAATTAAATGTTTAGGAAGGAAAAGAGACCAGGTATTATGAAATTTTGACCTACGAATAAATAAAATATTGTTATGGACTTTATAGAATGTATGCCACGATTGAAGAGAATTTTTAGAAGACAATAGAGTAACGATTTTACAAATGTGGGGATCTAAAGCCTGTTCATTAAACATATTCTTAAAAATAAATTGAATTCTGGAGGGAAGAGTTGGAGGAATATCCAGCTTAAAAACGATTTCAGGAGGTATTAAAAGATCAGGAGAGACAGGGTCGCTGAAATCAAAACGCATTATTGCAGGCGGATCCACTGGTGGGTTTTCATCACGGTCTATGGGATGACGCGAAAGAGTATCAAGAGGATTTTCCTTTCCCGGACAGTAATGGATCTTGAGGTCAAATTCTTGCAGTATAAGAGTCCATCGAGTCAGTCGGGCATTTTTAAGTTTGCAAGTGAAAAGGAACGTGAGGGCCTTATGATCAGTATAGACATTTATGGGATATCCGATAATATATACTCTGAACTTGTGACAGGCAAACAGTATACCCAGCAATTCCAACTCCGTTACTGAATAATTCCGTTCGGACCCACTTAACGATCTACTGGCGAAGGCTATTGTATGACGCTGTTTTTCTTTGTCCACTTGGAAGAGCTCTGCACCTATTCCCACTAGTGAAGCATCTGTCTGAATACAGAAAGGAAGGTTGAAGTCGGGATGTGTCAATGCAATTTGAGCACTAAATGCATCTTTAATTTTATCGTAGGCAATCTTTTCTTCATTCTTAAAAGACCAAGGGACGCCCTTTTTTAATAGATGTGAGAGAGGATGTAAGAGTTGAGAGTGGTGTTGGGAAAATTTGCGATAAAAATTGCAGAAACCGAAAAAAGATTGCAGATCTTTCTTATTACGAGGTTCGGGAAATTTCTTAAGAGCAACCACTTTTTCCGGATCCATTATTGTGCCACTGACAGAGACAAAATGACCTAAAAATTTGATTTGAGCTTTAAAGAAGTGACATTTTTTAAATTTAAGAGTGAGACCGGATAGCGATATCTTTTGAAAGATCCAGTCAAGACTTATTAAATGATTTTGAAAAGATTGTGAAGAAACAAGGATGTCATCGACATAGGTGTGAATATCATTAGGGAAGGGACACGGGACAGTTGAATCATTTAAAGCGGCTTCCAAACCCTTACCAAAAGCAGCATTTGAAATGTTGAGCCCAAAAGGCACAACACAAAACTGGTATGACCTACCATCGTATAGAAAACTGGTGTACTGACGAACTGAAGAGTCAAGAGGAATTTGCCAATATCCTGAGGTGAAGTCAAGAGAAGAAAAGATACTTTTATTATTAAATTTAGCTAAAATTTCATCAATAGGAGGAGAACTGTCACGAGTAGGAAGAATAATAGTATTAAGTTTCCGAGCATCTAGGCAGAGCCGGATAGAACCATCAGATTTAACAACGGTAACTAAAGGATTGTTATAAGGTGCATCTGACCGTTCGATAACCCCCCAATTGAGCATCTTGTCGATTTCCTGTTGAACAGCAGCGCGACGGGAGAACGGGATAGGGTACGGTTTTATTTTATAGGGCTTATGTTCACAAACATTAAATTTATAAGAGAAAGAATTATGTACACCAGGACGGTCCTGAAAAACATGAGCATATTTATTAATTAGTGAGTCCATGGCAATCTGTTGTTGTTCATTGAGAGGTATATCATTAAGGGCAACATTTTTGTTAAAGGAAAGGGACGGATCTTTCAAGGATTGATCTACTAAAAAGTTTTGACAGTCATTTTCAAATTCAATATGTCTCAGTGTATTTACTAAATTATTAATGTGAGTGAGGAGATGATCTTAAAAGGAACAGGAGTATATGGGAAGGTAGTATAATTTCTCGGCTTTTGTAATTAAGCGATATGTTGTTTTCAAGTAGCCAATCGGTACCTAATATGAGGGGAGTGGATAAATGAGGAACGATTAAGAAGATGGCATGAGTTTTAAATTGATTAATACTGAAATTGATATAGATTTGAATATTAATCTTGACAGATTTATTGGTGATAGCTGTTTTTAGAAATGTACCAGAAAGGGGAAAAGAGGGGATATCATATTTAGAAGGATCATTTTTTAATACATTGTACAAGTTTTCAGACATGGCAGAGACAGAAGCACCAGAATCAAGAAGAGCAGGATAGGGATTATTAAAAATAGAGATTTCAATTTCAGGACGAAAACTAAGGGAGGGACAGACTTTTTGTTCAGGAGCTATGGGATGAGAAAGAATGTTTAAGTGAGGAACATTAGGAGATGATCCAGTATCTTTCCTCACGAGACTGGTCACTGATCGTTTCCCGGAGGTGGTGGCTGGGACGTATTGGAAACATTGGGAGGATTGGATGTATTGGATTGATTATTGGGAAAGTTCTGACGCCGGTCATTATTATAAGAAACTCGTCCTTGGAATCTATCTCGATAGTTGTAATTACGGTTAGGAGGTATATTATCATTGGACCGATTGTTTTGTGAATTATCATAGGAATTGGCGGAATTGTTTGAGAGATTATTACTATTGAGAGGACGGGAGGAATGTTCAGCATAGGATAAATGATCGATTAATTCATTAAGGGTTTTGATACGGAGAATTCTTAGAGGACTAGCTACAGTTTCAGGGAAATGAGAGAGAATTTGAAAAATAAGAGTTTCGTTTTCGATAGGGGGATTGAGATATTTGGCTTTGTTGATCCATTCAATGGCATGTTTTTGAAGAGTCGAGGTATCTCGATGAAGATAGGGACGAGAAAGTTCATTACGAGTCATGACTTGTTTGCTATATGACCAGAAATGTTGACGAAAGAGTTCAACAAATTCGAGAAAAGTATTAGGAGGAGGAGTAAGGGCATTGAACCATTGTTTAGCATCACCAATCATTCGTCTCCGGATCATATTGATTTTCAAAAAATCAGGGACGTCATGGAACTGAAAATAATCATTAATTTCCACCAGAAAAGCTTCAGGATGTATAGGTGTGAGGTAGCCATTAAATTCTGGAATGAAGTCTGAGTATTTCTCTTGATGGAGAATTGAACTATTGTTAAAAGAAGAGAGCTGACGGTTATCCACATCAGATTGGTTTAAAAGGGGAGGTAATTTAAGTTGTATGTTATTTGGATTTGAGATAAAGGGAAGACGATTGGTGGAAAGAGGTGGGGGACCATTGGTGGAGACTGGTTGCGTTTGAGTGAAAAAAGAAGATGAAGACAATTGAGGACCGAATGAAAATTTTGTTTTCTTGAGGCTATTCGTCTCGGGAAACGTTTGAGTACCTACAGGGGGAATAGAGGAAGTATGAGAAGAGGCTATTTGAAGTTTTTGAACAGAGGTTTCCAGAGCGGCTAACCGTGCAGACTGGCCTTCTAACAAACAAATGCGTTCAGAGAGACCAGCAACGTCGGATTTGAATTCTGACCTGACATCTGACACTTGCTTTTCTGTATAGGCTCTACACTCAGCTCTAGTACTTTCAAGGATCGACAGTAGATGAGCATTGACTTGTGTCATATCTTTTTTGAGATCAAGAAACGAAGTTTGACATTGTTTTTGAGCTTCCTCAAATTGTCTTTTCGATTCAGTATGAAAATCTATTAATAAAGAACGGAGATCAGGTTGAGAGTCTTCAATGGGAGGAGACAGAGCGACCAGTAGACCCTTCGTTATCAGACATATTAAGGGACAGATCAAAATGAGGTAATATGGAAGGAGGGGGATAACGAACGCTGGGATCGTATCTATCAGGAGCTTTGATTTGCCTTTTTCCCGCGCCTCTCATTAAGCAAATTAACTGATAATAATTATCCCACTAACATTAAACTAAAAAAAAAATTGATTGAATAAAAATCTTACCAAAAGGATTGTTAAATAAAAGTGCAATCAACTAATCGAAATAAACAGTGAAAGAGGAATTTAACTAGAAAATATAAGTGAAATAAGAATATTAAATTAGTTCAAAATTTATTTAAATTAAATTGACTTATCTGAAAGATTCTATTACAATTACAATTTAGTTACTTATCATAACAAAAGCTAAATAGAGCCAAGGTTTAACCAACAGAATGAAATAATTCTATTTATATATGAATTAATTAATTTGTGTAAACGGTTTAATTCATAACGAGGGAAAAGATTATCAAACAGACGAGTAACGATTACCTAAAAACGATCTAATAAAAACAATTTAGTGAATACAAAACTTGAACTAACGTGACTTAACTAGAAACCCCTACATAAAATCAAATCCATTATATTTCTGAAACTAGAGAATAATCGTTAACTTTAACAATAAGCAAAATTAATTAACTAAAACTTGATTTAACGGATAAACGAATAACAGGAATGAACTAGAGTTTACCTATAACGAATGTGATAAAACATTAAATAACAAGTACAAAAAGAAAGCAAATATATGCATATATACACACAGATATATGATAGCAATAATAGCCCGTAATGAATTATAATAGTTAAAAAAAAAAAAAAAAAAAAAAAAACGATAACACCAAACCCTACATTAAAATTAACCCAGAAATGTGAAATATCTTATGATAACGATAGGTCAATAATATGTATACATCTAAGACAAATATTAAGTAAGAAGGGACAACAACAACATTAATTCAATACCTGGGCATCGGTCGTCATAGCACCATACAAAACAAAGTAGTCGTTCCAGTAGCTGTCAACCAATCCATCAACCATAGTACAGCACACCATAGGCTAAACGATTTATGGGATTAACAATTATCATATACTGGGGGAAGAATATCAAAACAACAAACAAGGAGGGGAGAAAAAAAAATATAAATAAAATACAAATGGATATTACCAGGACGGTAGTACAACAGTGTGGTTAATACAAGATATGAAAGATTCAACGGTATACTTATATAAAACAATTTTTCTTTTTCGTTTATTATTATTAGTATTATTATTATACATTTTTTTTTTTTTTTTATATATACATGGTTCTTATGAATCTAAATTGAGAGTCAGGTCCTGTCACGGTCGCCATATGTAACCTTTCGGCCTTCTTGGAGGGCCTACACGGTACCCACTAACTGAGGGGACTATTAGTCAGTGACCCACTGGCCGAGTAGGAAACAAAAATGTAAAAATATATCTCCCACAGAACCAGTAGGTTTTGTTTTTACGGTGGTCCGCACCGCTGTAGATGAGTCGATTCAACAGGTACGGCTTTAGCATGGATGGCCCACGAGTCAATGAACATCAAAATGCCAGTTATAAATTATCACTCAACGTTTATTATTTGAGAAGAACAACAACAAAAAAAAAAACGGAGTACAAAAAAAATACAAATTACGTTTTTACTAAAATTCGTAGTTTTTAGATTTTACTAGATTTTCGTTTTTACTAACAATCAAATGAAAAGAAACGGATAAAAAACTTATTGAAAAACGAATAACAATGACACTTTCCTCGACGGTCGTAGTCGAAAGAAAAAGAAAAAAAAAAAAACGTTTTTATGTCCTCGCGTAGTAGTTGACGATGGATTGATTGATTGATAGCCGACGACAGTGATACCAACTTGCACCGGGTGAATAACGCGTAATATACAGTTTGGATTGCAAACGGTGTACGGTCAGCTGATGGAGGAGACCGGTTGACAAATACCTACCACTGACTTCGTGATATAATTAATTATAATATACGAGTATTATCTCGTATTTACGATTACGAAATATAGCACCCATACGACCGACGAGTTGTTTTCTACCGTCGTGTATTTATTATGATACGTATACAAATTTTGCAACGTTACAAGTTTTTATCCATTTCAATGCAAACATCTGATCTTTTAAGCCCATATTACCAGGGCATTCGTCAATATCCATGTTTAAAAATCCTTACAACGAAATAGATAATTAATTGATTTAATCGGAGTTATTAACTTATTATCAATAATAAATTAAACGCATTCGAGTTCATTGCACTTGCCTAAAGCATTTAAACGATAGTTGATTGTTATTACAATTACGTTTTCGTCAAGTAAATAATCAGGAGAATATTCTTCTGATGAACCAGACCCGTAGTTAAACGCTCCTCCGTGAATGAACACCATAACGGGTTTATTTTCGTTCGGTTCCTCCTGTCGTGTTACGATTAAAAAGTAAAAACAAATTTATTTTATGAAATTAAATTAATTTTGAAATAATCAATTTAGACAACGTCTAATTAAACGTATTTCAACAACCTGTGGTACAAATATGTTAAGATACAAACAGTCTTCATTTCCAATAATTTTTTTATCTAATAAAGAATATTGTAAACATTTGTTTCCATCCGAAAAAGCATTGAATACATTGCTCCATCCTGGATGTTCAACAGGAGGCTGAAACAAAAATTTAAGTATTATCTAATAAGTATGTACTAAATCGTAGTACCTATAGGTATCATAGTTAATCATTTTAAACATTCTTAAAATGTTTTAATTAAATTTAAAAATACCTAATTAATAATTTTTCGTTGAAATGTGGAATTATTATTAGTTTATATAAATAATAAAATACATAATCACATAAAAAAAAAATATAATAATAAAGTTTTGTATAATTAAATGCCGTTTAGAAGTTATATATATATATATATTATAAAGTTGAATTAACGAAGATTATAGATTAATAGCAATTTAAATTCTAAATATTTATACTAATCAATTGTAACGTATTTTATATATATATTTTTTTAATATCAGAACAATTTTTTTATTTGATTTTAGTTATTAATATTTTGTGTATTTTATATTTTATTAATCTATAAAATTTTTCATAACTTACTAGAAATCTTAAATTGCCGACGGGCGGTTTAGCATAGGGCACGCCTAAAAAACTGACGTAATGTTTATTTGATAATAGTGTTTGGTATTGTTTTCCTTGTAATGTGCCTTGTTTTAAAACGACCGTCATTTTCATTCGGGGCTGAAAAAATAAATGAAAATAAATATTTAAGGAAGGAAAACCGAAACACCTGTTTGGTATAATAAATATTGTGATAATATATAATATATATATGTATAGGTAATTATATTAAATAGTAACACTATGCACAGGAATATTATTATTATTATTATTATTATTATTATTATTATTATTATTATTAATAGTGCTATTTCTTACGATAATGGTTCTGGACAAAAATCTCACTATCTTGTTGAATGTGATTTTCACCGCGAAATTTAGTAAGATAAATGTTCGCGACAACCCTGACATAATCATTCGAAACTATAGCGAATGATGACAGTGGAAATAATTGGCACACGCTATAATGAACATTTCTTACAGTCGGACAACCGCTATACGTTCTAATTGGATTATAAATATTACAACAAGCAGCTACGGTTTATAACTGTAGATATTTTGACGGCCACGTGTATAATGTGTGAAGTATGTTTTTATATGATTTGATATCTACGACTTTATATTTGTATAACCATTATTATGTTTGCATACCGGTTAATTAAAAGAAAAAACAGTTTAAATCCATACAATTTATGTGGGTTTGACCCGTATGTAATGTATATTTTAATTTCGTTATATCGAACGCGTAGACTGTTTATCAAATGAACATTTTTTATCGATCATAAATAAATGGTGTCTGTTTTAATGAAAATATATTCAAACGATTCATTATAACGTTAGATATAATAGATTCATAAAAGATTCATTACATAATTACCTGCTCATTAGCATTAGACCGTTGAGTTTTTACAATTTTCGGAGTTCACGAACACGAAGCCCGTTTCTTTAGAGACTGTTGCGTGGTGTTATTATTATTATTATTATTATTATTATTATTATTATTATTATTATTATTATGTATATTATTATGACCGTTATATTTTTAAATGTTTCTATTTCTATTGCATGCGGTTATGATAATTCGAGCGATCGGTAAATGGACGTTGCTGGTTGATAGAGAGTTTTTCTATAGTAATTTTCTTTTTCATGAAGTTCAATTTAATCGTCATAATTCACTTTCAATATGTTTTTCTTGTAATTAGAGCTTTTAAATACCTAATATAATTCCAAATCTAAATAATAATTTAATATTTTATTTAAATTAAATACGTGGCATTTTTTTTTTTTGTCAAATTTAGGTAACTATATCATTTTACATTTCTACTATAATTATAATTTATTATACATTAGTAAACAAGTATTAAACAAATTTTCCTATTAAAAATAATCTACGTTGGTACTCATGTAATATGTTATAATAAATTCTCGTTTAATAATTAGAAAACTCATAGGTTTTCTACTTTTCTCTAATTTTGTCGGGGGAAGGGGGCAATGGACTATATCCGGAAAAGCTGTACTCTGCCTCGGAGATAAGCCTGAAATAAACATTGGTTCGGCATTCATCTTGTTCTTATAGGTTAAATAAAATGTGTATTCCATTTATACTATAGGCTTATTCATTACGTTAGAATTACATGACTAAGTTTATTTTTCCATTGACGTCGTATCGATCATTTGAAATGTCAAAAAATAATTTTTTTAAATTGTACGTGCAGCAGAATTAACAGCGAGGTACTGAGTAAACCAGCAGTTTTTACTTATTAGGAATAAATAATGAGTGCTATAAGATTCGATTCAACCAAACGTTATACACGAAGAATTTCATAATGTGATTTTACTGTATTGATCGATAAATAGAGACAACAAATGCGTGTGTATTGTTGTTATCTCAGTGACTGTGAACACGTCATTATAATTTTTACGAGAGCGCACATTCATTGCATTGAAATCCAATAATAATAAAACACGTATTATATTTTTATTTAAAAAAAAAAATTAAGTATTTGTATTTTTAAACACAATATTTCACACGTGTGATTTGAAAGAAATAATCTTAAATTATAGTTGGGTTTTCTGACTTTTTTTTTTTTTTGATCGGTTCCTAAAGTTCGTAGGGTGACGTTTAATAACTTTCCTCAAGAATTGGTCTATTAAATGCAAAATTAGTTTTTCAAATTTGGCTGGTAGTTCCAGATGTTAGCACGTTCAAATAAAAAAAAAAACAAATTAATTGTTTTTTTTTGTAATACCGAATCAAATAATCGCGAGTATTACAATTACATCCTTGGAATTATAATAGTTGCTAATATTATTGTTCACATTTTTCAATTCTTATAACCACTATAATCTTTAAACGTGCTCTTGTTCAAATTATTCGTTTTTATAACCACTATTTTAACATCTTCAAAAATTATTTTTTCGGAAATTAAATTGATTGTTCGTTTTATATAGAAAAAAATTCAATATAAATATCTGTAATTTTCAGTTAGTCGGTAGTAGACTAACATAATGACAAGAATTTTAAATGCCGTCACTAGAATATTATCTGAAATATATAATTTTTTTCTTTATATCATAAAAATGATAATTGTAAGTAGCTAATATTGTATTGGAACAATTCAGTTGTTACACGTAGGAACAAAAAAATGTAAAATCAATTTACATGTTTACAATGTAAATATGAATAAGACATTTAAAAAAATTATTTTTTTTTTTATCAAAATTTATAATATTACAAAAACCGACGAAAGACCGATGATAAACACCCTTAGCAATAAAATTGATTAAAAGCGCCAAAACTTTATGCTACTAAATGTTACACTTGAAACATTACGTATAGTGAATTTTCCATATTTGCCGTTTAATAGACAGAGATAGCAAATGCATGTGTATTGAGTTATTTCAATAGCTATGTAAACATAGTCGATTTCGAACTGTACGTATTATTTAGTGATTAAAGGAAAAAAAAATAAGTTTTTTACTTGTGATTTGGGAAAAAAACAACTTCAGAGTAGCTGGGCGTTTTAATTTCGTATAATGAATTTAAATAATAAATTATTTCATTTGAAAAAGGACACTGAAAACTTTCTAGAAGTTTATCATGGCATGATCATATCACGTTTTGAATGCGTAGTTCGAAAATGTCTGATTAGATTAACTTTTTGTTGTTGGTATTTTTTGACATATTTTTAATATGCATTTTATTCATAATAGATAATGAGCAGTCTGGTTTTATAATTATGTTCTATTTTACTATCAAATTTCAAAATTAATCATCTCAATCAATTAGTGGTGTTAAAGGTCGTTTAAAAAAATTAAAAACTTGAATTTTTAGAACTGATATTAAGTGATATATCTCATTTACGAACAATTTATTTTATACACTTTAAAATAAATCATATGATATGCAATTTATTTGAGAAATATTAGTATAACATATATATCTAAAAAAAGGAATGAATTAAAATTTTTACAAATTGTTAATACAAATCACACTTACTTTACATTTTCCAATAACATCAAAATATGAATTAAAACATTAATCAGTTATTAAAATATTATTTTATAAAATTATTGATTAAACTTAAATATAAATAAATACCAGATTTCATGGTGATTTCCTTATAATTTAATAATTATTTACTTTATTATTTAATATAAACTTTTTATCTTAATTTAAAATAATATAGTTAAACTATATTTCTAATAGCTAAATTCTCTTGCAATGCTATCAGTAGAAAAGTTATAGATTGAAAAGCTTAATGGAACTTTACTATTTTATTTTAATATTATAAATATATAAATAATTTGTTTGTTAGTATTATAGATGTTGTAGATTGTAGTCAAATTAAGCATTTAATTAACTATCCAATCATTATACTAAATGCCTATGGGCTATTATAAAAAAGTCAATAAGCTTTTGCTTTGTTGGAATGGAAGACTTTCGCATTTACTAGACAAGATGTGAGTCTATACTAGTACTGGGGGGCAGATCGAAATTATTTAAGATATAAATTATGTATTATTATTATTATTATTTCCTTTAGTAGTAATAGTAGTAATTATTAATAATAGTATTTATTATTATTAATTCCTTCGGTAGTAATAGTAGTAATTATTGATAATGTAGTAATTATTAATATAGTTTTTATTTTATTTTCATTATTTATAGTAGTATTTATTATATTTTTAGTAATTATTTTTAACTATAAGAATATAGTATTGTTATTCATAGAGTTTATTATTTTTTTTTTAGGATGGTTAGGAGAGTGATCTGGGCTTGACTTTGGAGGTTGTTCGGATGAGCGAAGGAGTGGCCTGGCCGAGTTGGGAAAGATGATTGTGGTCTCATTAGCTGTTACGAAAAATCATCGCCTTTGATTAGTTGCGGATTTTGCTTTCAATTGTAAAACAGTTAAATTAATTGCGGAGTATATCATTTTACAAAAGCGTAATTTAAAAAAGCAAATTAAGTATAATATTTTATAGGTTTATACATGAGCATATATAAGCCTATACCTTCACATCACAAATTACCTAAAAGAGAAGATGAAAATATAAAAATTGTATTACAATTAATCAATTTATGGAATGCTTCATGTCTTTAAATTTACATAGGCCGAACAATAAATATGCATTTGTAACATTTGTTAAAATCACGTGTGTAAATATAAAAAACCGAATTTGTTTTGCTCTTGATTAGAATTGTTTTTCGTTTAAGTCCTATTAGAATTTGGCGTTTCTTGTCATTCATTTTTCAGTGTTCAACAAAGAATACTTACCACACATATATATTTATCATTTCTGCATTGAAAGAGGACGATCACGATGGCATCATTTAAATGTAAAACGATTGTAATGGTTTTGACCGTTTATTTCGTTTCAAACGCCACTGTTCCAAGTGAGAATAAGATTTCATATTATGCAATCGAAAAACTCGATCTGTCGCCTATTCTTCTATATAAGTGGACATGTAGTTTTTGTAATTTATGATCGAAACGTAAAGTAATTAAACGTATTGATTTCACAAAAACTTCGAGTATATTTACTAATAATTATTACACGTTACTTTTTATTATTATTATTGAAATATAACATAATTAACGTAATTCACAATTTATGTTTTTGGTTGTAATTGTAATGTAACTTTTCGACATTAACAGTACATTTTAGAGAACATTGCTATAAATTGGCATGAATTGGGTTTTATTAAAGATGTGTTTTATGAAGTTTAGGATGAAATATACTTGTCTTAGAGTTTCGTTTATTATTCTGATGATTTATTGCTAACTTTAAATTAAAAATATTTTTTACACAATGTTAGTTTGTTTTGTATAAAGTTATGTATATTATATTTATTCATTACATATGATTATATATTAATTATTATATTTTATATTTAATAATTGTTTGTAAATTTATTTCAGGTTGCTATGCTTTTCCTCCAAGTGGTACATATACATTTTAAAGTTTGATTAATAATTACTAAAAATACAAAAAAAAAATGGATTAAAAAAAGTGACAAAGATGTGAACAGAATACAATAGAAGATGTTTAAAATAATAATATAGATGAATGCAATAAATGCAATATTTCAATTTAGGAAAAAATAGTTGTGTAGTTTACATGCTTTTATTATTATATGTGATAATGTGTTATAATATTATTTAAATTCAATTTTATATTGTACGTATATAATAATTGATTGCAAATTTATTTCAGTTTATGGAGATAATTTCATAAATGGTATACGTTTTTAAATAAATTTAATAAATAGTTATTAAATAACCATTCGAATCATATGCAATTTTTTTAAGTTATATATTATGTATATATATTTCAATAAATGACAAAAATATATAAATATTATAAATAACATAAAATATGTAAACAGATATTTTATTTACATAATATTCATAATTTTTGATTTCAAAAAAATTCAATTGAAGTTTTATTCTTATATCAATGCAATAAAATTAATTCAAATGATTAGAAAGTTCTGAAGTTTAAATAGACGTTGCATCATCCGTCGTAAAATTTATTATTCTGGCGACAAATGTTCTCCTTATAAAAGACATCCATACTTTTATTTTATGTAGATGAAAACGTTATGTTAATTTTTATGTAACATGAATACAATACGAAATAATTCCTATATAGGAGTCATATTTCCTTTGGTTTTTGATTTATTTATTAAAACAAATTTTGAGTAGTGTCACCAAAGAATACAATTTTTACGACACAGATAAAATGTTATAAATAAATAAATATATATATATATATATATATGAGTATATATATATATCTCGTTTATATGACATAAATTATTTGTCAGAAAAAATGATTTACAAAATAATAATTATATGACTTACATTATTTAACACTTTTTTAAAAAATCAATTACAAATATTATGTAATATTACTCATACCTAACATCATTCTCACACCTTAATTAAAAAAATTGTTTTCAATGTTTTGTTCATTGTAATTATTTTTGTACAGTGTTATATTGCTCTAGTCTAGATGTTTATATATAGTTGTGTGATTAACTACGATTTATGTCTGAATACATATTATATGACATAAAAATATTAACACTTTTTTTTTCAAATGAATAAATTTGCCACATCTGCCTATTAAACGTTACGTTTGTCATTATAAATATTTGTATCGTATTTTTAGCCTTAAATCGTATTCTTGACAGTAAGTTTCACTTAATATTTATTTATTATTTGTTTTATCTTAAAACTAATAATATTATTACAATTAAAATTTTAATTATTGTTCTTAACAAATTCAAATTCTGGAAAACATTTAGAAAACTAATGTCATTATATAATGTTATTAATATATAATTAAAAAATTACTATTTTACATCGAAATGTTGATACTATTGAAATAAAAATATGATATATATTAAACGAATAGCATACAATCGTTTAATCTGAGTAGAATGAAATGAAACAAATTGTGTTCATTTTCCAGATTACAATTATTCTTGATAGAGAAGTTATTAAATTAAACTAACTTCTTATCATGTTGAGATACAAATATTATTAACAATATCAAACCATAAAAATTGTTTTCTTTTTTTCTTAATTATCACTTCATTGCATCTAACTGTACATATAGAGTATTAAATTTTTAAATATACTTTTAAGGTTCACTTCAACAATTTAGGCGTAAGTTTTAATTAAGTTTTTATCCTAATACATACTGGCAAAATTGTTATATTGAATTATAATATAGTAATATATTGTTATATATTTTTATATAACATGATATTACTCATTAAATGAATATTTATTTTAATAGGTTTTAAAAAAAATTGAACTAAGATAAACGTAGTTAAAAAATTTAAATAATTTATACATTAAATATATTAATTTTTAAATGTTTTATATTTTTTTACATATATTTTTACAAAATTGTATGATATTACATTATCCTAATTAAAGTGATATATCTAATATCAATAAAACATTTCAAAATTTAAAGCTATCAAATTATATTTTATATAAAAGCTATTTAAAATACTTATTAAGTTATTGATTTTTTATTTTAAGACAAATTTAATATATATGTATATATTTAGACGATAATAGTTGAGTTAGCATTAGTCACAAGTTACATAGGAGGACAAATAATACAATGGTTGTGTTATGCCATGAAGAGTAACGTGGAAGAAACTACAAGAGTATTTATGAAATGGAAACCGAAAAGGAAAAAACCTAGAGGTTGACCGAGGAGGAGACGGTTAAACGTAGTAAAAGAAGATCATAAAAACTCTGGGAGTGCAAGATTGGAAGGAAATTGTTTAACATCGGGAGAAGTGGAGGAATGTAGTGTTAGAGTCAAAGACCCTAATAGAGTTATACATTTCAGTGTTGATAATTATGAAAAATATATTTAAAACAATTTTAACGGAATCAATAGATGCGAAATATAGTTAATAACGATTAATAACACGATAAATAACAGGTAGGCATGTAGACAGGATCATCGGTCGGCGGAAGAGTAGTCGTATATGGACCAACGCGTGATTTTTGGTTACGAAAACACATTAATTATGATGACTAGACTTGATGTTATTCGGATAATTGTTATAACCTATTAGGAAACAAAACTGAACGGGTAATCACGTCAGTTGCAAGAAATTTCCATTATCAAGTGACAGCAATTCTCTTCTTATAATTGTACCCACTTAATATTCTAATGATACATTTCGAGGAGTATCTTTTTATATATGAATATAAAATATTAAGTCGTATATTTTTTTTTATTTTTCAAATCATCAACATATCCTTTTAAACATATTTTTTTATTTTTTTAGTCGTAGAAGAATTAAGACTACGTAAGTTGCTATTCTCACTTTATATAATAATATTTACAAATGTATTAGGTATTGAAAATTACTACTAATGTATTATTAAACAGTGGCGGATAGGCAATATTTTTCGGCCCAGGAATAAATAAATCGCAATGGCCCACAGCCCATGTCACAAATTATAATTACAATATATCTTATATATAATTATAAATAAAGCGGCTCACACGAAGACCGATCCATCTGGAAAGCCTGTAATATTATAATGAATTAAATTATTTATAATTAAAATAACAATGTAATCATTAATTTTCGCCATCCTATATTTTTAAACTATTTTTACAATAATTATTTATGTAGGAAGTCTATAAATACGATAAATATTTAAATATTTACGTTGTCGAAATTCAAGTTTGAAATAAATGTTAATAAATTGTATGTTTTAATCTTACTATTGGGAAAATATACCAACAGATCATCAAAGCGATCGAATTATAATAATATTATTTTTATTATTATAAACGCTGTTGTTCGCGCCACTCAACATCATTTCCACCATTTTATTTTAAAAATGATTTTAATATTTTAACAATTTAGAGATCATTTCCGCATAAAAGCAATTATTTCGATGAAAATCAGCGTTCTCTTAATATATACTTTTGGAATTTTAAATATTTAAATTATTTTTTAAGGTAAATTTGATAATGTCGAACGTGAGTTTTTTTCATATTATATCCATACACTAAATATTTATGATTTATTATTTTGATATATTTTCAAAAATTACAAACTTTTTTCAATCGAATAAACCAATGAAGTGTCATTGCTCTTAAAATTTTTCAATTATTTTTAATATGATACTTATTAAATTTTATTCTAAGTAATTATGACTAATAATTACTTGTTTTATGCTATGTAACATACACAATTATCTCATTCATATATTACTAATCAATAATTAAGTCAAACATATTTTATTTAAATTTTACCAATTTAATATTTTTTAAGGTTTTAACACGAGAATGACCGGTATATTGTTATAGATTTTATATTCTAATACTAATAGAGCTATTACATTGAAATGTGACAATATATTTATTATATAGTTATTCTTTTTATCTAATTATAATGAAATACTATATATCAACGTTTTATGCGGTCAATTCATATTTTACACCAAACCTACTAAATTATTTGTTAATTTATTGAATTAAAGATTATAAATGTTATTTTTAATTTGTTATGTGAATTGCCCCGTTGTTGTACGATTAACAATATTATCTCATATATTTTTTTCAATTTTTCAAATTGTCAACTCTTTCTACTAAACTTTAAAAGGGTAACTATTAATGTATTAATTACTTTTTAAGATACACTTAATCTTGTAGACCGTAAGTTACTATTTACTTTATATTCTAATATTAACAAAATTATTATACATTTAATTACGATATCAAAAATTACAAATTGTATTTTCATATATTGGAATAATCCAATCATTACACAAAAATGTCTATTTCTTAATAAAAAAAAAAAATTTCCAGTTTTATTTTCGGAAGTACTAGTATTTTCTTTAGGTTTTAAACGTGGTCCTAAATATTATTAATGCTCTAAAGCAATTACAAAGATATTTTGTTAAAATTCGATTTGGTCAAAATGTATTTTTGTCACTTTTCGGTATTATGAAAATAATAAACATTAAATTTTACAATTAATGCGATTTGTACAATAAGCTTATATTTCTATAGTGAGAGAGCGAAGATGAAAAAGTTAATGTTTTTAACTTATGTATATATTTCCGACAATAGCGATGTTTTTATTTAGTAATTAATTAGATAATTCAGATTTTTTTTACAGACTTGAACTTTTAATATCATTTATATTATATTAAGGAGATAAATAATTTTTAAATTGTTTTTCCTTTTTATGGGCTATATGTAAAAGTTATAGATATTCCATAAATGTAATTATTTAGGAGTTAATACATATATTATAAAGACTTAATGTGAGGTTAATGGAAAATTATATACTCTATACACATTGTATATTATTAACAACATATAATAGTACACTGAAGCTCCGTTCAAAATCGTTTTATTGAATATAATAATTTATTCCTATTATTACTTTTAATTCATAGCAAAAACAAAACTCTAATTAAAATACATATTTGAATTATGATTATTAAAAAATTTTTTTAAGGTATTGTAAACATCGAAAACAGTAAGTTATTACTGATTTTTTATTCTTATACTGGCAAAATCAAAATATTTTAAATTTTATACGTTATCCACAAAAATTTCAAATTACAATGAAAATGTATGAAAATTTATACCAAAATAAATTATTTTAATTTTTAAAATTTGTTGAAATTATTTATAATTTCACTAAATATATAAAAATTGTTCATGGTGGTTTTTTTGAAAATATTTTGAGAATGTTTTTTTAGTTTAAAATTATGAATTTGAAATATATATAAATATTCATATTTTAAAATGGTGTTTAAGTTTTTTGATATTGTATTAATTAAAATATTATAAAATAAAAATAAAAAAATTTGAACATTTTTTAATTTATTAGCTATAGAAGATATTGAAGCAAGTAAGTTTTTATTGATCTCATTTCCTTATAACTTATAAGTTATAAAAAAATTATAATAATACTAGCAAATTCAAAAAATTGAATTTTTCAATATATAATTCACGAAAATTACAAATTACAATAAAAATATCATAAATTCGCATCAAAATAAAATATTATAAATTTATTATTATTTTACCAACTAAATGGATATTTTTCGAGCACTTTTTAAAAAGAGTTTGACAATTATTTTTGTAGTTTACAATTATATGTTCGAAATGTATCTAAATACTCATGTTTCAAAATGGAGATGTCAATTATATAATTAAATTATGTGCAATTGTATTAGTCTAAATATAATGTAATAAAACCAAACCGCTTTCGAAATTGTTTGTTTTCTTAGAAATACCGGAAACTGAAAACCGTATGTTTTTATTGTGATTTTATATCCTTATAAATTATAATAATACTAGTGAACTCAAAAAATTGAAATGTGATAAAATATTCATGAAAATTACAAATTACAATAAAAATATCTAAATATTCACATAAAAAATATATATATGGGTAAATTAATGTTTATAGTTTTATTAATTATGTAGACATTGTCCGAAATCTTTTTAAAAACACTTTTTGTCAATAATTTTTTTTCTTTAAAATTATAAATTCGAAATATATCTAAATATTCTTTTTTCAAAACGAAAATGCCAATTGTGTGCAAATTGTATGCAATTGTTTTAATCCAAATATAATGAAATAAAATCAAAGAATTATCAAAAATTTTTAATTTTTTAGGTATAAGAAATATTGGAACCAGTTAGTTATTATTGATTTTATATCTTTATAAATAATAATAAATTATAATAATTCTAGCACAATCAAACTATTGATATAGGATATATTATTTACAAAAGGTTCAAATTACAATTTACATATATATTTAACATATATTTCAAAATAAATTAAATAAAATTATAATTACAATTTCATTAAATATATAGAAATTGTCCGAGTTCTTTTTAAAAATATTTTAACGATTATTATTGTAGTTTAAAGTTATAAATTTGAAACGTATTCAATTAATTACATTTCAAAATTTAAATGTCAATTATATATGTATGTTGTAAATTGTGCGATATTGTAGTAATCCAATAATAATGAAATGAAGCGAAAAATTTATTGAAATTTTTAAATTGTTTAGGTGCACAAAGTAGTGAATCCAGTAAGTTTTTATTCATTAAACATTCTTATTAATAATAATAAATTATTATAATACTAGTAAAAATAAAAAATTGAAACGTGATATATTATTTTCAAATATTTTGAATTACAATAAAAATACCTAAAATAGTCATCAAAATAAGTTACTTGTATTTAAAATTAGAATTAGAAATTTACTAAAAATTAAGATATCCGAGGTATTTATAAAAATATTTTGACAAATGATTTTCATTAATTGAAATTATAAATTTCAAATGTATCTAAATAATCCTTTTTAAAATGAAAATGTCAATTATATGTTCTAAATATATGCTATTGTATTAATCAAAATATAATAAAATTAACTGAATAAACAATTCACATTTTTAGAGTTTTCATTATAATTATATTTATTTCCTTAAAATGAATATTATATGATAAATCAACTGCCCTCTGCTTTTTTTTAATAGTATTATTATAGAATATTTAATTGTCTTTTTTAATTTTCCAAAATATCAAATCTTCCTACTAAGCACTACAGGTGACACTTTTTAAATTATTTTCAAGGGAGACGTAATCGTCGAAGACGTAAGTTGTTATACACTTTATGTCCTTATCTTACATGAATATTTAACACATAATGCGTTATCATTAATTGCAAATTTTATTAAATATATTTTAATTTAATATTATTATAAAATATCGAATTATCTATAAATACTCTTTTACTACTTACATATATTGGAATTTTACCACGTTTTAAAAATATTTTTTGACAAACATTTATGCTCATAGTACGATATTGATATCACCTTTTAAATCAAAATAAATTTTAATGGTTTAAATTTCTTATATATAAATGTGAGAAAATGTTAATAATTACATGTTTTTGCCTATTGGTAATTAACAAAAAAAAAAAACATTACTAATAAATTTTTGTGATTGTACATATGTATTTGATATAAATATAATAAATATTATTGTTATTATTTTTTATTTATACAAGTTATTTATTATTTATAAAGTTAACAGATATATTATCTCATACAAATGTTATGAAACAATATTCGATTTTATAATTTAGATTCTGAGCGAAGAGAGGAAATTAATGGTTTTACAATGATGTTTATTTTATTTTTTTCTGCATGCAACACTTCTATTAGTAAAATCATAATTACTAAAAATCATAATCGTTTCATAATGTCAATCATGACATTGGCATTCATTTTTCGTTAAAAAATAATTACTAATTTTGTTTTCGGTAATCATTTAAGGAGTTCATTTTCGATTTTCTCTATAGTTTTTAAATGGAACCCTAATGACTACCAAAATATTTTATTAAAAACAACATAAACGCGATTTTGTCTAAGTTTATTATTGTTTCCGTTATTTCGAAAATAATGATCCTAGAGTTTTCCAATTCACACCAAATATGTTACATTCTACTAAAAATATATATGTGTAAAACATTTTTTTTAAAAATATTTTTCACATTCTAAGCACTTCATAGTATTTATCAAATATTGTGTTATTGAAGTCATAAGAGGTGTAATTATTTTATTTTAAAGTCCGAACATTTTATAGAACATAAGACATATGTTACTTCTACTATCATTATATGTTTAAAATTGTATGTTATGGTATTAATCTAAATATAATGAAATAAAACGAAAAAACTATTAACATTTTTAAAATACTTTAAATATATATTTTGATATTAAAATAGATAATTAAAGTACTTTTTAAAGTGAATGTTATCTGTTAAACAAAATGCCATCTAGTTTCAAATATAAATACTATTAAACAGTATATTAAGATTTTTTTTTTTACTCATTCAAATTATTAACTCTTTGTAATAAAATGTACATTTGGTGTTTTAAATTTTTTATTTTTTCTAAGGTGCAAATATTAATAATCCAACCGGTATGTTTTATACATTTAATATCCTAAATCCCTAATACTAGCAAATTAATTAATATTGATTAATATTGAAATATTATTATATTATTATCAAAGATTATATTATTCTACTAAAAACATCTAAAATGAATTTTATGAATAAAAGTGTTTAATAATAGGAAAACTAATAAATTCCGTGGCGAAATTTGATATTTTCAAAACAATTGTTATGTAAAAGTCATTGAAATGTTTTTTTAAGTTATAAAAGCCGTAAATACTATATTGATATTTATTAATTTAATGCACTATTGTTTCATACATATTCCACAGAACAATTATTTTCGAATTTTTCAAAGTGTCCAACCCTACATAGATACTGAATTTTAGAATAATATATTGTTTATTATTTTTGAAGCTCAAATTTATTGCAATCAACGTAAGTATATATTAATTTTAAACCCCAATACTAATAACATTATTAACATCTTAATTTTATTAAAATTATTGAATTCAATAAAATTCTTAAAGTCGGTATGCAACGTGTATTTGGCATACCAGAAATCATTTTATTTATTTTTTTAAATCCCTGTAAATTGAACAATGTCAGAATGCCAACTTCACGGGCGTAATATAATATATCATTAGACTTATATATTTAATTCTTAAATTTCCAAATTGTCTACCTCTCATTATGAAGTGCACATATGGAATTTTAAATATGTTTATTATGTTATAAGTTGATAGTGTAATTAGCGGTAAGTTATTATTCATTTTATATTTTAAATATTGTTGTACAAATTTATGAATTACTTTAATAATATATAATATGAACCCAATGTCATTGAATAACTCAAATAATTTAAAAATAAAATTATACCGGTAATTATAACGACATTCTTCGAGGTCTTTAAAAAAAAATTTTTTTTGTCATTGTATGGTATTTCAGCAAACAGTAATTTTCGCAGTTTAATATTATATTGTCGAAATAAATCTAAATGCTTAGATTATCCGAATAATGAGGCTAAAGAAATGATATAAATTGTATTCCATAGATTTAATTTAAATTAAAGCGAAGAAATATTAATAAATTATCTTAACGTTAAAGATGTTCGAATTATGTTCGTTGTAAAACGCACGGAGCTTATATTATAATACCGTATATAATCTTATAACCTGTTATTTATTTATTTTTTTTAAAGATCTGGCTTCACTAAAGAACGGTTAGCATATTTTTATATTATACCCTGATAATAATAATAAAAAAATATTTCATTTATATTTGGTATCTTGTAATAAGAAATTCAAAATATTTAAAAACATGTGTCGCACCAAAAATATTCTCGACGAACCGGTTAGCTACAGTGACTTGGACCACTGGTGTTGACAGTCAGTGTAAGAAGACGAAGATTGACGATAACAAGATTTTATTTAATTTAAAACAACAAAAGGTTCGCAGGAATGCTTTGATTATGAGATCAAATAAGTATACGCAATGAAAAAGTAAACATGCTTGATAACGAATTAAATACAAAATAGCAAGAAGTTGTGCGAAAAGGCACGTGTACACAAAACTAACCGTTATCAAGCAACAACCGATAATTCATTATCAAAATTAAATAATATTGAATATTAATACTGTTATACATAGATTAAAACCGTTTGTAGAAGAGGGCTTGAAACATTTTGGATGGATTTGAGTCGCTCACAATAAAGGCCTGTGCCGAAATAAAACTAATTAATTAACTTTTGGTATGGTCCAATTAATATTGTGTTCTATATTATTTGTGAAATTAAGTGTTTACGTTTGTCTGGAATATTTATAATTACACATTATTACATTTTATAGTTATTTTCTTTAAATCTTTCAAATAATTATTGCTCTGTATTTACCTTGACGTTTAGTAATTTTGATATATGTATTTAATTTCTAAGATCTGGAAAATAAAGGAAAAAGTAAGATTTCATCTTTTTAATGTCCTAATATTAAAATAGTTTTTACATTGAATAACTTAATATTTTTATTAAAAAAGAAAAAAAATATTTTAAAAATATAAAATATAATTATTTTAATTCATTAAATAATCTACAGTATTAGAAATGATTCTTGGTCTCCCAAACAAATATGTTCTTTTGGGTCCATTATCTTCTTGTATGAATTAATAATATTATTAATTATTATTTTTTAAAAATCTAATAATCACCGTTGTGTTTTCAATAGGTCGTACAATAATTTCTGATAATTGGAATCCAATAAAAATGTCGTTACTTTAACATATGTATTAAAATTAATCCAAATATTCCTGCTTCCGAAATGAAATTTTTTATAAAATTTATGCCGTTGTTTTTTTTTATATTAAAGTTTAATGAAGACATTCAATTATCCTGATATTTGAAATGATCTATTTATATTAATTTTATGAGTTAAAATTTTTTTTTATAATTTTCAATTTGGGAATTAAATTGCACTTATATACATTATATAATAAAATTATTTAAAATGTATTACACAATTAAATAGTATCAGGCATGAAATATTTATATTCATATATTACCGTTTCATAATAAAGTTCGACATTTTTCTTATTATTTTTTAAGCATTGATTTATTATGCAGAGGGTAAGTTTTTATGCGCCTTATATCCAACTGCATAAAATAATATTCTATTTAAATTCAATATAGTGTTATACGAAATTTGAAAATATACAAATATATCTAATAATATTATAAAATATTAAATAATTTATAATTCCAAACTTACCAACTCTATTGACGATGATTTAATTTATTCATTATCAATATTAGTATTAATATATATGTATTTCAAAATCCATTCGTAATTTGATATGTGATAAAAACTATTCCTCATGTTAACGGAATATATGATTAAACAATGTTGTTATTATTAAGGTCAAACGTTTATAACTACGGTAAATGGTAAGTTTTATTTAGTTATGTATTTATACTATAATAATAACAAAATTATAACGCTTACTTACTGTACATATTATTATAACTATACATATACGAATAAGGAGCAATAAATCATGTATATTTTTCAAATATTACCTATTTCCAATTCATTCTATAAATATACATATTTGAAATTATATATATTTTAATTTTTTATTAAGATTGTGATACTTACAGTAAGTTTTTAATCATTTATAAATTATTAATAGCATAATTATTAATATTGACATTTGATATATTGTTAATTGGTATTAAATATTAAAAATTTTTCTCATGGTTACTAAAACCAATGTCATCAAATAACCTATGAAAATTAAAACAATTTTAACTATTATATTGACACACTCCGATTTCAATTTGAAATGATAATTGCAATTATTTTAATAATATTGATAATTCTAAAACCAAAATAAGTCCAAATATGTTTATGTTCTCGAAATTCAAGTGTTAAATAATTATTATAAATTGTTTTGCAGTAGGTTTTAATGTGTACACAGTGAAATGAAATTTTAAATTTTCTAATTAAAGTAACAACTCGATTAACTGTCTTCACTCTTTGTTGTTCGTGATCATCATCAAACGCAAAAAAAAAAAAATAAAAATCGGCGAACGCAGTAATTTTGTTGCAGTATAAGCAATGCGATGATTATGTGTATTTTATAATAAAAATGTATAATTATGGATTGAAATATCCAACTTGGTGCGATAAATGTTGTTATTTATGTAGTTGACACTATTCGTATTTCATATATATATATATATATATATAAATTTTACAAATTGTTTTTTGCATATATTAAGCTGTACATATGAAATTCGTTGTAATTTAATTATTTTTAAAGACGACAGTGATGCAAGAACACGTAAGTTTATGATCATAATTATAATTGTAGTATTCCAATATTTACGAAATTATAAAATTTAAATTTGATATTTCATTATCAAAAACTATAAATTTTATTGATAATATGTAAAATTAACGTCAATATATATTAACTATCTAAATACCTACATATAATTTTACTGATTACAAATTTCGACATCCTTCCAAGTCTGTTTTATATTTTTGGACAATGATTTTTATAGTTATAAAATATATATTAACCATAGATGGAGGGAAATTTGTTTTACGGGATGGTCTTAAAGGCCGAAAAAAACCCCAAAAAGAAATATATATAATATGTAATATATGACAATATATTACTTATTTTGATATAACATAAGTCTATGTCTTTTATTTATTTATTTTGAATTATTCTCAAATGGTTTACATATCATATTAAACTGCACATTCATTCAATTACATTTTTATATTATTTTTTAAGTTTTACAGAGTTTAAGAAACAGTAAGTTTCTATAATTTAATATTTGATATAGTTATTGTTATTTGTTATGTAAAATTCGACATACTATTCAAAATATCTAAAACGAATTACATTACTATATATATTAAATCATCTATAAATACAATTGTAATCATATTTTTCGAGATAACATAAAATAATGTTGACATAGTTTGTAATCATAAAATCAAATACAAATGTTTATATTCTCGAAATTCAATTGTCAAATGAATTATATATCATGTAGGTATTGTGTAAATTTATATTACATAATTACATATTGATCAAGACCAATAGTATTATGAAAAATTAAGGAATATAAGTTCCTTTGAATTAAATTTTTTGATTTACTACCCGTTTCGACATAAATCATTTGATTGACCAAAAAGAAAAATAATATAATATGATATCAATATAGTATGATGATTATTACCTAAATTAGTAGTAAATAAACAAATTATAATAATTTATAATATAATACAAATATCATATATGTTTCTTTATTATTCATAATCCTCATTGGCTTTATACATATATATATAAATAAATATATATATTCACACATATAAATAAAAAATATATATATATATATATTATACGAGTATATTATATATACAAATACACAAATTTATTATTTATGATTATTATTTTTTATTTTTTTAAATTTTACATCTTTTCCTATCACAAACTTCTTTATTATTTTACTTATTTTATTACTCATTTTTGTATTTAATATTATTTTATTATAAACTGTGTGCTATAGCATTAATCTAAATTCAATTCATTCAAATCAATAAAAAAAAATTCAAAATTTTTAAATTATATTTTATATAAAAGTTATTAAAGTGTTATTAAATAGTTTATTTCTAATTTATATTGTACACTGCATTATTGCCTCATACATAAATGATTACTCACTATTATGTTTTATAATTTATAATTTCCTCAATGACTGAGTCAACTAATGATATTATACATACGAGCACTTTAAATTTATAAATATTGTTATTATTTTTTAAGAGGTGGATGATTTCACAAGACGTAAGTTTTATTTGTTAAGCATTATACGACTTTGTATAATCGTATACAATTTTGTACATTCAATTATTAAAATTAAAAGTTCTATATACAATACCAAATTAAGATATAAAATTATTTACAATTACAATTCTACTAATTTAATTGAATAATTAGTAAAGTCTTAGAGAAGTCTTTAATATTATTTGACGGCATATAGAGATATTTCTAATACTCTATATTAAATTGCATGTTTGGAATTTAATGTATTTTATTTATTCTTTAAGGTATAAGAGAAGAAATTTTGGGTTAGTTTATATTAATTTTATATTCTAATACATACAAAATAATTGCATTGTAATTTGATATATTTTATTAATAATTACAAATTCAATTACGAATATGAATATTTAAAACTTTAGTCATTATATTATAGTATTAAATAATTTATAATTAAAATTACATAAATTAGATATAAAGACACAACCAGAATTTTTTAAAATTACGTTGACAATTATGATTTACATAGTTATAATCATTTAATCAAAACATGTATTAAATTTTCGTGTTCCCACATTAAAATACTAAATAAATGATGTAAATTGTTTGTCATTCTTTCTATCTAACTATACTGAAATAAAACCGTTAAATATCTTGCATATATTTTCTAAATGTGTAATTATACAATATGAAGTCATATAATATATAACATATGTAATTATATAATATTATATAATATATATACCTATATTATTAATTTTGCAACTGATTATCTCTATATAGTAATTTGCACTATTGAAATTTATTATTTTTTTAGACGATGCTGCACAAAACGAAGGTTAGTTCGTGTTTACTTTATATCATAGTAGTAACACAATTATACTATTGAAATTTAATAACTTTTATCAAAAACAACAGATATTATTTATATTATCTGAGACTAATGTCGTCATAAAATATAAAATTATCTTTTATCTTAAAATTCAAACATGAAATAAATGTAATAAATTATAAAACATTGTTGAAAAAAGTAATTATAGTGAAATAAAATAAAATGCCTCAAAGATTTAAATGCACAATTTATACTTTTTATAATAATTATTAAACTGTTTCGTAAGCAATAAAAATTGGGTTTTTATATCAAAATTTATAATTTCTTATACAATACAATGTTATATATAATTTTTTCAAATATTTCAAAGTTGCCTCTTCTTAGACTCAATTGTATATATGGTATATTAAACGTATTTTGTTTTTTAAGTTTTAAACGGTTTAAGAAGTGGTAAGTTTTTGTTTATTTTGTATACTTACACCATCAAAATTATCACATCCAAATTTTGTATATTTTCATATATCATTAATATCTCAAATTAATTTCGTCACGAAATTTTAAACAACCTAAAAGCACAATTTTACCGTTTTCATCGACGTTACAAGAGATATACTACTAGTTCATGTTTACAAAATAAAAATGTAAGACAATTGTTATACATCGTATGTCGTTTCATTAATCTGAAATAAAAGTAATAAAACACATCATAATTTTAATTGTATAAACAATTTTTTATATAAAAATTAACATACTCATTTGTTCAAGATTTATGAGTTATGAAGGTTATTGATTATTTTTTAATTTAATTGAACTCTTTTATCATGTATGATTGAGTTTCACATTATATGAAGTCTACACAAATAATGAATAAATATTGTCTTACATTTTTTTTAAAGAGTTTAAAAATGTAAACTCTTCGTATTAAATTCCATGTTTCGAATTTTAAATATAATAATTTTTTTTTAAGATCTAGCAGGCGCTCAAATCAGTATGTCATTATTTATTTTACACTTAAATACAAACAATATTAATTTATTCAAATTTAATAAATAGTCATTGATATGAAATTTCTATTAAAAATTTTCTAGTTTTCTATTTTATATCATAAAATATAAACCTATTTATAATTACTACCTATTTGCAGCGCATTTTGCAATATATTTTTACGTTAATTATTTTACGCATTTTATAACAATCAATCAAATTCATCACTTTTTATATATTTTTTTATTTAAATTTTTATACAAATGTGAAATAAATAAAATATATTAAAAAATAAAGTGTAAATTTTGTACTATTCGTTTCAAAAAAGTTATCATAATATATAAACTAATTCATACAGGGTGTTTCATTTGTTCAAAAAATCGAATGTTTCACGACTCCTAATTAATATTTTTAAATTCTCATTTTTGTACATTGCTTGAGGTTATAATACGCATATTTTTATATACTTCTCAAACATTTTTTTCAATTTATTTTTTAAGATAAAAGTATTAATCTTGAAATTAAAAAATTTTAAGAATTGAAAGCTGATATTTTTACATCGTAAAATAATAAGAAAAGTGCGATAAACTCTTAAGAAATACCTTCAAATCTAAATATTTCGATCCACATTAATATAAGAATTACAAACATTAAAATAAAAACTTTTCACTTGGTATGGACTATAGAGGATTACATAATATAAACACGCATATATGAGTATATAAATGTTAAAAATATTATTTGTTTTCTTCTTATGTTAACTGCACTCTTGTCACATACTCATATGATTAAACAATATAATAAAGTCCTTTATGATTTTCATATTTTCCAAACTTTCAATTCTTTTATGTAATTACACCAAAAGAATTATTAAATATATTATAATTATTTTATAAGGTGTTAATCATTTATTTGGCCGTAAGTTTTTATAAATTTTTAATTTTAATACTAAAAAAGTTATTTTTCAATGATTATTATATATAATACTTTAAAAATTATTAATTATTTATAATTTTCTAAATAATGTTATTGTTATAAATAAAATGACAATTTCTACACAAAAATAGGTATTTTAAAATAATATTAATCTCATTAAAGTGAAATAAAACCAATAAAATTTTTAAACTTTTAAACATTTTACATTCATTTGTTATGAGGATTAGTAAACCAAACTATTTATTTGCAATAATTACTTATTATTTGTTGTTACCTTTACTTATGTTAATATGTACTTGTACTATGTGTATATACAAAATTAAATAATATCAATTTCCTTATTTTTTTTTATATATATATATTTCTCAAATTGTCAAACTTTCGTTTGAAAATTTACGTTTGGAAATATAATTATTAAAAATATGTATTTAGGTGTGAATAATATAAAATACAGTAAGTTTTTTATCTTAAAGTAAGAAAGGAATTTTGCGTTAAATTTAATACCTTGTTAATTTAAATTAGAATTTCGTTTAAAAAATTCTGAATCTAATAATCATATTTATATGACATTAAATCTTTGATAATCAAACACATAATTTCTAATTATACCGGCATCTTTAAATATTATTTAAAAAAAATTTAACATTTTTTTATGTACTTAAGAATTATAAATTCAAAAACAATCATAACTATAGTGTCATCATCATCGCGAAGCGTTGCTATGTAACACAAAAATTAAAATAGAGAAAAGGGAATTATGGTTATTTATAAAATCCAGTTTGAGGAACGTGATAAATATTACGTAGGATAAATGTAAAGGAATATAGATATTAAGTACATCTATAGAACATTTAAGAAATATCAAAAAATAAGAATATAAAAAATATCTCATTTAATTATTTCGTGTCGCAAAATATTTATTAAATCACAAAATTAAATATAATTAATGTAAAATTGGCAAAAACTCTTTAAAAATTTAAATAATTATAGAGAACTTAACATAAAGAAACAGAAGACATGTCAAAAAATACAAATAATTTGATAAAATGTTATTTAGCCCATTACAAAATGTATTATTAAAATTAATTAAATTTATACTGATATAATAATTAAAATCCATATATTGTATTGTAATCGGGTGTGTTAGACAACACAATGGTTTGTAAAACATTCAAGTAGTTAAGTGTATTGTAATGAAATAAAATGCACTCGTAGCATTTAACAACATTATAAACTGTCAATTTATCCTGTGAATCTTTGAGTATCAAATTATAAATATTAAAATTATTTTATTAGAAGTAGATAGAGTTATAGCGGGTGAGTTTTTATTTGTTTATGTTTGCTATGCTTTAATCTAATTATATTATAAAATAAAGAGCTTCTAAGCCGGGGGTGCCGCAGATGTGGCTTGAGTGAATTACATGTAGAGAAAAATCATAATATATAGATATTATGATAATTGTTTAATTATTATTATAAATCTGAAAGCAATAATATATCAACGTTTTCAGAAAAAAATTTGAGTGAATCTTCAAAGAAATTTACAAAACCATTGCCATCAGTTTTATATAATATTTCAGTGGTGTTATGTAGATTTATAAATGTATGTTGTGCATTACTAATAACTGGTCTTGTACGTATACATTTGATCTACATAGTTTATATAAAAATCTTAATTGTAATATTTTATCTTTAACAAAATAAAGTTATACATTATGTATTCATTTAAAAAATCAAAACTCAAATAATATAGACATCAAATAAATAATAATATTTTCGATATGACGAAGATTTAACTATAAGTGATTTTGGCCAAATTGTATTTTTATCGTATTTATAAAATATTTCTGAGATTCAATGAAAGAAGATCGAAAACATTAACTCTCAAAACTTTTAACTTCACAAAACATGTTATCGGGGTTTTAATAAGCACCTAACATTAAGAACACTACTTCTGGTTGAAAAAATGTAATGAAAGAAAAATAAATATTAATATAAAAGTAACCTTCGCTCCAGTAAGGATCTATAATAATAAAATTTAGTTTTCATTTTAATATTTCTAAGTTATAATAAAAATCTATTCCAGTTTTTCTTTAGTCAAAGGATTATTAGAATTATATTGTTACATGTTAAGTAGTAGAATTCTAGTAGTCTTGTTTCAAATCATATCTGATAAAACGAAATAAAGTCTAAACATTTTTTAAAAAAATTCTAAAATATCAACTATTCTTATAATTCTGCCAGAGTTTAGAATTATTAATAATGTTATTTATAATAATAGATATAAATAATTATGAGACCAGTAAGTTTGTATCTAGTTTAAATTATAATATTTATGACATTATTACATTCAAATTTGATATATTTTTCTCAAAATTCAACACGGGTTTACGTAGTTTGACCTTTTCAAATTAATATAAAACAAATTTTTCGTCTTTCTGATATGAACAAATCGAATAAACGTTTTGAATTATACCTGTATGCCATATATTACATCTAATTATATTGAAATAAAACGTATATTTATTGACTAAAATTATATCGTATATAAGTAATATATAAATCAAAATAGTCATATTACATCTTATAATTAACTTAGTAATGTATTTTGTTTAGTTATAAGAGTTAGAAGAGAAATTCTATGAATAAACCGCACTCTTGTCTGATACATAATTAAATAATTAATATCAAAGTATATTTTTTTTAATTTACAAATAATAAAATATTTGTATGATTTTGCACGCTCATTAATATTTATATTATTATTACCTATTTGCAATAATAGATATAATTGATTTTGAAACCAGTAAGCTTGTTTATATTTTACATCTTAATAATAACAAAATTATTACATTTAAATTTGATATTATTTTCAATAATTACAAACTCTTCTAAAAATTTCGAAAACCATTGTCGTTATAAAATATTAAATAACAAATAATCTATAAATACACTTTTTCTGATTATATTAGCACGCATTATATAATATAAAAAGAATTTGGCAATGAATCACGTGTTTTAACATTTAAAAATCTAATTAAATCAAAATGTTTACGTTTATGAAATGAAACAAAACGATATGAATCATACCTATGCCATTTATTTTATCACATAATAATTAAATAATTCTTATATTAAGTGTAGATAAATAGTATATATATATATATATGTGCTAATATAAAAATCAAAATTGTTCAGTTATATTTTATAAGACTTATTGCATGTAGTTTGTAGAGTTCTAAGAGTTATAGGCGTTATTTTATAATTAGAACCACTAGCTTTTAAATAATACATATTTTATGTACCACTGTGGAGTCATATATTTTTTCAAATTTTCTAACTTGTTATTCATATAAAAATACATATTGGGAACTATTAATATTGTTAATATTTTTTAAGGGGCAGATGATTTAAGTACCCGTAAGTATTTATTTGTTTTACACCATAACACTAACAAAATTATTACATTTAATTTTAATGAATTTTACACAAAAATTACAAATTCTATTAGAAATTTGTTTGTCCAAGTGATTTCAAATTATCTTATTTATTTTTTCATTATTTGTGTTGACATTTGCCCTTGTGTTTATAGGAAAATTATCAATATAAATTAATATAGTTTAATAGAAATAAATTTAAATGATCATATTTTCAAAATGAAAATGTTAAATAAATGTTATGAACTGTACGCATTTACTTTATTATAAGTATATAAAAATAATGAAAAAAAAAACAAAATACATTAACATTTGACATGATCTAATAGTATCAAATGTGTTAAAATCTTAGTATTATGATATTGCTATAAATTTTAAAGCGTTTTATTATTTTTTAAGGACTGCAAGACATACAAACAAGTTAGTTTTTATTCATTTACGTCCGGATAATAACAAAATTATTATATATATTAATTTAATATCATTTTTTCAAAAATTACAAATTCTATAAAAATATATTAATGCTATGTGGCTCACGGATATTATTTTATTTTACTCGTAGATCTGGCAAACCTTTAAGGTCACGTACCAGTATTGTTTCTTCGATGAAAGCAAGATTTGCTCGTTGCAACGCAATATGAATATTTTTTGAAATTTTGATTCTATTTATGTAAAAATACGTGTTACGATTATTAAATAAATAAAATAGTTTATAAACTTAATATAAAAATATATATTGTTAATGAATTTATAAATTACCAATCATCTTTCAACAAGGTCCATTCTATCGGGACGTACAAATACATAAATATATATCGTTCGAAAATAATGAAGGTATGTATATACGAATACAAAAATACGTTGATGAGAAAAAAACATTTATTTTCGTTTAATAAGACAGATAACATGTACTGTGGTACACGACACGGAAACTGACGTGTAATTGTCGCGAATCTGGCGGTGGTTTCACCCTAAATGTTAAACATACTTTAATACATTTAATCTATGTTACAATATAGTTGAATTAATAACTTTTTAAATTTATAACTCGTTTACTGAAAATACTTGAAAACAATTTATAAATCAATTTGTTTATTCGAAAACGAATAATAGTAAAATATGTATGAATATCCGGGGTAAAACCGTTGGAATACGGTAAAATGGCCAAGCGGTGTCGTCATGTCATTTCGTTATTAGTCAATTTTTTTAAAAACTTTTGGAAAGATGAATCCATACCTAGTAAATTCTATGATATGTGCGTATTATTTACGCAAACAGAATAAAAAAAGACGTAGAAGATATCATGTCCACCCGGTTATTGTAGGTGAATTCTGTACGCTGTTTTCAAAATCACGAGAACACGAGTCGAAATTTTTCGATTACTTCCGAATGTCTATTAAAAGTTTTGACGAGCTGCTTTGACAAACTTTTTGCCAAGCTTTTATTTTCGCATCACGGTCTTTGTATGCATTACAAGAGAGGTCCCACAATGGTGGATTAAGACGCACCTCAGAAATGACACGTTCGGTATCGATGTTCGTTGTAAATTTATAATATAATATAATATACTCGTAATTATGAAAATTTATAATAAAAATTAAAAACTTGAGTACGGGCTCACGGTCGGTCGCTCGATCAGCGTCAAACTAAACGCCAGCATTTAAGCGTCGATTACATTGAGCGAGTTTACAAGCCGCTAGTTGCCTGTTTTAGAAGCGGACTAGTCGGCTAGTGCGATTGTAATGATTACACGCAAAACGATCTATTCGCTCGGTAGACAACTAGCTAGCGAGTTTAAAACCACGTGCTACACCGAGGCAGTTTGATATTTTGTAGACACTGAAAACAAACGCCAGCGAGTAGCGAATAAAGTAGCCCGGCTTTCAACTTTACTCGCAGATAGTTTACAATCTGCTAGTTGGCTAGTGAACATGATTACACTGGGCGAGTTTACTAGCAAGTAGTGAATTTGCCAACTAGCAGCTTCTAAACTCGCTCAATGTAATCGAGGATTTACCGATATGGCCCGTCGGTCGACCGACGTACGCGTGACGGATGAGCTCGACCGACGGTCCTCGTCAGCGCGACGTAGCTGTACGCGCGTATCAACTTTTCAGCGCTGCACTGTAGTCGTTCATATGCTTTCATTAATATATCTACGCTCGACCGACTTCAGCGCTGACCGTCGGTCGAGCACTAATTCTAGCCTTATACGTCTCAGGGGTCTTCAATCCGCGGCCCGCTCTGTCATAATATGCGGCCCGCGATCACATTTGAAATTTAGCACGCATATTAGTGATTTTCAAACTTTTATTATACACGGCACACCGTGAACTTCAAAAAATTTTCACGGCACACTGACTTTTTTTTAGACGAACAAAATTGTTTTGAATTAATTATGTCGATTTATTAATGTATAACAAATACATAACGATCGAACGCATTTATTTTCTTATAACACAATTCAATGCAATCGGTAATTTATGGAAAAATCACGGCAAACTTAGATAAAATCACGCATTTCGATAAAATTATAATGGTTAAGCTGTCGCTATCGGAAATATGCGATAAGATAAATTAAATTACCTACCTAGATATAAATGATGGCTGTTGCCTGTTAGTTCGTAATCGATTGTGGAACGAACATTATGACTGCATGGTGGTGCTTCACAACTAATGCAATATCACTACATTATCCATCAAGAAAATTTATGTGCAAAATCTGTTGGTTTTCAAACTATTATGAAAGATGTTGTAAAAATAGTAAATTTTATTAGATCAAGAGCGTTGAATCATAGAGAATTTAAAAACTTTCTAGAAGAAATAGACGCTGAACAAGGTGATGTAATCTATTTTACAGATGTTCGTTGGCTCAGTAGAGGAAAAGTCTCTTAAAAAGGGTTTTTGATTTAAAAGATGAAAATTTTGAATTTGCCGTAAGTAATGGAAAAAAATTTCAACAACTTAATGATTCAGAATGGAAAAATGATTTTGCCTATCTCGCGGATATTACATTGCATTTGAATGAGTTGAATCTACGATTGCAACGTCAAAACCAATTAATACATAATTTATTCGACCATGTTAAATCTTTTGAAAATAAACTTCTGCTGTGGGAAATCCAGCTAATAAAAAATAACACGACTTACTTCCCATGTTTGTCAAAATACAATGTTACTTCAACGGAAAAATACGCAGAAGCAATTTATGATTTAAAACTCCAGTTTGATTCGAGGTTTTTAGATTTCAAAGCTAATGAAATTTTTTTTAATTTGTTTTCAATTTCCTTTTCATTATCCAGTTGAAGATGTCCCAGAAAATATGCAAATGGAGATCATTGATTTACAATCCGTCGTGTCATTTTACGCCGGTTCTACTCGCCGTTGTTTTGCGTGTGAATGCATTTATCAGTCATCATCTCGACAACAGGCAAATCACATTCTACACCGGGCATGCCGAAAAGTGTTTGGCAGTTCCGGTGCATGTAAGCCATCTTCGCTTGTTTGTGTCCGTCTATTGGCTCGCCATCGCATTCCGGAAGGCCGGTAGAAATTAATTATCGTTTCCATCAAAGTCGGATTATCAATCATTTTATACACGTCGCCACGGTTAATTGTCACGTAAATATTTGTTCAATATATATATATATTTGTAACATTGTACTTTAGTATATAAGTTCCCCCCCCCTTGCTTGAACTGTGTCATAGTTTTTTAAGTTTATTAATACATCTATTTGTTTCTTTTCTTGCATGTAAACATTTTCAAATTATTATTTCTACCTTTCCTGAAGAATTATAATGATTACATTTGGTTTCTTTTTAGTTTAACGGGGTAAATTATATCCGACCATAGTACGATATGAGCCGGATATATGTGAGATGACATCTATATAGACAGACGTGATCCGTTGTCGCGTATGTTTGAAATTGTTAGTTTACGTCATATACAGTCATTTTCAGTAACATTATTGTTATAAAAATAACATTTATATTTAATTTATAAACAGGGCTTGATTAACCAATAGACTGAGTAGGCTACAGCCTAGAGCGCTAATGGGCTAATGTTAAGTTGCGGGTGCTAAAAAATAATTTTTTTTTTAATCGATTTTGTTCAAAAACTCGTAACTCTATATCGGTGGCGTAGTGTACGTATAAACCGTGTTTATATAATATATACTTTTAAAAAAGGTAAATTAATTTTTTTCATTTACCAAAATATCAGCATATAATATTATTATAATCATTCATGGAATACGAAGGAAAATATAAATAATAATTATATATAATTAATGATAATCTCAAGCTTTCCAAAAAAGTATTTATGTAAAATAAAGTTAATTTCTCATGTATATTGTGAATTATGTTATATATATAAATATTTCATAATACATTTAGTGAATCAGCTATTTAATTAATCAGTTCAATCATAAATTTGAAAATTTTAATTTCATTCCTATAACATTCTACCAAAAACATATATATTTTATTTTAAACAATAAAAGTTTATACGTTTTTATGGGCCTCCTCATGAACCATCCCCTAACACCACCATTGGAGCACCAAATCTATCCTAACCTACTGGCGGCAAACTCCTTAATTAGGCCCTGTTTATAACCGTAGTCGTGTTTGTATATAATTTTGTTGTTCACCGATTATATCGTTTATTTTTATATTAAAAGAAAATTATAATTATCATTTAAGGGCAAAACCATTACAATCTATATAAATCTGTATATCACATACATAATGTGTGTGTATAAACTTTTTTAGTCCTTATAACCTTTATGACATTTAAATGTATTATCGCTAAAATGTGTCGTTTCTTATAAATTTTATATTATTTAAACTAATAATTGCTAAACTAATTCTCAAAACCACAATTATTATTATTATTTAATATCATCTTTTCATTTATTTAACTAAACATCGTCAACAATTATTTTAATTTTAATATTTGCCTTTAAAATTAAAAATAAACGCTAAAACATTATGCAACCAAATGTTGCACTTGAAATATTACGTAGTGTGAATTTCTTATATTTGCCGTTAGCTAGAGATAACAAATGCGCATGTATATTGAGTTACCTCAGTGACTTTGTACACGTCATTAATTTCAAGCTGTAGTAACAATTACTACAAGAGCGTACATTCATTGCATTGAAATCCAATAAGAATAAAACACGTATTATGATGTTATGAAAAAATAAAAAAAAATAAAATATGTATTCGTCTTTTCAAACACAATATTTGACACGTGTGATTTGAATAATATAACATTAGATTGTAGCTCAGATTTCTGACTGTTTTTCCTTTTTGATCGGCTTCTATAAGTACCGATGATGTTAAATAAGCTTCCTTAAGAAATGGGCTATCAAATGCAAAATAAATTTTTCAAATTTGATTGATAGTTTCGTAGGTTAGCCCGTTCAAGCTAAAGAAAAACCCCATTCAATTGCTTCTTTTTTTGTAATACCTAACCGTATAATCGCGAGTATTATAATTACACTCTCGAAATTCTTATAGTTATTTATATTATCGATAATCTTTTTCAATTCTTATAACCATTTTATTCTTTAAACGTATTATTGTTCAACTTATTCGGTTCTTATAACCATTATTTTAACATCTTCAAAATTTATTTTTCCGGTAGTTGAACGGATTTTTCCTTTTATATAGAAAAATAATTCAATACAAATATCTGTAGTTTTAAGTCAGTCGACTAGTATATGACAGGAGTTTTGAATCCCATCATTATAATATTATTTGAATGTTTAATTTTTTTCTCTATATTATAAAAACGATAATGGTAAGTAGTTAATATTGTATTGGAACAGTTCAATTGTTTTCGATACACATAGGAACGAAAAATGTAAATATATCAATTTACATGTTTACAATGTAAATGTAAATAAGACATTTAGAAAAATTATTTTTTTTATCATATATCAAAATTTATAATATTACAAAAACCGACGAAAGGCCTACGATAAATACACTTACCATAACGATGATAAAAAGTGCTAAAACTTTATGCCACCTAATATTAGGTTACACTTGAAACATTGCGTAGTGTGGATTTTCCATATTCGCCGTTAGATAGACAAAGATAACAAATGCATGTGTATTATTGAGTCGTTTTAACGGCTGTGTAAACGTGATCGATTTCGAGCTGTATGTATTAATTCAAGATTAAAGGAAAAAAAGAAGTTTAAGTAGTTTTGTAATTACTTGTGATTTGGAAATAGAAACAAATTTAGAGTAGTAGGACGTTTTAATTTTGTATAATCGAATTAAATAATAAATTATTTCATTAGAAATAATTTTATAACAACGTTTCAAATTTTAAGAAACAATTTCTCGACAACGTTTAAGTACTTTTGCAATACCATAAATTGAATAATCATTTAAAAACCAAATGGAACTGTTATAAACATATATATAATTTTTTTTTTAGTACAATATACGTTGTAGTTTGTAGTAATATAGTCAAATCAGCCACCTAACTATCTGCCTATGCGTTTACTAATTGGCTATTCCGAGAAAGGCAAGAAGTAAATTAAGTATAATACTTTATAGATTTATATACACATATAAGCGTATATTTCCAAATCACCACTTACTTAAACGAAAGGATGAACATATTAAAATTTTATTACAATTAAGCAATAATTTATGAATTACATTATGTCTTTAAATGTACATAGACCGAACAATAAATATGCATTTGTAACATTTGTTAAAAACACGTGTGTAAATATAAAAAACCGAATTTGTTTTGCTCTTGATTAGAATTGTTTTTCGTTTAAGTCCTATTAGAATTTGGCGTTTCTTGTCATTCAGTTTTCAGTGTTTAACAAAGAATACTTACCACACATATATATTTATCATTTCTGCATTGAAAGAGGACGATCACGATGGCATCATTTAAATGTAAAACGATTGTAATGGTTTTGACCGTTTATTTCGTTTCAAACGCCACTGTTCCAAGTGAGAATAAGATTTCATATTATGCAATCGAAAAACTCGATCTGTCGCCTATTCTTCTACATAAGTGGACATGTAGTTTTTGTAATTTATGATCGAAACGTAAAATAATTAAACGTATTGATTTCACAAAAACTTCGAGTATATTTACTAATAATTATTACACGTTACTTTTTATTATTATTATTATAAAAATATAACATTTTCAATAAAATTCACAATTCATATTTTTTGTTGTAATATTAATGTATCTTTACAACATTATCAGTAAATTTTAGATAATAATGCAATAAATGAGCATGAATTAACAATGTGTTTTAAGAAGTTTAGGATGAAATATACTCGTCTCAGAGTTTCGTTTATTATTCTGATGATTTATTGCTAACTTTAAATTATTAATAATTTTTAACACAATGTTTGTTTGTTTTGTATAAATTATGTATATTATATTTATTCATTACATATGATTATGTATTAATTGTTATATTTTATATATAATTATTATTTGTAAATTTATTTCAGGTTGCTATGCTTTCCCTCCAAGTGGTACATATACATTTTAAAGTTTGATATATAATTACTATAAATAAAGAAAATGAATTTTAAAACGAAAAATGAAATAGATGTGAACAGATTACAATAAAAAAGTTTAAAAGAATAATATGGGTGAATGTAATAAATGCGATATTTCATTTTAGGAAAAAATAGTTGTGTATTTTACATGATTTTATTATTATATATGGTTATGTGTTATAATATTATTATTTTTATTTAAATTCAATTTTATATCGTATATATAACAATTCAATGCAATTTTATTTTAGATTTGGACAACAACTTTAAAACTGGTATACGTTTTTAAATAAATTTAATAAATAATTTTCAAATATCCATTCGAATCATAAGCAAATTTTTTAAGTTATATATTATGTACATATATTTCAAATAATGACAAAAATATATAAATATTGTAACTAGCATGAAATATGTAAACAGATATCTTATTTACATAACATTTATAATTTATGATTTTGAAAAAATTCAATTTAAGTTTTATTTTTATATCAATGCAATAAAATTAATTCAGATGATTAAAGAGTTCTAAAGTCTAAATAGACGTCGCATCATCCGTCGTAAAATTAATCATTCTGGCGACAAGTGTTCTCCTTATAGGAGACATCCATACTTTTATTTTATGTAGATGAAAATGTTATGTTAATTTTTATGTAACATTAATAAAATACGAAGAAGTTCCTATATAGATGTTCAATTTTCTTTGGCTTTTCATTTATTTATTGAAAAACAATTTTGAGTAATGTCACCATATAACAAACTTTTTACGGCACATATAAAATTTTATATATATATATACGAGTATATACTTATATCTTGTTTATATGACATAAATTATTTGTCAGCAAAAATGATTTACAAAATAATAATTATATGACTTACTTTTATAAAAAATCGATTACAAATATTATGTAATATTACTCATACCTAACATCATTCTCACATCTTAATTAAAAAAATGTTTTCAGTGTTTTATTCATTGTAATTATTACCTAATGTTTAGACCTATTAAACGGTATGTTTGTCATTAAAATAATTTGTATTATTTTTTTTAGCTCTAGATCTTATTCAATCTAGTAAGTTATTTTGTATCCTAAAACTAATAATATTATTGCAAAGAAAATATTACTTATTATTCCAAGAAATGCATATTCTGGAAAATATTTTGAAATCTATTGTCATATAATTTTAATAACCTATAATTGACAGTTTCCCATTTTACATCTAAATGCTGATATTTTTTAAATGAAAATATAATATACATTTAATGAGTTGTATTCTTTTTGTTTAATCTAAATAGAATAAAATTATGATAATTATCTTAATTTTTGAGGTTCTAATTATTATATTTGATAGAAAATTATTAAACATTAAACTACCTTCTTTTCTCGTTGAGATAGAAATATTATTAAAAAATATCAAACCATAAATAATTTTTTTTTCTTAATTATCACTTCATTGTATCTAACTGTATGTCTGTATGTATATAATATTAAATTTTTTTAAAATTTAAAAGGGGCAAATATACAACTTACCCGTAAGTTTTAATTAATTTTTTATCTTAATACATACTAGTATAATTGTTATATTGAAATAACATATAAGTAATATACTATTATATATTTTTTTATGATATTACTCATTAAATCGATATTTATTAAAATAGGCATTTTAATAAAGACTCTGGATTAAGATAAACGCTTGATCATTGGTTACGAAAACATATTAATTATGATTACCAGACTTGTTCAATGTTATTCGAATAATTGTTATATCTATTCAGGAACAAAATTAGAGAGGTAATTAGGTCAATTGAAGGAAATTTACCATTACAAAATGATAGCGATTCTCTTCTTATAATTGTACTCCGTTAATTTTTTAATGATATATTTTGAAAGTATATATTTGTAGAGTATCTACTAAAAACCGCAGTCATTTTTATATAAATATACATTATACAACAATTAAAATGGTCATCATAGTACCCGTTTAACACATAGAATTTCAATATTTTCAATATTAACAGTCACTCCCTTTGATCTTAAGGCGATCTATTCAATACAAGCACTTACCGAAACTATGCTGTGCCTTTGATACCTTTTATGGTTTCCGAAATTACCAATTTCTAATATAATAAACTCATAATATGAATATACAATATTGTTATATATTTTTTTTCGTTTTCCAAATCATTAACTAATGCTTTTATAAATTTTAAATTTATTTTTAAGTTTTAAATAATTTATCACCACGTAAGTTATTATTCACTTTATATCATAATATTACCAAATTCATTAAGTATTGAAAATTACTAATACTATTAAAAATATCTAGAACCTGTATTATTTTAAATGTGTTAAATTATCTATAATTGAAGGGTTCGGCTGAACAACGGAACAAGGTCCTCTGCGCACTTATTACAAAAGAGGCGTTTAAAATATTACGTACTATTTCTGTACGTATTGGATGAACTCTGCATGAAGCTCGTTGTTCCTCTTTCGTGTTCTCATAATCAACTTAAATTTACGTAATGAATATTTGGTCTACTAATCGGCTGAAGTGTTAGACTGGCGCTTGTCCCGTTGTTCGGCCAAACGCTTCGATCACAATGATTTATCACTAATTTTCGCCATTCCATAGTTTAAACCATTTTTACAATAATTATTTACGCAGGAAGTCTATAAAGTCGAGAAATATTTAAGTGTTCACATTGTCGAAATTCAATTTTGAAATAAATGTTAATGAATTCTACGTTTTAATCTAACTATTAGGAAAATAAATCAACAGATCATCAAAACGATTGAATTATAATAATAATATTATTATTATTACCTATTATAAACGTTGTTTTTCGCGCCACTCAACAGCATTTCTACCGGTGTTTGATAATAATTTGTACGATCTATGGACTCGGGCCTCGATCATCTCCACGTCATCATCGTATATTTATATTACCTAGTTGTCCCCTTGCACTTCGTAGCCCGTAAATGTTCCACCACTTGTAAGATTGTAAAATGTACACTTTCGGTGTAAGGATGTTCAAAATTCAATAAAAAAAAGATTTAATTTTGATTTGTATTTTATTCGTGACACGATAATAATTTTATTTTGCACATTTCATCACGCTTATTGCAGAATATCGTTTGTCCCCGACCCATTGCATCGCGTCTGCCTTAAGAGTTGAGCCATAAAATGCAATAAGAATTTTTCAAATCCGACTAATAGTCATAGGGATTAGCGCGCTCAAACAACAAAAAAAAAAAAAAAAAAATACAAACTCTTCAGATTTAATATTATTACATAGTATAGATTATATATTCCGACACTCGAGTTTGGTTACAAATGCCCAGGGAAACATAATATGTTAGTGCTGTGTTTATTTTATGGTCACAGCACGTGTTCAACGTGTTTGTGTTTCTTGTCGCGGTTCTCCGTTGACGTAAACAATGGAAACGTTAAAAAATTTTAATGTTTACGATAATAATCGATTCACGGAGAAAGGAATCCTAATAGCCGCAATTGTATATAAGACATCGTATTTTTACACAAAATATATTACGATATTACCTATGAAATAACAGAGCAGTGTATTAATTTTTTAAACTGTTAAGGCGTTACGTGATTTAAAAAAATTGTAAATATTTTATTTTTAAAATGATTTTAATATTTCAATAATTAATGCTATTTATAGAGCTATTGTATAGGCAACACTGTAATTTGTTTTGTGTAAAAATTTTGTGTTAAATTTATGACTGTAGTCTTCAAAGATCTTTTCCGCGTAAAAGCAATTATTTCATCAAAAATTAACGTCTTCATTTGCAATTTTAAAATTTTTTTAAGATAAATTAACTAATGTCCAACGTAAGTTTTTTTCATATTCTATCCTAATACAAACAAAATTATGATATATATGTTATATTCACAAATATGATATTCTCAAAAATTATATATTCTTTTAAAACTAATTAGAAATGTTAAAGTCTATGTGCACATGTGGTGCAGTCGATCGACGCACGTTGGCTGGGTGCACACATATTATTATTATTATTATTATTATAATTATCTGTTTGCGAATTTTATTTTTGTAAAAGGGCAATTCTGACTCGTCTGTGTTCCATCGTCGCGTATATTTCGTCGTTGTGCAAAAATAAAAAATCATCCGTCGTTCGTTCAAAATCGTTGTCAAGTCCTCGTCGTCGTCATCGTTATACTTCTACTGTCATCACGAACGTTTGTTGAGATTTTATCTCAAATATCTCAGTTAGCTTCTAAGGTCACTTATTCTTGGGGTAAGGTGTGGTCGTGTGTATTTTACAACTATGGAAATAAATAAATGGTAACAAAAATTGCAGTTCAAATAATACGCAAATAAATATATTTATGTTGATTTACACGAAATAGTATTAATAAAAATATAATATAATTGCTTTGAATAAAATATAATAATAATTATAATAATAATGATGATGATGATGATGATGATATTAAGATATGTGTGCACCCGGCTAACGTGTTTCGATCGACTGTTGACCTCCGCGACGACTGGACCACATGTATAAATCGGCTTTAACAAAACCAATAAACTATCTTTACTCTTAAAATATTCTAATTATATTTTGATAAAAATGATTAAATTTATTTCTAAGTAATTATAATTTATAGTCACTTGTTTTGCGTTATGTAAACTATACTCCCATCTCATAAGTTTATTACTAATCAATATTGAAGTCATATGTATAATGTATTTTACTTTTATTTTCAATATTTATATATATATATATTTTAAGGCCTGGAAAGCAAAATGAACGGTATGTTGTTTGTTATTCATTTTATACTCTAATACTAGCAGAATTATTACATTGAATATATTGTTACAAAAAAAAAAAATTACAAATTATTTTATAAATATCTAAAACCTGCAATGTCATCACAATATTTTAAAACAGTATAATTTTGTTTTACCAACTATATCGAAATTTTCCGAGATCTTTTAAACAAATAAAAATGTTATGCTCTGAATTACGTTGTTTTAAATCATAATGTTTAACTGAATCTAAATGTTAATTTTTATGAAATAAAAATGTATAATAAATGTTCTAACACGTAAGCGATTCCATTAATATAATTATAATGAAATAAAACTAATAAAATATATCAATATTTTATACAGTCAAATTATATTTTACACCAAACCTAATAAATTGTTTGTCAAATTATTAAATTAAAGATTAGATAAGTTATTTTTCATTTATTATGTTAATTGCCCCGTTGTTGTACGATTAGCAATATTATCTTATGTATTTTTTTCAATTTTTCAAATTAGAAAGAGTATTAACTCTTTCTACTATACTTTAAAAGGGTAATTATTAATATATTAATTACATTTTTAGATGCACGTGTTCTTATGAACAGTAAGTTACTAATCATTGTATATTCTAATAATTACAAAATTATTATACATTTAATTACGATATCAAAAATTACAATTTGTATTATATATATAAGAGTAATCCAATCATTACACACAAGTGTCTATTTTTTTATTAAAAAAAATTACTAATTTTATTTCCGGCAGTATTAATATTTTCTCTAGGTTTTAAACGTGGTCCTAAATATTATTAATGTTCTTAAGCAATTACAAAAATATTTTGTTAAAAAGCGATTTGGTCAAAATGTACTATTGTCTCTTTCCGATATTATGAAAATAATAAACCTGGAATTTTACAATTAAAACATTTTGAACAAAATCTGCTTTTTCTATAGTGAGAAAGCTAAGAAAAAAATTATTTTTCGCTTATGTACACATTTTCGAAAAAAAACTATGTTTTATTTATAAATTAATTAGGGTATTTTTCTTACAGACTTGCATTTTCAACATAATTTTAATTATAATAACGAGACAAATACTATTTTAAACAGTTTTTCCAATTTTGGGCTATATATATATATATAAGTTATAGATATTAATATTTATAATCCATAAATATAGTAATTAAGGAGTCAATACATAATTAAAAGCTTAATGTGAGGTTGATGGAAAATTAATACTCTATACATATTATATAATATTAAGAATAAATAATAATACACTGAAGCTCCGCATAGAATCATTTTATTAAATATAATAATTTATTCCTATTACTACTTATTAATTTATAGCAAGAAAAAAACCCTAATTAAAATACATATTTGGATTATAATTATTTAAAAAAAATTTTAAGGTATTTTTAACATCGGAACCTGTAAGTTATTACTGATATTATATTCTTATATTGGCAAAATCAAAATATTTAAAATTTCATACGTTATCCACAATAATTTCAAATTACAATGAAAATATCTGAAAATTTACATCAAAATAAATGATTTAAATTAATATTATTTTTACAATTTTTTGAAATTAATTACAATTTCACTATAAAATAAAATGAAACCAAAATTTTATAGCAATTTTTTAATTTTTTAGATTTACAAAATATTGAAAACAGTAAGTCTTTATTGATTTTATATAGTTATAAATAAAAATGAATTATAATAATACTAGCAAATTTAGAACATTGAATTGTGTTATATTTTTCACAAGTATACAAATTACAAAAAAAATGTAAAATTCGCATCCAAATAAAATATTAAAAATTTATTATAATGATTTTATCGACTGAACAAATATTTTTCGAGACCTCTTTAAAATATTTTGACAATAATTTTTGTTATTTCAAATTATAAATTCCAAATATATCTAAATACTTATGTATCAAAATTAAAATATCAATTATATCTTATAAACTGTATGCTATTGTATTAATCTGAATATGATTAAATGAAATTATCAAACTATTTTAATTCTTTAGGTATACAAACTACTAACTCCAGTAAGTTTTTATACATAAAAGTATATATATATATATATATATTAAAAGTTTATAATTTTGAATTTACCAATTATAAGACATTGTTTGAGATCTTTTTAAACATATTTTGTCAATAATTTTTGTTGTTTAAAATTATAAATTCGAGATATATGAATAAATATTCGTTTTTCAAAATTGAAATGTTAATTATATGTTGTACATTTTATGATCTTTTATTAATCTGGATATAAAAAAACGAAACCAAAATAATATCGACATTTTTAAATTTTTTAGTTATACATAATATTGAAACCAGTAAGTTTATATTGATTTGATTTCTTATAAATAATGATAATACTAGCAACTTCAAAAAATTGAAATTTAATATATTATTTACAAGAATTATAAATTACAATAAAAATATTTAAATACTCACATAAATATATATATTAAAAATTTATAATTATGATTTTACCAATTTTATAGACATATAAACTAATAACATTTTTAAAGTGCTTGAAATACTCGTATATATTTTGATATTAAAAGTTTTTTTTAAAGTTAATGTGTTAAAAAAAATGCCATCTTGTTTCATACACTCGTTTAGATAATATTAAATAGTATTATGTTTTATTTTTACCTTTTCAAATTGTTAATACTTTGTAATAAAATGTATATTTGGTATTTTAAATATTTTTATTCTCTTCTAAGGTTCAGATGATAGTCAAAATAATACAACATGTAAGTTTTATTCATTTAATATCCTAAATTTCTGATACATTGAATACATATTGATACATTGAAATATTATATAGTGCTCTCAGAGGTTACATTATTCTACTAACAATGTCTAATACGAATTATTGGTTAAAAGTGTTTAATAAATATGATAAATTGTAAAATTAATAAATTCTGTCGAAAATTAAAATTTTCAAAATAAATATTATATAAAAGTCTTTAAAGTTATTTTTTAATCCATAAAAGCTGTAATATTTTATTGATAATTATTAATTTAATGCATTCTTGTTTCATACATATTCCACAAAACAATTATTTTCGAATTTTCCAAATTTTCAACCCCGCATAGAAACTGCATTTGAGAATAATATGCATTGTTTATTATTTTTTAAGTTGAACTTTATTACAATTTGCGTAAGTATAAATATCAATTCTAAATCCCAATACTAATAAAATTTTTAACTTTTATTTTTATTATTAAATTATTTAAGTCGGTATTCAACGTGAATTTGGCATACCCGAAATCTTTTTTTTTTTTAAATGGCCGTAAATTGTATATAATGTAAAATTTCCAACTTCAAGGACATAACATAACTAATGTTTACAAAGTATAAGGTCAATTATTTGATACTTAATTTACCAAATTACCTACCTCTTATATTAAACTGTACATTTTGAATTTAAAATTTGTTTATTTTGTTTTAAGTTCAAGAAATAAGGAACGGTGAGTTTTTATTCATTTTATATCCGATATATTTTTATACAAAATTATAATGACATTCTTCAAGGTCTTAAAAAAAAAAAAGAATTTAATTTTTTTTTTTTGTTTCAATATTGTACGGTATTCAAGCAAACCAGTAGTGTCTGTAGTTTAATATTATAAAATCGTTATATTTCTAAATGCTTAGATTTTTCGAACAAAGAGGTTAAATAAATGTTATGAATTGTATTCCACGGCTTTAATTCAAATTAAAGTGAAAAAATACAATAAATTATCTTAACGTTAAAAATGTTCGAATTACATTTGTTATAAAACTTATAGAACTATATACAATCATATAACCTGATTTTTTTTCTTGAAGATCTGGCTTCACTTAAGGCCGGTTAGTATATTTTCAATTACATACTAATAATGACAAAATTAGTTCATTTATATTTGATACATTGTAATAAAAAATTCAAAATAAATGACAATGTGAGTCATAGACAATGACACCATTCAAGCACGTATTTCCATCCACGAGTTTCCGACGGTACAACAAATCGTGTCGAACACAACGTTCGTCGGCGTATAAAAAACAATCGCTCGGGGAAGCGTCTTACAACGAAAAGTGAAAAAGAGAGAAAAAGTAAAAAACACCGTCGTTATCGCATCGATATCTGCGGCCAAAAGCGTGCAAAGTACCGATGAGGTCTTATACGACGTGCCGGAGTAGACTCGAATGTTCGAAGCTATTCCACCCATCCACGTAGTGTACACGTTCCAAACACTGTGCACCAATATAAAATATTAAAACTCAATACCAAATTATAAATTTACCCATTACATCCACATTTTAATAGGTTTTGTCAATAACTAACCATTATAATAACATTCAAATAATAATTTTTGAAATCCAACATTATAATATTAAATCATAGTAAAAGTAACATATTTTGTAATAGGACTCCGTATGTATATGAAAAATGAAAAAAATAATTAAGATTTCCCTTTTCGAAAAGAAAATGTAAAATAAATATTACAAATTGTAGGCCATACTTTTAATGCGATTCATGTGAAATACATATTGGTTGGTGGATATTTGTTCGTGTGTGAGAAGGGAGGGCTTGACATTTTTCTTATTATCAAAATTAAGTAATATTAAAACTGGTATGCATAGATTAAAGCCATTTGTAGAAGAGCGCTTGAAAACATTTTGGATGAATTTAAATTCCCCACAATAAACGGATGCGTCGAAATAAAACTAATATATTAACTTAACTTTTAATATGGTCTAATTATTATTGTGTAATATGTTCGTTATTATTTGATAAATTAAGTGTATACGTTTGTCTTGCATGTTTATCATTACACGGCTTTAAATTTTCTAATTTTTCTTTTTATTAATATACATAGCATTATATTTAACTTTACGTTTAATATGTTTGATATATGTATTAATATTTAAGATTTGCTAAGTACAAATTTAGGTAAGATTTCATCTTTTTAATATCCTAATGTTAAAAAAGTTTTTATTTTGAAAACTTTATATATCTATTAAAAAAAATTTTTTTAAAGTATAAAATAAAACAAATATAATGTATTAAATAATATACGAGTACAGTATGAGATATAATTTTTGGTCTCCCAAACGAACATGTTCATTGGGTTTCATTGCCTTTATGTGTGAATTAATAAAAATAATATTAATTATTATTTTTTATAATTTTAGTGATCACAAAGTCATTCACCGATGTGTTAATAATAGATCTTATAATAATTTCTAATAATTAAAATATGCAATGATAATTCTGGTTATTTAGCATATATATATATATTTAAAATAATTTAATTAATAAATTTACGGCATTAAATTTCTTCATATTAAAGTTTAATGAAATTATCAAATTATCAAATTATTATTTGTAATGATCTATTTATATTCATTTTAAGTTTTTAAATTTTTCTTATAATTTTCAATTTGGGAGATAAATTGCACTTATATACATTATATAATTAAATTATATAAAATTTATACACAATTAAATAATATCAGGTATGAAATATTTTTATTAAATTATCATCATTTTATAAAAAACTTCGGAAATTTTCTTATTATTTTTTAAGCTTTGCAAAATTATGAAGGGAGTAAGTTCTTATTCGTCTTATATCCAACTTCTTTAAATATAATTATATTTAAATTCAATATAGTGTTATACAAAATTTGAAAATATATAAATATGTCTTATAATATTGTAACGTATTTAATAACTTATATTTCCAGCCTTACCAACTGTATTGACGATGATTTATTTAATTCATTATAAATATTAGCATTAATATATATGTATATTTAAAAATCCATTAGTTATTTTTTAAATGATAAAAATTATTTTTCATATTAACCGAATATATGATTAAACAATACTCGTATTATTATTATTATTATTATTATTATTATTATTATTATTATTATTATTATTATTATTATTATTATTATTATTATCATTATTATTAAGGTCAAACCTATATAACTATGCAAAATGGTAAGTTCTATTTAGTTAGGTATTTATATCCTAATAATAACAAATTTATAATGCTTACTTACTCTACATACTACTATTATTATACATATACGATTAAGGAGCAATAAATCATGTATTTTTTTTTCAAATATTTCCTATTGCCATTTCAGTCTATATATATTCATATTTGAAATTAAATATATTTTAATATTTTATTAAGCTTGCAATAATTACGGTAAGTTTTAGTTATTTATTAATTATTAATAACATAATTATTGATATTGATATTTGATATATTGTTAATTGTTATCAAAAATTAAAAATTCTTCTCATGATTACTAAAACCAATGTCATTATAAAGTATTGAATAATCTAAGAAAATTAAAACCGTTTTGTCTATTATACCGACACATTCCAATTTCAATACAAAGCATATTGAATGTTTTAAATTTACAATGTAAATTACATTCCCTATATCTGTACATATTATAGTAAAATAAGAGTATGTGAGAAAATAGACAAAAACATTATGATAAACATGACGAAAGAGACCACCCATTAGTGACGCTTCCTATGATTTTTTATATATCATTGTTAAATATTAAGTGTATTTATGGTATTAATAAACCTCTACACCGACGACGCCTTAGGCATCTAGGCGGGTTGCCAGGAATAACTACGTTTGATAATTTTCGGATTAGAAGATTAGAGTGAAAGTTAAAGAGTGAATGGAACCTCTTATAAAACGTTACTGCCTCTTCTTGTACGGTTTTTATGTGTATGCCTGTATGAAGGGTGTGATTTGAAATATAAGGAGGAGAATTAGTAATTTTTCTGAGGGTGAGATTTTGAAAGCCCTGTCTTTTATTTAAATTTTAAATAAAAATGGTATCTTTTTGCACATCCCCATAATAAAAGTTAGGGAAAATATTTATTTGTTATTTTTGTAGTTAACCCTACTTATGTTTCATATATATATATATATATAAATATATATTGTCATCTATTTATATTAAACTGCTTATATGAAATTCAACATATTTTAATTATGTTTAAAGATGAAAATGTTGCAAGAACACGTAAGTTTACATTCATATATTATATTTGTAGTATTCTTATACTTACGAGATTCTAACATTGAAATGTACCGTTAGGAATATATATATATATACATAATATACAGATTAAGTGTACAAATTCCAAGGAATTATTTTACACATCAAATGCAATAAAAAACTTCGTGGTCCGATTTTCAAGCAAAAGTTAAAAATTTTAGTTGATATTTTTTTCGAATTAGATTTTTTAATGGTATATTTATTTTTTGAAAAATTCTGTCTCAAGGAGCAGAAATTATGCTTTAAATGTAAAAAAACCGTATCTATAGTAAACTGTAGCCCAGTACATAGTACTTCCATGAAATGAATTAAGTTCAATAATACGTAAATTACAGAAAGTCACAACGACTAGAGTAATCTGAAGTTAGACGGAGAGCCCTAATATAGAATTTTATCTCACACACGTGAGATAAAATTATCGTCATTTTGAACAACTTTTCAACTAAAGGACTGCTCATTCTCAACTTTCTTATTAATCTCATTATATGAAAAATAATTCTTATTCGTTTTAAAAAAAATTTTTAATTGAATTATGTGAGAAATTTTTATTATGTTATTTTTCTTTTAACGCCCTATCTGAACTATGAATTTTCATTTAAAATGTGATTTCTTTTCACTTAATTTTTCACAAAATTAGTATACAATATGAAAGTTTCTTTAAAAAAAAGCTGAGATAAAAGCCAAATTTGTTTTTTATTTAGAAATTTCTGAATTTTCAAATGTTAAGATTGTGTTTATGCTTGCAAAATAAATATTGGAACATTCCTTGGTATGTTTTTTTCAAAATCATGTAATAATCATTTCAATGGAGTTTTAAAATTTTCTGCAGAGCCAATAATTCAGGAGATATAGCCAGTTCAAAAAGAAAAACTAAGTTTTTTGAAAAAAACAAAAACCGAAATTCTTACTTTATATTAGAGAATCGTTCAATGAACAAAAGGAACTTTTTTGTTACATTTGAGGTATATAATAGTTGCTGGAATATGTACACTTTTTATCCTGTACAACATTATAAAAGAAAATATGAGATAAAAATTAAGTTTGAAATAGTAAATAAAGCTACCTTCTCTGTGTAGTTCAATTTTAGGTAGAATTTTACCGAAAGCCTGTACGACTTAAACTGAACTGCACATTTATTTAATTTATTTTTTAAGGTTTAGAGAATGTAAGAAGCGGTAAGATTTTATAATTTAATATACATATTGTTGTTTCCTATATAAAATTCGACATTTTATTAAAACTATCTTAAACTAATTCCATTATTAAATACTAAAATCATCTACAAATAAAATTTTAACCATATTTTTCGAGATCACATAAAGTAATGTTAACATAATTTGTAATTATAAAATCAAATCAAAATATTTATATTCTTGAAATTCAAATATCAAATATATGATATATTATGTAGGTATTATATATATATATATATTACAAAACTATATTAATCAACACCGATTGTATTATAAAAAATAAAGGAATATAAGTTTCTTTGAATTAAATTTGTTCATTTACTACCGGTTTCTACAAAAATCATCTGGTATTTACTATAAAGAAATATAATACACTATAATATTCTATTTTTGATTAATATGTGTTAATGATTTTTGCCTAAATCAGTAGTAAATAAACAAACTCAATACAAATGATATATATTTTATATTATATTCAAATTTTTTAATTACGATTATTAATTTTTTTTTTTTATATATATTTTACATCTTTTCCTATCTTATTTATCAAATAAGATAATCTTATTTATTATTCTTGTATTTAATATTCTTTTATCATAAATTGTATGCTATTGCATGAATCTAAATAAAATAAAATTCAAAATTTTTAAATTATATTTTATATAATAGTTGTTAAAATATTATAAAAATTTTTATTTGTAATTTATGATGTACACTGCTATATTATCTCATATATAATTGTTTACACATTAAGTCTTGAAATTTTTAATTTTCTTAATAATGAGCTATTAATATTGGAATTATATATATTGTTATTATTTTTTAAGGTGTGGATGAATCACGACCACGTGAGTGTTTCTATTTATTAAGCATTATACACAATTTTAATACATTGTTACCAAACATTTACAAATTCTATATAAAGTACCTAATCAATATATGAACTTATCTACAGTTACAATTTTATTAATTCAATTGATATTTTACGTGGTATTTTTAAATTATTTGACAGTATATAAAGATATTTCCAATAATTTATATTAAACTGTATGTTTGAAATTTAATATATTTTATTTGTTTTTTTATGATTTGCGTGAACAAGATCGTGGTTAGTTTATATTAATTTTATACTCTTATACTTACAAAATAATTGCATTTTAATTTGACATATATTTTCAATAATTATAAATTCAATTACGAATATAAATAACTAAAACTTATGTCATATTAATACAAGTATAACTATATAATATTAATTCGTATATATCTAATAATTAATTTTTCAACCCAACTATATCTATGTTAATCTGAGCTTTTGAAATTTAATATTTTATAAGATCCTACTGATAGATCAAGAGGTTAGTTTGTGTTTATTTTATAGTATATTATTAATCCAAAAATAACATGGAAATTTAATCATTTTTATCAAAAATTACAGATTATATTTATATTATCTAAAACTAATATTGTCATAAAATATAAAATAATCTATTTATCTTAAAATTCAAATATGAAATAATGTATATAAATTATAAAACGTTGTTAGTAAATTTAGTTATAGTGAAGTAAAACAAATTCCACAAAATATTAAATGCACAATTTATACTTTTTATATAAAAATTATTAAACTGTTTTGTAAGCAATAAAATTGGTTTTTTTAATATCTAAATTAATAAATATCTCATATAATACGATGTTATATATATAATGGTTTGAAATATCCTAAAATTAACTGTTTTTCGACTGAATTGCGAGTTTAGTATTTTAAACATATTTTATTTTTATGTTTTAAGATTTAACAAATTTAAGAAGACGTAAGTTTTATTTATTTTGACATCATCAAAATTATCATATTCAAATTTTGTATATTTTAATGTATTATATTATTAATACCTAAAATTAAATTCGTCATGAAATATTATACAATTTTACTATTTTTATCGATATTATATGAGATCAATTTTTACATTTTCGAAAAAAAAGTGTAAAAGAATGTTATGTGTTGTATGTCGTTGTATTAATCTGAAATTAAAATAATAAAATACATCATAATTTTAATTGTTCAAATAATATATTATATATAAATTAACATACTAAATACTTATTTGTGAAGATTCATGAATTATGATGGTTATTAATTATTTTTTAATTTAACTGTATTTTTTCTTATTTATGATTGATTTTTAAATTATATTAAGCCTACATAGATGATCAATCAATATTGTCTTACATTTTTTTTTAAATATTTAAAAATCTAAACTCTTCGAATTAAATTTTCGAATTTTAAATCTTATATTTTTTTCTAGATCTATCGAATGCTCGATCGGGTATGTGATTATTTATTTTACACCTAAATATTAACAATAATAATTTTAAATATTAATTGAAATTTAATAAATTGTCATAGAAAATGAAAATTCTATTTAAAATGTTCTTTTTATTTCTATTTTATATCATTATAAAATATGAATCACTCTATAATTACAATTTAATTACTTATATCACAATCTTACAATGTATTATTATATAACAGTCAATTAAAATTTATCAGTTTTTATAACTTTTTGTTGTTTACATTTTTATACAAATATGAAATAAATGGTATATTAAAAAATGAATGGTATATTGTGTAACATTCGTTTCAATATAATTATCATATATGTAATATGTACATAAATTCATACAGGATATTTAATATATTCAAATAATCGAATTTTTTATGACTCCTAATTAATATTTTTAAATTCTGATTTTTGTAAATTGTTAGAGGTTATAATACGCATATTTCAATATAATTGTCAACAATTTTCTTTAATTTATTTTTCAATATAATGGTATTAATCTTGAATTTTAAAAATGTTATGAATTGAAAGTTTATTTTTTTTAAAAATTGATAACTTTACTTCGTAAAATAATAGGAAGGATGCGGTAAATCCCTAAAATTTATCTTCAAATCTAAATATCACAATTCATATTAATATACAAATCACAAACACTAAAATAAAAAAATTTCACTAGGTATGTGGGAATACATACAAACACACAAATATGAGTATATACTCGTATATAAATGTTTAAAATATTATTTATTTTCTTCTTGTGTTAAATGCAGTTTTATCACATACACATATGATAAAGCAATATAATATAGTCATATATAATTTTCATATATTCCAAACTTTCAATCATTTATATAATTATACCAAAAGAACTATTAAAGACATTTTAATTATGTTATTAGAAGTTCAAATTTGTTTTGTCCGTAAGTATTTATAACATTTTCATCTAAATACTAAATAAATGATTAAATTTTAATGATAATTATGTGTAGTAATTTTAAAATTATAAATTTGTTATAAATTTCTAAGAAAAATGTTATCATTATAAATAGAGTTACAATTTTGTCACATCAATAGGTATTTTAGAATGATTTTAACGTTATTAAAGTGAAATATATTCAATAATGTATTATAACATTTAAATATTTCTCATTCTATTTGTTATGAGTGTTAGTGAACCAATCATTTTATTCATAACAATTAATTATTATTTGTTGTTACCTTCACTTATGTCACACATGTACTAGTACTATGCGTATATACAGAATTAAACAATATCAAGTTCCTTATATATATATATATACATTTTCCAAATTGTCAAATCATTGTAACTTGACGTTTGGGAATTAGCGACGTCTCGCTCCATCTCAGATGTAGGAGCGTCGTGCGACGACTCGATACTAAAAAAGGAGGATCGCCAACCCGTGGCCGAGATACGAAAACCGGAGCACACGGGATTTTTCGTGTAGGAAATGAATAAATATAATAAAATAAAATACATCTTATAGTGTATCCCCCGGCCACACGAAGTTTTTATATTGAACATAATTGAAAAAAACAATACATATTACCCGGTGTTCGGTAATACATGTGGCAGTAGGCGATGTTCGCCCCGGCGAACGAATGGAGGATGACAACTCCATTTTTATATACATATATATATATATTAATAAATACAGAAATTTTAACGAAAAATAAGAGACTAACAACAAAATGAGAACAACCGGTGTGTTCGCGGTTCTCTACACAAGTAACATAAAAATAAAATAATATATTTGTCAATATAATATCGTGGGTCGGCAGTGTTGGAGGACGGCTTCACGCGATTAATGCAAAACGTTTGATAACGACGTTGGGCACTCATTTAAATATGACATCACAAATTAATTTTAAATGTGTTATCAGGTATGAAGGAATTTGAAGCAAGTACGGTTTTTTTAATTTTTTTTTCTTAAAACAAATTTTGCTTAAAAATTTGATACATTGTTAATTAAAATTAATAATTTTTTTAAAATTTTCTGAAACTAATCATAATTATGTGGTGTTAAATAATTGATAAACAAGCACACATTTTTTAATTATTCCGGCATTCTTAGAGGTTTTTTAAAAGAATAAATTAACAGTGGTTAACGTATTGTAGCATTGTAAATAAACCACATATTTGAAAGTAACGTGAGTCCGAAAATAAAGTAATTGGAAGAATACAATGAAAAAACTTTCTACGTTACCAGTGCGATATTTGGCGGTAAAACCGATTGGCCCAATGTAGAGGACTCGGCGAGATATATATTTAAAAATGAAAACAAAAATTAACTTGTTGTAGACTCGGGAGTTGCGTTCGAAAAATTTGGACCTCATTTTTAACTTTCTGTGAATTATGCTATTACTTAAATATGTAGTTAAAATCAATCATAACTATAGTGGCATTATTATCGCGAACCATTTTTAGGAAACACAAAGGTTAAAATAGAGGATAGGGAAATATGGGTATTTATAAAATGCAGCGTGGAAAATGTGATAAATGTTGCGTAGGACATGAAAAGAAATATAGATATTAGGTTTATAGAACATTTTAGAAATATCAAAAAATAAGAAAATGAAAAATATCTTGTTTAAATATCTTTTGTCGCCATATATTTATTAGATTACTAAAATAAAAAATAGATGTAATAATGTAAAATTGGCAAAAACTGTTTAAAAATATAAATAACTATAGAGAACATAACGTATAAGAAACAGTAGGAATACCAAAAAATTAAAATTATTTGTTAGATTGGGATTTAAAACCATTACAAAATGTATTATTAAAATTTATACAGATTGTAACCGAGTGTAGTCGATGACATAATGGTCTGTAAAACACTCAAGTGGTTAAGTGTATTTTAGTAAAATAAAATGTACTCGTCACTAATCATATTTAAAAAAATAATAAACTGTCAACACTTCCTATAAATCTACGCGCTTTGAATTATAATTATTAATATTATCAATGTATAAGGTGTAAATGATGTTGTAGATGGTAAGTTTTTATTTAATTTTTATACATATCAAATATAATAATGTACATATATTTTTTGTATATTTGAAATATTTTCTCAAATAATTATATAATATAATATGATGAGAAATTCTATAATTTTAATTTGATAAATTATGTTAATTATTCCGTGTTAAAAATAAATAAATTAGGCAGTGATTCACGTAGTTTCAATTTATTCGATCAACATAAATCTAAAGACTTTTGTGATTTAATTAGAAATTCAAATAAATTGTATACGTTGTGTACTATGTCCTAATTTAATTATATTATAAAATAAAAAGTTACTGAGCCTGGGGTGCTGTAAATGTAGCTTAAGTGAATTACGTATAGAGAGAAATTATAATATATAGATATTAAGATAAATGTTTTATTATTACTATGAATTTGAAAGTAATATTTTAAAACATTAAAATTTTAATTATTAAAATGTGATAACTCAAAGTATTCTAGAAAAATATCAAAGAAATTTAAAGAACTATTGCAATCACTTTTATATAATATTTCAAAGTTTTTATGTAGAACTATAATTGAAGTTGAGCATTACTTACATTTAATCATGTATATTTTTTATCTACATAGTTTATATAAAAATCTTAATATTGAAAGAAATTTAAATGTAATAATTTTTTTTAATAAAATTAAGTTGTACATTATGTATTCATTGAGGACATCAAAACTCTATTAATACAATTTTCGATATGACGAAGAATAAACGTTAAGTGATTTTGACGAAATCGCATTTTCACCGTTTTTATAAAATATTTCTAGGATTCAATGAAAGAAGATCGAAAACATTAAGGCTCAAAACTTTCAATTTCACAAAACTTGCATCCACTTTTTAATAAGCACCTAACATTAAGGTCACTTCTGGTTGAAAAAATCTAATGAAAGAAGAACATAATATAAAAGCAACTTTCGCTCCAGACAGAATCTAAAATAATAAAGTTTAATTTTAATTTTAATATTTCAAATATATCATAAATATTAATTAGAGTTTTCTTTAGTCAAAGAATTATTAGAATTAAATTGTTACTTGATAAGTAGTAGAATTCTAATAGTTCTGTCTCAAATCATATTTGATAAAACAATATAAGGTCTAAATAATTATTTTAAAAGTATTTGTTAACTATTCCTATGATTCTGCAAGACTTTAGAATTATTAATAAATAATGTTATTTATAATAATAGAAATAAATAATTGTGAGACCAGTAAGTTTGTATCTATTTTAAATTATAATATTTATAACTTTATTACATTCAAATTTGTACTGTTCTCATAATTCAACATGGATTTATGTAGTTTGACCTTTAAAATCAAAATAAAACAAGTTGTTCATCTTTTTGACATGAAAAAATCAAATAAACCTTTTGAATTATATATGTATCCCATATATTTCATCTCATTATATTGAAATAAAACGTATATTTATTGACTATAAATAAATCGCATATCATATTTATAAAAGTAATATATAAATCAAAATAGTCATACTACATTTTATAATTAACTTAATAATATATTTTGTTCAGTTATATAAGTTAAAAGAGAAATTCTATGAATAAACAACACTCTTGTCTGATACATAATTAAATAATTAATATCAAAGTATTATTTTTTCAAATTTACATATTATCATATATTTAAATGATTCTGCACGCTCATTAATATTTATATTGTTATTACCTATTCATAATAATAGATGTAATTGATTTTGGAACCAGTAAGCTTGTATATATTTTACACTTTAATAATAATAAAATTATAACATTTAAATTTGATATTATTTTCAAAAATTACAAACTCTTCTAAAATTTTCCAAAACCAATGTCGTTATAAAATATTAAATAACAAATAATCTATAAATACACTTTTTATAATTATATTAGCACGCATTGTATAATATAAAAAGACTTTGGCAATGAATCACGTGTTTTAAAATTTAAAAATCTAATTAAATCAAAATGTTTACGTTTATGAAATGAAACAAAACGATACGAATCATACCTATGCCATTTATTTCATCACATAATAATTAAATAAAACTTATATTAAGTGTAGATAAATAGTATATATATATATGTGCTAATATAAAAATCAAAATTGTTCAGTTATATTTTATAAGACTTATTGCATGTAGTTTGTAGAGTTCTAAGAGTTATAGGCGTTATTTTATAATTAGAACCACTAGCTTTTAAATAATACATATTTTATGTACCACTGTGGAGTCATATATTTTTTCAAATTTTCTAACTTGTTATTCATATAAAAATACATATTGGGAACTATTAATATTGTTAATATTTTTTAAGGGGCAGATGATTTAAGTACCCGTAAGTATTTATTTGTTTTACACCATAACACTAACAAAATTATTACATTTAATTTTAATGAATTTTACACAAAAATTACAAATTCTATTAGAAAATTCTAAGTCTAAGTGATTTCAAATTATCTTATTTATTTTTTCATTATTTGTGTTGACATTTGCCCTTGTGTTTATAGGAAAATTATCAATATAAATTAATATAGTTTAATAGAAATAAATTTAAATGATCATATTTTCAAAATGAAAATGTTAAATAAATGTTATGAATTGTACGCATTTACTTTATTATAAGTATATAAAAATAATGAAAAAAAAACAAAATACATTAACATTTGACATGATCTAATAGTATCAAATGTGTTAAAATCATAGTATTATGATATTGCTATACATTTTAAAGCGTTTTATTATTTTTTAAGGACTGCAAGACATACAAACAAGTTAGTTTTTATTCATTTACGTCCGGATAATAACAAAATTATTATATATTTTAATTTAATATTATATTCTCAAAAATTACAAATTCTATAAAAATATATTATTAATGCTATGTGGCTCATGGATATTATTTTATTTTACTCATAGATCTGGCAAACCTTTAAGGACACGTACCAGTATTGTTTCTTCGATGAAAGCAAGATTTGCTCGTTGCAAAGCAATATGAATTTTTTTTGAAATTTTGATTCTATTTAATTAAAAATATGTGTTACGATTATTAAATAAATAATATAGTTTATATTGAATGTGATTTTTCGTACGAATCCATCTAAAAAATTAAAGATTTTTCTCCTATAAATCAAATTACCAATCTCGTGTAATTTACAATACTATACGTTTATGTATTGTAAACTCACTGACGTATAAGACAAAAAAAAAAAAAAAAAGGAAACAATTTTAAAATGTAATAAAAACAACAAATACGAAAATATAAAATATGATCAAAATACCGGAAAAGAATTAATAAATATAATTTAAATTACAAGTACAGGGCAAGGTAAAAGAAAAATAATAACACCCGATTACAAAATCATTGCCCGTGTAGCACGTCGTGGATCCCTTAGGATCGACTCCATATTTCTTTTGAACATGTTAACACAAATTTAATAAATAAAGTAATAATAATAATAATAATAATTAAAATAATAATAATAATTGTAAACTTCACTCACAGACGAATCAAACAGAGATAGAAAGAGTGTATGTAAATTTAAATAATTGGTCTGGCCGGCAATTCATTGTCGCATCAACACGTTATTTGGATGGTGATCGGTAGCTATAGGTTTGAGTTCTGAAAGGTTGATGTCATTGGTACAATGCGTGTGCCTTGTTAGTAGACTTCTTGTTAGACGCGTGATAATATTTTTGGACGTTACAAAAATCTATATCATTTTGTAGGAAATACAATAAAATTATGTAACTCCCTACACTCATTGTTTAAAAGTATCCATTTTGAAATGAATGCACTCGGAAACTATACAGATAACAAAAACGATTGTATACGCAAAGTTTTACAGCGACTATAAGTCACGAATCTTTAGTACTATTTCTTCGACAAAAGCAAGATTTTCTCGCTGCGACGCGATATAATTTTTGTTTTTGAATTTTGATTTTATTTACGTATTAAAAATATGTGTTACGATTATAAAATAAATAAAATATTTTTATATTGATTGTGTTTTTTCATGTTAATCTATTTTTTAAATATAGCGAATCAGTGGCGTAGCCAATATTTTTATTTTGAGGGTACTGAGGCGATAGGTACATGCGTCTCGGGCGCAAAATTTAAGAAATAAAAAATTAATATAATAACTATATGTAAAAATATATTATAATAATATTATTTCTGATTATTTTCGACGATAATTTATTCGAATTAAAAAAAAAAAATCTTTATAAATTTAATGCTTTATTCTGTGTTCTGTGTTGAAATCAAAAGGGCGAAATTTTGAGTTTTGCCCTCCCCCTCCGGGCTCAATATTCAGTTGCTACGGTCTTGATTGCCAACGCAACAGTTTAGAATTGCCAGATTCTTGTTTAGTTTCCCTTGACGACCAATCGTTATGACGTTGAAAACATTCGACTGATTCCTTCTGAAAACTTGATACGACAAATACGCAATTTACAGTGTAATCTGACAAGTATTCTTGACTTAAAAACTTAAAAACAACGTCGAATACATACAATTTTTTTTCACAAACGTCGTTTTCGCGGCCATAGTCGTACTACTCGTTTTCACATTTCAGTCGATTTCTTTAACTGAACGGTGTTCAAACGTTGGCCCGTTTACGAACAGGTTTTGGGGTTAGGTTAGGTTTAAACGGTCGACAACGCTATCAGACTATAAGCGTACAGTTCCGCTGGTGAAATCCTCGGCCGAACTATGGGCACGAACAAAAATCCTCGCTGGTTCTACAAGAATAACAAGGACAAAAGACGGAAGGAGGACAAGGATAACGGTGATTACGCGTTGGCGTACCGCGGCAAACACGACGAAGGACGCAGCAACGGAAAGAGACGATATGAAGACATGACGCGGTACGGCGGACGCGCCAATGATAACAATTACGACGACGGGCAGTAGGATAAAAAGAGCGGTTCTGGCCTCGGTGCCGGTGCTATCTTTTAACATGGCCGCCCATTCCGGTGCCGGTGCCGGTACTATCCTTTTACATGGCCGCCTATTCCGGTGCTATCTTTTTACACGGCCGCCCATTCCGGTGCTATCCTTTAACATGGCCGCCCATTCCGGTGCTATCCTTTTACATGGCCGCCCAATTCGGTAGTATATAAATGCCGGTTCTAAAACCTCCTCCACCGAGGACTTCACAAACACTGTAATACGCCTTCCCCCCCTACTCGCACCACTATTATTTTTTAAAATGATGATGTGAAAGTAGCAAATATTTCTACACGTACTTGTTACTTCTTAATCAAAAAAGACCAAAGTATTTCAATATTTATACGTATCCCTATTTCATCCCACTATTACTTTTCCACCTGTTGGAAAACCTCTCGCGAATTATTTGCCAATTTTGAATAATTAAACGTATCTAATATTACGTCATAATATGTAACAAAATAATAATAATAATAAAAACACACTATTATTTATTAAACAAAAAAAAAAAAGTTTTTTTTTTATTTCAAAATTTTTATTTATACAATAATTATTTACAAAATTCTTATTTCCCCATTGAAGGGGCTGTAAATTATAATTTGGTCGTGTATAATTAAACAATATGCTGATGTAGCATCTGTAAACGTTTCATATGCCTCAAATTCAATCCTTAGGTCCACGGTGGATGTCTTGACGTTGTCGTTTTGTATACTCATATTCACATTTATTCACACATGTTTCAATGTTTGGTAAACTAAACAAATGTATTTTATTTAATAATTTAATGTTATTATGATGTGTTTAATTATCCTTTTGATAAATTCTTTAGGGTTATTTACCATAAATATTTTCAGAAAAATACTTATACTTAAATGCATTTGCAGAAATTTGTACGTGAAATTTATAAGTGTGTATGAATATTATGTTTGTTTGTTTTTTTGCTTTCTAAATTTTATAATATTTAACGATTAAATTTGCATGGATCATTGTGATTATATCGAGAAAACAATGGTTGATACATTTTTTAGTCGTTAATTTTTTTTTTTGTTAAATAGTATGTTATATAAACATTAAAATAATTACAATTTTTAAAATAAATTAAGTTTTAATAAATAAAATAAAATTATAATAAAAAAGAAAAAGGAAATACTTAAACAATGGAAAAACACTTCTTTTTAAAATTTCAAAACAAATAAATAAATTTAAACCTAATTGCTAGGCAGATAGAGACAAATTAACAAAGCTCAACGTATATTGAGTCATCTCAATGACTGTATAAACGTAATCAATTTTGAGCTATACGTATTATTTCGTAATTAAAGAAAAACAAGTTTTCATATTTTCACAAACAATTTTTCTAGTTTCGTACTACTGCTAAACCACAAGATATAAATTAAACCATCAATCAGTTTTTAAAATATTATTTTATAAAATTATTTATTACATATTGATAAAATTAAATACCGAATTTTAAGAAAGAAATAATTTACTTTTTTACATTTAGATAATATACATCACTAATAATATACATGATATTTATTAATAATATGAAACTATTCTAATGTATTTTGATATAACGCAATTACAAGTAAAACTACAGGTTTTGTATAGTAATGTAAAATATGAGAATTTAAAACACATTTATGATTTGATTATAATTTTTGAATGTGATGCAAAGAAATACGTCATATCCGAATTGTATAAACATTAAACTTTTATCTTTATTTGAACTATATGTGTACAACCAACATCTTAACATCTTATTGACATTTGAGTTGCGATTATGTTAATATTGAATATTACATCATTCAGCAACATTAAAAAACTGCATCATTTTATGTTAATATTATAAATATATGAATAATTTGTTGGTTAGTACAATTTATGTTGTAGATTGTAGTAATATAGTCAAATCAAGCATTTATCTAATTGCCAAGACGTTTTACTAAATGCCTGCTCTGAGAAAGGCAAAAAATAAATTATACAATTTTAAAGTTTTATATACACATATATTGGCGTTAGTAAATGGTAATTATTCATATAGTTGCACATATGCTTATATATCATTGCTTACCTACTTGACCGTGAAAATACAAAATGTAAATTATATTACAATTAAACTATAACTTATGTATTGTTTACTATTTTTTAATTTACATAGAACAAACAATAAATATATATTTTAATATTTGTTAAAAACATGTGTTTAAATATAAAAAAATTTAATTTTTTCACTCTTGACAAGAATTTTTTTTGTTTAGGTCTCATTGAAATTCGACGTTTCTTGTTATTCAGTTTTTAGTGTTCAACAAAGAATATTTACTATACTATTTACTATATGTATAATTATTAATTCTGCATCAAAAGAAGACGATTATGATGGCATCATTTAAATGTAGAACGTTCATAACGATTTTGACCGTTTATTTCGTTTCCAACGTCATTGTTCCAAGTGAGAATATGAATTATTTTATATTATGCAATCGAAAAATTCAATCTGTCGCTGATTCTTCTGTATAGATGGATAAGTAGTTTTTGCACTTTAGGATCAGATTGTATATATTGATTTCAATAAAGATACGAATATTTTTTACCAATATTAATGGAATACACATTACTAAAACATTTTTTGGATTACAATTTCTTTAAAACAATCTACGACTTATGTTTTTGATTGTAATTTGAATGCACACTTTCGAAATATTCAATAATTTTAGAGATCATTGTAAAATAACCAGGCATAAATTTTGTTTTATTTATAGTGTGTTTCACAAAGTTTATTGAATAAAATGTACTTGTCTGAGGATATGGTTTTTTAGTGTGATGATTTATTGCTAATTTCAAATTAAAAATAATTTTTAACACAATGCTTGTTTATTTTATATAAATTTGTGTATTTTTATATTTATGAATTACATATTATGATTATGACTTATTATATTTTATATTGTATATAATTAATAATTGCTTGTACATTTATTTCAGGTTGCCACGCTTTTCCTCCCCAAAGTATATTTATACGTTTTTAGATTTGATAGATAATTATTAAAATTAACAAAATATGCCTGTAATGAAAATAAAATGTGTGAATAAATATTGCATTTATTATGTAAATTATTAATATATTTTGATTTTGAAAACATTAATTTTATTTCCTATTTAAATTTTCTTACGTAAATTCTTTGACGTCTTAGAGATGATTTCCAAAGAAATAATTCTGAAAAACCAAAATTAAATTTCTAATCCAAAAATGTAAAATGTATTCTAAGATTGGCAAAATAAAAAAATAAAAAATGTAAGAAAATATTAGGAAAGTCAATTATCTATGTTAAAAGGCATATTACGATTAGTTTCTAAAATATGTCATGCAAAATATGAATTCGGATCGCTTTTTTTTGTTAATTTTATTTCAGAAATATATTATTTTATATTTAGCATTAAAATTCCTATTAAATAATTATTATATTTAATTATTTTCTTGTTTCAGTTTTTGATTAGTATATTTATGATTGGCTGTCATATTCACTATTATTATTTAAATTATATTATATTAGACATTTTTCTAATTAGAAAAAATATATAACACACATAATAATTATCGTAGAACCGCTGCGATTCAAATGCAATTTGCACAGTTGTAGCATTGGCCGTAGTCGAACATACGTATATGAGGCAAGCAAAATAGCGAACTGCCATGTGTAAGAAAATAACATATTGTAAAATTTGTTTTCTACCCTGTTCACACATAAATTCAATTCAGATTATAATTCAATATATTAACGTTATATTAATCAATAATAATGTGGCCTTGTCCGGACCGCAAAAATAATATACAACACTCAAAAAAAAAAAAAAAATTGATAAAAATCAGTACAATTTCTAACTGCAACAATATTTTACTCTCGCAAATTTGGTCACACTGAACTTTGCTATTTTGTTTGCTTTACATTACTATTCATACAAGTATATTATGTGAGAGAATCATCTCTATATTACTATATGATTTAATATGCATGTATTATTTATGATTATGGAAAGTAATATTATCATTTTTATTTAAATTTAATAATTGTATAACGTACATATTTAATAATGCTATGTAAATTTATTTCAGATATCGACCCTACCTTTGTAGAAGGTATACATTTTGTAAATTTAATAAATAATTGTCAAATAACGATTCAAATCTATGAGCGAATTATTAAAATTACATATTTGTATTTAAATAAATAATAATAGATATACGCACTAAATGAGTATAAAATATGAAAATTCATATTTCATTTATTAAGCCGCGTACAGGTGTATTTGAATTTGACGAGTATATACCAATATCAATTCATCTAGTCTAGATGTATATTTTTGATAGTGTTGAAGTTAATTACGCTATTGTCCCAATACACATTATATTGATACAAACATATTATTATTATTCTTTTTTTTTTTTTTTTAATTAATTAAATTGTCACATATCTGCCGATCAAAGTGTACGTTTATTATTATAAATATTTGTATTTTTTTTTCAAGCTATAAGTAGTATTTTTAACAGTAAGTTTTACTCATTTTGTATCCTAAATTTAATAATATACGTACAATTAAAATTTTACATATTACACTTAACAAATATTAAATCTGCAAAACATTTTGAAAATTAACGTCATAAAATATTAATAAAATATAATTAACATTTTACTCTTTTACAATTAAATGTTAGTAATATTTTTGGAATAAAGTATAAAATACATTTTTTGAATTTTACGACATCGGTTTAATCTTAGTATAATAATATGAAACAACTAACTTAAGTTTTGAAATGTTCTTATAATATTTGATATACACGTAAAATGTTATTTTGAAGTAAACTACCCTCTTTTATTGTTGAGATATTATTAAACAATATCAAACCACATATGTTTTGCTAACTGCGTGTCTAGAATATTAATTTTTTTTAATACCTTTAAGGTGCACTTCAGCAATATAAGCGTAAGTTTTATCAATTTTTCATCCTAATACTAACAAAATTGTTATATGTTTTTTACGCCTATACCTAATAATTCTACCAGAAGAAGTGCTCCAATCTTAAAATTCAGTTTGTTACCGGTAGAAAATTGCATATAATTGGAACTCTACAGAGATTTTCTTAAAAGTACCTGAAAATATAACTTAAAAACTACCAAAAATTATATAAAAACGATAAAAATGCCATTTAAATCGTTTTAGCCTATTTGGAAATAATATGAGACAAGTTATCAGGTCAATTACAGGAAATTGTCCATTCATAATTGTCAGAAACTTTCTGCTTATAATTGTACTCCCTTAATTTAAAATTTTTCAAACACATTGCGCCTATGGTAATCGAATAATCAATAATGTATTTTCTCAAATTATGCCTATCACGTAGATTACCGTACAAATCAAAATTAAATCGTATGAATATAATACAATATGATGAGTGGATGAGTGTAACGAAAGCCAACCTTTTGATAAAAATTCCCTTGTCATTTAACACCGCTCCGGCGTTACCTGGTTGGTAGGACTTCACCGAATTTGATCATCAATCAAAACTATTGGCTATGGTATGAATATGGCTTCAAAAGACTTTGTGGTGTCTAATATTATAGAATACTAACAAAACGCACAATCACTTTTATACAAATAGATATTGTATAACAATTAAAAAAGTCACAACTGTAACACCTGCTTAACGTATAGAATCCTAATATTTTCAGTATTAGCATGTCACTTTCTTTTGATCCTACGGCGATTTAACTAAAACAAAAACTAATAGGAGCGCAAACCCAACCTATGGTGTTGCATCACTACCATTTATCGTTATTTATGATTATTTATCTTCTAACAAATGCGCAATCATTCATATATTATATGAATATATAATATAAAATCATATTTAATTTTCCAAATCGTAAATTCGTCCTTTTAAATTGCACGTTTTAAATTTTAAATATTTGTATTGTTATTTAAGTTATACATATTGATCGAGAACGTAAGTTTTTATTTCATAATATTACCAAAATTATTGTATATTTTTATACACTGAAAATTTTTAATACTATTAAAAACATCTGTTTTCTGTATAGATAGATCTAGAAAATATCTAACTATTTACGTTGTTGAATAAATGTTAATTAAATGTATATTTTAATCTAAATAAATGGTAAAAATTTTATTTTTAAAATTTTGATAACTTTTTAAATATTTTTGTCGTTATTTGTAAAGGTACTATTGTAATTTCTTTTCTGTAAAAGTTTGGTGTTTAAATTCTGACTGTTACCTTCAGGGTTCTTCTCGCATTTGAATGAAAATCATAGGAGTATTGTTAAAATCTACGTTTGTAATTTTAAATATTTTAATTAATTTTTAAAGGTATCATTAATAATCAAAACAGTAAGTTTTATTAATTTTTTATCCTAATACTAACAGATTTATTATATAGGTATGAAATTGGTATTTTGTTCGCAAAAATTACGATTTCTATTTAGTAAATTTCTGAAACCAATGTCATCGTATAATATTATAATACCTCAAATTACGATTTTACAAATAATATCAAGTTTCCTAGAAATATTTACAAAAATGTATTTTGACAACGATTTAAGCAGTTTACAATAATAAAATTAAAATAAATCTAAATGCTTATCTTTTTGAAATAAAGATGATAAGCAAAAAAAAAAATTTTGCAATTATAGCTTATGTAAAATAAAGCAAAACCATTAAATTATCTTAACTCATAAAATATTCTAATTATATTATGTATTAAAGTTATTAAATTTAATTCTAAATAATAATAATTGTTATTTATTATATGTTATGTAAACAACTCTTTTATCTCATAATAAAATATTACTAATCCATATGATAATTAAGCTACATATATTTTTTGTATTTTCCAAATTTAATAATTAAATTTTTTTTAAGATGTGATTAGTCACGTGACCTGTAAGTTTTTATTCATTATACATGTATATTGTACGAAACATTAATTAATATTGGCAAAATTATTACATTGAAATGTCATAATATATTCGTTTCAAAAATTACAAATCCTTTCGTTAATATCTAAACACAATGCCATTGCTTATAATAGTTTTAAATAGCGTAATTTCAATTTGATCAATTATATCGTCATTTTTCGGGATTTTTTTAAAAAAATAATATTTTTTCTTATACTCACCTACATATATTGTTTAAATCATAACATTCAAATAAATCTAAATTTTTAGTCTTTTGAAATAATAATAATAATACCAAATAAACGTTATAAAATGCACGCCATTTCTCTTTAATCTAATTTAATAACGAAATAAACTAATAAAATACTTAAAAATTTGAAATGGTCAATTTATAAATTTATATAAAATCCATTTAATTATTTGTTAAGTTATTATTAAATTAAATTTTATAAATGTTATTTTTCATTTGTCATGCGTTAATTGCTCCGTTGTCTCATTCATATACGATTACAAAATTTTGCCTTTTATTTATTTTTTTTTTACTTGTCCAAATTGCCAACTCTTCCTACTAAACATTATACAAGTGGAATTTTAAATATTTTAATCACTTTTATAAGATATATATGATTATATAAAACGTGAGTTGTTATTCATTTTATATTCTAATATTATCGTAACTACTATATATTTGATTATGATATAAAAATTGTAAATTTTATTAAACATGTTTTAATCTAATATCATATTGTATAAGACATTGAATTATCTATAATTACTATTTATATCGGCAGTCTACGACATGTTTTGAAAAAAAAAAAATTATTGACAAACCTAACAAATCAAAATAAATTTTAAAATATTATATTTTCGAAATGTTAAGGAAACGTTATTAATCGCATGTATTAGTCTACTCGTCGTTTATAAAACTTAAGGGGATTGGAAACGGAGTATTATTTTTATCACTTTAGACCTAAAGACCTAGAGAAAAATTCGACTACTTAGAGAGAACCAAATTTAATTCTGAAAAAAGATTTGAATTCGTCAGCCTCTTCTCTAGTTCATGTAGGAAGTCGATTTTTGATTAAACGGTTCATTATTTTTTTTAATTTGTTGTAAATTTCTAATTTTTTTTTTACTTTCGTCATTAGTAAATTAATAAAATAACGAAACGTTTAATCAAATAAATCGGCTTCCGACCATAACCTAGAATAGAGGCCGATGAATACAAATTTTTTTTCAGAATTAAATTTGGTTCTCTGTGAGTAGTCGAATTTTCGTCTAGCTTTTAGGTCTAATATCGTTGTGTTATAAGTATAAAATTATTTTTTTTCTTTCGAAACACTGACATAATATGCACGCGCGTGCGACCGACCATCTTCTGATTCCTGGAATGCCTCTGTTTTTCGACCGATTTATCGGTTAATGTCACGACGATTCACGGTACAATATACGATATTTAATGTCACAGTAATAACAATTATATTTAACACGTTTTATAATCTCATCACAACGGGGCCACGTGTTACTATTTTTATGTCTCCCTCCCGTCCCCCTTTTCAATTTACGCGCGCCGCTCCGTTCGAATGTTTTGTCGTGTCGTATCTTGTAATGTCATGTATCTTGTAGTGTCGTGTCGTATCTTGTAATGTCGTGTCGTTTACGGATCGATGTCAATTACCGTATTCAATTATTATATTGATAGAATATTTTGACGTGTCGTGTCGTGTTGTACTTGTACGAGTGTGAGGGGGCTTTATATTCTAATAGTAATAAATTGTAATCGTAAGCATGTACTACTCGTCGTTTCATTGATAAAAAGTGGTAAAAGGTATTCCGAGAAGTGACACACGCACCAGGGCCGTTATACCGCTCAGGCTGTGTAGGCTTAAGCCTAGGGCGGCAAATTTTATTATATCAATACCTATGTAAATTAGGCGGTAAATTTATTTCAGCCTATGGGCGGCAAAAACCTTAATCCGGCCCTGCACACACACTCACGACAAATGTGCTCGCGTATTTTAAATTGCCTGTACTAAGCTCCTTAAAAATGCGCCGTTTCCCCAAACCCCTTAAGGGGATTGAAAGCGGATATTTTCTCTTTTCGTCTTACATATACGCATGTGACCATAGTGAAATAGACATGTTTCCCACTTCCAACGCACCGATCGATCTAGCGGTGCGATAAGAAATTTTGAAAACGTATTTGAATTCCTCGTGAAGTCTACTTGAGATCGACGACTTACGCGCATTTTTTTATTTTTTCTCGTAAACCCTTAAAAATTAATTGAACGATTAGAAAAAAAAAAAAAAAAAACGGTCTAATAAACAGCTTTTAAGGGTTTTTCAAGATGAAAAAAGTTGGAAAGTCGTTCTGCAATAAAATTCAAATCCGTTTTCAACTTTCTCATCGTATCATTAGAGCGATCGGTACGTTGGAAGTAGGGGTAACGTCTATTTTGCTGTGTTTCGTGTGTTTACGACGAAATACCCGCTTTCAATCCCCTTGACTACTGTTAATGTTTTAAATTTGTTATTTATCCCGTCGGGATAATTTTTCGTGCTGATACGCGGTGTGCATAGTTTGCGACATTGGTCAGAAACGGCATTATCAATCGCTCTCTGAGACCCGCCAATTTTACGTCGTTATCGTTATCACTACCGGCAAAATGTTTTTTTTTTCTGCATTGAACTCTATTAACAGATATGAACTCTGTCATAGAGTTCAATGGTTTTTTACAATATCAATCCACGTTGGTTTTTCATTAACTCGTCGTACGTTATTAATTTCTCTGTTTAAAATGACCAGTGTTTCCGTACATTATGTTTTCAATGAAAGTTTTAACGTTAAGGCACTGTGTAATCGTTTCTGTCTTCAATTCATCATAGTTTCATTGTTTATAAATGTATGTGTACACTCCTATTTTTTCTTTCGTGTGATTCTCTGTGTGTGGAAAATCATCGTGTAAATTCTTGGGGTTTTTTTTTTTTTTTGTTGCTGCCATTGTTACAAATCCAAGTGCCATCGTGTTATTCATTCGCTTTTTTTTTTGGTAACGTATCGTTTCAAATCCAGGTTCCAATCGTTTCCTTTATTTATTTATTTTTGATATAGGGTGTTTCTATTCGATAAGAAGTCATTCGACACAGTTCTTTCGTCTCACGATCGTTTGGTTCTTGGTTTTTATTGCGGTGCCCAATTATATATCCAATTGTCGTTTTGATGTTTGAGTAAACGCCATGTTTGTGGCGCATCACCAAGTCTTTGTGTAGCCACGGGTATTTTTATTTGTTATATATTTAAATACAAAACTGTATATTGTTCGATAATTTACACTTTAAATGTTGCAAGACAATTTCGTATGCTTAAGTTAAATGTATGTGTTTGTGTAATTTGCTATTTAAGTACTGTCATTTGTTATTAAGACATCAACTATTATTATTATTATTATCATCATCATCAATATTAAGTTTCGTGTAAAAAAAAAACTGTATTCAAAAAAATCTTGAATATGTTTAATAACAATTAGTGTTCATTAACATTTATGTTTTTTCGAAAAAGTGATATTTTGATGGAAAATGATAATAACATGCAATTATCTGTAGTGAGAGAGCTGTGAAGAAAGAATCTGTTATTTTATGTATTATATTTCAGACATAAATCACCTTTTTATTTATAAATTAAATAAATTATTTTATTTCTAGTAAGGTCATTTAGGTTATTTTTTTAGAGACTTGAATTTTCAACAAATACATAATATATTATTGTAGTAAAACAATTAATACTTTTAAAATGTTGAGCTTTTTATAATAGTTAAATATTTTACTATTTGTATTCCATAATAAATGTGGTGATTTTAGGATTTAATATAAGGAAATGTAATGTAAAGTTAATGGAAAATTATGTACTTACGCTATATACACTTTTATATATATATATTATTCATAACGAATTAGATTACACCGAAGCTTGGATCAGAATCGTTTTATTGAATATAAAGATTTACCATATCTTATAAATGTATAGTAATAACAAAGCTCTAAAGTCGTTAACTAAGTATTTTACTTATGCGTCACCCAGAACAGCTGTGGCTTGTTTCCCTTTTTTTCCCCAAGCTGTCAACGTTTTATTTTCAAATGCAAATTTGACTTATAATTCTTTTAATTCATTTTTAAGGTTTAGATCAAATTAATACCAGTAAGTTATTTTGTGTTATATCTTTAAACGAGAAAAATCAAAACATTGAAATGTAATGTTATATTGTTCACAAAAATTACGAATTATAATAAAAATATCTAAAATCTTCATAAAAATAAAATATTAAATATTACAATTGCTACTACTACTATTTTTAATAATTAATTTTCCAAGTCTTTAAAAACATTTGGACAATGATCGTTGTAGTTTAAAATTATAAATTCAAAATGTATCTAAATATTATTGTTTTAAAATAAAAATATCAATTACTATATATCATAAATCTATCCTATTTTATTAATCTAAATATAACGAAAGAAACAAAAAAATATCGACATTTTGCTCAATTAATATTTAATATAAAAATAGATAAAGATATTTTTATGGTATGAATGTAATTTTTTGCCCTCTTGTTTCATATATAATATTAATGAATATTAAGTCACCTTTTTCATTTTTCCAAATTGTAAAATCTTCTTATTAAACATCACAAGTGACACTATATATTTTTATTACTTTTAAGAGATAATTAGTCATCTTACAAGTAAGTTGTTAATAATTCTATAACCTAATATTTACAAGAGTATTTAACACTTAAATACTCGTATGTTTCAAAAATTGCGAATTGTATTAGAAATATTTTAATCTTATATTATAATCAATACAATTTCACCAGATATAGTAGCATTCTGTGATATGTTATGAAACATTTATTGACAAACACTTATGTAGACAGTTCTTAATATTATTTCTGTTCTATCGAAACAAATTTATTTAAAAGTTTATGTTCTCAAAATTTAAATATTAAGGAAATGTTATTATGTTTTAGTCTACTAGTAACATGTACTTTTCAAGCGTTCTAATTATATAAATGTTATTATTATAATTTTTTAGGTATAAAAGTTATTTTTTTCTTTATTTAATTAACTGAATTATTGTCTGATACAAGTGTCAAGAAATATTAAGTTTTATAATTTATATCATGAGCAAAACGAGGAAATTAATAGTTTTCCAATGATGTTTACTTTTTTTTTCTTTGTAAAACTTTTCGACTAGTAGAAGGGCTCTAAATCCAATCATTATATTGGTATTCATTTTCCAATTGAAAAAAATTCTTAGTTTTATTTCCTGTTATGCTTTAAGAGGTTAATAAAATATTACCTATAAATTCCTTAAATGCCGTGCAAAAGACTATCAAAATATTTTCTCAAAGAATAGCAAAACCGAGGCTTTGTCAAAATTCAATATTGTCTCTGGTATTTCGAAAATAATGATTCTAGAATTTTACAATTTTCACTAAATATGTTACATTCCACTATATATAAAAAATAACGTTTAAAAAAAATATAATATTTTTCCGATTTGGGCTATTTATAACAATTATTAAATCTTGTGTTCATTAAGTCATAAAAGTATTCATTTTTCTATTTTCAAGCTGAAATTTTTATACAACATAAGCCCTACATTACTTTAACTGTCAATAATAATGCTTTATAAATTTATGTCATTGTATTAATCTAAATATAATGAAATAAAAAGACTATTGACATTTTTAAAGCATCCAAATTATATTTGATATAAAAATAGATAATTAAATTAAATTATTTTTCTGGTACGAATGTTGTTTGTTAAATAAACTACTTTCTTGTTTCATATATAGATAAATTATTAAAAAATGTTGATTTCTTTTTTAATTTTACAAACAGTTTTTGTAATAAACTGTATGTTCTGGTATTTTAAGAATTATTTTTTTCTAAGGTATAAATGATACTGAAATCAGTAAGTTGTATTCATTTTATATTCTATATTTTATATTAATAGTAAAATTATAACATTGAAATATTATTTACTGTTATTATTTAATTAAAATTTTTTGTTCCTTTATTAATTAAAAAAACCAATTTTTGGAATAAAAATAAATTGTGAAACTAATAAATTATATTGAAATATCAAATTTTCAAAATAAATTTTACATAAAAAATATTAAAGTTATCATTGCGTCATTAAGTTTTTACCGGTATACTTATTGCTATTATTTGTTAAGATTTGCACTCTATTTTTTTCATACATACTTGACAAAACAATATTAAATTTATTCGCAAATTTTTGTCCTTTTGAATTAAATGGCACTGAAATTTTGTTTTTTATATTTTAAGATGAAAATAATATCAATTACTGTAAGTATTTTTCCACTTTATGTCACAACACATACAACGTTTGTAACGTTGAGTTTGATATTAATAATATATATATTATTTAGTTAATTATAATATTAATAAACTCAAATTAAGTTGATTTTAGATGTTATATTTAATGAAAATGTATACTACGTATAATGCGAATTACGTTTTTATTCATTTTATGCAATGAAATAAATTTAAATAATGAATTTTGTTCTAATACTGAGAAATCGTTACAAAATTGATGCACTTTTTCTTCATTTCGTCATAAAAAAATATTGAAATGTTTTTATTAATGTTACAAATTTTGGCAAATAATTTATCAAAACGTTTATAATTCGGAGTTGATCGGATAGAGTCGGTATGTAATGTCAATTTGGTACACTAGAAATCAATTTTTATTATTATTATTATTATTCATAAATTGAACAGACAATGTCTGAGTGCCAACTATTTCGCGGACGTAATATTTATCATTAGACAATATGAAGTTTCATACTTTTTCCAAATTGTTTACCCTTCATATTAAACTGCACATTTAATATTTTGTATATTTTTATCATGTTTTAAGTTCAAAATTTAAGAAACAGTAAGTTTTTATTCATTTTATATCTGACATATTGTTATACACAATTAGAAATTACATTAAAAATATGTGTGGACCCAATGTTATTAAATAATCTATAAATAAAATTATTCCGATAATTTTAACGGAATTCTTCAAGGTCTTTAATAAAAACAAATATTTTTTTATCCTATGCTGTACATAAATCTAATTGTTCAGATTTCCTAAATAAAAATGTTTAGTAAATGTTATAAATTGTACGTCGTAGCTTTATTTTAAACTAAAGTGAAATAAAACCAATAAATTATTTTACATTAAAAATGATTTAATCGCATTTGTTGTATAACGTAAATAACCTTAAACCGTCTAATCTTATAACCTGATTTTTTTCAAGGCTTGAATTCACTACAGACCAGTTAGTAAATTTTCACATCATAATCCTTATAACGACAAAATTATTACATTTTTTATATTTGATATATTGTTGTAAAAAATGTATAATGTTTAAAACCATGTCATTATAACACATTAAAACTCCATAACTGTAATTTTATTAATTGCATTGACGTTTTCCGGAGTTTAAAAAAAAAGCTATTAACAATAACTTCTGAAATTCAACATTACAATATCAAATCAAATGCGAATGTTTACGTTTTTGTAACAAAAACGTAGCTAAAATGTTATACATTGTATGATTACCGTGGGCACTTTTACCTCGACAAACCTGCTGTGCTAACACCCACGGGAATCTCTGCACACTCATCCTCCGAACTAAGAGGAGTGCGAAGTAATTGTTTATTGAGTAAAAAAAAGAGCATAAAACAGGAACACACCCCGAACGGCTTCCAGCACAGGTTTTAAAGACTTCATTTACCAACGTCGGAAGTGGTTTACTGCAGGAGTTACCTGAAAGGGAGAATTCGAAGGGCGCCATGCGCAGGAAGCGACGTGTACATTGCGCCGACAGAGTTCCAAATGGTACAAACCGACACGGAAATCGTCCTCGTGGAGCTAAGCACGGATTGGCACGGTAGTATCACGGGGTGAAATCACTTAACCGAAACGAATGTAGCAATAATAAATCGATAAAAACGATGGTGTTGCTACAATTTCAAATTAACTGTAACAGTAAATAACCGTCGTACTAATGGACAGCTAAGAACATACTGATTCCGTTCGACCGCTCCGTGTTCGTTCGCCCGAAGACATTTTAATTATCATAATAATGTTCATATTTATACTAGCCCTAATTGATCGCGCGTAACGGACATACGACGGACGTGTAACGCATTTTCATCAACGTTTCCGGAAACAAATGGACAATTGATAATTATCATCGGCTTGATGGTGTGAACGATTCGTTTACGTTGTACGCGACCCGTGTCACGGTAAATGCCGCACCAAAGAAGAAGTGGATTTCGATGCAAGCAAGAATCTGACCTGCATGGAAGATTGGAGATCGCTGGATTTCTTGAGACCCCTTGTTCACACCGTTGTGTGCTGTATCGAGCGCTTAATAAAGTGATGAGGTCGCAGTCGAGTCTTACTTTTGATTTTGTCAGAAACTGCTTAGCCAGTCGAGATAATTGTATCGGAAAGCAGGTTTGTCGGGTGAACGGATTGTCGGGAAAACGACATTATATTATGCCACAGTTATAATACAATATTATAATTATATAATATAGAGGATTGCCATTTTTACTCATTTTATAAAAATTAAGTAATGTTTATACTGTTATGGATACAATAAAACCCGAATTCTTCCCCCCCCCTCACCATTATCCGCCTATGACGCGAAATAAAACTAATAAATTATTTTAACTTTTAAACTGTTGTCATTTTATTTGTTTCAAAAATTCTTTATTAATTGTTAAATTAACTGCACATTTATCTCACGATAACATAGTATTACATTTTCTAGTTATTTTTTTTTTTAAATTTTCAAATAATCATAGCTTTGTATTTAGCTCCATGTTTAGTGTTTTTAATATATGTGTATTAATTTTTAAGGTGTGCAAGCTTTAGGAGAAAGTAATATCCTAATATTAAAAATGTTTTTACATTGATAATGTTTATATTTTGATTATTAAAAATAAAAATTATTTTAAAAATATGTAAAACCTTTTATAATGTATGTATATCGAATAAACTACAATGTTAGACAAAAATTGATAGTCCCTCAAACGAGTATATTCTACGGAGTCTACTATCATCTTTATTATGAATTAATGAAAAAATAATAATTACAATAATTATTATTGCTATAATCATAAACATATTCACCGATATGTATTTAATAGATAGTAAACAATAATCTCTGTAGTTCATCATTTATAATATCAAAATAAATCAAAATTTTTCTGTTTTCAAATTTTGTTAGAAAACGTTGTTATAAAACATAGTTCAAGTTTAATAAAGTCAATAAATTTTCTTAACATTTGAAATGATCTATTTATATTTATATTAAAAATAATTAAACATTTTTGTAATTTTTTATTTAAGTAATTTATATTGTATTATACTACATATAAATATATAATTAAATAATACCAAGTCTAATTTTTTTTTTTAACTTTTTAAATCATCAACAAACTGATCGTTTGGAATTTATTTTTTTATTTTTTAAGGTATGAATCATTATGAAACCAGTAAGTTATTATTCGTCGTATATCTCACTACATAAAAAATGTTTATATTCAAATTCGATACATTGTTATACAAATTAAATAAATGTATGTAAAAATATCTGAAGCTCTAACGATAATACAAAATATTTAATACTTTTAATTCTAAATCGACCAACTATATCATGTAGGATTGCCTAAGGCATTTTAAAAAGATATTTGAAAATTATTTATTTTATTCATAATAGTAATTGTAAAATATTCTTGAATTTTAAAAGTGAAATAAATATTATAAATTGTGGGTTTCAATTAAATTAATAAACACAATAACATATTATAATTGTAATAATTTCCCTTATAAATATGGATATTCATTGTTTTAATATGAATTTTAAAATCTATTAGTTATTTGTTAAGTTATAACAATTATTTATTTCTTGTGCTAACTGAACATATGATTAAACAATGTTATTAAGGTGAGACATATCAAAGAATGCTAAACGGTAAGTTTTATTCAATTAGGTATTTATATCTTAATAATAGAAAAATTATAACGTCCAAATTTGATTCCAAATTAAAAACATTTAAAAACAATGATATCATAAAATATTGATTTAAATTATATATTTATTTACAAATTTAACAATTAAATTGTCATTCTCCGAAGTGTATCTAAAACGTTTTGAGAACAATCTATTTTATTTATTTAATTAATGGGCGTTAATCCAATTGAACAATGACAGAAATATAATTAATAACAGTGAATTAAAATTATAAAATAATACAGTTATCATCGACAATAATTTAGAAAAACAAATATAATATGAACTATAATATAAATATATGGTGAGAATAGTAAGAACGATAATATTAATAGTAACTCAAAGAGGCTTAGGTGTTCATTCACTAAAGCATCATATATTGAATAACGTGGTTTCGACAGTAATAAGTAATAATGTGAGATGGGGCAACAAATTGGATCTAGTGGATTAAAAAGGAATTAAAAATATTTTATCTGGGAAAAAAAGAGAAAGCATGCACACGTCTATCTGAAAACTTTCGCAAATACTCCAAATTGACTTTTAACTTATCTATATTTGTTGGAAAAGTCCTAGTTTGTACATTTTTGGACTATAATCATGGGGAGAATGGGAAATATTTAAATTAAATGCTGCCAAAGTACATAAACGCCTTTAAACTCACTTCGAGTGAGAAAAATCAGTCGCTACAAAGGGATCCCAGAAGATAGAATATTAAAAAAAAACCGTACAAATGAGCGATAAACAGCTTTAAAAGAACTTGACAAATTGAATTTTTAGACGTACGTAAAATAAATTCTAGCCATCTTAAATGCTTTACAGCAAACTATCTTTATATGGAAATGGAATTCGAGAACAAATTCAAAAAGAATGCTTGAATCCATCTTACTGATAGTAATATCAATTCTTGAAACATTAATCAAATACTTGTATTTAATAATAGATATATTCTTAGTAAAAGACACGGACTGGCATTTTCCTGAATTGAAATTTAACTCTATAAAGTTATACCCTTATACGTTAAAACGAAATCATCTCGACCTATGAAATAAATGATTTATGAATCATTTAAAAAGAATAATCAAATGAATATTAAAGATTCTTAAGTCATATATCTTTTGTTTCAAGTCTTTCCTATTGTCAATTTAGTCTATAAAAAATATATATATATATATTTGAAATGTCATATATTTTAAGCTTTGAACATTATAAGTAAGTTTTTAATCATTTATATTCTATTTATTTATGTTATAAGTAGGATTTATTTTACCGACACCTTTGGTGTTCAATTTAAAATGATTATGACAATAATTTAAATAATTGATAATTGTAAAATTAAAATAAATTCTAAAATGTTTACGTTCTCGAAATTCATATGTCAAATAATTATTATAAATTGTACGCCTTTACTTTAATCTATGCACAATGAAATGAAACTAATAAAATTAATCAACATTTTGTATATTATATTTATATCTTTATATTATAAAATGTATTAAAAACATTTATCATTTGTATTTTATGTCGTTATAACAGTACTCATGTTTCTTATATATATATATATATATATATATATATATGTATGATTACACAATATTAACATTTATATACATATTTAATTTTGCAAATTGGCATCTCTTCATAATAAACTGTACATATGGGGTTCAATATACTTTAATTATGCTTAAAGATTTAGAAGAATCAAGCGAACGTAAGTTCAATCAAAATAAATTAAAATCCTTACGATTTGAAAATTCAAATGTAAAATATATGTTATTAATATTGTATATGCTGTTTTTTAAACCTAATTTTTGTGAAACAAACAAATATCTCATCAAATGATCAAATTCTATTTTATGTAAAAGTTCATTAAGTCATTTATGTGCTATTAAAGTTATATGTTACACATGAAACTAACTGCACACGTATATCATAATTATATGATATAACAATTTTTTTTTGTTTTTACAATTATTCCAAATTGTCTACACGTCGTACTGAACCGCTCGTTTTATCTAATAACGTTCATTGAATATATTTTTTTATTATTTTTTAAGTTTTAACTAATCTAAAACTCCGTAAGTTCTTATTAATTAATATTAACAAAATTATAAAATTCATATTCCGTTTGAAATTAATATGAAGTGAAATGAATATATATATATATTATGTTTATAATATACAAATAACATTTTTCGTTATTTGTTTAAATATCACGTTGACTGCCACGTATTTGTTCCATGCATTGCTTGCCCGGTGGGCCATGTGTACATTTTCGTGTACACGCCACAAACATGCTTTTGTGTACATTATTATTATTATTATTATTATTATTATTATTATTATTATTATTATTATTATTATTATTATTATGTACACCAACCTTCGTGGATTCATTTTCATCGTGTACAAAAACCTGACACGGCGGTATAGATTTTGGATAGGAATATGAATCTCGTGGCTCCCGCCCAGGGCCGTATTACCGCTTAGGCTGTGTAGGCTAAAGCCTAGGGCGGCAAATTTTTTTTTGGTGTGACCCAAAAACTACGTTGAGATATTATTTTTAAATATAAAATTTATTTCAGCCTATGGGCGGGAAAAACCTTAATCCGGTTCTGCCCCCACCAAGACCATTTCTGTACTTTTAGCGAACGCGTATCATGATTTTTTTTCTTATGATTATTGATTTTTAATTTTGACCAGTATTAGACAGTTCAATTTTATTTATTCCCTTATAAAAATTAATAAAAAATACAGTCGTCTTACATAAAAAAAAAAATTCACAACTCGTACACTAATGTCAAAATCACGTAATAACACGCGAAATAAAATCACAATAAACATACACATTTAATTGTATGTAGGCGCGTTATACATGTGAGACAAAATGATTTAGATAACAACAATAGGTTCTGGAAATATTTATTAAAATTCTAAAAATATACTCGGACAATAACAGATTAAATTAAATACAATTAACTCTGGGAATGGTATAGGCAACGACGATATTATCTACCATTCCATTTACGGAGTAATGAAGACGGTCTGGAAAGCGTCACGTGTACACATTATTTTGACGCGATCGAAACTACGAATTTTCCATATCAGAATATGGAACTCATAAGAATAGAATAAAAAATAATACCAAAGAAAAATTTTAATAGTTGAATATATTTTTTTTTCTATTTACATTTTGGCAAACATATAAACGAATATCTAAACATGAATGGCAAGGGTTTGCAGGGTATAAAAGAATTACCGCGTGGCAGACAACGTGATATAATTCCACGTTTTCTTAAAAAAAAAATCTTGAACCAATTTCAAATTCTATTAAAAATTATTATCTACAAATAAAATATTGTAACCATTTTTATCAATGTTTTTCGAGGTCATTTTAATAATGTTTACAACGATTCACATAGTTTGTAATAATAAAATCAATGTTGATATTACGGTATTATAAAAAATAAATATATATATATATATATAGTTATAATTAAGTTCAATACATTAAATTTGTTTATTTACTACCAGTTTCGATAAAAATTCTTCAGGTGTTAATCAAAAATAATATACCTACTTTACGTCTTTATATAATATTTTCATTTCGACTAATTTCTAATGAGGACATTTTTCTAAATCAGTAGTGAATAAAAAAAAAATTAAATACAAATAACTTATGTATATATAATTGTTTATTTTTCAAAAACGACATTGGCTTTATATGTATTTAAAACACATACACAAATTTAAAGCTTTTATACTTTATATCTATTTCTATCACATGACTTATTTATTCTTTTATTTATTTTATTTTTAGGTTTTTGTATATAATATTCTTTTATTATAAATTCTATGCTATTGCTTTAATTTAAATTCAATGAAATGAAATCAATAAAAAATAATTAAAAATTTTTAAATTATATTTTATATAAGAATTATAAAAAATTTTATTTGTTATTTACAATGTGAACATAGCACTCTTGTCTCATACATAAATGTTTACACATAATTTAAGTATTATAATTATTAAATTTCCATAATAGTCAACTAATGACATACACATAATACACACACACACATATATATATATATATAAACGAACACTTTGGAATTATAAATATTTTTATTATTTTGTAAGGTTTAAATGATTTCCAACAACGTGAGTTTCTAAATTTATTAAACATCATACAACGAACAAAATGTTATATTTTGTTGTCAAAAATTACAACTTCTATATACAATATTTAAAAATATTAATATCATAAAAAAATATGATAATATGTAGAATTACTATTTTACCTATGTTATTGACATTCTCCGAGGTCTTTTAAAATTATTTCACGGTTTATGATGTCATTTAAAATACTCCATATTAAACCGCATGTTCGGAATTTAATATATTTTAATTGTTTTTTTAGGACTAAGTGGACCAAATTTCAGTTAGTTTATAATTAATAATTAAACAATAATATTATGCCCTATATATTTCTTTAATTTTCCAAGCTGACTGTATCTTCATATTAATCTGTACTTTTAAAATTTAATATTTTTTTAAGGAGTTGAAGAACCATCTAATAGTTAGTTTTTGTTTTCATTTTATATTTTAATACCAACACAGTTATAAATTATAGCGTTGGAATTTATTGTCATCTTAATATATAATTTATAACCTCGAAATTCGAATCTGTAATAAATGTTATAAATTATTATATGACGTTATAATTATAAATTGTATTAAATTATGTAAATTAAATGCTTACGTATTGAACTGTAAGTTTAGAATTTAAAAACGTTTTTTTTACTTTGTTTTTTTTTCAAGTTTTGAGTGATTTGAGAAACAGTAAGTTTTAATTCGTTTTTTATCGTAACACTAACAAAATTATTACATTCAACTTAAGTATATTTTCATATTAATAAAATCTAAAACTAATATCGTATTAAATTATCTAAAACTACAATTTTACTTTTTTTTATCAAAAAGTGATCAATTTATTCATGTTTTCGAAATAAAAATGTAAGATAAATGTTAAAAGATGTTTGTCATTTCGTTTACCTGGAATAAAAGCAATAAAATGTATTTTAATTGTTTAAACTGAATTCTAGAACATTAATTATTATTAAATAATAGTTATTGATTATTTTTTAAATTAAATGCATTCTTTTCTCATCCATGAATAATTTTTACACAATATTAAGCCTGCAAATATTTTCAAATCTGTAATCATTATTAAAACCTATATATTTATTAAAAAAAAATCTAAAATATAAACTTCTCAAATAGTTCTCCATATTTAGATTTTTATGTATTTTAATTTTTTTTTTTTTTTTAGATCTATATCGAGCTCAAATCAGTATGTGGTTATTTATTTTACATTTAAATATTACCAGTATTAATATATTTATATTTGATAAATTGTCGTAGAAAATTACAAGTCTGTAAAAAATTTTCTAAAACCAATATCATTACAAAATATGAACAAATTTATAATTACAATTTTACCACTCGTTACCGAATTTCACGAGGTCTTTTTAAAAAATGATTGATAGTTCACATAGTTTATAACTCCAAATCGAAATTTATTAATTTTTATATTTCTTTTGTTATTTACATTTTTATACAAATGTGAAATAAATAGTGTAAATTGTGCACGATTCCTTTAATATAATTAATGTACCTGTATATATAGGCTCATAATTGCATACATAGTTCTGTTATAAAATATTTGTTGATCTGCAACTAATTCAGAAAGATTCGTTTGATCGAATGTACGTAATTCGTTGACATCAATTTGAGTTTACCTTCAACAAAGCTCATTATATTCGGATCAACAATTTAGGAACGCATTCGGGACATACAGGCAGACAGACATTGATTTATATATTATATTGCTTATATATAAGCAATATAATATAGTCTTGTGTATATTTTTCATATTTTCCAAATGTTCAATTCTTCGTATGTATTCGTAATTGCAACTAATAAGGAATTAAAGATATTATAATTATGTTATAAGGTGTTAATGTTTTAAATGGCCGTAAGTTTTCAAAAGAAAGAAATTTTTAATCTATATACAAAACAAATTATTACATTAAAAATGGTATATATAATATATATATATATATATATATATATATATATATAATTTTAAAATCATAATTTTCTAAAACCAATGCCATTATTAAATATAAGAGCACATATAAGAGGGATGATAGGAATGAGGTTCTATGAGATGTTCTTAAAAACATTTTATCAATTTACGTATTTTAAGATTATAAAACCAAAATAAATATAAATGTTCAATATTCATGTTTCCTATACAAAATATAATTATATAATAAATAATTAAATTAATTAATAATTTTATGATATTTAATCTTCTTAAAGTGATATATAACCAGCAATGTATCACAATTTTAAACATTCTAATTATATTTGTTTACTCATAATTTATGAGAGTTATAAAACAAATATTTTTATGTATAACAGTTGTTCGTTATTTGTTATAACCTGCACCTATGTCACATATGTACTATATATATACATATACTATATATACATGATAAAATAATATTAAATCACTTATTTTGTTTTTATATATATTTTTCAAATTGTCAAATTTTCGTACCTAACTCCACGTTTGGAATTATAAATATGTTACCAGGTGCTAATGAACTAGAAAATAGTAAGTTTTTGTCGATTTCTTATCTTAATATATATGTATATAAATTTCATTCAAAATTAGAAATTATTTAAAATCTTCTGATTTCTTCATTTAAATCGTATTTCTATAACATAATAAAATTGATAATGAAGTACATATTTTCTAAATATTTTGGCATTCAAAATTAATCATAACTATAGTTTCATCATCAGCGTGAGCCAAATCAGTCAAACGTTATACAAACCCTTATTAATGCAATTTGTAGCCGACAACTTTACCGTCAAACCGCTCACCAGCAATGTTTTTTTGACCATTATATCGCCGACCATACCCGATCACAAAATAATGCCAACGTCATCGTTAAATAATAATTTAAAAGTCTTGTTAAGAAACACAATGGATTAAATAAAGATTTTAAAAATCCTGGTATTTATAAAATCCATTGCGAGGAATGTGATAAATGTTACGTAGGGCAAACGAAAAGAAATATAGTTAAATAACGTTTGAGAAATATCAAAAAATAAGATAATGAAAAATATCTCGTTTAAATATCTCTTGTTGCGGAGTATTTATTAAAACATCAAAATAAAAAGTAAATGTAAATTTAAATAGAAATTTATATAAAACCGGCATAACTCTTTAAAAATGAAAATAATTACAGAGACTTTAATATAAAAGAACCAATAGAAATGTCACAAAAAAATAAAAATAATTTGTTAAACTGTGATTATAGCGGTATAGTTTGGTCTGTACAGCACAGCCGGTGATCGGTTTATAATATTTTTCGTATAACAGTCGAAAGTGATCACAAGTGTATTTTAGTAAAATATAATGAAACCAATAAAATTTAACGATATTACATATTTTCAACTCTTTCTATGAATCTACGCACATTGAATTTTAATTATAAATATTATTGTTATTCTATAAGGAGTAAATAGTATTATAACGGGTAAGTTTTTCTTTTGTTTTATATAAATAACAACTATTTTTATATAGACTCTCAAATTATATCTGATAAAACAATATTAAGCCTTAATAAAATAAAATAATTTGTAATAATAGATGTAAACCGTTTTGAAAACAGTAAGTTTTAATCCATTTTTCATCCTAATACTAAGAAAGATTGTTAATTGAAAATTCGATAGATTTTTCTTAAAATTTATTACGGCCCCAAACGATCCTTTCTCCCTGAATTGTATTCTGGAAAAAAAAGATACTAGGTAAATTGAGTTCGGACAAAAAAACAAAGAAAAAATAATAAATAAATACAAATATATGTGTTTTTAAATCTAAAAACATTTATTAAAATTCAATATTAATTTATTTAATTATAAATTATGTTCTAGGTTAAAAACTCAAATGATACAGATCTGACAAACTCTAAATAAGAATAATAATAATATATAATTAATAAAACAGGAACTCAAATTACCTACTATCTTTATTTTTTTTTATTCGGAACTCAATTTATCGCGTTCAAAATGTACACACATTGTCTCGTTGACCAAATACAATTTTATTTTTACTGCTTCTTTTTGTTATTGCCGGATTCATCTACCGCATTTTGAATTTTTCAATGTACTAAACACGAGAGTCCGAACAAATCGGGAGATGTTATCGCGTTTTTTAGCTTTATGTTTTCTTTTACTGCCACGTTCAATCGTGTCTCCTTTCAATCCTTATGGCCAGCTATTTTGGTCAACTTAACGTTAAATAGCCGTTTCGTCATGTACATTGCACCTACATCATCCACGTAACAAGATGACATAATTACTAAAGACAATCTGTAGGCAATACATGGCCATTTTCACACGATATCTTGATAACGTTCAAAACTAAAAAAATTATTTTAATTATCATCAACCGATAATATCGGTTGTGCCTGTAAAATTAATAACAATAATAATAATAATAATAATAATCCAATTATTTTTTATCTAAGAATGAGGTTTTTCGTATATTTTTGTCATTCTACGAATAGAATAATCTATTAGTTTTATAAAACCGAAAGAAATTTCGCTTTATCAACGTGTACTTGCCGTAGTTTTTTAGTTTTTGCTAAGTTATAAAAATTATAAACGTTATTTTATAATTTAAATTGTACTCATGGATTTGATAAATCAGTATCAAATCATATTTTTTTCCAAATTCTTAATCCTTCATATAAAACTGCATGTTTGGAATGATAAAAAATGTTGATATTTCGTAAGGTATAAATAATTTAGAACGTCGTAAGTATTTACTCCTTTTATATATCACCGCAATATTATTACATTAAATTTCGTTGAATTATACTAGAAAATTATAAATGTTGTTAAACATTTCTAAAACCAATGGCATTCCAAAATTTCTAATCCAAAATATTATCAATTATGTTGACGTTTTTCGAAGTCTTCATAAAAAAAAAACCCCCGTTATCAATAATTAATATAGTTTTAAAATTGAGAAAATTAAATTAAAACGGTTGTTTTCGAAATGGAAATGTCAAATAAATGTTATGAATTGTACATTAATACTTTATTATAAGTATAATGAAATAAAAAAAAAAAAAATAAAAGAACAATATACACTGACACTATACGTATTATATTTATATTAAATGTATTAATATTATAACATAGTATTTATATAACTTTTAAATATTTTTATTCTTTTTTTAAGAACTGGAAGATATAGAATCTATATAGTATGTTTTATTAGTTTTATATCCTTGTACTAACAGAATTATTAGGTATTTTAATTTAATCTTATTCGCAAAAATTATAAATTCTACTAAAAATATATCTTTAATGTTTTTGTTGCTTATCGATATTATTTTATTGTACGCATAGGTTTGGAGAAGGATCAATTAAGTCAGAACCAGTATTAACGTTTATTTATATAAATATATTATATATATTATTATATAAACGTTTATTATAACGTATTTACTCGTTGGGAGGCAATATGAGTTCTTTCATTTTATTCAATTAAAAATATGTATTCAATAAATTATTATTATAATTATTCAATAAATAAAATAAATGATTTTTATTGTAATTTTGCGTACGAATCATTATAAAAATATAGCTAATAGGTTTATAAATTCCCATTCATCTTCCAACAAGTTACATTCGAACAAGGTGTACAAATATATATATATATTTATTTAAAAAAATATTTATATATATAATCTAATAATAAAAATGTTATGTATACGTATTATAAATAGATCGATGAGAATATACGGACTGTAATAATAATCACGGAATATTCTCTTAATATTTAAATTATTCATGACATTGTTTTTTGGAAAAAGTTTTATAAATTTTGTTTATTTCATTTTTAAGACCCAATAGTGGATCCAATTATTTTATTGTCGTTGGAAGTTCAGTAATAAAAATGATTTATTTAATGCAAGGTGAACAAATCATATTTTGATGGTTTTAGTTCTCTACACAAGACAAAAACGTTTAGCCAGCGCTATACGAAACTATTCGTTATGAAATCAAAGTCGACGCATCCAGCAATATCAAAAATCATCGCTTTGTGTAATCCAGCTTTATCGTTACTAGGAATAAATAAGTGTTGTAAGACTCGATTCAACCGAACGTTATGCACGAAGAATTTCGTACTGGTTGTTAGGTAAATTGAAATAACAGATGTATGTAATGATCACAACTGTGAAAACGTCATTAAACTCAAACAACACACGTACAGTAGTAAATGCAACAAATTCTTCGAAAGCCTATAAATTTATTGCATTGAAATTCAATAGCAATAAAATACGTATTATTTCGTGATTATAAAAAAAAAAGAAAAAAAATAGCTTTCATATTTTCAAAAACAAATTTTTCACACTAATAATAATATGAAAAATCAACCGTAGATCATAACAGAAATCTTTAGTTTTGAATTATGCGAAATTAAACGCAATGATAATTTATTTTGTTAGACACTGATTATTATTATTTCAATAATTTAACATGCAATATGCTGTTAGTCATATTCCCTATAAAAATATCGTTTTTTATTCTTTTCTTTCAAATTGAACATAATAAATATAATTTTTTTTTTTTTGTTGCATATTCCAATTGTTAGTATTAAGTATTTCGTAGTGATATAGTCAAATCAATACAAATACCTAGGCAATTTACTAAATGCTTCAGGCATATATTTTCCAATTATATCGGCATTCTGAGAGGTTTATTAAAAAAAAAAAAAATTAACAATGTTTACGTAATTTAGCCATATATATTTATATATAATATCATCATCAACTCGAACAAAATCATTCAAACCATATAAATTTCTTATTTATGTAGTTTATACCCGACATTTTCGCCACTTCCTATGAATCTATTCTTATTAAATTATAATTATAAATATTATTGTTATTTTATAAGGAATATATAGCGTTATAGTGGGTAAGTTTTTATTTTATATATTTATACTTTTTAATTATTTGAAATATTTTTCTCAAAAATATAATACAAAATAATGGAAAATTTTATAATTTTACAATTTTATCAAATTTGTCGATATTCTTTGAGTTAAAAAAAAGAAACTCGCCTCGGGGTGTTGTGGATGACGCTTTAGATAATGTTTTAATATTTTGTTATTACAATAAATTTCAAAGCAATGATAAATCATTGCGTTCGGTAAAACGATTCTAAGCGGATCTTCGGTATAATAGACTTCGTTTAAAAATTTAAAATGGTTTTAAAAAAAAATTGTGACTTAACGATTTTCAAGATTTTTTTGAATACAGTTGAAGTAATAAACATCTGATGTAGTTTTAAATTGTTAAACCGTAAAACCAAAAATTATTTCTTTTATGAATTAAATACTACTTACCTCCTATTTCTATAAATAGCCACAAAATTAAATGAAATTTGTTTTGAAAAAAATATCTCGTTATAATAATCTAAAGTTAAATATTTGGTGAAAATTTCAAGATTATATGACTAATTAGGTTTAAAATTACGGAGAAATAACTATAATCGATTTTGAGAGGAAATCCCGTTTTTATCGTTTTTAAATAATTTTTGGGTATTTTTTTCTGCGCTCAATAAACGTATTGAGAAAATCAAAAATTGATCTCTCAAGAGTACCAACTAGATGTAATTTACTATTAGAAAATAGTACTTTACTTAAAAATCGGAGCACTCATTCTGGTAGAATTTTTGGGCATAGACATAAAAATATTAATAAAAAAATAGCACATCAATGTAAAACCAATTCATTCCTCGCTCCGCTCAAACTCTAAAACTGATTAGATGATTTACTTAATTCTAAATTATAAAAATAACATAAACTGTGTTCTTGTAGTCTTGTCTCGAATCATTTCTGATAAAACAATAATTCTATTAAATCTTAATAATTTTATGAAATTTTCCAAATTGTCAACAATTTGTTATACACGTTAAGAGTTATTAAAAATGTTATTTATAATAATAGATGTAGACCGTTTTGAAACCGGTAAGTTTATATTCACATTAAATCCTAATATTACCGTAAATTTGATATATTTCTCTCAAAAATTACAAATGCTTTTAAAAATGTATAAAACCAATGTCTTTATAAAATATTAAGTAACCGATTAATACATATTTACCAATTATACATCGGTATTCGTTACGAACAATATTCGACAGTAGTATACGTAATTTGACATTTTCAAATTAAAATAAAACAAAATGTCCATACACCTCTTTGAAATAACCAAATCTATATTAATATACATTTTTAATTATATGCCATTTATTTTATCTAGTTAAAATGAAATAAAACTTATATTAACTATAAATAAATAAATAAATATATATATATATATAAATAAATAAAAATTGTCATATTACATTTTATAAAAAACTTATTAATGTGGTTTGTTAAGTTGTGAAAGTTATTGGCATTATTTTATAATAATATAACATTCTTGTCTGATACATATTTGATAAGTCAATATGAAAATATATGTTTTTTTTTCAAATTGTCCAAGTCTTAATATATTTATGAAATTTTCCAAATTGTTACATATTTGTGTGATCCTACACGATCAGAATTATTAATATTGCTATTATTTATAATGATAGATGTAATCCGTTTTGAAACCAGTAAGATTGTATTCACATTAAATCCTAATATCTCAAAATTTACGAATTCTTTTAAAAATTTATAAAACCAACGTTTTCATGAAATATTAAGTAACCTATTAATACATATATAATAAATATATATAAATAAAAATTGTCAAATTACATTACATAAAAAACTTATAAATGAATTTTTGATTTGTAAAATGTTTAATTTATCTAATACATATTTGATTAATCAATATCATGTTTTATATATTTCTTTTCCAAATTATCATTCTATCATATAAAACTGCACGTTTGGAATTATAAATATTGTTAATATTTTTTAAGCTTCACAGAATATAAACACAGGTAATAATTTATTCGTTTTATACATTTATGTCATAATATTAACAAAATGATTACATTTAATTTTAATAAATTGTGCGCATAAATAGCAAATTCTATTAGAAATTATCAAAATCAATGTCATTATAAAATATTTAATTACAATTTCATCGATTGTGTCGACATTTATCGAGGTCTTAAAAAAAAAATTATCAGCACTGGTTAATGTAATTATAAATTAATGCATCTAAATAATGATTTTAAAACATAAAATAATGTTTTCAAAATGTAAATGTCAAATAAATGTTACGCTATTGCTTTATTTTAAGTGTAAAGAAACAAAAAAAAAAATGTTTAATATACTCTAACGTTATTCTACATGTTCTAATTATATGAAATGCATTAAAATTGTAATATTATATTTTTGTTACAACATTTAAATATTTTAATTTTTTTTTTCAAGAATTGGAAAGTATATCAACAAGTTAGTTTTTATTCGTTAATGCCATTACAGTAACAAAATTATTATATATTTTAATTTTATACGAAAATCTATTATTAATATTTACGTGGCTTATCGATATTATTTTACTAGGTTTGCAGCAATTATAAGTCACGAAGCAGTACGTTTCTTCGACGAACGCAAGATTTGCTGCTCGCTGCAACGAATTATAATTTTATTGAAATTTTTATTTCATTTAATTAAAATGCGTGTTTGGTTTATTAAATTAATAAAATACTTTATGTTGATTGTGATTTTGCGTGCGAATCTATCTATGAGATATAGCCAAAGATTTATAAATTCCTCACTCATCTGCCAACAACGTCCATTCAAACGGGATGTACGAATATATACATATCATCCGATTTAAGAACAGAATGGTAATGAGAATTCAGTGCATTACGATGACACGTATCACAGTCCCGCTCACCGGACTGGAATTATTGAAACTCACTAATCGGTTACTAATCAGTCACCAACTGTGGTAACAGTGGCCATTACAGTTTGCTCCTATTTTTTTTTTTGTCACAGATGAAAGAACGTAGATAATATCGTTTACTGAAGGTCCGGTTAAAGAGCTACGAGAACCGGAATATCTCTTGGAGTAATCAGAATTGGTTGCCTTTCGGGAGAATACGTGCCCTTTTTTTTTTTTTTACTCATTACAGAAAAATAGTATACAAGGCGTGTTAGATAGGCAATATTATTTCCGCCTGTTTAGACGGCACCGTACTGTTAGGCAAGTTAACTAACACCAACGGAACAGAATGGCAGGTTAACGACGATAGACGAAATCCGTAATTCCCAAATGATAAGAACTGGAGCACTCACGATTGCGTCAAACCAGAAAATGTATTAAATTATTGTCGAGATTGAAATACAGCGAAGTTCGCATGGATAATAACGTACGGACGAAGACGGTACATAAAACAAAAAAAAAAAAAAAATCTACACAAACAAAAATAACGTTGAAAACGCACTATAAGCAAAGACGACAAAAAAAAAAAAAAAATTTAAATTATTTTAAGACAGTAGCGTAGTATTTATCCGAGATTACATTGAGATAACATCTTGCTTCTTTTAATCAACGAGTACGAAGTATATTACTTCAAATAATTAATCAAGCGTACGCTTGTCTGTTTATATAATATTATGTAGTATGTTGATCTTAAGGCGAACGAATAAATATGAAACGCGCGCGCATTTGTAATAAATGAATAACAAATATAATTCAAATGATTTCGGTGCGTTTGGTGTTTGATTTTTAGTCGGTTCCATTCACTCCTACGTCCGCGAGACGATTTTTGTGTGCCTACCGATTATTATCGAAACGAACTTATAATTTTGAAAGTATACGCTATACGAACGAAAAAATGAGCGTGGGGCCCTCTCTACCCCAAATAATCGATTGAAATTATCCCGGCTACGGCATTGGAACGCGAAGTACGTGTAAATATATATTTTCCCTTTATCTGCTGAACTTGAGGGGGAAGTCGGTTATGAAATACACGTAAAGAGTATTTTTCTTTCGTCTCCGAGAGACGCGAAAACGAATTTCGGGCGGTCAACGTTCGACGACAAACGGCCGAGTACGTCGTCGTCGTCGTCACAGACGAACACGAACGCCGCGGTTAGTGCAGAGTGCACCGACCTTCGTTCGTATTGTGTCGCGCAGCGAAGGTCGGACACGGTGTGTTGTGTCACGTCGTCGTCGTCGTCGCCGCCGCCGCGAATACGATTGCGTGCAGGTGCGCAGATCTTATACGCTGTAACGACGTACACGTCCATTAGAGAATTTCGAAGATTATTTTTTATCGACATTTAAAAAACTCCACCCCCCCCCCTGAATCCGCGCCTGCCGCACGTTGTAATTCACAGGCCTATCGAGGTTTATGGGCTTAAATCTTCCGTATTTTAGCAGACATTTGGTATTTCGTGGTGTACCACGAAGAAAATAGGCAGCTTTTCCTTAAAATAAAATTTACACCCCCTCCCCATCCACCGCTCCAAAAGAGAAATTCAATGCGAAATATCAATTCATTAAACAAATCATATTGGTTACTACGTATGTTTCACAACGTTTTTATTCTTCATGTTTCAATAAATAGTAAAAAAAAAAAAAAATTAGACATCTTTCTATAATAGACATTTTTTTTTTATACGCGTTAAAATGTTAAACACAAAACATAATGATAATCTCTTATAGATACGTAGGAGTCGAATACATTGAACTCTTCAACAACGATCTATTTAAATCGACTGATTTGGTCATTTATTGCTTCACAAATACAAATAAAAGTGATTCTAATCGTTCTTGAGACATTGTTTATATAGTATTTGATAACACAGTGGTTGTCGGTTGATTTATTCTTATTAAGTACCTAAATTTTTTCATATACCACGCGTTAACATAATTTGTAGCTTAAACATTATGAACATAAAATTCGTATAAAAAATCCACGAGGCACACCTGTCGGTTATATATTTATATTACACATTACAATACAAGCTTCTTCTTTAAATCTTATTATCTGCGAGGTCATTCAATAAAATATTCCCCGATACAAGATTCGTTACAATATCAATTGTCATCATTGCTTAAAACGTCAAAATATTTTATGTGTACATTATATTAACTTACCTGGCCACGTTCTAGAAATATTTTGATTTATAGATGGAGAGAATGTATATTAAATGAAAGTTCTTCGTTTTATTATTATTATTTTTACTAAATAATAAGGATGTTTTGTCGAATTACGTTTCAATGTATTTTAATAAATACGATATAATGTATTTTGTAAAAAATATAATATATTTAACGCGGTTTTCTTTATATATATATATATAGATATAGATCCTGCGTGTAGATAACACGCACGACTTACTACTTATAAAAATTTAATTAGAATTGGTAACATTACAGCTGGAGTTTATTTCTATATATGTATGAATTTCGCAAACGCTAAATCAATAAGACGAAAGAATTTCTTAAAAATAATTTGAAATGTATACGTTAAAATAATATATGGCTCGAGTATAAAATTATGACATAATTAATTTGTTAAATTATAAGACATAAATATTGTATTGATCATTATTTCTTAAAAACTATGAAATTAAAAAATACATGTAATATTGTAGTAAAATGAATATATATATATATATTAAAATTATAATGATACCGTCAACATTTTATTCTTATTACGTTATTATTTTATTTGGTAATTAAGTCTTAAATTAAGAGCTCCGGTGAAAATCTGCTGCATCCCGGACCCTTGATACTTAGATACGCCATTGGTAAGTGTAATATACTTATCCACGTAATATTACATATTACACGGATTGAATTTTTTCATAGTATACGCCGGAATAAATCACGTTTTACTTAATGTTCTAAATTTATATAGGTATTAACGAACGTCTGCTGTATATAGTGATAATATAACTATTATGTTACATACCTAAATAAATAAATATATATATCTTTTTTTTGTTCTTGTAGTTGAATACGAGTTAGGAGGACCGGTATGATCGTCACCGGATTGCTGAAGAATGTTGTCCAAATACGAATTTATCGAAAACAAGTCTACGAACTTATACTGCTAACGGCTATTCTATGCGAGTCCATAGTCTCAATACACACCTTATACGCACAAATGTGGTAAAATCCCATTATTTCTGTCTTTTTCAATTGACTTTTAACAAAAAAATTTATAAATATTTACGAACGATAATTTATTTTATTTTTTGCGTTTCATTCGTGTATACAGGTATGATAATTATTATTATTGGGTGCGGGCAATACGAACTGAAATAAAAAAAGCTGTGTTTTTATTATACATTTATTCGTACAAGTATTATATTATAGTGTTATTATGGTATTTTAAACACTACAGGATTGGTTTATGTTTTTTTCAATATTTACATAAGGTTTCACGTGCGACAATCGCAGAGTGTTCCTAGATTTTTAAAAAATGTGTTTGAAAAAACACTACACAAATATACATACGCGTATTTACAATAAACAAATAAATATTATTTATTTTCAATACTTATGATATATTTAAATATAGAAAAATATTCGAGATTATTGCTATATAAACGTTAGTTATAAATAATGAAAACAAATAATAATTTATTTGTTTATATTATATTTGTTAATGGCGAATAACTTTAGTTATTTATTTACTGAATAAACTTATATATAAGCGTATTTTTTTAAATTTAAATAATAAAAAAAAAATTATAATAATTTTGGCAATTTTTTATTTTATTTTAATTGATTGATCTATTGATCGTAAGTTATACACATTATACTAGCATACGAGTGCAATAGTATACGGCCAGCGACCTATTATAACTTAGTAAATAGTTTTAAAGGAAGAGAGAGAGAGAGAGAGATTTCAAATTTAAATTAAATTTTCAACTGTCTTTATAAAAACGAAAAAATGTTTATACATAGAATTGATATAATAAAATCAATGTAAGTAACAAGAATATCAACCGATTAAACATATAATAATAATAATAATAATAATAATAATAATAATAATAATAATAATATCAATTATTATTATTATTATTATTATTATGATTATTATTATTATTATTATTATTATTATTATTATTATTATTATTATTATTATTATTATTATTATTATTATTATTATTATTATTATTATTATTATTATTATTATTATTATTATTATTATTATTATTATTATATGCGTGTATAATATAATGAAATATGAATCACGCAGAATATTGACATTATAATAATACATTTGACAGCTATATCGAGTAAAATAATAAGTAATAACAATTATTTATGTATTATTGCGCATGCAATAAATGAATAAAAAAAAAAAAAACTCCACTAGTGATTATAAACAAATACCTACTTAATTCTAAGTAATAAAACCGTATTATTACTTATATAATATCAATAAATCGGAGTGTAAAAAAATTATATATAAATAAGTACCACCTTTTAATATATTATATTATGTTAATAAACAATTTCCTACGCGGATTTTTCGATAAAATTATTACCTTAACTTATCTGCACTGATACGTGTTATTAACGATATCTGAGAATTTCCATTTATTATTTTTTATTCAAAATTGCTTTTTTTTTTTAAGTACAACTAATACCATCAATATTATAATATATTCATCATATTTATTCTATAATCAATGTTAATGCTTTAATACATAGTGTGTGTATATTATATATATATATCTTAGGCCATTCGAGAAATTACAGTCTTTGCGCGTGAATCATAGGCGTTTTACAAAGAGTAATAATTATTAATACATTTCATAAATTTCTTATTGCAAAACTTGTGTTTCAATAATCTGAATAAATTATTATAATAGGTTTCCTGAAACGTACTTATACGAAACGTACTTGGTACGCATCGTACCAATTATAATTCTGGTGACTAGATTTCTTTTCTCTTCCTTCCGTATTCGGGTTGTTACGCATCTGCTTTTGCTGTACAAAAATATTATATACATTTTTTAACATTATACTATGAAATGTTTTCAACGATAATTTTTATTATGGTCTTATGTAACGCTACACAGTAATATGATAGTAAAAGGAAAATAAAATATTATTTAATTTCTATGATTTTAATTATTTTTACTTTAAAAATTGGTGTGCGCCTATCGTGCAATTTGTAAAAATCGTCTCGCCTTTGAACTTATGTTATTGTGGATGAAAACGTTACCATTTGAACAGTTATAACACGAATTATAATGTGTGTCTGCATAAGAAAGAGTTTTTTTTTAAAAAAAAAAAAAGGAAAACATTAAGCGTTTAATATTATATAATTTTCCTTATATAAATTATTCCGTTGTTTATAATAATAATTACGTCGTGGGATATAATTTTGTCTTGTTTGGATATGGTTAAATGATTTAATCCATTCGCGATTTGCTTTGTCTGTTTTTGCATTTCATCCTTTCAGCTTTCAATGTGATGATAAAGATTTCATTTCCGTAAAACTGTCCGAAACGCTTGATTTATGTAAACGATTCAAATTGTTTTGTAATCGGTTTAACAATATAATTCGAACGGATAAAAACATTTTTTGTTTTTTTTTTTTTTTTTACTATTATTATCATTATTAAAATGTATAAATATGTATATTGACACATTTTAATGCGATATAAGAACATTTAAATTGCAGAACATTGTATTTTTTTTTTAAATTATTTTCTATGTGCTACTTATATAAACGTATTATAACAATATGTGTGTGACGCCGATCGATTTTTTAAAACCGACATATGTTTAATGATTCACATGTTTAATTGTAGTAATAAAAAATATATTAATATTAAATATAAGTATTGGATAAATTTCGATATTAGGTTTTCTCAGTATTTGGTATCTAAAAGCTTGAAAAATAATTAAAAATTAAAAATATTTTATACAAATCAACTGGTACGCAATCTAATACCGATAACCGTTTCTGAAGTACGTACACGTGCATTAACTGTTTAGGCTAGATACAGCCCATTTAATATAATATGTATAAACAACGTCAATAAAATAATATTCTTTATAGATACAATATTAGCATTTTTTTTTTTTTTAGTTATAATTAAAATATAGTTTGAATTAATTTCCTTTACTATATTAACTAAAATGTAAAATACATTTTTCTATTCCCTTTACTGCAATACTTTATTTCGTAAACCATCGAATTCACTGTAAATAAATAATAATCTATACCTAATTGAATATAAAATATAACATCCCTATCGTCAGTAGGTACATAATATAATATTTGTGAATTATTAAATAATAATTTTTTAAAATCAAAAGTATAATACATTTGTGTATGTATATTGTATATATTATATAACATATTTATTTTCGGTAAACACCTGATGATTTTCGATATCTAGCAAATAAATAAATTTAATACAACTGATCTTATATATTTCTTTATTTTTCTTAAAACAAAAAAAAAGAATTTATATATATATATATATATTATTTTCAGATTATGAGCGAAATAAGAGGAAGCTATTGGTTTTATAATGACATTTATTTTTATATTTTTCTGTGTACGAATTTTCTACTAAAAAGAATGCTCGGATGATCTCGTCATGCTTTACGTTCTGGTATATTGTATCTATAATTTATACTTTATTCGAAACGATTTTCGATTTTCTCAGTAGTTTCCTTATACGTAATTCAAAACAACCAACAAATTGGAAGAGAAAATATTTCCTCGATGATGTTTAAAAGTGGCACGAAAAAACTACCAAAGAAATGTGTTAAATAACGTTAAAATTCACTATTGTATAAAATAATAATAATAATAATGCGAAAATAATATACATTGGATACACCGAATATCGGATCTGCAGAATCGTTTTATTAAATGCAATGATTTTAACATTGCTTTCAAATGTGTAATAGATAATAAGAAAACTATTAAACTTTGTCAGCAGGATACTACTACTAAGATTCACCTTACTATTTTATCTAAGTAAATCAATTAAGGAACTGTGGTTCTAAATAATAATTATTGTAATATGGCCGTATTTGAATTCAAATAATACTACCGCATTTTCAGTCAGATTTTACAATTTATAATTTTCCCATAATAGATAATTGATTCTTATGTATATATTCATTTTATAGTTTGATACAAGTCAATTTCATGACTTATAAAACGATTTCAATATGCGCGCATTGTCCTCACCGTGTACATAACTACACACTATAATATTACTAACAATAACAATACCGTTTTTATTCTTTTTTATCACGATAATATCGTACGGTATATAAATATTATTGTATAATACGCTTTTTTAGATCTACTGTAACGGATAGTATAACGTGTATAATAATAATAATAATAATAATAATAATAATAATAACAATAATCGTAGCAACATTTTATACAATATCGATTTCTATATACCGACACTGGCTGTACAACGATATAATAATTTATTATTCCACGCAGACGGAAAACTATTATCGGCACGACAAAACTAAAACATATATTTTGTAGTTATTCCTATTTAATCGTAAAGTATACACAGACGTATTTATGTATTAATTATGGATACGTGTATTTACAAGGCTACAAGTATACTTAAAATACCATACTTACACATTTTAAACGCGTTATTGTGAATAATATATTTTAGATTTCGATATTGTGAACTGTACATACAAACATTACATTTAATATATATATATTAAAATTTCAATAATAATAAAAATAAAAAACTAGAAGATATAAATAATCATACTGACAAAATGAGTATAATGGCCTCGATTTTCGTTCAAATTGAATATGTATAAGAATTAAACAACAATATGACGTACGCCTATAACATTTTTTGGGCGAGAAAGGAAAATCCGCTACGAGAAATACTGAACGGATTTGCTGAAGACCCTCTCAGTATTTGACATTGCAGTTATACGAATTGAAGCCATGCAGAGATAATAATATATTGTATTTGACTATGTATGTATTTAAGCTTGATAATTATAAAAAAAAAACCCCCCCGTTAAAAAACTTACAAACAACACTAACATTAGCGTGTAAAATTTATGTTTAGAAAACAATTTTTTCTCCCATCCGCTATTGAAAAAACTAACTGCGCCTACGGATATTACTTTATTCGTTTTCTCGGACGATACGCCCTATTTAATATACATATTATAATATTATACACACTGTATACTGTACGCATGTGTAGAGCCAAATGATGAGTGTAGCGTGTTTGCATATACCCATTGTTTGGTAAATACCTATATAATATCGTATTATTATTATTATTATTATTATAACACGTATGCATACACCTACCAATAATCAGCCGTTCGGTATAATAATATATACGACCGAAAAAAATAAACCAACTAATATAATTCCCACTGTTGTATGTGTACACTGCTCCGTTTCGACGTGCGTGCAACGGAGTCGAGTACTAAAACGAACATTCTTCTTCGTGGGATTGAATACGCGACAATCGGCGAGGCGCAAGGAGAGGTAAAAAAAAAAAATAAATATTTTGTCTCCTATACACGAACGTCAATTTTCTTCTTTTTTTTTTTTTTTTAATATTGTTTTTGTACCGATATATTATGAAAGTGACGATGCGAAAATCCTCTGAAATAATCTTCTAAAGTATATCTCAATAAGATTATAAAAAGTATCTAAAAAAAAAAAATCTAAATACTTTTATTTTGAATAGCCGTTCCCCTCTAAAAAAATATTATATACTACGCGTTGAAATGTATAAAAACTAAATTTTTATTGTGAAAGAAAACCTAAAAGAACGGATACGACCAGCTGCAGTGTACTCTTACGGTTTCGGTTATCCGGTTGAAAAAAAAAAAAAAGAGGGAAGAAAATTAGGGCCGAAAACCGGTTGTTTTCGATTCGGTTCAAGTCTCCGTGTCAATGGCGTGTTCACGGGAAGTGATCTGGGCCGGTGATGATGATATACCGCCCAACCTAACCAGTGCGTTTTTTTTACTTTTCTTATAATCGATTTCATTTTTTTTGCTCTTAACATTACTTTTAAACGCAATATTTGCGCAGGTTTCTAGACTGCGATGAATGTATCAATTGTAATATTCTTATTCTTCTTTCAGCTCTAGGGGCCGTTGAGGTAAACGATCCTTTTTTGAATTAGCTCTTGATTATTGACGGACGGACAGAAGTTTGTTTTGCAGCTATAAATTGTAATACACATTTTTTATTTATTTATTTAAATTATCGTCCACGTCTTGTCCCGAACAGACGTTTTCCAGTTGTTTCAATCCTATCGACGAAATACTGCAATGTCTGAAGACACGGTTTTTAAGAGTTCCACGGTTTTTTTTTTTTTTTATAGAAAAAGAATATTCCGGAAAGAACGGACTCGTCATTTTCTAATATAAATTGTCAAAGAATTTGAAAACAAACATTTTTATAAGTACCTACCGAAATAAGTCCGTTACGCGATAGACAATCTTCCGAACGAGTGCTGCACTTCGCACATAAAAATGTAACGAATCATAAAACAAAATTTTTTTGATTTCATCCACCAGAAGGAAACCGAAAATACGACGCGCCACTGACTCCCCAGAAAAAAAAAAATTCATCGCGACCTACCCCAACCACTTATTGTACTCGTGTTATATCTCTTAATTTTTTTTTTTTTTTTTGGACGAAAATCAAACGAAAACGATCAAAACTGCTTATCACTTTTATCAATTATTTCATTTAACTGTCGATAATAACGGAATAATAGGATTATTATTATTCGATCGACCGCAGAATAAAATAATTCTACGCCGATGGATTTCATCGCTGTATTTTTAATTTTGACGTGATTCCCATTGCAATGCGTTACAACAACGGAAGAATCACAATAACGGCGTCCATTATTTTTAATATTATATAAATTATAATCAATACTACTGTATCAACAGAAACAATCGTCGGCGTTCACTCAACGCTTACACCGTAAAAACGACACCACCTCATGCACTCGACCCGGACAAATAATAATAATAATAATAAATTATTATTGCGTAGTAGCGTCATATTACGGATGGCAGATACAATTACCGCGATTTTCGAACATCTCGTTGAGATAAAAATGGGAAAGTCGTTCTATGGTAATAAAATCCACGAGTATAATTAAAAAAAAAAAGAGCCCGTAATAATCGTATAGGTACGTTTATTCCACTCGACTCTTAAAATATTACATTATGACGACGTGTGTGTTCGTATTTAATTTTACAATTTTCTTAATAGTTTCACTGGTTTATATTTTATATTGTACGATCTATATTGTATTTATATTTTACGGTTTTTGTTCGTAACGCCTGTAAAAAAAAGATAGGGGGCCGGAGAATTGAAAAATTTCAAAAATTCTAAATACCTACGTCTCGTACGCGACCGATGTGGTGTACGTTTTCGATAGAAAAACTAACAAACTATCTATTTATTTTGGTCGTACGCCGCACAACCAAATCCAAATAATAACGTAAATACATAATATTACCGAAAATATTTGGTTCAAAAATATATTGTTGCCCAGATCCTCTATTACTCAATTTAACCGCTTACGTATAGGGCATTATTTATTGCCATCACACGCCTATAAATTAAATTTAAATGATTCCCCTTTTTGCACTTTGCATATAGAAGAACGTATCTGCGATTTATCCCATATTCTTTTCGACTGTCCTTCACTCTCCATTACACGTCAGAACCTAGTTACTTCTCTCAACTCCTTGAATGTTTCTTTCAATCTTCACTCCATTTTAAACTCTAAATCTGAACAGGTCATTATGATGATTATTTCTTTTATTCAGGAGGCTGGATTTATTATTTGACTAGTTTTGTTTATATACTTTTATTTTTAATTTTAGCTATATATTACTTAATATTACTTATTTTTCTGTTTGTTTGTTGTTTTTAATATTATTCTAATATATTGTAAATGTTGAGCTATATTTACAATAAAAAGCTTTAAAAAAAAAAAAAAAAAAAAAAAAAAACGTAAATACATATATATAACGCGTTTCATTATTATGATAATATATTATGAATACGGACGAGGCGACGACGAGAGCGCCTTCGTAACGGTACTCGGGTTTCGCGTCAACGAGCAGAGCCGTGCCGCCGGTAGCCGTGAGGGGCGGCGGCGGCGGCACCAGCAGTGTGCGCGGGCCCGTCGCACCGTCACGCCACGCAACGCTGTGGGCGGCGGCGAGCCCTCCCCGCGCCGTTGCCAATATTTATAATACCATACGAGCGCGCCGCGTGCAACGCGTTCCGCCGAGCCGCGGGGATTCATATCGTGAATATCGCCCGCGGCCGTTAGAAGTGCGCGCGCGCGTGCCCGACACGACCGTCGTCGTAAATTCGTGTGTCGCGCTCTCTCGTCGTCGAGTATCGGCGGTTTTTTTTTTGTTTTCTATACGCCGCTGCTGCTATTCGTATTCGAAAAAAAAAATTAATAAATACCGTCGTATACAATATATATAGAACGGTTTTTTTTTTGCTTTTCCTAAATAATATTTCCCCCCATTTCCCGTTATTCGCGGAGTAGTAGTAGTAGTAGTAATATTATTATTGTACAAGTACGTAATCACGTGGTGACACTCGCGCGCGAACAGTGATAATATATATAAAAAAAACATGTACGCGAAAAGCGCAATCGCAACACCCGCCGTGGCATTGGTCCCCGCGGCCGCCGAACTACAGTCACTCGGGACGACGACGGCGCGGCGTTCGGCGAAACGTTAGGAACGTGTAAAAACGGCCGTGTGTTGTTTTCCGTTTCGTGTAATCGCGTCTCGTGATAATAACCGAACGCTGTGACTTTTTTTTGTGTTTGTCGTACCCGTTTTAATCGTCGTTCTCGCCCCCCCCCCCCTCGTCCCGTCGCGAAATTTTTTTTTTTTATACGTATACATATATATATATAAAATAATTTCGCGGGAAAAAACAATTTTTTTTCGACGACTATGGACGCGTGCGTGATCGATCCCAAAGTACCGCCGTGGAAGTTGGAACTGATCAACAGGAGACGGACCAGAAACAATCAATCAATGTGCGCCGGCGGCGGCAATAACGAACTACAGCAGCAGCAGGTAAAACCAGTTCAATGGACCTGCCGGTCTGCCCCTTCCACACGACACTTTCTCCAGCAGCAGCAGCAGTCGACGGCGGCGGCGGCAGCTCAGATACCGACGCCGTCGTTGTCACCGCCGCCATCGCAGCAGCAGCAGCTTCGGTCTGCAGTCGTAGTCGGCACTGTGGTGTGTTCTGCGTCCAGAATGAGGCTGTTCAAATGCGAGACCGCCACCACGATAATGACGAATTTCAAAAAAAATCCGCAGATCAACCGGTGTCGATCGAAATTCAAAACGAGGCCGCAGATCATCGCCGAGATCACCAACGGCCTGGATTACCGTTCCGATTCCAGCGAGGAGTTCAAGTACGGTCCGGGCATCGTCAACAAACTCAAGTCCAAGTACATGAGCATGACCGTCCGCGAACAAAAGCCCAGGCCGCCGTTGCGCCGGTCCACCAGTATGGACAACATTGTCGAGGACAAGCGCTCCGACAAGCCGAAAGTCTATTCGCAGCCGGACGTTATCAGCGTCGCGGCTACCGTCAAGAGCGAGACGATGAAGCGCGCCCGTTCTATGGAAGTGTTGTCCGACACGCAGACAGTCGTCGTTATCGCAACTACCGGCGGCCACTGTGACGAACAGCAATCGACCAAAAAGACGACCAACGGTGAGTTGCCGCCACCGGATGTCGTCAAGACGTATAAGAAAATATTCGAAACGAAAACGCAGAACGACATAAAACTCGTCAAGACCAAGCCCGCCATACTGCCCAAGCCCGTGTTAAGTCCTGAAAAGACACGCCCGGTCAGGATGAACAAAGTGCCGTCAAAGAAAATGTCACCGCCGATCAAATATCCAAACAGGTACCTGTACTAAAATACACTAAACTATTCGTAATATTATAAATAATGTATCTAGGCGTATGAGGTACATTTGCCAAATTCATTTCTCTAAAAGCCTAATACAATATTGTAAATGTTATTTATATGTCATTTAAACTAGCCTTTGATTTAGGTATTCAATTATGCTTCTAACACATGTACTATACTTACCCGATAATATTAGTGAAATACAAAACTTGATTTTATCTGTTTGTTATCGCCAACTGGTAATTTCTAATTAGTTTTCACATATAACTAGATAGTAAGAACTAATTTGTATGAATTATTCATTTATAAATATCACTGGCTCGTATGCAAAACGCAATGATTAATATCTCGTTTCAGATTTCATTGATATTTGGTAGGTCATTCACGAGAGACGTACTCGTAGCACACTTGTGCTAGGTACCAATAAGAGTAATTAAAAATATTACGTTTTATGACAAAAATTCAAATCGAATAATAGACAGATTCGTAATCTGCCTAATATTCGATTTGAATTTTTGGTAGCATGGTAGCACAAGTGTGCTACGAGCACGTTTCCTAAATAGTTTTATATCAAAGTCACATAATAATGTTTAGTAAATAACATAATAATCATATTTCACTGAAATTATATTGTGACTTCTGTTTGTTTGATTTTCATAGATACCTCCTAATCCTTAACTTTAGATAAATAATATAAATTGTGTTTCTTTTTTATCTAACTCGACACCATATTTTTAAAATGAATTAAGTGGTATTTTTACTTACATTATTCTTACATAATAATAACTATAATAATATATTATAATGAAATCATAGTATAAAATTGGAATTTTTATTAGTTGACCTATGATTATAAAATGCAATTATAAATGACATATTGATAATAAATACATTAGTTTGTTGCTTTCGGTGTATTTATGAATCGTGACTAACACTGAAGAAACTTAATTATCTAGTAATTTGATTTTTTATGATGAGTTAAATTTTTTAAGAAATATCCGATAAACCAAACTAATTTATTATTGATTAGCAGCGTTTGACATGGAATTGGACATAATACAATCATTGTTATTAAAAATAATAAATAGTAGCAAGTACAAACGCTATATTATGTGTGTGTGTGTCGGTAACATGTAGTTAAATTTGAAATTGTGCTGATGATGTGGCATCATAACATTTCCTTTCGATATTTGCAGATTATGTAGAAATAATAATAAGCGGAAAACTGATATTTTATTTTATAACACTATCTATAAGTTTAATACAGGAATAATATAATACGATTTATAATATTTATATTTTAATAATCAAAGGTACAGGATTGGATTTAGTGTTACTGTCTAACTCTATCCCTTTTCAATAATTATTATGTGTGGATGTGTGTGTACATTTTGGTTTTATTGGTGAAATTGTAGTGATTGGCAAATACAAAATATAATTATATTGTTTTTCTGTATATCTATCTAAGTAAATTTATGAGTAATCTCTGTGATGAGTAATGAATGATCTGAACATTTTCTGTTTTAATTAAAAAAAATTATTATTTAATTGTCGTGTGAAGACGAGTAAAATATTATACAGTTAGTATAAATTAATTTATAAATGCCAAGATAATAATTATAATTGTATAATCCTATAATGTATAATTGGTACCATATAATACATTTAATTTTATACAATTATTTATATACAATTGTGTAGTTTCTTATATTTAATACATATTAAACTATGAAATTACCAAAATACGAATTTATTTTTATTTTTTTTTATGTAGGTAGGCACCTATATTTTAAAATAGAAATAGCAACTATCTAATTCGTATTTTCATCCTCAATTATTATTGCAGAATTATTTTTCAGAAAGATATTATACATATTAACTCATCATAATATTGTAAATTAAATATAGTTAGTTTTTTTTTTACTAAATATACTTGAAATATAACTATTATATTATAGTATTATTATATAGTATAATAATACTGAGAAGTTATTAAAAAATTATAAAAATATAAATAAATGTATAACATATTTATTAAATAGAGATTATTAATGTATTTAATAATAAAAGCTGTATTAAAACATAATGATAATAGTTTACTAAGTATATTTTTTCAGTGTGTGTGTGTGTGTATGTGTGGTCAAAAGGGATTTATAGTATGAATATTATTCGTTTTCAATATAATTTTTAAAATATTTTAAAAAGTCAGTGTAAATAAAAAAAATTAAATTATTTTTAAAGATTTTTGGGCTAATTTGAATTAGCAGTAAACCTTGACTTAACCGTAATTGATTCTAAATATTGATAATAATCAATAATGTATTAAAATATAAAAATTATTTAAGTAACCTAATACATTCGTATGCTGTAAAACAATGCTGCTGATGAAATTGAAAAGTGTACCTACTTAGAATATACCTTGAATTATATTAAAACTAGTTTATTTCAAAAAACTCAAAATATCAACATCGGATTTAATTTTTTTTTAAACTATAAACCAAAAAATTATAATCTGACAATTATCGAGATTATAACAAACAAATATAATAAATTAATAATCGAGACGATTTATAATACTTATGCTTTTATTTGGAGGAAAAGACTTTAAATTGTCGACTGATATTACTTACCTATATCATCACTCTTAAATGTCTATCTATTCATATATCAAGTAAAACATACTTACCTACCTACCTGTGTATTAGGTCGAAATTGTTTTGCTGTACTTAAAAAGGTAGGCAACAAAAGATATGTAGACAACTTAGTAAGTACATACATAAACATAATAAAATTACTTAATCATAAACTATAAAATTAAAAATGGTTTTAATGTAATAATGCTGTTTAGGTCATAAGTCATAACTCAACAATTATTATTATTAAAAAAAAAAAACAAATTTATTAAAATTAACGCCTGTTAGCAAATTTATTGATTTGCAATTTATTATAAACTATTCGTGTAGTTAGTGTTTTTAATAATTAAATTTCAATTATATTGCTTCTTTTGCTAGGTTATTATTATATTGTATTATGTACCAATACACAAGTGTTTATAAAATTATGTATTTACCTCATGCGAATAGTAACTGTTATAAAAATGTACAGTGTAAATACAAATGAATTAAGTGTAATTAATTTGTTTATAGACTAAAAAAGAAGGAACCGTTGGGTTTTGATCGTTCCAAATCGTTGATTAATGATGAGGTCAGCTCTAGCCAAGATGAATCATCTATGTCATCAGACGATGGTGGATCGACGAGGCACAGGGTTGCTATTAAAACTGCCATTACTACTGCAACAGCTATTGATAATAAACCAATACCAATACAAACCAAGCAGATATGTGTTATCAGACCAACGACTAGAACTACTTTACAGCCTGAAGAAACTACAAATGCTCAATTGTCTGATAAAGAAATAGAAAAAAATTTTATAAATAATAATAATAATAATAATAATAGTAGTAATAATAGTAATAATAATAATAATAATACCAATAATACCAATGGAGGAAAAATAATAAGTGGCCTATGGGATAAAAAACGATGGGACAACCATGAAAACAGTGTTGTTTTTAATTTTGTCAACAGAAAGGGAGTCCCGAATTACATCGACAGTGAAGGTCCATTGCAAAGAAGGAATAATTCCTATGTAATAATATATTATTTTTATCTTTTGATATATTTTATATTGATTTTGTTGTTTTATATAATTTTAGGGGATCAAAGACGGTTGTATCGTACTGGATGCGCATTGTGAAGAATCAAGTACCGACGATATTGACAATGTCAATAATGAAAATTATGTTATTTTTATTGGCGACAATATTATAATTGGCCGTTCAAATCTTCGTAAAGAAAACATGTCCAATCCAAGAAAAGTAAGTCGTCAAGTTTACTTATTAGTTATTTCTACTACATATTATTTATCCAATTTAATTTTAAATTTATCTTTTGAGTATACTCTTATATTAAAATTATCTTTATTAAATGCCTACATTATATTTACATATATACGCTATCGAAATATATTTCATTTCTACTATTATTACTAAATGATTTCATGTCTGAATAATAATATAATTATAATAAGTGTATAAAAATCTTATCGTGTTTTATATACAATCGTAGTAGTAATTAAGTAAATCGTTTTTGTACGTTTATGGTTTTTAAAGATAAATAAATTATCAATCGGTAGAACGCTTTATATTTACTTTTCAAATAACTATGATTAATTAAAAATACTATTCCTTAATTAGGGACACAGCTGATTCAATAACATATTTAAAAGTATATTTTATAATAATTTCATATATTACTGTTTTGTTAATAGTTATACCGATGTTTTAGATATTTACTTAAATACAATATTTTACAAACGATCTCAAAACACATTTTATTTTATTTTTTTTCTGTATATATAATGTACAAACACAATTTGTTTTTTGTAGTGATTTAAAATGTTTGTTCCGTTTAAAATTGGTTTGTAACTTTATTTTACTATTTGACAATAAATATGAATAAATAAATCATAAACCAAAGGTAGATTAAATAAGTATTTCATTATTATTACTCGGAGACATTCATCCTAGGTCAATGAGCCGGTTCTTCGTAGAAATGGCCGTTGGCATTATTATTTTATTTTATTAATACAATATGTGTGCACATTCTTTCACACAATGACACTTGAATGCTGAAGTATTAGCCACTGGGAAACTCGACGCCATTATAATTTTCTTCTTTTTTTTTTCCGTTTCAAAGAGTTTTTCATTATAGTCCATTAATTCTCATTATAGTCCACGCAATGCATAAACGTTTTTATTATCACAATGTATCACGATTTTTCTTAATGTCCAGTCATTGACTGTATAAATAAACATTGTTACGTGTACCTACAATATTAAGATTTTTTTTTTTTTTTTGGTTTGGTATATTTCAAAAATCCTTAGTTGTAATAAATTCTACTAAATACTATACGACACACTCAAGTATGGCGTGCATGATATTATGTATAGTTTTTAGATTTAAATAATAAATCGTCGGATGTTTACAATTTAACTCTTACCGATTTTGGAATACATTTCGAAAATGATTGAGAAAAAAATCCATATGATCTCTCATTGTATGAAAAAACTGGCAATTTCCAAATAACGATTGGTTGTTAAATACGAATCGTTGTAGTAACGTTTTGTTAACAGCAGTTATTAGTACGTTTTTCTTTTTCCCCCATCGATATCGATGTAAAATTCGTCGTTTTTGTCTGCATTCCGTCGGCCGAAAATAAGTGACGTACTCAAATCGGCGCACAGTTTAACACCGAACCTGATAAAGTTTACAACAAGTTCGAAATCCTCAAATAGTAGACGATTGTAAAGGGAATTTTTTTCTTTTTTAATCGACTCCAAATTGGAACGGGTCGTCGTGGCGTGTACATAATAACGGCTAAACTATATTATACGCGAAGGTCAATGCACATGATAAACCGTGTAGGTCGTTGTGCTGTGTAATAACTTATAACGGCACAGCGGCGTTCTATTAAAACTGTGTGTGTATGTGTTGTACGGACGTGAAAACTTCGAGTAAAGCCAGTTTTTTTTTCTTTAAAGCCGAAAGAAAAATAATATATTATATTCGTATACGGTTTTCGACTGTTGTCGAGTAGTTTTACATCCGACGTTTTTCTCTAATATTTTTTTGTTTTCATCTCGCCCGTTTCAGCCGGACCGACATATCCAATTCTCCGAAGTACTGGAAACGACGCACGAATACCCGTCCGAAGCGTCGCTGTTGGTCGAAGACGAACAACCGACGACCGGACATCACGACGATTCCGCCGTCACGACCATGTCGCCAAAAAGTAACGTATAATCAATATATAACGACGACAATACTAAAAGAGAAGAAAAAAATGATTAAAACGTTCTCTCTCCTCCGTCTCTGGCTTTCGGATTTTGTTTTTGTTTTTTTTTTTTTACTTGTTCAGACCGGTACAACGAAACAACGCGCGCGCCGCGTCCATAAGATTTTTTTCAGCGGTATAACATCCGCAGTTTCGTATTTGTACGACACAATATATTTCAACTATAATAAGTATTATAACAATTAAAAGAATTATATTCAATACGAGAATTGTCATAGAGAAATTTAATTTTTTTTTTTTTACACGTATTTTTCGTTTTTTTTTTTTTCTGTTTTAGTAGAACGAGATTTTTTTTTTTCGAATATTTAAACGCTCGTTTTCTTATAACGTATGAGTATAAAATTAATGAGAACAGAACGTATTAGCCGTAGCGATGTTTTTAATTATTTTCAAAAAAAAAAAAAATATACGTATATTATACTCAGGAAAACGAATAAAAATATTAACATAACCTCCGCTGTTACACTCCTATGATTTGCATCGAAATAATAATCGCTTCGCGCGGCAAAAAACTCTAAATGAGTACTTCAGACTCCAAATTCTTTTACGATATTGCTTATACATAGACATTTTTTTTTTTTTTTTTAATATCTTTAACACTTGAAAAGTTATAAGCATTTTAAAAATACAATTTTTACTTTTTTTTTTAACTCATAATTTCTTAATAATTAAAGATAAAATGTTGTGTTTTTAATACAATACATGTTGTGTTGTTTGCCTCGTGCAAAACGTTTTTACCGTAAACCTAGTTTTTCAACGTTTACTGTATTTTCGCGGTGAGTCCATCGCGTTCTGTCGGGCGTTGCACGGGTTTCATTTTGTACGTGTCCTCTTAAAAATAGTATGTAAAAACCGGGCGCGTTTGGTGCGATCGAGCGAAGTTCATCCCGAGAAATAAACGTCAATCAACAATTTACAGCCAAAGAAATAATTAAAAAAAAAACGCGACGAATAACGATAAAAACGCGTTTTTGGAATAGGAAAAACTCCCGGTATCATCGATTTCAGTTCATTCGGATAAAACAAAAAAATTGTATCAACAAACCTAGAATTATCGCGGGAAATTCGCCCGCCGAAAGGAATTTTCACCAGACGACGGTGTAAAAAAAAAAAATATTTCAAATCTAAATTTAAACTTGTATAACAAAATGTATTGATTATACCTATAAAGCGTCATCGTGTTTGTTGTTACACTACTAGCTAGTAGTGTATTGACCGAAAGTGTCTCACGAGTAATCGTAGATAGACAAAACGATTATTTTCTCTGCTTGTACCGGGTATTTTACGTTAATGTTTATTAATATTTATAACAAGACGAATTTTTATTTTTGTGAATATCGCGTTTAAAGGTTAAAAAAAAAATGATAAAAGGTTTGAAAATATAAACAATTTTTTTTTTTTTTTTTTTTGACCAGTATAGCGATTTATTATATACGTCAACGCTTGCGAAATTCGACGGAAAGAAAATATGTAAAAAAAATAGGTGGTTTATTGACGCGTGCGAGAGGGAAAATATTAAATATGTCGGAGAAGGAGAAAACGTGTTTTGTTCGTCCACGTGAACCGAAAAATACTATTTTTAAAAATCGGTAATACCTAGAGTGAGAAACATATCGCTGTTGAGACAATTTTTCGTGACATTTTTAAACACTGTTGCCGGTTTGCATGAACACGTTTGCAGAACCTATAACTTGCTATATCGGTTGTGTAAAATCACAAAAACCGTTCTTTAAAATAATAATAATAATAATAATAATAATAGATTATAATATCAAATATACAGTTGTCAAATGTATGATAAGTCGTTAGTCTGATTTCGGTTTGCGGTAAAATATGCAGTGCTCATACGCGGACTCTATAGGTTTTCTCCATAAATCATTTTGTTATCACGAAAAACCATCGATTTATAATTTTCATTTTTTAATTCGTTTTTACAAAATTTGCTTCCCTCTCCAAAAAAAAAAAAAAAAATTGTTTTTAAAAAGTACACAATTGTACCTTAATTTTGTGTACTTCATACATGACTGAAATCGATCATGTATGGCTTATGCTCCAATAATCACACGGCACATAAACAACACTCAATTTTTTCTAACATTTTGACACACAAGAAAACTGTAAATTAATTCGATTAGAAGAACACTGGAATTTCATTCTTTCCGTCTACTCTACTTGCATTAAAAAAATTGAATTTTAAATTAAATCTTAAATAGTAACCGATAAAAATAATAGGCGTACAGGCTGGATGAAATTCAGATCGCACATTATAATCACTTATAACGCTTTATAATAGACGTAGTATTTAGTTTAGAAAAGTGGCTTACAGAAGTTAATTAATTAGATAAATAAAAACATGAAATGTTCTTTTGTAGACGCGAAAAACGTCGAGAATTAATAAATCATTAAAATCACTAAGAATACAATGTAAATAAATATAATATATGTATATAAATCGTATAAATTGCATTTATTCTTTCGTTGGGTTATATGAACACTATCAATACATTTTTTTTTTGCACGTTCTGCTGCCCATAAATACGGGCTTGTACGTACGTATGTACCGAATTACGTTTTTTTGTAAATTATTGTAAAGATTTATAATTTTAAAACACACACACACACAATAAATAAAGACTATTGTCGCTCCTCAGTCATTGTTATTATTATTATTATTATTATTATTATTATTATTATTATTATTATTATTATTATTATTATTATTATTAGATAACGTTCAGTTTCACCAGTGAAGTTTTGTATTTCAACGACGACGACGACGACGATTTTTTTTTCCGGTTACTTACCGATTTCTCTAATAATAATCTTTAAGGACACACTGGTTAATTTAACGAGTGTTTCGTTCCGAGAGTTTTATTTATTCGTATGTCTGTTTTTATTGATGTATACACGATAATAATAATATTTTTAGATCGTGTCCGTTTTTAGTGAATAGCGTGTGTGTGTGTGTGCATATAAAAGTAGGTCGCCAATACTTTCACTGATGACGGTCAAGGTTCAACATTGAAATTACATCTCGGAATAATATATCCTGTTTCGCGCGCGTGTTCGATAATTTTCGACCGTTTTCGTTGTAGAGAAAAAAAATGTAAAAAGAAAAAAACGCTCGGTCTTGTATAGCAGAGGAGGTACCAGTAATAAACGATAATAGTAATATACTTGTGTGCCGAACACACGAACAGCGGATGATAACCAGGAAGTCCACTTATTATTAATGCCCCGGACACGACGAACCGAAGTATAAAATTACTGTTTAAATGTGTTACTGCGGTATAATAAATATTATTATTATTATTATTATTATTATTATTAGACGCGAGACGTTTTCCCGAACTCGTTGTCCGAACAGAAATGACGTCCAGTCAATAAATATTTTTTTCTCGTCACACACCCGATATATAATAAATAAAACACGCGTTATTGTTTTTAACATTCCGTTTTCGGCTCACGCATAAAACAGTTTATTTCTTCGTGTTTTTTGATGATAATGATAATAATAATAATAATAATCGAACACTCCAGTAGTCGGTTCGTCCGAGTGAAATTATTTTGAAAATCGTGTACGCCGACGTGGGTATAATGAATATCATCAAGCTAATAATTATTATTATTATTATTATTATTATTATTATTATTATTGTTGTTGTTGTTGTTGTTGAAACATTTAGTCGGGAGGACAAGTAAAAATATATCTAGGAAAACGTTTTTCAAGAATATATTAATGTATCGTAGGGAAATAAAGGGCGTGAAAAACGTGTGGAGGAGGGATTACGCGAATTCGTATTTAGTTGGAATGTGTGAGTAAAACGCGGGAAACTAATTTCTTCGTTTAGATTAATACGGCGACGAGAAAGCCGGCGGGCCGCGTTTATTTAAACGATAATTTATTAATAAATTCGTATTTTATTTTGGACGTTCAACACACTGTTGGGACGGGCCAGCTAATGTTGGTGTCCGATATTTTGTCGCCTTCGTTTTTACGCGGACTATAATTATTTGTATAAAACTTTTCGTTAATGAAACTCGTTTTTTTTTAACAATATTAAAAAAAAAAAAAAAAAAAAAAACGAAAAATTGAATAACCGCCAATATTTTCTCGAATTCTCCCCTATAATTATTGCCTTCGCCAATATTATTTGATATATATATTTATTTATTTATTTTTTTTTTTTTGGCGTACCGTTTTCATTCTTTTACACGTTTTGTGTCGTTTCAGGCAAATTCGGCAATTACGTACCGAGCAAATTGGGCGCGGACGAAGAAGCGTTTCTCGGCGAGTACGGCGTGAGCAACAACATCGTGAAAACGGTAAAACCGCGGTCTGCCGCGGACAAAAGCAATGAAAACGCCGCGGCGGACACGTCGTCTTCTTCGGTGATAGACACGAACGTGCCGTGGAGTGAAGAAACTACGCCCGATCTCTTGTTTTGAGTTCCTAAAATAATAATCTTTTTGTATATTGTCAATCGTATATGATGAGCTCAACACGGTGTTCTTTTTTTTTTTTGCTTTCCAAACGGGGCAGACTTAACGGGAAATTCGAATTTTTTTTTTGTTTTTTAAGTTGTTAAAACCGGCCAACACGATACAAGACTCCGCGAGAAATTCGTCGACTGAATAACATTTCTACATAATATCCTCTTTATTCATATATATATATATATATAATGTTTATATAATATTTTTCTACAATATTTCTAGAAATACGCGCGGTAATAAAATTTTTTTTCCTTCCCTGGAGTGTAGTAGAACGTTCGTTTATTATAATTAGATAATAATATTTCTCATATATATATATATATATATATATGTAATATTAACTCTCGTTTATTTATTTGTACTCATTTTTTTTTACGCATATTTTTTTATATATATATATATATTTAATGTATAATGTCAATACGATAGTATCTTAATGTTTGTACACACACACACACACACACATTTTATATTTACGAAATCGAATATAACTGTATAAATAAACAGAGTTTCGACACGTTTATTGTATGAAAAAAAAAAGAAGAAATGTAAAATTTTTTCTCAATCAACGACGACGATGTGCAGCAGTCAATACGATGGGGCGGGGGGAATACTTAAAATATTTGTTTTTTTTCTATGTACACGTTTTCTTGTTACAATATTTATTGCCCTTGTCAATACCACAGTAAAAAAAAAAAAAAAATAATGTGAATGCGTCTCGTGTTCCGGTTCGACCGAGAGTCGCCGCGTGACCCAACGACTAAAACTATGTCTTCGACACGAACACGAAAACCGGTCAGATATTGAAAAAACAAAACATTTGTTCGCGTCATACGAGTTTAAGTCGCTTATAATTTAAGTTTATATACGTTCGGACGTATAAAGAACAAAAGACTACGGTAGATTTTTAAATGAATTTGAACGATTCGGACGGTGTTTATCGGACAAAGAAAATAATACATTTTGTGGTGGGTTTTGTTTTCCTAACGAAACGCGTTTACCCACACGCATTACAATCAAAGAATCCCCGGTCAAGTTAAAAAATAATTGTTCTCGATTTCTAGACCTACTAATTAAACCTAATGGAAATTATATATGCTCTATATAAATAACGAATGAATTTAATGGATTTCCGTTCGTTAAATTTTAGCATTGATTCATAGACGCTCCTTCTGTGCTGTGTACCCGAAGCAAACTGTTTCTAACACGCGGTTAGGCGTACACGTCTGAGGAAATTCGTTACGCCATTACTGGGTAATTATTTCGTTATAAAACGTCCGCTCTCTATTATTATTATTATTTACGTTTTGCGCGTGTGTGTGCACCGGTCGTTGAAGTCGCTGAATATTATTAATTTTTAAACGTTGCGAAAATATTCAATCGCGAACAAATCGAATTGGAGACGTCGTGTGTTAATAACAGACAAAAAAAAAAAAAATAAACAAAAATCGATACCGGGAGCAGATAAATTAACGACATTCGGCGAAATACGATCTAAGGAGGACCGAGTGCGCGGGTTCTCTCCGGCCTTGCAGTCTTCTCGCCCCACAATTTTGTATGATATCGTAAATGCCGAACGAAATGATATGAATAAATAATTATTTCGTCGAGTGAACGCCGTCGTCGATCGCTGTTGTAATGGTTCGGAGTGCGATGTTTTAAGAGAACTGGTGCGGAAAAAAAAATGTTCCAGGGTTATAATAGTTTTGATTTCCGATATATTATATATATATATAGTTTTTTTTTTTTATATTAATTAAGTTTATTACGAAAATAAGTGTACGGCAATGAATTGTCGCGCGACAAAACGTACCGAAATCCTGCAGACGTCTTAGCAACAATACTGTATAATATATTATATGATTTCTTGTAATCAATTCCCCGATATTGTTACGGATAAACGCACGCGCGCGGCGCGAATCGGCGAATTACAATGTTATGTATGTAGGCCGCCGAAGTGTGGAGGAATCGATGCGATTTGATGGGGAAAAAAAGTAATTTGTTACCATTTTCGTTCTTCCTCGCGAACTATGTGTACAACACGGAAAACAATATATTCTATTTGTTTTATTCGTGCATTATTATTATTTTTTTTTTTTTTATTATACGAGCACAGTGGATAATTATATTATTGTACTGTACACTATAGTTTTATTACAGCGGGACTGGACGTTTAAACGGTTTTTGAGAACGGAACGATTGGTCTAATTTTGACGCCGAGAAACGAGATGTTGCCGGTGGTGAAGACAAATACGATATAATATGACGTGCCGACGCGCGGACGTGGTCGATATTATAACAATGTAATTGGAGTGAGTGAGGGGGGGGGAAATAATAATATTTAATTCGTTATATTATAGAGAAATCGGTTGTATCGAACGAATATACGTTTTAATGAGTTGTCAAAAAAAAAAAGAAGAAAATTCACTATTTCGTATACGTAGTTCCAAGCGTGTTGGTGGTACGCTCGACTTGGAAACGCGGTAATTAAAAAAAAAAAAAAAAAAAATGTAAAATAAAGCGCGTGTGAGTAGAAAAATGAAAAGTTCTCAAACGTTTGATACGGACGATAAGTGTGAAGAGGATTTTTTTTTTTTCTTTTCAATATTGTCGAAAAGAACTAAAAGAAATACGCTGTTTATGAGGTACAAAACGTACGATTATTCGTCCGGCCGTCGATTTCTACGTATTATCGGTTATCGATTAATCGAAATTCGTGTCACGCATTCATTCCGACATATAACGCTCGTGTGACTTTTTTTTTGCTTTCCATACGTTTACGAGTGATTTTGAGTTGTACCCAGCCGCTGGTGGTTTATTGTAAGTTACAGAAGCGCAAATCAACATTATTAATTTTTTTTTTTCGTTTTCGCCGACTCGTGAAATACGTATAATCGCTGCGTTAACGTCACCGGGATGACGATTAATTATTCCATTCAATCGGCGGCTGACAAAAGTATTTTAACGTGTTTTTTCGAGCGTCGTAGGACGTCGTCTTCTACGTGGAATTGCGAAACGAATTTTTTTTTTTTTTTTAATTCTACGCACACGCGATTATGGAAATTCGCGTTGAAAAACGTGTGTAATTATATACGGATTTGTTTGTATTGCGCACCAAGCGAACAATGTTTGCCAAATTTCATTGCCGTTTGTACGGAAAATTAAAAAAAAAAAAAAATCCGCGAACGCAACAAACACGATTGCTGCAAACGTATTTTCGACGGCTACTAAATAATAATAATAATAATAATAATAATAAAATGCGAATAAATTATTATGCGCGCGGTGTCCTATATAATATACGCACGGAGTTTTGACGAAACAAAAACCGACGTAATAAGAAATTGTTTAATTTCTTTTCTTTTTTTTTTGTTGTTTCGCTCGTCACGTCATTTCACATTGTTACACACATACACAGAGATTACATATCGCACGCGTATTAATATTTATATATTATTATTATGTTACGCACAAGTGCGGGGGCAACACTAGAGTGTGTATATTATTCTTTTTATTTGCGAAAATAATAATAACCGTCGTCATTAAAATTACATTATTATTTTAACCCGGCCTCTTGACTGCTGCGCGGTCTGTGACGATCGTCTGTGTACGCGTTTTGGTTCGACGCGGCCGCGGGGTTTTTTTTTCTTCTTTTGTAATACGCGTGACGAGAATAATAATAATAATAATAATAATAATAATAATAATAATAGTAATAATATCCTATAGACGATTTATTAACAAATAAAGAAAATCATATGGAGTTTGGATGGAAAAAAATAATCACTTGGTAACGTGGGTAATAATACTGATTTATAATTGAACTCTACTACTGTTATAGGATTGCAGGAGATTTTTTTAAAGGAGTTCGTGTCGAATACCGGCGATAAACATTGAAATAAATATAATTGATTCGGTATTATTATTATTGTACCTATTTTGTGGGTAAATCGTATACGAAGAAAAAAAAAATTGAATATAACATTTGATTAGACACATAATTATAATAATTGTTGTTTTGCGGGCTTGTAAAAATATACAAGAACCGGGTTATAATGAATATCAATTTTTCTCGACGAATTGTTTTCACTAATTTGATCGTTATAATATAGTGTAACTGTACACTGTGGCTGCGGGGTCGGGGGAGAAAACATTTTTCTCTTCCGATCTAACCGATTCGACGTTTGTTTTTTCACCGGCAAGTTTTAACCGCGGATTAAGACCATTTAATCGTGGTTATAACCTGCAACACGATTTCGATAACGTTTACATTACATTATGTATTTTAATATTTTATTCGACATCCACTGTTCGCGCCACGCGATTCGTTATTACTCATTAGTATCAGTTAATATTAAAAGTTATTTAATATATATATATATGGATTAGGTAATAATATAGTAATACGAATCGGCTCGACATCAGCCCACCGTCACCACAAGAGGAGAGGATTAATGACCATCCTGTCATCCAAATAACACGCCACTGGCCGGGGCTCTGTATAGTATAATACACTTAAGCGTGTAATATTAGTAGACGAATATATCGACAAATACTTACACGCTACAGTTATATAAATTTATATTGTACCACTGCAACGATATATCACGCGGTCGGTCGTTCGAAATGCTCTCAACTCGGGGCTCTGTGTGTCTCTCTATTTATTTCTATTGGCGGATGACTTTCTGTATTGGCGAATAACGCGTGGGTTTATATATATATATAAAAAAATAGTATTAAGGAAAAAAAATAAAACTTAGAGTGAAAACGGATTGAACCGCTATATATTTTGTTTCGGCCTGTCTCCCCTCACGACAATCGAAATGCCGGTTTAGAGGTTCTAGCAGCAGCTCGTTTTTTCCTCTCTCTCTTCCACGATACTTTCTTCGATCGCCGTTGTACGTACGAGCGTGCCGATGATCAAATAATAATGGATACGATCATCCGTGGATGGATCTAATCGTTTCGTATACCACACCGTCGCTGGTAGTCGCCGAAAGTCACGGTTTCTTATTTTTCGCGGAGAAATGGAAAACGAATTATTATTATTAAAATATTATATCATTATTTATACGTATCGACCGTATCGCCGCAATTACTATATAACATTCCATACGGTTATAATAACGGCTCGGCGAATTCGAGAATATTTTTTTTGAAAATATTTTCGACAATACCGAAGTTCGCGGTTAGGTTAGGCACACTGCGCAGTGGCGTATTTCATCGTCGAGTAATTTCTAAATTCCAGTCCGAGACTAGATCATAAAGTTAGAAAAAAAAAATTATCAAACTCTCAACCTATTAAAAACAACTCTTAGGAATTTAGTTCGATATTTCCCGTGTGTGTGTGTGTGTGTAAACGACAAAAAAAAATAATACGTTTTCGTAATAAATTTTATAACAAAAATACGTATAACGTCCTATACGGGACATAAAAAAAAAAAAAAAATCACCTGAAATATTTCTATTATAGAAACAGTTACCGAGCTATTATTATTAAGGAGGAGCACCGGCGGAGTCTTCGTACGCGGACGTGAAGAAACCCATTTTGTCGTCCGTTTAAAATTTAACGAATCTCGTTCAATATAAAATAATTAAAAAAAAAAACACATTTTTTTCTTTTCAACCGTAAATTTACAAGCGTACGAGAAATAAAGTAAGTACAGTTATTATTACTATTCGACAATAAGTCAATACTTTTGTGACATGCGTGATGATGACGTGGTGAACGTCGCGTTTCACGAGAAAAAGTGCCGCCAATTATTTTTGTGAATTCCGTACGCCGTGAGAATAACGATTTCCGTATTCTCCCGCAATGACTACAATTATCGCGGAAATAAAATTTTATAAACCGGCCAGAGTTATACTAGGTGTTGCAGATGATATTATTATTATTATTATTATTATATTCGCATGATTGCGCGTGATAATCGCTGTCATCTGTCAACAGTAATTTTATCCGTAGGTGTATATACCTATTGAAAACGATACGTTCTAACAAAATATACGTTGTATTTTATATGAAACATAAGTTTCGAACAATAACATTACAATAGGATTTTATTCGCTGAAAGCGGGGAAAATTTTTACACAATTCGACTTCGCTATAATATTATAGTAATTTATTTTCTAGGTTCCGAGTGAATAATAATAATAATAATAAAAAATCGATGATTTTACAATGATGTGTGAGTGTTTTTTTTTTTTTTTTTTTTTCAATTTTGTCTGTGAATACTTTTTCGTGTAGTATATGTTTCTCGGACGATCTTGACACGCGTTACGTTCCGCGCGTGCTAATTCATATCCGATTGGCATACTTACTTTATTTGACACGGTTTTTTTTCTTTTTTGTATTTTTCTTCTACTCGTTTGTTAGCCGCGTGATTGAAAACGAAGTTGCAATAAAACACGTAAAATATATGGTCGATTTATTTGTTTTGGACGCGTGGGAAATTTTTTGCTGTATTTTTTTGTTTTTTTTAAGAGCTCAAAACGGAACGATTTAGACCAGAGGCGTATTTAGAAATATTCAAATCGGGTCGCGGGGGAGGGGGATGACGAGATAGTTTTTCAATGTCATCGTCTGAGCCGCGGTCGAGGGGGACTTTATTCTAACAACAGTAATAAATAATTTACATCGCCATACAAAGCAGCTCTGATTTCTACATGTTATTTTTATTGAACGTGTACAATATAATACGTGTGTGTGTAATACGATATTATGATATATTAATTGTTCGCCTTCGGTAAATAAATTATATTTCCGAGGACACGCGCTACGTCTCGCGAATTGATTTTCTACTAAGGCCGAATTGTGTACACCGTAATTTGATATACTTTACCGCGCGATATGCGATATATATATATATATATATTTATGTGTTCAGCGATCTAATCAACTGATAAATTATAATAAAGCGTATTTAATCAGCGTGTCGTGTGCCCGATGTTATCGTCCATAACCGTCTGCAGAGAAGCTGTGCACGCGCACGCGCGCGTACGTCGTACACGTCGGCGTAAAACCGTATTTTTCGCTCAGCGCGTAATTTCGTTATACGTATATTTGACTCGTGTACTCGAAACAAAAATAATACAATAAACTGCAGACGAGAAAATAAGAGAACAAATATAACGCAGGACGGAGGAGGAGTGTTCATAAAGGGGAATATTACAAATGTTATTGTAAAGTCTCTTGTGATGACCAAATCGTCGTCGGCCAGCATAATTGAGATTGCGGACGAGTGGCGGCGGAGTTACGATCGTTTTGTTGTTTATCGGATTTTGCATTAAAATTCGGGCACGACAAAAAAAAAAAAAATAAAATAGACATTGGTCGTAGTCTGCTCGGCGCATTCATCAGATCTCAGTCCGTGTGACTTTTTTCCATCCGCCCAAAATAAATACAAAAATTAATATTTTTGAAATGTACGTGAGTCCTTGTCCTGCTCGTCTGTTACGCTAGACAAGCACGAGGGACCAATCAATATCGGAGGCCAACCGACGGAAACTCGAAGCCGTCCAGAAACAGTGATCGAATTTTACATTACTCACACAATGGAGTGTTCAGGCATAAGCGTTTTTAATAAGGCTTATGCCTGAGATAAGGAAATGGGTAAAGAAAAAAAAAAGAAAAAAAAAGAAAGAAAATCAAGGCCGTCGCACGAACGAAAACTGTGAAAACGCACACGCGGTTCGGCGGCGGCGGCGGCGAAACTTTTTACGGGCGACGATCACCGTCGAAACGATAATGATATAATCACCGCGGCGACTGGTTTTCGCGCGAAATCCGTTAACGACACCGGGCAAAGAATATGGCGCGGCGCATAAACGGATTCATTAAAACTTCTTAACGAGTTATTATTATGAAATGCGTTTTAACGACACCGAACGGCCGCGCACCGGCCGGAACTTTCGTATCGTCTCGGCGAGCGAGGAACGCGTTATAATGATAGGACGGCGCAGGCGAGGCAGGTGTGCGAAATCGTTTTGTTTTTTTTCACGAATCGGAGTGTTAGTGATTAGGAAAAAAAAAAGGGGGGGGACAAACAGTGAGCCCTCAAACGAGCGTGTTCGTTTTCCGATAATAAATGTGTCGTCGGCAGGCCGTTGAAACTAATGGAAAACGCCGTTTGGTTTTTTTGTAATTTGTTGCGCTAGTCGTCTATACACGATTGTGACGACGGCGGATCAAGAGCTGGTACAATGTAACGGAGTGGGGGGGAGAGTGAATTTTTAACAATTTTCATTCAGAACTTTAAAAAGAATAACGGTATTAATTTTTACTTATATATATATATTTTTTTCATTTACCCAGACTGTGTAAATATTCTTTGGTGTATGGCTTAGGGTATTGAAAATCTCTTGGACCGAACGAATGCCAGATGGAGATGTGAGGAAAGCGGGTCGATTTGGACGACAATCGGGAAACGAAGGAATAAAATGGACAGGACATCTCCTAAGAAATAAGAAGTGGGCAGCATGTATAATTGAAGGGAAGCCAGGAAGAGACCGAGACGGTCTTATACACGAAACGGATCGTGTTAGATTTGGCGAGAGGACGGTATAAAGAATTGAAGGAAGTCGCTATGGATAGAGAAGAGTGGAGAGACATTTCGTTAATGGACCAATCTACGGATTGAAAATAAAAATAGCTGTCATTTGAATTGTCATTAACTGAGTTTTCGTCCATTTTTATAGTACGCTTTGACCGAGCGCTATGCCGCATACGTTCTAAAAACGTTTCAAACACGAACGAAAAATTTATTACCGCATTTACGATTATTCGTAACACTTTAAACGCGCAAAAGCGATGAAAATCAATGAGATGCGATATAGATCGCGCGAGGCGTTTAGTGTTTTTTTTTTCGTTAATTCAAAAAGCTACGAAATGTGATATTTTATTGCCTCTTACAATTATAATAATCGACGATTAATGGAAAAATCGCTGTTACAACAGTGCCCGCCGACACGACGTTTTGTAATCGTTGCGTCTAGGTATGTTTTATAATACCGCCATGGTGTGTGTACGTCGGACATATGAGATATTATTTATATCATAGCGGTAACAGTGTACACTACTGGCGGGTTTATGGTTATCGTTCACACGGTTTACGCTACACATTGCCCAATTTGTATTGTACAATAATCTTCGGAATGGCTACTGCAGCGGACAATAAAATTCGATATTATTATTATTATTATTATTATTAATAATACGTACAATGCGCGTATATAAAGTGTCCTTCGCAGTTCGTTCGAAATCTCGCACAATCCATTTCGGCGTAGCAGTCTCAAAAGATTTTTGTATGACAAAAAAGAAAAAAAAAATTAACTGAACCTAACCTTATATACGTATAGAATTGCAGAACGCCACGCACGTAATTACACAAGTGTTTACCTCAGGCCGAGCGACGTGTCCAAAGAAACCTGCGCGCTATAACGTACCGATTATTTTCTTGCGATATACATATATATATATGTATGTACAATACGAATAAAATCTATAGAATATTATAAATATTATTAAGCATACGCGTATAGGTGGACCCGTGGAAAATTTAAATTACGAAAGTGTATATACGAGTATATATATAATATATATTAATATTATGTATTTTTCGTACAACGCGTTTTTGAAATTTTCTCGTATAGGTATATTGTATGTCGTATAGCGCACTTAATGGAAATTTGACTGTTGAAAATATTATTTTACCACCAAAAATTACATTAAAACACCTGTAACATTTTTCGTTGAAACGGCCACTAATATATTATAAAAAATATTGTTTCATATTGCGTAATTTTTTTCACCACTACGTCACGAAATAACGTTGATTTTTCATATAGAATTGATTTCAATCTCGGAGTTCATTCAAATACGTTTACGACATTGCGAATAAATCATTTGTTGTGTTACAATTTTGCGATACTCTTTTATTTTCACAGAGTGTAAAAATTTGATTTCCATTTCATGAAATTCGGTGGTTTTGCGTCTTATTTCTGATTTCACTCTGTTGCCACGACGAGATATATTATACAATTACGATTGTTGTGTATAGGGTTTCAACAAAGAACTTAATATATTATTTGCTATATGCCAACAACGACATAATAATATCTATAATATATTATTATTATTATTATTATTATTATGTCAACGATATACGTAATTCCGTTATTGCCGTTATTTTATACGGAGACGCGTGTTAAGGGAGAGGAATGTGTACAATTTTAACATCGCTTAATTTTCCATATTGATTATTTATACAATTAGCAAGTAAAGAAAAAACACAATTTTTTTTATACAATATATAAGAATAATTACTATTGTTAAAAGGAATAAAAATAACGAAAATTTATGCGAAATTAAAGAAATAAACTCGTTTAAATTTGATTTAAACCATTTCGGTTTGTCGACAGACAGACGTTTATTCTTGCTGTTTTTTTTCTTTTTACCAACTCTTCTCGCCTTCGGTAAAATATATAAAACTATTATGTAAATTTATACAGGTTTTAAAGTATTGTTTTCAAAAATCGACGAATATCTGATACGAATGTTTTATTAAATAAATAGCCGGTATTGGACGTTATCTGTGGCGTAGACAAGTGGAAAGTTCTTCACGAGTCATGTTTTTTTTTAAATAATTTTCTATCGATTTCTTGTAATTTTTTTAAAAATAAATATTAAATTTATTTCTCAAACTTGCGTTCCTGCAATCGTATTATCAATATATTAATTGTCACAAAGTCATTGATATAGTAGAAAACATCCTAGACGATTGAATGTTACTTAGGGAATGATCCAGGTAATTTACTTAGGTGTTGGATACTTTTGTATTATTGTAAAATTTATCGTTTATTAAAATTAATAATTTTTGTGTCCTGCATGTTGCGCGATTGAAAACGTGTAGTATTTCAGTAAATATATGTACATATTAAATGCGCTGGAGGTTACAAAATTTATAACGAAAATAATAAAATGTTAAATTGTTTAGTACGAGCTCAAAGTGAAATTGTTTGCAGTAATATTTAAAACGCCCAAGCCGAGTCTCGATAACTTTAAAGAAACTCTAAACATTCGCCTCGAGCATATGCCGCTCGAAATATGACAAATATATAATGTTATATATTAAATTTCGCAGTAATATACACACATATTTCGTATATATATATATATGTATATGTGAACAACTTTTTGACAAGTTAAACGATTATATAATATATGAAAACAACAAAAGACCACATTTTAATTATATAAAAATCTGCAGAATAGGAATAAATTATTACTAACCCGGCCATTTCTGACCATTTATTTCTAATTTAAATTATAATTATGTACGTTTTACGTCGTAATATCTGGGGGTTTTTTTTAAACTTATAATCCAGTGTTGTCGCGTAAAAAAATTAACGCGAAATTCACATTGTACAATGTGTAATTGTGTTTCAAAAGTTTTACCATACGTTTTAAAATATAAAATATCTCTTTAAAATATTTCAATTTATTAGATATTTTAGACATTTTATATTATAATATTATTTTGACGATTTTATTTTCAAATAAGCGTGAAAATCGTTCCTGTTGTTCTCGTATATTTTATCGTTGGCCGAAGCGAAAATATGGCTAGTTAATTTTTGTTATTTTTTTTTTTTTTATTTACGACATAAAGTTTTCTCGTTATGTGTATATAATATTATACGTGCATGCGAATTACGGTGAGTATAATTAAATGCGTAAGTAATATAATGGGATTAAAATATGAACTCTGAATAAGCGGCGTACATTTGTTGGCTTTTAACGCATACAGATGTGGTAAAAAACTATATATATATATACAAAAGTTTATACAAGTTTAAAAAAAAAATTCTTTTTTTCACCGTCAAACCGAATAGAAGTCAGTTTGTCATCGGGTTTTCGTGTATTGTAATCAATAGAAATACATTTGGTACGATCGTGTGTTTTACGTCAGTGCCTGTTGTATAGAGTGTCATAGTAAAATAGTATATATTTATATTAATTTTTAGACGATTTCGAAAATTGAAAGTATAACGGGTATTTATTTCGTTTCGTCTCGCTCGCATACGACTCCTATCGATACGAGTCGGTGTTGAGTTATTGTTTGTTATTTTGCACATATATTTTCAAAACCGATACGTCGAATTCGAAAAACGATATATTGCAAAATGTGAACGAGAAATCATTTGGTTTTATATATACATATATATATAAAATTAATGATTTAATATTTATATTCTCCGTAAAATATGACATCATTTATTATTACTTATATATTTAACATTATATATATCGTTATAAACCTAAATTCTATTTGAAAATTTTTACCAAAACCACACGTTTCGGTTCATCTTTTTTTCGTTGATTTCAAAATAATCAGAAAATTAATAATAATTTTGCGGATTTTATTTTGCAGTCTTATTTCAAGTGTATTGATGTTATATGTGTTACGTACGGACATGCGTGCGTGTAGAACATACGAGAATTTTTTTTTGTTTTGTACTTTGCCGACGACCCGTTTTACGTTTATGTGTGTTTTTCAAATATATTATAAATATATATTATATTTATCAAATATCGTCCATTCTTGACACGTAAACGTCAATAGTGTGTGTCTGTTGTTATTAATATTTTTTCGTTCTCAGAATACGCACTATTGTCCTCTCTACAAATAAATAAGGATTCATTCGGCAGTTTCCGAGAGAGGTCGAAATATAAATATAAATAATAATAATAATAATAATAATAATAATAATAATAATAATAATAATAATAATAATAATAATCGTATGTCCAGGAAAAACAAAATAAAATTATTAGTCGTAGAACGCGTTTTTTGTTGTTGTAAATTTCAATGGAATTTGAACACGCGTATATTAATTTTACACTCATAAACACATATAAACACATATAATAGTTTTATTAGGCAATTTCGAATTACCTGTATTGTTTAACTCATATTTTTTTTGCAATTTTTATTTCATTATTCGTTTTTTTTTTTAAATAGTTTTCCTGCAGGCGCTGGGGGGGGCACGTCTGGCAAATTTTTTTTTATTTTCTGAGTTAACTGATGAGAATATAGTTTTAAAAATTGTAATATTATTTTACTTTTTTCTTGGTGCCAGCCACACTACGGCGATTTTAAAATTATTCGTATTGCACAAAAATATCTGTTCTCGAAACGTGAAGCTGTCACGGTGGTCCGTATACATATTCTACGATTCCCCTAACAAATACAATAATTAATAAATAATTTATGTCATGACAGATCAACTGTTACGGCATAAGCTGTATTTATGGCGTGATCATTGATATAACGCATTTATTTTATTTATCGAGAAATTATATTTTGTTAAACTTTTCTATACGATTGAAATTTTAATATTTATATACATATAACTGATTTTATTATAAATAATTCGAACTTCACACGTATCTAATAAGCTTATTTAAGATGTATGTATACTGTGTGCCTAAAACAAATTAGTCGTTTTCCGTACGGGCGACAGTTTTTCGTCGGCGAACGAATTCGTTCGTTTTATTATAAAAAATTATCGTGAACACGAGTTTCTTGTAGTTATAAATAATTATGATTTCTGTAATGTTTAAAGTTTAAACGCGTACGAATGTCGTATTTAAGAAAATAAAACGTCGAGTCATACTGCAACTGAACGCGGTTTATTGAAGTCATACAGCGCGTATACACACTATATAAATATTAATAACTGTGTAGTTTGAAAACGAATTATACGCAATCAGTTCTGTGAGTTAAATATATTTCAATTAAAAGAGTTTTTAAGAATTTACGTTATTGGACGGTTTTTGTGAGAAAGTTGACGTTTTATTTTACAAGTGAAACGCATTAAAAAATAATTTCTATACTCTTTTGTTCGTTATCGTCTCGACAATAATAATAATAAAACTCTTTCGTGAATTACACTATTCGAAGCGACTTGAAATTCCGCACGAAATCCTTCGGTTCGTATTATTATCTAAACCGAAAGCGAAGGTCAAAATTGAGTATCGAGTCCGTTCTGGTATTACAGAATGGAAAAAAAAACCACCCGTTCGGTAATAGTTTCCATTTATTATACCATTATTATAGTTCTATAATGTCGAAATTAACTTCTAAATAATCGCGGTGATATCTTATAAGTTCCAACATTGAATTTTCCGTATAAAAAAAAATATATATTTTTTTTTCTCCACAAAATAACATATCATTTCGACTCTAAAGGCGATAATATTGTGCGGTGTTTATGTAGGAGTTACAAAACAGGTCTATTCGTCTGAATAGAACGTTTATAAGGCGTTCAGCGTAGGCAATTTTGTATGCGATTATTTGTACAACGCGCCAGTGTGTGAACGGACGATAAAAGAAATTAAAACAATTGTGTAGTGTAATCGAATTTACATTTATTGCAGCACGCGAACAACACACGTGTTATTACTCGACATCGTAATAATATTGTTATAATAATAATAATAATAATAATAATAATAATAATAATAATAATAATAAAGAGTTTTCACTTAATCTACAATTTAAACGCGTAATTTAATAAACAGTTTCGTAAAACTTTTTTCCTTCTTTATAATTAATAATTTACTGAACAGTCAACACGTGAACATATTACAATATTATCAATACTAAAGCCAATAATATTATAGTGGTAATATACTAATGCGTATTATTATTATAAAAAAAAATTTAGAAATTAATAATTATTGAACGTAAAATATTATTATGATCAAGATATTGCGTGTAAAACATTTTCCGCCTCGTTAATTCAAACTCGTCTAGAAACGTTTACGCCCTTACGTGAAATCCACTTATTATTATATTATTTATTCGATATAATTAAATAATTAATTTTTGTAGATATTCACAAAGTATAAAAGACAAAAAAAAACATGTTTAAAATGCCCGTTTATTTCAGATTGAATAACAATATAGTGAACGTTTTTAAAATTATAATTCATTTATAATATATATATATATATATTATATAATAAATTTATTTAATAAGTAAATTATCCATTCTTTAATAATTAAATGCCATTCGTTTCACGCGTAATGTATAATGGAAAATATTTTACACTACTAAAAGAAAAAAAAAAATTATATTTTTCTTATTATTTATTAAATTTTGGTAAGGGGGGGGGAAGAATAGAAAAGTGAGATTTTATTGGAGTTCAAATGACATTTCAATATAAATATGAATCCGCGATTATACAAGGAAATTAATAGGGAATAAACGATTGCTTTTCGACGGATACGCTATAAAATATTTAAAAACGAACATATTTTGTTTTTAAAATCCACTGTTTTAATACGATATTTATATATGTATTGATGTGATAATAATAATAATTTTAAAACGAAGAAAGAAATATAAATAAAAAAAAAATGAAAATTGTAAACTAGTACTCGTAATTAAAACATTTGTGTATAGTAAAATATATGTTGTTCACATTAGCGCATGCTTAATAATCGAGACAATAGTAATTTTCAAGAACCGTAATATCCAGGAAAGTTTGTGTTAGGAATAATTTAAAAAAATAATAATAAATAATAAAGGTTACGGGAAAATAACAGTCAGGAATGTATATATTCTAGGAAAGTGAAAATGTAGGATCTCCTGCATTTTATGTTCTCGCGTAATATTTCCCTCAATTTTCAATCCGTACAGTATATATTTTCCATAGGTATACACTTTCGTATGGTTTTGATATTCCGGTAAGTTATGTTCCTCGTTATTGTTTTCCTATAGTTTTTCGTTTTTTTTTTTCTATTTTCATCAGTTTTTCGTATATATTTATTATTCTCCTGATTTTTACAGTTCTTCTCTATATGTTTATGTATTTAAACGAATTTAACAAAAAAAAAAAAAAAGAAATCAATTTTTTGTTTTTTTTTTTACACTAACTTTTGCTTGATTGTGTATATATATATACTATATTATATTAATGAATTGTGAAGAGTAGGAGTCATTTTTTGTATGGAATTTATCTGTTTCGCGTCTAAAACTAATAGATATCATATAATGTTACCGATGATTATACAATACACAGTACTCGAAGTGGATTAAATTAAGTGGCGATCGGAGTATTGTGGTCTTTTAAAGTTTTCAAAGAGGGCGCAAAATTGTAAACAGTCCATATTGTTGAAAAATAAGCAAAAAAACTTAGTGTTTTTCATAACAAAAGTCTTTAACACCGTGGCCCTCGTTAATCAATCGACGATTTATTATTTTGTGATTGCGATTAATCGTGACGTTTAGATCTACCGAATGTTAACATTTTAGTAGAAAACAAAACAATTCTTATGAACGAAAACAAACTCGTTCAAAACAATTTGGATTTATTAGGCAACAAAACAATACAAATTATATATACGAGTATATGTATAAAATCATGTCTGCTGTTGCCACACAGTTCAAATACTTGCTCTCTAATCGTTGTTATCATACGTGTAATGCGCTTTAGAGCGCGCACGTACATTTTGAATGTCGCTAATAAGGGGGCAGAGTTAGTATTACATGAAAAAGACCAAGAGGGATGAGAATGATTAAAATAAAAAGAAAAAAGAAAAAAATGAAATATTATTATTATCGTCGTTTTCCACGACGGAATTCACTCGGGGCGGCATTCCGTCGTCTGCTGTACAGTGACGACGCGACGCGTGAGATAAAGAGAGCAGCGTTAGAGTGTTGCCAATTCTAATATTATTACACGCGCGTGTAATATATAATAATATTATTATTATTTTTATTATTTCGTTTTCTTTATTATTATTATTATTTCCGATCGATAGGCGTTCGTACACGTGACGGACGTCTTGTGCACCGGGTTTATTTATAGTCGGAGAGAATAACTGTGCAGGTGGGGCCATCGCCGATCCCGTTTCGACGGATCAAACCCTATTTATTCTGCTCAGGTGAGTACATAACACATAACGGTCGAGTTTATACGCACTGCTGCCAGCACACACACACGCCGCGCTTTCGACGGACCGAATATTATATTATACGCGCGTGTACTCGCGGCGGCAGGGACGGAGAGCACCACTGTTGATTTATCGTTAAACGTTTTTCGTATAATATATTATTGTGTACAATGCGGTATACCGTATACGTACAAGAGTATATATTATATATATATATATACGAGGATGTATAAGATATAATAATATATCGGGATGGTGGCGAGCAAACGACGACGACGACGACGGTGATGACGATGACGGTGTGCGTACGTGTTCACGGAGAAATTATTACAATGCAGTAGCCCGAGGTTACAGAGGGTGTGTTGACAAATCGCTGGCCGCGTACACATTCGCAATAATAATAATAATAATAATAATAATAATAATAATAATAATAATAATAATTGGAAAACGAAACGGTTCTCTTTTGTATAAATGTATACGAGTACGTCGTACTACTCGAAGAAAGGAAATGTTTATCCGTTTGAACAACGCGGCCGTACTTGATTCGGTTCGACGACTGATTCACGGGTATACACTCGATGAGTCGAATCTTTTTTATGTATTTGGTTGAATTGATTCGAGTACCGTCACGGAATCGGCGATTCGGCGGATTCGACGCCAACTCCGGGGATAGGGGTCCTCCGGACATCACCGAAAGTCCGGATTATACATAATAGTCTACTTGACATCGACTTTCTCACGTTTAACATTTTTTCACATATATATATATATCTTTAAAAATTAATCGAACAATTTTAAAATTAAAAAAAAATTGGCCAACAATCGACTTTTAAATGTTTCGAAATAAAAAAAAAAATGAAAAGAGTGCGAAAGTCGTGTTCTATAGTAAAATTCACGACGAATCCGTTTTCAAATTTCTCATCGCACCACTAGTAGAACGGTCGGTGCGTTGGAAGTGGGAAACGTATTATTTCGCTACGTTTCGCGCGTGTAAGACGAAGAGGGAAAAAAAATATCCGATTTGAAATCCGTTTAACATCATAATTTTTCGTTGCTCGTGGCCGGCAAAAACAAATGAAATACACACCGTTCTGCGCGTAATCATTGTTATCCAATAAATACTATTACTTTCTTATCCTCGTTTCCATCTCGACGCGATAATAATATATCCCCGTGCGCTCTCGTGTTTAATGGACTCTGCGCACAGAGAACAGAGCGAGTTTCTTGGCGCAGACACGCGCAAAACACTTTTTACTGCCAATGCGGTGGTAGTGGTTAGGTACAATCGACCTTAACCGCGGTGGCGAGTCCGCCTGGTTCTTTTTTTTTTTAATCTTTTCGTTTAATTATACGTCTCGTGCATGTTCGTTGTCGAATGCCTTAACTTCGCCGAGAATAATTGGTTTCGTGGATTCCGCCGCACATTAAAAAACGGTGGAAACGCGCGTTTTGTTTTTTCTTCTTCCCTTCAATTATTATCACGTGCTTTCGGTGTACTTAATTACGGTTTAAACGAACAGAATGTATACGCACGAAACTCGGGAAAAGTCCGCTCGTCGACTCCGTTACACCGTTGTTTATAAGGTATAAAATGCGTATAAACATTGGACGTTTATATTATTTCATTGCTCGGCGCATTGTGTGACTGCTGCGGGCCACCGCACGCACACACGAGTCAACACTCCTATAACGGCAACGCGATTTCGTTCAAATGATACGTATACCTAAAATTATTTATTTATTAATTTTTTTTTGTTGCTATTTTTCATTTTTCAATTCTTTTTATACATAAAAAATATATATAAAATAAATAAATACACATATATATATATATATTAAAATGTATATTTAAATATTCAAGAAAGCCAATGAGTATTATATAAAATAAAATAAAATAAAAGAAGGTTGATGTATATGCTATTTTATTACTACCGGTTTCGACTAAAAGTCATCATCAGGTAAAATATTAAAACAATATTTTTAAATATTATTTTATTTTATATAATACTCATTGGCTTTCTTGAATATTTAAATATACATTTTAATATATATACGTGTGTATTTATTTATTTTATATATATTTTTTATTTATTATCACGAGTATTAACTTATAATTTTTGATTTCTATCTCTTTTTGATTATTTATTTTTACATATCCTTTTGATTTTTGTTTTTAATTTTAATTTCATAAATTCCTCTCTATTTTCACTACTTTTTTTATCTTTTTATACGTCGTTGTACGAATAAAAACGTTTTAGATTCTGAGGCGAAATGAGGAATTTCTTTCGTTTTATGATGTCCGTGCTACATGAACTCGACCAGAAGGCGTGCTCTGATCCGTTTACGTTGATACTCGATTTCCGAAAACAAACTGCATCTAATTCGGTGTTTTAGAAAGGTCTTCTTTTTTTTTTGTTCGTCATCCTCAATAGCGCGTTCGAAGAAATTAATAAATAACCGAAAAAGAAATTAGAGCGATCTCGTCGAAATCGTCAGTTATTTGTAACTTCGAAATTAATTGCTGTGTAGAAAGTCGAAATATTCACGCCGAACACGTTAACTATACACTACATTTGGGGAGGGGGGGAGATTTTCTTTCGATTTCGGCGTGTTTACGGATTTCGAGGTGTTTAATTTTACACCGAGACTCCGGAATCGTTTTGTCGAATGCGATAATTTCGACCGCATTGTTTTTTAAATTTATATAGTAATGACAAAACTCTAAAATCATTATCCGAGTAATATCAGTTAAGTGACACATCTACGACCAACACAGCCGCTATCTCTTTTTTTTTTTGTTCTTTATTTTAGATGAAATTTGACGGTATTCTCGTGCGTTCGTGACTATATATATTATATATACGACTATAGAGGTCAGCTGAGTGTAATATGTCGTTGTATAAACGCCGAGAAACCGGCCTTAAAAATAAAAACCGGACGAAACGTAAAATGTTTTTATTCGACTGTCTTGTACAGACCGGGGGACACTTAAATAAATAATCCTTAAGCAGTCGGCTATTTATCGCCATCTCTGTAAATCACGCGCGTAACTCTCGACGTCACTTGCAACGGTCCACACACACAGTTTCAATTAAGGACAATCAAACGGGATCAAGTCACATTTACTGCACGTAATGTCACGCGATTAGATTAATGAAATTGTCGGATGAACGAAAAGTTTGTGCCGTTAGTCGATAATGTACAAAATGACGTATTGTTTTACTATTGACACGCGTGCGAAACGATCAGTTATTAAAAATAAAATAAACACTCATGACGGTGTATACGTAGGTATTGAAAACGTTAAGATTTTATAAACGCTGTTTTTATGAGACACGTAAAAAATAAATTAATTCGCCACAATAGTTTTCCCGGGTAAATACGTTTGTTTTTGTCGCGAAACAATAATTTTCAACTGCATTTTTTTTTCTTCTTTAACACTCATACCGAACAAACGGTATTCGAGTTTGAGTAATTGTTTTTTTCATCTCGTCATACATTTTTTTTCTTTTTTATGTACAAAAAAAAAAAGTAATACAATTTTCGAAATTATTATAAAGTATTAAAAAAAAAAAAAAAAAAAAAATGTTTACATCTAAGAAGTACACTGTATCGATTAATACACGTACTGTGTGTATGTGTAGAGCACATTTTTACTATTATTTCAAATTATAGTGATATCCAATAAACGACAAAAACCGTTGTAGATTTCTTTTTAACACAATTTTACAAGTTTTCTATTAGATAATTGTAGTTGAGATGTTTATTTGTTGTCTTCTTTAAGCAATTTCATCGTTTTCCAAGTTAGATTTTATAGGTCTTGTCGTCCATTTTTTTTTTGTCGTTACTCCTCTGATACACACGATTTGCAAAATAAATGATTATTATCGTCCGTATACGTTTTTCGAATAATATATTTTTAGATATTGAATGACGAGCGGGTATTGGTAACATTTTATTTCTAAACTATGATTTATATTATTATTATTATTATTATCATTATCCCCAAAACAAACGGATAGCTCGTTCAAAGTCTTACACTAATACGATTGATTTAATCGTGAATATATAATACGCGTGCGAGACCAAGAAAATACAAAACGTTATTGTCTTAGTAGCAATGAACATTACGAGTGTATCGCGCGTTCTCTAGTGTACCTTTGACGTTTCTCCAACGAAAATTAACGTGGAAAACGCAGATTAATTGATGAATGTATAATTGGTCCAAAGGAATACATCCGACCACAAACAATGAAAATCGAGAGACGTTATAATAAGCTTTCTAACTTATATCTACTTGGTTACCATCGGCTAATCATTTTGTTGTAAAACGCAGAATTCCTACACCGTCCTACGTAACAATCGTTATCGAGGTAATCGCGTTTATTATTGTGAATTATGCGGTAAAATCAATTGATAATATCATCGATAAGCGATTCAATTTAATCCGATCCCGTGGCTAAGCGAACATTAAATTTTCTCCATTTTTGTATTAGTTTTTTTTTCTTTTTAATGAAATCAACGATGAATTTTACTAAAATTACACTATGTTTTTACGAGGAAAAAATGTCATTGATATTTTACTTACATTAATTTTTTAACGTTTTTCATCGATTAATTCAAGTATAATATGAGCAATAATATTTTGTAAAACATTTATATATATTCAAAATGAATATTAATAATATCGCGTATCGATCTCAATACGCGTAACGATAATTTTTAAAATGGTCGTCAACGTAATAACCTAAATTAATATGAACGTGTAGAATATAAATTATAAATTCGTGTTCCCTGGCGATTGAAATATATTCTTAGTTGCAGTCGAAAATTTCAACTATTTTTTGTATATAAATATATATATATATGTGTGTGTAGTTGTGGTTAACTATACCGAGGTTATGTTAAACAAGTTTCATAATAAATGGAATTTCGAGATCGCAAAGAGTTAAAATGTACGCATTGTCTCTTGCCCTGAACTTTTTGAGGTAAACTTTTGAATATGACTGAAATGATTTTCGTTCCGAAAAACCTTTGGCGACATCTAAAGACTTTTTCTCTCTTCCGATTCCTAATTACGCGTTGAGTCCGTATTATGACCACGTTACACGGACTCGTGCGTTCGCATATTTTTAAATTATTAGTGTTGTTTATTTAGTATTGTATTGCGCTTGTATGATGGAATGAATCGAGCGGTTAAGTCGAATTAAGAAGAGTAAAATAAATAGCGGTCGGACATTTCGCATCGAGCTGGCGAAGAAACATATTAACGTTGATTGTTTACTAGAAGAAAGTTTTTATCCGCGCGGCCATAGGCGGATAGAAAAAAAAGCCCCACTATCAAGGTCCAATGCGTTTAAACGTTTTTGGCAAGCATGCCGGTTAATTTGGCCGCAAACCAACTGAAGTTTAATTTAAGTTTCTCTAGTATAGGTAGGTAATTTTCTTATTTTTTTTTTTTTTTTGTATTAGAAAACAGCGATAAAGCATTGGTTACGACGATTAGAAAACCCAAACTCATCGAACATCGAAGGTCCCGTCCAACAAATACGCGCGCACTCAGAAGAAAACGCTTTAGTGACCAACATATATAGTGTTTTGTGCCGGCGTCTCTGTGCAGTAGTATATGAACACGGATAATGTCACAAGCACAACAATAACTGTGCATAATGTTCTTTGACGTGACATTAGAGTTGAATGTTTCGCTTTCGACGCAGCTCATTTTGCGCTAAAAGCTTTCGGAAAGCAGATACCACGACCATTTCCGCCTCTCGCTTTTATTATCGTGGTGTGTGTCCTCGTATCGTATACGATGATGTGCGCCCAAGCGCTCTTACTCCCCGAGACCACCGAATGCTCTTCGATAGCTAGGCGGATCTGAATGGGCTTTTATTCATAATGGAACGGCTAAGGTCAATTACGACGCTTCTTAAACGGTTATGTTTTCAAAGTGATTTAAAATTTTATAAACATAATATATTGTATTGGTGATCTATTTAAATTGTCAAGGATTAATCGCCTTTTCGATGAATTCGCTATATTATGTGCGCGTCTGTAGTTAAACCACGAAATTAACGTTTCTCTTTGTCAATTATACGATTTTGTTAAATATTAATTATAATTTGTTGAAAAGTTTTTTTTCATGAGCTAGTATAGATTTTATAAAAGAATAACAAATAAAATGATATAATTAATTATTTTATTTTTATTGTTTGATTTTACAAAATACATCGATACGTATTGAATAAAATTAATAAAAGAGTTTTTTTTAATGAAATAATTTTATTAAAATATAGCTAAAAGATATTCAAAAAGATAACTATAAAAATGTAAATATCAGCCATACAGAATTCGATAATTTGGGAAATAAATCTATGATTTTACTAATTAATTTACATTATTATTTTTTTAAAAAAAAAATATAATAATGACTTATCGTTTCAAGACGAGAATAATATTTATTATTCGCTTTTTTTGTTTTTCATCTAAAAACGTATATTTTAATTGTTATTGATACCGTATATGAATAAGTGTATTTACCAAAAACAATTAGAGTAAAACGAAAGCGAAAGTTCAATAATAGTTTGTATTTTTCTTGTCATTTTAAATAAAGACTGTTTGACTTTAAAATCCCCTTTTGGCTTCATATAATGGGGATTTCAAAAGAAAGAAAAAACGATTGTATCAAACGATCGTTAACAAAGAAACGACCAAAACTCTGAAACTTCGAGTAAAATAAACTATTATTTTTTTTTTAAGAAAAAGAAACCCCCGTTAAAAATAGCGATTTATTTTAAATAAAAAAAAAATATGTAAAACACTTGAAGAAATATTATTGTTTTCCTAATTAAAAATATTTAAATGTAACAATTTAGATCGGCTTAAAATCGGTTAAAAATATATAAAATATCGTCTAACTTTACTAAATTGTCCTGAACTCAAAAGGATGAATTTCGTAATTCACACGTTTGCCCTTTCGATTTGTAACAATTAATTTACTCGTGTTTTATTCTTATTATTATTATTATTTTATAATGTACTCCTTTCAGTAATCATCCACTGTCCGCATCATAGACAAATGAAATAATCGAATTTTATTTTTATACACATAACGTACATTTTAAGTACGAATATTACTAAGTACTTAAATACTTAAAAAATCCTATTTTTACAAATGATATTTTATACGAATTTATAAATGAAATTGATTTTGCCGCGTTCCACGACCAACACGTATTACTATTAAATGCCATATTGTACACTATTTTTATTTAAATTCAACTCTTAAATAGAATGCAGCGTGAGTTATTCAACAGAGCGATTACGATTTTTCGTGTTTCAACTTTAAAATTTTTAATTTCTTACCCCATTTTTTCCTATATCATAAAAAAAAGTAATCCGGATTCAATGACGACTCGCCCATTTTGCGTGCCTCACGAACGTTGAAAAATTAACAAAAAAGTTATTGTAGTTTTATTGTTTTATTTCTTTTTTTTTTAATTCTATTCAAAACGTTTTGTACTCGGCGCATAAAAACGTACAGTGTCATCGTAATATCGTAGAGAACAATATCGTCTACAAAATGTGTACGCATTTGTAAAATTTCTCGTAAATACGCTGTTTCGCAAGAAAAATAATAAAATATTTAATTTATTCGGAAAACTTGACATTTTTTGTTGTTGTTATTTAAACGAAATCTTCTTTTTTTGACGACCTATTAAAAATACAATAAAATGTCCGGAATAAAAATAATAGGAATTACAATTAGTGGAATTTGGATTGCACACACTCGGATTTATATGAGATAAAGTTAAATAAAAGTTTAATCGACACGCGCGCGATTGAAATACAAAAATATTTGTTTACAGTAAACAATATAACGACGACGACACTATTTAATTATTGCAGAACGTTGCGTTTTAATATCGTTGTATTTCTTTATAAAAAAAAAAATTTACGAATTTTTCGTAATACAAAACGCGTTTATATATTTTTATTCGAGAAACACACATATATATATAGAAAAAAACGTTTCACAAAAAAAAAAACAAAAAAAAAAATCGTTTTTATTCGACTAATTTTCGTGTACCAGAAACGAAGAAAAGTACGGAGAATGGCGGATGAACTTGGCGACGTTTAAAATTGAATTTTACAAAATTGTCCTCTTGCGCAATAGTCGCCGCACCAGTGTCGTGTGTCGTTTTCGTTTTGCGCTTTCATGCTACTACTGTAGTCGTATAGCCGTTTGTTTTACCCATTAAATTATCGATATGAAATTCAGTCACCGTGGGCCGGTGTTGCGGAGTTCATACGGAGACGATCCGTGGCTGCTGTGTGTATTCGCCGTAGAAATATTTCTCCGCCGCAGAAGGGGGAAAAAAAAACAATAAAAGTCAAATCCCGGTTTCATTTCAGTCGGATGACGCGGCCTACAGATTAAGGGACGGAATAAAATTATAATATAAATTTGTCTGGGTAAGCATAAAAGATAAAAACGAGACGCGGGGCTCGGAGAGTTGAAAGAAGAAAGAGAAAAAAAAAGAAAAAACCGTTTTCGATGTGTGCCGGGGTATATAACGTTTTCGTTATCATTTGCGTTTCAGAGAGGCGGCGTGGGGCCGAGGAAATAAGAATTTAATGAAATTCAAATATATGAACGTTTGAAAATGAACCGTTTTGCAAACAGTATACGAGATTTATTTATCGAAATTATTCCGAGATCACTTTCCACGCAGTGTGACCACAATTCTGTAATTTGCGCATTCCATAATCGTTTGACCAACATTTTTTTACGAATTTTTTATAACAATACAAAATTTTACCTTGTGTACACATGTTGTTTCGACTGTTAAACGGAAGTGTTAATTAAGGTAAGTTTATATGTAATCAATTTTTTTATTATTATTATTATTATTGTTACAAATGTTTCAGTTTTATAAAAAGTTCTCGGCGTAATTATAAAATTATTGACATAATTTGTATGTGTTTTACGATTTCGTAAGTACTTGACAGAAAACGATGTAATTTTTATAATTTTTTGTTGTCATAATTATAATGGCCCGAATTTGAATGATATTAAAACATTATTAATGACTTAAAAAAAAAAAATGCATTCTTTAAAAACAAATGCGTTTAAAACATTTTCTAATAGCATTTTCCACATTAACGTGTTGAATTATATTTTATTAATAACTTATATGTAATATAAAAAAAAAATAAGTTTCTCCCACTAAAACGTTGTTCAAATAAAATGTAAAAAATTGTTACATTAAGTACCGAATTTATTATCATTGTTTATATGTGCAGCTCGTATTAAAATGCGGTATAAAATTTGATTACGCGGTCATATAAATGAAAAGAGTACTAATGCGCGCGATATACCCTTCGATCCGTTTTATTTTTCAAACAAGTAAAAATTGTATTATGTGTAATATTAATTTTAATAACAATAATACATTGACTTTAAATAAATATTTTTACAATAAACATTGAAATATAATAGTTTTTTTTCCTAAGCTCATTTTTTAACGATTACTCTTATTTGGATTTTAACAGCAGGAATAAATAAAATGAAATTATTTTTGTTTTGGACGAAGTTATTATACTTTATGTACGATATTCTTGAACTCTGTTAGAAATAATCGTGTTTCGGCCTTTTCCTCATTATAAACGTTTTGATCTGTAATCTATACACATATTACTTAATTGGCACTTACTTCACTTAATGAAATCAGAAATGTTAAACACACTTTGTGTTGTAAGCGTACTCAATTTAAATGATTTCAAGTGATTGTTATTAATTCGAGTTATATATTTTTAGAAATGTAAAATTTTAGTGATCGTTAAAGCGAACCTTGTAAAATAAATGCCTACAGAATAATTATTAAAGTTTCATAAAAATAAATATTTTAAATTAAATTTGTAGTATTTATTATTGTAACAATGGATAAAATATTATTAACTTAAACTTTCTGAGAACTTACTTATAATTCAATACAATTAACGTAACAATAAATTTAGATGTTTTTTTTATTTAATAAACAATGTTTAAATATTTACAATTGAATTGAAAAAATTTATCTATGTTATTAAATTTAATTAACTCGAATTTGCATTTAATAATTCTATAAATTTATTTATTTTTTCTACATTTCATTTATACGTTATCCTTTTAATGACGAGTCTATGAATAAATACATACGTATAACTTACGATAAAATATAAATCTAACGAACGATTGTGTAGTTTATTCGATTTTTATATATGAATTTAAAATGGTAATTATATAAAAGAAAATATTATCGTTTTTCTCTCTCATTAATTCACTCGCTTTTAAATAAAACATCTATTTGTAATTCAATAGTTCAAAGTTATTTCGATTTTATTTTACGATAAAAAGAAAAATCGGAGTCTTGTTTTCAATAAATGAGAAATGATGATTTAAATAATATTTATGTATTAAAAAAAAATAATAATAATTGTCTACGATTATAATATATTTATTTTTCTCTTTTATTATTCGCAAGACGATATTTCATCGTATTTCTCTATTGTATTTTGTCATAGAGAACGTTTAGAATGTACGGAATTCATATGTCAATTTATAAATACGAATACCGCGAGCCGAACAGGTGCGTACCTGCAGACGTGCACATAAAACGTGAGTTTATATTAAAACAACGTTTGTTCCGTATTAATTGTCGTTTTTTAAAATGTTAAAGCGAATTCCGAAAAAAAAAGAAATTCGCCAATTTAACATTTTCAAAAAATATTAATGTAAATAATAATGAAACTGGCTTAGGATAGAAATGATACTGGGAATTCGCAAGAGGTTGTTTGTTTAAAGTACGGTATTATTATTGTATGTACCTTATCAATATGTATTATTCAATTCCTACGAAACAAATATCATTTTCCCCCTTTTTTTTCGTTTTGCTTTTAATTTCGTCAATGAAATATTAATATAATCGCTGGTACATCAAAGTGTATCAATTCTGAAAAACGTACAAAATATTTTTAATTTCGAATGAATTCTTTAGGAGATTGGAATGTATGACTTGTAAATGAGTACTAAGACGATGAGTAGCGCATATAAATTTATTCGAGTGATGTCTGTAATATATCGTATAATGTAGGCAATATTTAATCGTTAATTTGTACGGAGTAAAATGTTTTTTTTTTTTTTTTTGGTGTGTATTGTATAGCTTGTTTCACTATAATTTACGCGCTAAAACCTTATTATTATGAACATTTTTAACAGTAGAAAAATTTATATTTTACTTGTTGGAAACGTAAAAAAGAACTTTGTGGTATACAATACATTTATTCGGGAAGAAATTGTTCAATTTCAATTTCTCGTGTGTGTAGGAATCTTTGAATTCGGCCGAGGTGATCTTAAGGATTAATTAAGTATCACCGCGAACTGGCTTCGTCGAAACGTAACGGAAGAATCGACTAAAAACAATATACTAAATCACTGCGTGGATTATTAAAGCGATATATCGAATGCTGCGCGTTATGTCGAACTGTTATTATCTCTAAACTGTTTGGAAAACACGGGGAATGTTGTATAAATTATGTTATAAAATATATATTGTAAAATGTGCGAACGTGAATTGAACAAGGGAATTAAATTCTAGACATCGGCGGATTACAAAAAAATCGTCGAATTAAAAATTGAAACGTATTATGTATTATTATAGTATTTATTGAAATAATAATAAAAAAACAATGTTTTTACGCATATAAATAGAGAAATTAAACACAATAAATGTTTGAAGTGTACAAAAAGATTTGAAAAATATTATTTTATATGTATAATAGATAAGTATTAATAACAAGCCGTAGTTGTTGTATGTCTACACAATTTTTTCGCTGTTTTAATTGTTTAAATCCGTGTCTTTTTTTATTATTATTTTATTAATAATTTTCATGTGTTTTTCGTTCGATACCTGCGCAGACGATGACTTCTTGTCGAACCCGCGCGGTAGTATAAACAAACGAATGAAATGTTACAAGACGCGTTTCTTTTTATTTTTCATTTAAACGCGCTTTGGCTCGGGGTTGCCACGTATTCGGCCACTACTAAACAAATTGTGTTTTCGAAAAGAAAAGACAAAATTATTTAGTTAATTAAATAATAATAATAATAATAATAATAATAATATAACAACGTTCCAATATTGCGTTTCGCGTTTATAACAGTTGGTTTTGTATTTCGAATAATAATGATAATATTGTTTTCCACCGTACGTCGTATTTTATATATACTAATATAATAATAATAATAATAATAATAATAATATCGTGATTTCGACGAGACGAATGTCTCGCGGATTTATTCCGTTTAACATTGATTCTTTTCTCTCTTCTTCTTCTTCTTCTTCTTCTTCTACCCGTCGATTAGCTAAACAGTTAAACGGAGTCGCTGGTTCTCGCGATCATCGCGTTTTTACCGGCACACGATCACTTATTTATTTTTATTTTCGTCCGCCCAAAAAGAGCGCGTGCCGATGGGTTGTGGGCGTCTTTATACGCCGCGAGGTTTCAGTCCTGCGCCGTCGTGCGCCACACACCAATCACACGTTGTCAGCACGTTGTCGGGGCCAGTTGGTCTGAAACCCGCGGACCGGGACTGTATCGCGTTGCCCGTCGTTTTAACACCACTCTCGCACGAAGTAATTTCTATTCCGATATACCGAATTTCAAAAAAACAAAAAAAAAAAAATCCGAAATACTAAAAGTTAAAAAAAAAAAAAAAAAAACGATATAACAATTATAATAAAATGATAAAAGTCCATAGGTAATCGTATCGTTTGCGGAACACAGGTACGTCAAAAAAAAACAACAAAAAAAAACCGACAATTTTCAACCATGACGGTTGGGTATACCGCCGGTCTTGTTGAACAAATCGCGTCTGATTAGAATTCGAATTTCGATTATTAATTCCGACGCTTAAAAGTAGAAAAATAAAACACGACACCGATCGGTTGTGCGCGCGATATGTCGTCCCGGTAATAATCGGAATCGTTTGTTTCTGAAACGCCAAAAAATTCGCTTGTTTTTCGTTTATTTTCTAGTTTCGAGATGGTCTCCCCGGCAAATCGTTTAGCTAAAACAACGCTAATACCCGAATGAGCGAGCAGTCTGGTATTTTTAGTAATTCTTTTGGAGTTTAAAAAAATTGTTTTAGGCCGTGAAATGGTTTTCATTGGTCATTTCGAAAAGTGAATGTGTGGAGTAGTTTATTTCTGAAATGAACGATTCGATTATAATTTACGCCGTCCGAATGTAAAAACGTTACGAGATATGAAATTTGATTTCTGTTTTTTTTTTTTTTTTTTAATTATTGTCGAATATTTAAAAAGAGAGAGAAAAGTAAAATACGATTGAAATAATTTATTTTTCCCCCTGCGATACGTTGACAATATAATTTTATCTTCGTCGTGGTATATTAAGAAAAAAAAACACTCAGTTTGACCATTAGAGATGGTAAAAAAAAAAAAATTGATTTTCAAATTGTTTTTATTTTTTTCCAGAATTTGAACAATTTCGATTTCGCGATGATTTCGAATTCCGTCAAACTGTTAATATTACATTTTGCTCTGGTACTGGCGTTCAGCAATCGGGGTGAGTACACACAACATTGTGAATATTTATAGACATTGATTTCGAAATTAAAAATACACGATGAAATTAGTATAACCGCATTTTTATAATACGTATATTTTTTAAGTTATTAAAAATTCTAAAAAAAATAAATTATGTAGAATATTCCAAATGAAATTATATAAAATTAATTGTAAATGTAAGAAAGCCAGTAAACCAAAAAAAACAAAAAATTAAATGAATCCGTGTACGATATGAATTCGGTTATTATTTTTTTTTTTTATGTTTGTGAAGAAAAATTCTCATAACCATGACCAGTTCACATGGAATAATAATACACTTTTAAAATCGCGCATAGAGCTAAACTCAATACCACAAGAGAATAGTCGTTATTCAATAATAATTTAATGACGCAATACGGAAGGGAGGTGTACGTTTAAAAACGTTTTTTTATTATTATTATTATTGTCCGACGAAAAATTTGTCCCGTGCCGTGTTCGAAAAATACTTGTCTCGTCTTTAAAGTTTAAACTGTAATCCGATGAGTTGCCTCATTCGAATCCAGTCAATCTGTTCAGTGTGAAGAGATCCCTGAAGGATACACACACACATATATATGTATACACTTTAGCAACGACTTTATATAATGCCAGGAATTTCGATTTTAAAAGCGATAGCGTTCCGCGACCCGTCAGTCCCGGCATTCGAACCCTTGAGATTTTGGTTAACCCTTTTAAACACAATCCTTACGAAATGTGATTTTATTTTTATTTTTATTCGCTAAATATATTTCGTAACATTCGTCTCGTATTTTATTTCGTATTCACTGATTTAATAAAACAATAATTCTACGGCGATAAACTTTTAAACATTCTTCTATTCGGGTATTTATAGACGTTATATTTTTATGTTCATTAATCGTTATAAAAGGCGGATAATTAACGATTCAGTCACAATAATAATAATAATAATATTATTATTATTATTATTTAAGAAAACGTATAATTTAATACTAAATTATATTGTATTGTGTTATTAATAATTGGTTGAAAATCAAATTCAATATAATGCGTACGTTAAATAATAGTTTTGTCGATAATTTTATTTCAAACACTCGGATTACCTACTTTTTTTTTTAAATATTTTTAATCTTGAACGATTATAATAATAATTTATTATAAATAATTATTTCATTGGAGTACGTGTTTAAAATATCCGGTACACGAATGGTTTAAATTTTTATCAAAAAATTAGAAATATCTTAACATATTTGTCGACCGCGCGATTTTCGTTAAATCCTCTATCGCAGTTGTTTACTTTTTTTTTTTAAATTGTATTAACGAAATTTTTCTGTTTTTTTCGATATTTCTCGACATTTAAGTGGAGATATTTTAAAAACATTTCGCCCTCATTGCTTCGACGCTTTTCAATGTAAATTACACGTTTTCGATAATTTAACGTTGGTTTCGAAACTAATATTTTTGCCGTTGAATATTATTATTATTATTATTAATTAACGTGCGTGCGTCCACGTTAAAAACGTAAACGGCAATTAAAAATCCTATGACGACTCGAGTATATTTCGCATAAAAAGAAGAAAAAAAAAAGCGCGTCGTTTAATTACTTCCCCGTAACAATTGTAAAATTAAAGTGCAAACGTGTCCGCTGTTCTGTGTGAATACGTTTCGGTGACTGCGTAATCTTTTAAAAGTATGCGCGACACACGGAGTGTGTACATCGTACCAGGATCGTGTTGACATAGTTGAATAATTTATAACGGGTTATCAAGTGTGTTTAGCCGAGTGTTTTCTCGTTGGTTTTCTGTTCATTACCGCTGATTTTATGCAAAGACAACCGGCGCGAGGGAATTTTCGGTATAACGTCGCGCGTGTCGGTGAAGACCAGACGGTGTTTAATCAACACGAATAATTAAATTTATTTATTAATCGCCGGTAAAACGTATACGTGATAAATCTATCGCGTTTCCAATCAGAAACATCGTTATTGCGTCTATTTCAATTCGAATCCGGTTTCACACGGGGGGTAATAATATAGAATACATTAATATACGAGTATTGTATACAGTGGGGCGACTGAGATTTTTCACAATTTTTTTCTTTTCGTTTGCCTTAAACGCGCGGAAATTACGTTGAGAAATTTATGTTACGCAAATCAGCGAAATAAAAGTATCATCCCGTACAGAGTTGTGATTTGAAGAGGAGCGTTCGAATTACAAATGCCGATCGTATTGGGTATTTCATTCTCACATACGTTCTCCGCGAGCATCGTGTGCGCAAATAAATTCGGTTGCATGTCAGGTTGCGTTACGCTATAAAACCTCACGCGAAATACTCATGTACACACCAAAGTCTAACTGACATCATCCAATCGATATTACTTCAATTGTATCAATCACAAAATTTTAGCTTAATAAGAATAATCAAATTATTCTCGAACGGTGTCTACAATGAGTATGTAACATGTGCAATTGAATAGCGTAAAAGTTGTTGTTACATTGTAAACAACTCTAATAGGATTTTCTCCGAGCAAAGCCTTTAATTCGGCATTTCTAAAGTACTCGTGTTATACGGTCTTATACTGTTATACGGTCTTGGGGTATATATATATATATATATATGTATCGATGATAGACGACATATAAGACACAAATAGAGAGACGTGACGTCCAAAACGATAAATTCTTATAGTACCGTTTAGCTAGTGCAATACATTTAAGGCGTTTAATTATCGCGCACAATCCATCGAAACGTCAAACAGATTTTTTTTTATTATTATTATTATTTGGTATTATTAAAAGAATACGTTGTGCATGCCGCCGCGAGTTTAGAGCAAAACCGTCGTTATTTTCTATACAAATCCGTAATATTTCATACGGATTACTAAATCTGGTTTTAATAATTCGGACACCCGCCACTAGCCAATCTCTCGCATTTCTATCGTCGTTGCTTTGCTGGTATTGCTATTTTCCGATAGCAGTAGGTTTATTTGAAGACGCGCACAATTTTTCATAACGCCATTTCGCGAGTCACGTTTTATGCGAATTTTTTCACTCCGAAAAAATATTTTCGCGATTTTATTTATTTTCAAACGTTAACAACACGTTTTGAATTTATTTATTCAAATCGTTAGTATTAGAATATATTGTTTTTACTCGCATAGCTTTTCGAAATTCATAAGCTCACATTACATACGTTTTGTTTCTATACGGCGTAATAAAATATATTATTACATTTTTATTTTTTTTTAGTTTTCTTCAAATAAAATAAATAAACGGGGATTTTCAGTAAAAAATATATACGATTATTATCGTTACGAGCATAACGTATTATTTGCGCGACCGAACTTCACGGAATTTTATACGTTTATATATATGTAAAAAAAAAAAAGAATTATTTCGAATCCCGTACCGAATTTTTTACGTAAATAAACCGAATAATTTCGCTTTGTCCTCCCCTCCGTCCCTTCCAAAACGTTCCGAATTAGATTAATGTTGTTTACATAGTTTTGTCAGTTACTTACAATTAGGCGAGGGTTTTAAGTTTATGAGTCGGTTAAGTACTTATATATATATATATAATTTTTTTTTGCGCCCCCACACATCGAAGTTTTTCATTCTGGTTAACTGATCCGTAACAGTCGAGAATCGAAAAACTTTTACTGTGGCGGCAGACACGGTAAAAGCCATCAGACAAGTTCGATGTCAGGAGCGTCGGTTTGATGGATGCTCTCTAATCACGGTAAACCACTTTTAACCGGCAATTTTCTTCTCGGCGTCCGCATCATTTAACGCATTAAGTACTCTCTATCTCTTTAAAACTCCGAGGAGGAGGGTCAGAGAATGGTCCATTATTTTATACACTGCACTCTAATAGGTAATATCATCTTTATTATCTTATGTGTATATATATATATTACTGTATATATTTATACAGTAATATCAGAAACTGAATTTTTTTTTTCTTCTTCATACTACGTGCACACTTCCGAGTTAAGATAAGATTCGTTAATAATAACATTTTTCAAATTTACGGTTCGAATAAAATGATGGAGATCAACACACTCTGATAAAATAATAATAATAAATAAACGTTAAAAATTGCCGCCTTTTTTTTCTCGAACATTAAATACGATACGTCGTTCTGAAACAACCGAGGAATGTATATATTTGAGATGATTTTTTCGAGAGTTGCGCGAAATATTTTCGAAATTTAATTTCTAATTGATATATATATATATATTTAAACTACTTAGGCAACGATGTTTCTCAATTCTCAAAGTTATAATAATTTTCATTATTCTATTTTTAAGTGATATAAATCCAATTTAAAATATTGAAATTCTATTTACAAATGCGTAATGGTTTAATGCGGGAACGTAGATTGGATTAAATTAAAGAATACGAGGGATAGATTTTAAATCTTAATACGCGAAACGCGTTACGTGTGATCGAAAAGTTTGACCAACAATGACAGAAGGACTTTTGATTGGATTGAAAATTTTTTTTTTAACCGCGTATTCAAACGAGAGAATTTATATATTTCATATTTGAAATCGATTTGTTCAGAAAAAACCATCAATGCACGGATTTTCGTATTTTTCACTAAGCCAGTAGATTTTTTTGTCTATCTCTATTGGCTCGTAGTTTCACGTGATTCTTTTACCAAAATCGTCTCTAACCACTGTTTCCATTTAATGGCGTTCTTTTTTTTTTTTATAATGCAAATCGATTAACACACTTTTGTGTCGTTATTTAGCCGTTGTCGCTCGTCCGTCGTTGTTGTATCTAAGCGTGTATGACACTAGTACGATAAGACAATATGGTATAATAGAAACAAAAGTGTATTATATTGTACACGAGAAAACTGCGTACAATATTCAAGAAATCTCTTACTAATTATTGGCCATTAAACTTTTTAGCGGGACACAAAACGCCATTAATAATAATATGTTTATGAAATCAATAATATCGCATGAAATATTCATCGGAATAACGCTCGTGTTTTGAGCGGAGCGTATTATATAACGTTCGACTCGATGCACGCAAAAGAAAACAAAATTAATAAATTTCGTTCTACTCTAACGAGAAAATAATAGTGTTTTTTTTTTTTTTTTTTTTTCATTTATTTGCCGCTGTGTATTATTAATGCAAATAATCCGCTCGCAAGACGGTAAGCATTGCAGTGGATTCTGGCGGCTTCGTTTAAATCACCGGACACTATTATACTCGTATTATAGTCATAGAGCAACGCGACATTTTGTACGTAATGTAATAAAATTACTAAAAATAATTTTCACCTGTTTGTTTAATTATTATTATTATTATTATTAATACATTTCGTTATCGGCGGCAATAGACATTTTTTTTTCTCACTAATATCGGCACACAATAATTGATTTTCGTCGGTGAAAATAAAAACGTGTAACTACTACCGTGCCTGGCATTACGGCAACAACAGAGCTTTGTACGTTTGTTCCGGTCGACGGCAATCATAATTCATTGCTGTTTTAGATAAGAAAACGAACGGTTTCACGGTTCCGGTTTGAATGCCCAACCTTTTAAAACAGTAATTCCGCCCCTCACTCTCTCTCTCTCTCTCTTCACACATACACGCGCGTCGTTTTTATTTATTTATTTATTTTTTTTTTTGTGCTCGTTTCCACTTTACCCGTCGTACAAAACCGAAGTTTTATCTACTGCGGAAGAGCCTTTCCGCGCAGACACGACATTGCGAACGTGCGGCTTTTATTGTCGCCCCCCTGTACGGTGTGCAATGCGCGTATAACAGTATGAAAAGTGTGCGAAAAACACGACTAGCTGTTACGTACATTGAAATCCACACTATTGTCGAATTTTCCCCGGACACCGCGAATCGACGTTCTTTTTCACCAATTATTCTACAGGTGCCGGCCGGGTGGTGTTTAGGATTTCATTTTTTACGCTATAACTCGTGACGTCGAGTATCGCCCGGCGGTTAGAACGGAAAATAATTGCAGAGAGCCGTTTAGAAAATAATAATCGTTCTCCCGGAACATCCGAAATCGTCGATTTAGAACGGAGGTGAGTTTTATTCCCGGATTCGTATACCAAATACAAAAGGTTTGCCGAAATACGTTTCCGTGATAATTTCTTGAGTGTAAATTGTATAGAGTTTCATAAAATATTAAATGATACGAGCAAACGTGTATTTCATACGTTTTCCGTATACTTCTGATAAATCGTCGTTATCCGCGAAATTCGTTTTTGCGATAAACACCACTCTGTAATGAGTGACACCCACTGTGAGTAGTACTTATATAAATCGTTAAATCGAATTTCGTTTATTTCATTTTCTGCATTTTGCCAATATATCTTATAAATGGCTCAATTAATCACAGTTATACAATCATTTTTCTTCGATCTATTCATATAAACAAACAAAAAATAAATAATTATTCGTACAATAATTAATAAATGCACATTTTTGCGCACTTATATCAATATTAAATTAACGAAGGTTGGTAATTTTTTTAGTTATAATGTGTAGAGTTTTTCATTTCGTTGTGTTAGCAAAAAAAAAAAAACACCCGAGTGTCTAATTCAAATTCAATTCTAACGCATATTATTTCATGGTAACCTATATTATCATAAATAAATCTGCTTATTAGTGAAGTTTGAAATTCAATTTCAAATTATTTATATGTATTATACATTTGAATACCTACAGTAGTTGTTCTTACGATAATTCAAAAAAATTATTTTTAACTATTCTGACGGGTGAATAACTACGAAAAATTCAATTTTCACGTTTTTATTAGCGTATTAAAAATACGAAAGAAATTTATATTCACCCTAGGCCAATGCATTCAATTTTCTCGGTTTTAACGAATTTTTCTTTTAAACTGAATGACGACAAAAAAAAATGTTTAATTTATATGTCCGAAACTTGAATTCATTAATATTTAATTTTCAAATGTTTTATAATTTGTGTCATCAAATTGAATAATTTTCTACGGATAACAATTGCTATAATGAGACACCGCCTCATCAATCGAATATGTCTGCTTGTTACCCCCATATCATTTGAATACACTTAATGAAGCGCACGCTGTGTATTTTCTTTATTAAGTGCTGATTAATTGCTTATAAAAAAAAAAATTTTAAAAATTCGGTGTATAACATAATATCTGATTTGACAATAATAAAAAGAAAAATCAACATGGATCAAAGGGAGTGTTATAGTGTTATATCATCATCTGAATCCGTCCATGATAATCAGTAATACAATATTCAAGAGTTAAACCTGTGCAGAGCGATTTTCTATCATTCCTTTTTACGTATTTCCCAGTATCACCGAGAATTTCTTGAAAAATTCCGCGTAAAAACAGAAAGAAAATCTCGTCTTTTTTTTTTTTTGAAACGAGTTATTTAGAAGGTATATTATAAATTATTCGGATAGCGTCTCGCGAAACGAAACAGAAATTAACACGCGCGGTATGTCTGTATCCAATTCTGTCTTGTAATATATTTTATGTTTCACACGTTCGCTGCGTATCACGTGACGCGTCTTCTCGACGATATATTTATTTATTTTTCAATCGGTTATAATTCGGGCCAACGCTATGCAATACACTTTTCGTCAACGTTATTTTGTATATATTATTATTCTTAATACAGTTTTTCTGTTTTCAGACCTACAGCAATACGATGAATTTTTTTGTTTTCGTTTCGACCGTTCGTCTTTACTGTTCATTCGTCGATTAATATTATTATTTCTCGATATTTTTTCTCTAATACACTCATCGAGAAACCGTTGTTGGATTATACGCACGTACGTGTTCTTTACTAAAACATCAACACGCTCACTACAACCCGCACTCGTCTCGTTCGTGCATATTACGATATTCTTCGGTTGCCCGAGAATCTAAGCGTTAAATATACTCGGCCGCGAAATCGTTTTTTTTTGTTTTTTTCTTTTGACGACGAAATGTACGCTCGTAAAATAAACAAAAACAAGAGAACGACTAAAGTTTCATCGCGTTTTGATCGCGTGACACGGTGTTCGTTTAATTTATACAGGCCGCAACGACGGCGGTACTCGGGGTTCGCGATTCGCGAGGGGCATATTTTGTATATACACACAAACCGTTTATTTATTTATTTTCGAATTCGGAATCCGCGACGATAATCGTGAAAACCGTCCTGTGGACACGTTATTCTTACAGTTTTCTCTTCTTTCTGGAGACGTCCGTTTCGGGACGACGACCTGAAGTAATTCGCGTGGACCACTCTTATTATCGCCTCTGCGCCCGGCATTCCGAAATCCGAAAACGAGAAAATATGCATTATGGATTGGGAGAGCGGTGGTACATGAATAAAACTACAGTTTATTCTCGAGAAAATCTCCATTCGGTACGACGACGTCAGAGACGCCCGTCGCGGTGAGCGCGAAACGACGGCTCTATTATTTTGGAGCTGGTAACGAAAACAAAAAAAAAAAAAGAAAGTATTATTAAGAGCCGAGTGAATTATTAATCCGTTGTCATATATCCCATGCACAAATGTGTGTTTATATTGTTGTAGGGAGTTATCCGTAAGTAGACTTTGATAGATTGCGGCGTCTCGTCTGTCAGATTTAATAATAATAACAATAATAATAATAATAATAATAATAATAATAATAATAATAATAATAATAATAATAATAATAATATACACCAGCGAGGCGTTTGAAAAACGGCTTTTTGCGAATTTCACCGTAATTAAGTTGGCCGCTGGTGGAGAATAGCGCGTAACGCGAAGACTACTACTACTACTACTACTGGAAACGATTATTTATTCTTACTTATTTATTTTTGATTGATATTTCGTATTATCAACGCGTGTGTGTCTCGTGCTGAAAACGCCGAGAGCGCCGTTTATGCGAATCCTCTTCGCCGTTGTCGGCGGTATTGCCGTCCGTAATTACCTATAGTGGTAAATACGTTCAGTTACGTGCTCCAACGAGTCGATCAATCAACTAAAACGGTCGTTATATATATATTTTTTTTTGTTTCAACGCGAGATAAAAACTAGGGGGTGGGGAAATGTTTTAGAAAAAAATAAAAAATATATATAAGGCCGCCGAGGTTTTCCACGTTGAATTTTTTTTCTTTTCTTTTATTTATACACTTCACTTTGGCCCTGCGTAGGTGAGTGTAAAAAACACTGTCAATCAACCGACCGCGCGCGTAATATATCTCGATAGGAAAAATAGCCTCGTGTCTTTTAAACGTAACGCCCAAAGCGTATACGCTTTTCAATCATTTCGATGAGAGAAATTCACTCTCTCTCTCTCACTCGCTTACCCCGTCGTCTGTTCCAACGGTTTTGATATTATTTATTATTATTTTTTTTCTTTTTGAACGTTACCCGAAGCGCATCCATAGAAAATATAATATCCACGATTTTTTTTTTTTTGTCTTGTCGTTCGCGTCGTATGATTTATTTGTAAAAAGACGATTCACTAAAAACACCACATCGATTACGATTGTTGGCATCGAATTCGAATTATTATGATTGGTTCGTGTAACTGGAAAAATACACGCGTCGAATAAACTGGGGCTCGGGTTTTCTTCTCTTAAAATGACCTTTGGCAAAATGTTTTTATCGTCCGAAAAATTTTCATAAAAAAAAAAAATTTTTTTTTAAAATATATTTCGTGGAAATTATGTTAAAAATTATCTAAAAAAAAAAAGTTGAAAAACGCTCAAAAAAAAAAAAAATGTTTTTCGTAATAATAATGTGTGACTTAAACGTATTTTTGTATTTTGGAAAGCGTCGTGTCAAGCATTTTGAAAAAAAAAAGCGTAAACGTATCGAAATCCGACCCTAGTTATCACAAACTCACTTTTTATTCGTAATTAAAGACGTTTGAGGCATTTTTTTTATATATAATTTAAATATGTTGTACATAGACATTTCCGATCATATTAGCATATTTTGTACGTAGAAATTTCCGATCGTATCGATCGTCAGTTATTCGAAAGGAATTTTTTTATGAGGACACCGCAAACAAATTATAATTTTTTAACAAAAGGGGGGAAAAATACGCCGGCAAAGTATCCAAATATGTTGACTCTAGATATAGGAAAACTGGTGTTGAACTCTATTTGACAGCATTAAATTATTATTTAACACTTCAATAGGAAAAAAGTATTTTAAAGAATAAAAAAAAAATTGCGTTTATTTCGAAAACCGTGTCTTTTCCTCGACCAACGTACAACTTAACGGAAAACTATAATGAAAACACCTGTATTCAATATCCAAAATCATGTTTAAAGCACTCTGTTGAATAAACTCGCTAATAAATGTATTTAAAAGAATTCTACGTAAATATATTTTGATAACTTGATGAAATGTCAACTTTTCCTCGTGAAATAAAATCGGCCTATTATATATATATAACAAATATTTTAAATATTATTTGTTAATAATATTTAAAAATATTATTAACATTTTACAAATATTTTTAAGTAAGCGGTGGATTCAAACGCGCATCAAAATATAACGAATCAGTTTTTTACGGTTTTCAATTCATCTACACGGATTACTTTAATAATTATAGATTCCAAAATGCAGTAATTTGATATATGTTATATATGTTTTATTGCGAAATCTTGTCAATCGTTTTCTTTTTGTATTGCGAAAATATCTTGAAATTATTTTAACAAAGTTTTTCTTTTTTTCTTTTATAAATTATTTTTAATCATTTGAGACGAATTGTTCACTTTATTCTTCATTAATAAAACTTAAACTTGTTAGTTTCACGAATGTGTACAATGATAATTTAAGTAAAACTGCCGCAGATGAAGTACAAGGTTTTCTTCTTATATGATTTTATTACCCTAAAGTGTATGTTGTAAAAAAAGGAAACCAGATAACACGTCGTGATCTTTTTTTTTTTATCGATTCAGCGTTCCATTATGAAAATAATTTCAAAATAGTTTTATTTTCTGCTTTTAAATATCGATCTTTTTTGACAGAAACCTAAACAATTATATCACATTAGATAAATGGAAAGAAATCTTCGGGAGGGAGGGGAAATACTAAAACCGTATTTTCTCGTAATGTTTTAAACGCCGAGTAAAATAAATTTTGGAATAGCGTACACATCGGGTTAAAAGTGTAATTCAGTTGTCGATTTCAAATTATTTCGTCGGCTGTCGTTGAACGACAGAAGTGATGGAATATTTTACAGGTTAGTACCAAAATTATAAATTATCCAATAAAGTGTTTTCATACGTATCTGCCGACACAATCGTTTTTCCGTTTCGGGGGACAAGTAGAGAATTAAGACACTTATTGCATTGCGTATGTCAACGCGCTTCGCAGCTTCGACTGGTGGAGTGCCGTCCAATTCGTGTACGTACTCAGAATACATACGAATACTTTAGTCTCGGGCGAGAAAGTCAAACATACATCACGATCGATTGTATTGTCAGAGTATATTATTTTTTTTTTTTAAAAACAAATTGCCTTTTCATATATATATATATATACTGCGCAGTAATCTTATTTACATGTTATTTGAAGTAAAGACGTTTACGACAATACGGCACGGAAGAACGGCAGAGGGAGACGCGTGACAGAGTTTAAAATGTAATTTCGAACTCAACCGATCTGCGTGTGTGTATGTAATTTTTATTTTCACATTCAGACACTAGAGTTTTCAAACACGACGGTGTTACCGATGCTGCTAGTGTGTTTGATATTATTGTTTTATTTTTTTCTAGAATTTTAATCTCGTGTCTTTGATCGAATGTACGAGACAATAATAACAATAATAAAATGAAAAAAATCCAACGAGAACTGTAGTGTATATACGAGTATATATATAAATAAAAAAAAATCTCATTTACAATAATTCGGGTGAGTATTGCCAATTACGATTGTCTGTCTCAGCTAGACGCACTGAAGAATCATTTCCATATTCGTATACGAGGCCGTCTAATTCAATGTTCATTCGTTTCGCTGCGTGCACTCGAATTCGTTTCATCCCATTTCATACGAAAATATTAGTATTAATTAAAAAGGAAAAAATTGATGTTTTCATTATTCCGCGTACGCTTAATTGGTCCGCAATAATAATAATAATAATAATAATAATTAGTAATCGAGTGCGCGGGGTTTTCGACGTGCGTGAAAAAAGCATCTCGTTTATTATCAGTTTTATGCGACGGAGAAACATTTCACAACCGAATCTAAATAAACTATTATATTATTTTTCAACCATTTTTCTCGTCAAATAGAGTTCTGTCAAAATATTCCAATAACACGTACGGAAATTTCGAACTCTATTAATGTATAAGAGGTAATTTTTCTTTTTTTTTAATTATTGAGAATTTCCAATAAGATACGAGAGCGTTTAAATAAATTCAAATCGAATTTCATAGATCGCGAGCAAAAATTTTTAAAAACATTTGACGCGTTCGTTATTTCTGTATTGTATCGTTTGTAAAAATATTTTTTTTTTCCGTTACGGGGTCGTTGTCAGGATTAACAAGTTAACGAGTATCAAAAAAAAAAAAAAAATGTTGTTAGTTATGTTTTATTGACGTTTTAGAGTATATAAACAATGTATGTGCGCAAAGAATACGTTTTATTCGTCCGTTATCGAAACCGTATTTCAAGTGTTTACATCATTCCGTTTTTGCAGTAATTAACGCGTAAACACTACTGTTATGTGCACGAGAGTGACGGGAGGGAGGCATTTAACGAAACATTCATTAGAAAATAACAAATGACTAGGATTATAGATTTATTGTTTTTATAAAAATATCGTAAATTCTCGTGTTGAGCATTACGTACAGAAATATTTATGCATCATAAGATTTTACGCGTATTTGAAAATATTTTTACAACAATTGGTCAACGGGAGCTTCAATTTTCAACATACAAAAAACACAACGTTTGCGTCGCGTACGATAAAAGTGTTTTGGGTGAATTTTTTTATTAATACTACTTCTCTGCCTCCTTATTTGTGACAACCAAAATGTGCTTGAGTCTTAAGAGACAACTGTCCACTTAAAACGACAATAATTTAATCGAAATTAAATGAAAATAAATTATTTTTCTTCGTGTGTTCAATGGTTAAACGAAATACATTTTTTAAACAAAATAACAAAACTTTTGTAGAAAACATTCAAACATAAAATATGTGTTCAATGTTTATTATTATTTCTTTACGCAACGCATCGACTCGGACTCAGCTGACCGTATCGGTCGTTATCGAAGTCCGTGTGGTCGCCGTCGTCGTCTCCGTCAGTCGGTCGTGGCGCGGCGGCCCAGTGTGGTGTATCTCGAGAGATAATAAAATTTCGATAGAGTAACGGACTTATTTTACCGGTTCGAGAAAAGGGGACTTACTTTAACGTTTTCTAATAGTAAATTATAAATTATTTTCATTCGAATTTTACGTCGACAATCGATTCATTACGGAATTTGAGAATTCTATAAGAAAAATATCCTTGAAAACAATAGTTGCGCCTAATAAGAACACATTTTTTTAAATATTTGATTTTAATTTTTATAATCATATTATATCACGTAGTCGCGTTTTTATACAGTCCAATTACATTATTTAATTTAAATCCCGGAAATATACGCCCACATGGTTTTTTTTTTTTAATATTTTTTTCCCAATGGAACTAGACACCGCTGTCACGATAATAGTGTTGGTCGTCGGTTAAGAGGACGCTACACCGAAAGTAAAACATATGCAACTCTGTGTGTAAAAACTAGTTTACGGAAACATAAAATACCGGGGCTACAGTCAGAATAAAAGCGCCAAATTTCGGTAACACATAGAAGAGAACCTAATCCATGTCATAGCGTTTTTATTTATTTCTTGTTTTTTTATAGTTATTTTAAATTAAGTAATTGACTATAAAACTTTAATGATTTTTTTTTATACATATACAAGTGTAATACAAAATTGAAACAAGTCACGAAAAAAATAAATACGCTACGACATAGATTAAGATCTCTTCTATATAGTCCCGAAATTTGATGCTTTTATTCTGACTGTAGCCCCGGTATTTTTAAAGTTCCCGTAAACTAGTTTTTACACAGAGTTGCGCATGTTTCTACTTTCGGTGTAGCGTCCTCTCAACGAGTCGATACCAGTTTAAGATTAATGAAATTTATTCGAATTTATTTGTTTTCGTTCGGACTTTTTCCTTTTCCCGTTTTCTCTCTCTTCTTAAACAATAAATCAAATAAATAATAATTAAATGTAATTTTTATTAAAACCGATACGTTTAATTTTATTAAATTTATAAGATATAATATTGATGTCGTTATTGAAATCCGTCGTGTCCAGACGAATTCGTGTCGTACTCGGCGGTCCATCTGGCGCGCAGGGAGGACGGTGTATTTTTAGAAACGAAAATAATAATTGACGGCCGATACACGCCCTCGGGGCGTCCGTCCGGTATATATCGTTTATTGTATACGCGGACCCCCATTATGCCACACCCGCGCACGCGTGGTATATATGGTATGTGTGTGTGTGTGTGTGTGTACACGGTATACGGTATACGGATGTTTATTATATGGACTCTGTGATGCGGACGAAAGCTGTTGTTTTCCGACGTCTGAGGACCGGAGTTGATTGCGAATCGCTGAAGCAAAAGACTCTTCCGTGCTGTGCGTGTGCTGCGAACCAGTTATTATATTATTTCTTATAAATATACGTTGTGCGTACGTGTACAGGGTGTTGTCTCAAGAAGATTTGGCAAAAAAAAAAAAAGATTTGTTCAACGTCTTAAAGTTTTCTTCTTTTTAATTTAATTTAATATAAGATTTATTTTATAATTCAATGTAAACGGCGTCGAAAAACAAAAATAATAACAAAAAAACTAAATTTCGTTCTATTTAAAATATACGTAATCGATACAACCGATTATAGAAAATAAACATTTTTTTTTTCTTTTTTTTTTGAACGTTTCAAAAATCTTTTGATATAATTTTACGTCTATTTGGTTATTATTTGTTTTTTGTTTTTTTTTTTTCAAAAATATTCAAATAGTTTTCTCGCTAAACAACGTTATACACGCAAAATCGATGAGTACACGATTTCGTCGGTGTCGAAACAATTTGTTCCAAGAGAAAAAATTACTTGTTGAAATTACGGTTATTATTGAGAAAAAAAAATATGCATGTATATCGAATAGGGAATAGAAATGGAATTTATTGAATTCGTCTAGATTTATCGGTGAGACACCCTGTATATATATATAGAAAGAATATATTCCTTGTTTTTTTTTCTCCTTCTTTTCATCCCTCCCACGCGCGTATACAGTAGTGAAATACTCCTGCTCCGGGGCGCATTGTACCATAACGGGGGATTCATATAATGCAGCCCGCGTATAATATATAAATATAGTCAACGGTATAAAAATAATACGCGCGAAACGTATAGAAAAAATATATTATTTTACACACTTCTCGGGTATTCGACGAAAGACCTCGACACACGATTCGGAAAGCGTACGACTGATTTGTCAGTTTATTAAATTTTAATGTTATATCAAATCTATACGATTCACATATACGGCCCCTGTAGAATGATGTTATGCGGTGCGTGTATTTATTATTTTCAATAAAATAATAATAATAATAATATGAAAAAATAAAAAAAAATAAATAAACACGCGGAAAAAATAGAAATTTAAAACTATAAATCGATACTGATAAATAATGAATTTGTTTATATATAAATAATTACACCGATGACTTTTGACTTAAAAAACTTTCAATACTTTATGTAAATGTCTGTGTATATTTCTTTATATTGCATAATATAAAGTACTCTATAGCTTAATTGTATATATTCACATATACGGATTATAATATTATTGTTGAGATAAATATCGAAATGCTATATATTTATATTGTAATTATTTGTTCGTTTAATCAGTCGAGACGGATGAAAATAAGAAATGGTCTCGTTTTAATGTAACGCGATTAATAGCGTTTAATGTGTTTTTATATTGACTATATAGTATATATGTGTATTGTGTATATATATTAACAAAAATAGAAATAACAAATTTGTTATTTAATAATGAGAAATAAAAAAAAAACATTCGTGTTTCGTTGTTATAATTATGATAAATTATTCGTTTAGAAGTTTATCGCTTATTTTCGCACGATGGGGATGTACTCTAAGGCTATTACGTTTTTTATTTTGACAATTATGACGGCCACGAGCACCAATAATACAATCGTACGACGAGGATAAAAATCGGTTTAATCGGCAGATGTGACATTGAGAAAAGTTTGATAATCGTTTTATTTAGTACAAAATAATATTTTTACCTTGTGTTAATTTTCACTTTTATTTCGTAATATAATAATAATAATAATAAATGACCGAAAACGTAAAAAAACCTGGAAAAACGGAATAATAACAGTTAATTGTCGTGGAATAGTGTGTACTTGAAAATAATACGTCTTGGAAATGACATCGTCGTGTCAAGCGTTTCAGAAAAAAGAAAAAAGACCTACACGGCAATCCGAGCCCTGCCGAGTCTCGTAACGATCTCGTTTGACGGGGTGGACCGCGCGTATTCGTCGTGTCGTATTATACTTTTTGTTTTATCGTTTTCCGAGTTTTTCTTTCGTTTTTTTCTTCAAACAACCGGGTATTACCGCGTGGACGCGGTAACCGGGAAAAGTGAAATTATTATCACAAGAAGTCGCGCAGCCGATTTAAAATTGCCTACGCGCCGTTAAAACGGATTTGAACGACTCGTTTTGGTTTTTGGTTTCGCCGCAGAAACGATTTACGGTCTTATATTTAATTTAGATCGAAACAAAAACCGGAGAAGGGGAAAAAAACGCAAATAAATAAGTTAAAAAAAAAAGAGAGAGAGAGAGAGAGCCTCAGAGTTTCATTACCACCTACCTACGATGTTATAACATTTTCCACTTTTAACACCAGTCGAGTCGACGACGTTTCCTTGGTGTAATGTTTCTTTTGGGTTTCATAAAAAAAAAAAAATCGCCTTTTATTTTTTAAATAAATAAATATAAAAACGTTTGAATTGAAACGTATATATATATATATATATAGGAATGAGTATATTTATACGTGTATAATAGTCTCGTGTGAAAATAATTATTTTATTTATTTCAAAGTACATCGTAAGCGCTTGGAATTCCATCTCGTTTCTCATTTTCTCGTATATTTACTTTTGATTTAACCGTTTATGGAACCCCCGTAATTTTCATATCTCATATACAATAACAGAAAACGCGTGAATATGTTTAATAACCAATTTCAAATAGTTAGTGTGCGTAGTATAAAATTATTATTTTCCACAATAAAATAAAAAGCGGGTTTTTTTTTGTCTTCAACAGATACTGTGCATACGCGCGTGTATATATTAAAAATTTACAAATTTCTATTGGTTTTTCTTTTATAAAATGTTACACAATACCATACCTATTTTTTCATTTACTATAAAAAAAAGAAAATAGTCGATACTCGCGCCACGTTTATTAACGCGATGTTAATATCGTTAAAAAAAAAAAATAATACAACAAGATACGCGTAAAAGTATATATTGCGGATTATAATTCCGAGACTTTTAATATTGTGACAGACGAGTTTATACGTTCGTCATTAGAATCTAAATGCATACGTATATTATTAACATCAAACGGTTTCTTTTTCACTACACGCGCCAATATATACGGTTAAGAACTTTGTTTCGAAATTGTTTTCTCATTTTCGTTTCGTTTTGTTTACCGAAAAGTAGCGTTCCTTTTTCAAAACAATTTGATTGAAAAACAATTTTTATGCTTTTCAAAGTAAACCGTTGCGAAATAATTTATTCAATCGCTGTTGGGCGTGTACGAATAATAGTTCAGAATATGTTTGGCGTCGTAAAATAATCAATAAAATACCGAATTTTGATAATACGCGCGCCTTAAGTGCACGTATCAAGATGTTCGTTCGAGAAACTCTCATTATATTATAAAATATCATAAATCACGCTGCGTAGGTAATTATACAAGTATTATTTCAATCGGGTGAATTGTGTTACCAAACAAGTCAATCGACTTTCGCGATTTCGACGCGATTTTATCTGCGCCATAACGTACGAGAATATTTTAATAATTATCCCGCAGAAATTTCTCTAATGGAATTATTTCAGTTTTGAATAGTGTGCGGCGCGTAAAAGTTTTTGCAGAATATAAAAATATTAAAAAAAATTCTCAAAATTTCTAAAAACAAAAGGAAAAAAAACATCAACGCCTTTACGTCGATTAATTGCCTACGTGTAGCGCCGTCATCCTAGTCGATAGTTATTTTTAAATTAAATTTATTTTTTATTTTCGTAGAATAGAAAACGTCGCCTATTTGAACATCCGGATACTTCATACATATTGGATTCGTGTTATTAGTTGGATAAAGTTTAAAGGATCTTTTTTTCTTTTTCTTTTTATAATCAATGTAAAAAATTTCATTTTTAACTCGGAAAACTATAAGGCGAAGCTTAGTAACGCATGCATTAAAAATGAACTGGAAACTTTTTGTACGTATAGTATATTAAAACTTTTGATCTTCGGATTAGAATAATTTTTTTTACTCTTATATCAAATTAAATAGATTTTTTTTTTTTTAGCAAAAAATCAAAAGTCTGTTTTCGCGTTATATTTCCTTTATATATAAGGTCTCGAACTCCGGTAGGTGTTAAGTGACAAAGTTTACGCGCGCACATAGTTTCTTCGTATAAATCGAAATGCTTTGCATTTTATATGTTTTGTTCGACTGCAACATTCGTTCGTTCCTTTTATCAATCGAATAAGATTGAAACGAACGGCGTTCGAAATACACCGAAAACCATAGATCTAATACCCGTTATTTATATTTCGATGTAGGTACACGTATTTTAAACTCGAATGTATTCGATACAATAATCCCATTCCCGTGATAATAATATGTTTAACCGAAATATTTCCAAGAATTTATTTACACACACTCGTTTCACAAAAACTCTGCATTATATTATTACGATTATTAATTATTATTATTATTATCATCACAAAGATAGAAAACATTTAAATCGATTGTCGTCACAACGGCGGATCGTTAAGTGTTTGCGGCCAGATAAATGAAATCACACTCGCTATTCTGCGATTTGTTTCACGCTTTAACGTTTCATTTCAATAGATTCGTTTTTAGTTTTTAAATAAATCGATTGACGGGCAATACCGTTTTTTATTTACTATAATTTAATAATATTACGAATTATAAATTCACTCAATATTGAAAATGTAAACATTTAATTTTAACACATAACGGTGGAATGTGGATATATTAGTAAATTATTTTTAAATAAAACTTATATCGACGTCGCATTAGCCGATTATACGTCGTACATCTTTTATCAATTCTTTTTCCCATATCGTCGTAATTTAACGGAATTTTATTATTTTTTTTTTTTTAAGTTTGTACGCCGTAAATGCGTCATTAATTGGAAAACAACAGTTTCAAACAGAAATGCGTTTATAGATATAAAATGAACTGTTTTTTTTTTACAATGATGTGATTTAAAAAAAAAAAAAAATGTTTGGTCTATCGTAGTTTTCTTAAGCGCTCCGAAAAACTATATGCTGCAGATACGTACTCGTTTTGGATACGTAATTTTTGTACCTATCATTTGAAAAGTTATTACAATCTTAGATGCGTATAATATTTTTTATAATATTAAATTTTCAAAAAAAAAATCGTCTGTCATAAGTTTTTCTATTTTTTTTTTTTTTTTTTTTAGAAAAGCGTGTGGAATTACGAGTTTTGAAAAAGTTCAAACAATAATAATATAAGCGGAGTGTTTCGCTCAGTGTCGTTTTCGAACGGCCACGGATTCTCGTCGCTTTAGAATTTCAAATAATATATAATAACTCATCGCGTTATTTTTCTCGTATAAAACAAATATTTTTCTTTTAAACGTTACCGAGGCTAAAAATTATATATATATATAAAAAAAATAACTATTTTTTTTCCCCGTAATTTTTAACCTCGGTATTCGGATCTTAGAAATTAAAACGATAAACGATATATTCGCATAAAGTATTCGGGGTGGGAAATAATTCGGCTTAAAGACGGTATTTTTTCCTTTTTTTTTGCTCACCACGTCCAATACATAATAATAGCTCGTATACACAGCGTCCGCGGTAGTCGGTGTTGTTTACGCGGCCTCCGTGCAATGCTCGCGTTAAACGATGAGAGAAATGGTTATTCGATAACGGGCTCGACGAAAAGCTTTTGTCGTTTTGCGAAAAATCTCCGTTATTATCGACCGGTGGTAAGAGTACACTGCAGACAGCTAAGGGGACCGCTTGAACTCCCCGTAATCGCCACACTCTAATAATAATTACATCACTCCTTTCGTCCCTTTCCTCAAATCCTGCGGCACCGCAGCCGGCCGTCCCCGCAACGTGCTCTCCCTTATCTTTCGGTTTTATATTCTTTCGCTTCCGTCGTAGTTTCTCTTCTTCTTTTTTTTTTTTTTACTCGAACACGTCGTTTTATTTACTAAAACGGATTATTAACAATATTTCTCTAGGATATCCTTATATATCTGTACCTCAGAACCAGATGAACGTCAGTCCAAAAGTAACGATCTTCAGATTATTACATTTTTGACACGTATAATCTGTTTTCGTCGAACCATATTATAGTGATGGAAGTCCGTTAAAAATTCTCCTTTTACAATTTTACTAAAGCTAAATGAGCGTGAGTCTGACGTGGCGTAAGTAACACATTCCTAATTTTCAATTATTAGCATCTTATGAAAAGTTAGCGTAATGTAACTTACGTTCGTTTGGTTCTGATATACAGATATATATATTCATATAGGTACGTCTTCGTCCGCCGTCGCGTTAGTAAATTGTAGTAAAAATAAAATAGGGCGCGTAGAGAGCGATATTAGAAAATATCACTGCTACGCCTATTAAATTTTTTACTAAAACGTGTACGTTTGTGAGAGATTATCCGGGGGTGGGCAAAGAGTAATAATTTACGTTTATTATATATGTACAAAAAACTTTTTTTTTAAATATAATTTCTTAAAATAGACTTAGGCAGTTAAACGTTTTCAAAAATCGTTTTCGTCAATGCAAGTAGTACGAAATTGTAGAACTGTGTTAAAACAGTATAATATAGACGTACACACATATTTCGATATTGTGACGAACGCGACAACTGGCTTATTAAACCTCGACGAAATCGCGTTTTTGTCGTTTCTATAGAATTTTCCGGTGTAGTCGTAGTTGATATTAATTTTTTTTGTTTTTAATCGAAAAATCGTCCGGCTCTCTACGAAGTGTCAACTGTAAACCCGCTACCTAGAAACACGGTACGACCGTAAGGAGACATTCCTTCTGGTAGAATTTTCGGTTAGAAAAAATAAAAATGATCGATGTAAATCGTAATACGCCCAGAAACTGAAAAGAAATAATAAAATGTTCGTTTCGTGTGTGCGCGTGTGTGGATGGCTCTGCACGCGTAAATCCGTTTCGATAGTTCGGTGACGACAATAACAATAATAATAATAATAATAATAATAATAATAATAATAATAATAATAATAATAATAATAATAATAATAATAATAATAATAATAACAGCAACAATTTAACATCGTCCGACGACTGTTATGCGACGCCAGAAGTCGTCGGCCACGACAACAAACCCCTTTTCGACGTGTGACAGATGGCGTGTACACCACGTTCGGCTCATTATATTATACACCGACGTCGCTGCGGGAATTGACGCGATGTGTTGTTACTGCCGTCGTCGGTATGACGGCATAACGACGGCCGCACCTGTTTTAAACGGCGGAAACAACCGCTCTCGGTCTGTCTTACGCACAGGCGTTTGGAACGATCCGACAAATTATTATTATCATTTTACGCGCGTTATGATAATGACAATAATATAATAATACGTGTTCTGTGTCGGATCCCTGCAGACTCGACGAGCTCGAACACATGCTAAATACCCGGGGCATTCGTGGTATTCGTGTGTATATATATATATATATATATATATTAGTTAAACCGCAGTGATCGAATCGAGAAAATCAAAATAAACGACCTTTGCTAGAAAAACAAGCGAAAAAAAAAACCACCGTTTTACAAAAAAAAAAAAATTAACGTCGATAAAATTTAAAGTCGACGCCCGTTCTATCTGTCACTTATTCAAAAGTAAAAGTCTTATGTACTCCCAGTTTCTGTAAGAAAAAAAAATAGTTTACTAAGATATATACGAGTATATGTAAACGTAGCCTCCCCCCCACCCAATTCGAGCACTGACTGAAACGCATTGGCCATCGAATATAGAGAAAATATTTGGTAAAATATAAAAATATATTGATGGTTTACGGCACTTTTTAAACAGCCGACAGAGGTTATCCATGACAAAAACAGTATAAAAAAAAAAAAACCTCTCGAACGAAAATTACTCGATAATTTTACCGAAAATCGCCGAATATTTCGTGGAACGTGTTGTCGGCTAGGAATATGGGACAACCGTCTTATCACATCGTTCGTATACGATTATTACACGTCATATTTTTTATATTTTCGCGTTATTTCTAAAACGATAAATATTGTCTCGCGTTTAACATATCAATTTCAAAACGTAATAATTATGCGATACGAATCCGGATTTCCTAATGATTTCGATAAAACAAACTGTTTTTCCTCGGTGTCTCTAGCCCTCGAAAACTCGTCGGCTCTCTTCGTTGTACGGTGTTAAAAAAACGTACGAGAAATTATTCTAGGGTCCGTTCCGACACGCGGTCAAACTACCACCGAGACGCGTACACTGCGACAGTACACTTTTGCCGTTCCGACACACCAATCCACTCGAAACGGTCAGACGGTTAGGTGGTTCCAACGCAATACACTACTTGGTTTCTACGACAATCGAAACCAAAATAGCCAGATGATACACTGTTATCATTGACGTTATAAATCCTTAAGGGGATTGGAAGCGGTCATTTATTATGGGGTTGTGTACGACGGGCAATTTTATGATTTATTCGCGTTACGCAGTGTATTTGTGTGAGTAGTATTTAGTGTTCAGTGTGTGTAGATACGTAAATATAAATGTTCGATTGACTGTGCTGGTGGTGTGTACACTCGCACGCGCAGATATAAGTCAGCATATACGACGGCTACCGTTTTTGAAAAACACGAGATCCCATTTCCAACGTACCGATGGATCTATAGTGATGCGATAAGGATTCTGAAAACTGATCTGAATTCGTCGTCAAATCTACTTTAAAACGAATTTCCCAATTTTTTACCTTTGGTTTTCACACAATAATTGAAAATGTCAATTTTTAAATGTCTAAATATATATATATATATATAGGTAATTTTAGGGGGACAAAATCGAAAATGTGGAAAAGCCGTTCTAAAGAAGACATCGCGAAGAATTCAGATCAGTTTTCAGAATCCTTATCGCATCGCTAGATCCATCGGTACGTTGGAAATAGAAATGGTCTAAATTGCTATGTCACGTGTGTGATAGAGAGAGAGAGAGAGAGACAGACAATCGCCGCTTCCGATCCCCTTAAGAATTCTTATGGATTATTGTCCGGAGCGTGTTGTACAATCACACGGGACGACGGTCACCCGAGATCGGTCTGCGCCAGCGAATCGGCTCCTCCTCACCCGTCACCCGAACGTCCCGTGTTGGAACAAACGCACGTGTATCGTTTTGATTTTTTTTACTTCTCTTCTCCGTTCGTAAAATATTAAAATGTCGACACCGCTGAAAATCCCAATAAAGACGCGCGCGTAAGAACACTATTACGATTTGCGATGCGCGTATTAACGTTACATATAACTGCTAATCGACAACGTCCCGTTATCGTCGTGTCTTGGCGTTAAATCCGTTTGTGGGGGGCGGGGGCGAAAACGAATTAACGTTATACGTATATTATAAAGACGTGTGGTTCGGGATGCTGGGGGAATGCGCGATTGTGCGGCGAGCGGGGGGAGAAGCTTCGTGAACGACGCCAGTCCGCGGGAGATTCCGTCTAGTCTGTCGGGCGCCCGCGGGACGAGTAACGCGGGCGGCGCGCGGGCGAATACAAATGGACCGGCGACGGCGGCGGCGGCGGCGACGACGACGGGGAGGAGAAATAAAAACGAAAATTTATATAACCGTCTCGCTGTGTAAAAATAAACGCGTGTGCGGAAAAGCACAACTACAACAACAACAACAACAACAACTGTACAACGACGAGACGACAATAAAACCGGGGCGATGGTACAAAAGTACGAACGGCGGTGGCGCGGGGCAGTGCGCGCAGGCAGATTAATCGGCGTTGGCAACGACGCGGACCGACACGACGGCGCCGCCGAACGAATATTATATTTCCGCCGCCGTCCGATTCCCTCCCCCCCAGCCATTGTCGTCGCCGCCGGCGGCGGCGCGATTTTCGCGAAAAATTTCGGCGAAAAAACAACTGTAAAAAGAAGATGGAAAACCGCGCGTCTCGAGAACGATATTGAAAATTACTACGAAAATGGTCGAACCGTTGTCTGTTACGTTTTTACTAGAAATCCGTTCTATAACGACTCGATTGTGGAACGAGGTGTCCAAGGATATCGGACGAAATCGTCTTGCCGATGAACTGTACGGGTTCGAGAAGACGGACTTTTCGGGGCCTACGATAATACTTTTTTTCGTCTACATCGAAGGAGATTCGTTAGTTCGTCGGACGATCGAACACAATCCCGGTGTATAATCACTGCACGTATCTGCTATAATATATATATATGGACGAAAATCAGACGTATCCCGGCGAGACACGCGTTTTTGGAAAAACTACTACTGTACGCGAGACGAGACGAGTGTCTCGTACAATCGGTATAATCTCGATGCGAATCGATTCCGTATTAAATCGTCGGTTACGGTAAACGCGGTGTAGAGGAATAAGGTGTAAAATATTAAAAAGTACTTCACGGAGTGTGTCACGAGACACTTGACGATCGCGTGATGTAAACGGCGGTGCACTCGATGGAAAAGGGGACGAAAAAACGCGTGCGGAACGATAGTAGGACGAGTTGATCTGCACAATATTATGTTGCGTTGTTAGAAAAGGAAAAATACAACCCGGTTTGTTCCGTCTAAGCTCATTTTATAACGTTACGTGTTTCGTGATGACGTGAAAAATATATCAATTTATTTATAATAATTTATCGAACGCTACAGTCTATACGGCAGCGGTTCCCAAACTTTTATATAATAACACTTTTCGGGGTCACTCGTAAAAAATTATTTCTCGTAATTTTTGAATTTTTCTTATATTTAATTTGAATCTTATAAATAAATATATATGATTAGTGTATTCCAATTCGGACTCCGGAAAAACAAACGTTCGGGAACCACTGGTTTATGTGATAAATCAAAATTAACGTTACTCGGCGGCGGCGGTTCGTTAAATATTTATTTTGTTTTTCCTTTTTATTTAAATAGACAATTTACAACACGTTAAATTTGATAATATTTAATATAAGATTCTAATGACACACGACATTGTGAGAGGAAATCGCTCGCTGACGGCGGATCCGTTTAAATAGTCGAATTTTAAGAGTCGAATTTCCTATAATTTTTCATTCTTCGCCTGAGAGCGGATGTCTTTTTTCCCGTACGAACGCGAAAGAAACATTTTCTCGTTTCACCGATATAAACGTACAAAGCGTTTAAATTTTTATCGACTATTATATTTTGGTGAATTTCGGTATATGTAGTTGTTTTTAACTTTATTTTGCTAATAAGGCAAGGTTATATATATAAATAATCGTCTGTATTACATATATATTGTATAGTCAATAAAACGTTCGACTTTAATTTTTTTTTATCCAAATGCCATTACATATATTATACAGGTTTCAAACGCGTTATTATTATAATAAATATTTTGAGACAATGTTGTTGTTTTTTTTATTATACTGTCCAGGAGCGGGATATGAAATATTTATTATTTTACGAAACCTATACTTAATATATACAGGTACATAAAAAAATCTATTCTTGTATTAAACATAATAATATATGATTATGTGTACGTTTCTACGTTTTAAATTATCGATTATACGATAAAAAATGTAAATTGTAAATTTCATCCATATAGGTTTGAATTATTATTATATTGTACACGATACTATAATAAATGTATGTAATTGACAGACTCAATGCCCAGTACAAACGATATTGTCCGTTTTATTTAATTCTCATCTATTAGAGACCGTTGCCGCAAGAACAAATTTCTAAAATCGTTTTTTCGCATTTATCGGTCTTTGATTCGGTGTTTCCAGCATATACAGACGCGCGGTCTTTCCGTCTGCGGGGACCATTTCAGCGCATCATCATTGTTGTTAATTCAAATCTCACACTAAACGCGATTATTTACACTCCGGGAAAATTTTTCATTTAGATGAAAAAATCACAATTTACAACTCGAGTGATTTGTAAAAAGAAGTGTATTATATGAAATTTATTAACGTTTTTGCGGTATTCGTATACACGAATTTTCCGTCGTTTATAATGATCGTTAATAAACTAAAATAAAATTTACTGCATCGATTAATTCCATCAATAAGCATGGGGTTGACAACGTCAATTATTATTATTATTATTATTATTATTATTATTATTATTATAGGGTTGTCTCGTTGTCGTCGCGTTTCACTTACAAAGCATAATATAATTATTATTATCCTGTCGATTTGTGTACACAATAATGTATATGTATATATATAAATTAAAATGATATATGCGTGTGCTTACCGAGACAGTAGTAATTTATCGATTTCGTTTGTGTATTGTTGTTACAGGCGTGCAGGCCAGTTGGGACGAATGGTGGACGTACGACGGTATATCAGGTAAAACGTATACACGAATAGTATCGAATGCGTAATATTATAATATTGTTCAAATGTTATAAAATATATTCAATAATTTTATATCGGTAAAATGAATTGAACGAGATATAAATTTGTAGAACGAAATTTGAAGAAATTAATCCGAATAAAAATTTTGTGAAAACCGTTTTACGAGAATAGACGATCAATAATCTAATGATTTTAAAAGTTTTAAATATACAACAAAATAAATTCGGTTTTAGAAGAAATGGAGATTAATTTCTTTACTAATAAATTTGAAAAATATATATATTTTATTTATATAAATAATATTACATTAACACGTCGTTGTTGCTTTTTTAACAACAAACTTCACTATATAAACACAATTAATTTGCTGTTATTTATTTTTGGACTTTGTCTCCTTGTTTTATTACGATATTCATCATTTTCTCTGCGTAATTTTGTTCGTTTTTATTTTTTATTCTGTGGAATTTCTTTCGCGCCCATCGCCCTCAAATGTTGGTAATTATACAGGACATCATAGGATACAGTAGTTGTTTTTAAAATACATTTCAATTTAAAACAAAAACAAAAAAAAAGTCAATTAACGACGAATAGGTAGAATGAAAAGTTTAAAACGTCTGAATATTTCTTTCTGTATGTTAAAAGAACGATCCTGTTTCTGCACGGCAAAAAAAAAACGAATGTATAATCATTCCCCCGTGCTGAAGTTGTATATATTTTGATGAAAAACGAAAATAATGTAACCGAAATTCAACGAACTCGTGGTATGGACTAAAAATCATAATAATGTTGTCTTTAGATTCTGAGCAAAGAGAGGAATCTATTGGTATTTACAATGATGTTTATTTATTTTTCTGCTTACAAATTTTCGACTAGAAACAATATTCCGAATGATCTCGTCATGCGTTACGTTCCGGTAATAAATTGATCTAGTGGGTAAAATATATTACAGAAATTCGTTCGATTTTCTCAGTAGTTTCCTTTTGCGTAATATAAAAATTATTTTCTCAATAGTTTTTAAACACGGCATAAAAAAAAATATCAAAATAAATGTTTTAGTTTAGAGTCTTTAAATATATATATATATAATCCATATATGTAACTCTTCACTATACATATATATATATATATATATATGTGCACGTAAGAAAATTTAAAAATTGTCTTTCAATTCTTATACGTTGAGCTATTTAAATCATATACAGGGGTTATTTATTTTGGTTTTAAAAACCGAAAATTCTATACAAATAACGTTTAGGTCCTTCGTTACTTCAAGTAAATTTAAAATTCACGACAAACCAAAATCAAAAAAAAAAAATTTTTATTATTATTATCGTTGTAATTTTTTCGACAAAGTGTCGCGAAGCTCGGCTCAGAATTGTTTTATTGGATACAATGCTTTGTCCGCCGATTTCAAATATATATTAATAAAACAAATCGCAATAAAACATTATGCGCAGTTTAATTCACTCAGGCCACGTAGTTCACTACTCTTTTTTTCGTTCGTTTTTTGTTTTTCTTCGTAAATAATCGATTCGAATGCGATTTGACCGAGTGGTGTCGACGAATGGTACGAAAAATTGTATATTTAAATTTTTACGCGCGTATTCCTGTGTTCACCCGCCGCCGAGATTTAATTAAGGTTTCGACAAAATTATAACCGTGATTTAAACTCGAACAAATTGTGTATCCGAAAAGGCTTAAGGGCAACGTTGATACTTTTTAAGTAGTTTTAATTTTGAAATACGGTTGTTTTAAAGTGAGTTCCATTTTGCGTATACGCAGTACACGTTATACATATAATATATATACTGTACATAACGCGGAAACAATGATCAAAATATTAAAGTATATATTATTATTTTTCTCGTTTATAACCTAAGGGACGTGTCTATAAATACGTTATAATGCAATAAACTCGTATTAATAATATAACCGAATAATAACGAAAAAACGGCGCTCTTCGAAAACTATATATAATTCACGAACATTTATTTGTATAATCGTTTTATTTTTCAATAGCGAAAAAGAAATAATGTGTCGATTTTAAAATTAATTTTTTTTTTTCACAACATCCGTCATAAGGTTTAGTCGTTCGCACCACCGGTTGACTTGTGCAATTTTCTCGGCATACACTTAAACAAAATCGACATTCATCTGTACCGCCGATTCTCCTCGTCCGTTTTCCAACATGTATGATTCACACGGACTTCCTTGGTCCACGGACACTGTCGGTTAATATTTAGTGTCGTCAAGACCGTTTCCAAAACGCTATTACGGAAAAGGAGTAGAATAATAATAATTTACCCAACACACGCGTCCCGTTCACACCGCGTTCCGTTTCGCTCTACAGCGTCAAACGCACGGAATTGACTTTCCGGTGCGCCGCGTTAACGTCTTTATCGAGCCGCGCGGGACCAACCGAATTCTCTCCGATAACACCAACCGCGGGTTTTCTTTTTTTCGACGAAAATGTTTATAAAAAAATTGTCCCCCGCGTTCGACGTTACATTGTTTTTAACAAAAAGCGAATTCGATTCGTTCTACAGTTGTCCTTATTAGTCGTTTACTCGGAAATACTTCATTTTGGTAATCATTTTGCAGTGGACATTCTTCGTATTTCAATTTCAGCTCCGTTCTAAATGTCTCTAATGTCGGTTCATAGGCCATAAACGCTTCGATCCAACTATAATTGTATATTTTGGCCTTTTCGTGCGTTTGTGTACAGCTCCTCGTTGAACTTCCTATCCCCTATTTCAGTGATAATTTCCAATTTTCGTCTACAAATTAGCCGTCAAATCGTATTTTCAAACGCATTATAACATCTCCGTTTCTATTGCATTGGTATCGTCCGAGTTTCGTATATCGCGGATTGTCGCATTGTTAGTCTCCTCTGACCGTCGTATATATCAAATACGCTAAAACATATTGAATTTCGATTTGAATCGATTTTGGTTAAAGGGCGATTGTTTTTCCATTTTGAATTCCGCTCGCCTCGTCAACGTCCGCATAATTCCGCTGAGTCGTACGCGTTATTATTATTATTATTATTAACTAAAAGCGTGTCATCGATTTGAAAAGTGATAACAAACGTATAACACGATATCCTCGTATGCGCATACGTGTAATAAATCAAAGTCGTTTATTACCACACGCAAATCCGGTTTAAATAATAAATAATAATATAATATATATAGATATATATCTTCACTTGTCGCATGAGCGCACGCGCGATGTTTGTCTTTTATATTTTGGACGCTGGCGCAGACGGATATGATATTCAGTTTTGTATTATTTATCGTATGCGGCAGTGTGCTAGTTTCAATATAATTCTGTGAAAACTTTTCTCATAATATTATTATCTAATATTTACAATAATACAACGTGTTGCAAGGTACGTTTTTGATTTTTACCGTAATGTTTTCGTAAAACCTTATCGAAACTTTATTTACCGTATTTCACGCCTTGACAGTTTACGCTCGTAAGTTATGCCCTACGTGTATGGGTAATTTTGCGAAATGATATCGTTAAAGCACTTCTCGTTCATCCGGAAAGGATGAAACGCCTGTTTGCACGTATTATTATACACATTCGGATTACGTATAATAACGGAGTGCTGAAAACGTACTTTAGATCTACATAGTGGTTAACAATAATAATTAGTTTTCCAAAAATCATTTTTCCATTTGCACCCGAGCGTTTAAGAATTTATTTATTTTGTTATTAAATATTCGAAGTAACATCGTTCGCTGTTAGACGTGTGTATTGCGGTCTGAAAGCGTTTTTTTTTCTGACATATCCACATGTATGTAAATTATAATTTATTAGACAGCAGTTCCAATAAGTCCTACTCGTATGTATGAACGCGTTTTGTCGAGTATATTATGCGTACAAATAAAGGATATTCCCGCGATTTATTTGTACGTCGAGTATCGGGATAAAAGCTTACAAACCATTTTGAACAAACCGAATTGTATTCTTAATTATTAAAAGAAGAAAGATAATGTTTTAAATAATTTTCAACTATTCAATAATTATAATATATTAAGTACATTTGTGTATTGTATTTGTTATAAAACGGTGTTATATAAAAATATGCAGAGACAAAGTTGCATGTATTAAAAAAAAATAAATATATTCTTTATAAAAAGTCATCAACCGGCGTTGAACGAAAAAATATAAAATACAATAATAGAAACGAACAAAATTATCTAGATATAATATTAATATTTTGTATCGGTACAAGGTGGTTTTTTTCAACAATTCAATTGCTGTTTTATTTTTATTTTTCTCTTAATACGCGATGCGACGAGACGTTTTTCTCTCTCCAAAATCGATAGTAAATAAACAAATGTAATAATAAAGCGACATCTGTATATTTTTCTAAATGCTCTCTATGAACGTGCACGTTCACATTACACGTTAAAATCCATTATTTATGAGTATTGATTTATAGTTTTTACGTTTTATTTCTATTTTTTTCTTCACAAACTATTAATATTACGACGAGACGACGATTGAACGTTTCTGGAGGCGTTCGTATCCTCGAAGCGAGTTCGTAATTAGTCATATAAACGTTATTTATACGAGTTTCGAACGTACTTAAATTTGCGGATAGATTTATTATGTTACGACATCGACCGCTATACCTGTATATACTTCAGAAGAGAAGTAAGTACCCGTTCCGAAGTTACGCGCGGCTTAATGGAGCCGATATTCCTGATAAATTCCACCGAACCGGTCAAAACGACACATTCTGCAATGGCGTTTTAAAGAAGGGCGCGAAGTTAGATTTTGACGCTCACAAAAATACTTTATCGCTCGTCGTAAATTATTATTATCATTACACCGGGAATAATCACTAAGTCGAGTGATTACCATATTATTTTAATTAATTAAACACGATATTATAATATATATATATATAGTCACGCGTAATGATGAGTTGTGCGTGATTGTAATCGATCGTTTCATTTGGATATATTTCATATATAATATAGTGTCGTAAACGTCTATTACGAGCACGTTATATATTAGTGTTATTATTGGACTGTGATGCCAAAAACGTATTTAAAACTTTTCCGCATTCAATGTCGTATCCAATTACGTTCTCTATAGAATACATCAAAGCAGCTCGCTTGGTTGCGAACGCTCGCCGCGAATTTCCCTTATATTAATAAACTTTGAAATTATAACGACGATGGCGTATGATACGTATGAAAATAATTACTCGATAATTTAATAACAGTCTATACTCGTTTATGTCAAACAGCGCACACGCGTTTTTACATACATGCGTAATATTACAAGCGAAAACACGAGAGTATACGACTGCGAAATACGTGTGTGGCTTGTAAAGAGCGGATTTGTTTTTTTGTTCCCAATATTATTACACAACATACAATAATATCTAAATCAGTAAAAATGTATTCTTCACAAAACATTACTTAACCTCTCAAATCATCCGAATGTTGGAGTAACGTTTTTTCACCAATTCATTTTCTCTCTTTTTTTACAAACATTTAATAATTTAACATTGATTCAGCTATTAAATAAATAGAAGTGTAAATAATATGACGTTCTATAGAAAGAAGAGAAAAAAACGCGTTTGATATAACTTTAAAAGAAACCAGCGAAAATATTATTTATTTCAAGTTTTATTGTGTGTTTTATTGCGGTTTGGATGAATAATATTAATTGTGAATAGAGAAAGAGAGAGAGCAGTAGTTAAAGGTTTCCTCTCTCGCTCCGCTAACCAGTGACAGTAGTTGTACACGATGTTAAAGGGGAGCGAAGATGGCGTTAACCCCCTCTCTACCTATAAAATATCCACATCGAAGAATAATAACCAAGAAGAAAGATTTATTAATGTATCAAGACGAAATTTAGATATATAAAAACGAAATAAAACGGGAAAAGAAAATAGTCGCATATAAACGACTCGAAATCTCACACACAAGGCGTGTAGCCACAGCGGGCAAACTGAACAATCCGCCGGTTTCGGACCGCTATTTATACGCGTCTTGCTGCTACCCCCTCTATGTGATGGTGTTGTAGCGCCATCTGGTGACTATGTCGATATACGCGGGTGTTTAGTCCGAGCGATCAATCGTATGCGTGTTTGTTATATTTATTATTTGTATTATTAATAATATTATTATTGCGTGTATTTCAATGATGACCTAATGATTCGTCTTTATTCGTTGTAAACTCGTTTATTTTACACTTTTTATTATTTTATGAACTTTTACTGGTTTACTCACATTCACACGTTTCCTCGACCGACCGAGTTTACCGTCAGTTAAGCACATCAAAATTATAATTTATATAGCGTATAATTTCGGATTTCATAAAAAGAAAAAAATATTGCAACGCGTATTATAATATACTTTACAGTCGATATTATTCAAAAGGGGAAAGAGGAGAGGTAATGAATATTTTCAAAAAAAAAAAAAAAACGACAAATAATACCGAAAAAAGTCGAGGTAAATGAATTGTCTTCTCTATTTACGGGTTATAACGCGTATTTAGAAATATCACACGAGGTGATTTGCAAAACGCGGTTAAGTAGATACTTCGTAAAGCCGGCGAACAAATTTCGAATTTTTTTTTTTATTACGTTAGCATAGGACATTCTTTTGTCACGAGTAATCTCCGTTACATTTCGCCGCATTTTAGAAGACGTTATTTTACAATTCTCGTGCGATTCAATCTTATTTGATTGCGTTAAAAAAAAAAAAATAATAATAATAAAGAACGTTTGCCGACTATTTGCGAATGATTTTTTTTTTTTTAATACTTGAATGTACTTATACGAATACTTAACGTCAGTTCTGTTTACGGAATGTACGACATTTCTAATATACATTTATTCAGAAATTTAGAAATTATATAATTCATAGTTTTTTTAATCATAAATCTCTTTAAAATATAATATATTATTTAACCGGGACTCGTATAAAAATATTAAATTTTATAGAAAATCCATTGGGTAGAAAACGATTTTTATTTATTTTTTTGTCTTAATATTATAATATATGTGATTATTATAAAAAATAAGAAGATAACACGTACAAAAATAAAACTGTGAATCACGCACAAACTATAAAACGTTCAGTGGGTTTATTGTTTTCGATGGTCTTACGATTGTTATTACTGTAGTACGGTTGTCTATTCGCAGACGCGTTTTAAGGCATTTGGGTTTCCTCCTTTTTTTTTCTTCATCTGAGTACTTGTACTAATACGAACAGCGTTGTATCAGTTACAATTCTGATCCATAATGCGCACGTGGAGTACATTTTATTTTATTATTATTATTTTTTTTTCTTTTAAACATTTGTCGATTTTTAGAAGTTTTTTTTTACTTTTAAAGTTTCATTTTTATTTTGTCTTTCTTCCATTATTTTCTCTTAAAAAAAAAAAAAATCAATTGCAGTACACTCTTGGCTACATCCACGTACAACTGAAGTATTAAATGAAAGGAAAATAATATTTATTTGTATACTAATCGTTACGCTACGCTCGGTTCAATATTAACGTTTTATGAAATTTCGTTTAATGCGTTTTATTACTATCCGATAAAATATATTAAATAATTATAAATATTTCATTTAACTCGGAAAACTTCACAGAAGTCCATTTGCAAAAGTACTTATATGTATTATGTTCGGAGGAAAAAAAATCTACGTTCAGCTAAACGAATTGCTTTAAAATTTGTATTTATTATACTTTACGCGTTTGGATATAAATGACTTTTGAGTTTATGCAAAATAATATACATTACAATAATTATGGAATAGAGAAAAAAAATCTTCGTTATACCGTAAGTACATACAACGTTAAATCGACGAGGATGGGAAATTATAATAGGTTTTTAATATTATTATTTTTCAACGTTTTATCAATTTAAATACTTTTAAAGCTTCTGTGCTGTGCTTGTGTATTTATATTGTCCAGTGAACAATGTTTTCGTTGAATAAAACGTGTTTTCTTGTCGAAACAATAGAGTGAAAAACATTAAAAACGACGTGCCTCGGTCGTTTTTTTTTATTATTATTTTTATTGTCTTTTAGACGATTTTTATCGTATTTTTTTTTTCAATTTTCAAGATCCTTTTTTTTTATAAGAACGACTATATTATAATAAAAGCATCCGTCGTGGCGCAGATCGTGAAATTAATTTTTTCGCGATAACCTGTATAATAATATGGTTGTATCACACACACACACACACACACAGCATTCGATTGTATTCTTTTTGGACAAAAAATGCGTAATACGAGAAAAAAATTAAGATATACGAGTAAAAAATATATTGCAGTTGTCTACAGCAGCGGGCCGAGCGATCGACGACGACAAGCGGCACTTCGTCGTACGGACGCTAAAAACAACAAAAAAATTCACAACAAAATCGTTAAAATCCGAAATATCGAACGTACTATACTAGCAGTCAGAGCCGGCCCAAGATACGGGCGAACCGGGCGGTTGCCCAGGGTGCCTTAGGGATCATTATATCCAAAAAAATGATAGCTGCTCAATGGAAATCTTATCATTTATTAATGATAACAAACTACAAGATATTTTACCAAACTCATGGGCCGCATTAAGAATTATGATGACAATTTCAGTAACATATGCAAGCCGTGAGAGAAGTTTTAGTAAGTTAAAGTTAATAAAAACGTACTTTCGATCATCTATGACAGAAGAACGTCTCAAAGATTTGGCATTAATCAGCATTGAAAATGATATTGTAGCTAAATTAGATGTTAATGAAACAATACAAATTTTTGCTGATTTAAAATCAAGGAAAAAATATTTAGAATAATTAAGAATCACAATGTACATAAAGAAATAATAATACATTTATCGATAATTGTGTCCGAACAGTTATTTTATCCAGTTATTTTTTATAAATATAAGTCGTTTTAAACAATACTTATATGTAAAATAGTATTTAGTATATTGAATATTTTTTAAGGGCGCCTTATAAAAATTTGCCCGAGGCGTTATAATACCTCGGGCCGGCCCTGCTCGCAGTGATGCGACATTTATCACCGATAATTAAGCCCAGATCATATTGATGAAATTTCGCATTTTTTTCAATATTTTTTAGAACGTCGTAGGTGACGTTAGCATAGCTAGCAATGTGATTTAATATCATAAGAATCTAATTTTTTTTTTACGCTGACATTTTAATGTCATTTTTTGTAAATTTTAGATCATTTTTAAAACTATTTTTCAGTAATCGACAGGAAAAGTAAGAGTTCACTGTTCTTTTTTTTTCTAAGTACCTATTTTCTTTTTCCGTAAAATAATTACAATCAATGAAATAATATTATTCGAAAATAAATAAAATAATTTATGTAATTCAAACCATTTTTAAACTGTATTTTTCAAATCATAAATTATATTTTTCAACAGAATTTTTGTATATTTTTAAGACATTTTTTGAATTTTTTATGTCATAAATACATTTTTTTTTTTTTTTTTTTTTTTGCATATAAACATCCGAGCCCTACAAATAATAATAATAAATCTAGGAGATTCTATTTATTTTCGCGGTGAAAAACATGCGGAATCGCGAATGTCCCCGAAATCCGGGGCAATTCTTTTAGACATAATAATATATAAAAAGTTCTCGATGGTTTTTTTGTGGGAAAAAATTGTCTACGTAAAATAGCGTGTTGTGTCGAAGCGAATTTCGGCGTGTGAGAAATTTTTCTCGACGATGCGCACCTGCCTACACCGTCGGTCTGCGCGACCGACACACCGTACAAGTAGTAGTAGTAGCTCGACACCGTGAAATTGAATCGTTTCGTGCGGCCCGTTGGCGCGTCCCTAAGGTCGGCCGCGTCACACACACACACACACTTTCAACGTCTCTCGGTGGCACTTTGGCGTACACGCGTTTGTATGCGTGTCGTTTTAAAATCGGTTTTACATAAAAGAAAAAAAATCCGAAAAAACCAATTCTATCGCACGCGGGGAACGCGTGTTTCGGACACGAAACGAATATATTCGTGTTTGTGCGCGCAGCGTGCCGCCAACGACCGGCCGCGATGAAATCCCCGCACGCCGGTCTTATAAAATGGTCTTTGTCCCGGACGAAGACCAACCGCGAAAGCTGCTCGATACTACGACGGTAACGGCGAATGTCCTCCTCGTCCCTTTATATACGTATAAAAAAAAAAATGATTTTCGATCCACTCCCGTCGTCACTTTGGTCGATATCGATTTTCGTTCCGCGAGAATTTCACGATTTCACGTACACAAACGACGTTTATTTACAACAATCCCCGGGCCCCGGACTTCTCTATCCTCGGTGCCCCGCGTATTTCCAAATTCGCATTCAATACAGAAGGCACCGGCGGATTCGGGGTTACGACGGAGGTTAGGTCATATCTAACGGGAACCGTCCAAGTCAAATATCGTGAAAATTCGTTTAGTCCGCCCGTTTCCTATTATGGTACACGCAATGTACTCGTGAAACTGGCGAAAAAAAAAACCGGACGTTTTCGCCGTACACGTAATAATCGGTTTTGAGAACACGCGATTTGAAAACTCCGCTGACAAAAAAAAAAAACAAAAATAGCGAACTTTGAATTCGTACAGGCGGCACTCGTAAATTGAATTTTACCGATGTCCGCCCTTAAACCGGGCGCCGGGTGCGGTTAAACACGACTCGCGAGTGAGTCTATGTAAACACGGTGTGTTTACTAGACACGCATTTACGGACGCTTTGACCATAATTAATACCGTCGTCAATCGTATTTGCCGTTGTCCCCGTTTGTTTGATTCGTATCGTCACCCGATTGGAATTCAGAACAAGACGAAAAACATTCGTTCAAATTATAATATTATTATCGTTTTATTATATATATTTTTTAAAAATTAGTAATAACATTAATATTCGTGAATTTCGTGTGCACGGGAAAATGATTCTCGTTAAAAAATCAGATCACAAGTCGCGCGGTCTGCGTTTAGCCGGAGCGTCCCAGCTCACACGGGAGAGTTTTATTTTTCGGAAAATTCAAAAAAAAAGTCAAAGAAACGGCGCAACACTAATGGAAACAGTAGGTTTTATAACGATTGTAAATCAAAAATTATCCAACAACTGAGACAGTTCGGACAATACGCAATTCGATCAAATCGTTTTTCAACGCGATCCCATTGAACTCTATTAAACGGGTCGAATTAATAGGTCTCGCGTTTTCATGTTATATTATAGCCAATCATTTAAGAATTCTCGTCGATTTTTGGTAACACAAAGTTTATCCGTATTGTTTTTTTTTTTTTCGTATATAATATTTACGCCGATAAATGTGCAGATTCACGTTGTTACAACAACCGGCAACGCGCGGTGTAAAAAAAAAAACAACGTTGAAATTTCGAGGTTATTTTTTATACGACAGTCTCGATGACGATTGTTCGCGAAAAACGGACGAAACCGTCCGTTGAAATTTCCGAGCGCGTGTACGTTATTTTTTCCTCTCTCTCTCTCTGACAATTCGAAGGAGTTTTAATCGCGAAAACGATCAACGCGAGGATATACGGAATTCGAAAAAAAAAATGCCCCCTAGGAAAATGTACGTAATGTAATGGAATCAACGCGAATGTATTCGAAAGTATAATTTTTTTTTCTCGGTACATAAATAGGTACGTACTATATAAAAAAGAAAATCCTTCCGTTAAACATCATAAACGACCGGAGTAAAACGTTGTAAAAAAAAACGTTCTCGACTGTATTCCGTATAGAATGCACACCCGCGCGTATTGTTGTTTTAAATAAAATACCAAGAACGATAAAGAATAATATAAATTGACTTTGCGTATATGTTATATCGTATTGGTTTTTTTTTTTTTTTTACATTATCGTTTCTATTTTACAAATATGAAATTTATTCGCAAACAAATAATAATATTCGTTTCGGTCGAATAACAAAAAAATAATAAAATATTGTTTTTGTCTTTAAAACGTAAACAACGAATCGGTATCGTGCAGCGGAACGTCGAAAACTGTTTCGGATCAATATACAATTTCGTCGTCGTCGTCGATTCTCTCGTTTTAATTACAAAAAAAAAAATATATATATATATGTATACGCATTATTATTGGCAAATAACTGTGGAAGAAACGATTCGTAAAAACGTTAAAAACGACCTCGTACACCGTTTTATAGTAAAAAAAAAAAAACACCGGAAATTTTATAAAACACAAGACGATCGATCGTACAGATTAAATAATTCCGTGTTTCGATTAGCGTGCGAGATTAATGTCCGGAATTTAATTCACCAACGGTGTTATTACATAAATATATATATATTAAATAATAACTATGACAATTATTTTCGTAGAGAATTATTATATAATATTTTTATTTTATATATATACGTGCTACGGTATTTTCTCGTTGCACAAACGGAGAAACACGAAATCCCGTCGTCGATAAAACTAAAAAAAAAAAAAAACCGAACTAATATACGAGAAACGTGAAAAAAAAACCGAAATAACAAGCGCGCGTCAAAGTTACATACACATAAGTACTTGCGAGAAAATAAAATTTTTTAATCAGAAATCTTTGACATTTTAATCCGTTCTGTGTGCGTGCTGGTGTGTGTGTGTTAGTAAATATAATTTTTTTCTTTTTTAACGTTTTCCCGCTTTTCGTTACGGATGAGGGTAAGGCGGCGCTCGAATTGGAAACTATTTTATACGAATATAAAATACGCCTCACAAAACGATATTTATTTATTTAACAGATTTACCGCTTTCCTAATAACGGCGTTTCGGTGTAAAGTCAAGGGGAAATGTTTGGCCGACACTTCTCCCGCGCATACAGATTTCATACAATTTTACAAACGCAAATAATTCTTTTTTAAATAAATAAAGAAATAACGGTAAACAATAACGACATTGAACAAAAGTCTCCTCGGTACAAGAACCGTTATACCCGTATCCGAACACCGGACGCGATTTCTATAATAGATTTATCCGAAAGTCATACGGATTTATCGTGAAACGCCGACGCGTTGTCGTTTTCGCGCGCTCCGCGAGAATAACGACGCGTAAAACTACATTTTTTTTCTCTCTCTCTCTCTGAACGTGTAAAACGAATGTTTCAACAGCGGACACGTTGCGTTTAGAAGAAAAAAAGTAACGATTTTCGCTTAAACAATCGGTGCGCTCCCACACAACGTCCGTATTTACCGAGCAAACTGTATGTGTGTGTGTATAAGTGGCATTTTGTAGCGCGATATATTTATATTATATTTTTTAATAAACGAGGTGCGTCGACGGGGCGGTTGTTCTCTCCGCGCGATGGTGACGAAATCGTTTCCAAAGTCGAATAACAACGAAAATATAAAACCGGCTGCGTCGTCGCGGTTGTGAGTGCCGGAGATGGGGGAACGAAGGGAATACACAATATTCTAGAGAAAGAGAGGAGGAAAAATATGAACAATTCGCCAATAACAAACATGCCGGGCGAGTACGTTAAAAAAAAAAAGAAAGAAAAAAATATGTCGAGACGAAACGGCGTTTATGCCGTCGCGTCGCGGAATTCGTCGTTATAACGCCGCCGCCGCCGACGCTCCGTGGCAGTGGGGGGGTGCGGAACCGAAAAACAAATACGACATTATAAAACGACGTTCTCCTCTCGTAACTCGTTTTTTTTATGAAAACTGCGCCGCGGGCGCCGTGTGATTATTGCCGTTTAGAGCGAATATTTTCAGAAATATTTACCGCGGGTGGGGTAACACTCACGTGACGACGAATGTCGCGCCCACTTGCGCGAGGAGGACGCGAGAGAACACTCGAAACGCGCGTTGTCGGCCACGCGTTTTTCGTTCTTTTCCCCGGGCCAATATAAATTGTAGTACGGTTGTCGAAAAAAACCCGTAGACCCGTGTAAAAATCGTGGACGAGAAACCGTTTTTCGACAATTTTTTTTCTTCTCCGCTTTCGTGCACTCGTCGGCCCGAGAGATGTCCGTTCGGAGTGTTTTCCTAAACGTCACTGTGACGGGCCGCGCGTACGATAATAATTATTCGTCGTGTTTAATAAAACCGAAGTACCCGATGAACGGTAGACCGTTGAAATTACTTTCGTGCTCGATTATACGAAAACGCGCGTGCCGTTCCGATCGACCGGGCTCGTGCAGTTTCGGTCAAATCGTTCTATACGGTCCTCCGTATACAGCGATATTCTTCGACGCAATGCACACACGCGCGGATAAATTATATCGCCGTCGAGCGCGATAATATCGGATGGCTCCGTTGGGTTCGAACGTATTATTCGCACACGCATCATTATCACAACTCGTGCGTCGTACGGTGCCTTTTTATACGCGCTTCGACGCGGCGTGCGCAAACATTATTTACCGTTCCGCCGGTATTATTGCGCGCGTTGGTAATGTTGTGCGCCGCCGCGTGTTTATCGTAGAAATATACGCTCTGACAGTCGCACGTATTGTTATCGCCCGCCAGGGGCGTATACAAGGGCGATAGATACTTGTGTCTGTATTATATACCGACAACTAAAATTAATCGAACTGAAACTAAAATGTAATAAAACATTTTTTTTTTTGTTATTTAAAACTTATTATTTTCGTATAATTTTTCGATAATTCTAAGTTGGCGCCGTTTTTCTATTCGCCTCCGCCCTTCTCCCCCCGAGGGGATGAAGTAAATACTCGGCCGCGTTACCGTATTACCGCCGTTACCCGAACGCGAAATCGTCACTGGGATATCTTTGCGGGGGCGATCGCGAGACATCGTTAAGAAGCGGTTAGGTGATGATTCACGTAACTCGCCGAATCGAAAGTAAAAATAATACGACCGAAAGCAAACGCGATGCGAAAAGAAAAACGGCGGGGACAGGCCGGAGTGAAAAGAAAATTTTATATATATAAAAAAAAAAAAATCGTTTACATACGGTGTGGGCCTATGGTAGTATTTAACGATTCTCCTCTCCGTCGTTTATTGCGCGTCGCGTGAAAACGATTTGTTACGTGCAACGAGAAACGCCGGTGACGCGTATGGATTCGCACGCAGAGATTCGGTGATCGCGTCCGATGCTTTTTGCAATATATACGTTGGCCTGAGTTCGAGTCCGTCGTCCGTAAATGACTGTAATCCATTAGTAACGCTGAAATATCCCCGTAGCCGCTGTACTACTATTCGGTTTGAGATCGTACGCCGGGGGGTAACGGACGAAAATTGTTTCGTGTTGGCGCAAGCGAGTTTCCGTCGATACGCTGATTCGACGAAACCGTCCACACACACACACGTCTATCGTCGCTCCGGTGTTTCGTAGGCCAATGCACGCGTTCATCTCGCCGCCGCGAGTCTCAACGCGTTTTTTTTTCTCCCCGACGCATCTCGTATAAAATTAACGTTCGAAATATCGTCGGAAAAAGGCGAACGTTTTCATTCCCATAACGGCGGAGTTCTTTCGAGTAAAAATTAAAAATTGTTTCGCCGTTCGATGCGTTATACGAATTTCCATTTGGAAAAAGTTTTAAAAACCACGGCCGTGTCTCAACTCCGAACGAGACCGTGTAAATATGTGTGTGCGCGGTAGGAATTGTCACGTTCACACGTTAAAAACGACGTAGTTCCACCGTGACTTTTCAAAGTCAACGTTATCGGGCACGGAGACATTAATTTTTTCCAACCGATTCGACTTAAATAATTTATCGCACAAAAGCGTTTAACAAGTTCGCGACTTTGTTTTTACCACACGGCTATGGAATAGAGAAAAATTAGTAGTCGCAGTAAAATACGCAATCGTTTGGAATCTTAAAATACGTATTTGACGAAATTTTTTTGAAAATCACTACACTCTCTCGTTCTCCAGTTCGGTGTACCGTGTAATACTGTTTATAAATTACGAGGGAAAAATACGTTAGTGTCGAAAAACGAAAAAAAAAATTCATTCGTTCGGTACGTTTGCCTTACGATTTGGTCTTGGAACACTATATATAATTTTGCGCACAAGTGACGTCAATAATATTCCACTTGACTTAAAACTACGAGTACACATTTCGAGAAATTCTTTGTGGATCCTACTTTTTTCGTTTGTCGTCATCGTCTGCAGGAAAAGTCTGACATTCGAGCACTAACTTGGGACCCCGCGTAAATTTCGATATAAATCGTAAAAATCATATCGTCACCGAGCGATTTACTCGCGTCAGTATTCCAGAAATGAAATGATTCGTTTAACTTTCTGTTCGTTAAATAGTTGCTGTTTCGGCGATTTAATATTATTTTTACGAAACGTCCGTTTGCGTAACTATGCCCTCGTAATATCTTACACGTACACTAACTGTACTTCATAAAAATTCGATTGTTCTTGAAAAATATAAAACTTATTTCTATTATCATCGAGCGAGAGTAAATTTGGAAATCATTCAAATGATTTAATATGATCCGTGTCGGTTCATTTAAATTATGTGTATTGGGATTATTCTAAGCACAAAGCCGCTGTCAGTAAAATTCCTTAGTGGCAATGGCCTCCGTAAATTTATACACATATACAAACGTGCATTCAAACTGTTGTGTATTTCAGCGAGTACCGCGCAGAATCCGCCAATAATAATCCGCTTCGTTGTCAACAATAATCGCTAATGATATGTGTCTCTCGGCGAGGGTTTTCAATCTTACATTTCTTTTTTTATATTATTATTATTGTTATTACTATTATTATTATTATTATTATTATTATTACTATTATTATTATTATTATTATTATTATTATTATTATTATTATTATTATTATTATTATTATTATTATTATTATTATTATTATTATTATTATTATTATTATTATTATTATTATTATTATTATTATTATTATTATTATTATTATTATTATTATTATTATTATTATTATTATTATTATTATTATTATTATTATTATTATTATTATTATTATTATTATTATTATTATTATTATTATTATTATTATTATTATTATTATTATTATTATTATTATTATTATTATTATTATTATTATTATTATTATTATTATTATTATTATTATTATTATTATTATTATTATTACATATCGTACGTTCGCAAAATGATAATCGAATTTTCGATAAATACCTGTCGGGCGCGGAACGGCGGTCGGGTGGCGCGACGATGAGTGAGAGAGTGAATATGAGGATTTACATGCGGTTAATGATCTGTGAATAATGTTTTCGAACGCATATAATATTAAAACCTAATGCGGTCGGTGCTTGTGCAAATAATAATTCATCGATTCGCTTTCGATGACGATGACGACGACGGTGACCCGCTCGTGTAAAAAGAGAATAATAAATAGTTTGTTCACTTCAAACCGCTGCTGGAACAATGAATATTTACGTTTATTATTGAATATCTCCCTCCTATCGCTCGCTTTTTTTATTATTATTCCTTTGAAGCACAAAATAAAAATAGAGAAAACTCAAAGGACTGAAAAAACGATTTATACACACATAAATAATTGCACGATATTATTATTATTATTATTATTATTATTATTATTATGAATGTAATCGATACGGACAATACCCGCAAAATTTTTATAACCTGCAGAGAGAGGGTTGTTTGTGGAAAGAAAAAAGAACAAATTAACAAATCTGTTTATAACCGAATCGCATTGTTATCGAAACGGTTTATCACATTAGTATGTAGAGCCGAGATTGATTGAAACAAATACAATTTATTCGCGTTTCGGGATGATTTAAATTAAAAAAAAAAACCTTTATTTTTTTGCGCTCACTCGTTATTATTATTACTGTTAATAATTCGACTTCCTAACAATCGCAATCGTTGCATAAAATTCGTTAACGATGAACATATTGATGATGTCGCGTAGACGGCACATAGAATTACGAAAAAGTAAACATTTAATGAAGATCACCAAAAACATCCTATCACGATATATTATGATGATCGCAAGTCATCTAATTGAACTCAATAACGAACACGCAAATGAAACACACAATAACGACATAATAATATAAGTGTTAACCTTCGACCTTGTATTGTTGCGTATTTTATCGATGATTTTTATTTATAAAACTTATTGGATATTCCTTTGTGCACGTACAAGACTGCTGTAAACTACTTAAAGTCGTCTGCGCCTTTAAATAAGTTTTTATTAGTTGGTATAATTAAAAAGTGTTTCGAATACGTGTAAATTGGAAATCCAATCTGCGCAGTGTCTTATAATTTTTATGTGAATAATTCTATTTTTTTTTTTTAACCGAGTCGCGTTCTCGATTTAGAAATATATAAGCGTTAACGATAACATTCTAAACTCCAAAATTCGAATTGATTTTTTTTTTTTATTCAAAATATGATTTGATTTTGCAGAAATATCATATATATAGACTCACCCGAAAATTTTCTGGGAGTCCAACTGCCTATACGTGCCCTCCCCTTTCAAAATTCCGCCTGTGCGCATATCGTATTTCCTGATAGGATTTTGTACGCTTCAAAGTGTTACCATATAACACGTAATAAACGATTTAATTTCCAGAAACTAATTTAACGGCATAATCAATTACACGCGTTTGAATATTTACTATAATTTTTAACCGTTTTAAGTGTTTAATCGACGTTGACATCGAAACGAAATGTGTATAGCGCGAAACGGAACGTTTTACGCGAACTCGTTATACGATCGGTGTAATCCATATTGCACGTGTTATGGTGTTCGTTATATATAAAAAAAAATGAATTTCTCTCCGCCTAATTCCATTAATTTTTTTCTCTTTGGTTATCCTAACAATAAATAAAATAAATAATACCTAATACGTTTACGTATGTGTGCGTGCAGTATATTTTCACTTATTATGAGATCGGTTTTCTCCAAACGTCAAATTCCGTTTTCCGAAATAAATAAGCGATGATTTCCAGAATTTGTACACGTATGTTCGTGTGTATTTTTATGAATAATTTTGTTTTCGGAATTTTCTTTTGCGCCGTTCGCAGTAAAACGTTTCCTCTGTCCAAATGAAAGTCACCATTTTTTTCTTCTTCTTTTAACTATACAAAAACTGTGTAATTTTTTTTTTCATCATTTCGTTAAAATTATTATTTATTTTTCTCTTTTCTTCTCTGAAAATGGTCGATTGCCGCAATGAACAAAAATGAAAACGGCCGCGGCATTCCATTACACGTATCCGCAACCAGTATAATGTCAAGCGAAAAACGTATAGGACCGTCTCTATTTATCAACGAGCATTTTTTTTTTTTTTTTATCATCGATCGTCGCTGATCAAAGTAAAAAGTGTGCGGGGGCGTCAAGTTTAAAGAATGAAGAAAAAAACGGAAAAAAATTGTTAACCTCTCGTCTCGCGTCGCCCCACACCACCACCGCAACTCGTCTGAGAAATTAATTTCTCGTACGACGCGCGCGGATGACGAGGTCGAGAATTATAAGACTCCGTTCGACTGGAAATCGCTCTCGGGGCTTTGCGAGTTGTTCAATTTGTACATCGCGTCGTTTTAATTCAACGAAATCTGCGTCGGAAGTTCGAGGCTGGGGAAGTTTGAAACTCGACGTGTACTCGTATGTGTGTATAATGCTCGCGCGGATGAGACGTGCCTGCTGTGCACGAAAACCGCAGATAATATTATATTATATTATTTTATAATAATAATTATTATTATTATTATCATAAGCCGTAAATAGCTTAGCCAATTTTAACTTGTCCGTATACTTAACTTTCCGTCGTTTTATATATTATAATACTGTTGAGACGCCAAACAGATATCTACGTAAATACAAACGTCGGGTTAATGTTATGTTTTATACATTCGGAAAATATTATATTGAAAAACTTTTAAAAAAAAAAAAATTCCTCCGCTAATACGTGTAATATAATATAATATAATACTAATGTATTTTCAAGTATGGTTGTCGCGTTAATCGTTCGATTTGTATAGATTCGACGCTGCGCATCAATCAAAGGCAAATAATAAAAAAATAGCCACTACGTCACTCGGAGAAAAAAGTCAAATGTCATCGGGGATTAATGGAAAAAGATTACTTACGAATTGAATAAAGAAGGTTTGAGATGATTTCGAGCCCGTGTTCTAAAATCAAGTGTAGTTGGATGATTATAATACAATCTTGAATGTAATGCATTTTTTTTATTATTCTAACATGTCTTTGATTTTTTATTAAACACACAATAATATTATGTGGAAGACGTTAAAATAATTGAATCGAAAATAAAATACTTAAATTAATATCGTAGTTTTCATTGTTTCGATGCCGATTTTACTTACGCTACTCATTTACACGCGGAAACGCGGGTATTTAAACTGAGCGGAAAAAAAACGGTGAATGTTTTTTTTTTGTTATTGACAATCGTTACAATTATTTCAAAATATTATACATTATAATATTAATTAATTTAAAACACGCTATTACCTACCCAGTTAACGCAATGCATAGAAGGGGCAACACAATATTTAAAATGCGTTATGAATTAACTTGTTTTTCTTTTATTATTCACCTATGTCGCATATTTTGTTATAATCGAACATACATTTCAAGTTTTTTTGACAATTCTTGTACTTAAAGTGTTGTTAGGTGTGATATAGGTAGTAGTAAAAACCAAATAAATCATTTAAGATTTCACTTTATATATATATATATATATATAAAGTGTTTTAACCTTATAACATAATTGTTTTTAAACATAGGTATCTGTTTATACTATTTATAGCACGGAAATTGGAATTATGTAAAATTTAAATACCTACGATCTATACATTTAATGATATTGTAATAATAATAATAATAATAATGAAAGTATTATTAAAATAACGGATTAATACAACAATTCTATACTCTTATTTTATAGTAATACTCTTTGAAGGCCTTTAATTGATTTATATAAAACCGGGGATTTTTTTTTTAGTTATTCATCGCCGTTTATATAGTTTTACTTATTATTACGTATTAATGAACACCGAGTTTTCACTCGGCCGAAGTAATAAATTATATCATCATCATCATCATGGTTTTTTTTCCTAGTATAAAAGAACGCAGCCAAGCAAACGTCCGTCATCCGATAATTTTTCCTCTACTTAAATATAACCGGACAATTTAATTCGTTAATTCCCCCCCTTTTTTTTTTTGTTTTTTAAAAAAAATATTTTTAATAATTCCTTTGTCTTTGGTATGATCAACACAATACACTCTATTGTGTTACACGATTTCTTTGTATTATATTTTTCTCTTACGTTATCGATTTTAACAATGCGTTTGCCGTTTCCAGTGGCGTACACGTTTAATACACAGGCTCCGTCCTACCATTACGTTTATTCGAAAAATTTCGTTCTCAATTAATCTCACTCGTCGTGTCGCGCTAAAATATACCATAAACATATTTGCGAAAATAAATCGTTGTTAATGTGGAGACACGATGTGCACACTCAGCTACACGCTTACGCCCACCGGTTGTCTCACAACTCGGTTAGGTTACGATGCGCGTGTAATGTGTGTACAAACATACGCGTACTAGACTCTAAGAAATACCTAAAGACACGAAGAAAAAATCTATCGATATACCGAATATTATTGATTTATCGTTTCGATTGATAACCGTATTTATTTTTTTTTTTTATCAAATAACCAAATAACGTCGAATCATCGTCGAATACTTTACCGTATAATTGATAACATCGAACACATCATATAGACGTATACCTACGATTCGGCTACGAATCGTGATGAAATTCGCTTTGAATTCTACGAGAACATTGTATTGATGGATACATTGAGGCCGATCCGCGAATTCAAATTCCTTATTATATAATAAATTATTATTATTTTTTTTAGTTATCGAATTTTTTTAAAAAAAAAAATTTACAATATCACTGGTTATCTTCGTGTATAAACCAGCGTTTCCTAACCGGTGTGCCGAGTTCTTTTTTTTTGCACATCGGCACTCTTTTTTTTTTTTATTTCGATAAATAGTGCAATATAAATTATTGTAACTGAAGCACTGTCGTCGGGAGAAGACGCGTTGTCAGTTGTCAATCGTTCGACCCCGGGTGGAAACGTGTAATGTAAAAGAGAAACGGGACGAAATCCCTCATTAGATTTTTATAACGTTATCGCAACAATACTGTTTTTCTCATATAAATACATTTAGTATTTGTAATAAATCGAAATATGATTCTACGCGTGAGTTTTCCTCAAGCTGAACGAACACGCCATTTCGAGTTATATTCACCGTGGTAATTCGCTATGATATATACGATTTGTATTTAACACGACAAAACCCTTTCATACATATTAATAAAAAATAAACACTAATCAGCGTAAAGCGTGTGACGGCCAAATGTGTAGATTGGAATTGCCAAGTCGAATGGGTTGGAAAACGCTGTAAGTATAGAAGATCAAACCTCCACCACCTCCATTATTATTACAATTTGTATTAATTACAATTCGTTATTGCACCATAAACGCGCGACGATTTGACCGCACAATTGAATCCTCGTAGTTAACGTATGTTTTTAACACAAATTGTACAATACGAACTGATCGAATACACGTCAAAATGATATATTTTCGATGTATTTATTTTATGACACGTAATCCAGCGGAAAAGTAAATTTAGCTTAGTGAATTCCAATTTTCAATTATTATCATCCGTATCGTCTGAAGACGAAATATTGTTTCGTTTCTTTTTCGTAACGACGATCGTAGCGCGTGTGTTTCACGTGATCGTCGCTAGGTACGAAATAATATAAATACAATATTCACATACACGTATTATGTAACGTATAACGTCAATTTAAGTTTTAAATAGTTCAGATTAAGAAAAATCAAACGAGTTTCAAATACGGCAGGATAAAAGTTACGTACACGAGTCGTCGCGCAATCCACGACAGTAGGAACGTACGACTCGCTCACCCGATACACATTACTACACTAAAAGATAAAAGTCCGAAAACATATTGTAGTTATAAATATTATTATAATGCCATTTAATGGTACTGCAATAATATTTATTATCAGTGTGATTGGATAATGATAAATCCATCTAGAATAACATTTATAATCACTGTACTACAAATAGTAGAACGCCGGACAACCGACGACAGGGTTGAACGCAATACTATGTTGACAGAAATTTTACATTCCACGCGTCCAATATAAATCTTTTCGAACCGCCTTATTTAAGTATTAATTTTCAGTGTCTGAACACAACGCGCTGTACGTGACATTTACGGCCAAGTTAATTAATAATAATAATAATAATAATAATAACAATAATAATAATAATAATAATAATAATAATAATAATAATAATAATAATAATAATAATAATAATAATAATAATAATATCGCTCGATATTACGATATATTTTGGTTACTGAATGTAACGTCGTTACGATTGTGATTGTCGAAACTTCTTCTTCTTTTTTTTTCCGTTGTTTTCAGTTTTTCACGATAATCTAGATTGTCAATTTTACGCAATAGTCGTTTCAATCGTTTCCAAATATTATTTCAACGTATCCCAAAATGGATTTGATATTTTTTATATATTATTATTCTTTTTTTTTTTTTTTTACAGCCCGTAGCAGTTTATGTGTAATATATGAATTGCCTGCACGGACAATCTGACGAATGTAATCGTTTTTGTTCTATTCGATATTTATAAGTTTCTGTTTTAATAATCACCGAAATTTCGCACTTATTACGCGCCGACTAAAAATAATAAAATCATAATTTCGTTTTTAAAGTTTTTTTCTCCTTCTTCGCGCAAAGTTCCACGTTTTATGAGTTTACTTAAAAAAATTAATAGAGTTTGTTGTTTGAAATGTTCAATAAAGTTTAATCGTTGATATTTTTCTTTACAAAATGAAAAAAAAAAACATTTTTAAGTTTACGAAATCATCGTTATTGTTTTCTTAAATATAGAATCTCTTTAATGCGAAAACATATCGATACACTTGACACGCATTTGGATTTTCAACAAACTCTAAGAATCGTAAGAAAATAAAAATGAACGGACATATTAAAAAATGCGTTATAAATATTTCTGGCAATATTACATTTGCGAAACGATTATTTTGATTCCTCATTTTTGGTTCATTTACATTTAATTGAATATCACGTTATAATTTCACACGCTGGTTGTATACAAGCGAGTTTTCCGTACAGTTCGAGGATTATTTTCCGCAAAGCAATTATTATTATCGAATCTCGTAATGCATTAAACTCTAACGGCACTCGAAATAACATATTTACGTACGTAATTTCGCCAATGAAATTTATTTTTCGGATCATAACGATTGAATCGTTTTCTTGTCGTTTTTTTTCTCGATTTTATTCCAAATATTTATATATATAAACAATGTCGTCTGCAGGGCGCGCGACACAACGCGACATGTGCCATTAATTACCGAAAATACGAAAAATTTCGCGAAAACTTAAACGAGTTTAAATTAATTGGACATAACATATAAATACGTTCTGAGTAAATGATGAAAAGAGTAATAGTTATACGCGTATATATTTTTCGCCAGACCGTCCGTAATTGCAGTATACAAACACACATATTACAATATAGTTACGCGAAAATTTCCAAAAACAACGTGGAAACATGACATGACGACCTCGTTAGGTCGCGTACTACTACGCGTGTATTTCTTTCAGTTCGTTTATGTTTATATAAAAAACCGTTCTGATCAAATCGATATTGGATATACAAACGGGTTTTTGATGACAAAAAAAAAAAAACGTAATTATTATATGACACACGGTTGTGTGTGTGTGTATTATGCGACGTCGTGTTTACTTAATTATCGCGAAAAAATTAAAATCTACAAGAAAAATAAATAATTAGAAATATATTTACGTATATATATATATATATATTGAAAAAAAAAAACAAATATATTAATAAAAATATAAACTGCGCGGCGTTACAGCGATTCGCCAATCGTCAGCCAGCAGACATATCAATGAAGTTTTTTCGCTTTTAAATTCGTTCGTACGAGAAAGAGACATTTTTCTTTTTTTCTTTTTTTTTCACGTGTCGCTCAACTCGTATTGGTATAATTATTTAAGTTTTAGACTACAACTACGTCGTGCATACGTTTGCAAGGCACGACGAGTGTGTTCAACGTTAAAATCTTGTTAAAACGTTGTAAATAGATTATTATGGTGCTGAGCACGTAAACTGCCGCGAATTTCATAATATTCGTCGAATTACGACGCATCATAACACACAGTACTGAAGCCAGAAAACTATTTATTTTTTTTTTTTTTGAAAGGGGGACGGACATTATTTCAGTTGTTCTAAAACGCGCAACATGCGTGTTTTTACACCAATGGAAAAATACGCGGACTACGAAATAGGGCGAACTTCATACGTCTCTCGGTCAGACCGCAGGGGGACAGAAAAACCGTATTCACAATAATATTCGATAACTCTTTAAAATTATAACGAATTCGATGTCAGAAGGTCTATTGCATCAATGCGTCGGCACACCCGAAAAAGCGTTCGCATAGGCAACAAATGAAATCATATAATGATAAAAAAATGAATTAATAGTAAAAACCATTTGAATTGTGATTGGATTTTAGTAAATATTTGACATGTTTTTCGAGGGAAGCGATAAAAAATTTTTTGTAAGTTATTATTATTATTATTACCTAGGCATTATTATTATTATTATTGAGCACGAATCGTCAATTTCACAAGTATTACATAGAGTTGACGACGATAACATGGATTAGCTAATGGTTTAAATTTATTTAGGTATTTATATATATACATTATATATTTGAAGGAAGAGCGCGTGCTCTTAGTGCCCTCCCTCCTCTGGTTACGGCATTGATACCACGTATTATACTCGAACGAGAACGTTGTGTACAATATTTAAATAACTGTTGTAGGACGCGTTTAATAATAATAACAATAATAATAATAATAATAATAATAATAATAATAATAATAATAATAATAATAATAATAATCATAATAATAATCATAATAATAATAATAATAATAATAATAATAATAATAATAATAATAACAATAATCATAATATAATTGTTTATCGTGCGGAAATATTATTCGGGCAATATTATTATTTCAAATACAATATTTACACGATAAATGTACGTAAACGTGTTTTAAGAGTGTTATAATTACGATTTTTCTTTCGTCGATAACATCATACACAACGTTTTTTTTAATGGCGCTGCGGCCGTGACAAAAGAAAAACGACGACGACGACGATAATAATAATAATATTATCATTATTGTTGTTGTTATATATATATATATATATATATATATATATATATAAATATGCGCGAATAATAATTTCGCTCCTGACGGAATGTAAATGTCTTTGATTATTTTTTTATTAAGTCGAACAACTCCGGGGCAAACTGCGGCGCGAAACGCTATTAAAAACGTTTTACTTCCTCCTCTCCTCACCGCCACATCGGACACAAGACAGGTGTGTACGACGACAGGCGATATACGGCCTGTTAAATAAAACAGCGCGAGAGAGAATGGGGAAAATGTATCGACTAAATAAATACGACGCGATTCGATTGTTAAAAAAAAAAAAAAAAAAAGGAGAAAATAATATTATACTGTAATAATTATAATAATAACGAACGACGTGAGACGACGTATTGTGTGTCGCGTATGAAAATTTACAAAACCGGTATAACCGATACGAATCGGTTATTTACATAACCGATGTTAACATGTTATCGGCCCCGCAAAATTAATTGAACCGTTTTGTAAAATAATAATAATAACTATGTTTTTTATTTATTTAGGCTTCGACGACTAAGGTTATTAGCCTTTAATGTACAAAGTTTTACTGATAATTATATAATTTACAAATCATTTACAATATTTGTTTTATTCAGAAAAAATAATAAATCTTAGTGCTGTTATCTTCTTATTGAGTGCTTTTTCATAATTTGTTGGTATCATGCGTTCGTTTCGGGTACTTTGATATTGGGGACATTCCACGATTATGTGTTGGATAGTTTGAACAGTGTGGCAATTGTTGCATGAGGGAGGAGGATCTTTGCTAATTAAAAAAGAGTGGGTTAAGGCAGAGTGTCCTATTCTAGCTCTTGTTATGGGCAACTTCATGTATTCTTTTAAAGTGTTTTGGAATGAGCCATTTTTTAATTTTTTGTTTTTAATTTATTAGAGAGTGGGACGGAGTCCCAATAATTTTGCCATATTCAGCAGTGTATTTTAATTATAATAGAATTTTTGATATCGTTCATATAGGTATGTCAACAATTGTTGGATATAAAAATGTTCTAGTGGCAATGTCTGCTGCTTTATCGGCATTCTCATTACCAGTCGATACCTACATGTGATGGTATCCACATGAATTGAATATTTTTTTTTACTTGAATTTTTATTGGTTTGGATGTTTTGGATGATTTCATTAGTCGGAGAAGGATTTTGGAGTGCCAGGAGAGCACTGAGAGAGTCACTTAAGATTAAGATGTTTTTTGAATTAATCGTGTTGGCTAGTAGGATTGCTTCGTGGTTGGCATAGCTTTCTGCTCAAAAAATATACTAGTTTCTGGAGGGAGTTTGTGTTGTATGGAAGTAACTATGTTTTATATTACATGTATTGATACTCTACGGTTTCACTCCCTCCCGCGTCGACAATTTTTTTTCATTTTTTCATACTTTTTTCATTTCTATTTCCTGGCCGCCACTGTTTTTTGTCATACGCCACACGCGTGTTATTGAAATTGTGATTAATTGAAATTGCGAATTCTCTATATTACGTAACGCACGATAACACTGTAATACATGTGAGGGAAAAAGAGATATTTTCATGCACGAATAAATTGTAATATTAATTTCTCAAGTTTTTGTACGTTATTAATGTCTGTGATAAAATCATTTCCACAACGATAAGGCTATAATAAGAGCAAGTACCCATAATGATACCCATAGTGATTTACAACCACGACGTTATATCAATTATAGCGTCCGTAGTAGCGTTTACGACTAGAACATTTAAAAATTCGTCCGTTCGTACGGGAATTATGTAAGAATATTCATCACGACATATCGAAGACAAGTAAACACCGGTAAAGTCTTAAACACGATGCAAGACGTCGATGTAAAACGTCGATTGTTTTAGCTTCAAACATCGACGTTTTTTTTGGCCAACCGTAGTTGGCGATGTCGGCCCGGGACGCGGAAAGCGCGGAAAATGCGCCCCACGCGAAAACTGTCCGAAATCCGACCGGCGACGAACGACGGCTGTTTCGCAATCGGACGAAAAATAGTAAAACGAAACGCTGCGGTCAGTCAATGTTTGAGATACACTCCTCTCTCCGAACGCTACAAATTGGAACGCCAACAAATTTAGGCCGCGGTTCGTGACGGGCGAACGGGAGGAAAACAAATTCGGAACCGGGAGGAAGTGTGTGACAACGCGTTATCTCCGGATAAGATCTGAATTTTATTGACCGTCGTCTCGGAAACGTTTAAAGGATCGGCGGCGAGTGTACAACCGTACACGAACGGGGGTCGTGGAGAAAAAAAAATAAAAATATATCTTACCCATCTAGCGCAGTCTCGTCTTCGCTTTTACGACTCGTACATTGTTGTTATTATATCGTTGAAAACGTGACGGGGGTGTGAACAAAAATAAAGTATACTTATATACGAAATATAAGTCATAACTTTTGGCAGACCATCGGGAACGTTTATGGTCGACGATAAAAAAACGCGTTTGCTGGACCGCGTCCGCGAGAACCGAAGCCGCCCTCCCCGGCGTACCGTCGTACGCGCCGTGTGGATTTTCGCTGCATTGACAAATATCCCGTGTATCGTATACACATTTTTCGGGTAACGCCTAGACGAATTTTTTGTTTTTTTTGCGTGCGCGCGCGATGGTAAAACGTTATTTTCCATCGATAAAAAAAAAGAAAAAAAAAGAAAATCGTGTGTGTGTGTGTCCCGTCCAGAGTTTGTCGGAGTCACACGATTCGGATTCGTGTAATAATAATAATAATTATTATTATTATTACAGTTATGACCGGTGTTACACAAGCCAAATGCTTATTGGTAAATTTATAATCGGACGACAATTCGGTCGGGGGGGGACTCATTTGTCACCACCATTCGTACGGTTAGGGTCCACTGTCCACCGAGATTACGCGGGGAGGGTGGTCATACGTACACGTTTCGTAATTTTATTGAAATTCGGCGAAGAAAAAAAATCTCTATACGTCTTGCAGAGACTGTATAGTTATGAAATTGTTGTAAAAATCAATTTTATTATCGAAATCCAGCGGATAATGATTCGAAACAAACCGAAAATAAGCCCGTAATTGAAAATCGATATCGGTCGTTAGCGAAAACTCAAGTGTGATTTCGATATCGATAAATGGTATCAGTAGCGCACCCAGGATTTTTTCAAGGGGGGGGTCTAGGATTTTTTCAAGGGGGGGGGGGTCTAAAAAACTACATTATGAAAAACAAAACTTTTAATAGATAATAAAAATAGATTATATATTGTAATAATATAATATAATCAATAAATTGTTAACACCTGGTGTTATCTATATCGTATGCGAAATTTTAAGAGAAAAATATGAAAGTTGTATCAGAATTTGGATTTTCATCTATAAATGTAATACTATTGCACTAGTCAAGGGGGGGGGGTCCGGACCCGGGGACCCCCCCCCCTGGTTGCGCCACTGAATGGTATATACGATTTGTGTATCCGTATCCGCACGATTTCTATAAGATCTAAAAAGAAGGATCTCGTCTCGTCACAACACGTGTCAACAACGTTAGTTATCGATTTCATTTGTATTTTTTCAAAAAGACTACGTCGATTTAATCGATGATCCGCGTGTGCGAGTAATGGGCGCGATTTAAAAAACATTTTTTTTTTTTTTTTTATTCGTTTATTTATTCTATTTTTTTTTTTCGTTTCGTTTATGGTTTTCATTTATCCCCCCCCCTCCTGGACCGGCGACGTAAAGCAAAATCGCAATTGTAAACAAGACGCCGCGGCGTCGCGATGTGTGACCGGAATACATTTGCCGTGTTTTCATCCTTTTTCGGAAAGACAAACACAATAACGACTCGGATGTTTGTTTATAATTTGCAGATCTATAAGTTGTCCGTGTTGACATTGGCTTGTATTCTATTTTTCGCAGTCGTGTGATTGAAAGCATAAGCGGATTATCAATCTGCGGTAGTTGAACGTGAAAAAATTAAGGCCAATGCCGTTTATTTGTTTGGTTTTTATTTTTTTTTTTAAATCTTGTTCGGCGAATTTTTTTTTTTCGTTTTTTTCGTTATTTCTATTTGTCTCGTACGCGTTAAAGCGTTTTTGAATACGTACGTTTTATGCGTTTTGACAAAAACCGAGAACGTTACCAGTGGTAGGAAAACCGTTATTACGTGCATTACGTAATGATATTGTTATTATTTTTATTCCGTACTCAACAATTATTTTGAAAAAAAGAAAAAAAATGGTAAAGGCTAACGGTTTGACGCGATATGGGTAACAGCAACGCGCTCGCTCTTGAATTTTTTTCAACGCTCGTTCCTAAACGAAAAACTGATGTACACACGTACGTCTTACGGATACATTGGACGAAATCCGGGACCCCATCTGTAAATTCCTTAAATTCTATAAGTTCTCAAATGTTTTCTTCTTTTAAAAATGTTTATTTACTGCACTACTACTAAGCCCACACATATCTACTACAGTGTCAATGCATATTTAAGTGTCTATTTATACGTCACATCACACCGGTAAGTAAATTGTGTCTAATTGGCAACTTACATGGTAAGCAATCCGCTTTATAATATAATTGCTGTATTTAAGCCTATATTAAATTCAACTATATAGTATTCGTAATATTCCTATTTTATCGCGTAGTCTGTGTATCGACAATAAAACCTAAGCTAACGTAACATTTTCAAAAAAAAAAAAAAAAACTCTCCAGCTGAAAAAAATACGGTAGAATACCGAAGAAATCAATACACAACTGTGAGAGCGAAGGAAATGAAGAATATTTGAAAAATGTTCTCGTACCAAACACGTAAGAGGAACACGTGTAATGACGCCAGCTGAAACACGGAAGTTACAACAGGACGACGACGAGTGAAGGAGGCACTTGAAGGGATAGCGAAAAATTATTGGATTAAAACGCGAACGTACTACAACTGGAAGCGTTTCTTTACACGAAAAACAACGACTGTACGTTAGTTTCAACGGCGCATAAAGTTTGACGACAGAGATCTGTTGAAGTTGGATAGAGGTGTGCGTAACGTGAAGAACGCATCGGCATTTGTGTAAGTGGAATCTACAACACTTTAAGATCATAACACGGCCGACCTGATCGTTGTTTCTAAAAAGAATGTACTAGTGTACCTTTAGGTACACCCGAAGCGTTTAAAAGAATATTCGAATAAGTGTTAAGAACGATTTAGTCAATTTCCTCAAAATTCCTTTTAATGCCTATCACATTTTTTCCTTCTCAATCTCCTACTATCATCCTAGCCACATTATCCTTTTTCCACCATTCCCCGGGTTGCTGTTATAATTTTGTAATCGTCTCTTCTTATTTTTATTTTTTATTATTATTTTTTTTTCTCTTTATCTTTTTATTTTGTATTAAATATGTTGTTAGCAATATGTGATTTGTAACGTGTCGTAATAATCGTCGAAACTAATTGTTGCATACAAGGTTTCAATATAAAAACAATTAAAACCAATAATAATATATGTTTTATATTAATTTAATTGATGTGTTTCTATTGATAAGACGTGTTAGCTACGCATATTGTTAACCCTATAATGCACGGCGTTGCTTTTCGGCAACGACCGGAGTAATATATTCACGTTATATCACAAAATAAATGTGTATGATAAGGGAAATTAGCTGTAATAACATCTAGACCATATCGGTTACGTATTGAATTACTTTTAGTCCGTTAGACAGCTGTACATAACTCACAAGAATAATTTATTTCAAGTGGGACCTGCTATGAGTAAAGTGACGCCACGAGTAGTTTTCCGGTAATTATTTATGACAACAGGTGAGAGCTAATGTCATTCGAACAAAAATATTATCGTATTGGTATGCATATATATATATATATATTGAACTTATAATAAAATAATAGATATAAATCAATGTGTACATTATTAGTAATACGATAAAATATGGTTGTTGTTCAAAAGCAACGGTATGCGTATTTCGATAATCTAACGGCGTTATGTTTATATTATTCGTAATTATTTCGCGCTTTACTACGACGATTGTGTGTTTATATTCTTTGCGTTGTTTTTTTAAATTTATTTTCGAGCGTTTCTAAGTAATTTTTTTACACTGTGATGAAAAACAAAAACAAATGAAATTATCGAAAAACGGAATTCGCGAAATACCATAGCAGCGAAACGGGAATTAAAACTCCGCGAAAACCGATCGCGCACATAAATTACCACAACAAGAGCTGGTCGTACTTTTCTCTCTCCCGTTTATCGTTTATATATCGCAGTCTCTCACGAATCTGAGTGATTTTATTGAACTCTAAATTGGATATCAAAAACCCTATCGTTTCTCCGTTCGGAATACAAACTCGGCGATCCAATCGTCGTAGGTTTAATCGTATATATTGTGTGTGTGTGTGTGTGTGCATTTGTGCGCGGGGCAAACTTCCTTAGGGCACGGCGCTGTCTTTAAAACGGGGTTCACCTCCGAAACAGGACATAATAAATGTTCGTAAAAAAAAAACCATATATATATATGTATACGTATCGTATCCCAAGGCTCTGTTCGGAGAAATTTCAAACGAGAAATAGAAGTATTCGACGAACGAATTCGAACAATACGGCGGTACGCGTATCGTTTCGACGCGTTTCGAACGGTCCGCGATCGTGATTAGAAACATTAAAGTTCTGTCGACTAGAAACGCGCGCGCGGCTCGCCGGACATTATAGAATAATAATAATAATACACACGAACGGTTATTCGAAGAGAAAGGAAAAAATATCAAATAAACGAGTGATACGCGATTGTCGAGCAATTTACCGGCGAGGACGAACACAGGCGAGTACTTAATTTAAAATCCGATTCTTCGCGCATGTATAAACGCGGCGCGCGTGCAGTAAATCAGTTCGAAACGACTATAGTCGATGTGTGCACGCCAGTTTTTATTCTTTTTCATTTCGCGAAAACTTTTTATTGCTGCGAAAATAAAAATAACGCAAACGTCGAGTCACGTACCGTTTCCCGCCCGTACCGCCGTTCGTTTCTAATTACGTTCTCGCGCAGCGCATTTGCCGACACAACGTATAAAATAATAAAATTCCAGTCGTTTTACGCGCCCAACAATAATTTCATTCGTCCGTTTCCCCGACGACGTCGCCGTCGGTTAGCCGTGAGTAAAAGTGTACACAAATATTGTACAGGGCGAACGGTTTGGCTACCACGTGTAAATAATGTCGATTATGATTTTCACCTGCAAACGAATCCGATTTCGGTGCTTATTTCATTCCATTATTATAAATAGGTAAACAAAATTATTATTGTTTTTTTTTTTTTAACTGGAATCTTACACCTCTATCACAATCGTCGTACGTGCGAATTGTCGAATTTCTACCAACGACAAAATATCAAAAAAATATCAATTTAAAATTTTTTTTTTCGTTCCCGACATTTGGTTTATGAACAATAGTTCAACGATTTATTACGTTCGAACGTAGTTTTTTTCTTTTCATTTCTTACGATAAATTGATTTTAAATTTAATAGACAATTATCACTCTTATACTTCGATATACTAGGATTAAATAATAAAAAAAAAAACAAAAAAAGTATTCCATACGTTAAGTCTATTACGGCGTAACTCGTCTTCATCTCCTCCGTGCTACGCACTCGATAAGTATTCGTCGAATTTCAAAATCCTCGCATTAATATAGTATATTTACACGGGTCGATGTAATTGTAATCGTGCGCATAATAGTCGTCATTTAAAAGCCCGACATAGCCGTTATAATAAATATAAAGTAACTGTAGAATAAAATATAGAATTTAATGTGGAAAAAAAATTGAAAACGTATTAGAGGAAAAGAAATGATTTATATTTACCGACAAATATATTATAACACTTGTTACGAAAACAAAAAAAAGAAACAAATCACACTGGGTACACACAAGTGTATACGCTGAAAGTGCGATCGGTCGGTCACCCACTGAAGTTTATAATTGCAAAGTCCTGCCGAAACGAAAAGAAAAATCCAAAACCGACAACGTCCCCGGTTCGGCGGTGTATTTATCCGATTACAACCGCCGTCGATACCCCCATCGATCGTCGTGCGACCAAGTAATAAATTTTTAATGTTCTCTCACCGTCACCGCCGTCGAATAGAAATTATTTCCCGATTTATTTCGCACCGTTCAAAACGGAAAAGCGAAAACTGCGTATCGTTAAAACCGAAGCCCCGACCGAGTATAGGGATACAGATTTTGATGGCGTTTTATACGATCGCTTCTTCATACATATATACGACGACTGTTCGTTAGCAGTATTATAAGAGGGGGCGATAGACGGAATACGATATCTTTAAATTTAATATACCTTTGACCTAACAGCACCGACTCCTTAGTCGGTCCGATTTTGTTATTTGTTATTTTGTGATTATATTTTGCACCATTTTCACTCCTTGTCCCTTTGAATATCATGTATAAAGTTGGAATCAATGCTCGACCGGTGATCAGTGCACGCGAAACGCGTTGATCATAGGTCGTGATCGAGCGTTTAGTCCTTAGCTAACAGCAAACTTAGTCGGTCAATTAAACGCGTAAATGTGAGTGAAGCGATAAACGTTAAACAAAATATTGAACGTGTAAAATAAGCGAAAAAAGATTAATCATTAGGTTATCATTGAAATACACGAAATAATAATATTATTAATAATAATAAAAATAATAAATATAACAAACGCGGATACGATTGATCGCACGGTCAGCGTCAAACTCAACACCCGCGTATGTCGACATAGCGCGCCAGTCGACTGCGATAAAACACAAATCGAAAGTAGTCACCAGATAGCGCTACAACACCACCGCATAGAGGGGGTAACAGCAAGACGCGTATAAATAGCGGTCCGAAACCGGCGGATCGCTCAGTTTAGCCGCGGCGGGCAACCGCGAACAACCTTGTATATCACACATGGTGTTTTTGCCATGATCAGTGGTGAACAAAGTTGTTGGCGTTTGCCCGCTGTGGCTACACGCCTTGTGTGTGTGTGTGGTTCACGTTGACCGCCGCGCCTACACTGTGCAGTCCTATGGTTTTGTACCGCTATTTACAAGTAAATATTTTCTTTTTCTGCATCTGCATTTCGTCTTAATAGATTCTCAAACAATATTTCTTTGTTATTATTCTCCGATGTGGACGTTTCATTGACAGAGGGAGTCAGTCGACTCCATTTTCGCTCCCTCCTCCCTCGAACATCATGTATTAACGCCACTGCTCTGAACTGAACACAGTATTCAAACATTTTGTCTGAACCGTTTAATTTCCGTCGGTGCGATTACACATTTTCAACACGGTTGAGTGTCTCGAAGCACCGACTTTGAATTATAAAATATATTTTTTTAAATATTCAGTTAAAATTTGAACCGAAACACTTAAATTGAACTACAACGGTACTCAATTAACAGTTTATAAACTGTTAAACTGTCACGATTATAATAAACCTACTTTGAACGGTGAATATGTTACTCGGGAACGCGTCATGTATTTGACTTTTCAATACAAAAAGACGCAAAAATCGTTCCAATAGACTGTTTTTATGTCGTCGATAAAATGTACTTATATTATATTATATCAGTTATCTAATTGATATTTCTGGTAAGTTTTCTAGTAATATTTTATTTGTAACGCGCGAATATTTGCGATTAATCGTGAAAGAATAGTCGAGGTAATACTGGTAATATAATATAATATAATCGAGATTCTACTGCACTCCGATATATTATTATGATAAATGTACCAAAAAATATACATACAAAATATTTGAAGATTTTAACATTTTGGCACGCACGGAGTTTTTTAAACATTTCTTCCCGTTCGTTCGTTTTCAGTCTCATATCGATCGTCACACCGCTGAATTATATAATAATAATAAAAAAAAACATAGTATTATCGCTACCGAAATACTTCTGGAAATTTGTTGGGGGACGTTTTCCAATAATGACAAAAAAAAAATCATACGAATTTCCACATAGAATACGCGTCGAGAGTTTACAGAGAGAAAGAGAATGTGAAGTTATTATTATTCAAAAGGTTTAATGGAAGCTGTGCAATGTCAAATTGAAGTTACCTATACACATATTATATGTGTGTGTGCGCCCTCGTGTGTTCGATATTACCATCACTATCGTCGTCGGTATATTTATTAATGCATGGTTCTATTAACAATATAATATTAAATTTATGATGTTTCTATGCACGTAACAATTATTCGAGCTCTGCATTTATGGCCAGCCGCGTGTTATGGTCCTTATAACCCCTGACCGGACTAAAATGAATTATTTCATTATTAACGTTGTAAAACATCTAATTATTATTAATATCTTTTTCCGCAAGGCCAGCGAATCGAAATTCGCTCGATAAATTATGTGTTTACGCACGATTTATTAAATTGTTATAATAATAATAATATTTCGTTACTTGTCGACGTGATTTGTACTGTTGCGTACGTAATCCGTTACGTTTTATCGATAATGATAACAATACTAGATTTTTATTAAAAAGTCTATTACATAAATAATAAATTTTTTTACCTCCATCTCTAATTTTTCACGACATTGTGTCGACTTTTGATTTTCAACCTATACGATTTAAATGTATTGCTATGGGAATTTAAACATGTCTAGAATTCTCAAAACCCAAGTATTTCTTTTTTCCATAGTACAATAATAATCATTTATTAACATTTAAGACACGACGAAGTGGAAAGGTATATTTTAGTAGATGCTAAAATAGAAAAACGATCGAATAATTCTATAAGGCCGGCAGTTAAATATCCCCAGTCTAATCACAGTAGTTTCTACGCAAAAATCTAACGAGCAAATGTTCGCTTTATTTTTGGTTCATCCGTAAACGGAATATTGAAATTAACAACAATAAAAACCGCTTTTCGTTTACTTTAGTCCTGTATGTTGTTTGTCCAGATAAAAAATATATGTCGTTTTATTTTAAACGTTTATATATTTTTGTTCAGCGCGCGTATGATGATTGTTGGATGGATATAATTCCGAAAACGATATAAATTCATTATAATAAATAAAAGAAAAAAATTCGAAAATTGTAGCGGATACTCGGCATTTATCGATTGTATCGATCGATATAAAACAAACAAAAAAAAACACGGACAAAATACTGACGACGTCGCATTATGATTTCGTCGTGGTTTTTGACTTTTGAATTTTGAATTTTCCTCGTGAATATGTAGTATTTCAATAGGTGACGAAACGTCGGTTACGTGCACCGTTCTAGACGTATAATCTACGTTTGTTCGTTGATTGAATTTTGGAAATTTTATCCAATTTCAATAGTGCGTCATATGTGCGACGTGCAAAGAGCCGCAAACGGTTTCTCGTTTCTCTAACGAGAATTATTATTATTATTATTATTATTATTATTATTATTAATCGATTTCGTTACAAGTGAACAATTTTTTTCCGGTAAAACGGTTAAAATTTCCCATATTAATATCACATAACGTGGCATTAAACAATATATTTATATTATTATATTGAAAGCACTCCATCAGCCGCGGTCGCGCGTGTGGTATGTAATACGCGCGTTATAATGAACCGCTGAAGTAGATCGTGTTTCTTCGCATTATTATTATTATTATTATTATTATTATTATTAGTCTTTACCCCGCTAAGGGCAACAATATAAATAAATGTAAATTAATGTTGACGTGTAATTTTAAAATAACTACGTTAAGCTTTTGTTTCACTGACACGGAGACGGGTTTTTTGTTCATGCAAGTTAAGAGAATATACCGCGCGTATATAGAGAATTTGTATTATTATTTTTTGTTTACATATATTTATTACGTATAAAGTGTATAAAACAATAATTCATTTTATGAAAATTAATGTGATTTTTTTTTTTTTGATAATTTTTAAATAAAAACAATAAGTCTTACTTTATTCCGGGGGTTTCTTTCTTGATAAATTACTCTAAAAGAATGTCAAAACAATGTTATTCAAACGATGCGCGTTTAACGTCGTAAAAACAAATGTCAAAAATGGATTTCGGGATTTTTTGTACGTATGTACGATTCTCATTCGGTTATACCGTAAGAGCGAAGTTGTTGTCCTATCGATTCGAAAACGTCACGTTTACCAAAACCGTTTTTGTGTGCAAACACGCGAATTGTCGACTTTTACGGTTTAGGTGTCGTGGTCGACGAGAGACGGTTTTTTTTTCTATTTTCCAGTCAAAACAGAGTTTCCGAAAAGAAAGAAAAAGAAGAAAAAGACGATACGACAGTGTAACGGGTATAAAAAAAATACATCGGATTCGAATTAAAAAATAACGTTCGGGGATTCCGTAGACTTGTAAAATGTAGACCACTATATCATATACGACGTGTTTTCGCCGTATGCGTTCACATAATATTGTAGTACGTAAAGCGTTATAGTTTCAGTTCACTCGTCGCGCGTGCGAGAGACGACTTTATATACGTATAGAGAATACCGTTTATAAATATATCCAGTAATAATATATACACGCGCCACTATACTATGAATTTACCTTATTATTTTCAGGGCCGAGATATTGGGGAGTGATGAACCCGTTGTGGAAGTTATGCTCGATTGGCAAACGACAGTCGCCGATCGACATCGATCCGGATAAATTGTTGTACGACCCGTTTTTGAAAAATTTTCACATCGACAAAGACAAAGTAAGGTTTGGTTTTATTATTATTATTATTATTAAAATATAATATTATACATGCACCACGCATGTTATAGAGATGCGATTTCACGCGCCGGTCTCGAAAAACGGGGCTTTTATTTTATTATGTACACATTATTCGAGCGTTTATTATAATATTATGTACGAGTGTACACTGTAGAAACGGCGAGTTGGACGGAAAAATATAATAAAAATCTGTTTGGAAACAGGATTTTCGAGATGTGACGCGCGTTTATAACGCTATATCGGTATATATATATATATATATATATATGTATATTATATATTTATTATAATATATACCTACGTAAAAAATATATACGAGTATTAGTATATTTATTTTTTCTTATGAAAAATGGATTTCAAAACGGAAAGCGCAATATCATATGTCAGTTTGCGTACCAAACAGTGTCTTGATAACGCCGACTATATTAATTCTGTGTTTCCTTTGACGTTTTCCTCTACTGAGACACACACACATACACATCAGATATGATGTGCGTGCGCATGGATTCTATGACGTTTGCGTGTAAATAAACGATGATAAAATAACGTGAATGTTACGAAATTAAAAATCGCCTATAATTGTACACGAACGCGTAAAATAATCGTAAATACGAAACGAGAAAACACAATAAAACAATTGATAAGTTCGTTGTGAACGCATATCATCGAATTACACTTGGATAAAAAGATTTTAGAGTTTTTTTTTTTGTTATTAGTATATAAATTTGAAAACTATGCGATAAATCGTTGAATTCGATAAATTTGAGTGCTTCGGTGTAATGTTATTTATTATTAATAATATAACGTATAGTGTCGTGTATAGAGTACATAGTTTACGCGATTAATCTTGAATCGCGCGTTCTCATCGGGTATTAAATCCGAAAAATTATTACATTTATGGAGTAGAAATATCAACATCTATAAATAGAAGCTTTAAATCGGAAAAAAGTTTTTTTATTACTTTATTTATTACGTAGTATTAAAAATATACATTTGAGTTTCGCGTAATGACGAACATGCCAAAAAATAAAATAAACCGGTAAAATCGAAAAAATTCCTTTTTGGACATTTCTATCTCATTTAATAGCTCAAAATCCGAAACAATCTTATTAGATCATATTATTATATATATACTATTTTATAAATATAAATCGTTATTAATCCTTAAATAGCGTTGCTCGAAATTGTTTTTCCAATATACTACGATTAGCTGTTTTAAATTTGTAATAATAACACTACAGAATGTCAACGTACAAAATAATAATTCGTTTGATGAATCCATAACGCCCACAACTTTTTTCTTGTTCTGCATGCAAAAATTACTAAGCAAATCGTTTAACGTCTCAAATAAAAACTGACTTTTGTTGCGTTTCGATTCGCAGAGTTCATTCGCAGAGCACACTCGCTTTACACAAAAAAAAAAAAAAAAACTACAAAACCGTAAAAAACCAATAAATACGCATTTCTCACTTCACTCGAATTAATCTAAAACGTAATTAATTTTAAATTATTAGAAGTGTATGTGTGTTTGTGTCTATACTCTGTTCGAATTTTTTTGTGGATTTCTCTAAATCACACATTCTCTTCCGTTTCGTACTATCGTATAAACGCGATAAAATCATATTTTGGTGTTCAGTTACTTGTAAAATTATTAATATAAAAATAAAAATGGGAAAAAAGTTTTTTTTTGTTTTTATTATAACAAATACGTATTTCAAAAACAACGTTTTCATCTTCAGTATTAAACAACTACTACTGGGTAGTTCGTCGCGTATACATTCCCTTTTATAGAACGGGTGACGTCATCCATCGATGAGCCATAGTGCATCGACCGATGAGTCATACCGATCACTCCGATGTTTTTCATTATTGAGCTAACAATTCTAATAAATTTAACAAATTATTTTTATTCTTTGACATTTCTATTATGTTTAGTGCTTATGATTATTTTGGAATTGCTTTAATAATTTTATTATTTTTTATATTATGGTTTTCCTCCAATATGTGTTCTATTATTCGCGATTTGTTTGTTTCTTGACTTTTAATATTTCTAATGTGTTCTTCAAACCTAAGTTTTATGTTTTTTTCCAGTTCGTCCTATGTCAATAATTAAACGAAACAATTAAAAAATAATAATAAACGAACAGCCGTATAATATTCATACCGCCGCATATTTCAAAAGTCTTTAAAAAATATGATATTGATATAGTGCTGTCAAGAAATAACAATTTAATGAGTCCATTATAAGGAGATACCAAAAACAAATTAAAAGAAACAGAAAAATCAGAAATTCCAAATTCAATGTGCAAATTGTGAAAAACGTATATTAGAGGGAAACCATAAAATACAAACAATAAAATTATTAAATCAAGTCCAAAATAATCAAGAATTATAAACATAAGGGAAACAATGGAAATGTCAAAGAATAAAAATAATTTGTTAAATTTATTGGAATTGTTAGATAAATGATGAAAAACATCGGAATGATCGGTATGGCTCATCGATGGATGACGTCATCCGTTCTATAAAAGGGAATGTATGCGCGCCGAACGACTCAGTAGTCGTTTAACACCTGAAGATGAAAACGTTGTTTTTGAAATACGTTTTTTTATAATAAAAAGCAAAAATGTTTGTTTATTTTTATATTAACGATAAAATCGGATGTGTAATGTATTTATCACGTATTTTTTTTTATTTCGACCGGCGTATAGGTCAGCGGAACCATCGAGAACACCGGACAGTCTTTGGTCTTCAGAGTGGATAAAGACTCGAAATACATTCTGAACATAACCGAAGGCCCTCTGACTTATCGTTATCAATTTCAAGAATTCTACATACATTTCGGCACCGATAACAACCTCGGGTCCGAGCACAAAATCCAGGGTTACTCTTTTCCGGCCGAAGTAAGTCATTTTTTTTTTTTTTTTTTTTATTAATTTCTCTAATGAGATATTATAACAATAATAAATCGACTTGAAATGTAGAAAAGTCTCTGTTATCGTAAACTCTTCTGTACCGATATGAATTGTCCTATCTTATTGATAAGAAATATGAAATCGGAAGAATCGGTAAAAAATAGACGTTCGGTTCCGATGAAAATTCGGTTGATAACGTTGAATTCCGGAACGAGATCCGACGATAAAATATTATCCGACTGTGTCGAGTCTTTGAAATGCGTGCACGTTATCATTTTGATATCGTACAAATCGCTGAATTTTCGCCGAGTGTTATTTATTAATAATAGGCAGTTACAGAGAGTGCGTGGCGAAATTCGCGTAGGATAAAAAATAATTTCTCGTTATCTCACGTCGTCCGTGCGTTGTTTTTATTTACACGGAAAACTCTTCTGTTTTTTTTCCCCGTTTTTCTGGTTTTTTTTTTTTTTTTTGAGGGAAAAACGTGCTCAAACGATTTCGCACGAAATCGTACGTAGTGACATGAAGTCAAAAATTGTGTGTGTGTGTGTCATTAACAAAAAAAAAAAACATTAAAAAAAAATTAATCGTTAAAAATGTAAAGCGTTATATATTTTAAAAACAGCCCGCGCGAGCCGAGGCACATTATTTAAAACAAAAAAAAAAAAAACCACACGTTTTTACGCGATTTCATTGTGTTGTATAAAACTCGTCGATCAAAAAATAGAATCGTTTTAAAACAACAATTGTGTCTAAAAGTCGCATATTTGATTTTTTTTTTTTTAATAGTATTTTTATTTCATATTTTGAACGCCCGGAGGGGGGGGGAGATTTTTGTTTTTGCTAAATAATTCATCGCGGAAAAACAATAGAAATTTACCGGAAAATTGAAACCGGGAGATATATTTTCAGGAGAGTAATGTAGAGGAAAAAAACGTGTAGGAATGCGTTGGAATTGAAAATCGAGAAAAATATTTAAAAAAGAAATGTCAAATTCCGGAAAACATAACACAAGAACACGTAAGAACGCGTGGAAATATTACGCGGCAGTGGGATTTTTATATAATTTTTCTGTCCCCTTGTTGGTGACAGTCAAAATGTACTTAGGTCTTAAGAATTAAATCAACTGTTCGTTTAAGTCAACAATAATTTAATCGAAATTAAATGCTCTAAATACACTGCGTACACGATTGCAATGGTTAGAGAGAGCAAGTATTGGACTAAGAACTGTGTGACAGCAGCAGACATAATTTTTTTTTTATATGTATACTTATTTACGATAATTTTGTTTTTTTTTTTTTAAATATTTACTCGAATTATATATTCCTATCTAAATATCTCCCTTAGACATACTTTCCTGGTTTTTATTTCCCCCCTCGTAATTCCTGATCCTCGTTATTTATTTATTTTTTTTCCATACGATTTTTATCATTGTTTTATATATTATTTTTTTTCCTTGCCTCTTTTAATCAAAAAATGTATAGATTTACACACACACATATATATATATACAACGAAAAACTGTTTTTTGTTTTAACAAATGCTATTATTATTATTATTATTATAATTATTACGGACGAGAGAACGTCAAAAATATCTTTTAGACTTTTTTTTTTCAATGCTCGCAGTGTAATATTATAATACGTTCGGTAAAAAAATCGTTAATTCCTCCTGCAACTGGCAATTATTTTGAATAATTTTTTCACTTTACCCATATAAAAAAGATTTCGCGAGTGGTTCTTTTTTTCTTTCAAAGATTTAAACGAAAGACGCGCACTTATTAATTACCTACCACACAACGAGCGTGATGAACAATACGCGCTCTATACTCGACCATCCATTTATTCGTACAGTCTGTCGCAAAGTCTACGACCGTTCCTATGATTATTAGGACTAGCTGAATGAACTGGTCGAGAGAACTGCTTATGTACGTCAAGTTTCTCGCGCGTCACACAATTTGTCATTCCGTTTTTTTTTTGTTTTTCAGTGCGCGCGCTGCATTTTTAATTTAAATTAAATTTTTTTGGTTCCTTCTCCTCGTCGTAGAAAATAAATCATCGAGATAATATTGTATTCATCAATTGTACGATTCATCAACCCGCGTAAAATCGATTTGAAAACGAGGCAAATGAGCAAAAATACGTATTGCATAATAACATCTTACGAAACAAATTTCATTGACAATATAAAAAAAAATTAATAAATAGCATTTGATTTTATAATTATTATTATTCCATTTATATAAAGCAAGTGTAGGAGGTACTTATTACTGATTATCTGGACATTTTTCTTTAGAAAGTTTCCACTGCTTTCGCTCTTCTCTAGTTGTAATCCCTTTGTACATTTTTCTAGGTCCGATTTCACTACGTCTATCCACCTGCTCTGTCTGGATCGCCATTCTCTAAGCCTTTTCCCATCGATTGCGCCCGTCATTAACTTTAGTTTTTTTACGATACCTATCGAATCCGCCCCCATCCCAAGCCATCTGTCTCTTATAAGTATGTGTATTTGGTTTTAAGTATACGTTTAAACCATTACAGATTCTCAAAGTATTCCCCGTTTTCCACAAAATGACCATATACAAATAATATTTCTGTTTCAAATGTCGGCAATTCGCTCTCCGTAACCGACAATTGAATCCGCCGCATCCACATGATGGGAACGGGACGGAAAAGTTATACCGGCAAAACTTCGACGAATTCTCCGCGTCCAGTAATGGTTTCTCTATCTGATGTGCGAATATTTCGTATAATTATTATTAAACCTGTAATACACATTGTGCGGAGACAATTTCAGGAATATATTATAAACGCGTGACACTCGTTAAATAATAGATTGGCATCCGATTTCCTATATGAATAATGTGGTTTCGCCACGGAAATCCGTCGTATGCGCGCGCGTACAAATCGTTGGTAAAGCATACGCGAATTCCGAACGTTCTATAAAATATTCGCTGGCGTTTCAATAATTTTCCAATAGCTCCGCGAGCCGGAACTCGCGTAAATTGGATTTCTACGGGAGCGCGACGCGGACTTACTCATCGTACACAGTGCGCATTACCACCGCCTAACTGTATCTCTTAAAATCTGACTGGTCCAGAAAATTTATTTTGAAATTCTACACTTGAAACAATTGAAACGAGTTTTTTTTTTTTTTTTGCGAAATCCGCATATCGAAACAAATCGCATTCGACACAACTATATAGGAGGTGAACTAACTGCGGAAATCTGACAAACGCCATAACTACAGCTGGGAATTCGATGTCGCTAAAAAATGCTTTTATGTCCTAAAATTTCTAAAAAAAAAACTTTTACCGGACTACGCGGTTTCCATTCCGAATTCATTGTGAAAACAAATCATTTCCATATAATTTTCAATTATTTCCATTGGTTTTTCTCATATATTTATTTACCCAGGTACGTTTTGAACGTTTGCCAGTGAATCTACGAGAATTCGTTTCAGATTTTCGAACATAAAAGTTCTTCATTTATAACTTATTACTTTATAGGACTTTATAAAATGATACGCGCTAAAAACACGCGGGATATTCGCGCATTCGTTACTCTTTAATAAATCATTAAAAAACGTATACTAACATATCCTCCTAAGCATCTCCCGTGCTGAGCGGAATCACGTTTGTAGATTCTCGTTTATATTTTTAAAAAGCGATTACGAAATAAAAAACAAAACACATTTCTACAAATGTTATCGGAAATATTTACGTGCACCAACAATTGTAAAAAAATATTTTTCAATTTTTTCGAAAAATCGGCAAAATAAGTCAAAAATAATATCATCTCAATATCGATATATAATACATAATCTTACTGAAAGAAGAAGTGTAAACAGATCGTATCGTTTTCAGTTTAATTTAAAAATTTATCACTACCGAACGTCAATATATAGTCGTCGAAAAAAAGAAAAAGCCGCTACGAAAAATACTGTTGAATTATTAAGATTATAATAATAAATACTGAGAAAATTAAAGAAAGATTTACAGAAAAAGAAAAATATACTGAGATTTGCTGAAAATCCTCGACGGTCGGTTTATTATTGTTACGTGTATAAATAATAAATGTCGAAGCATTGAAGTTATATATTGAATTCGATCGTGGTTTAAGCCAAATAATTATAAAAAAATAATTAAAAATTCATAAATAATTATTCGCTTTCGATTAGAAAAGGGAATGAAAACTCCATTCGTTTCGGTGTCCAAATTATGTAAATTTTATATTTGTCCTATCGTCTCGGAAAACAATTTTGCTGCACATCCGAAGTTTAAATCTAACTTATACACCAATGGATTTTTTAACAAATTGTTTAAAAACATTAACGACATAACGCAATAAGGTTAGAGGTTTTATACAAAGACATTTTTATAAAATATTATATGGTTTAAAATAAAACGTTTTTTTTATTTCGAGTTCTTTGCGATTAAAATTATATTTATTTCAGCGCGCAAGTATGAAAACTATTTTGAGAAAGACAAAACTTTAAGTATTGAATATAGAACAAAAGTTATTGAATTTGTTAAATCTCCGTGGGACACTATATTTTGTGCATTTAAATATATAAGATCTCGTGACCGCAATGAGCTATAAAAACAGCCGAATATCCCACGTAAAGACTTTTTTTTTCGTTTTCAAACTAATATTAAACATTTCAACGCTTTAAATTATTTCATAGTTTTTTGTTTTCAATTTTTTTTTTTTAACGTCAGAGCGATATAAAATTACCGATTCGCGCAGTTCATCGCGAGATAATAATCCATCTACAGACTATTTTCCACCACCGAGTTAAGTCGATAATACTTAAATTATCATCGTTTGAAAACGTTACCGTTCTGAATAATCATTTACTATTAGCTTTAAAAAAAATAGCGATTATAAAAAATTTGAAATTTCCAAAAATATAAATATATATTTACGCGTAAAAGCTGACTGTAGGAGAATATAATATTATGTAATACAGTCAATAGTCGTGCAACTGGGATGTTCCGTTAATATAGGAAACATAAATCGGTAAACGTGAATTATTAATGAACGATTAGCGTTCGAATATTTCTATTTGAACAATTTAACCGCGCCGTTCATAACAACATCGAGTGTAATATTTCGGACGAAATCCGCGATTTACTTTTAATTATTATATTACCGAATACGAAATATTTTATTGGAAGTGATAATAATCGTTATAATAACACGATTAACTTGAATTATAAATGTAACGAAAAATGTGCCTTATCGATTAATTTGTATAATATTGTAAAATATACGTGATTAAATAGGGGGAAAAAGTGAAATGTAAAAGGACGAATATGGTGAAAATGTAATATAAATTAATTAAACATTAAAAGAAGAATAAAAAAGCGTACGTTGAAACTAATGCGGAGTTTCTCTTTGATCTATTTTACAAAATAAAAATAAAAAAAAAAAAGAATCGCGTATTTACGTGTAATGAACAAATAATATATATATATATAAAAAAAAATTATAAAACGAATAATAATAATAATAATGCGCGCGTATCGTGTTCGTTATTTTATTATTGAACCGCGTGTGTGTGTGTGTGTGTGTGTGTGCGTTCATTTTACTATTGCTCGCATTTTTTTTTCTTTTTTGTAATAATGTTTTTCCGCCGTATTGTCGAAATGTTTTTATTTTCGTTCAAATCCTTTTTACTTCATTATTCGCGCGTTAAATGTAAATTAAATGGTTATTTTTAATTTAAATAACCGTGTACAGGTTGTACGCATAGAAATTGCCATATGCCGTTCTGTGACTCTATAGGGCGAGAAAGAGAGACGTATATAAAATGACTGCTGCTGGCCTTAAAATAAAATACCGTGGACATGTATACTTCCCGCAATCGATAATAATAATGGCGCGTGACTTTATTCGGCAGTTTGGTTTTTATTGGCGATAGCTTCATAGACGTAGCAGCCGCCAGGGTATATAAACTCGGTTCTTACGACCAAGTATTCTCGAGTAATGATTTCGACAAACGACTGTTTTGTGTCTGTGTTTTCTTTTTTCTTCTATTATCATATCGTTTTTGTGAGCCGGAAGAGCTGACGGAGGACGTGTCGACAAAATGATTCGTTATTTATTTATTTATTTCCCCGTTAATTTAGCGAACACCCGAAATATTCAAAAAAACTGTTTTACGATACAAAAAAAAAAAAAAAAAAAAAATTAATAAAAAACTCAAACGTAGTAGTAATCGCGAACGATCATAAGACTACGGCTGACGATTCTCTTTCTACACATAATGTGACCAAAAAAATACCGAGATACATATATTATTCGATCTGATGTGCGGTTCTGTGGTCAACGCGATTGCGGAAATAGCAATAAAACGACGGTATTACCATAACAATAATAATAAAACAGTATCCGATTTTCTGGAAATAATTATAATGAGAAACTTCCGATCGATCATCGACGCTATATAAATATGAGTTTGTGGTACGATACTCGGGCAACGGTAAAAAATTAACGAGAAAAACATAATGGGGCAGTATTTGAAGGGAAAATATGTGTATTACGTCGGATATTCGGTGTTAACAATATAAACGGTGGAGAAACGAGCAAGCGTTTTCTAGAAAATGCTGGCGTGTAATAAACGCCGTAGAAAAGATCGCGGAGGCTGAATGGGGACGACGACTAACCGCGAGGAAGTCATCGGACGAACATCGGGAGAGCAAAAGACCCACTCGGCCGTCTATATGACATGAGATAGGTGAATATTTTTTATTTTTTGCTCCCATTCCGTTCAAAACTGTTTGGACCGCTTGACGACGACGGTTATAAAATGTTATTGCGATCGACGTTTTCACGTGAATTTCTCCTTTTCAATAATAACATATTATATCCGCACGCGATTAAACGCGCCGATTCTAACGATAAAGGAAAACCTCCCTGTTCCGCGCGAACGTAAAACGAATCCCCCGTTTCAGGCGCAACGTCGTTTTCGATGACGATACGCGCACGACGCAGCGAAATTTCGCGTGTACTACTACTACTACTACTGTGTATAGTTACGACGAGAGTTATTTTTTACTATGTCACAAAGAGTTTCGTCGCGCCGGTGTGTGGCGCACATAAAATGACAAACAGACGTCTCATTATATATACGACCATCGTCGCTATGTGTGTGTGTGTGGTACTCCTCGTATAACACGCGCGTACTTTATGTACGGTGTAAAATAATACACTACTGTCGCCGCCCGGAGAACGCGAGACGACGACGCATTATTATTATTATTATCATTATCGCCGGGAATTGGCGAACGAAAATGGAAAATAATTTTCTCGTATAACGATGGCAATTTGTTATAATACAGTCGTCGAGTGCAAAAGCGTCGAGAGGGGACGACGGTGTACGTAAGCCGCCGCGAATAGTTGTCCAAAAGTCCCGCGGGCCGTGTGTGTGATACGCGTTGGTAGTTATTGCTGAATTTCAATTTCTTCGTATTCTTATTTTCTCGGATAATTTCGAAAAGAAGATTTTATTTTAACCATTTACTTCTCTCGCTTTCGCCTATATCGGAAAATCCGACTTGTACGAATATTTCGTTCCACTACGTATCGTTATCATTTCGACACTACGTGGATTGTTCAGAATTGACGTTTCGCCACAAAAAACGTTGGGGGAAATGTTCGTAAAAGAGAATCGTGAACGATTTTCGACATTCCATTGGAATGCAATTGAAGTAACGTTCTTTGTTGTATTAAATTTTTAAGCCTCGAGACTGAAAATTACTTGTTTTTTTTTTTTAAACACTTCGATGTCTATAATTGACACGACGAAAGAATTATTATTATTTTTTTTAAATTTTCTAACGGCTTATAACACGTAATCGTCAAATTATTTCAAACAAATATCACGCCATTGGTGTCAAAGTTACGAAATTAAATTTAAAATAATCGATTTTATAGTAATTGTTCGGTAGTTTTATGCGTTTTGGATAAAAAAAAAAATTTGAAAAATTACCTCTTTAGAGTGTCGACTATAGATGCGATTCGTTGCGAGAAACAAACTACGATCAGAAAAGACCGGGGAGCAGCTCTCGTTCCGGTAGAATTTACGGACACGGACGTGAAAAAACAACAACACATCATTATGAAACCAATACGTCCCCCTCCCTCGCTCGGTTCAAAATAATCTAATAATCTAATAATCATTTGGACGTGGTCTAGATTACGGATAGGATTCGTAATTTAATGATACACTGCGGGACAATCGTGGACGGGGAGTTGTCGAAAGTAAAAACGTTGGCAAACAAATGTCGAACAATAATCGCCAGGTGTGTGTGTGTGTGTACATAAGTCGTGGCTGGCTGTTTCGGCCCGTCTCTTGCGTTTTCTCAACGACGACGACGACGACGACGACGACGACGACGCTAATCGATCGGGCGTTAATTAATTCGGATCGTTGATAAATCGCTCGAAACCACTTTATCACTGTCAGCGCTGGCTTATCAGCACTCCGTAAACTTCTAATCGGGTTTACCCTTCGTTTCTTATTATTTATACGTAAGTAAAAGTATTTTTTTTTTTATAGACCGGTTAAATTGACTTCTTCTATTATCATTAAAAACGGAGGGGCGATAAAGAATAACGACTACGGTGTGCATCCAAGGACCATTAAAGTAAACAGAACGCGTATAAAATAATAAATGAAAGGAAAAAAAAGAGACACGGCCGGGAAGGGGGAAAAAAAAGTGCCATTAGCAATAAATCAACTTCGGTAAAAACTCATTTTAATGCAATTTTAACACAAATGTAAATTGAATGTAAAATGACACCTTTTTTTTTTTTTTTTTTTTTTTTCCGAGGGATAAAATGTTAACGACGTCTCCGTGACAGACTTATCTCGTCGAATGGTCCAAAATAGTGATGTTGCCGCCCGCCGCCAACGCGATTAAAATATTGAAAAGGGCGCTGCGTTATTATATTGTTATTATACGGTGTCGGGTGTTCTTCTTCTTCTTCTTTTTTTTTGTCTTCCCGAAACACATTTCAATTTAGAATAACAAAACGCGCCGTATCGATTTAAAGGTGATTTATAGACTCACGCGCATTTATACATGCCGCGGAAAATTACACTGTTATACGAACGCAAAATCGGTTTCGGCCTGCAGTCGGTGCCGGGCCCAAATAGAGATTTTCCACGTTTTAAAATCGGTTATGGTTCTTTTTTTCCTTGGCTTTTATTATAACCGTGTGAGGGGTTTTTGCGCAATCAACACCAATACCTGCACGAAATCTACACACCTCCGTCTCATTCTTCCACACCCGTGTTCTTTTCACGGTCTCCTCTTCAACTACAATCTCTTTCTACGTCGACCTCCGGGGCCCCTTTCCCTCGAGCTTTCATTCAGACCGCCGTTCTGATCGTTTCCCTTCTTTGCATTGCACACTCAAACCAACGGCGTTTTCGCCTTATTAACAAAACTGATTATTATCGGTCCGACATCAACCACGCCGTTCGGTTCACTGTTATTTAACTTTTTAACCAAACCGTTTTCGCTGTTTCACCAACAAATGGGTCATTAATTGGATTTTTTTGTTTTTTACATTCAATATTATAAAATAGTTCATGACATTTACAACGAAATATTATTGCGAGAGTGTAATACTCGTATAATACATAATAAAAGTGGAATGCCGCCGGTAGTGTACGTAATAATGCGTTCGGCTCGTTTGTACAATCAACCGCGGAGAAACGGCGGTTTTGTGTTCTAAAAGTGTATTTACGCACAGGGATTTAAGTGCTCGTTGAACGTATCACGCAGGATTATAACGAGACTAGTGATATAACGATTACAAATTATCAAGTCGACCACGACGGGCGGAACGTATATATAAAACGGTGTCTGAGGCACTCGGTGGTTTACCTATTACGATTTACCAGATAATTACGCGTTTGCTACGTTACACGACGCCGTTGGAAAACGTATAATATTTAAAATTACGCGCTTTAATAATAATTATATCTAGTCACTAATTATCGTGTTAACGTAACGCAGTAACGCGTTTTATTCGCAAACTCGGACGTTTGCTTGAGTGTCAAAACGTTTAGCGGATCAGTGTGCACGCGGCACAGTGCCAATCTAATCGCATACAAAACATTATTATGAATTATATAAATGTGGTTGTAAAACTCGTTGTAACGTGCGGATGGGAAACGTTTTTTAAAACAATATTTTCTCGATCGATCGTAAAAACCGTACAATTATTTTCCCGCGACATTTCTTTTCGCCAATACACAAGAAGACATTTCGTCAATAATACGAGACGTAAAATAGAAATAGTTTTTTTTTTTCTTTTTTTTCACCACTTAAATCTGTTCAACGAATGCTTGCGTGCGATCGTCGTAAAAATACTCAATTGATTTATGATTAAGAAATTTGTTAAAAATCCGGTAACGTTCGAAGGGAGTTCGGTGAACAACGGCGCATAATAATAATAATAATAATAATATATCCAACGATGATTTTTCACGTAAATAATTTCTAAAATCGTTTTTCAAAATTCCAATCACATTTACAAAATCGTACACGAAAATTCCATTAATGAACCCGTCTATACAAATAGAATACGGTGTTTTATGTTTAATCGTCGAATACGATAGTTTTTAGAATGGAAATCATTGAAATAACGACGTTTTAACAACATAAAGTGACGTGGGGAAGTATTTGTAGACGTTAAATATGTCACTTACGTCATATATTCAATAAAATAGCTACCGAAATATATACGAAATAAATTTTATAAAACGACGATTTCTTTTTTTTTTATATACTCGTATATAAGTTATATAAAAGACGTCTCGCGGGAGACTTGGATTACTGGTCGTAAGGTCATATTTATATGCGAGACTCGGGAGACTTCCGATTTACACGAAACACGTAATCGAACGATTTTGACTCGTTTTCCGTACCCGACCCGGTCTCTTCTCATCGCGTCACTTCGACGACGCATGACGACGCGTTTTAATTAACACAAGCAAAACGAAATAAAATTGGAAAAGACGCGAAAAACGCGCACTCCAGCGTGCCGGCGGCGGCATCCACCGATTTATTTACGTTACATTTCTAAACTTCGACTGAAACTAAATCACTTTGGGGCGAATTCCGCCGTTAAGGAGCGTTGCGGGAAATGGGGATTTCGAGTGTTTCGTCCTGCCGACGATTTTTGACTAACAGTCATTCGTCGTTGCTTCACACGCGCACTACTACCACAGCAGTGTGAAACAATATTATTTGGAAGGGATGAAACAAAACAAAACGGGAGGAAAAAAAAAAGAAGAGGGATTCTACCGTCGTAATGTCGTATAACGACGACAACAATAACAGTCATAATAGCAGCGCTATCCGGAGTACGTTTGCTTAAAAGCGTAGCCCACACGCACGCGACAGTTTGCGTTTTCGTCCGGCAAAACACTTTGTGCCGTTCGATCGGCCGTCGCCCGCGTTCCTCGTCGGCCCGCGAGCATTTCGACATTCTACGGTCCGTCTCGGCACCGGCGCTTACACGCACACGCGCCCCACTGATCGGTTCACAGCGCCCGCGAACGTTAAAAACACACGATTTTCCGAATTTTTCAAAGTGCAACGAACTTTGAAGCGTTCGGTACACAAATCCCACGATTTCGCCATGGCGTTTCGTTAATGTTTTTTAAATTGTTTTTTACACACTCGCCCGCGTAATACCCGTGTGCCGGAATTAATTTGTACGCGAGACAATATTATACCCCCGAAGTGCTTATTCGTACATAAAAACAAAAAAAATCTTAGGACATTTTTTTAATTTGAAATACGAGCTGGTTGTGTGACTTTCGTCGTGATAGTGCTATTCGACAGCGTTTGACGATTTGCACACTTCGCCCCGGTCGCCGCCGTCACATCGTCTCCGCTCGTCTTCCTTAACTGACCGTAGCGGACGTATCCTGCGCGGAATTACAAAGTCGAAAATTCTTTACCGTAGTGTTTCGAGATCGTCGTCTGCTCCTCTCATTTTCGTGTTCCGCATTCCACTCACAAATCATTTTTACCGACGGGGACCTTTAAAAAAGATTAACGTTCGTCATTGCGGATCCTCCTACGCCGTCTATTATTGTTATTATTATTATTATTATTATTGCTTCGTACGGAACAATAACGAAATGCAAAAGGCGGAGGAGTATTTTTTTTTTCTGGAAATCGACTCGCAGCAGTCGCGTGTGGTAGTAGTGGAAAAACAACCGGTGCCGAGACCGACCACGGAATGTCGAAACGAGCGGGCCGCGAGACGAGCGTTCGCGCGCTGTCAAAAGCCCCATCCCGCCGATAATCCGCCCTCTGGTTTCGATTTCAATCTCGAAATGGAGATGAGCGTATCAGCCGGCTATATATATATATATTCTATATGTGTGTGCGTGTGTATAATATCGCATGCGCATTTATATATATATATATAAATGTGTGTATCGTGTAAGACCCCTCTAAGACGAATCCGAATGCTTTTTAAGAAAATAATCCCCCGAGGAGTACGCGCGGAGAGTGTATTATGAGCGTGAGGGACGGACGAATAGAGGACGGTGGTACGGGAACGGGGCTCCGCGAAGCGTATAGGTATTTATGGTCGGGGGGAAGGAGGAATAAACCGCAAGAGGACTTCGCCGGGATGAGTGTACGGTATGAACGCGCGGTCGGAAAAAGGGGGATAACGCCACTGAGACTGGGTATTTGGTCCGTCGGATACGCGAAACGATTGTTCCCGCCGTTTCGTATCGCAGCAGACATTTTGTTTTCTCTTTCGTTACGCGAAACCAGTAAGGAGACGAAACAGACGGTTTTCGTACTCGTACGCCGCTCGCGAATTCGAAATGAACTGGTGAGCGCCGAACGCGTATTTCAATTTCGCACGCTCATTTTCGCGCGTCTATTTCGGACGCTTTCTATTGATTTCAATCGGCGGATGTCACGTAAATTCGTCGTCGGCGGGCAAAACAACGCAATATTGTTTTGTACATTTTTTTTGTTTTGAATAAATCGTAACGATATTTGCAAACGCGTGTTAGCCGTGTTAATTCACGCCACTCGTCGTCGTCGTTCGAGTATTCCCGTACAAGTAGTTCTGCAAATACGTTCTCGGCCAGACGGTTTCGAGATGTATTACAGCGCGTTTGAACGCGATATGCGTTGAAGAATGAAAGAAATTTACGTTTCTGACCTTTTCCCCGGGCGACTGTTTGACAACCATTGACGATGGTATAATGCGCGTGTATTGCTCTATCCCCGGGAATATATATAAATATATAAAAAAAAAAAGAATTTATGTCACCATAATATTATATAAACTCATACCGTCCAGCGTTTTCACCGCGTCATTTGTTATTTTTAAATCGCGCGTAATATACGAACGGTCGTGTATTCTCAAGCGCGTTTTCCTACCATTTCATATACGTAAAACAAATATATGTTAATTGTATTCAAATGTTCGGCCGAAAAAAAAAAAAATATATATATATAGACTTTTTGTTTGTCTTTAATTTATTATACTTTATCCGCTGTAGCTGCAGCAGTCGGTCTCTTTTCACCGTTTAAACGCTTGACCGCGCGACACCGACGTCTTCAGACGAATAAGAAGAAGAGAAAAACGCGTTTCAATATTATATTACGCGTACAATTCAAACCGTCCGATAATAACGGTACTGAGAACCAAAGTAAAAAAAAAAAAAAAAGAAGAAAAGTGCTCAAAATTGATTATTCCGAAAAAATACGCGGTCTCTATAGTATATATATATATATTTATATATGAGACTGTATGGAAATTTCGTCTGTACCATTGTTCAGCCCTCGTGAATTTCAAATAGATTCGCGAAAATACACACGCGGACAGTATACACTGTATACGAGTACGGCAACAAAAAACATTGTTCGAACGCGGCGTATCGATTCACTTCGTAGAGAAGAAAATAATGTGTTGCACAACTTTGTCTGCGACCGCGTATAAACTCGTAAAATGCGTTAGGGGTTTTATAATATAATAATAACGCAATATAATTTCGAAATAAATCGCTTCTAGTTGATTTACCGCTGTAGTCAAATACGATTTGAAAATTATCATAAATTATTATTATTTTTTCGTTCTAAACAACAACAACAAGAAATTGAATATTGCACATCGGCGTTGTGTTTATCGACACTGATACAATATTACCGTATATACATATTCAATAACAGCGAGACTGTTTCGAATACTGAATTCCTTTTTCTTTGCTTCTTTTTTGTCAAATTTATATTATTGTGTACTATTTATTTTTCCTCCGTTTGTAAAACAACGATTTGCTGAAGAGTTTCGAAAGTGTCGTCCTAAATAAAATTTGCTTCAGTAACTCAAATTTATCAAGATCTATTATAATAGATCAATTTAATCGTTTGCGTTCATTACGTGCGCGCAAACTTAATCGAAACGACTCTCCTATTCCGTACTCCGCTGCGCCAAAACGAAAGCATTTGTTTCATGTTTTATTCGATCGTCATATTAAATTCCATTAACATTTCAATACCCCCCCCCTCTCTTAATTCTTAATTACATATATCTGAACACCCACAATTGAATTAATTATTATCACTTGGCGTTTTGGAAACTGGCTTTATTATATAACAGTTTTTTTTCTCACTTTATTTATCTAATTAGTTTTGTTTTGTATATATATAAACATTTATGACACGTATGGATTCATAAGTGTTGAGCCGAATAGTTTTCACCAAAAAAGAAAAAAAAAATCGTCAAAATATGCATTCGTCATTTCAAACGCGTTCGTTTCAAAAACGTTTTTCCTCCCTTTTTTTTTTTTAATCGTCCGTAATAAAATGTATAACGCTCGTGTTTAAACGGAAACGGAGATGGGATAAGAAAATATGCCTGCGACGACGACGATATTACGCACGTCGTAACGTAAAATATTTATTCAAATATATATATATATATATATATATATATATATTGGAACACGTAACGTTTTGACATTTTATACGCCAGCTTATTTAATATTTTCCGTATCGTCAGGGGAGGATTCGCTGAAAAAAAAAATACTCGTATTATCTCCATTATACCGAGCTTAACAAAAAAAAATGACGTTTTTTCGATAATATCGTGTACGCGCGCTATTGATTCGTATGAATTATAATAATAATAATAATAATAAAAAAAAAAACAAATATCAATAATAACGTATAATATATAAAATCCGACTTAATGTACGGTAACGGCGGCGGTTTACAAGAAATATAGAAATGAGTACATTCGGCGGACGACCGACATCGCGAGAAGAGTTTAGAATCCGAATTTCGTGCGAGAAAAAATATTCGAACACGATGTACAAAAATATGGCTGGGAAAAGAAAAAAATCATCGCGTAGAATGTTTTTCTGGCCGATTTTTAAGAAAAATCTCCCTAATCCTTCCCCCCCCCCTTATATTTTGCTCTTTTTAACGTCGAGAAATTAAAAAAACACTTTCATCGTTCGTAGATGATGGGGACTCGTGTTTTTCAAATATATATATACATTTCCGCAAAATTCCGTATAATATTCAGTGTTTACTTCTCGTACTTAATATTTTTACTACTCGAGCGTCACAATTCGCGTGTTAAATTCGAAAATGCGCTTTCGGGTGTTTCGCGCAAAATAATAACCGTGTTAATAACTACGGAGTCTTTGAAAATTAATTTTAACGCAAATGCGTGTTTAAAATAGAAAACAAATTAACGTTATTTCAAATGTGTGCACAATAAATTATTTATTTTATCTTCGCCGTATTTACAGTCTTAAGCGCTCGTTCGGGTAGTGCAAATTTAAATTGATAAAATAACGCCATCGACTATTCCGATTCATAAACTTATAATTTGTAAACAATATTATTTCGATCGATTGAAAATTTACAATTAGAAATCCGACAAACGACAAAAATGTCACACGCCTTATAAAATTAATATTATATAAATAAGTAATACATCGTTTTTTTTTCTCGTTTTATAGATCCAGTTGTACGGTTACAACACCGATCTTTATTCAAATATGTCTGAAGCGCAAATGAAATCCCAAGGAATCGTCGGTGTATCACTCATGGTCCAAGTGAGTATGAAACACAATTTTTATATCGACATTTAAACCGTACTACGGGTTTTCCTCTATAACCGTCTTGTACGCAATTTAGATCGGAAAAACGACAAATTCAGAATTCCAAATGGTCACCAACGAATTTAGCAAACTTCTGTACAAAGGTAATAATAATTTTTAAAAAAATGCTTTGCATTCATTACACGCATATTCGTAAAACGTTATGCGTCGAGAGGAAAACATAATTATGACAACGTACAGTGTCTAAATATCCGGTTATACGAAATGTGATATTTGTTCAATAATAAACCAAGTTTTTTTTTTTTTTAAGAGAAAAAAATTCAAATATTCGAATATTATTCGTTGTATCACTTACTCATCGCGTATTCAAAATATACGCAATAATATATTACGTACACTTACATTATAATTAGTGGCATGTGCCCTCGTCAAAACGGACTAGAACGAAAATCGAGCCAAATAAAATGCCCTAAGGAGTGAAATCACTGTAAACGTTAATGTTTATTCGAATGAACCAAATGTCTATACTGTACATTTTTTATCGTATCCAATATAATTTATATTTATACTGTTAGTCAATCGATATAATAATTTTCCCTTCGTCGTCCACGCAGCGAAAAGCTATTAAAAATATCGTTTATGTGTTGAAATTGAAAATTTTACTATAAAATTATATTGTATAATTCGTGTGCGAATAATAATCAGGCTGCGCCTATTGGATAACTCGTGACTTAAAACTATAACGCATGTGGAATACGTTTGTAGTTGTCGGTCAGTAGAACTCGTGATTTTAATTTTTTTTCAAAAGGATTGAATTAAGTTTTAAATTTTAATCATCTAAACGGCACGTTTAACATCAGAATGAATCGGTTGGTCGGGGTAACGAATCTCTGATTTTATCACCTGAACGAGGAGAATTCGATTTGAAATACGGCGTACTGGTACTCTAATATTTTTTATTGGAATATTAATTTTTTTTTTCGTGGCTTTGAATTTCTCCGAAATTTGGATTGTCGCATTGGTTGGTAAATATCACATTATTATGAAATTATTCGTTCGCGCGCGCGCGCGCGCGTGTGTGAATTCTGTTTTCGACGAGAGAGTAAGCGATACGAATAATAATTTAACGTTTTTATTTCCGATCGCCTTAAATCCGTCACTGGACCTCCGTCCAATGTGTATACGTTTACAGATTACCTTATAAAATATGATCTCGAACCGAGCTCGTATAAACTCGTTATATATCGTATGAATGATATACTATTATTACTCGTGAGACATTCGCATCGCGAACGAAAGAGAAAATAACAAACCCCGACATTTCTGTAACAGTGCGAAATTTCCATAATATCGTATTGCGTTTTACGCGTTTCTCTTTTATATTTTTGGCTAGTAATAAATATTGTTAAACATAATTGTGCCCGGGGACGTGTGCAAATCGTCGTTCCGGTATATCACGCGCGGATGTAATATACTCGTATTGATCGGTTTTTTCCGTTAGGATTATGTAAAAAAAAAAAAAACACCCGTGTATTAATATTGTAGAATCCGTCGTACGCAATAAATATCCGTATTAGAAAAAAAAAATGGATACATAATAATTAAAAATTACGTTATTCGAAGAATGAATTGTTATTGGACGTATTTTTGGAAATACAATTTCAAAACGTCCGAATTCGTTTTTGTTAACGAAGCGTGCCGTCAAATCCCTTTACGTTTGGTTTTTGTATAAGAATTTCAAATACAAATAATACCGTATATCAATTAATATTAAATATTATTATTTCCCGACAGACTACAACGCGCGTGCGTTCGCTTTTTAATCCAATCAGTATTTGACGTTCATTCTGCAGAGTCCCGACAATCTCAAGAATTTGTTGCGGTCAAATATTATATTGTACGCTTACGTGAACACCTTTTGTTCTCGATACACTCATGTAAGTATACCCCCGAGAAAAGGATTCATTTTTTTTTTGATTTTTGATTTTTTTATGTTTTGCCCGTTTGATTTACACTTTCGAGAACGTAAAACGACACGTCGAATGGAAAAACAACGGTAAAAACAAGTTTCGATAGTTTCAACTCGGAATGCGGGATGTAAAATAACAGTTGAATGTCCATTCATTTTTCTTCTTCTTCTTCACGGGTGGTGCGTATGATGGAAACCGTGCAGGTTTCACTCGGAATGTGTTTAATTAAAATTAATTTAATAATTAATTGTCGTTAAAAAACGCGTCGTAACGTAACGTCGAGAATAGAAAAACACATTTATAATATGTACTGTGTCGTTTCGACGAGTCGTCAAAAATTACCGATATTCATATTGCGTTTCGTCGGTCTCGTTGATAAATATACGGATTTATCGTGCGCGGTGGATATCGGCACTTTCTTCCTCCGCGTTTTCCGGTAATCGTAACGGATCGAAGCTTTAAAACAAACGCGGTAATACAATAATAATAATAATAATAATAATACACGCCTCGCGAACAAATGTGAATTCATCGCGTATTACCCGACAGGCCGGAACGCAATTCATTTATTCCCTCGCAACAACAACAATTGAATATTTCAACGCACGTTATAATTAACAGTATAATAATTACACGTCCCCTACACCTCCAACGTATACGGACGGTGGTCTGAATTACAATAAGTACAAATTATCGTTTGTCCGTAAAAACAAAATCGCCCGACAAATACGATTGTCGTATTTTTAACATTTCATTGGCCGAACGAAAAAGCTTTTTTTGGAAAAAAATCGTGTCGCAATCGTGTCCCCCCACCCCGCCGGGTCGGCGTTTGGTTTTGTGTTTGAAAAACAAAACTCTGGTTTTGTGTATGAATTATTTTATTATTTCGTTCTATTGGACGGAAACATACACTTCACGGTTATCATCGTCTCAGTCAACGCAAGCCTCTGCGGAAAAAAGTCTGTCCGTAGCATCGAAACACGGATGCGCTGTAGAATGCCAGAAGAAATAACTTGTCCGATATGGTTATTATTTATGCAAAAAAAAAAGACCATATATAGACATTGATTTAGTCGAATAGCGTTTATATAGTTATATTAATCGATGGATCGGTAAAGAAAATAGAAAACAGTATTTCGTTTTATAAATTTAAAATATAATACTTAATATCAATTTTAATACGCTCATTTATATATATATATATTTTTTTTTTTTGTAGTTTTATTGTACATTTATTTAATACACTGTCTAATTTAAGTGTTCCCCCTCCCCCTCCCCAAACAGATCCTGGATCCCTCTACTCTTTGTTTCTTCAGTCTTCATAAATATAAGTTCTCAAGTCCAGCACACTGCACCACTGTCGCCGCGATACCATTGCAGATATATACCGATATAAATTTTATAAAATAAAATGTACTCAAAAACGTTTTGAATACAAATGTGAACAAAAAACAAAACTATATATTTCAATTAATGTTTTCATTTTCATCCAACGCCCATTTGCTATGAACTCGTCGATTCTGAAAACTCTGCAATTGTACGTCACACCGAGTATTCCGAATTTCTATCGATTAGAATTCAATATTAATTTTAAAATCGAACCTGCCATTTAAATACTCGGGGATGAATGGCGAAATGATGACTTTACCTCTATATAAAATCCGTGCCATTTCTCGCATCTTCGGTAATTACGCCGATTTATTTAATTACATATATATATATATATTTTTTTTTTTAATTTTCATTCGAGAATGAAAGAGAAACGGCGAATAGTTTCCGAACAATTATCGTTCAGGCTTGAAAATTTACGACATTGTCAATAATTCTCGGCGTAGTGTGAAATACTATAGACGAGACAATTTGTCAATTCGTATACATTATTTTGTAGTGTGCTCTAAAAACCGAATCGCGTTTGACGGACTCGTATTCGAAATTACAATTAAATTTATCCGAGATTCGAACAATTTATAATTGATCAATTTGAAATGTCGTTCATGACACGGGTACCGACTATATTTTTTAATATTTTTATGTGATAAGTGTTTCGATTTTGATGAACACACATTTCACATTTCACACGTTAAAAAAACAGTTATGAATAATAAATTTTTCGTAGGATAAATTTAGTAAAAAATTAAACATGTTTTTTCAACATTTTTTTATTCATATATACTGTACGTGTAGTAATTACAGTGCGGTTTTATATTCTCTAAAAATAGCCAAAAAATGTGCTTACGATATTCTCTAAAAATACGTGTAAATATGCAAAAACACGCTTGTATTCAAACGTATTCTCTAACTACGCACTGGTATAAGAAATCTTTTTTTTTTTTTGTAGAAAATATATGTTCATATAAAAACATGTTATACATAAATATCCGCGTTTTATTTGCTATAAAACATTTATTAATATAGTTCGTGAAATACACGTTAATATTTTTTTTTCTTTTATAAAACGATTCGAAATCAGATTCAGTTAACAAATAATATGAAACTACCAAACACATATACGTATTTGTAAAACGAAGATTGCGATAATTGCGATTTGAAAGTATTCAGTAAACGCGGCAAAAACTAAAGCGCGGAAAATATTATGCAATACAAATTATATTTATTACTTTTAAATATTCCGGGGGAAAAAAATGCTTTTTAACATTCGTATATGTTATTAATACGTAAAAACAATATATTATTGTTATTAGATTCTCGGTACACATAATCGGAGACACATCTTATTCCCGTTATTACGCGCACGCATCCCATGAAAAAGAAAAAAAAAATGTTTTTATATAAAAATCCGCGCCCTCTAATATTATAAACATAATATAATATACGATACAACTGGTAAGCGTGTGGTTTTCTTTGAAAGCGCGTTATTGATGTTAAAATAAAATTTCAGGGGGAAAAAACCACTTATATTATATTATTGTTAACTTTAGCTCGGTAGTTGGTGGTATACGATATTGTGTTTGCATAATCGTCGATCTACTTTGATATATACGAATATATCATTATAATAATAATAATATACAAACTTAAATAAATCATACGTTATATATATATATGCGTTTGAAATGTATAGACTTTTCTTTATAATACATAAACTATTTAATTTGTGTTTTCGTAAACATTCGGTTGGTATTTAATTGAAAACGTATTCGAAACGAAATATAAAGAAATTTTTTATCCTCTCCCCCGGGGCCGCCTGTTAATAATTTTTTTAATTTATATTATCATGAGACGTATAATTTATTAACTCTGGTGTTTAACACGCATATGTTATCTAAATGTTTGACTCTTAAACAATCGCGTTAAACACACGTCGTATATTATAAATATATCGAGTGAAACTCTTGACGAAAAAAACGCCGTATACATCGCAATATCGAAATATACCGTTGGAACGGATTATAAAATATAATATTTCGTAATATCTTCGACTTTTCAGAGTGTAAAAAGTGTGTGTGTATAGGCTTTTCAATAACTCCAAAAAGAAACACAATACAATAATAATATAACGCAATTGTCGTTTGGCGGCAGCGGCTATATGTGACATCCAACGACGTCATCGACGCCTTCCCCGTTTCTTTATGCTCTCTCCCATTCGCCCCCGTATATAATATCGTATAAACAGCACTTTTTTTTCTCCCCGCCGTGTGCGTGACGCAACGAAGACGATTCGAGTCCCGCGAATTCTTCCTAAAAGTGTTGAAAAATTCGTATTACGTACCGCCCCATCGTGTGTGTACAGTCAACACGAACTAATTACGGGCGTTTTTATATAATTCCGTACAGATTTCAGACGTTCCGTTTCCTTTTCTCATCACATTTTTTTTACGCTTGTTTTACATTTTTTTTTTTTTTTTAGACCGTTAAACGCGCGCCGTTCTTTAGGGCGGCGGAGGAAATAAATAAATAACGTAATACGCCGCGGCGCGTATAAAACGACGAGCGAGACAATTTTTTTTCTCGTTTTTCTATACATTTGTTTCGTGCGTATTTGTCGTTTTAACCGCGTCCAAAAACGCAACTGTTATAACAACAAGGGGAAAAAAATAGTTAAAAACCAAATCCGTCGAACGGTTTTTGTTTTTTTTTGATCGTTTGTACAGTGGCATATGCCGGCGCAAATATTATGCACACTGCGATGTACGACGTACGAACGAACGTTCGAGTGGTCTCGTCGGAAAATAAAAATATATATTTGTGCCCAGCGATTTTTTTTTTTTTTTTTTAATACTTTCGGTCAGAATATAACAAATGCCCGTCGTCTATGTGCGTTCTCCGGGATTAACGCGGAACATCGAGAGGATCGTATACACACTTCACACGAGTGTTTATTAAAAAATAAAAACGTACGTTACGTCCGTTATATCCGTACGTGTATACATTCGCAGTGTGTAGCAACGAATAAACTCTTGACGTTTTTGTATAAATATTATACGTATTAAATATGTACTACTCACATAAATACATTGTATTAGAACGGGTAAATGCGGCGATAGCGGAATAACGATTTTTTCCAGAATTACACCAGTACACGATTGCCAAACAATCGGATACGGCCAATACAAACATTCGAGCTGCATAACGATTAAATGCATAGGAGGGTCGATAAGGAGAGAGAAAAAAATATTTATATATATATCAGAGCGGTTTGAGTTCAGCGTGCGGATGGGGTATATATTACGCAAGGGATTAAAAACGGAGAGTAGTCTGATACGGATTATATTATGTAGATGATGAGAGAAAAATCATAGGCGTTTTTAAGTGAAGAGTTTTCCTAACATAAATAAATACACAACATTTTAAGTTACATTCGCTATAGTAATTTACTGATATACAATAATTGCTTTAGTACATTTAATACGATAAAAGCCTATTGTTAATAAGAAAAGCAAGTGTTAGTCGTCGGTGTGAAGTGTGTCACGGTTATATATGGATTGGAATCAGTGTGTCGCGAAATCGTATTGATCGGGAAACGTTGAGATCTACATTCTACACGAATGATGAGGATAAATGTATATTGTTTAAACCAGTCCTGTTTAGTTATATCGGGGACGATGTTGTCGAAAAACAAAGTCTGCCGGAAGACTCGTCGTATGTTAATAGGATGACCAGAAATTGACGATATGACTTCCTCGCACTGTGCATTAGGAGAAAAGTTTGACCGAGAGAGTTTGGAAGAACTCTATTATACGTCATAATATGATTATGACGTGTGCGCGATGCCGTCCTTATAGTATTTGCGAGGCCTTTTTACTCTCGTTTTTTTTTTTTTTTTTTTTTTTGTATCGCTAAATCGTTCGCTAATCTTTGATAAAACTCGAATTATTTTAATACAAACGATTTAAATCGTTCACATTTCTCGTCGGATTCAAAATATCACATTCTAATGAAAATACGCATTTACGTAATATTATAAATCTGTCCTCTCGTAATGATCAAATAAACGTACGGATTGCAGACAAACAGTTTTGTTTATATTACAATTAAATTTCAAACTTTTATTTACGTGCAATGAGACGTTTTAAAATCGGCGTTCTCCTCCTTTCCAAAACGTTATACGAGAAGAAAAGAAAACCATTATATGCAAATATTTAATTTCTCGTGCTTTTCGATTTTGAAAAGTATCCAATGATAACGTCGTAGTTTAAATGTTTCGCGAAAAAAGCACATATTTCAAATGAAATAATAACCAGGCGCAAATCAAGCGACGAATTTCTGTGACGATTTAAGTATCTTTATACGCGGTTTTTTTATTTGTTAACCGCGCCTTTTTCATTTATTATAACAACGACGAGATTACGATTATTTTTTATTATTTAAACAATTGAACAGTGAATTCACCGCTATATTTCTACATAATTCTTTAGTTTATGAACAAATTTCGTTATAAATATTATTATTATTATTTTCATAACGCGAAAATAAGATTAAAAATTACAAGGCTTAAGGGGCGGTTCTGTGTGTGTATTCGACTTGTATACTCGTCGCGGCGCGCGGTCATTCTCCTCTCGGCCGTCTATACGTCTCCAAATCGTACACAATACGCTCGTGGCCTCGAGACTATCCAGCGAAAACGGTCGAATCGATCCAGAGATTAGTTTGACATAAACCTATATGTAAGAGCATAGTCACATACGCAAGTATACATAATGCAGGTACGTTTGAAATGCCGATATGATCGTATAAAACGATAAAAGCGTATTATTCGCATACATATCATGTAGATACGAATACAATTTAACATAAAGCTTTTTACAATGGTATTTATATAAATATAATACGTCGAGGAGAACAGAGAGAAAATATATAAATGTTGGAAAATCTATTACAACGCGCGTATTCGGACCTTCGTTATTATTATTTTTTTTTCATATTATATTTAAATATCTATAGAGAAGAAAAATGTCAGATGTAATTAAATAATTTAGTTTTAAAGATTTTTTGATTTTTTTAATACATATATATTTTATATTATTTCTATAAATAAAATATAGAACAATTTATCGTTTATAAATAAATGTTTACGAATTTAATGCTTTTAATCAATTTCGGATCGTTTTTACTGGAAATATTATTTTAGAAAAATTTTGTTTTCTTCCGAGGAAAAAGTTCATGAAATTATTTTATTCTCTACTGCTTATTTTGTCAATTGTTCAGTCGAACGGCGACATTTACACACAAATAAGGGTTAAATAGAATTAATTGTTTCTTTTTTGTTTTTTTTTTTTTTTGACTTTTGTTAAACGAAAATTATATTCACTATATTATTATAATTTCACCGCATTTCGGAAGTATTAAACTTACGGAACACGAACGAATTTCGTGTAAGAAATAATTATTTTCAGTAAAACTCAAACAAAATACATAGAGAGTTCGCGTTTGGTTAAGTATAATATTTAATCACGAAGAATACCGCGAATATGAAAAGTTTAAATCCGTATTATATTAACTATTTAAATACTCAACGAACTTGCAACGAACGTGCATGTGATATTAAGGCGGGTGTACAGGAGACACGACAAATACGAGTACACGTATTTATTACGTTTTACGGAATATCATCGCGAGAATTTTTTCCTTCTTTTTTTTTTTTTTTTAACGGCAGAACACGGGTTTTCTCGTTTCCACTTTGAACGTAAATTCAATCGTGAATTTCCATATAATACAATAATCCTATAAAGTACGCCCGACGTCTCGGTGGTTTTTATCCGCCGCTGGAATCGTTATGCGTGTGTGTGTGTGTTTTGAAAAAAAAAAAAATGAAAAAAATCTGTCAAGAGTTTTAACATCATTATTATAACGGTGGCCATATTGTCGTGTCAAATTTTCACTTAACCGCACGTCCCGACGAGACAAAATAAGATATTGCTATTACGACTCGCTGTCACGAGGCTTTCCGTTAATATCGAACGTAATAATAATAATAAAAAAAAAAATACATATTATATATATATATATATATATATATATATGGATGGGGTTAGATTTTTATTTTCAAATTAATTTTTAGACACGACTCGGTAATTTTTATATATATATATATATTCCGCCAGAAAGCGAAGAAACGTCGTCGATATTATATTACACATACGCGCAGCGCGTAGACTCTCTTGTCATTCGTCTCCGAGAAAGTGTGCGAATATTATCGAATATAATATATATTTAACGTTTTAAAAGAGAGAGAGAGAGAGAGAGAGTGTTTGTGTGTGAAAATCGTTTCAAAACAAAACTCGAAATTCGTGAATACCGTGACATATAATATTTGACAAACAATACACGGCGGAGTCATTATTGCGAGGACGGGGAACAAGGGTTAATGATTGTGACGCAGGGCGCAGAGAGGAAATAATTATAATCGAAAACCCTTTAGACGAGCGCGTTTTGTTCAAATTACATATTGTACGTACGTACGTGTATGTAACGTCGTCGTCCGTTGTCACAACACACTCGTCCTAAATGACACACGACGCGAATCATGGAAATCGACGAGAATACGAACGACAACGACGGAGCAGTAGTCGTCAATTTGTTTAAAAGCTTGCTGCGTACGTAGTATTTTCAACGGCCGGTAAAGGTTTTCACGCGGGGCAGCGAGGTTTACGTTTAGAGTGTGGTTCTCATTCGCATTACGCACAACAAAACGTTAAACAAGCGTTTTTTATTACTATTGAAACAAGAAATATTTGTAATCTGTTTTATATATATATATATATACAACAATTAAATTTGACGAATGCAATGTGGAATAACTATTTTCGGGTTGGAGGGAACGGAACTCCTACTGACAGTATTTTATTATTCAGTTACTACCTCGTCGTATCCGCAGCGTACACGTTCTTCGTTTTGAAAAAGAAGTTTTACGTATAAAAAAAAAAAACCCCCGCGTTTCACTATATAACGCGGGCGGATTACATTTGCATAACGTCGTTACAACTCAAAAGAGGTACCCGTAATAAATAAGTAGCGGCATATATATATATAAAAAAAGTAATCTTTTATATTATACACGACCGGAACGCGTACACTCGTACACAAATATTACGCGGCGATAAATCGCGGACACGATTTATTCCGTTTATACTCGTCCGCGCCCATCGATCGTACGGATTGATCGAAGAGGCGAGAGAGGGTTTTTGCGTTCAAAGAGTCGCTGAGAACGCGACTTGCTAACGGCCGCGTCGTTTGTTGGCCGCCCATACGAGACGATTTGTCACTCTATAGCGGGTTAGTCGTGTTGATTTTGTAATACGTTCGTCCGCCGTATGTCTTGAATGAATCGGTATCGTCGCGACTGCTGTATATTATAAAAGGAGTCGCTTATGATTTTTCAACTTTTTTTTCCCCCCGTCAAAACCCACCGCCGATTGATAAATTGCCTCGAATATTCGTCGTATGGGTTTTAACCGTTTTTAACGTCGCATTATTTACGCGTGTGTACGACGACGATTGCGCCGCACGACTTTCGGGGGAAGATTCCGCGTCGAAAACACTTTTCATCAGTTGTTTTATGCGCCACAAAACGACGGGCGAAAAAAAAGAAACATTTGAAACCGCGTAAATAGCGGGGGTCGCGAAATCGATCGTTTTAACCGTTAAACGTTTTTCCCGTCACTTTTAACTATAAAAACGCAAGGAAATTGTCTGAATCCGAGTGAAAGCGTTTCGCATTTGGGCTACATCGTCGTCCCCCAACGATTGCAGAACCGGTAAAAAAAACAAGCGACATTAAACTCGTATTATTATTCGTTTAAATTTTAAGTACAAACGAGTTAAATTATTTTCCCCCGAATATTTACCGTGCACTGTTGATTTTATTGTACACGTATGAATTTATATGAGCGATAAAGAAATGAGCGGTCGGTGAAGAATTTACAATAATGCTTAATGTCGAGTTTGGAAACCACTGGCTTTAACGCTGTTAAAATTCTTATAAAACCACCGGAGAAAACGTTACGTCATATATGTCATTTTCGACTCTTCGAACGGTCAAAATAAACGATTAAAACCCGTCCGAGAGAATATAGCGAGTTTCGGAGACGAAAAAAAAAAATTAGAAAAATTCACCAAAGTTTTGTGTGAGAAAACTTATTGAATGATAAAGCGCAGTAATCGCGGGGGCATTTGTGAAACGTCTAACGACGTGCGATCGCGTATACGTGTGGCGGACGAGTTTTTCGGTCTCGTGAAATCAATTCCACATTTATCCCGGCCGAAATCGAGACGAGAAAAATGAACGATATATTAATAGGAATGGGAGGGTTTACGGAGAATCTTTTTTTTTTTCGAAAAATTACCGACGAATACGTAATGACGTAGACACTATACAGTTCGATAAACACGTACATATACGTTTTATGGTCTTTATTATATTCGAAGTGCACGTGCACAGTATTAGTAATATATTGATAATTAGGAAAATATATTATAATTTATTGCAAAGCGATGACTGTTCAAAACAATATTTGATAAATATATCGTTACGTACGATCGCGATTCGTTTCGCTTCGACGACGGTGTTCGATCGATCGTCAACGTAATCTATCAATAATTTCGCTGTTTATTATTGAAACTCTCACGGAACAAAACTATCATATCCGTTCTATTCGAAAATATTATTCACTTTGTCAATTTTTTCCTAGAGTTTCAAAACCGTTGCGCGCTCCGTTTTCATAGGAATGTGAAGTTCTCGTCTATAACTGCCGTGACTATTATTACAGATATTTAAACTACGGTGTGTATTATTGCACCACGATACAGTGTACACTGGAAAATGACGACAGAAGTCATTTCGCTAAAGCCAAACGATCATCGCGTTTTCACGGTGACTTAACCGGTCACGTACGGTAAACGCGACGCTTTAATAATACGCTGAGACGCGGACAAACAGTGTACTGTTAAGCGAAATTACAAATATATTACTTGAGAGTATTAAAACAAAGAATAATAGCAATGAACCTTCAGGTTCGTCGACGTTGTCGCCTGTTGGGAATGGTCAGATCAGAAGTCTCAACGAGAGACGTCGCACGAATGACATCGAAAATTGGTTAAAATTATTTTTCGCTTTCGCGTTACATTATTCGTCATAAATATAAGTCGAATTAGTAGATTTAAAATAACCAAACAACTGTAAATGTGTAGAAATAGGTTTACAATTTTATGAATATCACAAATAATCTGTATGTTATTGTACACTTGTGAACCAACAGTCAATGGTTCAGACGCGCCGCGGCTTAAACTTAATAGAAAAGAAAAAAAAAAATGAAAATGAAAATTATTGTAAATAATAAAAAATATTTTGTAATAGTGTGAACACGCGTTTGAATCGTTGAAATCCGGCGTAAGCCTTCGATCACGTCTACGTCAATAGTTCATCGCTTGAACGATATTATAAGCGTTCGAATGTTGAATTTTTTTCCCTCTGCATAAAATAATAATTCGAGAAACCTAGTGATCATTCTAACCACACATTGTCCAATAAATTGCATATTATAACATAAAGTATTCCGACGAAATGACGACCAATCGCGATTGATATGAATACCAAAGTCGCTAAACAATCCAAAACCGATTTAACGGTCGACAAAATAATATGGCCATAATAATCCCAAAACGGTTGACGCATTTTTCGAAATACTGATCGGGAGATGGGTTTGAAGAGAATTAAAAAAAGCAAAAAAAATTATCCAACACGTTTCACTGGAACGAGTCTAACTAACTACTAGTGAAATGCGAACGGGACGTCGCGATTGCGGCGGCAGCCGTTACAAATGGAACGCGTAACGTGTGTTTATATATGCCTGGATAGTAAACACTGTGACGATTTCGGTGATTGATTAAAAGAAAAAGATTTTCGAGAGGAAAAATGAATAAATAATCGTCGTCGTCGAAAGCGAACGAACTGAAGAGAGAAATTAAATGATAGACGCGCGTTTACGACGTTACCCCGAAGAAGCACGATGGCGGAGGCCGCACAATTAATCTAGAGAGAGAGAGAGAAAGAGATAAAAAAAAAAAGAAAAGAAAAAACGTTAATCCTCCACATGGACCTGCAAAGCTCTTTAAGATGCCATAACTTTGCGCGGAGTCATAAAAATCGGATTCGGCCGTGCGCGAGCTAGTCTTGCCCGCCGCCGCGGAATTTATCGTTAAATCGGTTTAAAAGTCCTTGTCGCCGATGGAAACAAAATAATAGTAATAATAATAATAATAATCGCGCGATAAATAAAAACAAAAACCGGATAGAAAACGATGTACCGACCGAATCGATATTCAAACGATTCGTTTCGCGTGCCGGTACTCAAAATAATTATTCTCCATTTACACGGAACACGTTCGCGCTAAATGTTCTACTGAATAATAATAATAATAATAATAATAATAATAATAATAATAATAATAATAATAATAATAATAATAATAATAATGATAATACTTCGCAATGAGAAGTTGAAAATAAACACCGATGTATAGATATATTATGTTTTATCGTATTACACAGTAAAAACAACGGTAACACGGGCATCAAAGGATATCATAAGGCATCGGGACTCTTTCGCATTAAAATTATTAAAAATCTAAAAAAAAAACTACTTTCTTCGTAAAAAAATTAAAAAAGAAATAAATACTTTATCAATCGAAACGTACAAGTGTATCCTAGCAGGAGTAGCCTCCGGGAACCAAATGTCTGCGTCTCGTTTTCCGCGTTTCCATTGAACTCCAATCCGTTGGAATATTTTAAAAATAATTATTGCGATATTATTTCATCTCCAGCGCACCGGAACGATTTAATATCGTAATTATTATAAGATAATTCGGGTAGATTTTTCGTTTTTTTTTTTTTATTCACTTCTTTGTAAAATCTACGCGCAATTTAATAGCGTTACTAACAGTGTTTGAATAATTTCTACGCGATTTAAATAATTACGGTTTTATAACATTGGATAAAACGAAGGGAATTTTTCTAATTCGTATTATTGAATGTTTTTTTTTTTTGATTCAAGTACAAAAAAAAAAAAGAAAAAAAGAAGCGATATATCATTTTAATCGCAATGTAAATAAACATATTAATGTGAAAAAAATATACATTCGACATATCGCGTTTTATAATGATATCGTAGTTTGTACAATTAATACGATATTATTGTGAAAACAATTTCTAATAAGAAACATGGTAAAACATTTTATTAGATGTTAAAATTTGGGAACCACTACTACTAAAAATCGTACTTGATGATGCGGTACGTAAAATACGCGGTTTTTTATTTTTGTATCTTAACGCGGTTAAACGCTTGAACACTAACTAATGAGATCGGTATTTTCAACAGTACTGCGAGATTTTGAAATCTTCGAGAGAATTGTCTCCCACTGAGAATTTAATCGAATTTATTGTCATTGTCGACATCGTCAGAACTATTTTCAATCGAGTACGGCGGAATAACGTTCAATTATAAATATTTGTTTACACATCTGTTTGGCGCCCTGCAATATAGTTTGAATTTAAAAAGACTGCGATGGCTCATAAAATAAATATGGTTTACTTTTATTAAGCGCGTCAAATCGAATATATGTGTTTAAATCGTTGTTCAAAATAGTCAATGATTGAAGAAGCCAATGATTTACAATATGAATCGATTGAAGTGACTTAAGTCTCAAAGTAATAGTAGAAATCGTATCTTAAAAAAAAAACAATTTTTTTCACCTCGTCATGTAAATGTAAACGTTTCCATAACCGCGTACAACACTCGGCTATAAATGTCGATTTAATGCAATTTTAACTCGTCGACAATACAACCGACATTGTTTATCTGTAGAACGTAATATTAAATTTTAAATTTTATATTGCTTATTGCTTTTCATAACAATCATTTATTGTTATTATACGAGTACGTTATATATCCAAAGTATTTTATTACGCGGTTATTATTCGGCAATTGGATATTTTCCATTTCTCGTTTGTATGTAATAAAAACATTCGCGCAATAAACTGTAGAAGACGTCTGAAAATATTAAATAATATTATTACATTAAATTGTACGTATAAACGTAATACGCAATATACCATTTTAATATTATTATATCGATGATTTTTGTACAGGTTTGGAACGAGCGAGAAACGGAAGTGTATTTGATTAGTGTTGGATGGCGGTGTTTAATTTATCTTATTTTGTGTAAATCAAATATTACGACGTTTTATACATTCCAACGGGAAAATATCGAATTAAGTTGAAAACTCCGAGAAATATTTTTCCAACATAAAATTAATAATCGTACGTGTCAAGAATTATTAAAGAAAACACGATTGTCGAAATAAAATGTAAAAATAAATAATTCCGAATCTCGCCAATAGGCAATAATATGTAAAAAAAAAAAAAAAATCATCCACATGCGTTCAAACATTTATTGTAATCTAAACAAGTGCTAACACTGCGGTTATTACCGAGGGCGATTTAATCGCGATTGTTTAACGAGATGAATAAAAAAAGAATTGGCGTTTCCGATGGACCATGGCGCGTATACGCGTTTATGATAAATCTCGTTTTATTCGTATATTTACGTTCGGAATGGACTGAGCATAAGACCAAAAGTACGGTTTTACGGCTGGCAGCCGTTATTATTTTTATTATTTTTTTCGCCAACTGTAAAAACGATATTATAAAAGAGTCATATGTATATTTAATTTAATTTTTTCGAGTAAAAAAAGAAAAAAAAATATGTACGAAAAGGACGTGTGTCGAAATACATTGCAAATATAATACGGTTCAATTCTATGATATTAATAATAATTTATTGTTTGAGTATTAAATAATTAATTATGCGATCAGATAATTGTATTAAATATAAATGTATTGTTGTTGAGTTGTATTATTATATAGTGTTTAAGACACAAAAACGCGCAAATATTATAAATCGTATAGTAGCTGGCTGACCGAGGAATTCAATTTAACTCGCGTGCGAGACGATCTCACAAATAATGTAAAAAAAATTAAATAAGAAAGAAAACCGCTGGCCGCGCCCGTTCTTTTCTATACACATAACGCGTGTTTAATTAAAACTTATGAAAATGTATTTATGGTAATAAGTAATAACGGTGCAAACGCCGGTCTAATGAACGAGGGTGACTTAAATATAGAATTAATGTTTAAATGTTTTATTCAAAGGCTTGTTAGAGTTTATAGACTCTATTATACAAGTGCGCACGGCCTGGCGGTGCATCGTTTTTCCAGTAACGTCGTTATAAAATTGAAAATTACAATATTTCGTTGTACGATTATTATAATGCAGACCGTATTAAAACTGTATTTCATTTTATATGGGTTGGGAAAGCGTCTCCGTCAACAACGGACACTTGTTTGTGTTTTCTATATATGCGAAACTTGATTTTTTTTCTTTCAAAAATCATCCTCTCCCCCCTGGAGTCGCTGTCTGAGCTAACTTCCTCGCTCTATCTCTCTTTCTCTCTCTGTCTCTCACGAAGCGTAACGAAGGTATAAACCTGTTATTATTCCTCGGTTCTGTTGACCGACTAATACCGCTTGCTGGTAGATTGTGTATGTGCATTTTAAATAAACTCGCGTACTTTTCAAATATTTTCTTAAATATTTCTCCGTTTGTATTTCGGCGCAACTTTTTCTTTTTCTTTTTTTCCTTTCATTCGAAAAACTCGTATATACCACGACGATATATATATAAGTTTTAGACGACGGTAATTTATTTTATTAATTCTCTACGTTTCATTTTGTAAATAAATTTGCCGCCGCACTCGTTGAAAACCCGAATAAGAAACAATTCCGACGGTTCAATAGAAATCGTATAAAAATATCCGTAATAAAAGGCCGACGAAGTAACAAACGAGTAGAAAAAAAAAACCGTTCGCGAATAAAACGGAATTAAAATTTAATTTAATGATTGTATGACGTGCAAAGTACGTTTGCTCATAACATTTTATAGCCGTATAGCGTTTGACGAAAATCGGGAAGAAACAGGAAATTAGAACAATTAATGGAATTTTTGAAAAAGTAACGAAACACTGTTATTATAAACACATTTCATTTTTCTGCGTATAAATTTATTAATATTCGTATTTGAATAATGTGGAAAAATTCAAATCAGATATTAAAAAAACGATTTAAATTTTTTTTTTTTTTTTTTTTTTTTGCGACAAGCCGATTCATAACTCCTCGGATTTTAAAGTGTATTATAAATATGATACGTTTCGTAAAATAAATAAATAGCTGGTTTATATATTATAAATATATGTATAGTGAGAAGTCGATGGCCCGTGTAAATTTTAATGATGTCGAGAACGATACTATATATATACGATTAAGGACGAAATATACGTTTTAAGATGAAAAGAAAAAAAATCTCATTGTCGTTTTGGCGAAGCCTTAGAGAGAAAAAAACATAAAATACGACACGGACGATATATTCCCTATATAACGATATTATAAATGCCGATTGGTGCATAACTATACCGAGTGTACGCTTAAAATAATAATAATAATAATAATAATAATATACGTATTATCGGTTAGAAATAATTATTGGATTTATATATACGTTTTTTTTTAAACGTTATCTGTTTTTATCGTAATAATCATAATTTTCTCTATACAATATTCTATTCTTTTTTATTCTTTTAATTCTGTTGTGGTATTTTAATTTTTCGCTCAATACCAGACGACGACGTTTCATCGAAACTACCGTTTAATATGTTAACCGAATTTTCAATACAATAACATTACTCCTTTGTACACTTATTTATTTACTCTTCGGCTCGATTGTCTATTTTCATATAAATACACAAAAATGTATTACTCACCAGTACTAATTTATATATATATATATATTTATTTATTTCGATTTTTTTCACTCATTGTCTTTTATCTTCCATTTTTTATTTTTATACTATTTTATTAAATAATAATCATCGGTCTTCTTTAACGCTATATTATATATATATATATATATAAAGCTAATGTTATTAGGCGGTTTACACACTAATGCCGGATACAATCGTTTAGTTTCAATCAGCATCGGATCGTGTATCGAAAAACTTTTGATGACGATTTCTTTTGTTTTACCATTTTTAATTTCTTTTATTATACGCGATCTCGCCGCCGAGGAATAACATTAATATCCATTGTACGTATGTAAATAATTTTTATTCAACCGAAACTTCTCCTTTGATTTAAATTATTAAATTTATTCCGCGAATCTTTCGACAACGAAATTTATCTCCTTTTTTCTTCTTTTTTATACACATAAACTTTTAATGTTTATTCGTCGTTTGATTTTAACCCACCAAAATAAACAATAATTATAATAGTCTTTTTATTATTATTATTCGAATATATTCGAATCGACTTTTTTTCTATACCGATGACAACGCATACTCATTTCACATTATTATTTTTATATTTGAAAGAGAAAATTTTCAGAAAATATTATTATTTATTAAACGAAAATTATGTTATCTCATTGGAATGAAAATAGACCGTGTATTATACTCGTATATATGAACATATTAACGAGTACACGAGTGTAAAACGTAATTTTGTAAGACTTTTATTCTACGCATAGTGAACTGTACAATATAATCCATCGTATTTATATATATATATATATATAAATTATTATTATATTTATAATATATATATATTTCTAAATGAATAGAGAGGAGCTCTATCAGGAAATTGATAATAAGCAAAGGTATTTCGTGGTAAAATAATTTAATCGGAATTTAAAATTCAGAAAAACGTAATGTGGAAATATCGAACGGAGGGAAATACACAGAAACGTGTTAAACGCTCTGGAAATCATTGTACGGGAGCACAATATATTATAATTATTGTATTGTAAAAATAAAATCGTGAATGAGGACAGAAATTATGTAAGAAATAAAATTAAAAATCGATTTTGTGTATATAAATATACGAAAATTCGTATGAAATTAACGTAATAAATTCCCTGCGTATTATGTTTTGAATTTTCAACTTTTACGTGTATAACTCTATACTCGTTTTTATACTTTTCACGTTATAATTTTTCGCGACACACGAACCACAGGTTCGTTCGTATTATATATACGTATATATGTATATATAAAAAAAAAATGTCTTGGATAATAAATTTTCCCGATTATTAAAATTCCCGCCGTTGAAAACATGTAGATTTTATGAATAAATCGAATGAAAACAAAGGATTTTACGGCGAACGGGAAAAAATAAAAAGTCGCTTTTGTCCGCGCCGGTGTGAAATGTTATTTTGATAACCGGACGGAAACGACGAGAGACGCAACTCGGCAGTATTGAAACACTGAATTGCACTGACGTACGAGATCCACAGTTTGGTGTTAACGATAAGAATATAGAATAATTGTCCGTTAAAATTCGATTCACTCTCGAATATTACAAATATAATATTATTTTATACGGCGCGTATTTATATATACGAGTATTTTGTTTTGTTGGTGTCCGTTTAAAAAATCTCGATCTCCGCGGTCGTTAGATTATTGCGCATTAAATACACTTTTTTTACGTTTCCGATCATCCGCAGTAGCCGATAATTTAGTAATCTGTGCGTCCAGTTTTCGTTGTCTTGTCAAGTATGATCCAGTCGTGCGAAATATAATAATAATAATAATAATAATAAAAAAAAAGAGAAGAAGCGAGCGAAAAACGACGACCAAAACTCGATCGACCGCCGCCGCCGCCGCCGTTTATCACGCGCGCGCGGTTACGGGGAGAGAAATAAAAACGAAAACGGTTCTCTCCTCCAGCCGGCGCGCCGGAAACTTTAAACGATGACTCGTCGTATTATTTTTATCACATCGTCTGTTATTTCAAAAGAAACCCCTCCCGAAATCGATTAAAACAATATAATATGTATACGACGTTTATATACACGCAGAGAGAGAGAGTGAGATGATGATACGATCGTTGGAGATCTCTCAGCGCACTCGGCAAACACGCGTGATTATATATTATATACCAACGTATATAATATTATATTTTCCGCGCGCTCCTTAACCGCGTTACGTTTTAAAAGCTTTCGGGGCGCGAAAAATGTTTCGTGTGTATTAAGAAGTGGTCGTCGTCAAAAAGAAAAAAAAAACAAAAACGATAATAATAAATATTTATTTTCTTTTATCTTTTTTTCCCGTATCCCACTGTCGCGGTCGTCACCGTATTATACATTACTATTACCATTACGTTACGTATATACGAGTGTAAATAAAAAAAAAAAAAAACGTGTAGTGATTCAATTGGGCAAATCAAAGCGCGGGGCGAATCCGATCGTGCCGAATAAAACGCTAAAGTGTTTTTCAATGTAAAATCACGTTATCGTCTGCCGACGACGCGGATTGGCATTATTTTACAACTCGTTCGGTAAATGCGCGTGACGACGACGAGACAATCGCGTACGCCCGAAACGAATTACGCGCACTGTTTATTATTATTATTATTATTATCGGTCGATTAATACGTCTTGTGTTCGGTGGTGTAAAATGTTTACGTTGTAATTCATATATATATATATATAGCAAACGTACATGATTCCCGACGATCGAGAAATTCAAATAGATTTGTTGTCCGATACCTCTCTTCTACTCGTCGAGAAATTCAATCGCCGTGTTCCGTGGCCGGTAATAGTTTTGGACGGGGGAGGAGATGATAATAACCGAATTATCGGCTTCGGCTAACGCGCGTTTGGATTCCAAAAAAAAGAAAAAACGACGTTATTGATAAAGTGCGACGGACAACGGCGTTACAAAGGCCCGGGCAAACGCGAATTGATGGGACGGGTGTGTTGTTCCCGTTATATTTGTTCGGGATACGTGACCGGAATTTTTTTTTTCTCTTATGACAAATTGCTCGATAATACGAACGCAAAAGAGTACATCACATCGTATATACTGGGGTGGTGGCGGCGGTACAGTGTAGAATTGCGGTTAGAAGGACCACGGCGCGCGCGTGGACGAGATTCTCCACTCTCTCTCTCTCTCACACACACACACGCGCGCGCTCCGTAAAGATGCGTATCTATCTGTGACAAGTTAAAAAATTGGAGAAACGTCGTGGCGGCGATTTATGTTTGTTAATAAACGATTCGTTTTCCTCCGCGTGTGTGTGTGTGTGTGTGTATAATCGTAATATATTACGTTATACAATATCGAACGCGAATCTAGAAATTACAACGAGGCGCACGGGCGTACATACCACTACTGCGCGTTCACCGATTTTTTTTTTTCGATTTTAGCGCAAAAAAAAGTTTTTTTCGGAATGTCAACTTTTGTAGAAAAATATTATTTTTTTCCCAACACAGAAACACGTTTAAAATACATAATATTTTATAGACATATTAGCTACAATGCACGAGTTATTATGGAATCAAATATAAAATTGACGTTGCGCTTTTCCAATTATCGCTGTGCGATTCTTTATGGACGGAAAGTCTTAGTGGCCTACTATTATTTCCTAGACAATTCATCGTTACCCCGACACTACAGCAAAATTTTGTATTTCGAAATTTTCTTTTATTATTCGCCTGTATCGTCGTAACTTACAATTTCTAATATACGTGTAATTATAGTGTATTGTATTATTATTATTATTGTCCTTGTGCGCATGAAACGCTGACGACATTATTCATTGGCGAAACGTGAGAGGCTGTCGCTTTAGAATATAAATAGATAATCTAAAGTTTAGATTAACTGGGCACAACCGAAATTGGTCAAGTTTCTATGAATACAAAACGAGTATCCATTATAATGTGTAGGCGTGTGAAAACCTTGTTTGATATAGTTGATATTATAATTTCGAATGATTTTTGTTCTTCCGATAGAAATATTGGCAATCGCTTAATAATTTCGATAATTCTAATATCTGTAAAAATATTACGTTTATTTGTATATGCATAGACTAAAATACGAATTTAAAAACAACGTTCAGATAACACATTTTTACTTTTTTTTTTTTTTTGTTCATATAAATATATCGTATTTAAGTGCGTATACATTGATATAAATTTAATAAATCGAAAAGTTATTATAGTAATTTTATTTTGAAATCTTTGAACTTATCTACGTGAAAACTACGCGATCGCGTGGATATAATTATACAATGATAATGCCGAGAAAAAATAACTAAACGTATTATCCACATTTGGTTGATCAACCGAAATCGAATAATCACACTAAACGCGCGTTTTTTTTTTACGCGATTCATTAGATTCTTAGTGACATTATAGAGGTTTATTTAAATATATTTCATTAATAATACGCAATAGTGTACGTTTTTCTTTTTTCGCTTCGTACGAATATGTATATAGGATTTTAGCGCGGCGTGGGTAAAAAAATTTTATGTAAATACAAAAATCGATATAAAACTAAACAATCTGTTTTATTGACATTATGTAATCAACTTAATTGACATGATTATAATAATAATATATACGAGTTAAAATTTGTCCACTTAATTTCTATTCACTGAATTTTTGAAGTATTCCGTCAATATAATCTCAGATATGTTTTAACTATCTTTAGGCCGTTAAACGATTTTACTAAGGAGCATTTGGAATAACTGGGCATCATAAAATTTAAAAAAAAAAAAAAACCGTTCCCAACGAATTATTTCCACATTTTATTGCTTTACAATATTATAAAATGTATTAAATATTATCAAGTGGTATAGACATTCATTGGAAATTGATAAAACTATAAAGTGCAATATAACCGCCGTAAAGTAAAATTGAGGATTTAAAAATGACGCTAAAAAATATTTCAATACGTTATAACAGTGATATAATTTTTTTTTTTTTAATCAAAATTTAATGTAAAATATCAGATTATTTTAATAAAATGTATACCGCACTGAGGCTTTTATGAAGCCATTGTACTGCCGCCCCGGAATACGTAAAAAAATGTGCCACCCGATCAAGTGGTACACCCTCGCATCACTAAACGCTCCTCGTCTGCTACGTTCACGTGTAAATACATTTTTTTTTTTTGTCGCCCAGTAAAGAATTTTACACGAGCAATACTTTCGAAAAGTCACGTTTCCATTTACTTGGATGTTTTTTTAAGCGGATATAGTGCACAACTGTCGAAAACGTGCGAAGAAACCGTAAAATTGTTAACACAGTCGGTTGCCGAAAATTATTCTTTTTTTTTTCTTTTTTCTTACCGTTGTTAAAAAAATAATAAAAATAATAATAATTGCAAACAGTAATTTTCAAATAGAGGTGAATTAGAATTGTATTGCAGAAGCGTGACGAAATTTTTGTGAATTAATATTATTATGTCGGTCGATCCTACACTATATCTCTAACGTTTTGTACAACGCGTCATAAAAAATATTTTAGCGAACCTAATTTGATTTGATAGAATTCGAAATATTCTCTGTTAACGTTTCGAAACGAACTCGTACAGATAATTATGAATTTGTTTAAACCGATCGTTTTATCAAATCGATATTACGGTAAGAAATTAAATAATATATTGTCCATGACTTAGGGATTAATAATTTGAAAATATTTAAACCACGCTCGTAGTAGAATATTTTGTAACAAATATCGAATTCCCGAGAAGAAGATGTTTTACGATATTGCTCGGCTACGTGTTCTTATGCGTACGTCGTTTTCCGCGGTAGAGTTGACCTCGAAAAATCTCCAACCGTTTTATCATTTCTTTTTTTTTTTTTTCACTTTTTTTTTATCATCCGCAGGTTCTTTTCGTACGATAAAGGACATATCCATCAGGGAGATGCTGCCTGACATCAAGTATTACATGACGTACGAAGGATCGACCACTCACCCCGGTTGCTGGGAGACGGCCGTATGGATAGTTCTGAACAAACCCATTTACATAACCAGACGCGAGGTGAGTATAACATGCTTTATACGAGTAACGCAAACGGTGGTAATGGAAAAACGACGGGACACGATTAATTGCGACGCAGTGCCAAGGACACGCGACGGTGGAGATGAACGCTTTACGCTATGCTGTGAGGGGAAACACGCTCTGTGCGTACGTCTTTCCCCGATGGGTCCGCCATTAAAACAGACGTTTTCGGATTAATAAAATACGAATTTTCTCTTTTTTTTTTTCTTTCCGTCCCTCCATCCCCGAAGAAAAAGAATCGTGTCCCGTCCGACGCGCTGCCGCCGCGCCGAGACCGATAATTCTTCGTGGAACAAATAACACGTTGTCGGTGGTCGTTGTGTGTTTTTCAGATGTACCATCTGAGGAAATTGTCTCAAGGCTCTGTGGAACACCCGAGAGCGCCGTTGGGCAACAATTCGAGACCGACGCAAGACCTCCGCGAGCGGACCGTGAGGACGAATATAAATTTCGCCCAGAGAACGGAATCCGATCCACAGGTGACATTTTTACATCGTTCAATGAAATACGCGTATTCATTGCTGTACACGTTGCAGCCAAATACGGCAGCGTTGCGTTCAAATGTCGAAATACCGTTTTTTCTTTAAACGTGACAATGGGCTACGTACGGTATAGTACGCTGTTAAATATTAATGCGCAATTGTCGACCGTAGTAAACGATGTATTTTTTTCCAAAAGTCATTTAGATAGATTTCGACACACACACACCCACGCGTCGTATTCGTTTATTTCGAAAGAAATGAGCGCATCGTTTTTCCAATTCCTCGAATGATGGAAATTAAATATACATAAAAATTGTGATTGGTTATCACAGACAACCGTGTAAGAAAATTCGATAGTAAATGGATTCGAAAAAAAAAAAATATATATATATCAAATAATATACATTTTTTTTTTTTTTTTTGCTTGATAATATTGTTATTTTTTCTAACGAAATGTATGATTTATTATCGTAGACTTCGATAAATTGCGAACATTCCTTTTTTTTTTCTTTTTTTAATTTACTAAAAATAGAAAATTCCGTTTTCCAACGATAAAAACATTATTGTAAAATCAAACGACTGCGTCGAAAAATCTCTGCTATCCGAAATTCATTCGCGATAAAATACATTACAAACGCATTATTTCTCCCGTGAGCCACACATATACGTTTGCTTAGAATACGACGATTACGACGAGCCTATTACTATCGTTTCGGATTTCGGGTGACTGTAAATTACAGCTAAGACGTTCGATCCTTCCGCATAATATCGTACACGGTAATATATTGTATATAATAATAATTAAATCACAGACTGTTTGCGTATATTAACGATTATTATTATTATTATTATTATATTCATGTAAAAGGTACTTTTGAGACATACACCACCGCTGTCAAGTGATCCCCGACAGCAATTCAATCTGCTGTAATAATATCGGGTATATCGAAGAATAACTATACGCAATATTATCGCGTACGGTGTTCAGCACTTAAGTTATAATTACAACAGTAGTGTGTAATAGTAGCAGAATTAATAATAAGCGCCAAAGGACGAGTCTGACATTATTTTTTTTTTTAGCGGGATTAAATAATTTTTTTTTTTATTTTTACGCGTATTTATTGTAATAATACGTGTTCTGACAGTAGTGATTAAAATTTCGAGAACGGCGGGACTTTAACATTAAACTAAAGCTCTGTCGATGATACACCGAGTAAGATTCAAACGAACGTCTATTTTATAGTGAAGAATTCGTTCATTCAAACAACACCGATTAGAATTCGCGGTCTACTGTTAAACCGCGGTTGAAACTCCAGCCAAACAAATACGACACTGAAGTATTCATAAATGATATTTATTTATTTTTTTTTTTTAAACAATCCATTTTCACGGTAAATAATACAATATATCTAAAGCGTTTCTTCAAAAAAAAAAAAATCCAATTAAAATATTATGTTATTTCGATATTATACAAATTTCTTTCTGTTTTTATAATAATAAATAACATTTACAATGTTTCACGATTTTTATTGACACATTTATGTGTGTAAAAAGAAGAAAACAAAACGATTTCGTATTTTCATTTATCATTAACAATACATGTCAATAAGTTGACACATGCGAAAAAATGAAAAATAATATCCGACCAAATCGAATGAACTTTTTATTATAAAAACGGAGCGTATCAATAAATGCGTGAAATTTTATATAAATGTGTGTGTGTGTGTACGCACACACGTGGCTGTTGTCGGAATTGGCTGCCCGGCGCCCGGTCGCCCAACCGCGAACCGCGGAATAAATCGCTCGATTTTTACTTTATCGAATGAAAAAAAAAAGAAAAAAAGATCGCCATTAGGTCTGCCCGTAATAATATAATATGAACAGCGACGTTTTCGGAAAAAAAAACACAATACGCGATATTTTATAATCTTTTTATCCGTAACGAAGTAGAAGACTGCAGGAGATTTCATCGAGTTATATAGATCGGGCCGAAAGCGTTCGGTCCGCAATCCACTCTCGATCGCGTTCGGTATGTCGAATTTAAGAAAGATCCCGCCGAATGCGTGTACGGCTGTATTATTTATTTTTTTTTTTTTATGACTTTCGAACAGAAATAAATTGCCGCGTTTTCGAAAACACACTCGGCAGTGTAACGTCGTCGGCGATGAACGTTATTCGAAACGAGAGAATGCGAACCGAGAGAATTTTAACAACGCGGGTCTCAATAATTAATAGAAAAATTGTCTACAGCGGCGGTTCAAGTGATATTCGTCGGTAATAAACGGGCTGAAATCGCGTCGGAAGAAGTCTTACGAGAAATTTCCGCGCACAAGAGTGGTTGAAAAATGTAATTGGATCGGCGGGGAATTCTTAAGAAAATTTCTGGTCTGGTGGTGTGTACGTACGGAAAGCAGCGTACGCCGAGAAATATCAAACGAAAAACGATTTGCGAGTTTTTTTATTTTTTTTACCTTCCTCGGCGCAATAGAACGTACATCGATACAGTGAAACCTGTATATAACGGACAGTCACGGGACCAACATAATTGTCCGTTATAGACAGGTGTCCGTTGTAGACAGGTTTCAATGTTTTAAAAATTAAAATTCATTCACAATTGTTAGATTTGTAGAAGCTGATTCTCCGCAAATCGATTTAAAAACTATATTATGCCTTACCTTGAAGCTCTCTAACCAGCCATTGGAAGCTTTGAAATCGTCACACTCGATTTCACGGGCAACTTCTAAAGCTTTTGCTTGAATGATTGGTCCAGATACAGGCACATTTTTATTTCTTACACGGTTAAACAACTCTAAAACAATTTTATCAATCAATTCATCTGGCCCGTTCCTCTGGAATCGGCGAGATTTTTCGTTTATGGAATTTTCGTTGTATCGACGTAAAATATCTTCTTTATTCTTTAAAACTTCGGCCACTTGCGTTTTACCAATGCCAAATTTGTCAGCAAGTTTACGAATAGACCAACCTCCGCTAGAGTCTTTAAAACGAATAATGTCCACCTTTTGTTTTGAATTTAAAGCTTTACGCGGCACGGGAGGTGGCATTGCTAAGGAAAAGATGTACAACTCTGACTGCGAACAGTGCGAACCGATAGAAACTGAATAAAAACGTTTGATACTCATGGTTATCATTTATACGTATTGCAATTTATATCTGGATATCTTTGACTTTATAAATTCAATAGGCAATTAGCGTTATCGTAATCGGCAATAATGTAATTGGTCGTAATCCGTATTTTCACTGAATGACCTAATTGCGTTCCTTATCGACGCTGTTTCGTAGTATGTATTTTTGTCCGTTATGAAATTTGTTGGATTAAATATTAGTGTCCGTGTCCGTAATAGAAGGAGTCCGTTATAGACAGGTCGAAATACATACATTAGAATGCCTTTTTGCCGGGACCTGGTCATTTTGTCCGTTAAGAGAGGTGTCCGTAATAGACAGGTGTCCGTTAAGTCAGGTTTCACTGTATATCCCCATCCGTAAAGACTCCACTGACTAATAATATGAATAATAATAATAATAATAATAATAATAATAGTAGACGCGTTTATACACCAAATGCGTATAATATGTATTATAAATAATCGAGTATAATATAACGCGTAAGTGTACTTATATACACAGGGTGCGATCACGTCGGTGCCTACGTAGGAATGCCATTAGCGTCTGTGACATACAAGTTGAATCGCCGTAGCAGCGTTTCACCATATCCGCGCGACTCGAGTCTTTTCCGGTATACACACACGTGTGGGATGAGGCGAACAGATCGGATGTCTAAAAGCTATTCGAATAATCAATCGGCGGTGGCGTCGGAAGTTATCGTTTTATTGAAATGCCGCAGCCTCCGTCGTCGTCCCCGTCGCCCGTCGCCAATCATCGCCTGTCGCTCGCGTCGAGCGAAATAATATTTCCCGTTCGTTTTTGTCTGGCGTTTACTTTTGCGCGGCCAGGAGTCGCTATATTATGTACAAACAACCGGGAGACTAACGATAAAAACACACCAGGAAAACGAAAAAAAAAAAAAAAAAGGAAGAGATATGAGAAAACGGGGAACACGATTTACGGGAAAATATGAAAAGAAAAAGAGGAAAATAAAAATAATAATAATAATACGGCGTATGAATTTTAAATCGAGGGAAAACGATTCATTGGAAAATAATACGCGAGAAAGTAATGTGTAAAAAAAACGTAAATAGTAAATAGTGCGAATGCGAATAATGTATAAATTAATTTACCATTTTCAAATGATTATTATTATTATTATTGTTATTATTATAGAATACTTTTTCTGTTTCGCCGAACGCGAAATCACAGGTCTTCTATACCGTATATCGCGTTTAGCTCCTTTCAAAAACTCTACGTGATTGTTTTGTCCCCAGTCCGGTGTCTGGCGAATAATATTTCATCGTCCTGGCAACGACACCAGTTATGAGTGTGTTGGACAACACGTTCTTTAAATTAGACAATATTATAATAACACAAATAAATGCGCAGAACAAAAACTATACTCTGCTCACACGCCGGTCACAACTCCTATTGCCGTACACGTGCATTCCGCCGGCTCTGTTGTGGAGACTTATCCGTTGGATTAAATACGATCTGTAGTTTTTTTTTTCCTTATTGACTTTTATAGTGTAGGACAATACCCCACGAGGCTTTTTGTCGCTGCGCTTTTTACGTACCTACGTAAAAAACAATCTCCCAACAGGAAAAACGCCTGAAAATATTTCAATAATTTTTATTATTATTCAAAAGAGGGAAAACTTTTTAAACGAGGTCGCATTGGACTCTGATTTTTAAATATATTCAAATTCCAGAACCTGTAATTAACGACCGTGTATTTTCATTTTTGGTTTCGAGTTCATTGTTTTTTTTTCTTTTTTAAATGTATAAAGTCTGTTTTTTTCTCGCCCAAATGAAATCAAAAATCACCACCGTCGCTAAAAAAGTTTTATACGATCTCGGCCATTTCCATCACAAATCAAAATTCAAATACGAACAAATAGTGTTTTAAAAATAATAATACATTTTTTTTTATTGTAACAATAACGGTTTTTAATTTTATCGCTCTGAGTTGATTGTACAAGACTATATGTAAAAATAAGTAATGAAAAATCGTTTTAGATGTTATCCGAGCGACATGAGTGAAGATAATATAAAACCCGCGACAGTAATATTTCAAGACCGTTACGATTTACTTTTTATTTTTCATTGTAAAAACGTTTTCATCGCGAATCACAATTTTTATATTATTTTTGTATATAAAACGATATTAACGAGTTAATACTGACATCGTATGATTATTGTTGGAATACATAATAATATTATGTAAATATTATTATACGAAATTCTTTTTTTTTTATAATATTTTTATACTACGCGTTATTGCGGTGCTTAAAGTTTAGATTTAATCAAGGAAAATGTGATATCGCTGTGCATGTCTACGCTTACGGGGCAAACACATTATCGTTATTAAAATTTTCAATTTAAACGTAGTTTGAGAACAAATTGACATTTCGTTGTGTAATACAATTAATATTTTGATATAACATATACCTTTACAATATAACAACTCGGCAACAAATTTCCTATACGCGTACCTATTATAGTTTCGTATCAAGTAACCGAACTTGAATTTTACTCTCTACAGTCGAGTGTACTACTGCTACCACTATCCAAAACAAACTTTGTACGTTCACCGAACATCGTATATTATGATCGAATGTGCTCGTCAAATCGTGTCCGCCTATTAATAAAATATGAACAGCGATATTTATTATTTATAAAACGTAAGCTTAGAAACTCTTAGGGGAACTGTGGATATTCCACATACATTAGCGATAATGGGTCTATATTTGTACAAGAATATTTTTTATTTTTTTTTTACAGGCTCCAGTTTTGTTTATGATTTATGCGCCACATATTCAAGAAATTTGCGTCAGTGATTATTTTCAACGTTATAAATACGTTTCGCGTGGTACTATCAAAAACAAAAAAAAAAAATGTATACTATAAAAATGAAAATGATAGTTTTTCGAGAGGATTCCGCGGGCAATCTCGAAAAATAATCGCCCGATTTAAATGAAAGTCACATCGCGTGAATCCGTAAAAACTATTGGAATTCCATATACAAGCTCTAATATTTTACACCCATCAGATAGAATGAGAAACTGATAATATAATATACGCGGAAAAAAAATTATTATAAAATTATAGTTGGAAAAATTATAGTTGGTTTAACTAATATTTGGTTAGAATAACTATAATTTTACTTATTTATATATTTAAAAATACTAAAATTATATAGTTAAACATATTAGTCACGTTTACTAATTTATTAGTTGTAATTACTATACACTAAGTTGATTCTACTGTTTTATTCTTTTATTCACTATAGTGGTTCTGCATCCAAAAGCCGCCGCCGGTATTGAATTATCAAAAATAATTAAAAATTCTTTTTTCGAATAATTCATACGTTAGGTTTGAGCACTTTTCATTTCGCAATGATGAAAAATACATGATTTGTTGAGCGAGGGATATTGACCACATATAGACCAGCGAATACGACCTACAGTTGAATATATTAAAACTAACGGCAACGACTATTGCAACGACTTCTCTATAATATTGCTGATTGAAAAACATCGCGTTCAAGTCTAAAGTATTGAAAACCGTCGAGAATCTCATTCCGGTTAGAAGTCATTTAATGGATGTATACGTAAAAAACCGATGCTACAAGGACAATAATTATATGAATTCTACAATTTATCCCTATTTCCATTCCACTTTATACGTTTGCGTTATGCTTGAATAAGACGTTTGTCTAATACACTCGTTACACTTTGGTAAAGATTATATAGATCGGAAAAAGGAGCGTTCACCGTGACACCATCACATTAGCACTGCTGCTAATTTGCCGAAAAATGGTGACCGTTTTCTTATGGATTCTTTCTTTTGATTTTTTAATCGTGAAATGTAAACGGTATACCGCGACGCTGAATGAATTCGGCTTCGTTAATATCACACCTCGGGCCCGGGGGACAACTCCCGTGTTACAGACGACCGATATTCTATATCCATATAAGAAGGACCCATTGTACTTTATCCGAGTGAATCCTGCATTTTTTCCTGTATCATCGCAGATTTTCTGGACCCGTCTACGATTCACCGTCGACCTAAGTCTCGTAACACCAAATCGAGATTTATTTCAAATTAAATAGAATTATCGTATGCGCAATTTTATTCCTGTATCGTTTATTGTCCATTGACTCGCGAAACCGTTTTAATGTCTGTCGAAATTTGTGTGACGTTCGCCGTCGTTCAGCTCGATGTTAAATATAAAATCAAATCGCCCCGCAATCGTGAATATTTCATCGAGTCGCTGTGGCGGGGGGGGGGGGTGTTTTTTTCTGTTATGTAATTGTGTGCGGTTATTTACCGTTTCGCGTCGTGTAACAGCGCGCACGACTACACGAAACCGACAACGTTACTTCGCCCGTCGAAACACGAAATTCTATTTTACCGCGCATTTCACTTCTCGCGGGTTTTACAACGTAAAATATTTGTAATGCGATTCGTGCGCCTCTAATTCGCGCGCGGTTCGATATCTCGCATTCTAATCTCGACTCGTCGTTTTCGCTTAATGTCTCGTTAAACGTATTTCGTGGGTCGCTTATAATAATAACAACCGCACAGCCCTCACCACTGTTAGTCTATTTTATAACTCACCCGAAAAAACAAATTATTTTAATCGCGTGTTTTTAATTAAACGCGTTCTAAAAATTACCGTGTTTAATTTTACTTTTGGAAAACTTCGAATTGAATCTTTTTTGTTTTTGCTTTTTCGAAGCTCATTAAACTTACCGGAGCGGCGCGCGTCGTACGCCCGCGCGACCGAGATAATTATCGCGTATCGGACGAGTCGAAATTAGTCCGTACACATAAATTACTTTTGTAATAATTGCAAATGTTTTTTTTTGAAGAAGAAGGGCGTGTGAACGATACTATTGAGATGGGGGGAGGGGCGCACAAAATAATTTATACGCGTATTAAATAAAACGCACAATTTCTTCTACACTTTCCGTTTCGTTCCAAAACGAATAATTACATATTATTATTATTATTTAAAACCATAAATGAATAACATAAGAAAAAAGTAAATGCAATAATAATATTTACGTTATATTGAAAATTAATATTACTTTTTCGTATAGAAACGTGTTCGACAGCATTTTGCATTACTCATGGATCGTAATCAACTATTCGATTTATATTTCAATCAAAATTAGAATATTTAATATTCGAGAGAATTATCGGTGCACAATCACGTGAAGTGGTTCGAAATAAAATCGTTGTTTACTTATAAATAAAACGACGTTTCGAATTTTAAAAGAGAAAAAAATATTTCGTTAGCTTTCGACAAGCTCTATGACAAGTGAACAAGACACAAAATTGAAATTGAGAACAGTAATAAGGACGCGTATCCGTACGTATGTGGTTTCGGATATTTCGTCCGAAAATGTTCAATGGCTGCTGTATTTTAAATATAATAAAATAATAATAAAAGTGATGATTAATACTACGCATTAAGCCTTTTTTTTTCGTTGTCATTATAATAATTTCGGCCCTCGTCCGCGCGGCAAAATTCGATCGTCCGCAAAACAATTTTGGAGGACGAGTTAAACACTCTCGAGCGATTAAACACGAGAGACCGTATATTATAATATTATTATAATTTAATCAACCATAATAAATAATAATAATAATAATAATCAAAGCGTTCAACAGGTGAGAAACGAGATGATATATTTATAACAGCAGCGATGTCGGCCGGCGTGTTTTAACCGTAAGAATTTATTATATTTGCCAAGTTTATTGAGTTCTTTTCCGACAGTGCGACGAACAAAATAACGAGATATATATATATAGATAAAAAATTACTGAAGTTTAATATCGTTTGGAATTAATGGCCACTTTCGTGTGATATTCGACGTTCACTATTTGAGGAAATAAAATTTATAATATTTTCAATTGAGCCTGAATTTAACGGAGTGTATATATATATATATACTCGTAATATACTAAAGGAGTGTATTGTTAATTGAGGCCGGAGAACGGAGATTTTATAGATCGGAGTATAAAAACTTGTTAATCATACACTACATTTATATATGATTCGTGACACGTACGTATAATTTTATATTGGAATTACCGAATAAACGTTTTTTGTTTTAACATTAAATAATAATAGTAATAAAAATTGTGTGTTATCCGCGTTGTTTATTTCATTGATCTTAAAAATATATACTGTATATTAAATTGACCGTCACGTTTATAAATATAATAGACTTATATTAATAATAAAAAAGTCAAAGTAGTGTTCGCTTTAATATGTCGTGTAATGAAAAAAAAAACTTAACATTTCAATTTGCAAATGATTCCATGTCTATAAGTGAGCACTAAAGAGATTAGAGTTTTCTCTTTGTCGTGTACAATGTATGCGAAACGTTAACAAAAGAAACGTTTTCTACTTATCCAACGTACCGATGATCCAATAGTGATGCGACACACATGTTCTAAAAACACGTATTTTGAATTCGTCGTGGATTTCACAATGGATGTCTGGCTCATATCTTAAGGTAGTTCAATAGTTGAGTGTAGAGCGAAAATTGTTTTTACTTCGAATTTGTTCAAACGGAGGGATTTACGAGAGAGAAAAAGTGTTGGGGAGTCAATCTTGACTTCACGACGGATTCGACGGTTTTTTTTGTTTCTTATTATCGCATCACTATAGATCGATCGGTGGTACGTAGGAAACGTCTATTTTACCGTGTTGTTACTACGACGTCTATTAATCACGCGAAGAATTCGGCATTGTACGAATTATCATTGTTATACGTACATCCCTGCAGTGGTTAGGTATTGAAACTGTCGTCGAATTATGCGCTGGAAAAGAGTATTTCCCGTTGGTTTTATTTCACACGCGTTGACTGTGTTATTAATCAATCTGACACTCGGAGAAGAAAATTAATAATAATCGTAACGCGACATAACATTCAATACAGATCATAAACGGAAAATCGATAATTTGAGTACGACGGCGAAACTATGTAAAACATTATTGACTACCGCGAAAACGACGACTGACGTCAATGTATATATATATAGTACGCAGTAATTTTATACGATAATTTTGTGTTATTTGTGGAAACGAAATTGATTTTATTGTCGATACGATATCATTATAATATGTCTAATGTTCTAAGTGTATTATAAAAATCGAAAATTGTCGTATTTGTTTTAATATTCTATCGATAGCGCGGCGTGAAAATGTTCTAAAACCTATAAATATATATTATTTTACAATTCTTTTTGTTTATTTATATATCTATACAAATTATTTAAACTGTATTTTAATACAAAATCGTGTTTTTTTTTTTAGATTTTTGTTAATATATATATATATATATATAATATTGAACGTTGTCATATAATTGGGGAAAAAAAAGTATTTTTGTAATTAATAACAGTAATTTTTTTCCATATTTTCTTATAACATTACAGTAACAAATTCCTATGAGGCGATTTTTATAGAAAATAATGTTTACATAACATCGTGTAAAAAATTCCGACCGGGGCTTTTATTTCCGCAAAGTTTGTGAAAGAGAAGCTGTACACATCTAGTTTTCTTGAATAATCCGGTCGAACTTTTTCGATATATATTTGCACACTTCACAATATAACATCTGACAAACATATCTTTTGGAAAAACAAATACGCCGAGACTCTGTGAATAGTTTTTGCTTGTCTTGCGATTTCTCGTGCGCCAGATTTTTCAGCGATTTGCACGTTTTACGCGGCTCTTCGTCCCGTTTCTGAATCCGCATTTTGCGTTGCCGTTTAGTTCACACTGTGAACTTCACAGCGATAACGATGAATAACGCGTGTCCAATGGCAATTAATCGTTCGATTCGCGATATAACGAATTGATTCTTCAAATATTTCCGGGCAAAACGTCATTGTCCTAATCGGAGCGTCCGGATTGTTCAGTGTCGGTTTCATGTTCGGAATCCTCTAAAATCATCATTCATCACTGAAAACAACATTCCGAATTTCTTCGTCGTCAGTAGTCTTCTAATGAATGTCCAATAAAGTTTTTCTGTTGTTTAATGTAGAAAAAAAATTTTAACTTTAACTCGATTTGGTCGCGCAGGGTAAAAATTTACCAAATACGTTACAAATGGTTTTTGAAGCAAACAAAATCGCACTGGTTCAATAAAAATTGACTCCTGCAATTACTACTGATAATAGTAGATGAGAATTGTAATAACGACTGAATGTAAAAGGAACTTGATTTTCTTAAATAGTTCTTATTAGGACGAAAAATAATAATAATTTAATTAATTAACCGGCGACGATCGATAGATGATATTAACGAGCATTTTTAAAATGAATTTTTATTACGTAAACCAATATTCCATTTACAAGCTCCGTAGGTCTGGCCAAAGGAAAATGCGTACTCAGTCGTACGTAATATTATTATGTAGTCGTCACTCACTCGTGTGATGTGTCGTGGAAAATGGACGATTCATTCAGAAATCGCATTATATTAATTAATTGGAATACGAAGAGTCATCGGAGGACGAAAAAGAATCGTTTGGAGGAGAGTGCGAAATGTTTAAAAATTGTACTACTCTGATGGCGAATTTCAAATACTTATGCGCCGTCATTTGCACTGTAATGAATTTTCATCATCTCTACTCGTCGGAGTCGCATTTCCACGCGTAATTCATAAGAACACAATACAACGCATTTTATGGTACAGCGTCCGCGAAATAGCGACGACGTCTTTAATTATTATTATTATTATTATTATCCGAAAACCATTATAGTACGGCGAGTTTCGGATTAATATTTATTGTTTCCGCCCAAATCTATTTGCTGTTATTACACGTTATATAATATCGCTTATTCTCGTATACAATAATTCTAAAGGCGTGGAAAATAACAACTTTACTTATAAATCTTATGTTGAAAAGGCACTTACTGTTAGTTCATAAACAACGCGAAATCTCTGAGCATGTAACGAAAGTTTTCTCTAAGTAATATTTGAAAATTATATATTCGGAAACAAAAGTTTTCGTGTTTCGTTTTTTCAACATACGCGACATATATAATGTCTTTATATATTCGCAATAATACTATTTTTTTTTCTGACTACTGTCTATAGTTTATATTCGTCACTTTGAAACGATATAAATCCCCCGTTAAAGTATAGCGGTTGAACGTTTGAAGTAAGGATATTTACTTTACAATAAATTATTGTTATTCCCAAAACAATTTTCTATTTTGAGCTAAAAAATTCAACGCGATTTTCGGACACACAGTCTCTTGTCATTTTCATGTCGATATCGACGACGACGTTCCGGGACGATAATTTTTCTGTCAAAGATTCTAACGGTCGAGCACAAGGTTTACGCAATGTTTAATTATTATGAAATCCCGTCGTGATCCCGTTAAAAAAAAAAATAGCTTTACAAATATTCGCCGTGACACTATACCGTCAGAGTATTTCTGTGTTGAAACGTCAATATCAACAATGTTATCGAATGAAACCGAAACATCGAATTTCAAATTCGTTTTGTATTTCAGCAGCAATGTTTCGATCGTTTTTATTTCCCCTGTCGGGCAACAAGTTTTAAATCGACCGAGTCACCAGTAGACACATTTTAAAAGGATCTCATAAAACACTCCAGGCAAACAACCGTTGCAACGTTTAATATTTTGTTCTTCTCCTGCGTCTAAAAACGATTCCGCTTCGTTATTCAATCGTATTTTTTTCTCCTCGTAAGAATATTTTCATTTCAATTGGTTATTTTATGACGGGTCCCCAATGAATCTGTGCCACGCGGTTGTCACGATCAAATGATAACCTATTGACCGATGCCCCAGATATTTACAAAACCTATAATATTAATAATAATGAAAAAAGAAAAACGAAAATCCGTAAATGAAAATATTCTGTTCCTCGTATCCATGATGTGTTATACGCCATCATCACCACTGTTTAGATACCGTCCGCGACGGTTTTTCTCATAAAATAATATCGTTTCGCCGTGCACCGAGAATTTTATTTCACGCATATTATAATATATACACTCCGTCGCTCACACGAACACCGCGCGTGTGTGTGTATTCTACGAACATTTTAAACGTACATTATCCGTTTTCCTTTTTTTCGTATCAATTCGAGAGAAAGAGAGAGAGAAACGCTTTTATACGGTCGAGCACACACGCGTTAGGAATTTTTCTATTTTTTTCCCCTTTTTTTTTTTTTTGCCAAACACGTATTTTGATTTGTTAATATATTATTTATGAATACGACGAAGCGACGTGTATATATTTTTTCTCTCCGCTAACATTTACACGCCGGTAAAAACGATCGGTGTAAAAGCGTATTATAAAAACGAACTCGTATTCGATCGCTATTATAATAGCGCGTTTTTGTCGTCGTCGTCGTCGTCGGTGTGATTGCGATTGCGTGTAATGTGTATAAAAATGACGATCGGTTATTATTATTGTACAACATAAACGGATGGAAACGATTGTCGTCGTGCAGTTCACGAATACCCGACGTCGGACGGATAAAAAAAGAATATAAATATTTTTGTATATCGTAAAGTCCTATGAATTGTGCAAATTTAACGTTTACGTGATTTCGCGATTGATATTTCCCCCCCCCCCCGATTTTTATTCTCGTAAGAGTTTTATGCGAAACACAGCGTTTGTAGGTTGAAACACGCGCGATTATATCATCGTAGTACAATTATAATATCCGTGATTTATCATAATATCGAGTTTTTTTTCGCGTCCATACAGCCGCGTGTGTAATTTCAATATTTCTGTGTGCCAGAAAGAGTTCGAATAAAAATTCGTCATATTCTATACGATACATATCGAATTGTAAACAGTCGTTGTCGTCCGGTAATCGAATAAAACAGATTAAATACGTGAGGGCAACGTGTACATTAATTGTGGAAATCGAATACGTATGATTCGGCGGTTGTTTTGACGAATTAAAAAAAAAAAAAAAAAAAGAAATGAAAAATTGTAATAAAAATTACTAAACGTCGTTTGACGGGAGAGTTTTACAGTTGTATTTCTTTCGCGTTTGTTCAGCCAATTACAGTAGCCGAACCTGCTGTTCGGTAACGATATCGAGGACCGTACTCGAAAAATTGATATTTTTCCGAATTATTATTAGCTCGGTGCCAAGAGACAGTGAACCGTCTTCGCGCTGACCGCGCCAGTATTAACCGTAAACGCCCAGGGCCCGTCAGGAACGGGATCACTGTATATAGGGATGCCATACGTCCCGTATTGTACGAGAACGTCCCGTAATTCGCGACAGTGTCCCCGTAACACATGAAATATCGTAAAAACGTCCCGTATGTCCCGTAAATGTGCGATGAAACATTATTTCATACTCATTTCTATATAATATTCAAAATGCGTTTTGAAATGCGAGGATTAAAAAATGTTTTAACCGCTGATTGACTGATAACATGATTATGCGCGTTCCTACCACTTCCCGCTTCCCGTACGATAATCGATCGGAAACCGATTCTGACTTCAACGCTGTATTGTGGACTACTCGTTTCCTATCCGTTGTCAGTATTTGTCATTTGAATTTGTATTAATAAATATTAAAATCCGTTTGAAATTACCTTACTTATTTTTTATTCAAATAATTATTTTTTTCCTAAAATTGTTGAATGCTTTTTTCCACAATAAAAAACCGAGTCCAAAAACATTTTCTATTAATTCTTCAGAGTTCCTCAAAAATTATTTTTCGAAAAAATAGACTATAAAACTTATCGGGCTATAAAATATCGGGACTGTAGGTACATTGGTTGGTAATATCAACGTTTTAATCCCTCCCCCGTCTTCAATAATGGTTCATAGTTTTTTGTCCCGTATTTTTTATTTTGAAACCCGGTATCCCTGGTCGAACAGGGAATTCGAGTCTGTTTGGGTTTGCATGTACACGCACACGGGCGTGTAATTTGTTGTACGCGTGTGCTATTAGTTCATTGAGAGTCTCAATCGAACATCGTCGCGCAGGACAACGACGGGATTGCGTTACGGCCACGGTCAGAATTCGGCGGTCAGCGGTGGTAACCTGTAACGCGATATATTTTGATACGCGAATTCTGTATGTACATATCCGATATCATACTGAATTTATAACAAATTTTTGTATTATGTACATCAATATCATCTCTGGACGTGTAGAATTCTTCGAGTTATGTCTTATTTTCCGATTCCGCGCAGATTTTCACTTGAATACTGTTTTTTTTTTTTTGTGTGTGTGGTAAAACGTTAATCACAAATCGAATATTTTTAAAATTGGAATTATGTTGTCGACAGTAGCGTTAAAACGCGTGGATGTTGAAATGTCGATCAATTGCACAATAACGGTTTTCTTTTCTTTTACTAAGCCTTGCCGCCGATCGCTGTAATAGCGTTTTGTAATAAATTCGGAATACAATGCGCCGAATCGCGTGAAATGTTTGACAAAACAACGTTGCCGTATTACACATATTCGTGTAATAATTATACAATAATAAATTCCGTTTTCGTTCACCTAACCGAATGGTGGTTTTTTCTTGTGTGTGTGTGTTTCAGGGTAAGACTTGTAAGCTGAACATGCACAAAAACATGTACTATAAAGGTAAGTGGACAGATTTACTAAGAACACTGCAGGCAGTCGCAGCGACATTTATTTATTTTTTTTATATATATATCGTTAAAGCGTGCGGTATTGCGTTAATCCGTTTTAAATAATAATTGTCGCGGTACTACTTGCAAACGCGACGTTTTTTTTTTTTTTTTATTCATATTAATTTTTACCGTTCGCGTCTTCCCTCGAGTGTTATTCATTAAAAGAAAAAATAATAATAATAATAAAACGAGTATTTCGTTAAAATTCCCATTTGAATATTTTCTTTTGTCGTTCCGTAAACACGTATTTTATTTCTCTTTTCTTTTTACAGCACAACTCGGTAGAGAAATACACGCGCGTGTATTTCAATGGTAAACAGAAAAGAAAAAAAAAGGAAAAAGAACCGCCGCAAATGTGCTTATACGTATATACACTTAAAAGCGGAAAAACAAACGACGGCGCTTTATGTTTTACGAGGCATATCGTTTAAAACGATAATCTTTAAATGAAAAAAAGAAACTCCCAGCTTCTGTTCGACTGATCCTAACGGCGGAATGCCGTGCAATACGATAATTTCGTCAACGATCGTTTTTTTTTTTTGTTTTTATTCCGGCGCGTTCTTTAAATTTACAATATTCTTAAAATTCCTATAAATTTCGAACGACACTACTCACATAACGGGTTTACTGAGCTCGAAAAAACTTTTGGGCTTTCTCAACACCCCGAAGCATTCACTTCTTCGAATTACCGGAATTTCTTTACTTTTGCCACAAATTGATCCGGCCCGGTGTAAAAAAATAATATGTATTCGATGGTCAATTGAAAATTCCATCCGGTTCAGCTCCGGCCGAAAATTTTTTTTAAAACAGCAATCGGTCTGGTTACGTTCAATATAATTAAATGACAACCAAGGTCGGGTAATTTACATGTATAAAACGTTTTATACGCAATACGTCATAAATGTATAAAACCTGAATTTAATCGATTATCTTGCAAGATACTAAAATTTTTGTTTTTCGTCCGTGTAAGTAGCCATACTGATTAGTGATATTACGGTTCTCCCCCATTTTTGATATTTTTTGTTCGTACCAACATATAAAAATATGAAATTTACAAATATACATTTAATGCTGATAAATTGAACTAAATTTATGAAATAATGTGCTCAATGTATTTGATGTCTTTAACGGTAGTCGTTCGTAATAAAACGTTTTATTTGAGTGCAATGTTTAGAAACTTCTGTATTACCACACAAATATCAATGTAGAGTAATTATACTGAACGAACTCCAAATCAGTACTAATGAATGTTTAGACGTGGGATCCTAATTATCCATGTCGGTATTCTTAATCCCGTAAAACTCGGTTATGAATTTTTCGTCTTGTCAAACATGTGGAGAACCAACCCGAGCCCATATTCTGTACATCTATTATCATTTGAGTATTTGACAATCACACTGTTCGTCAATTTCGTTAACTAATATATTATTTTGTATATTTCTGTCCGATTTGTATTTTATTTTAAACGTGTAATATTTACAAAATATCTTATGTAATATAACGTTTGTACTCATATTTTCCAAGACGTTATAATACGTTTTATACATTGACGTTGTCGTTGACAACTCAACCGATTTACTCTTGCGTTTTACTGGTTCGATCCGGTCCGTGAGATTACCGACAGTGCGCAGACGACTATACTCCATTCGGTTTGAGAATGTGCGGCGGATGATGAAAATCGGTTCTCGTTCCATTGGTATTTATATACTGTCGGGAACCGCCGTGTGATGTCGAGACGGCGTCAACCGACTCCAGAGATTGATGCTACCTCGGTGGATGGGGATGATGGGTCCGGTGTATAATCTTAAACGTAATACTATCTGCGTGTGTAATAACAACCGCGGGCGATTTGTGTATTCAATTATTATTTCCGGCGAAATTATAATACGTATACTGTCACCTTTCGCGCGCCACGCAATAATATATTTCACAGCGGGCTTATAATAACATTACAGGCGATTCTCTTTATATTTTACACTTATATAGGTATTGCACGTATAATAATGATAACGCGTGCGCATAAATTATTATCAAACCAAACTTGGGGTACCCGACTAAGCCGGACTTAGCGAGCCGCACGCGAAGCGCGTCGTCAAAATGTGACGATGTTATAACGTTATGTGGCGCGAGAATCGTATCAATTCGCACCGGACACACGCGCGTACACGAAATTACTTTTCAGGGACTGCTCTACTGTTGCGTGTGTTGTACATTAACTTTCCGGCCGGACCGAAGTTTCGGCTTAAGCCACCGCAATCACCTAACCGTTTTCACGAGATTTATTATATATCGCTTACGTGTATATATATATATATATATTGTAATAATAATAATAATATTTACGTACACCGGACACAACGTAATCGGAGAATCCTAATAAATATGCGTTTGCCACGGACCTCGTCCACGATATTTTTCAAAATTTCTTTTTTATCTTATGAAGTCTTTTTCTAAAAGTCTTTTCTTCGTCGTTACGTCAACGGACGGACGGGGGGGGGGTTTTATTTTAATGTTTGAGCGCAAAAAAAGAACCGAGTTATTCTGTTCCGACAGTTGTTATCTTCGCCGGTAGTCTCGATGAAAAGAAAAGAAATATATGGTTTTTGTTTTTCGACGAGATAATAAATACAGAAGGAACGGACGGGCAAAACGTCTAAAGTCTGTTTATTGAGTTTTTTTTTTTTTTTTTTGTTTTTTTTTTCGCGTAAAACTCAACGAAAAATTTAGTGAATAAAAGAAAATATGCGAAACACGAGTATAGAAAATTAAAAAAAATATTAAAACATTATATAGATCGATGCCGCAGTTTTGTATAGTAGCGGATAATGAATATTATATGTAATGAAGGCAAAGAATATTCGTGAAAAATATAGGAGTCGTTGTATCGAATTTGTATATTTACGAGAAAAATTCGTCAGGTGAAAAGTGAAAGTCATTGAGGTGAAAACGAACAAAAACGTAACGGTAAAATGAATAAATCACGCAGAGAAAATTATAAACATTACAAAATAAAAGTGTTTAAAAGAATAAAAAAGGAATAACCGAGAAAAACTATTGTGCGCACGTGGATAATTGTTAAACGCGTTATTATTAAAATTATCGATATAAAATATTGTTTTCAAAAATCTATTTTTGTATATTTATTATGTTTAATTTCTTTATACCGTGTACACGACTGTTCCGAAAACAAAATTTATATAAATATCCGAGTCATCGTGTATTAAAAGTACGATTAATTTCTAAAACAAATAGAAATGTCCAGTTTTAAAATTTCCACTCGTTTTACCAACACGAATTGTGATTTCAACAAGTCTTTCTAAATTCCACGACGTAAATCGTACGAAACAATAATGCGATTTGTTCGTTTTTATTATTTCATATCCCCCCCCACCCCCCGCATTCGTCGCGTATTTCTTTTTCGCTAAGAAGTGACGAATTTTCGTCGAAACCGCGGTAGTATAAAATATGCAAATTTAATACGACGCACAACACTCCTCGTGTATTTTTTTTATTATTATTAAAACACTCTTTTGGATTGATTGTGTACACGTTGGCGTGTTTATTATAATATCGCGTACGGGACAAACGGTTTCCTTCGTCGTTTTTCGCCATTGAACGCCGTTTCATAAACGAGAATTCAATTGCGTTAAATATTATCGGAAATGCGACGCGCGACGAGACGCGCATTACGACGCGGTGATCCGTTCGGTTTTTCGTGCGTAATGATCAGGGAGGCCCAATGATGGTTATGAAGCTGGACCGGAACATTCAACAACTGTTTGTCAACACTGTTTTGACACGTATAATTAATTCTTCTGCGAATAAATCGAGCGCTTAAACGGTCGAGGAAAAAAGAAGTTTTTTTATTTTTTTTTGGGAGGGAGGGGTGAGTAATTGTGCAGAGGACACGACCGTGTTCGTTTTATCGACAAGACGTATCGCATTGAACGAGGGGGGAAAAAAAGAGAAAAAAAATTTTTTTTTTTTTTTAACGATTTAAAATTGCTCTTTGTATTTTTCATCCCGACGCGCGGCGCGCGCGTGTCGCACAAACTTTTCTTTCACACCAGCTCATAAAAAATTCAAAGGTTGAAAATTTCTTTGAATACAAATTGCCCATACCCGGAACTCCGTCCCATCGCGGCCGTTACTTTTTTTTCTTTATACGTACGTACGTACACTACTCTTCCGTCGTCTCTCCGCACCGTTAATCCGCGCCCAGCATCCATCGTCAACGATTCTTGCGCCATTACAACGCACGCACACACCTTATACACATATTCTCCGAGCAGTTGTTTAATCTATTTGACGCGTTGTCAATGCTTCTCACGTCTGAAAATAGTGATAAAAAAAAATGTATATATATATATATATATATATAAAATTGATTCTATTCAATTTATTCGACGTTCTCGCGCAACGAAAAATAGTATAGTCGCGTTATTATTATTATTATTATATTATTATATTATTATTATTATTTCTCGACGCGCCCCCATAGGGATTGAGAATTGGCTTTTTTCTCTTTGTCGTCGTCTGCACCGGAGTATACGAGAAAACAAAATAATATTTGTGATTTTTTCTTTTTTCAGCTAACGATTGGACATCGGATTCGTTGTACCAGATATAAGAAAAATGAAATAATATTAATAATAATAACGACGACGACGATTCGCCGTGAAACCATCTCGTGGCCGGATGTCTGTACGAGACAACAACGGTTTTCAAGCAATAAAAAAAAAACGTTTGTAGTAATAACCGCCTTAAATAATAATAATAATTATCAAATTCATACCGTTGAACCCCGAACACGTTTCGTTGGTTTTTTTTTCTCTCCGATGAATTTTAAACGGTTAAACGAAACAAACAATAAAAATACTCTAGAGTTAGACTAACTTCGCAATAATATTGTTAATGAATAATTTTTTTTTTTTACGCGTTAAACACGACGAAAGCGCATACAGAAAATATTCTTAAGTAAGGCGTATAAGGGAGAAAAAAAAACAGGAAAATCAACGAGGAAAAAATATACCATTTCGTTGGCGGACTGCAAAACGCGAAGGATATAATAATAATAAATAATAATAATAAATTTTCACTGCCGCTTTCTTCTCGTATGTATGGACGTTTTATTACCGTTTAAAATGCACACACGGACGAGATCAATTGAGTGGAATTTGTTTATTTTATTTTTTTTTTACAAAAGTCGTCCTAGTATATTGTACGAATGTCCATAGGACTAAAAGCGAAACGTGTATTAAAATGTATTAGAAATTACTCAAACCGATCGTACGGTCGGAATTCTATTGGAATTGCAATATAATTTTCGTTGCCGACCATTTGCGCATATTACGTGTGTGTACACCGCGTAGTACTATTTTATATAATATAAACAGGGTGGAAATATTGTAAAATTCAATGCGAATAATGCACGGGATTCGTTCGTCGTCATTTCTAATAATAAAATCGCTGTTTTTTTTTTTTTACGTTAATTATTCGCGCGATTTCAAATCTGTTTTTCCTCCCGAACGGCATAACGGAATAATTTTAGGCGTGTAGTAGTAGTAGTACGAATTTTGAACGTTTCGCGTAAACCGTGTGATAAAAACTATTATACGTTTGAAAGGTTCAAACACGAAACGACTGTAGTAGTGTACTCGCGATAATCTGCAGTTTTTCAAACTTCAAAAGTCAAATGGACAATAACGTTTTAATTGTCCATCGAAATCCGTAATTATCGTAACTAAGATAAAAAAAAAAAAAAAATTATATATACGGATTCTTAACCGCATAACACGAAAATTCGTTATTAAAAAAAACTGAAAATGCGAAATAACATTCGAGTGTCTTTGTATTATTTTTTTAAAATCAATTTTGAACTTGAATACTTTTATTTTGAAAACTATACGCTTTTACGTAAAATTCATAAATTTTCTATCTAAATTAATTAGAGAATGAACAGTAACATCGAATACTGATAGCGATAGTATTAAACCCCCCCCCCAATAAGTTGGTCTCGTATCGTTTTTTTTTTTTTTTTGATAATTAGAAGATATTAACAGTTAAGCTACTCGAAACGTTGAACTTCCGATGGTAACGAAAATAAAATTAACTTCCCTATATAATTCCTTATATTTTTCATTATTGTATGTTCATCCATCGGAGTCAAACTGCCGGTTTGGAACTTGAGATTTTCAACATTCTCCGTACACCACTAATACGTATATTATTTAGTTATTTAAAAATATACATAAAAAGAAAAAAAAACTTATCAGGAGAACGTATCGCGAAGTATTTATTAATTTTTTTCGTATAATCCGTGTGTTGTTGACGTGATGCGAATATCGGTTGACTCTGGAGCGAGTATTATTATCGGCGACCGGCCACCGTGTAAATCGAAATTGTTAAAAAAAAAAAAAAAACAATCGTCCAACGAATCTGTGATCACAAAATTATATCCGCGGTGTTTGCACGCACGTATTGCAGCACACTATCGTCTAAACTGTTCATCTGTTCAATATTAATATGATAACTAACATTGTCAATCGTCACATATTTGTAGCGTACGATTCCGCCGGTCACGAGGAACCAATATCGTATTTTAATCCGTTCGGGTTATCCGAAACACGGGTTTCCTATCCGGAGGACGCTTATTTCCCCCCCGAACATTTCGCGCAATGTTTGTGTATTCCGGTGAATTTTTTTCACGAGAAATTCGTCGTCGCGTTTTATATCGTTCGTTTTTTTTTTTTTTGTTCTTACGACAGACGGGATTTCTAATTAATTATTTCCATGATCCGTTATACGTTATTATGAAAACACTCTCTGTTTAACTCGTTTCCTAACAATTCGTGTTTTTGATGTACTCACTTGAAGAACCAAAAAGAAAAAAAAAAAGTTTACAATTCTATAATTCTATATTATATTCTATAATAATCGATGAACAGTGTTTTTTTTTTTTTTGCAAAAATATTTTAAGATTGAGTGCTCTACTGCAGTAACTCGTATTGATCGGCGCAACGCGATTAAAACGAACAAAATTATTATTATTACACCGTCGCAAACAACCGCGAAATCGAGAAAAATAAACCAACGAATTTGTTCGTTTAACTGTATTTTACCTAAATGTGTATAAATAAATATTAATTTAAGTTTTAACCGTTTGGAAATGTATATATATATATAATATTATTGATTTGTACGATAGAACGTAGATGACGATAATAATAATAATGACAATTATTATATAATAATATAGGAAATAACGCGATGCCGTAGATTCCTAATTAATATTATTATTATTGCTTATATGGAGATGTGTATAATAAAAATATTGTTATAATATATATTATTACGTATCCAGTGGTGTTCTCGTGTGATAATACTATACATATACACCTTGTAAACTCACAAAAATTGTTTTGTTGAAAAGTCGTGTGCGTATTATACCGAAATGAGTATACTCTCAAAAACATTTCAATTTTCACGTAATAAAAGTCGTTTTGATATATTATTATTATAATTATTATTATTATTGTCGTATCGCGCCACGTAGTGTACGTTGAAACGAAATGTGTTTTAACGAATAAATTAAAAATAAATATAATTTTTATATTATTGAATAGGACGGAAAAATTAACGAGAGATCAAACAAACAAGAAAATATGCGCGAAAAAAAAATATGCGTGAAAATAAATTCGTAAATATTATATGGGTAATACGCGAAAACCGGTTATTATTAAATTAAAAATAAAAAACAATTATTATATATAAACTAATGAATTAAATACAATTTACAGACGTTAGCGATTCAATTGACATAATCGGAATTCGTAGTGTAAATAAATAACTAATAACTTTTTCCACCACTGTTGTGTTGAAAAATTTTTTTATAATTATTTCGTCAGAAAAAAAAGTATAAATACGCGTAAAAACATAGAAAATACTTAAAAAAAAAAATAAAAAAAATACGCGTTTTTCAAACTCTCGACGCTCGTTTGACATGGTGGTACAGTGCGTATATAAACCGAATGAAAGTATTATAGACGAGCGAGTAAGAAAATCATAACGTCTACGAGCACCGGACGATTAAGTGTATATACAGTGAAAAAAATTTATGAGAAAACCACTGAACGTATAATAATTGTTTGCCGTGTACTATTTTATATTTTATTCATACACACACACGCGCGCGCGAATAAACATAATATTACGTTACACGCGATATAATATCTATTGTATGTGTATAATATATCGTACAGGTGATCATTATATTGTATTATCGTCGAAATGATTCCGGACGCGAACACATTCGACAATATCGTATATTTTAATGTGTAATATTTATGTATTATATGTTTCGCGTGTTTATAATGTATTGATGAAAAAAATAATAATAATAATTATTGCTTCGACGCAAAAACTATATATTTAATATAAACCGTGTTATTATTAAAATAATAATAATAATAAAAAATGTTTTCCGTGTCTATTATTATATAATATTATACCTACATGTAATAACAATTATAAAATATTATGTTTTATATCGATCGGATTATCGTCTCTCTCTCTCTCTCTCGTCTACAGGGACAGGGTGTGTGTGTGTGTCTGATGGAGAAACCGTCGGAAAAACGATAATAATCGTATATTTAAATATACGTATTATTTCTATCATCATATGTATATTGTTGTCCGATTGAGTAACTCGAACACGGACGAATCCCTTCTCCCCCCGGTGTGACTCGAAAATCAAGAAGGAGGGAAATTTTTTAGTAGACCCGTTTAGATCGGAGAGAATAACAAGAGATGAGAGAATATCTGTTTAAAATCTTATTCCATGATTCGATAAAATGTGCAGTGATCGACAAGATGCTCGTCCGTCGCGCTAAATCGCAAACACCGACCTCAAGTTCGTTACTTTTTCAAGGTTTTTATAACATTGTAATATAAACTAAAAATATTTCGGAATTTTTTTTCGCCAAAGAACATTTGAAATATATAATTAATTTGAAAAATCACAAATCTATCTGTGTATGCGAGTAGAGTGCAGTTGGAAAACGTTTTTATCACAAAAGGTGCTGCTAACTGTAACCTCTACTTGAAAAAAAATTTGGAGAACTTTCGGATGTATAAAAAAAAATTAATAACACGGATTTTACAAAATCGTTTATATCGTGTTTTAATTTAAAAACAAAAAAGAAAGTATTTTGGCGAACGACATCTCCGGTGTCTGAAACAAAGGTTGAATCGCGTTCACTTCGCTTCGCAACAATTATTCATTCACCGGACTTTTCGTCTTCGCCGCAACGCCTTTCTCAAGTCTACCAACTTTTTCCTTAAACAGGATTTCTCAAGCGTTTAGAAAACAATAAATAAAACGTCCCTGTACTTATGTCCCGTCTGCAGTGTTATAATGTTATTAAAAAATAACCTTACAGTCTCCTGTAGACCGATGTCCGTGTTACGGTCGATGGACGATTTAAATACGTCAATAACTCTCCGAAAAGAATGAAAAATCCTATCGTTTTGATTAATTATTATCGTCGATATTTTACGATTTTTCTTTCTTATATTTAAAAAAAAAAAATAATAGTAATAATAATATTACTTTTAAATTTTTTTATTTAGAATTTATTTTATTAAAAAAGATCGATGAGTGTTTTACAATCAATTCGAAAAAGATCAGTAAAAGAAAAATAGCAATAGTTTTATAATCGTTTTGTTTTCTTTTGCGATTTTCGCAATGAAAATTAGTTTTTTTTTGTATTTCTCAAAAAGTTGAAAATGACAGTTCTTCATTATTTATAAACGTTTTTACAGGCATATTTGTATTATCTTAGGTCATTTTATTCCTTTTTCAATGTTTTTTGAGGATATCAATTTCTGTGCTGTAATTATTTTTATACGCCCGATCGGTATCCGTCTCAAATCGTGTCGTATATTTTACAGTTGAACGTGAAAATAATAAATAAAAAACGCGACGACGTGGCGATATCGTGCAAAACGGTAATGAAGTAAGTACGCGCATGAGATAATTATTTTTTTTTTTCGGTTACCGAATATTTTGTTTTATGGACAAACTTATTTATATATATATATACACAAGTTATTATTTTTTTTCCTTCGTGTAATAAATAAAAAATCCCTGCCCAAGCACCGCCGCCTGACGACGATTTCAGTTCGGCGACTCAATAATACTATTATGAGTTACACTGTGACTTGTGTATAATCGTATATTCGTTTACAGTACAGAGCATTATAATATTATGCGCACACATTTATAGAAAAAAAAACGAATAAAAATTCCGAAGGCGCATAGAGTGTAAAAATGTTATCATTCCTTAACCTAATAATTTGCTGCTTTATTTATTTTTTTCTATACCGAAAAATCTTTATTTTATACTAACATTTTAATATTGGACTCGTTTGAATTTCACACCAGCCTACATACTTCATTACGTAATAATAATAACAACACAATTAACGACAACATCTTGTCACCAATTTGAATGTTGAACAGTACACGATAAAAGTCCATTGTGATTTAAAATCATTAAGTGATATTATTATAACCTCGTATATATGTATAGTATAGCGTTTTAAATGCGGACATCACTATAAATTATTAATTTTTAATGGCGTTGATTGAAGAGAATTCTTAGGAAGATCGTCAATGATCTGCTTTTTAATTTTTCCACATGTCACACGTCTTTTCTTATTCTATAATAAACGGTATATCGCTCTTGTACTACTGTTGACAATAGTATTAAGTTATTTTTATTTCCCTCTCTCACTCTCTCTTTCCTAATATCCATTGACAACGTTACACGTAAATAATTTTAAATATTATATGCTTCGTTTTCCAGCACGTCATATCGTTAAAACCGAAACATTATTATTATTTCGCAAAAATTACGCTGAAAAATGATAATAAATCGAGACGATAGAAATTATTTAAACATATATATTATTACGCGTATATATTGTATAAATAGTTGTGACTTCGATGACGTAAAGGAGAACGTCTATATGATATAATAATAATCGTCTGGAATTAGTCCGACTAGTGAATATCTTCTACGTATGCTTCTTACAATTACATTTAAGAGGTGTTGATAATATAAAATGTATGAATAATTCGTATTTATATATATATAATTGAAATATTAAATACAAATATACCGTTAAATTAACGAATTTATAATTGTATAAATGCCTGTATACGTAATTGAACCTATTGTACGACAGTATATTGTTCAGAAGTGCAGTATTTAGAAATCATTGGAAAGTAGTAAAAATTATTTTCCCAAAACCATAGTCTTTACACGAATCGGCCAGCGATCCAGCAATTGGAAAAAAAAAACTTTAAATCTATATATACCGTACCAATGAATAAAATATGTCGTCGTTTTTTCTCTCGGCCGGTTCGAACGGTCGAATCCGCACTCTAATTTCGATTGGGTAAAGTGAGTTCACTGGCGTTTTCAATTTCCTAAACAAATTCTTTCTTTGTGTAGTGCAAATATTTAATATAAAAATCTAATCAAAATTTGTAAAATTAAACGTGTTTAGGACGACGCGGCGCAAATATTTACTATCGGTGTTTTTGTCATTTTTTTTTCTTCTTCTTCTTTAAAACGAACGTTTACAATATAATTATTTTCCGAATTATAACGAAACAGACGACGAAAAAAAGAACGGACGAGCAGTAAGCGTCGTTAAAAAATAATGTACGGTACCGTTATTTCTCCGCCTCCCGGTTAAGTACTACTGCGAAAAATGGACAATTGACCTTACTTCAGAGTACCGGTAGAATCAAATCATTCCATCTATAAGACTCCGAGAAACATTTCAAGCACTTTTTCCACCCGAATCCCCGGAAACATAAACCCCCTCTGTCCCATTACATCGTTGTAAAATCAATAAATAATCGTCGCGTCCTTTCGGATGGACGTACACACAACTGAAAAACAAGAGATGCTCTGTCAAATATTAAGTGTTTCCGTAAGAACATTTATTGCTAATTTGAGTAGAAGATATTATTAAAACAACCGTTTTAATTCGACATTTTAATTGAACAAAACGTAACAGCAAAACTCGCAAATAAATATATTTCAATTGTGTAATACACATCATATGTGCGTTTCTTTCTTATTCAGTATTTATCATGTAGGCGCGCAGCACTACAGCAACAATGGTACTCGATCAGACTTTTAAATTTGTATTTTTTTTTCCTTTTTATGCTATTATTATTTGGATGGCATGTGCTTATCGATTTCGTACACGAAATGTAATAAATAATCAATTTTCTATATCACTTTTATACGGATCGCAAATGAACGATTTTTAAAAACCAAGTAAGTCCATTCGGAGACGAAATATTTAACTGAAATTCTAATGAACTTGACTAAATGATTTCTACGCGTTAAAGTATATTTTTCATTGTATTAGAAAATAAAAATGTACATTTTATAATGTTTTGTTATTTTAGTGTAATTTCTCTGTCCTATGAAATAATTAAAAAAAAGTGAATTTGTCCGTATTTTGTTGCGAAGTGCCGTTCAATTGAAAAAATTAACAAAATCCTACTCGCTTTCGACGAAAACGTATAAGTAAAAATTTTCAAATTATGTTTTTAAAACTTATCTCAATATCCATTGGAATACACGCAGTTAACGTACCATGCAATAATATGTTCCGCGATTATATCGAATCGAATAAATTGGTGGATTGATAATATAATTATCATTTTCTAAATCTTAAAATGGACGACAGACGAATTTCCATTGATTTTCCGTAATCTGACAACGAATTATATTTCATAGTGGCGAGCGAGAGTACGAGAATTTATATTCTTTTGTGAAAAGTAAACGCTACAGAATTTTTCCAGCGACCCCCAAACAGAAAACTATTTAGGAATTCCAAAAATAACTCGCGTAAAATGTCCGATCCGTAAAGGCATTGCGCGCGGAAACTTTTGATGAAATACCTACTAATTCTACTCGGAAAAGTCATCGCATACAGAGTGAAAAATGAAAAAAAAACAACAAACACGCTTTAAAAAAAAGTTTTGCTTCTCTTATAAATTTGTATATTGTACAAACGAGTGCATAACGTACGTATTACTGAAATTTCGTCAGAATAAATTCATAAAATATGTGAAATATGTAAAATTTTCTTATCGAAAAATCAGTATCACTGTAATTACATAAGTTGTCGAAGTAATTTATTTTTTTCCGTATATAATAACCGACGACTTCACGTTTTATTACGGTCTATATTATATTATATACAATTTACATACTTTCGAAAACTTTATTTTATTAATGGAAAAAGTACATATATAATATATATATATTTAAAATAAAGGGATGTGATATAAAATATATGTATATACGCGCTTGTTGACTTGGTTTCAGTTTTTTTTTTTTAATCTTCCGACACTGCATTTTCTTCGGGGGCAAAAAAATAATATTGTTTGCTGATTTATAACATATTTTATATTTATTATGTATACGAGTACAGAACTTTCATGAAAGCTCTTATAAATATATAAATTATTATTTCGAATATATATATAAATTAGAAGAGCTCGGATTTTAATTCCTTAGAAAATTTTTTTTTTCCAAATGCCATTAAAAAATGAATTTGTGTTTTTAAAACTCCAGAAATGTACTTGAAATGATTTCATTTTCTTCTTTTTTTTATGATAAATATAAAATTAGATAGTTTAATAATTGAATAAAGTGCACAAACAAAAGTATTTATGGTAAAAAAAAACCCTGAAAAAATAATCTTAAATTATACAAAAAAAAAAACCGACAGAATAAAATAGACGTATATTTATTTAAATTTTTTTCACGATCATAGAAAATATAAGTCATAAATAACTAAAAAAAAAAATCAGAAATGCGAATAATTACCGGATACGGATACGAATGAGAAATGAAATTCGAATCCAATTAATTATTGCTTTAGAAAATTTATGATCGTACGAGAAAAACACATTTCCATATTCTTCTATCGTCAATCAAAATGTGCGAAAACTTAGTGATCCTCTTTCAGACTCATTTACGAGTATGTATGAACATTATGTTATACAGTTATTGTCATTAGTCATTACTGCATGACTTTTAAACTGACTTTGATACGCGTACGTACACCGAAAAAACACTTAAGCATGTAATTCATTGCATCGGCGACGGCAACGCGATTATTGTTACGCGAATAATTTCAATGTCGGAGAACGCGCAAAAGCGCGTTAGTACAAAACGTATTCTCGGTGCGATGTTTGCGAAGAAAAGGACGGGGAAATTAATGAAAGCCAATTGTTTCGAATTCATTTTAATGTTATACTGCAGATGTGTTTAAACGGTTAATAAATGTATAAATGTTGTAGGAAAAAATCGAGTCGAAATGCCTGTAGCCGTCTGAGGATCACTTTGGATACGGCTCGGAACGTTTGTACCGAGAAATAAAAGTAGAAAACTTATATTTCTTCCGTGTAACGTTGAACACGAGAAAAAAAAATAATAATAAAACGTCGATCCGTTCAAAGCCGTGTGATTAGACCTTTTCGGACTCACGGCATTCAGATTTTAGAGCAAAAAAATCTCTCAAATATCCGTCTTATCCTGCGAGCGTTTTTAAAAGTATTTTCTTTTCGTGTATTCTCACTGGCGTCTGTCTAGCGCGTATACGATAAACAAATGAAATACAGCCTCACACGGTTGTTCGTAGAAACAGTGCGGATTACGCGTTATATTCGATTTAAAATTTTAAACAATAATATATAAATCTTTTTAAAGTTATAGAGAGAGAAACGTACGTTAACGTTGCTGGTATAACTATGCATATACTCGTTTCGATCGTGGACATTTTGTATTTTATTATTCTAAAAATGGTTGCCCGTAGATCATAGCAGAAACATGTAAAACGATAAATCAGAAACCATATTCCCTATACATATTTGAAATTCGTGATTTTTTGTGGTATTTACGTGGACTACGGTCAGGCTATACAAAATCTAAAAAAAAAGATGCCTACGGTTTTATGAGCATTAAGTTATAATTATAAATACATAAAATACACAAAACAAAAAAGTTTCGATTTTCTATCAAATTTGTGTTTTAAGTCGCTATATCAAGTCGTTTGAGAATCATTTAATCGTTGGCCACGAGTCACCACGAGGAGGCGGTCTCATTGAATCCTGCGACAATATTGTTCTTTACAATCATATCTATTTGATTCCATCAACACTTTACGAAGTTTCTCTTTATTTCTAAAGAATTATTTTCTATTTATCTAAGACAAATGGCTTTTTTTTTTTTTGTGCGTATCACGACGTTATCGAATTTGATTGTCGGTAATCGATACACGTGCAATCAAAAACATTTTTTTTTTCAACACATTTACTTACGAAGACGTTGCTCTCGTAATTTCAGAATTTTATTTTTTTCGCTCCTGATAATATGGTACGCATAATAGTGTGACGGAAAAGTCACAACGCTCTGAATATTAAATAATTCGGTAAAATGTATTTTTATTTTTGACAGTACTCGGGCCTGCAAGCGGTTCAATTCGTACGCGAACAACGTTTAACTTGAACTCATCATTTCGATAAAAAGCGAATTGCGTGGACAACGATTGAAAATTCACGAATACTCGTCGAAATTATTTTTTTGTTCCCCAATTTTTTTTTACGAATTACCCGTACGTCGCCGACTGTTGTACGCACGGTATTTTCATTGAGGACAACCGTTTTCGTCGCTCGCATTCAGAAGAAACCGAAACCGACGCTCATTGCACGGTGTACTAATTAACCGTAAAACAATTATTTATAATAATTAAATCGAATCGCGTTACACGTCGTAACGGAATAATGTCACCGCGACCGATTAATAATAATCGCTTTCAGACTAATTTCATACTGATTCTCCTCTACGAGCAGTAATATTTATCGCCCGTACGGGGATTGCGATTTGGTAAGAAAAAAAAAAACGGAAATATAAAGAAACCCTCTTCGGAACGCGTAATGAATTACGTTTTATACGTTGTTTGAGTCTTATTACCCCGTATAATAAACGACGAAAAATTTTCGTCCAAATATTATTGCACATTATCGTATATTCGTACAGAAGGTTTTCTCTGTATTCAACTAGTGGAAAATAATTACTCTTCTCCCGTCAGCGAAAAACTTTACACTGGAAAAAAACCTATCGGTTTCGTGTTTACTGCGTAGACTTTTCAACGCAATGTTTTCAAGTCATTATGAGTATTGAGTACGGCTTATGTTTATTGTACGAAAATTCTCGGTAAAAATGATCGACCCAAAAGCGAGTCGTTTATAAAAGTTAACGTAATGAGTGCGTAGAGCAAAACGAAAAGGGAAAAATGAATTGATATAAAAGTAAAAAAGCAAAACTCGTTGCGCGTGAATTTCTTCACCTCCCCCGATCGTTCCGTTTGCTTCTGATCGCGCGATAGTTTCATCACTCGGAAATCGTTTGCCACCGGGCGTATTCGAACTTTTTTTATAACAGTTTTATTCGACGACGACGACGTGAATGTGTTCGTATTCGCGCAATTAAAATAAATTCAATAATTGCAATATCGGGAAAAAAAACAACAAAAAATTCCAACTTTACACCTGCGTCGTTAATTATTATAATTATTATGTTTTCTCACGACCGCGTTTACTTTACCGGTCGCTTAATTAAAAGTCGACCGGACACGCCGACGATAATAACGCTGAATAAATTACAATATAACGCATTATTACTTCATCGAATATCGCGATTCGTTATTAAAAATTCGACGATTAAAACGTTACGGAACAATTAAAAACAATATTATTACAGACGCGCTTTCTCGTTGATATTACACGCGTAAATGCGAAATTATTGTCACGCGAATTCCCTCTCCCCCCCCCCCCACACGAGGCGTTGAACGAAAAATTAAAAAACTCGACGCGAAAACGTAATATATGTTTGACGACGGTTTATCGGTTTTCGTAGGGGAATTGAAATTCGTAACTATCGCATGTTGTGTTGAAAAAAACGGCACTGAATTTGGAATAATTACAATAAATAATACGCGCCTATTGGAATTTTCAAAATTTCACTCGAATCCAAAATCGTATTTTGGCCGACGTGTCGATTTTATAAAACCAACGACAATAAGCTAAGCTCTTTATACAATAACGTTTTTATTATTTTACACGCGACGGATATTCTTTAATAATCGAACTGTGTTTGAAGTTCGCGAGAGACTTTTTTTCTTGATGTTTCTCACTAACCGGTTGATTACCCGGAATAACATATTGATTTCCATTATTATTATTATTACCAATCTTTGTTGTAAGAATTTTTTTTCTTAGTACGTTAGAGACACTTGGGGCTGTGTCCCGTATACACGTAGGACAATAATTGTAAACACGAAAAATACATAAAATTATTCGGAAATCAAACTACGATAATTCAGTGTTAATCTCGTAAGGGCTGTAAGGATTATAACGCGAGGACAACAGCAACGTATTAAATAAAATTATACCCGTAATAATAATAATAATAATAATAATAATAATACGAGTCATATACGGTTTAACGAGCGGTGGAACGGGGTAATTCGCCCGGTATATGACACGTAGAGAATAGGAGAGAGAGAGAAAACGGACATTTTAAATCCCAGGCCGCGTAGAAGAAAATTACGGGCGTCATCACTCTATTACCATGTAATCGTGCGATAAACACGAGTGCAGTTAGTACACACAAATACTCGACATAATTGTACGTCTTTAATACGCGTATATATATATAGGAACAAGTGGTTTTTGAAAACGAAACGCGTACTTTGTGTAATATTTTTTATGTAATATATTATTATACGAATAGGGCGAGGTTTTTTTCTTTTTGCTCTCGTTAACGGTACGGCTGAGAGCGAGCGCAGAGGCGGAGGAGAAAATTTCTAGCGGAGGACTGACTCGTCGTAACGTTAAACCGCGTCGTCGACATTTCGCCGCGGCTTCGTCGCGATGCTCCGTTTAACTTTCGCCGCCGCGCTTAATTAATTCGTCGGCAACGGTTTTTGAACGCAATTTTTGAACAAAAAAAAAAAACGCCGTATCACCGAGATAATAACGTAGCGGAAAACGTGTGTGTGTGTGTAGAAAAAGAGATGAAAAAAAAAAACTATTCCGCATATTAATAATGTGGACGAATATAAAAACGCTCGTCAGCAGATTATCGGATGAGAACTCGGGTAATGGGCGGTTGTGGTACACGCTAAGCGTGTGTATATTAAACTTCATTATATTTTTCCTCCCCGTTTTGCCAAGAAAAAAAAACCGCTTATAGACGACGTTTCGTGCCAAACTCGGAACGGAAACAATTACAGTCGAGGAATTTAATATTTGTTTTTTTTTTTATTTGTTTTATTCCTATAATAGCCGCGTACCGTTTGTACTACGAAGAAATTTAAAAAAAAAATTACAATGCACGCGATAAAAAGTGAAATGAATCGTAAAACGCGCATAAAACTGCGCATTCCTATTGTGTAGAAAGGACAGCGCGAGCTATTACTGTAGATTCGAAAACGATTGATTAATTGATACGTTGAAACAGTCCGGTCGGTAATTGTTCCGTTTAATAATATTCATTAACCGAAAATACGTTATATGAATATAAAAATTCTCTTCTTTAAATCTCTCGTTTTTAAAAAAAAAAAAAAAAAAAAAAAATAACGGAATTGCGTTGGGGAAAAAAGTTTTTTAATTCTTACGAAACTTTTTAATATTTTATTATAGACACCGGCGCGACCGTTGTTTTCTCAAACATTTTCAGTTATACGCCCAAAGCCAAATACGATTTGAATTCAAAATTCGGATTAACTTTACGTGACCGGTCACCAACTAAAAACGATCGAAATGAAAAATATTAAACACGATTCAGAATAAAACTACATATTTAAGTTTTATCGCTTATCGTATAAATTTGAATTGTAACTATTAGAGTCCGGTTTGATATGAAAAAGCAAAAAAATCCGTTAATTTAGCATCTTGTCACGCAAAAAAAACAAATAAATACGCCACAACTTTAGTACTCGTTTGCTTACCGTTTTGCGACATATCGATACAAATACGATTTGTAGTAAAAATAATAGACACACTAAATAAATTTCTAGATGAGAATATTAAAAAAAAAATCAGATAAACATTATTAAATAAAATTGATTTAAAAAAAAATACATTATATTAAATTATTATGCGACGATCTATTACCAGGTAATAGAAATTGATTTCATGTTTTTTTTTTTAAATATCGAAAACTCCTATACGATTATCTCGAAGCGTTTCCTATTATATACCGAATATCTCATTTTCTAACTAATTAATTATGAAATGAATTCGCACGTTTTCACTAGAATACGCTCGTGAAAACTAATATTTGATTATTTTAAATATTACAAAAAAATTAATTTTAATATTACTAATAAAGAACATATTAAGGCCATAGGAACGTTTTCAATAAGCCTAAATTTTTTTAAAGTTATATTTTGGGCTTGGCATTCACACGGTGAACTTTGGCAATTTATGTTTTTTATATACATATATATATATATATATTTTTTTTTTTTAATAAATTCTACAAAATTTCATTCGATTCGTTATGCTGAAAAAAACGAATTATTGACACGTTACGCAGGAATACAACGATTTAAATTGTTATATAGAAATAATAATATATTAGAATATAATAAAAGACCTTATCCGTATTAATTATAAATAAACGAACGTGAAATATTTTCTGAAGAAGAAAAAGTCGTTTATATATCTATCGACTTTTTTCCTAGACAAGTGTGATCTATGTAACCGACAACAGATGACGAATTTTATTGAGATAATCTGTCTGTAGGTCAGTGGAATGGTGATGAATTGCCGCGATGTTAGGGTTTGTCAATCGGTTTCGATATTAAACAAACGCTATAATTTGTAATATTTTTTTCGTTTGTGAACCAATATACGAATAAATTACATCGATTTCGGCTCGGTTTAATTTTTTTTTCAACGGAAAAACCTTGTAAAACAACACAATACGAAACTGTGAAAAAATTAATAAACATTTTGATTGGTGGTGAGTGGGAAAGACTAATTTTATTATTACGATAATTTAAATACGAAAAATCGACGGTAGGCGAGATAAAATGTTTTCCGATGGATTTCATCGCTTTGTCAATAAAACATTTTTAATTGCCAACAAAGCGTATTGTACGCGCGGTTATTTAAAATATGATAATAATAGTATTACACGCTCGGAATATTATTAATATTAATTCACGTCAATTGTTAAAAAAAAAAAAATTAAAATTCGTAAAAATTACAAAAAAAAAAAACCACAATACAAAGTCAACACGCGTATTATTCGTTTCCCGTATACGCACTATGCGTATAATACGCATATTAAATTTATATATTATACTTACCGAAATTAATTTGATTTTTATTTACCGCCGTTCGTTATGAACACATTTCGCGAAACACGCTGCGCTTATAATGTTGTTATTATTACAATATACATTATTAAAACGCAATCATATTCTCCCGAAAATGAAACGTATCTGTCGTTCGAAACGTTAATACCAGTATACGAGTATTCAGCTTATTTATATCTTTTACGTCCATACAATTGCGTTATGGAACAGAAAAGAAGAATAAAAATGAATTCGCGATTTAACGAATTGCGGAAAAACTCTATCGTAAACCCCCAACCATTCGCGCCGTTGAATGTGTTTATCCGATGTAGAAGAAGACGTGGCGAATATATTAATATAACGATTTCCCCACCTACCAAAAAAAAAAAAAAAAAATTATGTAATTTTAACTTTATTATTATTATTTGTCTTTCGTGTCAAAGAATATTTCTATCTTCTTTTAACGAGTAGTATTTTGTTATCCATAATAAAACATTACGTATATACGATGCGCGATAAAAACCACCGAACCGCCGCTACCAGATCGCGCGATTTTTCATTTGAAAAATATTATAAAAACGTATTTGTTTTCCCCTTTTACAAGAGTAGTTTAAATGTCTCGTACAATTGATTACTGGGATGTAGGGCGAAAAAAAATTAATCTATTTCCGAATGGGGCGGCGGATTTTTATTTTATACTTTTTGTCTCCCGGCGAGACTAATAGAATTATCGGAGAGACGTCCGCGCGGGACGTGTTCGGTGTTTTAAGACACCGAGTTCACATCTGCTATGCAAATGTACACGGTACAGATTCCACCAGAGTCACGAATAAAGTCGACTTTTGTTCGGGGGTGAAAGGTGAAATTCGTGCCATAAATATAAAAATATTATTTTCGCCGCGGAAAATAACGCGGGGAACACAAGCGGTCGGTCGAAGCTCGTATTACTACTTTTCTTTCGTTATTTTCGCCCGCCTACTTTTCATTCAGTTTTATTTTTTTTCTACGTCGAATATTATACGAATCGATAAAAAAAAAAAAAAAAAAAATCAACAATATTCCCCGGAATCGTTTAATCGGTTCGAAAATTGATTTTTATAAAAAAGAAAAATTGTATAAATATTTCTTCGTTTTTTTTTTCTACATATATATATCAGCGCGGATCGCATTACAACACACTGCAACAACGCGAAATCACGTAATTCTCTTTTCTAATATTTTTTAACTGCGCGAAAGAGTACGACGCTGGCACTTTAAAGGGTTACATAAGTAGTGTTCTGCAGTAGTAGTTAATACTGTGTCTGAGGGTTGGATAATGTTATCGTCGGCTGCCAGGGATTTTAAGATTTACTGCGTTGCCGCCGACACGGACTATAGGAAGTTTTCCACTTTTTTTTTTTTTTTGAAAACTTTTTCACTCGATAAATCATTTTCTTTCCGGAATACTATACCGCGTGTACGTACCGTAATGCGGATAACAAATTTGTTCGGCTAAACCAAATTGCTAGTTGAATTATTACGTTTATCGGGTTTTAAATAAATTTATTATATTTACATTATACGCGTACACCGTTATATATAACCGCGTACAACAAGTCTGCCTACGCGTTATTTGAAGAGAAAATGTGTATTGTAAATCACGAAGACAGCTCTATTACCGTCGACCGTGTAATAATAATAATAATAATAATAATAATTTCGCGCACGATTTTCGTGGTTTTTATATACTTCCAAATAACAAAATATTACTACGATCGAGACAGGCTCGGTAACGGTTGTACAATACGCGAGATGCTTTTGAAATGCGTGATCGGTTACGATTTCAGTAACAAATTACTTATTTATTTATACTTTTTTGGAGAAAAAAAGTTAAACTTTTATAAATATTTAATAAAAAAGTAAAAAAAAAATTACATTAATAAAAAATAAACTATAAATTAGTACTCGAAAATAATAATTTCTTAATAGAAAAAATATGAAAATACAAAAAATGTAATATATTTGTTGTATTTTTCTCTTTCCTTCAATACACGATTATGACTTTTTGTCGAAACCTATTGTAAATTAACAAATTTAATAAAACCACTCTTATATACATCTCTTCGTTGTTTTTCATAATACTCATTGGCCGACTGCGTACATATATTCACATATGCATACACATTAAATGTATAATTAAATTTACTAAATACTTATTTTGTACGAGAGGTTAATTTTAAAAACGTATTATAAAAGTTAATTAAAGTTTTAATAATTACGATGAAAATTTTAATGATTTACATTTTAAAGTCACTCGAATAACACGCCATTGATTATTTATTTACGTTTACAAGTTACAAATGTCAACTCAGTTATGTGATTTTAATACTGATTATTGCTCAACCCCGTTTCCAGATGTTATTTCTAATACGAAGTTCGTTTAATACTTAAAATATTAATGTGCAGAAAAACGAAAGAAAATCTATAAAAACACACTACGTGTTTCAGACCATATTTTGTGTTTAATTTCTGCAGCAACAGCCAAAACGGATAAAAATACTTCGAGTTCAAAACAATAAGTCGACTTAAAAAAAAAAAAAAAAGTGCCTCAAGAAAAATATTTAAACCAATCTATAATTTTGATATCCTTTAGTGTGTGTGTGTATGTATGTGTATACATAAGACGAACGAGAATACCTGCAGACGTGTAAAATAGTTATCATTCGACGATTTACTGCCGCCGGGCGTTAAAATCTCAACGAAACGACAAACATTCTTGACGTAAACTATTTTTGGCACATTTTTTTAAACGTACTACTTCTCATTTTCTCTTCGCGAAATTTATTATATTTTCATATATGTTAAGAACATTATTATTATTATTACTAAACTATTTTAAGGGATGATTGAAAGCGGATAGGTACTTTAAGCGATATACAAAATATCAGTGAAATGTGTCAAGTATATGCGATGAATCGTTTTCTATCGTCTGGTTCGGAGGGACTGTATGAAATATTCCAGCGCATGGCACGAAATATTAAGATAATTAATAGCTTTTATTTAAACTGTCTCTAAAATAATTTACACTTATGACGTTATGCTTGGTTAGAGATAGCTGTTTCGAACTTGTGCTTCTTCTAGGTAGAACTACGTTAGTTTTTTCTCCCTTTTTACGCGTTCGACCATCTATTTATATATACTTAAAACATAGGTATCTTAGGCGATGGCGTGCTTATACAGCGATCTTTCAAGGTTTTCGTGGTGACAGTTTTATACAATGTAACGGTTATTGAATGGTAACCTATATAACAATATGTTTATTTTAAATATATTCTGTTAACGAATAATTTTTATTTATATGTAAAATAAATTATATACGATTATATTACGAGAATCGCTTTTCGTGTAGTTCGACACGGAAACAGAGTTAATACTTCACGTCACACTGCAGATATCAGCCCACAGAGCTATAATCAAATCGTAATCATTTCTGATAAATCATCTCGGAGAGGATACATTTTCATTGTTTATATGCAATACGCGCTAAAATTAGCACCGCACTTTATCCCGCGTTAAATTTTGAATATTTACTTTCTCGGGGAGAATATTCCATCGGATATTAAAAATCGGCATGACGTGAATTCCTGCATAAAAAAAAAATTAAAATATTCCTTAAGAATTCGACAATATTAAATTCGGTAAGTTGTCAGATTTCTTAAAACGATTTCGATATAAACTAAAAACGTGGGAATGAAAGTATTGAAATTATGAAAAAAAAAAAACAAATATACGACAAATTTGTATGAAAAAAAGTGAAAAAAAAAGACGCAACAAACAACGATTATTTCCCGAAATATTGCCCGGATAAAAACAAATCACATAATATAATATCCTATCGGCGAGAGAACGTACCGAAACACATTCCGTTCGAAAATAATAATACCAGTAATGAAAAATAACACTACGACGACGGATATTGTATGTGAAAATATTTTTCCAACATTTTCCGCGCGCGAAAATCGAACCATTCGATTCGAATAAAGCGATTGTACGAAAGAAACTTGTCCCTAGACGCACTGTATTGTGTAGTTAATATTTTTCCGCACGTACATGTCTGGATGTTATGTGCTTTACACACTGCGCACAAAACGAAAATGGTTATCTTTGTAACGGATCAGCTCTGCAGGAACTACGCACATATCTAATCGTAATGTCTACGTTCGTCAACGACGCACAGGGACAGACACTAGACGGAGTGACATTACGAATCCCTGTTTTATTCTACGTTGCCCGTTCCCGAGTTAACTCTATAAAAAAAACATACGGAAAAACGTAGAAATATTGTGTGGATTTTTATTTATTTAACTTAAACGTAATCAAATACAATATTCTTCTTATATACGAATTGAGCATTTCGTGGTTTATTATACCACTTGTATCGATGTCCAGCGTCTAGTAAGGTTTTCAACAAATCTGTGCAGTATTTCTCGTTGCAGAGTTTTCATTTTTCGATAACTGTTATTATGCATTATTATCAAATTAAACGGACAATATTGTATAATAATTTTCGACTTCGTGTTTTTCAATTCTTGAAGAAATCTCATATATACGAGTATATCTAATTGTGTTTTAAAATTTGTTAAGTCGTTGTTTTCTTTTTTATTTTTTTTGTTATCGGGTGGGCCGCGATCCAAAAATTGAGAGCCGTCGTAATGTATTTGATGGGTCTCGTGCGAGATTTTCAATTTCAAACGGGTTATAGGTAAGAGCTGAAAAAGAAGAATTGATCTATTTGAAGACAATCCTTTGAAAATGAGATATCATCCGTAAACTTTTAATGGAGTTCTGGTCGTCTGCATATTGTGAAGTTAAAACAAATTTCGCCTGTCGAAATCTTTAGGTACGTCTCGAGTTGACCAAAATCGATGTGGAAATTAATGCAGTTATTAAAAATAATCGAATATTTTATAATTAACTAACAAATAGTACATAATAATAAATCGCCCTTTTTCTAATAATATTTAACATTTTTTTTCTAATAGCACACCAAATAAATCATAATTTATACAACGTAATTAATATATATATATATATATTTTTTTTTTTATTTTTATTTTTACTATCGTTAATATTTTATTTATCTGTAGGTTAATGAGAAAAGAAAATTGATTCGGACGGATCGCCGAATCGTATTTATGGAAAAGTAATTTCATAAAGGAATCTAAGAGAATTATTTCACTCCTAGTATTTGATCTCCTCTAATGATACCAACAATTTCAGCGTATACAATAATAATAAAAAAGAAAAAGATATATAGTAAAATACTGGCCGTGCGTAGCCGATTAAATCAACTAGTATAATTAAATAAATAATTTATTTGCGACGGAAAAGTTTTTTTTCCTTTGTTTCAATTTTCTTACGTACCACAGCTCGTATTATCGTCATCATCAGCAGCAGCATACGGTGGCGTGCATAGAAATTTCAATAGGAGACTTTAACACCGGCTATGTTAATTTTCCTATTCTACTTGATCCATCCTTCATCTCACGTTCACGCCCATTCGCCTGTTGGCCAGATTCCGACGTGGTTTTAGACGAAGAGATGCGGTGACTGCGTAATTACGGGCCAGGCTCATTTTAATTCGCACCACGTTTACCGAATAAAACTTTTTTTTTCTCTTTCTCTCTCGAAATGCGTGTATATACTTATATAATAAGTAGGCGAATAAAATAAAGTTTTAAAAGTTTTCTCGGCGGTTTCTCGCCTGCGGTGTCATCGTCTTGGAAGGGGGCGGTATACGTAAGCCTGCATCATCCAAATGCGGCCAAGAGTATTGTATTATTATTATTATTATTATTATGATGATCATCATCATCATCATTATACGTCGCGCGCGTTTATGTTTTGTGAATTCACGTGATTCAAATGAATTTCGATTATATATATCATATATATATATATATATTATATATTTCGATTATATATATAAAGTTTATTGTATACTAATACCTGTATGTAATTAGACAGCGTTTGTGTTTTGTTGATAAATAAAACACAAACGATGAAGTGAAAAACTGATTTAAAACTACTATTGCTGAGGCAAAGCGAAATGCGTTGCAGAGATTGACTGTATTAGTGCATGGAGAATAATGTTGTAAGACTGTATGACCTGTTTTGAAAAGGCATATAAAATGCCCGTCCTCCCTAACTTAGTGTAAATATTTTTGACATATCATAAGCGAGAAAATAAGGTACTACTAAAAAGACAACTGGACTGGTATTTGACAACGAATTAGACTCGTGTCGCAATAGATAAAATGCAGAGTTGAGAGAAATTACCGTTAATATTACACTACATAAAAGTCTAATAAGAACACCTGTTGATTGGGCACAACATGTGAGAAATTAGTACTGAAAAGATAAAATCCAAGACCGAGATGATTGGAGAACAGAATTATAAAGCCAAAAATAAGAAGAAGATATCGTTTTCCAGTGTAAGTCCTTTCATCTAGTCGATCCAGTATAAATGCGGTTTATAGTGATTTTCGGAGAGGAGAGGGAAGACATAATAACAGACAGGTATTTAGGTGATTGAACACGGTTGGAGCAAAAGTACCTTAAACAAAATGCATTGCACTCGACAGATCTCTGACATTTTATCGACCAACACCATTGACTTGTTTTTGTCATCTGCCGATATCCACCTACTGTATTATGGAATTATTCATTGCGTATTTGTTCGTAAGAAAATAAATTAAAGTCAGAAAAATATCTGTTCCGGTTCATAAACCGATTTATGCAAAACGTCGGCAAATGACTAGTTAAAATCTACCAAAATATAACACATATAGTGTATGTCACGAGCTAATATTTCGGATGTGATTTTGGCGTTTATATTCCGCTAACGCGATGCAACGACGGAACAAAATTTAAAATAGATTTAAATTAAAAATATATTTTTCGCCCGTGTTTCGAAATGCATCGTGTGTCGAACAGTATAAGAAAGACTAAAAAACCGATAAAAATTCGTTGACGTCCCGACATCAGAGCGCAAGTATTTACACCATATATTATAGAAAAACTGTATTTATAAAACATCGATGCTTTCCCATGATAATTGTATAAAAAATTAGATTCATCTCGTCTTCTTCTTTTTTTTTTTTGACTTTTCGATCTAACACTTGTACAGTCTTCGTCATTTTTTCGACTTTTTACGGATCTGCGAGTGTGCATTCCGACGTTTGACATCATTGCGCGTTGTTTGTTTTTATCTTTCGTTTTCGCTACAATACTCCACTTCAAAGTTTTATCAAGCGCGTATCATCATCGGATATTTTTATACGTCCCGTTTTCAGTGACCACGCTAAACGTGTTTTTGTATACGGTTCGGAATTCTCATCTCCGAATTATAATTCGCTTTTGATATCATATAAATTTCGTGTTGGACAAAATAATAAATAAATAAAAAAAAAATACTCCTATAAATATCATATGCGGTTCAAAGGTATCGTAATCGGTATGAAAAATATCAAAGGTATCGCCATCAAAAAACGCGTTGCGAAAGTGTTTGTGTGTGTGTGTGTGTATGAAACCGAAAAACTACCATAAACGCGATTTTCACGTTTCTCGCAATGTGTTCCCGCTGAATTATTACTATAAATATTTATTAACCGGTTAATATTAAAAAAAAAAAAGCCGTAGAAATTTTTTTCTTATTATTATTTAAGTCGAGAATAATGATGTTCTTAGATCGATCTGCCGTGTCAACGAAACAAACTCGACGGTATAATACAATATTTTGCAAGCAGATTTTAATCGATAACGAGCACGTACTTCTACGAATCAACTGGAATTTAATCACATTTAATATTGCCAGTATTAATTCGCGAAATTAACCGGTGAACGGCGGTTTGAGCAAACGTTTGTACACAAAAACACAAACATAATAACACTGCGCGCCGTGGAACCGCAAGTTTTATTATTATTATTATTATTATTATTATTATTATTATTATTATTATTAATATTATTATTATTATTATTATACGAATATACGTCTCCCCGCGCCAGCTACGCGTACATTATACATTTTATATTATATTGACGTTGTCGTAATGAACAGCGTTTTGGATGGGGCAAAAAAAAAAAAAAAACGGCGAAAGAAATTGTTTTTTTTTTATTACTTTTTTTTTCTTTGATAAAACATTCAGAAACGACTGTTTTTATACCATCGGCACAAGCGAGGAGATTTATCCTCGAGTTTCCTACAGTGTTATCCTGCCAACGATATTCACATTTATCCGACCACTTTACACTAACACTAAATTAAATAAGACTTTTTTTTTTGGTCTCCTCAGACGCGCGATGATTATAATCTGGTCCGACGTTACCGTCATCCCGATTTCTTTAATTATGTTTCCTACATTCGTACTGTTCTAGGTATATTCACGAAAATTAGCCGATAAATTGAATCGTATTGAAAAAAATCCACAAATAGAAACACGCATATTTTTTTATTGGATTTTATTTTTTGTTTTATTATTATTATTATGATTGTCAAAAAGTGTCGAGAGGTGTCGCGGAGCGGATTATAGAAATATTGAAACGTCGAACCGAACAATATATCGACATTATTGTAACGATAATACTGCGGTATTTTACACAAAGCGATCCGTGTGTGGTTACAGCTTTATACTTGTTCTCTACACGCATTCGAAAACTTTATACGCCGAAAATCGCCCAATTATCCCGTCAAAGGTGTTTACAAATGTATACATTTATCAGCATTTGTGGTATCCGATAATAGTATTAACGCCCCCACCGACCGATTGCAATTGTATAGGTGAGAGGTTCTTAATCGCTCGGATTACAGACTATAGCCGCTGACGTTCCCTGCACGATCCTCCGGATCCAAACTTTTTAACGGAGGGATTTAAACGGGGGGAGGGGAGGAAACAATAACGTGATTTCTGTTCGCCTTTAATATCGGGGGAAGGGAATAAAATACTTTAAAAAATTACAAACTTCGTTAAAAAAAAAAATCGCGATTTTCCTTCACAGTATACTATACAATAAGACAATCAATAATTATCATGTGTCTTCGTAGACTCGTCGCCAGTCACTTCACCCCTTCACATCGACTGGGACTATTTGTTATTACACGTTAAATTATTAATTAACGTTTTTCATTTCATTAGAATAATAATCTATATTTTTACGAGTACGTAATATTCGTGCGTAAGCAACTAATAAACTTAAAACAAGAAAAAGAAAAGGGACCTGGCAGAAATGAAACTTCAAATTGTTTTAATAAAATCTTTAATCTAGCGTACCTTAAATTATACACGATTTCTATAACGTCATAATACGCACATTATAATATTATGTACCATTGTTATCAAGAGTTACAATACGATTTAATAATAATAATAATAATAATAATAATAATAATATATAACTACAACTAACAATGATTTCAAATTTTATCTTTGAAATAAACCGAAATAGCAGACAATTGCGGAAATTAGACTCATCATAAAAATATAACCCATTCACCAGGCGATCGTGTACGGTCCTGATGCCGATAAAACTTTATCGTTTGGCTTACATGCGCGTGATATTATTACGTTTTTTAAAAGTCAACAAACAAATAATATGGAGTTTATCGAGTTAAAAAAAAAAACAGTTCAACGAGATGAAAAAAAAAACCGCGTAATTAATTAGATTATATTTTATTAACAATATCGTATTTGTGTTTATTTCCATAAATAGGGCGAACACGATTTATTTATAAAGCGAGTAAATATAAATATAGCGGGAAATATTAAGATTATTACTCGTTTTCTTAGGAAATAGTGAAAAAAAAAACCATTTTTCTTCTCTTCCCTTCCCACAGGTATCGCGTAGAATATTCTTATAATATTTTATATTGAACAACTGCTATCCGGGCGTACACATAACTGGTAGTAGAAAGTGGACATTTGAATTCCTTTGAATTTTTAATCGTAACACACATGCACACACTCGTGGGTCTATTTATCGGTCATACGGGATTCTGCATCCGTTTTATTCGCGCGTAGCATCCAATATTCATAAACGATCGCTATTTCATATTATATTAGTATATACACGAGATGGCGGACCTAAAAGTAACGGGAATTTTTTCTACGTCTGAAAGCATTGTGAGCAACATTTATTGGTGCCGTGTCGTTTATTGCAAAAAAAAAAAAAAAACAATTTGGCGTAGACTCGTCTTCTTCGATTGCTTATATATAAATGGTGTACGACATATTAAATGTTGCTGTAGTTTTTTTTTGCGCAGTCAAATTTGTCTCGAGTCCCTAACGCGCGATTATTGTGATATTACTGAGACGTCTCTATTTACTTATTTTTTTTTTTATTAAACAAAACTCCGTCGGAAACTGTTGTAATTCTCTCCGGGAACCCTATAAAGAACACGTTATGCGAATGAGACGAGAGTGATTCTTTCCACCCCGCTTTGACCTCGTTCAGAGCCTTCAGGTTATCAAAGAGCCGACCAGATGGAAATGTCGCGGAAATTCGAAAATCGATTAAAATTGATAAAAACGTCGGTTCACCCGATCTGGCACGGCCGTGTGATCCATTCCTATTCCCTCGAATAAAAAGAAAATAGTCCAAACGCAAAACTCATGGATATACCGTTGGGACCATTGCATAAAGACGGTAATTTGAAGGGTGTAACTGATGTAATTTAAAATATTTTATTAAACACACTACATTCAAGACCGTCGCTGATGTGGCCACATCCTCTTGCGACAAGCATTTCCGTTGTTGCCGTGTCAACCACTCGAATCCATTTATTCTTGCACTTAAATCAGTAGACATTCTTACACACTCAGTTTAAGAGGCGCCGGTGTCGGGATTTGGCTCAGTAAAAATTAAACAGACAACTGTAGCTACTCTCCTCCTAACGTTTGTGTCATGAAATATACAATACGCTCGTCGTTGTTACAGATTGTATAAAATATATTCTATTAAATGTTATAAAATATATATATATTAGATATATATTCAATGTTAAAATTCTCGGTACTTTTGGGCCCGCCTTTTGACTATGACGAATAGTATGTATTTTTGTTCGGGAAAAAAGAGGAGAATTGTCTAAATGATTGCGAAACAAAACGTCACGTTACAATAGGACACGTGCGAGTCACATTCCACAATATATATTGGCGAACTCTTACAGGATACTCCCAGTTGCCTACGACCCAATATAAATCAACGCCGATTGAATAATATATCAAAAAGGGAAATAATATTGTGTACAATTATTCACTATAAGTCTCGTAAATAATACGGATGAAGTAGGTACGTGGGTAATAACGTGCCATATGCGATAACAGCGGTGGCTGTAAAACCGTAGTACACATGGTTCGAGATCATTGTTCAAACGACAAACGAAATAGAGTGATTAAAAATCATTCCGACCGAATAGGGAAACCAGGTTACGGTTACCATGAACTTGATAAAATAAGCGAATAGTAATGTACCGCGCGATTGGTGTGGGTTAAAAAAGAAAAAAAAAAGCGGAAATCGTATAAATTATACGTGGTATAAGTACTATAAGAACGATTAATCCGTGTAAACGTTATACGATACAATTCAACTCGATCGGTTATATTATACGGATTTTCGTCACACAGAAACGTTTTTAATTCCCTATCCGTATACATCTAACTGCGTTCAAATCTTTTGGATTTTTTTTAGATCCTAATCGTTTTTTCTCCTTTGAACACGATATTTACGTACGTTAACAGTGCTCTGTATAAGGTAGTTTTTTGAAGAAACAAATAAGTACAATTCCTGGCATAAAATCATTTTCACGGTAACCCGACGAGTTAATCGATTTTCGAATAGGGAAATAATACATTTATCGGGTAACCGACGTCGTTCGTACGGATAAGTCGCCGTGGTCGTAGTTTATTCCGGTACATCGAACCGTATAAGAAGAAGTTTTAAACGACGGACGCGTATGAATACGAATGCGATACTTGGAGCGTTTAATACGTCTGGAGATGATATGCGTTAACAACCCTCGCGATACACATAAAATCGGCATTTACACACACACTCGTGTGCGTGTATGCCAATTTCTTAAGTGGTTTTTGAAAAAAGTTATTTAATGGCCCTTTTTCCTCCGTCGTTCGTATAACCCCTGCGCATATAACGTAACCGCAGTTATGAGGTTTTATGCACACGAGAAATCTAAATTTCCGAAATCATTAGTTTTGTAATAGTCGATACATCTAGCCGAGTCGTAAACTGGTGCACACATATATTATTATTATTATCATATTCGCAACGATATAACGTATTACATAATATATATATTGTTTATATAATAACGCAATTTTCATAATATATTTCATATCTCTCCACACACTGAATAAAAAAAAAAAAAAAAAAAACATGAAACCTATAAATCGTATGACGAAGTTAAACTAACAATGACGACTCGCTGCTGTTCGTGTTTTAAACTGTACATAAAACTCTCCGTTAACGTACCAATTTATAAATATACTCTTTAATATTCCTCGAGACCGTTATAAAATATTATAAATAATCACTAATACCGACACGCCAATAATCGAAATAAACGCGATTTTCGTATTTATATTTTTCTATAAATAATACAATATAATTATATAAAATAATAATATATATATATATATATATATATTTTGGCTTAAAACGTATAACCGATGACGATAATTGAAAAACCGTTTTGATTATATAAAACGATAATTCTTCGTTAAGAAATAATTGTTTTTTCGTAATTCAAAACACGCGTTACGTTTAATTTCGGTTTTCGCGAACACGCAATTTAACTTTTTCCCCGTTACAACTCGTGGTACGGTAATGATTTTTTTTTCTTTTTATTTCCTAACCGTATTTATTGGAATTAAAAACAAAATAATAATAAAACTTTTTTTTTTTTTTAATAAGATTGTAAAACCGAACTTGATCGAAAAAAGTCGTTGGATGCGTGCTTAAAAATTGCATTACGGTTACGACGCGTCTATGTGACGTTGTACGATGTATCGACGAAATCTGGCAAATATCATAATGGACATGTCCCCCGTTTCGTCATTTTCTCATCACAGGTGGCGGAAAAGTATTATTATTGGCTCTGAATCAAGTGTAAACGTGGACTGATTCCCGTCAATCCTCACTTCGTATTCGGTAGGCAAATCGTTTTAAATCGCGTCGTTCTTATTAGGTACTTACACGAAGTACTGAACGCTGGACGCAACGTCCTCGAAGCATTAGTAGCCGAAAACGCAGTCGGTCCGGGTATTTTGGCACAGACGACCAGAACTCGAACGATTTATATACGTTCATCTTTCACCATTTGAAAGCAGTGTTCCAGCGTTAATCGCAATCGCTGCGGATTTCAGTTCAAATCTCGTTTACGTATAACGATAACCTTACCTGGGGAGTAAATTCAAAAAGGAAAAAATTCGATCGGGTCGATTTTTTTTTTCATATTTTTTTTTCGTTTTTTATTTCTCACTCTTTCCAATAAACACGGTCCCCGAAAACAATCGTCCTCTCCCACTCGCCGTTTCGCGTAATACGATCGCCGTCGTGATATTTCATTACGTCGTAGTCGTATCCGTGCAACAGCAAAAAACGCGCGCGTAAGTAAATGTAAACGTCCCTGCAACACGAGTCCCCGCAGGGGCGGCATACGCCCTGTGTCCGACCCGCGGGAGCGTCGAACTGCGCGCGTCCGAAAGACACGTCTCCGGTGAATACACCCCGCGCGCGCGGCCAATACGTTCGTCGTCGTCGTCGTCCTCCGGACCTCGGTAAATTTTTCCTTTTTTTTTTTTTTTTTGTTTTGTTTTCGATATTATTATATTCATCCGCGCGTATACCGTTGTCCGGAGAATTGAAAAAAAAAACGTCGAAAACAAAACAAACGGGGAAACGGGCGAGGGAAAAGACAAATAAAATAAACTCGCGTAGTAACACAACGGCTACGCGAGCCACGTGGTGGTGGTATTGTGCAAATGCCGTCGGGAATAAGACACGCGCGCAGCCTTATTTGTCCGAACGTGCGCGCAGTTATAACGCGCGTCCGTACAACGATTCACAGAGTATTTTCTCTCTCTCTCTCTCTCCTAAACAGATATATCACGACGACGATTGGAAACGGTCGCGCGGCGTTTTAGGCAACGGCGTAATAAAAAATTTTTTTGTTTTCGTACTTGAATCGTATCTAAAAAAAAAAAAAAAAAAATTCCTTATTCATTATAATACACTCGTCGCGAGAAATATTTATTTTATTGTTTTCGTCAAACTCGAGAAAACCGTTTCACGTTATACACGTAGATTATCGGAATTAACGAAAACACGTTATCGTTCCGGATTCGGACGCTGTATGGGATCAGTCCCCATCGTCATTTTTGTTTTCACACGACAATCGATAAACGGTAATAAGTCGCGCGAAACCGTTTGTCCGTTTCCTCTAACGGTCTAAAATATTATAATTCGATACAGTAACAATAATATAGTGGTGGGAATTATCGTTCTTTTTATGGAATCGTTCCAATCGGTACAGTTACAATAAAGTACCGATTACAAAATACTCGTTACATCGGTACAATCGGTACATTTTTTTTTAGTTACTATTGTACTCAGATTCGTATCGTTTCACGCTGAACGATCAAGTATTCAAATTTCAAGTGTGTACTCGTTCTTGAAATATAATCAGTGGTGTTCCCATAGGGTATACTCCATATACGCCGTATACTCTCATGATTTTTTTGAAAAATCATGGGTATACTGCGTATATTTTCAAATCTCAAGTTATATGCAACGGAAAAAGAAACATAATTACTGAAGAAAGGCCTCAAAAATTATAGTTTATTTTTTGTGATTAATTTTATTATTGGAATTTATATTTATTAATTTTCCCACTGTAGACCTCTGTACTGCCGGCACACACATCACAACTTATTACGCCTTAAGTCCACGACATTATGTTAAAATTTGGCTGCAAGACCATCGATCGGCAATCTCAGTTCCACGTGGCAAAAAAACAAAACGAAACAAACGAAGAAAATAAGTTCCAGACAATTTTTTTCACTAATTTATTTAATTAATTTTTTTGATAATTGTATTTAAGGAGAAATATAATTACTTCTTATTATTTTATTATTTTTCATACTATCGAAATCACCTCTATCCTTGTATCAACTCCTGTGAATCGTAAGAAAAATATATGTATAATATTGAATGTTCATGTTTTGGATTTGGGTACTTAAGGCAGGGACGAGATTAGGAGGGGTGGGGTGTAACCCCCCCCCCCAACACTCAGGTCATTCGGCGAAAATAGAAAATTGATGTATTTTTTTAGGGGGGGGGGTTAGTCCTCCTGGATGCAGAGTATACCCTCAACAAATTTTATGGGAACATCACTGAATATAATGGATAATGGATATTTATGAACGAATATGCTTCGTACACTCATTATACAATACCTACTATTTTACTGTATTCGGAAATTATCACCGTTTTAATAATTATACAATGCAATTACAATTAAATAAATATATGATTCATAAAAAACAATGTTTAATATATTATTATAAAATATAATGACATAGAAGTGTTGAAATATACAATATTAATATTAGTTTATCACCTACTATTGTTAAATACAAACACTAAATAAAAATAGTAGTAATAAGTAATACTTGTTTATTTTTAAAAGAACACAATAAAATTAAGAAATAAATTAGAAACGCAGTGGAACGAACAAAATATTTGTATTTCATGTCCTACTGTTAGTATAGTCGCCAGTCGGTACTCGGTACTCGGTATCACCTGATGGGGACCATTTTGTAGTTAGAAACTTTGTACCGATGGAACGAACGTGGAACGATCAACGTACTCGTTCCTACTCGTTCCACCTATGTAATCGTTCCATTGTACCGAATACAGCAGTAACGACCCACCTCTACAATAATAATAATAATAATAATAATAATAATCCGAAATTGTTTAATAATTAATAATATCGCGTGTTCCGCGGCCTCGGCGCGACTACAGTCAACAATCGCTTTATAAAATATATTATATTTTAAATACGTCGCGCAAATCGGTTTAGTTAAGTACGACACCGTGATGACGGGCGAGGGCGGACGGTTGGTTATTATTTCGTCGTCGGTATTGTGCAGCGCAATCGGATTAGAACGCGGCTGGGAACGGGGTTGGAGAAGGGGGATTAAAAACGGGGCCGCGTCCCCGAAAACGTTTTACATTAATTTAATTAATTTCCCGACCGCCGCGGCGACGGCGGCGGATTACCCGATTCACCTGCGCGAACGGGTGTGTTGTGTTTATTTGTTTTTTTCCTTTTTTTTTTTTTCCAAATTTACCGTACGATAACGTCGGCACTGACCACCGCGATTTAATGCTACGGGAAATTACAAAAAAATTATGGACAGTTTTTCAGCGAATCGTGAAAATAAACGAGAACGAGAACCTACTGATTTCCACGATTTCCCGCATACGAGAAATCGACGAGAAAATACAATTTGTTTTTTTTTTCTTATCGCACAGTGCACTACTACTACTATTATTACGTATCGTTAACAAAAATCATACTGTTCTTGTTAATGGGAAAAATATTTACAAATCCGATTTGAAATAACTGAAATTTAAACGATTTAAATCTTAATATATGTCTTGGTAATATTAACAGGTTTAAATGTTAATGTTATATGCTATACGCGGGCTGATTTAAACACTCAATCATTAGCCGAAACTATTGAATAGCTGTGATATCGCTGACGGACGATATTCTGCGAAAAACGTTTACACGGGGGAGGAGAGTGTTTGGGAAAACTTGATCCCGTACATATTTTATCCGGCCTTTTTTTTAATTTTAAGCTCTGAATTTGACCGAAAAACCCACGAAAATTCCATTCATGCACCTACGTGCAACATGATTTCGCTATAAATTTCAGCCCGTTTCGATAGACGCGCGTCTAAAGGCAGAATTCGAATGTAGCACCTGTTTAAAAATTAAGTTGGCCGTATTTTACATTATATATATATATATATATATATATTACATAATTTATCTCGTTCAAGCGGCGTCGAGGCCGGATGATTTCCATTTTCCTCTAATTTGACGTGATCCGAGGCTGCAACAGTGCACAGTCAAGACGTCACAAACAACCAAAAGCATTACCTATATATATATATATATATATATATATATGTATAATTGTGTATTTATATAAACTCCGACGGGTATTATTGTATATTATATCATATTTGATTATTATATGATATTATGGAAATGGCTCGCTTTCCAGTTTCCATCGTTTATATAACATAATCTACAAAGTCATCCTATGAGGAAGTGGGAGGTAGTGTCTAACCCTCTCCAACTCGTGATTTTTTAATATTTACTCCACAAATTCGACACTGCTTTAAAATTCTCGGCATCGCCGGTATTTCACTGCTCATTGTTATAATATTTATTAAAATATTATTATAGTTTGTAATCAGTATAATTCTATGATTATATTTGTCGTATAGAACATAAATATGTTATGCGAAACAATAATTAACGAAATAATTATTTGTTGATACTGTTGTTATTATTCGCTCGGAATACTAAAGGAGCAAAAGGCAAATAGATATTGAAGCCGTTCAAATAATAATAATAATAATAATTGGTATATGTCAAAATAGTACGGTGTACCTTTGAAATGTTTATAGAAATAAATGTGAAAAAATGAAACATATTTTGTTTCCATCATGACGAACATTTCAATTTTTGAACGTTTTTTTTTTTTTTTTTTTTTTTAATATTTTCGCAGTACGCACATAACAGCGTATTCACTGAGGTGTTGCCCGGTATCGTTTGCCTGTGTAACGTGTCCTCTTTTAAAATCGACTTTTTTTTATAAAATAATTGTACTATTATGTACAAGGTAACAACGCTATCGCGTAAATTATTTTTTATATTTTATTCGGTTTATTTAAATTATCTAAATTTCACAGTCGCAAACGACTCGATCAACGTCCGCGGAATAAATAATTATAATAATGTCAATACAATTCAATAGCAGTGTTGTGTCATCGAAACCGCGGCGGGTGATATATGCGATAATGTATTTATGCGCTTCTGTCCTATAAATTCTCATTTTATGTTAACAACGAGATATTGAAATACTGCGATGTTTTGCGAACCAAAAAAATTTTCGTCGAATTATCATCGATTTTCAAACGCTATATTTCGTTGTGATAATCTCATACGATCACTTTTCGTTTCAGTTGTTAATTGCACTCGCAGACTATTGTTATGCAAAGGTCTTTTAAACGACGATTGCCTAGAATGACCCGCTCTAACTCTTCTCCCCACGATTCTTTCTTCAGAAATATTATTGTAAAGACGTTGTTGTGTCCTATCAATTTCAATAACTCTCTCCATAATGTTCCTCGCTATATTTCTTTGCTGTTTCACCTACACCTGCAGCACCCGACCATTCGTCTTCCTCTGTATCCACTTCGTCCTTGTCATCCACACCTCTGCAACTGCCTCTAGTCTTTCTCGTTCGTGCTTTCCTATTGTCAGCGTTTCACACTCGTACGTTGAGGTGTTTATTTGTAAGGAGATTGTGATTTTTCTGGAATCGTTGATCAGCGAACGCGATTCTCGATTTACTATCATGCGCACAATACACGACAGCAAAATTCTACCACCTGCTGTAATTTCTCGTTTCCTGTTTTTGATGCCGACAGTTACGTAGTCCCTGTCTTGCTTATGCGTTTGGTTTTATTGGCATTTATTGTGAGCTCATAGATACCGCTGAGTTTGGTAGATAATAATGCACTTCTAACATATAGTTCGCGGCGTCATAGCGTCGAATTTAAAATACGATAATAATGTAAATTCTCAAAACGCTCGGTGTAGTAGTTTGCAAAAATGTAATTTTATAAATCCGATGATTTTTGTTCGAAATTCCGCGCCGATCTACTAATATACGCGTATAATATTACGATCGTATTATTAATTATAAACAACCGGATACTGCAGATGATGAGAGATACATTTAATCCCCTGCCCCGGGGCGGTTTGCGGTGTACAAATGTGTGCACACGCGATTTCGTTTCAACGATAATTGCGCGCTGACGATAATTAATACAAATATTCGTATATACCGCGGCGCGAGTGGTAACAATAATAATTGTTATTACGTTTTACGATCCGAGCTATTCGATAAGGGCATAAGTACATTATACGTTGTTTTATGGTGGCAAAAAAAAACATGAAAAAATTAAAATTTTTAACAATTCCAAGCGACAATGGCGAAATGAAATAAGAGATGATAACAGCGTTCAATCCGATTTAATGAAATCAATCGGACAACGCCGCGTTTATATAATACGGTACGATAACGAATTGAATTCGATGTGTTAACGCTCATTTAGATTGAAAATTCTTTTGTCACCAAGTGGGGTGAAAGTTCCTTATAAAATAATAATAATAATAATAATAAAAAAAACGTAAAAAACGAGAAACGCGGCTGATTTACGAACGACGTGAAATAACGGTCCAAATTTTTAGCCACATATTCGTTTTACAATCGTTTAAAATAAAATCGTGTTGTCGTTATGAAAAAAATAAAATAAAAAGCCTAAACTATTTATTACAAATAATAACGGTTGGTTGCTCGTATAGTCGGCATCGGTAACGCAACCAGAATTTTTTCAAGGGAGACTGGTGCACACTTGTTTACACATTAACGTTTCAACTAAAAAAAAAAAAAAATGTCTCGTATACACACACGCTATAAATTCAATACGTTTTTCACAAAAATATAAAACATTTTAATTACGCGGTATAACATTATGTTGTTTAATTTTCGTTAGATAAAATTCGTATTGTACGAAAACCTTATTGATATTTCAGAGGGTCCGGACCAGAAAATCTCCTGTTCTCGGGTACGGGCACTCCCTCCCTCACCTCTTTCTATACCGATGAAATATTGAAATCTCGAAAATCCGCAAGATAAAAAAAATGTTACGATATATAAAAATTGTAAAGAACCCGACGCGTTACTTAGTATTTTTTCTTTTTTTTTTACGATGTACAAAATACGGTTTACGAAATTTTCCTCCGGCAAACACCGGAATTCGTTAAACGCACACGCTACTGCTGCTATATTGTTACACGCGTTTAAGTATATATAATAATAATAATAATAACAATAATAATTGTATTTCACGTGACACGCGGCACGTTAAAAGTTTAATAAAATTATTATTAAATCGTATAAACGTCGTCGGGGAAATCTGCATAAAACGCGTTGAAAACTTTCGGTTCGGCGGAGATAGTGAAAATGTGTCGCAACGCTGCAGCGTTATTACGTGTTACGTACACGGTTAAACGCGCAACGATGTTTCGACAATTTCGTGTGCGTCGCACAACTACGGCGGTGGATGGGATTCGTCGTAGAATAAAAAAAAAATTTCTTTATGAGTGGCACGTAGTGGCTACGTCGGGAGTAGGCTTCGACTCTGCGCCACTACAATTTTATTAAAAAACAAAAAAATAATTTATTGTTTTAAATCAAAAATTTTAAATCGGACAAATCAGTTCGATGTGATAAAAAAATAATTTTTAAATATTACGAAACGGGTAACACAAAGTGTCTCTTTTATTTCTTACGGTATTTAAATAAATACATTTTTTTTTTTTTTTTTTTTTGTGAATTTTTATTAAAAATTTACGAATTAATACGCAAATGATCACTTTCTATATTAAGGCCGTTGAGTTAAAAAAAAATGTTTTTCCAATATTTATACGCGATCATAAAAAATATTTATATGGTCGCACACAAGACATTTCTCTTCTAAACGTTAGAGACCGCTTTATGAAATTGTTGTCCAGGTCTTTAAAATCAATTGGTTTCAGGCTGGGTTGAACATTCTAACGCCACAGCTGATAATATAATAGTACCAAACGGTGTTCGCCGAAAATAGAAGAAATATTATTAAAAAAAATAAAAATCGAATCGAAAAAAATGAAATTGAAAACTTTATCGATATTTTCATCGAAATTTCGAATCGCGGAAGACACGAAATTCGTACAAGAAGAACAATAATATTATACGGAAATGATTGTTTTCTCGTGCGGGACCGGGTGTGGACATACAGCTGCAGCCTCCCGTAAAAACGGAAATGCGATTTCCCGGTTGTATGAAGAAAAAAATTGTGTTTTATTCTAATTGATTTAAAAAAATTTTTAATTGTACAATACAAGTGTGCGTAAATGAGATAAAAATGTAAAGAGTTGATTGGAGACGCTGTTCATTAAACCGTCAATGTATGGAAATTGAAATTTCCGAAGATGTATACAAGAAAAAAAACTTTTTATTTTCGGATATACCAACGCTGGAAAATGGTATTATAAGAGTATGAAAAACGTATTCCGGAATACGTATAAATTTGATAAGCGAAACGGCCGTCCCCTCAAGTGTAATATAAAATATAAAATAATACAAATATAAAATAACGAAAAAAGCGAACGATTAGCATTGCAATTTACAAGTAAGATCCGGAATTAGACGCTTATATATAGTATAGTTTTATTTATCGGTTCAAAAATTATTCAGGTAAATACGAATCTTAACCTAATGCGAGTTGCGTGCGTGCAAAATTTAATTTCGAATATTTTCGCATGTTTAAATCATTTGTCCTTATTACGCATATTTTAGTATTTTTCAAAAATATTTCGAAAAGAGAATATTATTAAGTTATAACACTAATGGTGTAATTCACATTACAATTATTTTTAAATTTATTTTCACCCAAATCGATGACATTATTCTCGGTTCAACATTTGAGTTTTTACTATAAACGTACATTTTCATTATATTTAAGGGGAAAAAAATCTACTAATTTCTTTTTTAATTGATTAACCGTTTAATGATTTTCTATTCGGACGAGTGAATATTCAAAATACAATGTACGATGCAATTATATATATTAGTCCTATGAACGTTACAAATTATTTAATAAATTTTTATTTATGATCGAAATCTGTGTAAAATAGATTTTATACATTTTCAAACTCATTTCAATTTAACGAATATTTTTTAATACATTATTTTCTAAGCATGTTTTCAGTGCGTTACAATTCCGGGCCTTAAATATATGAGTACACAGGACAGAAAGGCAGTTATTCGCAATTTTTTTTTATTTTTATAATCGCCATTAATTCGTATCAAAAACATTACAACGCAACGATTAAACGCAAATGTTTATATTCCATTTTAATTGTCGCGTTTACGAATGATATTTATACTTATTTTTTTTATGTATTGAAATGTATGTATAGCGTACGCTTAGAGACATCTGTTATTCGAATATTTTGCGTACACCGACTATAATATAACAGTAGCGTTGAGTGTTACAACGTTTTACTAAAATATAATCGAACGTCTGTGTAGAAGAATTTTGTATTTTAATTTATAAATGTAATCGTTTTTATTCGTTGTAATAAAATTTGTTTTATAGCCGCGCAACTCGTGTGTTTATTACAATACAAATAATTATAATATATTTTATAATAATTACATCTATTTTAAAACATTGAAAACTCGCTTCGTTGCAATTTACCGGCTAATAATAATAATAATAATTAATCAATATATATTATATTACCTACACTTTTCACAATCACCCCAACTGTATATTATATGTAAAAAGGAATGACGTATTTTTCATTCAAATCCTCGTCTCATGTAAATTATTATTTCTCGCCTGGCAAACGACGATACCTTTGTACATGATATACGATACGAGTCGAATACAATAATTACATAATTCGATATTCGTTAATTTTTTTTCTTTTACACGCGCTATGGTGCGAAATGCGAATCGTTATTTATTATTAAACATTCACGCATTAACCAATATTACGTGTTGTGTATTAAGTAAAGTAATATTTTTAAATAACACAAAATGAGTTTTTCGTTCTATTATTATCGTTCTATTGTTATTGTACGAGCCTAATTTTGTATCGAAATTAATTTATTTTCCAAAATATAATATCCGAAAATTGTTCGCAAATAAACGAACGTATAAAAAAAAATTCTTAATAATTATAAATACCGTGCGTGCGTGCGTGGACACATCGCGGATAAATGTTTAAAATTATTTCGTTTTAAATATGAAATCGTTAATATATAATTATGTATGTATAGTGTTATTTCTCATTCATACTTAATTCGAGAAAAATTTAATTGAAAATTTTCATTCGTGACATCCATAATATATAATAATATGGAAAAGTGTATTTAATATTTTAACACCCCTCCGTTCGGTAGTTTCGTTGCGTTCGCGTTATAATATACAAAACTCGACGTTTGAACACTCTCACGATACGACGCACGTCTCGCGTTTATAAATATGTTATAAACGATTATAATATCGCCGAAACTCGGAGAAATTATTCATATTATTTTCGAATATTTCAATGAATATATTATAATTAGGTCGTCGATCATGCGCGGATCCAAGGGGGAAGGGAAACAAACGGGCCAAACAAAATTTCTGGATCCGCCACCTGTCGTCGATGCGTCAAGTCGTATTACACGAGTTTTCAATACGGTAACATAACGCAATGCCAATCGTTTACACATTATAATATAACAAATTTCAAATCGTGCAAATATACCAAATTTAATATTAAACATTTATTCAAAAACCTATAAGAGTACTGAGTAAGTGTATAATATGATTAAAATTCAAAATTTTCGGTATTTGAGGTACTTTTCTTCGATAGATTAAATACAGTAAAAATTAAATAGGGCGTGAAAAAGCCATATTAGAAAATATCGCCAGGCCTATCGAACTTTACTTATGAATATATTTTTCTTAAATTTAATTTTTACAATATTTTTTTTTGATTTACACACTATTTAGACTATATCTACAATGAGATACGAAAGTGTTGGTGCGTAAAATAATTAATGAAATGAATGTGCAACGAAAGGGAAACGATGCCCGGGGTCGCGATATATTAATTTAATTAGTAGGTATTATATAAAAGGGCAATTATAACATAATAATAAGACACTGTGTTATATTTACAAAAGTCATTATACAATTATTTGAATAAACAGTGGTCATCATTGCAATGTGATATATATATATAAAACCAAAACTGAAAGCAAAATAATTATAAATTAATAAAATCGTACCTCTAATAATTATTATACTATATTGACCACAAAAACGTAAAACAAAAAACGACGTATTAGGCAAATGCGAGATCGTGGAGAATAATTAGATAAGTGCTATTATACATTCGATTATGTTAACAAAGTAATTTTAATTTGGGTAGGAACTTTGTAAATGTCATCGCGAATTTAAACGAAACCGTAATGCTCACTCTAAACACTAAACTGACACGAACTAGCACAAATTTCAAGTGAGCGATACAACTAACCCCCTTGCCGCACATAATTTGAGCCACTGCACACGCACCCGCGCGCGTTCGTTTTAAGAGTAAATTTTTATAAAATAACACTTTTAATAATACGTCTTAAACGTCGTATGTATTATAGCGTTTACGATAAAAGATAAAAAAAAGAACGATTTTACCCTTTACCGTACTTATAAATTTATAACGATTGGACTGCGAGAAATAAATAGTCTCCTACATGGGGTTGGAGGAGTAATAGAAATTTAAAAATCTTTCGAATCACAGACATATAATATACACGCAGTTGACGCACGCGTGTGCACAGAAAACGCTCGAGGGACTATGAAATGCCCTTGCAAAGGTGTGAATAATACAACAACAACACAAAAAAAAAAACAAATAACACAAATCGTATCAAGTTTGTATACGTAAGTACTTGATAAAATATTAACGCGCGCACACCATTATTCACATGTATTCAAGTATAAAGAATATCACTCTAGTGCCTATTTTTATTTTTATGGCAGATCCACAGTGCCGTGAAAATGGTGTGTGGAGTTTTTCATGAATTGTAAAAGTATTTTTTTTTTATATATATATATATAAATTTCTCAGCTAACTATTAGATTTGTTTCGTGTGAATGTGTAAATTTCGGTAAACTATTTTTAAGACGTAAACAATGAAATCGATCAAATATCAATAGTTAAATAATGACATTCATTAAAATTTCTTTATCGTGTAAAGAACAGATACGAATTTTAAAACGACACATTATAAAGGATATAAGTTTGAAAAGAAATTTAAAAAAAATCTAATCTGAATTAAAATTTTGCAAAAAAATTTTTTTTTAGAAAATAATCATACAAATATTTTAAATGTAGATTATATGATTTATCAATTTTAAACATAATATTTATATATACAGACATATAACATAATATTTATATATATTATGTATACATTTTGTTTCAGAAAGATTAAATACATAAAGAAATTAAACATCTTCTTCTTCTTTGGCTTTTTACAGGCCTTTCAGGCCCATTAACGCAATAACTAATTGCCCCCACTCTTCTTTATCTTTTGCCGTTTCTTCCACACTTCTTATTCCCAACGTCTTCAAGTCTTTTTTATTCTATCTGTCCATCTTTGTCTGGGTCTTCCTCTGGGTTTCTTTGTGTTTGGCTTCCAAGCAATTATATGTCCAATTAGTCCTTTTGATCTCCATACATGTCCGGCCCAAGCTATTCGCATGCTTTTTAAGGTCACAACAATACTAGGTTCATTATATAGTTCTTCTAAGTTTTTATTGCTTCGTATTTCATATTCTCCATCACTGTTTCTCTCTGGGCCAAATATCTTCCTCAATATCTTTCTCTCAAATACTTCTAATTTTTTTTCATCAGCTTTCCTCGTCGCCCAGGTACTGCTTACGTATAGAGCTACTGGTTTAATAAAGAACTTTATATAAGGTTACTTTGGATTTTCTTGATAATAGTTTTGACTTGAACAATGGTATCAGTCCATAGTAACACCTGTTTGCTGCGATGAGCCGTATTTTAACTTCCTCGTGGCTATCCGCGTCTTCGTTGATATCTGCACCTAAATATTTAAAATTTCTTACCCTTTCAAAGGTGTGATCATTTACTTTTATGGCGTCTATTCTGTGGTTTTGTCTAGACACTATCATGTATTTTGTCTTTGTCCCATTAATTTTTAAGCCAATCTTTTTCCCCTTCTTCATCAAGATGGATCTGTATTTTTAAGTCGTTATCTGTTTCGGTTAATAAGATTATATCATCCACATAAGCAACTGCTGTTAGATGCTAATTGTCTTTTATTTCTATGCCCTTGGCTTTGGAAATTACTATCCTCATGACTGATTCTAGGGCGATGTTGAACAGTGCAGGTGATAAATCATCACCTTGTCTGAGACCAGTCGTTACCGGAAACTCTCCGGATAAATCTCCATCAAAACTGATTTTACTTTTTAAATTATATAAACACGTTTTTATTAATCTGGTTAACTTGGCAAGTATACCTAACTGGCCCATGATTTCTGATAATTTGTGTCTGTTTATTGAATCGTTCGCTGCTTTGAAGTCAATAAACAGTAGATGTATATCTTTATCGAATTCATGACTCTTCTCAACAACTTGTTTTACTATATGTATTTATATTTGATCTATTGTGGATTTCCCTTTCATAAAATCAGCTTGGTATTCTCCAATTGTTTCTTGGATATAAGGGTTGATTCTGGTCAGTAGTATGTTAGATAGTAGTTTATATGTTGTATTGAGTAGTGAGATCCCTCTATAATTTTCAATCTCAATGATGTCTCCTTTAGTGTACAGGGAATATAATTGATATACTCCATGCCTCGGGTATCTCTTCATGTTCCCAAATAGTGTTCATAAGTTTGTGGAGTTGATTTAGCAGGCCTTGGCCTCCCTTTTTTAGGCATTCAGATACTATTTCATCATCTCCCGGTGCTTTTCTATTTTTAACATATCTAGTCCTATCTTCATTTCTTCTTCTGATGGGTTTTCAAACAGTTATTCTACAGTAGTGAATTCAAGTGCAGTAATATTTTCATTATTTCAATATTTCATTTGGTTGATTTAATAAATTTTCAAATATATCTTTAAATTATACATACAGCGTCTTTAAAAACAAATCGAATTATTAATGCTTTAGCTAAAGAAATGGAGGCTTAAACTCAACATCAATAAGACGATTGCCGTACTCTTCGGGAAAAAAAGACTTCCACTTCCAGAGAAAACTACATATATCTCAACAAATCATTGAATAATCACCCCATGCCAGATACCTAGGAGTCACCATAGACCGAAAACTCAATATGCACCACAACACACAACTTCTAATCAAAAAAGCAAAGAGAGTAAGAATAGCTCTTTACCTAATTCTGAACAACAAAAGCCCGATTCCCATAGCAAACAGACTTTCAATCTACAAAATATACGTAAAACCAATAGTGACATATGCTGCAGCTGTATGGGGTTTCTTCATAAACAACAATAACTGGAAGAACATTAAAGCTGTTCAAAACATCGCAATCTGTATCATAACAGGTGTACACTACATAACAAATATGAAACATTGAGGGGATCTACCGGAATTGCCTCCCTAAAACAAGAAGCCAAGCGTACAGCTCAAGCTATACTTCATCGAACATCAATTACAAAATTTCCGCAACTTCAACAACTAGCCAGAGCAATCTCCCACTTCTAACTTATGAACCAAGTCATCCTATACTGTAGATTATCAAAAGACCCCTGTACCAACCCAGCCAAATAGAGAAAAAGGACTGGATCCTGGAATTCTTTTTAAGCCCAAGGCCGACCATCCAAAGCAATGAAATGCATTTTTCAAAAGCGAAGGTAGGCCTGAAACTAGTCTCAGTCATATCGACTAAACTGTCTCGACTCTACACCAGTTGGATTTACTGATAAAAGGGGCCCATACGGCAGCCGCTTACGATAAGGATGGGGATCACGTAACATTTTAGAAGACGGATTCGACATCGCATCGGGATTGGGCTTTTCTTGTATAAAACTGGATAGAGCATGCCACGAACGCGTGTGGCTTTTTTAATGATTTGTGAAAATCATATATGATATATAAGTGGAAAGATTTAGGTTGACTAACTGGACTCCTAGGTATTTAGCTTTGTTTGATCATGGGATGTTTAGGCCATGGATGGATAATTGTTTGGTTTTGAAAGTGTTTCTTTAGCTGAAAAGCACCACTGTGGTACTTTTTATTATCACTGAGAAGCTATTTATTAAAAGATTTTTATTATATATTATATGTACATATATAATAAGTGTACACGTACATTTCAGAATATCGGTGTCAATTCATACGAAATAATAATATCTACACTAGGAGCAAATATATTATATAATATATAAATTCAATTCGAGATATACACGAACGCATATTCCGACTGTACTCGCGCATTTCGTTTCGAATGTTCGACTGCACAAAATAAGCTCTTAGACACACAGTCCTTATAGGACCAATATTATACTATTTTAATATATAAATATATTAATCGTCTATACTAATAACAAAACATGTATATAAAGGTGTTATATATTATTATTATTATTATTATTATTATTATTATTATTATTATTATTTATTATTATTATTACTATTATTATTATTATTATTATTATTATTATTATTATTATTATTATTATTATTATTATTATTATTATTATTATTATTATTATTATTATTTATTATTATTATTATTACTATTATTATTATTATTATTATTATTATTATTATTATTATTATTATTATTATTATTATTATTATTATTATTATAAATATATACTTCTGTTTGTCTTCTGCCGCCACGACACGCCGCTTGTCCGTATATATTCGGATTATTCTCAAAGAACCCAAGCATTCCAAAGATTGAATATATACCGTGCCGTTTCGCAAAACGGCAAACATTAACGCACGATGTACTTACGTTTCGAGCGTTGCACCTAAGTATTAACGTACTCGTTGAGGCTCATGTGTGCTTATAATCGAGTACGGAATATACGCAATGTAAAAAGAAAGTACACATGCAGCAGTTCTCCGCAGCAATAATTGGTGATTCGTTCCAGAAACGTTTTATAATTACATGCGTATTATATTTACAAAACGCCTAGATCGGAATAAAGGATAGAATTATATTTTTTTTTTTGATAAAATTGTGTGTTGACCACAGTTTTCCACCAAATTAATAGTCAACATTGATTGAAAAATCAAAGATTAAAAAATTTTCAAAAACTTCAATGTTAACAAAATTCTGTCGACTTAATTTCAGTTTCTCTTCACGACAGAATATAATAAATAGCATTTATATAATAAAACTATTTAATCATCTTAAAATTACGATTTTTATGGCGAATATAATGTAATATATTTGGGGTGACAAAAGATGTACATAACTTTGGTGCAAATCATTTTTTTTTTTTTGGTGAATGCGCTATGTTTACTTACAAGACGGAGCACTCGTTTGACATGCTGCCTAATATTATAACGTAATTTAAAGATCACTGCATTTTGTAGAAAGGCAAAAGGAATATATTTATATTTATACCTTTGTATAAGGTATATATTTATACCTTATGTATATTTTACTATAATAACAATAAACAACCTTGTAATGTGCCATATATTTATTTAATATTATTCAAAGAAAATCTTTAGGACTTGAGATTTATACATTATACAAAGTATATTTTTATATATAACCTGGACTGAGATTAAGATAACATATTCAAATGCCATAAAGTTTTATAACAGTTATTAAGAAACGTAAGAAATATTAAATTCCTCGTATTCATCATCCACTGGTGGGCGGACCTAATGAACTAAGGAACTGATGAAAATGGTAGAGTTTTTCCATTCACTGTTACGTTCTAAATTTGTGAACACGATTATCAGTAAAATATAAATAGTTTTAAACGAGGTATTTCAAATTTAATATCATTTTTGTAGGAGATATAGAGTAAATAGTAATCAATGGTACAGTAAATAATTATACAAATGTATAATTGAAAGGAAAAATTAATCGAAACATTAACTGAGATTTGTGCCCGTACACGTAACACAATTCGGTTACTATATCGAAATGTGTGTCGATGCTCATCAGTGAGCATAAGTGTTTTAAATACATTTGGTTGAATAATATAGGCAGGAAAGATAGACTATCTGGGTAACATAAAAAAAATGTTCTGATGTTTTCCACTATCTCGGCGAAGGGTTTCCTGGATAATTTTGGTAACATTATTTCATTATATTATTATTAATGTTAATAATATTAACATTAGTATATTATACTTATAACGTCTTTGTGTAAGCTTAAAATATAAAAAAAAAATCTTGATTTTCTCAATAGTAAATAATAGGCGTTAAATAAAGAAAAATATTAATTATTTTAAATTTTAACTGATCGACTGTGCATAACACTAATTTAGGTACATTTAACTGGTCCTCTTCATATTACTGTTAATCCGTACAACATTGTATATTCACTACATTCTGCTATTGTTATAAGTTTTATTTTCAGTTATTTCCTTTTTCCTTCAATAACGCATAATATTGCTAGACGAACTGTAAATCTTTGCACAGGATTTTAATGTATATAATTAAAATTAAGCAAACAATTTTTAGATTTAATAATAAATTATAAAAAAACATTTTAAGAAATATAGGATATACATATTCATGTGCATTCATGTTTGGCCACTAGTATATATTAAATAATCAATATATATATATATGATGTTCATAGTTTCGGTTAGGTTTTTTCTGTACATATACTGATATTATAAATATTTATAATCCTGTGTAAAAGGTATATTTTAAATTAATCAGCAGCTATATGAATTCACCCAATTAGCTGATATCTCACAGTACTGTGTAATTTCATTAGTCGATCGAGGTCTTTGTAAGTTATAAACGGATTGTCATGATCTATATTACACTTTTTTAGCCGTCTTTTTGTTGATGCCCAACAAACGCAGACAAAGACGTCATAGTACGCAGCGCTTTAGCTCCTTGTAATTATCACTTTTAGGTACACTGTTCCTCCGTGTACGAATAACTCTATTCTAATTCTTCAATTTAATGCCAACGGTCTTAAAAATCATATAAATGAATTACAAATAGTTCTTCAGGAAAAGCGCATAGATATTGCGCTAATTTCTGAAACCCATTTCACTAAACATTCCTACATACCCATTAACGGGTATAATCTTCTCAAATCAAATCATCCGGACAATACAGCTCATGGAGGTGCAGCGATTTATATTAAGTCCTCCATAATGTATCAATCGCTTCCAAACTTCTGCGAACCTTACTTAAAATACTATTGCGTGTGAACCTATACGAAAATAGTGTTTTTAATTATAATATGTGTAATACCTTATTATTTAAACTCAACAAATATTACATATAAGTTTTTATTTACACAGTAGGTACTTACGCCAAAAGCGAGCATGAAAATCATGAAAATTAAGAATTTGAAATTCATGTTTGGTTACTATTATATATTAAATATTCAATATATATTTATATATATTATCATTTTCACTCTACTAAACTGAATGTTCAATTCGTGTATACCGTTCCGTATTTATACATGGCTTCGCAGCAATTAATTATCTCTATATATGATACACATTGTTAATTTAGTCGATGCATTATAATTGATAATGGCTAAATTATAACCGTTTAATAAATTACGAAAGCCTAAGATGTTTTGGCCGTATTTATTTTGTATGTTATGTTCACGTAAGTATAAATTTATTACGCGTAAAAAAACACTGTTAGTATTCACAAAGGCCACTGTATGTGTAGCACGTATTATAAACTAGTATGAAAATATACAATGACATTTCGCATATGTGATTTACAATTTATGCTTCTCATTTGTTTGCATTACCTATCGTTTTAATAGGAATACAAATCGTTTAATATATTTGAACGTATGCTATGTGTAAACGCACATTAGCACAGTTCTGGTTATAAATAATTTAATTATGGTTATGTAACATTTAATAATTCTAAAAACATACCTATACAAATTTTTTTTTACCTTTTACCCTACTTACCAAAAACATAATAAGTATATAATAGCTGTTCCTGGTAATATAATAATTAATTTTGATTCTAATTTGTTATAATAAAAGAATATTATTTAACACATATAATTTTAATTACGTAGCAATAACGTAACCATTCTCGGGGTTTGTGACTATTGATGTATGTTCAGTTGCGTAATGTAAACGTAGGCTTTTGATTTGAAATTGTTGCGGTGTAAAACAATAAAATAATATATGAATATGCTTAAAATAACGTAATAGTAAATTAGAAAATAAACATTCGGCCATAACATATGTATGAATACATGTTTGTAAGCTCGTATTACGCTGAGTGTTAAAGTCATGTATACATAAAACCCACAAGTCGAAATAGCTTAATCGGAGAAAAAAGATAATTTTTATTTAATTATAAATTACGTCTTAATAAATTTTTTATTTTTATTAATCCTAAATTTTTTATTTCGATCTATTAGAACAATGCCCTGTATTTTTTTGATTTAATTATTTGTATATTTTTTTATTGTTACTTTGTCTGTGAACGCTGTTCTGTTGGACAACACGTTCCGGTAGAAATAATTTTTTGTGTACTGTTATTACTACATTTACAAAACAGTTTATTGGCTTTGTAAATGTATAAATATTTTCATACATCATAAAATGATTTTATATTGACACTTGAAATTCGAATGACAGCTAAAGTATAATTGTAATGATATTATATATATATATGAGTACGACAATGAATAACGTATTTCTATTATGAAAAATAATATTAATTCCTTAATCCATGTAATATTTACAATGAATTCATAAAATAATTTTAACAATGTGCAGTTCAGTTTTTTGTGCTCTTCTATGTTATTTATAAAAGTTTTTTTTATAATTGAAATATATTTTGCACGGAAACTATATATGTGTTTGTCCGATCTAAATCCGTAACGGCTTGCACCGTACGACCAAATTCTGTAAAGGAATATCCGGATAACAAGCGATAACTAACTGAAATATTCAGATGAAAGTAATTGATAACAAAAATATTTATTAGTTGTTTGGAATCATTTTATTATTGAGTTAGATATAATATTTGTTACCACGGTCCGGGCATACAGCCATATGGGATGATGCGAGCTGATCCAGAATACTGTTTAAACAAACTAAATACATTCAGCTTTCACAAGGTCTTACAACCGTACAGGTCACAAGGAAATGAATGATGTGCAAAACGACAAGACTGAGTTCCACTCCGGCATCACATATATTCGCTATTCAATACATCATTAGCCTAAATCATTCTAGGATGATATGAACCTTTATAAGACCCGCATTTACAAATATATATCAGTAAGGTGTTTATATCTATAATGGATTTCATTTATAAAATAATTACATTTATTCGTTGTAAAATTATGAATGTTTATAATGAATATTTTGTGATACATTTGTAGCGACGATGATGTTCATAGTTTCGGTCCGAGTTTTTTTCTGTACATATACTAATACTAAAAATATTTACATTCCTGTGAAAATAGTAGAGTTTAAATTATTCTTCAGCTATATGAATTCACCCAATTCACTGATACCTCACAGTGCTGTGTAGTTGCAATAGTCGATCTAGGTCTTGTTAAAGTTCTAAACGGATTTTCATGATCTATATCACACTTTTTTAGCTATCGTTCTGTTGATGCCCAACAAACGCAGATAAAAACGTCATAGTACGCAGCGATTTAGCTCCAAGTAATTATCACTTTTAGGTTCACCGTTGAAACAAACGTTAATCGAAATGATAACAGTCCTATTTTTTTGATGAGATACATGCCTCTGAGTTTTCTTACGGGGCGGGACATTCGGATGACTTGCAGCTTATCATTATATACTCGTAGTAATGTATTGATTAACGAACACTGGATTTTGTAGAAATGATAAGGGTATATATTTATACTAAAATAACAATAAAGAGTCATGTTACGTGCAATATATTCATTTGTTTAATATTATTAAAAGGAAATCTTCTGGATTCGAGATTCATACATAAAACAAAGTTGATTTTATATATATCCTGGACTGTAATTAAGAGAATTAATTCATAAGCCATAAACTTTCATAACTGTAATGACAAAACGCCTCGATTTTAAGTTTCTCGTGTTCATTCATATCTAGTGGGCTGATCTGATTAGCTTGTCGGTAACTATGATTCTTGCGATTCAGAGCTTGATGAAGAATCACTTGAAGATGATGAATTATATTCTGTGACTGCTACGTTCTATATTAGTGAACAGGGTTATCAGTAAGATATAATTAATATTAAACCAGATATTTCATAATTATTATCATTTTCTTAGGAGACATACTGTAAACAGTACTCATGGTTGCATAAAATATTTTTACAATTGTACAAATGGGCGGAAAAATTTATCGTAACAATATCTGATATATAAAGCCACACACGTAACACAATCGGTTACAAAACCGAAATGTGTGCCGATGCCTATTAGTGACTATAAAAGTTATAAATACATTTGGTTGAATATTATATGCGGAAATCAATGACTGTCTCGGTAATATAAAAAAAAAAAAAGCAAACAATTGTTACATTTAATAGTAATTTATATGCACTTCATTTAAGAAATATAGAACATTTGTTTATTTAAAACAGTAATATGTATATAGCTATTGCGTGTGAATCTATACGAAAATATTGTTTTTACTTATAATATGTGTAATTATTATTTCAACTGAAAAAATATTACATATACGTTTTTATTGACATAGTAGGTACTTACGCCAAAAGATAGCATGAAAATCATGAAAATTAAGAATTTGAAATTCATGTTTGGTCACTATTATATATTAAATAATAAATATATATATATTGTCTTATTCACTCTACAAAACTGAATGTTCAATTAGTGTACAGCGTTCCTTGTTTATACATGGCTTCGCAGCAATTAATTATCTCTATATATGATACACATTGTTGATTTAGCCGATGCATTATAAATAATAAAGGCTAAATTATAACCGATTAATAAATTACGAAAGCCTAAAATGTTTTGGCAGTATTTATTTTGTATGTTATGTTCACATAAGTATACAATTTATTACGCATAAAAAACACTGTTTGTATTCACAAAGGCCACTGTATGTGTAGCACGTATTATAAACTAGTATGAAAATATACAATGACATTTCGCATATGTGATTTACAATTTATGCTTTTCATTTGTTTGCATTACCTATCGTTTTAATAGGAATACAAATCGTTTAATATATTTGAACGTATGCTATATGTAAATGCACATTAGCACAGTTTTCGTTATAAATAATTTAATTATGGTTATGTAAAATTTAATAATTCTAAAAACATACCAATACAAATTTTTTTTTACCTTTTACCCTACTTTCCAAAAACATAATAATTATATAATAGCTGTTCCTGGTAATATAATAATTAATTTTGATTCTAATTTGTTATAATAAAAGAATATTATTTAACACATATAATTTTAATAACGTAGCAATAACGTAACCATTCTCGGGGTTTGTGACTATTGATGTATGTTCAGTTGCGTAATGTAAACGTAGGCTTTTGATTTGAAATTGTTGCGTTGTAAAACAATAAAATAATATATGAATATGCTTAAAATAACGTAATAGTAAATTAGAAAATAAACATTCGGCCATAACATATGTATGACTACATGTTTGTAAGCTCGTATTACGCTGAGTGTTAAAGTCATGTATACATAAAACCCACAAGTCGAAATAGCTTAATCGGAGAAAAAAGATAATTTTTATTTAATTATAAATTACGTCTTAATAAATTTTTTATTTTTATTATTCCTAAATTTTTTATTTCGATCTATTAGAACAATGCCCTGTATTTTTTTGATTCAATTATTTGTATATTTTTTTATTGTTACTTTGTCTGTGAACGCTGTTCTGTTGGACAACACGTTCCGGTAGAAATAATTTTTTGTGTACTGTTAGTACTATATTTACAAAACAGTTTATTGGCTTTGTAAATGTATAAATATTTTCATACATCATAAAATGATTTTATATTGACACTTGAAATTCGAATGACAGCTAAAGTATAATTGTAATGATATTATATATATTTATGAGTACGACAATGAATAACGTATTTCTATTATGAAAAATAATATTAATTCCTTAATCCTTGTAATATTTACAATGAATTCATAAAATAATTTTAACAATGTGCAGTTCAGTTTTTTGTGCTCTTCTATGTTATTTATAAAAGTTTTTTTTATAATTGAAATATATTTTGCACGGAAACTGTATTTGTGTTTGTCCGATCTAAATCCGTAACGGCTTGCACCGTACGACCAAATTCTGTAAAGGAATATCCGGATAACAAGCGATAACTAACTGAAATATTCAGATGAAAGTAATTGATAACAAAAATATTTATTAGTTGTTTGGAATCATTTTATTATTGAGTTAGATATAATATTTGTTACCAAGGTCCTGGCATACAGCCATATGGGATGATGCGAGCTGATCCAGAATACTGTTTAAACAAACTAAATACATTCAGCTTTCACAAGGTCATGCAACCGTACAGGTCACAAGGAAATGAATGTTGTGCAAAACGACAAGACTGAGTTCCATTCCGGCATCACATATATTCGCTATTCAATACATCATTAGCCTAAATCATTCTAGGATGATATGAACCTTTATAAGACCCGCATTTACAAATATTTATCAGTAAGGTGTATATATCTATAATGGATTTTATTTATAAAATAATTACAATTATTCGTTGTAAAATTATGAATGTTTATAATGAATATTTTGTGATACATTTGTAGCGACGATGATGTTCATAGTTTCGGTCCGAGTTTTTTTCTGTACATATACTAATACTAAAAATATTTACATTCCTGTGAAAATAGTAGAGTTTAAATTATTCTTCAGCTATATGAATTCACCCAATTCACTGATACCTCACAGTGCTGTGTAGTTGCAATAGTCGATCTAGGTCTTGTTAAAGTTCTAAACGGTTTTTCATGATCTATATCACACTTTTTTAGCTATCGTTCTGTTGATGCCCAACAAACGCAGATAAAAACGTCATAATACGCAGCGCTTTAGCTCCAAGTAATTATCACTTTTAGGTTCACCGTTGAAACAAACCTTAATCGAAATGATAACTGTCCTATTTTTTTGATGAGATACATGCCTCTGAGTTTTCTTACGGGGCGGGACATTCAAATGACTTGCAGCTTATCATTATATACTCGTAGTAATGTATTGATTAACGAACACTGGATTTTGTAGAAATGATAAGGGTATATATTTATACTAAAATAACAATAAACAGTCATGTAACATGCAATATATTCATTTATTTAATATTATTGAAAGGAAATCATCTGGATTTGAGATTTATACATAATACAAGGTTGATTTTATGTATATCCTGGACTATAATTAAGAGAATTTATTCATAAGCCATAAACTTTCATAACTGTAATTACAAAACGGCACGTTTTTAAGTTTCTCGTGTTCATTCATATCTAGTGGGCTGATCTGATTAGCTTGTCGGTAACGATGATACCGGCGGTGCAGAGCATGATGTAGGAGTACTTGAAGGTGGTGGATCTTGTCCTTTTACTGCTACGTTCTAAATTTGTGAACACGGTTATCAGTGAAATATAATTAATATTAAACCAGATATTTCATAATTATTATCATATTCTTAGGAGACATACTGTAAACAGTACTCATTGTTGCATAAAATATTTTTACAATTGTACAATTGGGAGGAAAAATTTATCGTAACACTATCTGAAATATAAAGCCACACACGTAACACAATCGATTACTATACCGGAATATGTGTCGATGCCTATCAGTGAGTATAAGAGTTGTAAATACAATTTGGTTGAATATTATATGCGGAAAACTATGACTAACTCGGTAATATAAAAAAAAAAGCAAACAATTGTCACATTTAATAATAATTTATATGCACTTCATTTAAGAAATATAGAACATTCGTTTATTTAAAACAGTATTATGTATAAAACTATTGCGTGTGAACCTATACGACAATATTGTTTTTAATTATAATATGTGTAATTATTATTTCAACTGAAAAAATATTACATATACGTTTTTATTTACATAGTAGGTACTTACGCCAAAAGCTAGCATGAAAATCATAAAAATTAAGAATTTGAAATTCATGTTTGGTCACTATTATATATTAAATAATAAATATATATATATTGTCTTATTCACTCTACAAAACTGAATGTTCAATTCGTGTATAGCGTTCCGTATTTATACATGGCTTCGCAGCAATTAATTATCTCTATATATGATACACATTGTTGATTTAGCCGATGGATTATAACTAATAAAGGCTAAATTATAACCGATTAATAAATTACGAAAGCCTAAAATGTTTTGGCCGTATTTATTTTGTATGTTATGTTCACATAAGTATACAATTTATTACGCATAAAAAACTCTGTTTGTATTCACAAAGGCCACTGTATGTGTAGCACGTATTATAAACTATTATGAAAATATACAATGACATTTCGCATATGTGATTTACAATTTATGCTTTTCATTTGTTTGCATTACCTATCGTTTTAATAGGAATACAAATCGTTTAATATATTTGAACGTATGCTATATGTAAACGCACATTAGCACAGTTTTGGTTATAAATAATTTAATTATGGTTATGTAACATTTAATAATTCTAAAAACATACCTATACAAATTTTTTTTTACCTTTACCCTACTTACCAAAAACATAATAAGTATATAATAGCTGTTCCTGGTAATATAATAATTAATTTTGATTCTAATTTGTTATAATAAAAGAATATTATTTAACACATATAATTTTAATAACGTAGCAATAACGTAACCATTCTCGGGGTTTGTGACTATTGATGTATGTTCAGTTGCGTAATGTAAACGTAGGCTTTTGATTTGAAATTGTTGCGTTGTAAAACAATAAAATAATATATGAATATGCTTAAAATAACGTAATAGTAAATTAGAAAATAAACATTCGGCCATAACATATGTATGAATACATGTTTGTAAGCTCGTATTACGCTGAGTGTTAAAGTCATGTATACATAAAGCCCACAAGTCGAAATAGCTTAATCGGAGAAAAAAGATAATTTTTATTTAATTATAAATTACGTCTTAATAAATTTTTTATTTTTATTAATCCTAAATTTTTTATTTCGATCTATTAGAACAATGCCCTGTATTTTTTTGATTCAATTATTTGTATATTTTTTTATTGTTACTTTGTCTGTGAACGCTGTTCTGTTGGACAACACGTTCCGGTAGAAATAATTTTTTGTGTACTGTTAGTACTATATTTACAAAACAGTTTATTGGCTTTGTAAATGTATAAATATTTTCATACATCATTAAATGATTTTATATTGACACTTGAAATTCGAATGACAGCTAAAGTATAATTGTAATGATATTATATATATTTATGAGTACGACAATGAATAACGTATTTCTATTATGAAAAATAATATTAATTCCTAAATCCTTGTAATATTTACAATGAATTCATAAAATAATTTTAACAATGTGCAGTTCAGTTTTTTGTGCTCTTCTATGTTGTTTATAAAAGTTTTTTTTGATAATTGAAATATATTTTGCACGGAAACTGTATATGTGTTTGTCCGACCTAAATCCGTAACGGCTTGCACCGTACGACCAAATTCTGTAAAGGAATATCCGGATAACAAGCGATAACTAACTGAAATATTCAGATGAAAGTAATTGATAACAAAAATATTTATTAGTTGTTTGGAATCATTTTATTATTGAGTTAGATATAATATTTGTTACCACGGTCCGGGCATACAGCCATATGGGATGATGCGAGCTGATCCAGAATACTGTTTAAACAAACTAAATACATTCAGCTTTCACAAGGTCATGCAACCGCACAGGTCACAAGGAAATGAATGTTGTGCAAAACGACAAGACTGAGTTCCACTACGGCATCACATATATTCGCTATTCAATACATCATTAGCCTAAATCATTCTAGGATGATATGAACCTTTATAAGACTCGCATTTACAAATATTTATCAGTAAGGTGTTTATATCTATAATGGATTTCATTTATAAAATAATTACATTTATTCGTTGTAAAATTATGAATGTTCATAATGAATATTTTGTGATACATTTGTAGCGACGATGATGTTCATAGTTTCGGTCCGAGTTTTTTTCTGTACATATATTAATACTAAATATATTTACATTCCTGTGAAAATAGTAGAGTTTAAATTATTCTTCAGCTATATGAATTCACCCAATTCACTGATACCTCACAGTGCTGTGTAGTTGCAATAGTCGATCTAGGTCTTGTTAAAGTTCTAAACGGATTTTCATGATCTATATCACACTTTTTTAGCTATCGTTCTGTTGATGCCCAACAAACGCAGATAAAAACGTCATAGTACGCAGAGCTTTAGCTCCAAGTAATTATCACTTTTAGGTTCACCGTTGAAACAAACGTTAATCGAAATGATATCTGTCCTATTTTTTGATGAGATACATGCCTCTGAGTTTTCTTACGGGGCGGGACATTCGGATGACTTGCAGCTTATCATTTTATACTCGTAGTAATGTATTGATTAACGAACACTGGATTTTGTAGAAATGATAAGGGTATATATTTATACTAAAATAACAATAAACAGTCATGTAACATGCAATATATTCATTTATTTAATATTATTGAAAGGAAATCATTTGGATTTGAGATTTATACATAATACAAGATTGATTTTATGTATATCCTGGACTATATATAAGAGAATTTATTCATAAGCCATAAACTTTCATAACTGTAATTACAAAACGGCACGTTTTTAAGTTTCTCGTGTTCATTCATATCTAGTGGGCTGATCTGATTAGCTTGTCGGTAACGATGATACCGGCGGTGCAGGGCATGATGTAGGAGTACTTGAAGGTGGTGGATCTTGTCCTTTTACTGCTACGTTCTAAATTTGTGAACACGGTTATCAGTGAAATATAATTAATATTAAACCAGATATTTCATAATTATTATCATATTCTTAGGAGACATACTGTAAACAGTACTCATTGTTGCATAAAATATTTTTACAATTGTACAATTGGGAGGAAAAATTTATCGTAACAATATCTGAAATATAAAGCCACACACGTAACACAATCGGTTACTATACCGAAATATGTGTCGATGCCTATCAGTGAGTATAAGAGTTGTAAATACAATTTGGTTGAATATTATATGCGGAAAACTATGACTGTCTCGGTAATATAAAAAAAAAAGCAAACAATTGTTACATTTAATAATAATTTATATGCACTTCATTTAAGAAATATAGAACATTCGTTTATTTAAAACAGTATTATGTATATAGCTATTGCGTGTGAACCTATACGAAAATATTGTTTTTAATTATAATATGTGTAATTATTATTTCAACTGAAAAAATATTACATATACGTTTTTATTTACATAGTAGGTACTTACGCCAAAAGCTAGCATGAAAATCATAAAAATTAAGAATTTGAAATTCATGTTTGGTCACTATTATATATTAAATAATAAATATATATATATTGTCTTATTCACTCTACAAAACTGAATGTTCAATTCGTGTATAGCGTTCCGTATTTATACATGGCTTCGCAGCAATTAATTATCTCTATATATGATACACATTGTTGATTTAGCCGATGGATTATAACTAATAAAGGCTAAATTATAACCGATTAATAAATTACGAAAGCCTAAAATGTTTTGGCCGTATTTATTTTGTATGTTATGTTCACATAAGTATACAATTTATTACGCATAAAAAACTCTGTTTGTATTCACAAAGGCCACTGTATGTGTAGCACGTATTATAAACTATTATGAAAATATACAATGACATTTCGCATATGTGATTTACAATTTATGCTTTTCATTTGTTTGCATTACCTATCGTTTTAATAGGAATACAAATCGTTTAATATATTTGAACGTATGCTATATGTAAACGCACATTAGCACAGTTTTGGTTATAAATAATTTAATTATGGTTATGTAACATTTAATAATTCTAAAAACATACCTATACAAATTTTTTTTTACCTTTACCCTACTTACCAAAAACATAATAAGTATATAATAGCTGTTCCTGGTAATATAATAATTAATTTTGATTCTAATTTGTTATAATAAAAGAATATTATTTAACACATATAATTTTAATAACGTAGCAATAACGTAACCATTCTCGGGGTTTGTGACTATTGATGTATGTTCAGTTGCGTAATGTAAACGTAGGCTTTTGATTTGAAATTGTTGCGTTGTAAAACAATAAAATAATATATGAATATGCTTAAAATAACGTAATAGTAAATTAGAAAATAAACATTCGGCCATAACATATGTATGAATACATGTTTGTAAGCTCGTATTACGCTGAGTGTTAAAGTCATGTATACATAAAACCCACAAGTCGAAATAGCTTAATCGGAGAAAAAAGATAATTTTTATTTAATTATAAATTACGTCTTAACAAATTTTTTATTTTTATTAATCCTAATTTTTTTATTTCGATCTATTAGAACAATGCCCTGTATTTTTTTGATTCAATTATTTGTATATTTTTTTATTGTTACTTTGTCTGTGAACGCTGTTCTGTTGGACAACACGTTCCGGTAGAAATAATTTTTTGTGTACTGTTAGTACTATATTTACAAAACAGTTTATTGGCTTTGTAAATGTATAAATATTTTCATACATCATAAAATGATTTTATATTGACACTTGAAATTCGAATGACAGCTAAAGTATAATTGTAATGATATTATATATATTTATGAGTACGACAATGAATAACGTATTTCTATTATGAAAAATAATATTAATTCCTTAATCCTTGTAATATTTACAATGAATTCATAAAATAATTTTAACAATGTGCAGTTCAGTTTTTTGTGCTCTTCTATGTTATTTATAAAAGTTTTTTTTATAATTGAAATATATTTTGCACGGAAACTGTATTTGTGTTTGTCCGATCTAAATCCGTAACGGCTTGCACCGTACGACCAAATTCTGTAAAGGAATATCCGGATAACAAGCGATAACTAACTGAAATATTCAGATGAAAGTAATTGATAACAAAAATATTTATTAGTTGTTTGGAATCATTTTATTATTGAGTTAGATATAATATTTGTTACCACGGTCCGGGCATACAGCCATATGGGATGATGCGAGCTGATCCAGAATACTGTTTAAACAAACTAAATACATTCAGCTTTCACAAGGTCATGCAACCGTACAGGTCACAAGGAAATGAATGTTGTGCAAAACGACAAGACTGAGTTCCACTCCGGCATCACATATATTCGCTATTCAATACATCATTAGCCTAAATCATTCTAGGATGATATGAACCTTTATAAGACCCGCATTTACAAATATTTATCAGTAAGGTGTTTATATCTATAATGGATTTCATTTATAAAATAATTACATTTATTCGTTGTAAAATTATGAATGTTTATAATGAATATTTTGTGATACATTTGTAGCGACGATGATGTTCATAGTTTCGGTCCGAGTTTTTTTCTGTACATATATTAATACTAAAAATATTTACATTCCTGTAAAAATAGTAGAGTTTAAATTATTCTTCAGCTATATGAATTCACCCAATTCACTGATACCTCACAGTGCTGTGTAGTTGCAATAGTCGATCTAAGTCTTGTTAAAGTTCTAAACGGATTTTCATGATCTATATCACGCTTTTTTAGCTATCGTTCTGTTGATGCCCAACAAACGCAGATAAAAACGTCATAGTACGCAGCGCTTTAGCTCCAAGTAATTATCACTTTTAGGTTCACCGTTGAAACAAACGTTAATCGAAATGATAACTGTCCTATTTTTTTGATAAGATACATGCCTCTGAGTTTTCTTACGGGGCGGGACATTCAAATGACTTGCAGCTTATCATTATATACTCGTAGTAATGTATTGATTAACGAACACTGGATTTTGTAGAAATGATAAGGGTATATATTTATACTAAAATAACAATAAACAGTCATGTAACATGCAATATATTCATTTATTTAATATTATTGAAAGGAAATCATCTGGATTTGAGATTTATACATAATACAAGGTTGATTTTATGTATATCCTGGACTATAATTAAGAGAATTTATTCATAAGCCATAAACTTTCATAACTGTAATTACAAAACGGCACGTTTTTAAGTTTCTCGTGTTCATTCATATCTAGTGGGCTGATCTGATTAGCTTGTCGGTAACGATGATACCGGCGGTGCAGAGCATGATGTAGGAGTACTTGAAGGTGGTGGATCTTGTCCTTTTACTGCTACGTTCTAAATTTGTGAACACGGTTATCAGTGAAATATAATTAATATTAAACCAGATATTTCATAATTATTATCATATTCTTAGGAGACATACTGTAAACAGTACTCATTGTTGCATAAAATATTTTTACAATTGTACAATTGGGAGGAAAAATTTATCGTAACACTATCTGAAATATAAAGCCACACACGTAACACAATCGATTACTATACCGGAATATGTGTCGATGCCTATCAGTGAGTATAAGAGTTTTAAATACAATTTGGTTGAATATTATATGCGGAAAACTATGACTGTCTCGGTGATATAAAAAAAAATTAACTGAAATATTCGACACTCCCGGATCAGGATTTCCCGGATAATTTTGCTAACATTATTTCATAAACTTAATGTCAATGTTAATATACTAATATCGTGATCGCGTAAACCTACGATATGTTTAAAGCATCTGGATTTTCTCGCTAGTAAATAGTAAGCCTTATGTTTTGGTTACGTTAAGAAAAATAAACGCCGTTTTAATTTTCTTTAAATTGTGGACTGTATTTATTACGAATGAAATTATAAAACGAATAATATTTCATAATGATCGCTGGCCGGTCATCGTTTATTTCACACCGTAACGAATTTGTCGAGTTACATCGCGAGAGTGGCGTTTTCGACGTCGAAGCGCGGGTAGATATCTACACCGAAAATGCCTAGGATCGTCGATATGGTTTGCGATAATCGTAAACGATAATATTAATAAACGGCGACCGTCCACCTTAAATACCAAATATATTAATTATTTTAAATTTTAGCTGATCGACTGTGCGTAACGTCCTTTAAAAAAACATCAAACTGGTCCATCTAAAACTACTGTTATTTCCTACAACATTTTATATTCACTAGTTTCTGCTAATGTTATATGTTATATCGTCAGCTAATTCCTCTTGCATTGTATAACGCAAAAATATTGCTAATCGACCTATACATATTTCCACACGATTTTATTGTATATTGGTAAAATTAAGCAAACAATTGTTACATTTAATAATAAATTATATATATTTCATTTAAGAAATATAGAATATACGTATATGTAACACAATAATATGTATATAGCTATATATAATAAGTATATAATTGCTTTTCTTCGTAATATATAAATTAATTTTTATTCTAATTTGTTATAATAAAAGAATATTGTTTAACAAATATAATTTTAAGTACTTAATAAGAACGTAACCATTATCGGGGTTCGTGGATTGTTGATGTCTGTTCAGTTGCATAATGTAAACGTAGGCTTGTGATTTGGAACTCTTGTTTTGTATAACGATATAATAATTTAAGGATATGCTTAAAATAACTTAATACTAAATTAGAAAATTGACATTCGGCAATAACATATGTATAAATATATGTGTTTAAGCTTGTATTAGACTGTGTTTTAAATTCTTGAATACATAATATTGACATGTTAAAATAACATACCTATACTTATTTTTATTTACCTATTACCTTATTTTGAAAAAGTATAATAAGCATAGTTTTGCTTTTCGTAGTAATAATGGTAATTTTTTATTTATTTCTGAATTTTATTTATAATAATCAATAATATATTTTAGTTATCGTCACTGTTAAGTTTCATTACTCTGTTCTCGTTTATTTACCAACTAAATTTTTACCACTTTTTACCTTCACTAGTTTTAATTAATTTTATATTTGTTTATAGTTATTTCCTCTTTCACTCAATAACGCATAATTTTTTTAATGGAGCCGGTGTTCTTGATATTATTTTCACATCTTGAGTCGTTTTTTCTCTTAATCACTTTCTGCTTATTAGAACTTTTATAGTTTGTACTTAATTATTATAATTTTTTTTTTTAACCTGTTCGAGTATATAGCTACATAACCTATTAGCATCTCATATTTTATTATTAATATACACGTATACATTTATTCTATAATTCGTAATATCTGTGGCTTATATTTTTTCTTTTATATATATATATATATATATAATTTGATAAAAATATCTCGAGACCCCCAGACTTTAATAATATATTCTCGACTCGGCGTTTACTATATAAGTGACATTATTGTGTTGTTTACGTTGTTTTTTGTTTAGCTATCATAGAATGCATTTATTATAATAATGAGCGTTTGCCGTGGCTTATGAATGGGGGAGGGGGGGATATAGAGGATTTATCCTGCCTTGAGTTTTTTTTTTTTTAGTTTTTATTATTCTTATTTACAATAGCCAATAGGAATGATTTTACCTGGATAATCTAATTGAAGAACTACGTCAATAAGACACTTTGTTAATCACTATTATTTGTTTGAAAAAATAATGAGTTTGATCGATTTGTGTGTGTAATAATAATGTTAAGCACCATATTTTTAAGAAATATGGTGATGGGAGAGATCGAAGGAGCGATGCTCTCTTCAGGTCAATAAAATATTTTTCAATACATATCCCCCCCTTGGCAAAATCCTAAATACGCCACTGAGCGTTTGTACCCGAATCACATTTGACGAGCTAATGGATTACATTTGTGTTTTTCGGCCTTTCTCTTCAGTTGTCTGGAATTACGCATTGCGTGCGTGCAGAACTTTTCTATTTTCGTATTCGTGTAGAAAGCGTAGAAAATAAACTTATACATTATATATAGGTACGTCCAATAACTATGAAACGGTTTTTTTCCCCCGTGGTCAATACCATTATGTATTCGAGTGATTTCTTGTAAACCGGAAAAAAAAAGAATAATAATATCACTTCGTAATCGTCGAGTTTTTTTGTGGGTATAGAGCTTTATTGAATTTATTAAACTTTATATCGTATGGAAAATTGCCTATTGTATTTTATACGGAAAATATATATTTGAATTTTATTGAAACGAAAGAAATATTGATTTCCGCAGTGATTTTAACGAAAATATCATGAGTTTTTCACGTTTTTTATCTTTGAAAAATAAATCGGTGAAAAGCCGAGCGATCGTGTACAGTCGTTTTCGACTTGACGTCGTGGCGGTGGCACGGTGAACGGTGATGACGCACAGCCGTCGGATACGTCTTTATCGTTGTATAGGTGTGCGTGCGTTGAACCCTCTTATCAGTTTCGCTTTGATAACACGTAAGCGAGATAAGAGATTTGGCTCGCCGAGTGAAAAATAAAATTAATCGAAACGATTCGATCGTTTTTTCTGTTGCTGTTTTTATTATTATTATTATTATTTTTTTTTTTCCTATTTCTGTATTATTGTTCGATTTTCATTTCGTACTCGGCGTTTTCGCAAACGGTTGTTAAAAACATTTTTTATCGTTTCGTTTTGATCCGGTCGCCGCCCACCCATACCTTTTTTTGTCCGTGCCATCGATGCGTTATTCTCGGCCGCCGAACAGACAAATCGACGACAGGTGTCTCCGCGTAGCACCTGTACAACGCGTACAGCCGTACATAATAAGTCCGTCGTAGGTCGATCGACGTGCGACGGCCATGGGCGCTGGACCGAGTCACGGCGAACTGGCCGACAACGACTGTCTGCTGCGATTGGCCGGCGAGCTGGAGATCACCATTGAAGATCCATTCTGGGACATGTTCTTGACGTTCTCGTTGAATCCGCCCACGTGTAGGTGAGTAGTATAACAACATATCATCGCGCCCGGGTCCATCGTTTGCACGCTCATCTGTCGTTTTTCACAGCCAAGACGACAAGATGCTGACCGACCGTTTGAAGGGCGTCTGCCAGTCGTTGGTTGCCAACAACAGAAATACGTCAAACTTCAAAACGTTGATCAGACTGCTGTTGGAGAAAGCGAGTAGTTTGGAAAGATTAGAAGCCCAAGAAAAGTATGGTGTATAATCGTAATATTGTTATTTTTTTAATTGCATTTATTATTATTATTATTATTATTATTATTATGTTTAATAGTAACATTTTACGATGGCAAATATTCAATGGACTATTTATCGCTCGATATTTTCTCAAATATCTCGTTCAAAACACAAAAGAAATAGAGCTTATCAATCAGTTTGAATTACAAACTGGTATGTACTTATTGAAAAAACAGCAGTTATTGATAGAAGTTAACCTTTATTTGTATTTATGGTTGGATTTAATTGTTTTTCAGACGGAATTGAAGTTGCGTTGGGCGATCGTAAGGAATATGCCGTTCCAGAAGATTTAAACGAAACTACATCGTACAAATTTCTAGCATTATTAGTTAAAATTATATGTGAATTAAAAGTGACGTGAGTATTGCCTTTGATGTGTGTTACTCTAAAATTTAATTTATTTGTTATTCAATTGAAACAGTAACGGTATGCTTATATTTCACAGGGATTCTACTTATTCAATTCATACGGAGAGTTTAAATTGTATTTTAATCGTGTTGTCAATTCAAATGTACACCATTCAATCTTCCAGTAGTCTTATCACCTACAGGTATTTCAATTATAATTTAATGTTTAAACCTATTCGTTAAATCGGTGGATTTTTCAGAATTTTTATGGAAAACATCGATGCACTGAAATTGTCAAAAGCATTGTTACAACGGTATACTGAGCAAATTAAGTCACCCGCTTTGTCCAGTAGTGGCATCCTATATGGATTGGCATGTGAGTTACAATAATAAATTACAAATCATTATATTTCTGTGTAAATATTACTATTATAATATTATTACAAAATATTTCTGTGTTTATATATTTCTACAGCGAATTTATGGAATATACTAACATTGAGTTCTAATGTTTCTTCTCAGACAAATCATAGTCCTTTAAGTTCATTATCAATTAGTGTGTTGTTGGTATTGATAAACCATTGTACGTCACCACCACCTCCAATGGGCAATCCATATCGTACCTGTATTTCTACACTGTCGGGTAATGATTAATCAAAATCAGTACCCAGGCGACATTCAATAGTTTTCTACTTAAATTACATATTTTATTCATTTGTTGTATATATTTTTAGAAAATCTTGTGGCGGTATATCAGTTTCTAGGAGATAATCCGGATGCTCCGCTAAGTGAAGAAAAGACTTTATTATTATACCATTTAATTCACTGTAACACTGGTTTTAAAACATTTCTTCTGGCTCGTACTGATATTGAAGTAGTGGTATGATAATAATAATAATAATTAGTAATCGTATTTCCGTCGAATCAATTCTTATAATAAATTTATTGTGTCCTATTTGTTATTTAGTTGATTCCACTTTTGAGAACAATTTACAACACACAGACCAGTAGATTTCAACACATGTATATGGCGTTAATCATACTGTTAATACTGACTGAAGATCAACTCTTCAATAAAACTGTTCACAGTATCCTACTTAAAGGTGTTACTTGGTATGAAGAAAGAGTGGTGTCCGAAATTTCTTTAGGTGGTCTTATCATTTTAGTCACTACGAGGACGGCCCAATATAATTTACTGAAAATGAGGGTATATAAAACCACATATTTATTTGCACGAAATAATTTTAATGCTTCTTATTTCTTTACTCAGGACAAATACTTGCACATTAATTGTTTTGCGGCATTGGCGAACATGTCATCGCAGTTCAATCAACTGCATCCATATGTTTGTCAGAGAATGTTGAGTCTATATGAGGTGTTATCAAAGACTTTTTTAAGGAGCCCAAACCAAGATGTAAGACTTTGAATACTAAATGTGGTTTACTAATTACAAATATTTTGATGAGGATGATTTAAAAAAAAAACTATTATTTTAGGCTTATAGTAATGTACTTTACTTCATAAAATTGTAGCTGTAGTGACGGTTGAGAAATTAAATTTTGTTTACTGGATTATCTTTGAAAGGTCTCATAGAAAGTTTAAAAGAAGAAAATATTTTTCAGTGTCCTTATTGATTGATCGTAAATTAATGTTTATATCAGTGTTCATGTTATACTCTCAAACCCCATCACTGCAAAATTAGATACAATTAAATTTATCTCGTCTGTGATATAAGAAAATACGTATAAAAAATAAAAACCCTGAATATCTTATCTATTTTTTGTTTTTATATCAATGTCATTCACATAATTCAGTTGTGGTGAAAATTCCGTAAGCAATTTTCTAATTATTTGATTTTAAATGTTTTATACTCTGATATTTTCAAGTACTTTATGTCTCCCTCAACACACACAGCTATTGCATAAGATACTATAATGTAATATGTTTAAATAATATAATATTATGTTTTATTTTACAGATGAGTGCTATCGAAGAAGCATTACGTATAGTACTGGAAGTGATAAATTCATGCCTATCAAATCAACTTATACACAATCCTAATTTAGTGTATGCTCTTCTGTACCAGCGGAAGGTGTTTGAGCCATTGAAGAGCCATGAGGCATTCCACGATGTCATCCAAAACATCGACATGGTTATAACATTTTTTTCGGCAAAACTAGAGCGCGAAGAAGAGTTGCTGAATTCGTCTGATGTAAATTCAATGTTGTCCAGAGTACAGCATTGGTCTCTTCAATGGCCTAGAGACCTGATGAAAGTACGTTTATAATAATAATTACAGCCGACATTTAAAAATTGTTTTCCTTACAAATGTTATATACTTGCAGAAATTCCCAGACCTTAAATTTAAATATGTAGAAGAAGAGAAACCCGAAGAATTCTTTGGTCCATACGTTTGGTCATTGGTGAACATATTGTCTGGTATTAACTTTGAATCAACTCTTTACAAATTAAACTAATTGACAATAATTAAATCCAAAGTTCTTTTCTATATTAAATGTATATTATTGATATGTTTTAATTGTTAACATAATATTATATGTGATAAGTAAGTGTGTATGTGTTTATAAATAAACAACAACAAAAATTATAACGCTTTATTTCAAATGCAGCTATGGACTGTATGTGTATCTTTATTATGGTAATTTAAACTATTTTTATACTACCTGGAATATATTTATAGTATATATTTTCATAATTTGTTTGTCCCCCCCCCCCAAATATTGGTAATCAAAGATTTCCTTCAAACAAATTTAATAAATAGGTATTACAGCTCATCATAATTCATAAAATCATTATGATGTTACATAGTTTGAATAATAAAAGAAAAATGTTTATTAAATAAATTTAGCGTATCAGTACAATGGTCAGAAATATCACAATCTGGTTTTTAAGTCGAACTTGTAATAAGAAATTGATATTTAAATGTTTTCAATTTATTTGCATAATTCGTTGTTCACGAGTTATAGGTAAAAATTCTTAAATGTCTTGAATTTTTTTTTGTAATCCAAAAAAACAGTATCATATATGTGTAAGATTCGGTTTGTCAAGACGTAAACGAACAAATATGAATTTTATAATTTTGTACACACATTAATTTGTATTGCTTATCGCTATATTTTGTATAAAAAATTTTGTAATATGAAAATGATAAAGAATAATTTTAAAAAGTTTTCTTTTTTAAAATTTAATAAGACAATAATAAGTAGTTTATAATTAAAATGTAAGTTTAACGTTTATTAATGATTGTTTGGTTACAATAAAGTGAAAGATAGACCACGTTCGGGAATTAATAGCACTTGTATGTATTTTTTATTTTAAGTTTTTTAAGAGTTTAACTCGTATTTAATTATTGTTTTGTGTAATGTGTATTTTAATAAGTTATCTGATAGTGAGAGAATAAAAAACAATTCATAACGCAAAGTAACATTTTTCATTTAAATGTTTATACACTTTATTTTAGTAATTTTATTAATTATAATTGTACATATTTAAAACAAACAGTAGTGTTATTTCTGTTCTCCATATAATCAAAAGAACGGAAAATCAATTATTTTATTCAAAATGAATAATTATAATATTAATAATAATTTTTTGTTTATAAATCATATATTACAAAATTCAATTTTCTTGATTTCTTTAAGAACATGTTGAAAACTATATTTCTATTCCTACGTATAAATGCGTAACATTTCATTTGTTTTTTTAGTAGGATTAAATCTGAACACTGCACATAAAACAATTTAATAACACTACATTAAGCATTGATTTGATAAATACAAAAATACATAGACCGGTTCATAATTACAAATGACTCATTTGTTGCACCTATTTTTTTTTCTTTATCCCATAATAATATTTTGAATTAATTTTTTCGAGAATTTGACTAAAAATTGGTAAACATGCAAAAATTTGAGTTAAAATATGTAAAAATTAATTATTATAAATGAAAAAAGTATAAAATAAACCGCGGTTAACTTGACGACGCTTCTTGTTCAACCCCGTATTGTTGAAATAAAATATTAAATAATCATTTCGCAAAAAAAAAGAACGTATTGAAAATATTAATAAAAAAATATTCAGAAATTAAGGAATATGTAAATTTTTGTTATTATTAATATTATTATTTTTTTTTTTGTAAAATCGACAAAATATGAAATGCATTTGACTAAGCGTCTACAGAAAGAATACAAAACTACTTCCGAGACTAATATATATATAGTCAAAATAATTAATTTTTTAATTTTCATCTTTTTCACATAGAGGTATCCTTTTTATTCTTTCAAGTAATTTTCTAATTTTTGTTTTTACCGTTTTAATCATCGTCGAAATCATATACTACGGACGTTGTTATTGTACAGCAAAGAAAATATACGAATAAAAAAGTTTGGAAATAGAAGTAAATTTAAATGACGATCATAATGTTATTTACGTGTTTCGCAGCAAACGTGTCGAAATCAAAATGTGTTTATTAAAAAAAAAAATGGGGTTTTTTCAAACGACTTTTCAATATTTTAATACACCGCCCGAGCGATTTTCACACGACATAATTAATCGGTAGGTACGCACAAAATCCAATTTTGCTCGTAAATCGCCCACGCCTGCGCGCGTATAATACGCGTGTACGTGTCGTTGTGCGCGTCACGTGTAAACAGCAACAACAACAACAACAACGGGGATACGAGTGTAGGTAGGTTGCGTGTTGTCGTCGGCGGTCGGACGGACGAATGCTGCTGCTGCTGCTGCTGCTGGAGAATCGTAAAGAAGCGAATAAATATTTATATATATATGAATATATCGTAACACTTCGGTGGGATAAACCGGTTTTCGGGACTTCTACCTAACAGCAAATAAACCCGTCCACAAATCCTACAATTTGTAATATCTATTTACATCGTCGTCGTCGTCGTCGTATTATTATTATTATTATTATTATTTACGGCGTAAATTTTACGCCATTTTATATGATTGTTGTTGTCGCGTTTCACACTGTCCCCGTACGCACGCAACAGGTGGCGGCGGCAGGCCGGACGACCTTAACCGTCGCTGACCGGACTTTTTCTTTTCTAGTCACGTGTGCGCAACGCGGTGTGTGTCGTCGCGCTCGTTGATTACGACGGATGTTATGTTTCGTTTACTTGTGAATTTCATTTCGTCCGTCGGTTAAAAACGATAAAATATCCGCGCGTTTACAGTTTATCCGCAGTCGAAAGTCTGTTCGTCAACGGTAATGAATTATGGAATTATACATTTCTTTTTTCCGTTTCGTCGTTATAGGCGGAAGACGAGGGAATTTTTTTTCTAAAACGTATTTTATTTTTTCTTTCTTTTGAAAATTCGTACGATTTTGAAAATATGATTAATACCTATACCGTAAACGATGATCTGCACATTTAGAATAATTTGAATTTATTAAACACGCGTACGCGTATTGTTAAAAACTATTTATTTATTTGGTTTTTTTTTTTTAACGTATAGTAATTCGTATATCCGAAAATTTCGTCCTATATTTAGTTTGAGAAATAATTCGGTAATTATTTAAAAGTAAATATTATATTGTGTTTTATTACATTATATGAATTTCATTATTGGACATCTGGACTCGTGAGTGCCTCGTTTACGCTGATGATAGTCATATAATTCACGTCTAGAATATACTTTTCCCCAAACAATTCCTTCGAATTTCCATACGGTGTTAATTTCCTCTTTTTTCCCCGTTGCCACGGATAAATTCAAAGCCACAATATTCACTAGATGACGTTATATAATTATTGTTATGATGTCACAATCAGTGGAGACACCATACCAATGATTTATAACTAAAATTAATATTAGATTTCGATGGGCTGCCCATTCCACTTATTGCTCTGAAGCAATTTGCATCCTCTTTCAGCACTCTTCTTTTTAAAATTACAACGTACAAATTTCTGCTATAATTAATTGATACAACGTGGCCTTTAATTTTCAATCCATTGTTATTTCACATTTATCTCCCATCATCAATTTTACCATTTCTTTTTTACACTCGGACGGGTTTTGTAATATTCAATGTCACTTGTATTTTTCTGTAATTGTAGTAACTGATAATTGTATATATAATATATATATATATAAAGTTTCAGAATAAAATTTCTTTTTGTTAGGAATACAAGTTTTTTAATAGAGAAGTTTAAAATAACATGATTGTATATTACAAAAATAATTTGGGGTGACTTAGTATTTACGCATGTGTCTGATTTTATATTATATTATTATTATGGTGATTTTAAACTATGTAAATACTACATAAAACATATGTATATAGTAATTATTATTCATAATTTTTTTGTTATTTCTATGTTTTATATCTCGTGTTGTTTTAAATAAGTGGTTAAATAACCGTTCAATTGACGTATGGGGTCCATCGTAATAATTATTATTTTACATAGAAAACCAATGAACTTCAATTCCAAAAGTTATTTATATTGTATAGAGAACCGAGCGAATTATATGGCAAATAAAAATTATTTATAATTGAAATGCGCGTTAAAACAATGTACAGGCCATTTTTTACTGCACCTTTATTATAATGTATAATAATAATAATTGATATAATCGATTTGTATAATATAAAAATATTGCACAATAATAATTAAATACTATCCGGGTCAAACAGGCGTGTTGAAAACGTCCAATAAAATAAATAGAAGTGCATATATATTAGAAATATGTATTAATTATATAGCCGCATTCTTGTTGTACAAAGTGTTTTCTATTACAATATTATGACGACCCATTCAACAATTTTTTTTTTCCAATAATCTCGTTCTCATAAATAAAAACGCAGTATATTAGTAAATTTTACTTTTCTTTAATAATAATAGTAGTTCGATGCGATTATCGTTAAAAATCATGGTCGAATACGTCGTTATGAGTTTTGATATTAATTATATACATATATATTGACTGTATATTAAGTATACATTAGGATGTATTATTTAGCACGCGGTATAAGAATATGTGGAAAACCAAAACGTCGTAAAAATATTAAACGACTGTGATTGATTGTTATTATTGTTATATTTCGTATAGTTTAGTGATTCGTTTTTTTTTTTTTTTAATCTGGATTAGTTATTTTCGTAACATAACACGAATAGGAATAATTTAAACTTATGTGCGTATACAATTATAAAATAGATGATTGTCAATACGATTTTTATTGTATTTTCTAAAATATCGTATGTATGTGTATATTAAAAATATTGTTTATTCGAATGGCATTTGTAAAATATAGTCAACTCCTTTTATTTATAATTCCAAATGCACTGGTTAAAAAAATCGACGATGGTATTCATAATATGTCGTTAAATAATATTTTAAAGTTAACGTGCACTTTATAATACGCAAACGAAAACATTCGAAGGTAAACTGCGTAATTTGACATTTAAACGGTATGTGAATAATCTACAATATTTGACTGTATATTATTGTATTCGTTTTTAGAACTGAATATTTTTTTTTTTTTTTTTTTTTTTTTTTTTTAAATCGTTTTTATTATTATTTATTATGTTATATACGCGCTTGTCGATTTTATCGAACGAGACGTAATGGTAACACATAAGGCCTTTAAAAAATATTCTCTTGTCTGTTTATAGCACTCTTGTGATTTCAATGCGTCGTCTATCGAACGTTTGAAAATTCGTCGTAACCCGTCGTTGTATTACGAGTTTAAAAAAAATGCGTATAGTTTAATTGATGGAATATATATATATATATATATATATATATATATATATATTGTACTTTGTAATTATACTGGTTGAAATACACTCGTTACACACAGAACCTGTAAGTTCAATCCGATGAGAAACTGCAGTTAGTCTCTTTATAGTTTCCTAATAAGTAATAATATTACGACGAAAGGATAACACACGTCTCTGTTAAAGTGTATTATTGTCATTTCGACCGGTTAAACAATGTTATAAATAAAATGTTAAGCCTATTAAGTAAACGAGTGCAATATTTCGGTTAATTTTTCACGAGTGTTGTGTACGAAAACAATCGCAACAGACTAAAAAATTATGCACGATTACGGCTAATTGAATATAATATGTTGCAAGATGTAATAAGTAATAGCGGTTGTGTTAGTAAATGTTTATGCGAAAATCTGTCGAGTATAATCACGTGTTAAATACAATACAGTATTTCAGACATGCGAAGCAGTTGTCCTTCGAGACGTCTTCGCATATAATACACGAGCGTATTTTCTCCGTACCTACGTCTATGCATTTATATTTCATAAAAAATACATTTTATGAAAATATTTCGTATACAGACGGTCAGAGGGAAGAAACGATGTGTCCGTATACGTTTTGCGGTGTTTATATACTAACGGTCGTCTTATTATAGCTTCAATACATTATATTATTTTTTGTTTGATAAAAATTAAAAATTTTTTTTTTTTACTTATATTGTAATGTTTATAGATCACCCGAGTTCGGCGTGAGTTTTAGACGTACGACTGAGAAATGTTCCGCGGACGGGTCTGCGCTGTGGCCAAATCATTGCAGAAACGTTCGATGTCGATCTGAGCTGAAAATCTCTGAGACTTGCTCGTCGATAGTCGTACGACGAACGCGGATTGTGCGCAATTCTGAACTTCTAAAATGGTATAACGACCACGTGTTATTTTTATACATATTTTTTAACTCGTTCGTTATTCCTTCCACTCGTCGTTTATACATAGCGTTCGTTTATCTGCGGATTATTGTTTACGTCGTGGCTATTCGCTCGATCGTCCTCGGCCGCCCATCCTCCGTCTCCTTGCCCGGACGTATTCGCGTACGAAGGTACCGAACCGGAGAACAACAGGTGGTACGGTGAGATCTCGCTGAGCACCGACGAGAGCCTGCTGGGAATCCGATTGGACATCGAGCTGGATCGTCCTTCGGACTTGATGGTAGTAAGTTTCGCGTTTGTATTAACGTATGTTATTCTATTTTTTTCCCACGGAACATTTTCTCTTGAAAAAAACGCTGTGAAATTGATTATAGTAAAACAGCGACGATATTTTCAGTCGAAGATGCAGATTATATCGTTGACGATCACAGTATGTAACTTCCAAATGTCGCGTTATATAAACGGCTTATTTTTTTGTTTTACCGAATACTTTTTTTTTTTTTTTTTTTGGTAAACAGATCATATTAACGGTATTTGATTAGACAAAAAAAAAATTATGAGTATATCTGTACAAGAACAAGATAATCCTGTATATAGAAAATATGACGTATTCGGAGCTGTCAGATTTCTATTTCCTTTCAAAAAACAAAGTAACTCCGAAACTATTTGAGGTTTTTTTTTGCCACAAACACGTGAAATAAATGTTCGACAGCTAACTAAAAGAGATGTTTGCAGAGTAATTTGTTCATTTTTGATTTTTCAAATATTTCTTTTTTTATATAACAATCACCAAACGATTGTAATTTGTAAACAATTAAAAGCGTTTGATCGGTTTATCTGAACAATTGTTCAGACAATCATTATCAGACAATCTGTGTATTTCAAAATATATCAATGTACCGTACACGCGCAACTACGTTAGACATCTTACACGAGAATTTAGTTGACACAGGAGAGTTATATGTAAAAATAGCGTTTTTCACACCCGAAATCGCAATTATTGGAGAGTTTTCCACTAAAAGTGTATATGCTTTGCAGTGTAACGTAAAATTATGTACATCGGTTTTTCAGTCATGGATGGGAGAAATAACTTCCAACGACAATGTGAAGTTCACCGTTTTGAACCTGAACCAAAGGTTAAGGCCCGGGACTCCGGTACTGTCCAGAGTCATGGTCAAATTTAATCCGTCGATGGGCAGTCCCAGAGTGCGGTTCATCCGACTAAACGGGCGTAAAATCTGTCCCGAAGGTCTGAGTGAGATACATCACACGATTGGCGTCATTCGACCACCCAATCGTATACCGAAATCGTGTGTTTTCAGATTATAATACCGAGTATGGAGAGCCGCCAAGAACGCAAAGACCGCAGAGTACCAGAAGACCGGATCCCGAGTTCGGGGAGAATTACGGTGAAAACGGAGAGGAGCTTCCTGTTAGCGGTAACAGCAATAACAACAACGATAACTCGCCAAACGCGGAATATTCGCCCAACAACCGTCCGGTGTACAAGCCCGTTTTGACTTCGACGCCAACGTCGACAACGATGGCTGAAGAACCGTACACGACCAGAAGGTCGACTAAAATTACTACAACGGCGGGATCGATGACGACGACAACGACGCGTAACTACCCTTACGAGCAGGGCGCCGGGAACCGACCGAACAACAATCCGAACACGGTGTCGTTGCAGGCCAGCAGCACCGACTCGAACAGCGAGATCAACGGCGTCATCAACGGGCTGTTGCAAAACAAACAGAACAGCAACAAAACGGTAATCATAACCGTGATCGATAACAACAACCACCAAAACGCCCAAGAACAGCAACACAACCGACCGAATACCGGTGGCGGTGGTGGTAACAACGTTGTAAGCAGACCAGTTCCCGTGGAAAACAATTCGAGACCCGCGTCTAACGTGCCTTCGACCGAACACAAGACCACGTCGTCGAATCAAAAGCCTAACAACAACAATAGCAATATTAAAAATCCAAGCGTCAACTCGTTTGCCAGGTTTGAGATGTTTTCTTGTAATTTTTTTTTTTTTTACTCGAAACCCAAATAAAATCGAATATGTCCGGAATCGTTCCGTTTTTCCGTAGTCCCACCAATTCGCAGCAGCCGTCGTCCGTTCACGCGTCATGCGGCGAAGTCAAATTGGCCGTGTCTCTAGTGACTTCGGGACAGTCGACGCACCGTGGTCAATGGCCGTGGCACGTGGCACTGTACATGATCGAGGGCATAAACTTGAGCTATCATTGCGGAGGATCGCTCGTGTCCAAGAACAAAGTGGTCACCGGTAAACTCGGGAACCTGTGTTTCGTCGTCGGTCTTAACATTCTTAACGTTACTAGTTTGTTTTCACAGCCGCCCATTGCGTGACCAAGAAACAATCCGACGTCGTCGTAAATGCAACCAAAATAGTCGTCTACCTCGGCAAATTCCATCAGCTACAGTACAGTGACGAACTGGGCGTGCAGACAAAACAGGTACGTACAACTCTGACTGCAATATACCGAACGAAATATCGAAACTTGACCCGGGAGGGGGGGGGAACATGTATTCTTAGGCGGAGAACAAAACAGTTTTTTTTTTGTTGATAAAAACGGCGAAAAAACTTCACAGAACTAACTAACCTAACCTAAATTTAATCCGAGTTTTTGTTCGTTTTCACAGGTGATCCGGATTAACATATTTCCGTCGTATAACAGCAGCAATTTCCTGGGAGACATTGCCGTGTTGACGTTGTCGTCAGACGCGGAATTCACAAACTACGTGATGCCGGTGTGCTTGTGGGACGAGAAGTCCGATACCTTGGACGACGTAGTCGGCAAAGACGGAACTGTAAGAGTTTTAATTCCAATAAGTCAGTGTTATTGTTGTTGTTATTATTATTATTATACGAGCAGTTTACTGGAATGGCCGACAAAGTGTAATTTTTACGTTTAAAAATCTCGTTCTGAACAGGTGATCGGTTGGGGTTTTGACGAAAACGATACGCCCACGGAAGAATTGAAAATGGCCAAGATGCCGGTCGTGTCGCACCAGACGTGTCTCTGGAGCTATCCGCAATTTTATTCGGAATTCACGTCTGACAAAACGTTTTGTGCCGGATTCAGAAACGGTGAGTTATTCGGCAAATAAATATTGACTCCTAATGTAACTCGTCTTGTATCGTGTGTCATGTCCATTTTTTTTTTTTTTACTCTATATTTATGTAACGGAAACTGCAAAAATTTGTTTTTCGAATATGTTAAAAAAATATTGTGAATTTTATGATTATTTCCGAACTTTTTACATTATGTCTACTTCTGTTTGTACTCATATTCACAGTAGTCCAATTTTTTTTTTTTTTGTGTTTCTCTATAAATAATAAGTTCTTAATAAAATAAAAGTATATCGATTAATTTTCTTCGTTCAAATACTACTTTAATCACTTTAAAAAAAATAAATAAATTCTAGTCAGTTGTCTTAAAATATTTTTTGTATAAGTTAAAATAATAATAATTAATCCAATTATAATTGATTGTTGAAAAACTAAGAATAATTTGTATATAGATAGAAGATAATCTGATGGTCGTCCTATCGTCCTATCTTATATTATATTTCTATACAGTGAATGTGTAAGTGTTTTAGTTATATAATATATTCGTATACACTTTTCCCATGTTATAATAAATCGGTGATCGTGCGTAGAATATTTTTAATATAAAAAAATACGCTTGTCAACATTATTTATCTTAAAAAACAAAAAAAAAAATGTAAAGTATTCGAACATACGTCTTTTAAATCATTTTTTCACATATTCTAAATATGATGTTCAGAAGTATAACAATCTTAATAACGTGTAATTATATAATATGTTTCAACAGTAATGTTTAGTACACTCGATCCTTTAAATTAATTAAATCGATTTTTTATTCGGCCGTACTATATATATCTTATACAATATATGCAAGATTCTTTAATATTATAATACAATAATTATTTTTTGCTTCTTTTTTTTTTCCATAAAACTTACAATTTCAGGCACTAGCGTGTGCAACGGAGATAGCGGAGGCGGCATGGTATTCAATAAGAATTCCCGATGGTATTTAAGAGGTATCGTGTCCATAACGGTGGCTAAAGAAGGGTTGCGCGTATGCGACACCAAACATTACGTGGTGTTCACGGACGTGGCCAAGTACGGCGACTTCATCAGGAAGAACTTACGATAAATATAAATATTACCTTATAATAATATAATGTTCTGACTAATGTTTTTTTAACGTCTAATTTATATACTTATTATAATACGTTATTATATAAATATATGTTATGACTTATGATATACGTGAAATAATATATATATATATATATATATGTTATGATATTATCCAGTGGCGCAACTACGAGGAATATGTCCCAGGATTGATACTTTTGTAAAGGAGCCTCATAATTCCAAAATATTTGTTTAAAAAATGCGAGCGCAATGTAAAGAATTGGGTTTACCACCGAGACACATACAATGCATTCTTAGTTCTCTAATTAATGCTAATATAATGCGATATAATTAATAAATATGTCGTTAGCATTATTCGACGAGAATATATTATAATATTGGTATTATAGAGAGACCAAATTTTGTTCTCAACGAAGAATTTCGATTTTTTGTTTTAGGGACTTCTTAAGTTGTGAGGTTCATTAAGAAGCTACTTTCCTGCCACCTTACCCCGGTAGTTCCGCCACTGATATTTTCGTATATATATAATATATATATATAAATATGTGTGTGTGTAATAAATAATAATTACACATAATTAAATAAGAGACACGAAAACAAAAATGATTTTATTAAAATTATGTTCCGTCGCGTATTTGTGTTACATTTTATACTTATGCAGTTTTTACAGTTAGGATGATAATATATATCGTTTTAAAAACCGGGAAGCGAATTCGACTTGAATCGTATATCGTCTGATATCGTGCAGTACGATTTGTATATTATATTATTATCGTGTATGATAATTGTATATTAAAATACAAAGTATATTCGTTTTTCAATTATTTTATCATCTCGAGCGCAATATATGCGGAAACCGGCATTTGACGGAGAGTAAAAAAATATGAGCCAATTTATCACATATCGCGTAATTTCAATAAGAAAATAACAAAGGTTTACAGGGAAAAAATCTCGCGTCTCGCGTGTAATAGTCGGATTTCGATCGGCTTTGTGTTTTCGTTGAATGTATGTGACAACAAAATAATAAAAGATGTGTTACTAGTTACTACAATTTTTACCTTGTTGTATTATTTGACGTCAAGACTATTAATTATTTTCAAAAAAAAAAAAAATTTACATTTTAATTACATATATATTCACTCGTTGAATGCCCAAAAAACAAAAAACTCCGTGTCCACTAATCGTCTCGTCGTTAGATTTTTGTGAGAATAACGTACGTATCAGTTAAAACAAGCACTAGCGTCAAAGAACAGTGAAATGTTAAGTACCATTAAGGGGCACAAATGTTAGATATAAACATTTTAAATTATTATTTAATACAATATTAAAAACAAAAATTATTAAATACTTAAATCTTATATATGCAATATGCATATATATATATATAAAATAATATATTTGTTTAAATCGATGTTAATGATTTACTAAAAGTCAAAAGTAAGAATAAATTTTATAACGTGTTATTCATTTTTTATCTGTTTTATATTGTTGAAAATATTTTTTACGCAGTATTGATTGCAATCGTATAGTCGTGGTAATAGCTTTACAAAAGAGAGAAATTCATCGAAAATTAGAGGAGGAGGACGACGGGTTAATCAAAGTAGTTTTATGAAAAGAGATTTGATTCGGACGAGCCGTGAACATTTAACAAATTCTTGTGGAGTTCTGCACGGCGTATCGGGTGAGGGGGGGGGGATAAGTTTCAAATCCCACTCACAATTGATATTATTATGAAAAAATTACACAAAGCGCCAAAAATCGTCAAAATACGCTACTGGCGGTGAGCGGAGAAGCAACGTTGCGATCGCGCTGAGAAAAAAACCTGGACTAACCGATAACCCCAGTTGATATTGCATGTTCATTTTTGTTATCGATTAATAATAATAATAATAATAATAATAATAATAACAAATAACGAACACATTAAAATAAACGTATCCAATTAATAGATTACTTAATGTACGCGCAATATTTATGTTTATATATCGCGTAAACAACAACAATAATATTATTGTACTCGCGATATTTTATAACTAATTATACGTATTTTTTCATATATATAATATATATATTATATAATAAACGCGATGCGTGACGTCGAATCCGTCGCCGCTGCCCGGTGACGCGGGGAGAATATCGCGTTTGCGAAAAATCTAAAATAATAATAATAATAATAATAATAATAATAATAATAATAATAATAATAATAATAATAATAATAATAATAATAATAATAATAATAATAATAATAATAATAATAATAATAATAATAATAAAACGTAAAAGTCGGAAAACTGGATTTCGTCCCTATAATATAATATATGCCGTTCTGTTTTCGTTTTCTTTTTTTTACGCTATTAATTATTATATATATATATATATATATATATATATATATATATATATATAAACGTACAATCGAACATGCAAAGTGTGTACTACGATAAACAAATTGTAACAGTTGTCGCCGTTTAATTTTACTATACCGCGAATAATAATAATAATAATAATAATAATAAATCGTCGTTTATGTAATAAACCCACTCATCTCCCGAACAACAGAGAAAATGATACGAATATTGCGATGAAAACAAATATAAAAAAAAAAATAATAATAATAATAAGAAACAAATCGCGTACGCGCGGTGAATATTGAATAATTAATTGTCGGGGTCAATAAATAAATAAATAAATAAATAATCCGGACGTTCGCTGTTATACGAGGAAATCTTCGGCCACGCGCCGGCCGTTCTGTTGCGGTACGCGCACGCAACAAGTGGCGGCCGCGGGTTTCCCAGAAAACGGTGACGCCGTCGACACACCGCACTGGCGCGTTCGACCTTAGATCGCTTTCCGGACTTTGGCGGAACGGTCGCGTTAGGTTAGTGTTGTGTACGTAACGGTGTGCGTGTTGTGTTTGTTCGCCGTCCGTCCGTGTTCGCTCGTGGCGCGCGGTCGCGTTTACAGTGTCTTTTTTTTTTTTGTCCTATTCGAATTTCGTCAGGCCGTCGAAAATCATCTTCGACGTTAACGGTAACGCGGATTTATTACAACATTTTTTTGCTAAACTATTTTCTAAGAAAATTCTCACTTACCTATATGAACCGCCACACCGTCAATAAAACAATATACTAAATAGAATAATAAAACGATACGTAGTCTTTAAACACGCTATTCTCCCGCGGCGAGACGAATGAATTTTGAGTAAAAAATACATTAGTTTAATATAAATATTCGGGAAAAAATTATTTTAACGCGTTTAGCAGCTACTACGACGATTAGGAGGGGTAACCGGTGAGAAATATTGTTGTGTGTAAAACACTAATTTAAACTGGTAAATGTTAAAATAACCGGATTGGTTTCGTAAATATTTTATTTGATTTCGTGGCCGTCACTCTATGCGAAATTAAATATCGATTTTAGTATAGAAAAACAGGCATTAAAAAGATAGTTAAAAAAAAAAAAAATCATAATTATTATTGGGGCTAATTCTAGTACAGTAATTGTGTAAATGCCTTTATACCCGTTATAATATATTGTGTCAATTCGCGATTGGAAATACAACCGATTGACGAGACGTATAATAATCATTTTTTTTTTTAATATACAGAACACCGATTAATTTTCAACACTTTTTTTCAAATGTTATTTATTTGTGGACGAGCGAGCGAACTGTGTAGTACATGAAAATGCAAACATTTTCAACCGCGCCTTTATTATAACGTATTCGTTTAATAACACCGCCGGGCGGAACGGACGGTTGAAAACGCACAGTTGGTTATAGGAAAAAAAAAAATTATAACGATATAGGGCGAATATGTTGTTGTAATCGATTGGCTACTATATTTTTGTACAGAGCGGTTATTATAATAATATTATGACTATTTATTCAACAATTTTTATTGTTATTGATCATCTCGGTTCTCGGTAAACACATAGGAACGCAATATATTACAGTTTTAATAACATAATAGTTCCCCGATTAGATTATTGTAAATCGAGTCCGTTATCATAATCGAACGCGTCATCAGACGCAAGGTTATTCTTAGAAAATAACGTTTTAGCTATTGATCGTGTATTAAGTATACGACATTAACATAATTATACTGTACGAAATGCGTAGAGACCGGACTTTTTATGTATTGTGTATTTGAACGTTTCACGAAAGTTGTAATGGTCCGTGAAAAAATTGAAAAATAATTGAGAATTCGCTCGGTTTCTATCGGTTGTCGGATATGTTATTTTCTGCTCGTAATACTATGAATATTACTTTTATTTCATAATATGTTATATGTAAATAATGTATTCTCCTTTTTTCAGTACACTTAATAATTACCAAAACAATATACGTCTCATCGAGTGTAGATTAATTATGGCTGTTCAACTAATTCTTTATAGATTAGAATTAACTAATTAACTATCTTATAATTTTTTAAAAAATAGCTATTTTTTTATTCGTGTTTTTTTTCGTATTTAATCCGTTTTTATGAAACATCATTTATGTGCCTAAAAAAAGAATATCTATGAGCAAATAAAAGATTGTTTTGACGAAGTTATAGAGGATCTTGTTTTTAGAATTTTAAACGCATATATAAATCGAATTTTTAGTGTTATAAATTATTGTATATCAATGAACTGCCTGGACGGAAAAACAATACCGCTTTGAGCATATCATTCGTATATCATTCCAAAAAATAAAAATATATCTCTACATAAATTCATTATATTACGCATAGCACAATAATTTGTTTCGGGGGGGGGGGGTTTAATTTCGAGACCACTTTGTTTCTTATAACTGTACACGAAGAGAATTAACGTTTTCGAGAACATACGCATTATAATTAAATGACGGTCGATGTTGGTTTTATTAAATTTATTATATATTTATATGGACAATAATCGAAATACGTTATTATTATTATTATTTATAAGTATAAACAATTTATATTATATAGTTCCATATATACTATAACTTATAAATCGATGGACGATCGCAACAATATTTATATCATTAAAATAATATTTTTAATGTAAATACTCGTTGTGTATATATATATATATATGTATGAATCGCAAGTTTCACTGATTTTTAAATATTCCGGAAATGTAAAATATTACGCATTTTGTGTTGTAATAATCGAATACGAATCAATATCGTCATAAAACGTTGTATTTATATTAGTCGATGTTGTTTATGCAAATATCTGTTAGATATACCTGTGTGTATGTGGGAATTTAAGACTTCTCAACAAAGTAGTTGTCCTTCGACGTCTTCGCCGCGTCGATGTACGCTCGTATTTATTGTACTCGTTTACTTTAAAGTTTATTTGGCAAAACACTTTGCGCATTCCAAATGAATACGTTAAACGTCGTGTTTTATACGTTGTGCAGCGCACGCGAACGAGTAACGGATGGAAATTATTATTTTCGCCAGTGTACCGTAGTATAATAAAAATATATTATTTTCGGTCCGATAGAATTAAAAAAAAACATTTTTTTTTTAATCAGTTTTGACTTTATATAGGTCGGCGTGAGTTTTAAACGGACCGAGAAATGTTTTGCGGATCGGTCAGCGCTGTGATCGCATCGCTCCGGAAACGTTCGATGTCGATTTGAGCTGCGAATCCCTTAGACTCTCTCGTCGATAGCCGTGCGACGAACGCGGGGATTGTGCGCAATCCTAAACTTCTAAAATGGTATAACGACCACGTGTTATTTTTATAAATACTTTTTAACTCGTTCGTTATTCCTTCCACTCGTCGTTCATATAGCGTTCGTTTATCTGCGGATTATTGTTCACGTCGTGGCTGTTCGCTCGCCCGTCCTCGGCCGCCCATCCGCCGTCTCCTTGTCCGGACGTATTCGCGTACGAAGGCACCGAACCGGAAAACAACAGATGGTACGGTGAGATCTCGCTGAGAACCGACGAGAGCCTGCTGGGAATCCGATTGGACATCGAGTTGGATCGTCCTTCGGACTTGATGGTAGTAAGTTTTGCGTTCGTATTAATGCCTAAGTCTTTTTCGGCTTTTTTTCCTTTCTTTTTTCGGAATATTATTTCTCGAAAAACGCCGTGAATTCGATTATAATTATGAAATTGAAGACGAATTATTTCGCCGACGATCTCTGTATATACTATACCTGCATGTCTCGCGGATATATCTACAAAATTACACGTACCGGTGACACGTTTTTTGCTCTACCGTTTATCTGAATACTGGTCCATACAAAAAAAAAAAAAAACCGGACGACTACATTTTTCTTAAAAAATCGACGAGCTAATTCCAAACATTCCGGTATAGGAAATATGACGCATTTGGAGGTGTTTGGTTTATATTTTCCGTCGAATGACGAAATATTGCAACTCTATCTGGTTTTTTTTTGCCACAAATATTGTCTACAATAATAAATGTTGTCTATTTATAATATTGTATCAAAATATTTAGTTTTATTTACATTCTTTGGTAATATACGTTTCCATTTTACATTATATTGTTATATTATGGATTTATATTAAATATTTATTTTTTTAATTTACGCGTTATTATAAATATTAACTATAAATTATTATTATTCGTTGTTACTTGTTAGAATAGTACAAAAAGCAGATGACACTTACATCTTACATACTACATATATTATACAACTTTATTTCATTATAAATTATTTCTATTGGAAAACATCCGAGGTAGGAATGTAGTTTTATTTTTAAAAGAAAATTATCTTTAAAAACGCAATTATTATACTTCATTGTGCTGATGTTCATTTATATTATTATTATTTTTTTTTTTTTTTGTATTACGTCCAAATTTTCTTAACGCACGTTCAACGCATACGCGGATATCCGTCAGACATCTTACACTTGATTATAGTTGATCCGAGTGCGTTATTTATACAAATAGTTTTTTTTTTTTCAAATCCGAAATCGCATGCGTCGGAAACCTACTTAAAATGTATATTTTGCAGAATCGTATTAATTATAAATACGTACCTTGATTTTTCAGTCATGGATGGGTGAGATAACGTCCAATGACAATATGAAGTTCACCGTGTTGAACCTGAACCAGAGGTTGAGGCCCGGGCCTCCGGTGTTGTCCAGGATCATGGTCAAGTTCAACCGGTCGACGGGCAGTCCCAGAGTACGGTTCATCCGTCTCAACGGGCGTAAAATCTGTCCCGAAGGTTTGAGTGAGACACCATCAACACGATCGGCGTATTTCGACAGCCGAATCATAATGGAAACCGTATGTTTTTAGATCAAAATTCCGAGTCCGGAGAGTCACCACGGCCGCAATGGCCACAGAGTACGCGAAGACCGGATCCCGATTTCGGTGAGAATTACGGTGAAATCGGAGAGGAACGGCCGGTCAACGGTAACACCGACAACAACGGTAACAACTCGCCCGCCGCGGAATATTCGCCGAACGTCAACAACAACCGTCCGGTGTACAAGCCCGTTTCGTCGACGGCGGCAGCGCCGACGACAACGATGCGCAACTCGCCGCCCGACGAACACGGTAACCGACCGAACAACAATGCGAACACGGTGTCGTTGCAGGCCGGCAGCGTGGAGTCGAACGGCGGGATCAACGGTGTCATCAACGATCTTCTGAATCAGAACAAACAGAACGGCGATAAAACCGTCATCATAACCGTGATCGACAACAGCAACCAACAAAACGGTCAAGAACAGAACCGGCCGAATACCGGTGGCGGTGATGGTGACAACGGTGTGAGCCGCCGACCCGTGGAAAGTGATTCGAGACCGAGTTCCAACAACAGGCCTTCGTCCGAACAGAAACCCTCGTCGTCGAATCCAAGGCCAAACAACATAAAAAATCCAGGCGGCAACTCGTTTGCCAGGTTCGAGATGTTTTTTTTATTATTATTATTATTACTTTTTTTTTTCTTCCTAAATCCATACGAAATCGAATGAGTCCGAATCGTTTCGTTTTCTCCGTAAAGCACCACCAACTCGCCGCAACAACTGTCGTCCGCTCACGGGTCGTGCGGCGAAGTGAAATTGGCCGTACCGCTGGTGACTTCGGGACAATCGACGCACCGTGGACAGTGGCCATGGCACGTGGCACTTTACATGATCGAGGGCATAAACCTGAGCTACACTTGTGGAGGATCGCTCGTGGCCAAAAACAAAGTGATCACCGGTAAACGCGGGGAACCGGGGTGTCGGCCTTTCTTGCATTCTTAACGCCGTTGGTTTGTTTTTACAGCCGCCCATTGCGTGACCAAAAGACAGACCGAGGTGGTCGTAAATTCTAGCAAAATAGTCGTCTATCTCGGCAAATACCATCAGCTCCAGTACAGCGACGAACTCGGCGTGCAGACGAAACAGGTGTGCGCGCGTGTGTTTCTCACTCGGTCTATTTTCGGCATGCGTTAAACCGCATGGTTTTTTTTTTGCGCTAGGTCGTCCGAATAAACGTTTTTCCGTCGTACAACAGCAGCAACTTCCTGGGAGACATTGCCGTGTTGACGTTGTCGTCGGACGCGGAGTTCACAAAATACGTGACGCCGGTGTGCTTGTGGGACGAGACGTCCGATAATTTGGAAGAAGTTGTCGGTAAAATCGGGACTGTAAGAGTTTTGAAACATTGTTAATATTATGCGAGATGTCGTCGATCGGAATCGGGGCCTTACGTTAATAAATGTATTTATATTTTTCGTCTCGTTCGTCGAACAGGTGATGGGTTGGGGTTTCGACGAAAACGATACGCCAACGGAAGAACTTAAAATGGCCAAGATGCCGGTCGTGTCGCATCAGACGTGTCTCTGGAGCTATCCGCAATTTTATTCGGAATTCACTTCCGACAAAACGTTTTGCGCCGGTTTCAGAAATGGTGAGTTAATCGGGAAATGTTTGAATTTTATATATACCGTGAACGGCGTGAACTCTTCTTATACACGTCTTGTAAATCAGTTCTAGTTTTTTTATTTACCCTATATGTATTTATAATAAAAACTATTCAGATAGATTTATTAAAGAATACCAAATACGTTTAAAACTGTTGCGAACCGACGACTGTTGCAAAACTTTTCTATTCGCACATTTTAATGTGTACAGTATTGTAACATAAGTGTTTTCGACAACAGTAATTGTTTTGTGCGTTTTTATTCTATCGTTTAAATCGAATGAATATAATTTCCATAGCTTATACACGTATACGAGATTCTAATTTTTGTTTTTTCTACGACAAAATTTACTACTTCAGGCACTAGCGTGTGCATTGGAGACAGTGGAGGCGGCATGGTGTTCAACATGAATTCCCGATGGTATTTAAGAGGGATCGTTTCGATGACGGTGGCCAAAGAAGGATTGCGCGTTTGCGACACCAATCATTACGTGGTGTTCACGGACGCGGCCAAGTACGGCGATTTCATCAGGAAGAACTTACGATAAATATCGACTTGTCCGATATTAACGTTTTTTTTTTTTAACTTCCAATTTACATTACAATGTAATAATTATTTATTATAAATAACACGGGTTTGCAAAAATAATTTTTTTCCGCCTGCGTGGAATATTACTGGTGAACTTTATGTGTTCTAGGATGCTCCGCTTTATCACGTACACTTTTTTTTTCCTCAAAATAACAGGGGTTAAAAATAAAAGAAGTCATAACAGCGATGAAAAAAAAATCACTAATTTCATTATACCGAACTAAACACCGTACGCTATAAGCAATAAGTAAACGTTTTGAGAAATTTGGAAGATTGCTTGAGTTGCTCCTCACACGGCTCATATTCACACTGCCAAAACTATATGCATTACTTATTACATAAACTCTTAAATTTAAATTAAATTAAAACGATGTTTTGCAAAAAAATTAACGTGGTAGAATATTTTTTGTTGTCGTTGCAAATCTGTGTAATATATTATTATATACATGTATGTACGATATACGCGTAAGAGTGTATTTTCATACTGAATTCCTATATATTATGTAAAAGTAAGATACGAGAAAAGAGGATAATTTTTTCTTTAATATTATATCCTCCGTCGCGTATTTATGTTTTACTTTTGGCTTTTGCGATTTCTTAGAATTTTACCGTTGTTTTTTTTTTAACTATATAAAATCGTTTATCGCCCGTGTACGATTTTCGTACCGTATATTATCGTATGTAGTGTAATACGTATTATTATAATGCAAATATATATATATATATATATTCGTTTTTTTTATTTTTTTGTGTGTGGATGTATATTTTTTTTCGTTTCAAATGTATCGACAAGCCACGGAACGTTGAAACCGGCGGCCGTTTTCTGTGAGTATTACAAAAACACTGGCAAATCGATCACGAATCGATTGAAAGAATTTTTTTTTTATAGATTGCCGCCGGTGATTTTTTATTAAATTTTATAAACGACACAGGAAAAAAAGTAAATTTTAATAATGCCGAACATTTGACATTTATCCAGACATGTTAATTATTATGATATAACGTCATTTTCGCGGATAATTGAATTTTAAAAATCGCAGTAAAAACGCGGCGATCCGGTAGAGTGAGTGATTCGTATTTTATAACAAATTTAAAAAAAAAAAAAAAAAATGTTTTTTCGACAATTCGAGGTGATTTTTTTTTTATTCCGTGCTATTAAACGCGCATCGCGGCTCCGTTCGTGTGTGTTGGGATGTTAGCTTCCGCCTGGTTTCGGCACCATTTGGCCCAACTGTTGACCGGTAGAGAACATTGAGGCCATGTTTGACATACTCATACCCCGCATCGGTACCAGCATCATGGAAAATCCGCCGAAGACCAGCGTCGGGGTTCCGCCGCCTTTGTCGTCCGTGACTGCGCCAAGTCCGCCGCCGGGAAGTCCTCCGGGTATCCCGAAACCACCTCCGGGTATGGCGGCCGGAGACCCGGTCGTCGATTCGCCTCCTCCGGGCACCATACCGGAAAGCGGACCTTTGGCGGCCATCTGCTCTGCGGCGATGTTATCGCGTTCCGCGGTCGCGTTTAACGGACGGTCGTCGTCGATCCGCTGCACGGGCGATTCGATTTGCAGGCTCGGCCCGAGTTTCCCGGATTTCCGTCCCGTCTCCTGAAAACCATTGATCGTTGCACGCATAACATTGGCGGATTGGACGGTGTAAATATTGTTTAAATTTTCCGACGCGCCTCTCTAAATTCTCTTCTCTTCGCCTCTTTCCCCCGTCCCCCGTAAACGAGTCGAATTTACTCTTATTTTTGTCATTCACGTCTTCGTAATCAGCATTTACATTTATATACTCCAGAAAACCTCTATTATTGAAAATAAATTCTTAGTTTAGATGAGAGAAAAAAAGTGAGTAAATGATATACTTAAAAATGATAAATCCGTTGTAACGTTTTTGTATATATAAAAAAATCCTTCCAGTTCTTATAATGACACGGATCGTTTTCCAACTCCGAGTCGTAATACCCTAAGTAAACTCCGCGTTATTGATTCCGAATTCTATCTATATATAACCTAGTAATATTTTTTTATTTATTGCTGTTAGTGTTATAATTATAGATATTTTTTTTATACATATATTTTTCTTCCTTTATAAGTAAATATTACTCCAATGTATTTTTATAACGATGATATATATTCGTGTATGGTACGGTAAAAAGTTTTATGTATTTTATAAATCGCGCGATTTAAAAAAAAAAATTATTTTTTAAAAGGTTTTTGAAGGTAAACTGACCACACGCTGTTCAATGTTCATGCCTATCAATAATGCGTATATATTTAAAAGCATTGATTTTTTCTCCTTCGAAAAACACATCATTCGATAAAAAATGTATTCGAAAATCGTATGAATTTTACGGTCTTATAAATTTAAACCACAATAACGTGATGAAAATGAGGTTTTTGTATACTCGCGTATACAATTTTGGTATTATTACGTTTGCTTATTCTCAAATACTATCAGGGACGTCGTAAACTTGAAAAACTAAAGAAGCGAATTGCAATGTACCGCATAACCCACCGCATCAATTTTAGTTTTACAATGTTTTTCTGTCTTGTACACAATTTTTGTGGTGGAAATATTGCTCCAGTTTACACAAATATACTCATTTTCCGGTGGCAAATGTTCCACAGATATAAAATGTTGAGGGGAACAAACCACAATTTAATCAAAACTTTATGCACAAATTACAGAACCGACAAACCCAACTAAAATCCAAAAACAATTGTTTTTTAAAAACATGATTTGTTACGCCACTGTATTAATACAATATGTCAATTCGTTTATAGTTTGGAATTCATAATAAGCGAAATCGAGTCGGCGTAAACACTATAGTAGAAAATCGTTGCTAACCTTTTAGAAAAAAAAATAAATATTTTTATTTTTTTTTTATTTAAATCTTTACGCATATCATTACGTATTCACTCGTCTCCTCAGAGTTTAACACGTTTGGTTTTACGTAATAATTTTATTGAAATTAAAAACAAATCCCTTCTAGTGTTATAAATCGAATCCTCCATTATCTCGTATACACTGCACAATGTATTTTATACGAAAACGTTTATTTTTTTTTTATATACCATAGACTCCGCGCGGATAATACAATAATATTCGTCAACGCAATTTATAACGTGTGTTGATGTGTTTTTGTGTATTAATCGGTGTGTGTATATATATATAATTTAAATAAATATAATAATATATCATAAATATATATAAAAAAAAAAAAATTGTTTTTTCTCGTTTAGTCATAATAATAATATACGTATATATGTATCAATAGCGTAGCCGTCTTAGATCGTAATAAAATGTTTGTCGTGCTCGGTTATTTTATCGAATATCGAAGTTTCGCTTTCCTGCAATCCGTTTTCCTCTCCCAGATGTTCGACGCCGTCCGTGTAATTGTCGATCATCGCTTCCATCGCCGTGTCTATGTTGTGAAGCCCTTGCATGAAGTTTTCGAACGCGGTATTGTCCACGTTGTCCACTTCGTTCTCGTTATCGTTTAAGCGCAACACTCGGTTTTCGTTTCGTTGCATGGCATTCGACGCCTATATAATAATATCACATTAGGTACGTAATGATGCGTGATGATATCGGGTGAGTGAAAAAACAAAAAAAAAAAATCTAATTCCGAAACGCTGTAAATAAATACTTCAGTGGCGTATTTAAGTGGGTGAGGGGGGCTACGTTTAACTGCAAAAAAAAAAGACAAATAAAAAAAAATACTATATACGAGTATAAATAATTTCATTTATAAAATTAACGAACTCTTTACTTATATTGTTATATAAAAAAAGAACACACAATTTATATATTGCAAACCAATTTTGTTACAAAAAGATTTCGTTTTAATAATATATCTATAGACCGTGTAAATTCTTCATGTAACACTTGTTGAAATATTTAAAACGAATATTTATTTTTCTCTTGCAATTCTATACTAAACACGTTGACTATTATTTTATATTTGATATACATTTTCGACAATCCAAATACAGATACGATCGTGGATGGCCTTCTCGTTATCGATCGATAGGCCAAATACTTTTTTACAAACGTGTTAATGTATCGAAAAATTCGATTATTGGATTCCTTGCAGTTCGTTCATTGCAGTCTTTGTCGCGTGTACATCCAAAACGGTATGTCGAGAAGTTTTAAACCAATAAAAGCTTATAATTTTTTATAATTTCGATTCTATATATTACTACACGTACGTATAATAGTATTATTATTTTGTATATAATAGGTATCTGATTTTTTTTTTTACATTTGACGTATAATAAATAAATTTTTAATATGAAAGAAAACAGCATTTCTTTATAACGAAAATTCTATTCAACGATTATTTTTAAAACAAAAATCGTTACGACGAAAACGTTCGCTAAGAATCTTAAAAACTATATATATGTATACTTACTCAAAATTATATTGAAAATAAAGAAGAGTGCGGATTTTATACTTTTCGTTCTCAAACGATTTTAAGCATTTCAAACACACGACTGCAATTCGATTTTTAAATCACCGTCGATATGAATTTATATTATATTCACGAAAAAAAGAGAAAATAGAAAATTCGTTTCTTTATAATACATGTATGGTTTATTAATTTCTAATGTGAATTATGTATGTACGAAAAGAATAATATTACAATTATATTATATTCTTAATTTATTAAATCGGTTATCAGACAATCGTGCATATCATAATGGCAATGGTAATGCATAAATCATCGATTTCGTTATAATAATGCACATTTTAAAATCGTCTTGTATAAATGAACGAATTTAAGTTAAAAGCGCGTATGAAAATAATAATAAAATAGTGAAAACAAAAAAATTAATTAATTAATTAAAGAATAAATATAATAAATGTGAAAGAAATATAAATATAAATGAAAACTATAAATTAATAATCGTTAATAATGCATTTATATAAATAAATAAAAATAATGTATATATATATGAGAATATTATATAAAAAAAGCTTAAAAAGTAATATGAATAAGAGTAAAATTGTTAATTATTACTACCGGCTTCGACAAAATATTATCAACAGGTATTATAAACGAAAAAGAAAAAATACAACAGAATAAAAAATAAAAACGAAATAAACACATAGAGAAAATTAAGAATATTGAAAAGACGTGGAGGTAAAAAATAAAAACCGCAAAAAAATTGTGTATACAGTGAATTTAAAAAAAACATTAATATGTATATAATTAATATTATTTGATATTATATATTACCATATAAACACTGTCTTTAAAATCTGTTTGTATATTTAAAATATTTTAAAATTTACTATGTCTAATTTCTTTACGATATACATATACAGTTTTTCCAAAACTAGATTTTTATAAATATTTTGTCGTATATTTAAAATTCCAAAGTCATTAACTGTATTAATAGTAATCATGTGATTATTTTATAAAACGTGTTTCGCGCAAAATTTCAATTCGGATTTACTTTTTAAATTATTGTTTCAGAGTTGTAGTATATCTTGTTATGGAATTCTTATTCGCCTTATTAATAAAAAATGTATTACAACTCCATTCAAGTTCAAATAAATTACCAAAATGAAAAAAATGTATTAAATTTATTATTTGGAAATGGTTTTGTTTCATAATTTATTTGTTTAATTGAAAAATTATTATCATATCACATTATACGGGCTTGATATTATTTAATATTTTAACGAATTTCCCCGACAATATATTTTGATACTTTATACTACAATAATTAATTATACTATGTTTTTTTTTCAAAAAAAAATATTTTCATAAATTATTTCATGTAGTCTATCGATCGTGTTTAAACGTTTTTTTTTTCGGAAAACAAATGCCGAAAATCCGGAGATTATAAAAATAATAAAAAATATCTACAAAAAGCGCTTTAAGCGTATAACTCGACGACTACGAGTTTTAATAAACGTTTTACATAATGGCATATTCGCGCGTTAGGGGGAATATTATACGCATAGGAATTATTTTGAAATTTTTTTTCGGTTAATATTATAAATTAAAACACGGAATTCGTGGACTCTATACGGTGTGGTGTTGTAATAAATAGTTTTTTTTTATCGTACTTGTGTGCACATTACATAATTATTATACGACGCAAGGACACACTCGCGTCGTTCACTATATTATATCGCAGGCGATTAGAGCGTAAAAAAAAGAAAATAGAAAAACATATCGTCAGTTGATAGTATTGTTATTTTTTAATCATATCCGGTGCATAATAATTTATTTATACTAATTACGGTAATTCGTAAACTGTTTTAACAGAACAAATTAATTTTATTGTTAAACGTCTTTGAAACGTGTTTTTGTATTTTTTGCAAATCAGAAAAATACGAAATGTTTCTAAAAAATCCTTGTCTTTCGACGTATATTTTTTTTAACGATTTTCACGTTTTCCAAAGAAACTTTTCGTGACGTCTCCTATGCGTGTCGTACACTCGTCGGAACGGGCGAGTAATGTGTTTTGAGACACTTTTCGGAAGAGTTATATTATGAAGACGATTTAAAAGTGATTAACGCACAAACGGTTCAAAATAGAGAATAGACGTTACTTAAGTGAATTACTTGGATAAAGGAGATTTCAGAGATTTGTTATTAGTGTAAATTAAAAATTATAAATCATTGCGTTCGATAATATAAATCTAATATCTAAGTAATAAATGAACGAACGCAATTTTCCACGAAAAATAATGTATACACTTTGTCGAAAAACTTGGAAATGTTTAGAAAAAATAAAACTATGACTAACGATATTTTTAAAATTTATAGTCAATAAAACGCGTTCATACATTGAAAATTACTTCTTTCGTGAGAATTAAATAATATCTATAATGGCTATAAATAGCTCGAAATTGAAAGTAAGTTTTTGAAAACATTTTTTTTCTTAATATGATATAAAGTTACATAAGGTCTGGTGTACATTTCAAATTTCTATATGATCATTAGTTTCAAAATTACAAAGAAATAACCGATAATCGATTTTGACGAAATTGCGTTTGAACGCTGGGTTTCATGTAATTTTTCGGTAGTTATTCTGACGCTTAAAAAGAGTATTGCGAAATTGAAAAATGACATCTCTAAAATACCAACTAGATATCGACTGTAAAAATCTGAGCACACTTTCTGGTAGCATTTTTTGTTACACACATAAACAAAAACAAACATCATTGTAAAACAATGATACATTCCTCCTCTCAGAATCCAAAATGTTCAATGTGTAATCTACAGATCTCAATTTACAACAATTGTCTATGACGGTATATTCTTTTTAATAACACAAATCTCGATTTGTACAGAGAGTCCCGTATACAATGTTCGTACGGTAGCCGAAAATGGTGGGTGTACAAAGGGAGATTTTACAATTTAAACGGATAGTTTTAAGTCACAATTTTTGGGGACCCCCGAATTTTTAAAACAAAATTTTTTTATCGTGTTTAACTTTATATAAAACAATTCTTGTAGGTATAATATAAAACGGAGTTTTAGCTTTTCTCGTTAAATTAGCCGTGTTGTGCGCACGTGCACATTTAGTTGGGTTTCTAAAACATACCAAAGGAAGTGTGAATTTTTTTTTTTAAGTTAGTTATAACAATAATAATGAAAAGTAGCCGATTTTCGCGACGTGTTTATGCGTGTATTGTACTTATTGAAATGACATCGTATAAATAAAGTTTTGGTTCTGCAATGTCGTAATGAATGTATACACTGATGTTAACACAAATATAACGTCGTTTTGTCCGTGTGAAGTGTAAAGTTCGTTTGAAATTCTTAAATATAACAATTTTTGGCCGGGAAAACGGAACGCGAGCGTTTTATATACGGCACGCGGCCGCTCAAAACCGGACGTCCGTGAACATTCGCTGCAGCCGTCCCTTGGCGTGCTCGTAGTATTCGGACCCGAAGAACTCGTCGACGACTTGCAAAGGGTCTTGGGGTTCGGCCGCGGTCGCGTCCGACGACCGGAACATCGAGTTAAGCCCTTGCCCGAACTGCAGTATGCCCTGCGACATCATGTCGCACGAACCGTGCTGGAACTTTTCCGACCCTATGAATGTGCCCATATACGACCAAGGAGGCGGCGCGTTACCCATCATGCCGCCCATGGACGATACGCCTTGGTTGCCGCCCTTGCACACCGCCTGCTGGAACTCATCCGTCACCACGTAGTCGCCGATCATGTTGCGCGTCGGCCGATTGTCGCCGAACCGCGCGGTCATCTGATCGGCCGCGGCTTTTCGCCACACCCGTTCGAACGCGTCCGAGTCCACCAGTTCGGCTATCGAACGCGGCAACACCTGCGGCCAACACAAACCCAACCTGCACGAGTATTTGCACGCGCGCGTGTTTCCATGTCATGTATGTATGTGTGTGTGTGTGTCACAGTAGGCGTTTTTACAAAACGGTGCGCCCGCAGTGGGGTAACAACTTTTGGCCCTTTATCTATTTATTCCATCAAGACAATTCGTTTTACGAAATTCCTAAGTTTTATTATATTCGAATGTCACACATTAATTAATGAGTATTATTTTTTTTTAAATATTTGTCGTTACTGTTATAATTTTTTTTATACTTTGGTCGTTATAACAGTATAACATGAAATTTCAATATTTTTTTTATATACAAATAGTATTTACGAGTGTCCTTTTAAAGCCCTTCAAGTTTAAGGTTCCGGGACATTGCTTCGTTTGCGCGTAAATCCGATTGAATTTCAGTCTTTGACCAGGCTAGGCGAGTTCGATTTTTGGGGAGTTGGAAATGATTTATAGTGGGTCGGTCGTGTTCGATTTTCCTCCATACGTCATCTTGACGACACGGAAATCCTATTTGTCTATATCCTCTTTAACTATCACTGAACTTCTCACACCACGATTTATAACTTCAAGACGAGCTACAACATATTTTCTCTCTCATTTCTAAACCTAAACTCTAAATATCTCGTTTTAAATATGCATTCTTAATCTCTTTCTTTCCAAAACTTTGGTTAAATGATATATGCGTAAGCGGTATTTTATAGTCTAGTGGCGAACTTGAAATTTTCTAGAGGCAAGCCATAAATATTTTTGCACATCCGTCCATTTTTATATCATTGATATTCGTTAATTATAATATATAATATAATAATTTTACAATTTTTTAATATCGATTCAACAGTCTTCAAATAGATATACAAAAACGTATCAAGTAATTATATGTAAGATATTGTCGTTATTTATGTTAACATTCCCCCTCCTCCCCAATAAATACTATACTTATATATTGAAATAAGAAATAAATGGCATATTATATAATCTTAAAAAGTTTGTTTTGTTTTAAATATTTAATTAAATATATATATTTTCATATTTGTATTTATACCACCCATCCGTTTCATTACTAATAATGGACAATGACTATTTTTCAGATTGCAAACGATTAATCGGATGATTATTATTTTAATTTTCTCACGCTTTTCAATTATGCGAGTGTTGAACATAAATTTGATTGTTTTTTATACAAACACACACATACATGAGCATATATAAATAAGCATATTATATATTACCTTCAATTGAGTTAATATATAACCCGTTTAATTGTGAATAACCCAAATACGGGATTCGTTTAACGCGTATAATATACGGTTACTGGTTAGTAATTTAATATAAAGTGTCTAGTAAAAGTCATTGGTATCGATGTCTTAAAATAAATTGAAGATAAAATCAAATAATCGATAAAAAACAAAATGGTAAATCTTTTTTTTTTAAATGTTTTTTTGTCGTTCGGACGTCATTTATATTCGTTACGAATTTCTACACGACTTGTACTCAACGATACCTATGTAAAGATACGACTTGAAAGATGAATTTATCACGAACTGAAAAATATTTTCATTCACAAAAATAAATTCACTTAAATAAACTTCTCATCGACGACAATATAACGTTAGTGAGTTGTATGACACTTTTTTCCAATTTCATTTTCCTCAAAAAAAAAAAAAAAAAAAACACCAGGGAAACAATATCTATACTGTTCAAATGACCGCATTTAAAATAACTTTAATAATTATTTCGTAACTACGTATCACCGCGACTGAATTAGACGACGAGATCAGACGAAAATTATATATTAATAATAAACTCGGCCATTACCGTCAAGTATTATTTAAATATTCATAATAATACTAATACGCATTTTATTTTACAGAGATAAATATATCCACTTTTACATATATAAAAATACGATACGAAAATACGAGTGTTTTAATTGCCTTATACCTTATTATTGATAAAAACGGTATTAGAAAAATTAATTAGTGGAAAAGAAAAAGTTTGAGAAAAGTATTATTTATATATATATATTATTTTTTATTAAATTTATATTATATTAAATGTTTAAAAATATTTCGGTCGTAAAATTATTTAAATTTCATCGGGAAGTTAAATTTCGTTTATAAACAGTTTGAATACTCGTTCGGGTAATTATAATATAATTGATTTTTATACATTTTACCCACAAAACTAAATTTATACGATTTGCGGAATACCTATTTACGATTGTACATTTGGCGTATAGAAATTATTATTATTTTTATTTTTTATCCGTATAAAACTTAAAAATAAATACGATTTTTCAATTACACTTACGGTCAACTCGTCGTGCACGATTGTGGGCGCTGCATCCGTATATACAGCGTCTAGAAATAAATCATACAAATAATATATTACATATATATATATATATACTAAACAATAATATGGAAAAATTATAAGGAAACCGGATCGACGCAAAAGATTTTATTATTAAAGCGATAATTTTTGTCGTTGTCAAATTGCACCGTAATAATACGAGGTATGTAACTAACGTCACAGACGACGTAAGTTGTTAAGTAATTATTTTTGATTTTTTTTATATTACGCAGAAAAGGGGAATTGTTTTAAAACGTAAGCGAAAAATTGAAAATATATCATTTGATCGCTATTGCGTTAGGTATATGTATTCGAAGTGTGCATTTTTTTTTGAAACATAAATATTGTTTGCACACCGCCGATCGCGATGAAATGCGGTATTTTCAGAAACTTACAGGATTCGACGCGGGCGAGGGGGAGAAGAATTAAAACGATTAACTTCGAATAGGCGAATTTTCGATTACGTGCCTATATTGCCGTATTTGAAATTCGAATGAAGCGAATAGGCGTTACACGGCCTATCGTAACAGCCTGCACACTCCGTAATAGCGTCCGACATTATCATGTCGAAACGGCGCTTTAAGATAAAGCCGCGTACTGCACGCGTGTAAGACGCACTCACCGTTGACAAGGCAAGCCAAAAGGAGAACAGCGAACGTCTTCGGATACGTCATGTCTGTGGCACGGTCGGCTGGCGGTGTGAGTACGGCGCGTCGTACGGTTCTCCTTCGGTAACACCCCCGCCGTTCTCTTATAAATATTACTTTTTTTTTTCCCTCCGACGACACCCGTTCACGCCGTTTCCGGCGATAGAGCGGAGGAGAATCGTTTTAATCGTTCTAATTATAAATTATTTATTCTCCCCCACGCGCCGGTGAAGAATTAATAACTCGCAGTCGTCGCGAATGTCGGGGCCGCGCGCATATTAATCGACGGCCGGCCGATTCGCGTCATAGAAAAAATGCAAATCCGACCGTGTAGCACGCGCTTTTGTCCGTTTTCGCGATTATCGGCCGCCGCTGCCGTTCAATTGTCGTTCTTGTCGCGAATTAGCTATGTAAATTTACTGCGGCTCCCCAGAAACGGCGTTCGTCCGGGCTTTATAAGTCCGAAACGCTCCTCGGACAAGCGTCAGACGTTCCACAGCGGTCCTAATACAAACCGTTCGTACCGGTAAACTCACGAGTACAGCTACCGAGTACTATACATACTTCAGACAGCACGCCGAAACCATTCGCCGACGCGATTATGGCCGTGACAGTTTCAGTGACGTTATTGCTCGCCACGGCGACGCTCTTCCAGTTTGCTCACTGTAAGTACCCAACCTATCAGCTGTGTCATTTTAGACGACATTTACGACGTTATCGTACGCGCAATAATAGTAATTCTAGGTGGAATATTGTGCACAACGGTGGTCATTGTTTCGACGTCCATACGTCGTGAATACGTAACAACTAAAACGCTTATTTTCGGAAAAGTTTTTAGATTCTGAGAGGAATGCGTATTTCGGTCTTGATCCAATCTTTGATCGCTTGGTCGTTTTTTGAGATAACAAATTTTTTCCAGCTGGTACTTTAGAGAAATCACATTTTGATTATTTCAAAAGTACCGAAAAATTACGTAAAAATGCGACTTCTTCAAAATAAATAATCGATATTTCTTCCTAATTATTTTCATAGAGATTTGAAATACTCACCTGCAGTAATACGACTTTACATACAAATTTTTGTCATTCAATTTTGGGCTACTTATAACAATTATAGATTTTGAGTTATTTTAATTCATAAAAGAAGTTTATTTTTGTTTTGTTTTAAGGCTAGAAAATTTAATACGACGTCAGACGTAAGAGTTACTTCACCTATAGTCAAAATATCTTATGAAAATCGTTAATCACAATTTTTTTTCATAACCATTTCTAGTTTATCAACAAGTGTATTATTATTATTATTATTATTATTATTATTATTATTATTATTTTGTTGACAAATGACAATTCAAAATAAACATTTTTAGCTACCTAGATTTATTGTAAGGAATTGAATTAAAAAATAATGTAGGTATTGTAAAGTTAATCGTAAATTATGTAATATATTCACATTATATATTATTAGTAATAAATAATATTAAACCGAAGCTCCGTTAAGAATCGTTTTACCAAATGCAATAATTTATCGCATGGCTTTCAAATTTATAATAATAATGAAACTCAAAAATCTTAGTTAGAGTAATTATTCTCTTAAATGATACCGCGACACCGCGCGTTTTACTATCTTTTTAAAAAAAAAAAAAATTCGATTAACTCGCGAGTATATTATTATTTTTCTCACATATTGAATCGAATTTCTTTCAGGTGTACCGACACACCGATTAGTCAGACGGGTTCAAGAAATCATACCGTCGTACGAATCGCAGTCAGAAATTGCTTCCGACGGTGAAGCGTCCGAGTTGCAGTCATCGGCCGTCGCCAGAGATGATGGGAGCAATCCGTCGAACATGATCCCGTCTACGTCATCGTTCCAGAGTTACGTGCCGAGCCAGTTTAGCCAATATCAAAATCAATTGAATTTCAGCCAATTTTCCAACCAATACCCCAACCAATTTCCCAGTCAGTTTAACCCCAACCAGTTTAACCCCAGCAACTTCGGACCGGCTGCTCCATCCGCCGCTCCACCCGCCGCTCCTTCCGCAGACGAGCTACAACCTTCGGTCAAAGAAGGAGGAAGCACTTCGTCAAGCGCAATCCCGTCCCCGTCGTCGTTCCAAAGTTACGTGCCGAGTCAGTTTAGCCAATTCAATCCCAACCAATTGTCCGGCCAATACCCCAGCCAATTTCCCAGCCAGTTCAACCCCAGCAACTTCGGATCGTCTGCAGCCGCTCCCGCCGCAGCCGCTTCCGAGCCACAGCCTTCGGTAGCCGCCAGAGAAGGAGAGAGCGCTTCGTCGAGCGCGATCCCGTCCCCGTCGTCGTTCCAGAATTACGTGCCGAGTCAGTTTAGCCAATTCAATCCCAGCCAATTATCCGGCCAATATCCCAGCCAATTCCCCAGCCAGTTCAACCCCAGCAACTTCGGCGGCGCCGCCCCCGTAATCTAAAATTATTATTAACATAATCGTGTCACAGATGGGTTATCCCTCCTCTCGCTTTAATTTAAAAATATAATTTTTGTTAAAATCACATTGTGTGAACACTGAACTCATATAGTTTATAGTTTGAAAAAAAATTACTTTGTTTTAAATACATAATAAACGAAATTTGTAAAATTTATTATTTTCGTGTTTTTTTTTTATAATGTTTATTTATTACGTAAATCCTGCTCCTAATTTCTATTTTAAAAAAAAATATATAGAAAAATTGAACAGCGTACAATATGTATTTCTAAAGACTATCTGTATTTCGAACTTTAGATTTGAATTATATTGTATTTAAAACTGGATAATATCATTAGGTTAATAAATTTTGTTGGCTACAAAATATTTAAATCTGTCGGTGTTAAAACATAGTGTATTTTTCGTTATATTACCAAACAGAATTATTGTTTTCCAACTTATGTTCAAAAACTGATCGGTATAATGACGGATGCTGAACAAATGAAACAGAACGCGGTCGGCGTAGTGAAATCACAAATCGATCGAATGAGAAAGTCACTGCACCGTTCTAAAAAACGAGAAACTTACACGAACATACAATTCGCTAATTCGTTGGTCGGTCAGGAAATCGAAACGTTACGCCAGACCATAAGAGAACAATGTTTGACGATCGATAGTTTTAAACTGTCAGGTTTTATTAAAGAATTGGATTCGGCCTTGGAGAGGAAGCGGCAAAACGAGCGGATCAATCGAATGATTCGGAAACGAAACGCGCTCGTCGACGAGTTGAACGAAATAAATAAATCTACGGCGAGCGCGTCGCAGGACCAAAAAGAATTCTCGCGAATTTTGGGCAACTTGAACGCCGAACGGCCCGTGTTGGAGGATTTGATAAAATCCACTTACGAGGACAATAATAGAAACATAATTAAATATCTCAACTTCTAACAGAGTCGTTTAAATAAATTCATGTTTGACACAGGACACATTTTGATATATAATAATTATTGTAGTGCCTCTTAGATCTTTGGTAATAAGCGTTGATACGAATCTTCGTGTAGTAATCCATCCAAAACCAATTTTTAGCGCAGTTAAGCGGGTATACGATAATCGGTGTAATTTGCTCACCACTATCTCATAAAAATTCAATTACATAAAATAGTCAAATACTATGGTAAATTAAACGGCCTTCGATTTTGTTCAACGGTTTATGAGTTATAGAGAAAACGGGCTTTTTAGGGTTCCGCATAGAGGATAGGCGTTAGGACTTTTAGTATGTTCAACGGGAAGATATGCTCGGTAAGTGTGTACCGAAATTCAATTCCATTGGGCGAATTTTTTCCCGATTTGTTCCTAGTTTAACTGGTCTAAAATTTTTAAATTTAATGCGGAGGTTATTTCTCACGCTTATTTTAAATGAAAAATTGTATACTTCAAAATTCACGCTCACGAAAATTCATCACCAACACCGTGAGAATTTTACATAATTGTTCATTTTGGTGCATGAAATGGATCAGAAATTGTAATTTTCGTCATTCTATTAATTATCATATGTGCTAATGTAAATGTTTCGCGTACAAATATAAATAATATTTCTTATTTCTAATCTTTTCATTACCAAATTCTAAAAAGACGAATTTTTACTTCATATGATCCTAACCAATAAAGAAGAAATTGAAATTATTTATACGCCAGTGAATCTGTTAGAATGTCTTATGCTATCCGAGTCGTTAAAAGGAAAATTCACGCTGTTTGAAAATATCTGATGATTTACTACGATTTCCTGTAATTATTTTTTGTGTTTTTTTGTGAAGGTTTAAAATTGTCGGTATCTCAATTATTTACATAATGCGCCATATAAATAAAATCGTGCTCTATTTAAACGTCACATTAATCGGTCGATTGTCATTAATTTTTTGTTTGGTTTATATCACATTGGCCGCTATTTTAATATTAATGCATTCAAATAGACTTTGCAATGTAAATTTTCGTAGAAACCTATTACGATTATCTACGTTTAAAACGATAGCCGACAGTTTAAAAGCTACTTACTCGCACGGTATACGCTTATATCAAGTCACAATTTAAACACATTGAAATTCATCTACACCGCACGGGGCACGTACAAGGTGAGCAAATACTATACGTTCCTTTCGTAACACGAATTTTCAAAAATCCGTTTTAGTATAAAAAAAGTTCGTTAAAATCTGTTTTTACATTCTCATTCCGATAAATCGATTGTTACTACAACGGTAGAAATCGGCTTGGAGGGTAATTTCACTTTATCCGTATCTATTAATATATAGATAAGTTGTATGGAAAAGTTTCGTAAATTTTTCGTACTTACGATATTATATTTTAGACAATATTATCAATTCCGTTACTTCACGTTATTCTAAAAAATTTACTTATTATTAAATGATTTTACCGGTTATACATAATTCGATTATTTGATTATATTATTATTTTCAGATAATTTATTACCATGTATTTGAAATCAATCATTATAATCGTTACGCTGGCATTATGCGTTCATCTTTTTCTGTGTAAGTAATAATAAATATGTGACAATATTAAAAATGTATAATTGAAATACTTTTATTCAATATTAATATTTAAGGCCCATTTTAATAATTTAACATAACATAGTATTATTATCTTTATTTGTTAAAGTTTTGGTATAGGAAGGCACTCAAAATTAATCAAACGTTCTAAAAATCATTAGGTGTAATATATAGTGAACCAGGTTTAGAGTAATAATAATAATAATAATAATAATAATAATAAATGTTGGCTCGGCCAGTGCCCAAAACCAAATGCTAAAAGTACCAAAAATATAATGTTATTACGATATTTGTGATCAAAATTTTACCGTGATAATTTTGTTGTTAGACATTTTAAATACGTACAAGTAGATACAAAGTCATTAAATAGTACCATTCGTTCAATCATTATTTTAGAACAATTCGATCACTGTGGTGGTTTTCATTCAGTGTCGTAGAAAACATTTCTGAATATACTTCGAATTGTAGGAAATAAAATATTCTGTAAGAAGTATTCGAGATACGTTATCGAATTGTTTCGAGAGAAAAATGACCGTTTAAACATTAAGTGGGCCTGTCGTGTGTTCAAATTAAAACACCTGCAGCACTCGCGAAAATCGGATATACGCTTCATATATATATATATCTAATTTTTTATCTTTTACCTCGGATATTACGCCTGGAAACGACGATTTTTGCAAATCTTTCGTTCTTCTAAATCGTTAAAACGCAGCGATAACAAATAATTCACCATTTTATTGCATCAACGACTGTTTAATATTTTAATAGTTTGCCATCGTCAACTTTATAGTGCGTATCAAGTATAATGTATTTCATCGACGTCATGCTTAGAATTTCGGCTACTACTGTACTGTCTGTACTCTATTCAGTTTAAGATTATATCGGAACACCGGAGCGACGCTGGGCCTCCCCAGGCAGCTAATAGCTGCTCTGTCATCGGCGGCAGTCCGGCACACGACGGTTTCCGACAATCAAAATACCAACGGAACAACACGGTACGATTTTCGTCCGCCGCCCGGTACAATTTTAAATTGAATAGAGTATAGCTCGCCGCGGGTTCGGTAATTTCACGATAAGTAAAATTCGTTAATGGCCGACGACCTCGCAGCGAACACGTGTGTCGCTTATACGAATAGTGTGCTAAGTTCGGTTCCGACTTGTGGCCAAAGCGCGTTACAAATCCGTCCGTTTCGATTAGGTTCGGAGGAATCGGACGAAGAGGAAGGAAGAAGACATTTTGGCCCGGAAAAAATAAAAGAGGTCATACAAGGAATTATGGGCGGTTCCGAGCACAGCAATAGCGCGCCCCAATCCGGCGGTTCCGGGTACACCGAAACGACGACGACGACGACGATGACGACGGCGGCGACACCCCAACCATTCACGAATTCGGAATACACAGTATCGCCCACCGAAGCGAACGACTGTCCTTGTTACGACAAAGAAACGTGCTGATTTCCGTGTTTTTTCATTATTTCTCTCTCTCTCTCTCTTACAAGTATGCACTGTACAAAAAAAAATAAATATATGTTCAACCGAAAAATAGAAACTTATCGAAATGTTCGAGTTGTACGATCGTGATTATAATAAAAAATTGTTCTAAACGTTTTCGATTGTTTCTTCCTATAACAGTCCTTTTAACCGCAATGGCGTACGCAGGGTATTTTCTAGCGTACGTTTTGTGTATCCTTTGCAATCATTCTCGTTCAAATACATATTCAGTAAGTTCACAGACAAATATTTAAAATATGACTAAATTGTTATAAAGTCATAGCTGCCGCACCCACACCTTTGAATAATTAACATTAGTAAAAAAAATAAAAATAAAAATACGTTGGAATTTCAATTGAAAATTCGATATTTCGTTGTGTACAAAAGAAGAAACAATACCGTAACTCGAGCATCGCCTGTTTCTATAGTTGCACCTTATACCAAACAATTCATCTCCGTAATATTGGATAACTCATATTCCAGTATTTGTCTGATATGAACGTAATAGATTAAACCGTTATCCAGATGACTTCATTACCTACACAAACGTCTTTCTGTATTTGGTTTAATACATTTTTTGGTGATTTTTTTTTTTATTACTTACTCAAATACTTTTGGAAAAAAGCATTCTCTTCCACTCACTGATCTTTGTTGATATTTTTAAACTTTTATTCAGTCCTCGCGAGAACGTTTATCATTCCATTGGGGGGAAAAAAAATGTATATAAACCACAACGTTTCGTGTCACAACTGACTGCACAACACGAAATTACGTAATTCGATTTCGCGAGATATTTGAATTATTGCGGTAATTATAATAATAATTAGACGCTTAACGCTAATGAGTCATATAACGATAAAAAAAAAGTTACTTGTATAGTTATGAGTTTTCTAACATCATTTCCGAATAATTCCACGCCACACGTCGGACTGTTCAGTGTATAAAATTGGAAAGTATACGTTGCACAACGTTCAATGTGCGCGTTTTAATTGTTATCAATTTTTCAAATAAACGACAGAAAAATAATTCGTCCGTTGTGTAGGAAAATCGTCGAGTTCGAATTAATGAGCGAATAATATATTTATAAATATATTATAAGTTCGATTTAAATGATTACTGTATAAAAATAATAATAATAATAATAACGTATCCCGAAAATAGTTTTAATTTTATAAATATTATTTTCACGTTACGTATCGCCGAAACGGAAATATATTATTTATCATAGTTTTTGTTATTCGTTTGTGAATAGCTGCAGTGTCACTGTAGGTGAAATCCGAATCGCTTTAAAAACGAATAACGTGTGTGCCTAACACACAACGTCAAAATATAACAGTTTACTTATATTTAAATGAAAATAAAAACATAAAATACAAATTGTAAAATATTCTATATATGTATATGCGCAATGTTGTTTAATGTCAAAAAACACATAATATAATTTAAACTTAAAACTAACATTATATTAATAATTATTATATATAATATATAAGTGTATTTATTTTTTTTTAAATTAACACATTTTTGATTTTTTTTCTTTTTTTTTTTTGGTTCACAAGTTGATTATGATTTATAATAATTAATCGATATACGAAAGTAAATGTAATATAATAAAGCTATTTAAAAAATGCATAAAATACAACGTGATAAATTATTATTACAGTTAATATATTTTATATACGTAGTGTTCGGACGTGAGAAATATAATTAATATAAATTATATTGTTAAATATATTAATAGGTGTTTGTCGCGTGTGCCAAACGGTATTGATTTAAAAAATGAATTCCTATTTTTTTTTCGAATAATTGCTATTCTATAACGACGACCACTTACATATTATTGTTATTACAATCTTATTATCACGCATTACGATTACATATCGATTTATTATCACAATCAGAGTGATCGAAATCAAAGTACGTCTTACGCGGATAATATTGCACCAATACAACGACAATGACAGAGCCTCGAATTCTATAGCGTTTGCTAATATTTATATATTTGAATACGGATGAAATCAGGAGACTAATAGCCACAAATATTATGTTGTTTTATGTGTCAAATATTTCCGAGAATGAAATTCTATATAATATAGCGTATTTAACTATTTTGAAACTATTTTCCCGGTTAGCCGTATATTTCAGTATTTTTTTAATCCAATAAAATCAGCGCCCTGATAGTAATTATTCTTAATATTATGTATCATCCCAATCGTTGATAAATAAATGTTTGTATGACACAACGCGCAGGATTTTAGAGCCTAACGGATAAAATGTTCAAGTACACACACAGATATATATATATATATAATTATATACACATAAACACGCTTACAATACCTGATAATTTAATTATCTATTTTTCCTAATAATTTTAACGTTATTATATATTAATATATATATATAACAATGGCCCTAATTTTTCGTCATGGCATTTACTATTATTAATATTATAATTAATATTATTATTATGTTACATAATAAAATAAACGCGGTTATCGCTTACCTATATATATATATATATATTATAAATAACAATAAAATACTAAATAAAATAAAATAATGATATAGTTCGGCTAACGATAAAATAACAATATTTATAACAATATTATTCTGATAAGAAAGAAATAAAACACGACAACACACGTACGTAATGCGATGAATCAAGGCTGGGCGATAACGAGCGGCGAAAAAAAAATTGTTTAAATTAAATTACCGAGTTACGTTAACGTATAAATTGTTATTTTTTTCGTAGTAAAACTATTTTTAAAAATATATCGGATATCGAGTAAATATCGTTAAATTTATTATACACATTTAATTTTTTTTTTTTTTATTTCTTACGTAAAATTTAAAAGAAAAAAAATTTAATTTCCGAAATTTCATTTTGGCCACACCGCGAGGAATCGTATAAATGTGATAAATTACATGAAAAACACTAATCGTCCAGATATTATTGGTCGAAAATTTCGATTTTTTTAAGAATTAAAAGAAATGAAACAGAGGAATAAAAATAAAGATTTTTTTTTGAAGTCGAAATCGATTCGTTTAATTAATTGTTTTTTTTTAAACGTAATTATTCGAATTCACATTCGTCTATACATATCGACTTGATGAATATAAAGAGGGGAAAAAATGCCCGACTTCGATAACGTTATATATCGGTCTGTATATATATATAATTTGTATGTGTAGGACTATTACGCGTGCACACTGTATTCTACATTATTCTATAATTTGTAAACGCCTTAATAGTAAATACTTAAACAACGTTTTTTTTTTTTTTGTTTTTCGAAGTGATTTTGAATCGAACGCGCGGTACGCTTCGCGGTGTGGACGCAGATACTGTAAATCGGAGTAGTAGATGTCGGCGTTCTGTAAATAACATAACCGTGTCGGTTGGTAAAAAAAAAAAATCCAAAAATAAATAAAAGGAGGAAAAAAAAGTATAAGCTCGTTTCAAAACGAAAGCCGGTCGTACAGTGTTTTGTGCGTGGGCCGTGAATGTGTTTTCTTTACGAATATTAAAATGTCAGCGGGACGTGATTTTTCTCGGATTTTTTTTCACCACCAAAATGAAGAAAAATCGCGCGACCGATCGATATTGTTGCGTGTATAATACATTTGTAAACAGTGCGATAAATAAATATTTATAATATGTTTTTTTTTTTTTTTTTTTATGGCGTGGTGACTGTGTGACAGAGGCGGCGGCCGCGGGCGGTGTGTGGCGATTTAATAAGAGGAAATCGAACGACGCGCGGCCCTTACCACTTGTTCCACGCTTTCCGTCCGATCCACCGCCTCTTGATCATGTCCGACGCCTTCTCCGCGATCATGATGGCCGGCGCGTTTGTGTTACCGGACGTGACCAGCGGCATGACGGACGCGTCTACCACGCGTAACCTGTCCACGCCGTGCACCTTGAGCTCGGCGTCGACGACGGCTCCGGGGTCGCCGGGCGGTCCCATACGGCAACTGCCCGCCTGATGGTTCTCCGGCCCGGTGTTCCGGCGTATCGCGCACTCCCAGTACGCGTCGCAACCGAACTCCAAGTCCTCGCAGCCCATCGCCGGCGTCCGGTCCAGTTCCATGCCGTACTTTTGCAACGCCGCCGTTTCCGACATGCGCAACGCGATCTTCACGCCGTCAATCAGCACGGCCACGTCGTCCGGATGCGTCAGGTACTTGGCGTGGATGGCCGGCGAGTCCAACGGGTCGGCGGACCGGAGTTTCAGCTGCCCGCGGCTCTTCGGGTGCAACACGGCCGGTATGACGTTGATTGTGCGCCGGGCGTTGTCGTTCTCGCGCTCGCCCACCTGCCCGGTCTTGGCGCAGTTGGCCAGGTAACCGCCGAAGAAGAACTGCAGGTCCGGGTTGTCGTCCATCGGGTTCGCGTATTTGGACGGCAATACGGCCGTCACTTCGGATATGCCCGTGCCGGACATCAGCCCGTCCCGGAACAACAGGTACTCCATTGCCGTGGCCCAGTTCAGCGCCGTCGTCGACGAGTCGTTGATGTTGAAGTTCACGAAGAACGCCACGTGGTTGTGCAGGTTCCGGCCCACGCCCGGCAGGTCGTGCACCACCGGCACGTTGACCGCGCGCAGGTCTTCCTTGGGCCCGACGCCGGACAGCAACAGTATTTGCGGCGAGTTGACCGCGCCGCCGGACACGATCACCTCGTTCCTGGCCGTTATCCGTTCCGTCCGCCCGTCCCGGTACACCTCGACGCCGTACGCCGATTTCTTTTTCGAATCGATCAACACTTTGGTCACCGTAGCGTTCAACATGACGTGTAGGTTCGGCCGTTCCTTGGCCGGGCGCAAGAACGCGCGCGCCGCGCTGTAACGCGATCCGTTCTTGGACGTGGTCTGCGCGATCGCGAACCCGGTGTGCAGCGCACCGTTCAGGTCGCGCACCTGGTAGCCCATCTCGAGCCCGGCCTGGAGGATAGCGTGCGACAACGGCGGATGGTACGGGAACTGCGTGACCGGTAACGGGCCGCCAACCCCGTGGTAACCCGAGTCCATCACGGTCGCCTGGTGATTGTCCTCGGACTTTAGGAAGTACGGCAACACGTCCTGGTAACTCCAGCCCGGGTTACCTAACTTGGCCCAAGTGTCGTAGTCGTGCCGGCTGCCCCGTATGTACATCATTCCGTTCATGACGCTCGTACCTCCCAATACCTGTGGAACAGGAAAGTATTTAAAACGTTCGTCTCGGAATTACTCGGCCGATTCAGCCGTCTATAGAAGAAAGCCGGACGATCTGGTTACACGTCTCGGTGTAATTAACGTTTGTCTAATATTTAGAAATATTATATTGTCGGGAAAAATTAGGTCAAATGCAGCAAATATACGTTTATAGTTATTAGCTTTATGTCGCTTTTCGATCATAATCGCGCTGTATGATGCCTACACATTTTTGAAATGAATTTATCTAACTCGGCGAATAGAAAATTATCAATCGATAGAAACGCTGATACCTAATAATACGATTATAAAATATAATTAATTAAAGTATTTATGGAATCCGGAGAACACATAAACGCTTTGATCGAACTCCTTTAACTTATTGTACATTTAAAGTCTTATTTAACATGTTTAGACTTCAAATGTCCGACATACTGAATCAGTATTTTCGAAAAATGAAAATAAACCCTCCTCCCCCGAATGATGCTTAATAGAAAAAAGCGTTGAAATCTATTTCGGAACATAGTGATTTCTGAAAGACGATTCGCGCGAATGACTCTCGGAAAATATTTTAAAACGACGAGCATAAATAATAATAAATGTATACGGTTCGATGGTATATTTTATTGTATATTCGTATTTAAAAATGTAATTTTTTTTATGATAACAAGGTAAAAATTTATTTTAGTAAAAGTTATTATTATTATTATTTTTGTAAACCGGTGTTTAATTAAAATTAAAAATAAAATTTAATTCTTCGCTATTTTTACATTTTGTTTCGAAATATATTGAATCCTTCAGAAAAAAAAATGTGCATGTTTCATGAATTTCGTTTACTACTGCAGAATAGAAACATACCCTTGACATACAATACTTAATTAAAAAATAATAATTAATTATTCTTTTTTCCTTTATTCTAATTAGATAATTATTAGAACGTGGTGGATTAAAAAAAAAAAAAATTATAAAATTTTGGAAATTGCTATTCTATACGTTAATATTTATACAAACGTTAACAAATAATGCCTGAAATGAAATGATAAGTTTTGAAAAATTTTAAATCCTTCAAACATTTTATTACACGAACGGTTTGCGATATTTATATTATGAAAAATCGAAGTCATTATGACCATATTATAGGATCGGATGAAATTCATCACCAAACCATTTTTCATCACGCTATTTTCATTTTCATTTGTTACGGATCGGGTACGCGAAAGACACAATTAGCGTTTAACAATATACGAATCCGCGCCTCGATATTATGAACTCGTCGTAGTACACAACAGACGCAGTTTATATAATAATTGGACCGGACCGTACGTTATTATGTAGTGATAATAATAATAATAATTACACACTCTTTTATAATAATTCTGATTGAACGTCCGACTTGTATCCAACTGTAATATCATAACGATGTAATAATAATAAAATAATTGTATATGAAAAGTGACAATATAATCGCTTTGACACTTATGTAATCATCGCGTGGACTAAACTCAATTAATCACTACTTGCTGGTAATGATGATGATGATGATGATGATAATAATAATAATAATAATAATAATAAGCACCGCAAAAATTAATCAATTGTTTTGACGTTTTTATAACGTATAAAATGTATAATATTATATAAATGCACGTATGACAGATATTTTATCAGGATTGATATAGTCCTTAACATTTTCATAAAAATACAATGCGTAGTAATATTGTAGCACTATTTCACTAATTCGAGAATAAAAATACATGTCGAATTCGTCGACAAGCCGTATTTATTTAATTAATCGTAATATATGTGTAATGTCGCGAATTTTTTTTTTTTTTACTTCGTATCGTCTAATTTTTTTAATATAAATACTAAAAATTCGAAGAGAAAAACAACAAAAGAATTAACGTGAATTCATAAGAAAATTATCGGATTTTTTTTTTATATACGAGTATATAATATAATTTGCATTTAGGAGAAATTCGTGTAAAGTCGAATTTCATAACTTATTTTCGAAAAGTCGTTTGACATAATTGAACCTAATCGGAAAATGTTCATCATTTTTTTTTTTTTTTTTTTTGATTTTAGTGACTGTGCGGTAATATTATGTCGAATACGAGTCTCGACTTTCGGAAAGTACCGCCGTATAACGTATAACGACGAAGTTCCCGATAATCGGACAATATTATGAACTATCGATAGAACGCTTAAGTCGAGACAAATGAGGCGAAAACGCGACAATAGACCGAAATGAGAAAGTAAAAAAAAAAAAAAACACGTATTTCGACCGGCCGGACACAAAGAAGGCGAAAGAAAATAGCGTTTGCCGTTTTGTCCGCACGAGAATATAATATTTTATTCGCTTGTAATATAAGCCTTATATTTTATAACACAATAGTAATGAGATTTTATATGTCATCACCGCTGGACATTATATACTCGTGTATATATATACACTTATATCGACGACTTTTTTTGCGATTCGAAATGATTTAAAACAAAATGTTTCACACTCGGCACACAGCTTCTATCGCAGTGTACCGTAAGTCGTTGGACGATTCCATTCGATTTTCCTGTTTATTGTATGCAATCGAAAACTTTTCGAACGCTTACATGAACATTTTCCGACTCCCTTACGCCGCACTCGTAACGCGTTCACGGAAAAATATTGTGCACGATACCATTGAAAGCGATTACAAAAAAAAATATATATACGCGTTCGAGCACCCTGTATAACGTATTTTGTGTGTTATGTACGTAAGATGTATGATAATATCATAACAAGGGCGCAGCAATTGATCAGAACGAGAGCACCTGTGGTGGTTACGCACTGAAATATCGATCAACTACACAACAATTTGTTGGTCGATGAGAGTTCGTGATCTGTCGCCTTTACGGTCAACGAGTATTTGCTGTTAATGGAATCCGAGACCGTTCAACACAATTTTCGCCGTGAATTACGCAATTGAATAGAGAGTTTTTGCACGGCACCGGTTAAACGCTACGGTAAAAATAACGTTCGGTTAAATCGTACGTTAATATATTTATCGTAACACATGAAACTTTAGTTTTTGCATTACGGGATTTACCGGTAAAAGCCTTTTATCGTATTATCAAGTGTTATCGTATCGACACGGCACGACCAACCTTACGACAGCAGACGAAGTCGGTTCGCGCCACTGTGCTGTTATACACCAAAGACTTTTAATACATCATAATTCAAAAATAAAATTATTTGTCGAGTTCAAAACTCAATTTTAAAATAAGCATTCATCTACCTAATCTATTCAAAATGGAAGAAATATTGGAATTGGTCTGTTTGGATGAAATGTCAATTTATTAGATGTTCAACATCTATTATTAAATGAGTTACTGTTATTTCGTAATGAAATACGTATTAGGTCTACGTCGTATGGGAATTTCAATTTTCAACAATTAAGTGATGAAGAGTGTAGGCAACTTTTTAGATTTGAAAAAATATATATGGATAAACTTAGGTTAAATTTAGGTATACCAGATATAATTAAAACTACCCAAAGATACAATGTGTCAGGTAATCAAAAATAATTTTTTAATTTAATTTTTTTTTCTTTTAAAATGTATTATTATTATTATTTTGCTATTGTATTACTATTAATAAGATATATTGAAAATATTGAGGTATAAACTGTTTGGCCAAAGCTATATTTTTTTCTCAAAAAAAAATAATAATAATAATGCACCTTTGAAGTTATACTAATTCCGAGTTGTAAACAAAAATATAAATTCTATATTTAATGAATACGTTTTACGTATAACCGTATTTAACCGATTTACGTATCCGTTAAATGATTGAAAATAACCGATAACGATAATAGAATCGAACCGTACCGATATTCAGTGCGCATGCGTACAGACGTATTTTGGGAAATAACGTTAACGGAACATTACGTTATTTTTAACCGTTGTCGTGCAAAAACTCTCTAATGTCAGACAGGTATCATAAATTTCAACGTACTGCGGTGACGACGTTTTTAACGACTTGCAAAATACGCGTAAAAAAAAGAAAGAAAATCTTCAGAAGAACGTCGTGGGGGCGGTGGCGCGCGTGTGATTCCAGCAATCAGTTGGAATTTCATGACGAAGCACTGTCGTCGCAGAACTTGTCCGACGTGGAATCTGGAACGCGCGAGATCTCGTCCGATTCGATTGCGTCGGAACGAAACGCGCAATTTTGTCTAATTTAAACGACGAATGAACAAAATATTGTCGTCGAGTACGAATCGAACACGAGCACATCACTAGTGACGACGTTAAACGTGGAGAGCCATCGGTGCGCGGGCTGTACGCTATAAAAAAGAAAAACGATGGCAAGTGTCGTTTGAATAACGCGTAATTTCGTAAAACTCAAAATGTGTAACAGTTATTATCAAAACGCGTGCACCACGCGTTCCGTTAAAATTTAATTTCGATAAACTCCGAAGAAAATTCGGGCAGCGGACCGAGAGTCAAGCACAACGTTCTCCCGTCACAGATTTCTCATCCGCGGTGCGATACGCCAACAACCAATAATGATAAAAATACGCGTGTACCACGAAACTCGTTTGTCTGTATGTTTGTTTCTAAAAAAAAAAAGAAAAAAACCTACGCTGTAACAACCGTCCGTTGGGTTTTCATTGACGTGTGTAGAAAATCACGAATAATTATCGTTGGTCTGGTGTTCACACGTGTGTCGCGAGAATTGTTCGGACACGATACGAAACTTCGACAATTGTTCTTCAAGCGTTTTCCCTTACGCTTTAAGAGGACGCTACACCGAAAGTAAAACACATGCAACTCTGTGTAAAAACTAGTTTACGGGAACATAAAATACCGGGGCTACAGTCGAAATAAAAGCGCCAAATTTTCGTACCACATAGAAGAGAACCTAATCTATGTCATAGCGTTTTTATATATATATTTATTTTTTTTTAAATTAAGTAATTGACTATTAAACTTTAACGATTTTTTTTTATACATACATATATAATTAAAAATTGAAACAACTTATGAAAAAAATAAAAACGCTACGATACAGATTAAATTTTCTCCTATATAGTTCCGAAATTTGGTGCTTTTATTTTGACTGTAGCCCCGGTATTTTATGTTCCCGTAAACTAGTTTTTACACAGAGGTGTATATGTTTTACTTTCGGTGTAGCGTCCTCTTAATAATGAAATACCGAGCAATTGGAAAAACGTGTTAAAGTACCGCCGATCGCTATCGGAAAATCATGTTCCGCGTGAAAAACATCACTCTTCCGACTACGCGATAAAGCGTTCAGAGACAAATCATTAAAAAAAAAAAGCACACGCGTTATATGTTAAGCCGTTGATTGTTTAACGGCAAAAAATTTCACCCGAGACATTTTTAACATCTGGCCAGTGTAAACGCACAATTATTAGAGAAAATTTTGCATGGTTAGGTGTATGTGCGTGAGTTATGATATCCAAACGTACCTTTCGTTTAGATACACCACGGCTTATTCTAACGATTCGTTCTTATTGCTCAAACACTAGGTACATTCTGTTGAGATTTATTCAGATCTCTTTTTCCATAAAAAAAAAAATACCGTACAAAAAACACATATGGTTTTATAAAATCTTTGAATTTCACTCTTTATTCTATTTATTTTTCTAAAAATAAAGTTTATAGTCATATATAATTAAAATAAAATACGAGTAATCTAATTAATTTTATTTATTTAATTACGGTAAGAATTATATATAGTTAACATTAAAAACTTTCTTCTTTACGATCTTCTCCGACAATTTACACATCACATGTGGTTATTGTTGTAGAGTGCTCAAATTCACAGAGGCAACTATGACATTTCCTATTACCCGATTTGAGCCATACTGCTGGTTATAAATAGATGCCTGAACGACGTCACACACACCCGGTTGACTTTATAAACTTCTCGTGCTCTTTCTTCGTCAATTCAAGTGTTCGCCTTTGCCACAATCGCAGTGTTTGTTCAAATTCAAAAGAATACCTCGTTTTTCTTTTCCAAGTCGACTCGTCTCAAATACTAAATATTTTAGACGTCCTCCACTCGACTTTCTTTAAAAAAAAAAAAAAAAAACAACAATACCACAAAATGTCCGGCGGATTCTAAATGCCTGATTTAACCTCTAAACCGTGCGTTCTCTAAACGCTCGTTTGTCATGGGAGAGAGGAGACCGTGTCGTTCGACTCATATCGTACAAACGTGTTGTTAGACGAGATGGTCTTTGCATTGTTTCTCCACTCTCATATATTTATAACGCACGAGTCCGTGTTTCCGGATTTAAGTACGAGCCGCATACACACGCGTCATGTATCGCACGGTAACTTTCTCTCGAAAGCGATTAGTCTTCTGCCATTATAATGTGCGTGTGTTGCGCGATGACCACTGCAAACCGTATCGTCGTCGTAGCATGTGTGCGTTGTCATTCGCACTGGTTATACATAAAATACTTAGACATTCCTCTATATTGCCCCACGATGTAACGGTGATAATATTTTCCCGAGTTTTTCCAACACGTTTCATTCAATTATGTTTTAATACGAGCGCGTATATATACGCTTGTATACAGACGACAACAAACGAACATTTTTTTTTATTTTACGAAAATCGTAGAAATTCCCGAAAATTTCTTCGATTTTTCCAAGACAAACCTCTATTTTTCGATCATATAAATATAGGCATACAAATATCTTTACACGACGTCACACTATAATTTGTACAGGAAACTCATATGCAGAAGCTCCGCACACGACTTATCGTGGAAGTTTATCGACGGAAAGTCGATATATTTTGTTGTGTAAAGGCAATTCGTCGAATTAGTAAACGCGTATAAAATTATTGATAATTGGCCTGTAGTCGAAAGACAAAGTGGAGGGCGAGTAGTGTTGACTAGTAGAAAAAAACCGATTTGCAAATAATTTGCTAAATATTTTGGAGTCGACATGAGAATGTGGGAAGGGCTAAATTCATGAACGTGTCTATAGTGTAATATATTGATGTATGTAAATTATGTATTATATACCGTAATATTTTGTAAGAATAACTGGATAATACGAGTCAAGTGACGTGTTTGGAATATTTTTATTTATTCCTTTAATGATTTAACACCCGCGAGCGGTGTAAAATTACAAAAAAAATGTTATCATAAACACGCGTGAAATAATAACACAAGATATCGGTAACAATTAAAGACTCATTTAATTTAGAAAGTGAATTGAAATTAAAATCGAAATTAATTAGTTCGTTACACGATTTAGGCAAGCAGAAATGTCGCGGACTGTGTAATTCGTACAGGACTGTTGTAAGCCAATAATGCGATTATCATTAGACATATTATATTTTATAAAGCCCATTTTGAATTAAAACATACAAATGGAGCGCCTCTGTAATTTCTCGACATTTTCATATTTGACGACCGGAATGATACGCGAACGATTCTCCTCCAAACCACAGACCCGAATTTCAAACCCCGCCAATGCGTACGATTAAGCGCAATAAGACATTTTATGTCTTTAAATTCAGCACGAATACTTCTTTTTTTTTTTTTAAATAAAACTCGATAACCCATTACTATAAATATTTTGTTTCTTTGACGACGATATTGTATAATTTTCCAAGGTGAATTTTACCGCGTTTTTTTTTTTTTATTCTCGAAGTTTGTATTACTGTAATATGCGTACCGCAATATTGTCATAAGTCGTAAAACTGTGATGGAAAGACACATCATTGAATAAAATAACGTTTACGCACAATTACGTCCATCAAATGATTTCGTTTGTGCACGGTATATTTAAATACGCGAGTTTAATTTCGGTACATTTTTTTTTTTTTTGTACAATTTTCACATCGTCCCAACCGTGAATGCCAACTTTAAAACAATAATACAATTATGTACCAAAACTATACTAATCATCCGGTTTCACTGGTTTCGAACTAAAATCGTAATGACGAAGGTTACAAGACGCGTCCAAAATCGCCGAGGTTTTCGGAATTTTATGACGTAAAAAACAAAAAATACACTTATAAATCGAATATTATTTAAATATTGAAAAATTAGAACAAAAAAAAAAAAAAAACGCACGCGTCGGGTTTTCAGATTTCATAGTCAGTTTGTGCGTGTGTGTCGAATACACGTACGAATGAAATTGTATCGGATAAATAAATTCACCGTGCGCGAATTTTTCGAATCGATTGACAAATCGATTTACAGTCAATGAATATTTGCAACACACTCTCGTGTATATACAATTTTCGTTGGAATTTCGATCGAATCAATATTTCTACAGCAATTAATTAATTGAGTAACAGAACACAACAATTGCGGAGCGTTGGGTAATAATTATATATGAATATGGGCCAACTGCGAGCCGGTTATTATACGGGAGACCGTTTGGAATTGTCGACGGCGTTTTCTACGCGAAAATCAAAACTGTATTCTCGCGGCGTTTTCCACGGTTTTAGAAATTTTAGAGATTTTTGAAAAAAAAAAATAATAAAATTACGTCAATATACTAACTGTTCGCACCTCGAAGTCCGTATATATATATATATATAAGTCGAATATATAGTACGCAGTCTATAGCGGGCTCGTTTAATTAATTTTTTATGTCGTCACGAAATCGAATACGTGGTAATTTTGGTAAAAAAAAGAAAAAGAAACGAAAACGACAGAATATATTCGCGGCGCGAACTCGTATTTTGTAGAAAACCACTGCAACCTCGGCCGCGATTTACGGCCCAATGATCCCGCCAATAGTCTCCTACTCCACCGCGAATACTGACCCGATTGTTTTGTTTTTTGTTTTTTTTCTAAATGAAAAGCAATCGTGACTTCGATGGCGTCGCGTTAAAAAAAAAAAAAAAGACAGTATTAAAACTCGAGCGGATTAAATATTCGTATTCACGTCTAGTGGTGGGGAGGGTGAGGAATAGAACGCGATACGACGAAGGCTATGAATAAAATAATAATTACCATATTGTACGACCGGTAAATTTTTCGATAAAAATATTATGTATATATATAAAAAAAAAAATGTCGGAAAAGCCAAGGACTCGTATTACGACATATTTTTTATTAGGCAAAAAAAAATAATAATAATAATAATTAAAGCGGTTTCGTTCGGACGACTTGCTACGGTGCTTTTAAAATCGATTCCGTTACGTAAAATACAAAATAAATCAACGGCGGCTTCGATGCGAGTACGATTGACGGGGCGCTTCACTATTAACGTTTTATAGTAAATTATACTCGACGAAAAAACTATACTATTTGTCTCGACAGTACCACACATTTCACTAATAATTTAATAAACTAATAAACTAATAATTTCTAACGTATTTATGATTTTATTTGAGAAAAAATTCTTCTTTAGGCATTTTCATAATACGAATTATCATTTATTATAATAATATATTATAAGTCATTCCGTGTTTTTAACATATATATATATATAAAATCCACGAAATAATCAAACAAACGTTTGCTATGTTTCGATGAAGTCAGAGAGGCACCGTCTAATGTCGCCTCCGAATCGTGTACTTGTGTACATAAATTATACGCACATACGTACACGCTAATGCCACGCAACTATTAAATAAGTACGAAAACGCCGAATTTTCTCGTTTTTCATCGCTTCTGTGTGATATGGTATTACGGTCAACCCAATTACGCATTACAATTCGTCCAACGAGTAAATTGCGATTCGCGATACGCCGCTGATTCGATTATCGTATGATCATCGACTCTAATAATAATTTGCAGCTCGATCACGTGTGTAACTAATAATTAAATCCGAGAGCCGATGAACTGCAATCGAATTTGTTTTACATATTATGTTCCGCGGTTGATCTCGACACGCAGTGCTCGTGTTCAAGAGGGGAAAAGTCGCTTGATGTGGCGATTTCACGAGATATTAAATAAAATAGATTCGATAATGTCCTGAGCAAAACAGACAAATGGACATGAAAAATCTTTTCTTACGAAGGACGAAGAAGTAAAAAATGTATACGCATATTTTTTCGTTGCGATGCCAACGTTCGAGAAACAAGAGAAATTTGAAAACGAATCATTTATGTTAACCAGTTCGTGATAGAATAATATCGTACGCTATCGTATGTAAGAAAAATGAGATTAATGCGACGTTTGGGTGGGCTCTTTTTTATGTACAGAAATATGGCATCGGCGTTTTACGCGAAAAACCATGACGATTTGTCGCTTAAATAGTGCAGACTTAGAGGCAGACATCGAAAATTAAAATTATTCAATTCAAAACGATATTAGGAACTTTTTTTCAGAATGAGAAAAATTTACTATTCGCTCGAATCGTTAACGAACTCAAACGATATATTCTTTCTCGAATGGGTTGAAATAACTTTAAAACGTTAATTTTTTTCTTGCTCCAACGCTAACGGACACAGGTGTTTTACGGTTTTGAAGAGCGTGAAAAAAACGGTACTCGAGAACGTCAACGTATCAAAATTTGTAATACGTCATCTGCAATCGTTGCAGGCTATTGAAAATAATATCGTGAATTGAATGACATAATATTAAAGAGTATTTGCAGCACAAAAAGCGAAGAACAAATATTGCAAACTCGTTGTAATTATTATTATTATTATTATTATTATTATTATTATTATTATTATTATTATTAGAACATCTTTAAAATTTCGGATTACCTTTCCTCTGGGCCAGTTACAACGTCTTTCCGGACTGCTCAAGCAAGCCATTTCCTCGGGTTCCGTGTTGAAACTCCAATCGATCGACGAGCCCAAGAAATTCAGAAACATGGACGGCACTTGTGTGCCGGTCGGCTCGTCTCCGCCCGCTTCGATCAACAGCACTTTCCATTGCGGTACCTATATAGGAGGTGGTGCGAAAAATAATATCATTATATTATTCTCTCTGTATAAAATAAACGTTGCACCGTTTAACGTTTGCGGAATTTAATTTGAAATAAAAAAACATAATATAAATATATGTGTATTGGCGCAAAAACGAGCAAAGGAAAAGTACGTTCGACCAGAGTTTATACCGGTTTAGAAAAAAGCAAAAAAAAATCAATATTTTTTTACAGTATATTAAAATATATCCGTAATAATAAATGGTCGGTAAACGAATATTTATATTATAATATATGGATCAGTGAACGTTCAAGGCGATTTACTTAAACTGCCCTATATTGTGGAAAACCGCGTTCGCAAATAATATTATACGATATAAATATTTTTATAACGTTCAGCGATCGAGTGACAGCTATATTTTCGTGTGAACCGCCCATACGCACACGACGTTGCACGTTATGTATTTTATATTATAATCAATTATATTCAGTCTTGTCGAAAACGGAAATTCGTGAGGGAAATTGCGTAAAAACGACGTGCGAAATCCACGTAAAATCGTTGCCACTGCAGGAACTGCGCGAGTGGAATATTTTGCAATGAAAAAAAAAATCGTCTTATATTTCAATATTTTTAACACAATTATCTCTACGAAAACATGTCAATAAAAATGTTATTTCTCGTTTCGTTTTCAGAAAGGACGTTCTTCACAAAACTAATATTTTCTTAGTGACATGCTAGAAAAATTCATTTAGATGAACGTGGGCGGTAAAACGCAAATAGGTTTTCTGCACTATACGTTACCGCGCGGATTAGGCACTTCAAACGTCTTATTTTTCTCTCTTTTTTTTTATATTGATTTGAAAATAATTAATTAAGAAAACGTTTCTGGGACATTCGATACTACGCGTTTCTAACGGTCTTGATGGAAAAAAAAGAAAGAAAAGATTGAGGAGGTTTCGATAAGACGAATTGGAGAAACTAATTCCTATTATGAACACACACGAATTTTACGAGACTAATTAGTATTATTTTACGGAAGCCGTATAGGAAAACGAACTGATTAAACTTATAAAACATTTTGCGTGAATTTAAGTGAATCGTGAAATCGAAGAATGATTTCGCATACTTATTCAGATATAAACTGTACACATATATATTTTTTTAAACACGGATTTTGTGCGAATAAAAAAAAAAACGTCTTGCGCGTTATATTAATTTGTAAAATTACGGTTTTTTTTTTTCGAATATCGCTGTTGTTGCGTTGATGTGCATTTGTCCAAACAAAAACAGAAACGACATTACATACGAACGTCCTTCGTTATTCAATCGGGAAACAAATTTCCGAGGCGATTATATCTAATACAATAAATCTTTGAAACATAGTCGAGGTAACTAACGTTTAATTTTTAAGCCTTAAAAACAAAAAAAAAATAATAATAATAATAATTACCTACTATTACGAATCAAATACATCAAAACCTATATTATTGCTACGAATAGTCCGAAATTGAGAGATTTTTCGCGAACACTTTTTTCCCCCAATGTATTCGTAATAAAAACGTTACATAATATTTGGTGTGTTTCAACGACAATTCGTATTGAAATTACGAAGAAGTCCGCGTTTTTAACGCGATTATTCCATTTCTAGGCGTTCTTGTGAAAATCGAAAAGCGACTCTTCTTTAATGCGCCGCCAAAACTAAAAGTGGTTACCGGTAAATACCGTAAAGTTCGGAACACTGTATCTCCGGTAGTAGAAGTTTTTTGGTCATAAAAAAAAAAAGAAAAAGAAATCGTGAAACCGAACTCTCTCTCAGAATCTGATTTAATGAATATATTGTATGGAGGGGTGGGGAAGAAAAAAAACAAATTATTTATTTTTTTTTTAAAAATGACCTCGCTGAGTCTACTGGCGACCACGCTGCCGGCCGAACCGCCGCCCACGACGATAAAATCGTACTCCTCGTCCGGCAACGCCCTGGCCAACAGACGTCCGCACGGGTCTTCGATGTCGCACTGCGACCTGATGAAAACTTCCAGCAAGCCCATGAACAACATGAAAGCCGAACCGCCGCACGTGCTGGCCAACGTCGGACCCGGTTGGGTCACCGGACAATTGCAGTTGCTGCTACTCATGCCGATACTCGTTTTTTATTTTTTGTTTTATATATATATCAAATTTTCTTTCTTTCAAAACCTGAAACGATAAAATTCGATAAAACCGCGTGTGAAACGTTTAAAAAAAATTCTTATTTTGTTTTTCTGCGTGAGAAAAAAAAAGACATCATCGTCTCGTTATACATTCGAATTGCCGCGACGTGGACCCCGTGGACCTTTATACGGCGGGGTTTGTTTATTTTTTTTTTCAATTCGCGCGTCGCAATCGACCGTTTTTCTTCTATACTCCCTCACGATGATTCCGTGTCTGTCGAATATTCCGGTAAAATCGCATTGGCGCGTCCCCCTTCACACACGAAAACCGTTCGCACGAAATATCACGGAGCTGGTTTCGAGATGCGTAAATAAAGGGAAAAAAACACGTCATTATCTCGTTCTATCGCGCCCATCACACACAACATTGTATAATATTTGTCGGAAAAAGACGCGTTTATTTTTTGGTTTCTGTATCGCGTGTACTACGTAACAAAACGATATCCCGTTTCTCGATGCCGACAAATACACCGCGTGCGTACTGATTACACTGTGATTTATAATATTGTTTCGAACAACGCTTTATATAACATTTTTTTTTTAGATTATCGATATTCGACGCGTATTCATTGTTGTAAATGCGGGAAACCGTCGCCGCGGAAGACCGCGTATATCTTTGCAGCAGATCTCCTATAGTTTTATACGTATACATGGTTTTTCGGGAGAAGAAACAATACCGGAAATCGATGAATTCTTTCTTATTTATTTGCGTAGTTAATCCAATGGTCGTTATAGTTGTTTCGATCCGACGAAACACGGCTAATGAAAATTAATTACCGAAAACTCTCGAAACGGATTGAGGAGAATAGAATTTAAAAAAAAAATCGTATTCTCAATTCTCTTGTATTTATAATAAATCTCGAATGGAATCGAAAAATTAAATAAATAAATGCAATAAAATAAAAATATAAAATCCTCGCGCGCTTTAAAAATATAAATCGAAGCTCGTTGAAACAGTTTGTTGTGTGCAAGGCGGCGGTGTGATTTTATTACATTTCAGATACGTCGTGATATCCTCGATTATTCGAGATTAGCAGCCCGTTCTCGATGTAAACTCATAAATTCGAGCGTGCCAATCGATTCTCCGTGAAATTACTACGAATAAAAGCCTTGTGGACCGGTTTACAATATAGCCGAAAATGTCGAGACACGTGTTGCCACAGTTCTTTAACGACCACATATAGATAAACGTTAAACGACTTTTTCCGTCATTATTATTCACATTACGGATAATATAATAATATCGTCCGATCTGATCCTGGCGATATTAACTTATAAAAATAATTCGCTTTCGTCACCAGACGTGGCCGAATAACCCGCACAGCGTGTGTTTATTATTATTTCGTATTATACCTACCGCACGTTTTTTAGACGACATTCGCAACTGATTTTCTCATAACCAGCGACTTTCGAGTAAACCAGTCCTCTCTCTGCAGGACCGAAAGGTTTATTTAAAATATTAACGCACGTTTTAACATTACTGACGCTCCACTCGACACACGAATTCTATACCAATTCTCTATTTAAAGAAAACGGTTATAAAAAAACATATAATAATCGATCTGACGTAAGAGCATAGTGAAGGTCTGTATGAAATCGAAAAGACCAACTCGAGAGAAATTCTACATCAGAGAATATTTATTCGTATTTTTGTTTTATATACAATATTAAAAAAAGTTAATTTACGATTGGTTATTATTTTTTTTTAACAGCGAATACTTAACAGTTAAACTGTGCTCACAATTGACGGAATGATAAAACCCGAACAAATTCTCACTGGAGCTATTCAGTGAAAAATACGTTTGGAATTCTTACCATGACTTTCTGTTTTCTAAAGTCTAATAAATACGTCAAATATAACCGAGTTCTGTTACTCGATGCGCAATTTATTACAAATTTGATTTATACGATTATACTGCATAGGTTTTATGTAATTTATTACTTAAAAAAAAATATAATTATATAAAATCGTTTATAGCTAGGACGGAGTTTTTATATTTCATAGGTATACTGTTCAATAGCTTTATAGTCATCGTATTTGGTTAGACATCTTAACAATACTCCGCGATTTAACTTGTGTATTCGTTAGAAACAATTGTCCTTTTCTCCAATTTCGATGAGATAATCTCCGCAAAGATGTGAGGTGTGGTTTTGGATTGTAGTTTTTATTTGTTACTTATTTTTGTTACCGTGAGACCTGTGAAATTAATGGAAGTCCAACAATTTTGTCAATGTCTTTCTTCATATTCTGAGTTTTTCTGGACACCGGCCCGCCGTGGGGTAAGTGATTTACGTTCTAACGTACGTTTCATGTACAATTCATTTTTTTTCCTGGGATTTTGCTCCGACTATTCGGAGTGGTGGCTCTTATTCTTCTGTCTTTCTCTATAGTTTCGGCATCTTGAGTGTTAAATATCACGTGTGAACTCCGTGTAATAACGTTATCATTGAAACTGTATAGTTTCGTACATTCTATAGATGCTTGCCAAATTTCATTGATTCATTGGCGTTCAAAGACAGTTTTCAGTCGTCTAACCGGCACAGAAGGAGAAGTGTAATTTTTTTTATTTCTTTTTTTTTTTTTTTTTGAAGTTTACCGCGTGCATACTGATAGTTACGTATACCATTGTAAATATACTGTAATATAATATCACGATCTAGCGGCAGCGATATTATCGTTTCCGTAATGAAATACCACTCGAACCGTTATGTTCGACGAAAGTTGAAAATTTCTTTTTCGTCCGACGTACGTATAAATTTATTCGACTTCATTCGATATATCCTAACTACAATATTATGTGTTCTTGAGTATTGCACCGTTAAGAATTCTTTCGGACGCTTTTCGAATCACGAATAGTCGGTACGCGGTTATAATGTATGATTCACGAAGTGAGGAATGTGTTGTTTTACGAGAAAATATCCATTTTTTTAGACGAACCGTGTCTCGACGTTTGATTGATTCTAGAAAAGACGCATCGTGAAAATAATTTCGTTCTTATAAAAATTATTGAAATGTATTCGGATTTCACGAAAGATTGAGAGAATATATCTTTTATTTTTCACTGTCGGAATGAGAAAAACTCAGAATTGAATATTTTTACGAACGCGTAATATACACGACAAATTTTTTTTTTTAATTTGTATGTATAAATTCATTTTTAACTGTATTTTTTTTTTTATATATAAACTCGAAAGTATTCGTTTAAATTCTAACCGCAAACTTAATATATAAATACAATTTAAACGTAATCCGCAGAATACGTAGACAAATTAAAGAAAACATTTTAAGAAAATATGCTTAAACGAATAATGTAATTATCTTAGTATAAAATATCGTTATGTATATAACAATTCATGTAGAAAATATTAAATCAAATAACGTTGAAATCGCATTCGACACTTATAATAATTTGTATTTAAAAAAGAAGAAACGAGAAGAATGAAAACGTGAAAATGTGTTGCTATAAGGCGTAAACCGGACTTGTAGGATCACGAATGAAGAAGTTTTTGAAAGGAGATCACTGTGAAAAAGTATAGAGCAAAGACGAAATGAACGGATAAGTCATATTCTAAGACACGAAGGATTGTCCGGACTAATCATAGAAAGGATGGTTATGGACCAAACCCATAAAGGGAGACCGCGATTACGGTTACGATTTACCAGATTACAGATGACCGCGTAACAAGGATTGAAGAGGAAGTGACAGAGAAGCATGGAAATCGCCGTAAGCCAATCATTAGGTTGAAAACTATGGGAGAAGAAAAAATGTCATAGTAAATTTAATTATCGTGGAATTAAAAAAAAAAACTAATAATTTGTAATAAATCTTCGAAATATTTAAAAAGAAGAAGAAGAAGCTAATCCAAATATATTCGTTTATAACGGTTCAAAAAAAGAAGCGTAATTCTTATCCGCACATCACGACGATGGACAGTCCAGCTCGATGTTCAGCCCACGATTAGTGTTTTCTCGCGCACGCGAATAATAAAACAACAAATGACCGGAGTGTTCGAACGATTTTAAAATTCCGAATTCGTTTGAATGAAATATTTATTCCGTTGGCGCACACGGCGGTAGCGGTAACGGTCTCACGAACCGTTCACACGTTTCGTTTCGATTCTTCTGTTTCGTTGTTTTATATATATTTATTTTTTTTTCGACCACGTATATTTACGTTTTATTCATTTATTTATTTCTAAAAACAAAGTATCGCGCACGACGACGACCGCATTTCGACACGGCGCGGTCAATAATACCCGCTGTACGAACACGATGATACACGTAATACATAATAATAATATATTATAATAAATTACAAAAAAAAAAAATTATAATGACCTCTCAGTGTAATAATATTCGAGAACGACAGCGGCATAATACACACATGTATATCTCGTCCTCCGGAGAAGTAACAGATACCGTGGCGAAGCAACGCACACATACTCTTCGAGGTATCTCACGACAACAGAAAAAAAATGAAAAAAGAAAACACCGATTGTGTCGACCGAACCGCGTGGATTGACCTTTTATAAAAAATCGACCGTTCGAACGTCGCTGACAGCTGACTTATTAGTTTTAGTTCTACTTCTCCACTAGCGTTACGTTTTTTTTTTTTTTTTTGTGATCTCTACGAATTATTATATATCGCACAAAGAATATGTCAAAGATGTTTTACAATTATTTTGTACAAAATATAATAATGTATTTTAATATGTAAAAAAAAAATCATCGTGACGATGAACGAAATTCTCAAAAAATCGTTCGATCCAATCCAATCCCGGATTATAACCTTCAGCGGCCCAGAGGCCGACTCCTTTCTTGCGGGCTCCCGTAAATGGAAAAAGAATGCAAAGTGTTCTACACCACAGCGTGCAGCAGATACATCGGTACGTCGGGGATATGTCTCGGACAAATTGGCCCGGGCTTACCACTCCTCCACCTCCGTTGTAAGACAGATTCACGTTTAAAAAGTTTAAAAAATGATACACAGACATGAGTAAAACGATTCCAAACAGAGCTTCGACGGAAAATTTTAAGTGTCAATAGGAAAAAGTTGTCACTTAGGATTGTCCAACATTTTTGAATACAGTCAAAATAAAACGTTGAACCCTTAAAATCAAATAATTACCTCTATTTATGACTATTAATAAAAATATTGAATAATTCAACGTCTTATGATTGTTATGAATAGCACATAACTGGAAGAAAGTGCAAAGATTCGGTGTAAATTTCAAGACTCCAGGACCATTGTTTCGAGGTAATTTTTTATTATTATAATTTTGCTCCGCATTTAAAAACCATTTAAAGAAATAATAAGGATAATTTTCCTTCCGATTTTCGTGTTGTTTTGAATTACATGTAAGAGAACTATTGATAAAATCGAAAAACGTTTCAAATAAAGTAGTACCGTAATTACGTAAATACGATTTGCTGTACCGGAACGTAACGCAAGATGAGATCATCCGAGCGTTCTTTCCAGTCGACAATTGTGTACATAGAAATTAAATATATAATATAGGTGAATGTGAATATAAAAACGAGCTAAGGAGTATTTTCTTTAAGAATTTAGAAATTTTATTGTACGAGTACGTTTTATTCGTTTAGTACCGGTCTTGACAAAAGGTCATCGTCGGCCGGTATTAGGCGAAAAAGAAAAATACAAAACCAGAATAAAAAGTAAAAATGAATCAAATTACGTGCTATAGAGAAAATTATGGATATTAGAATAAGAAGATTGCGTAGAGTTTGCGTTTAAACAAATTAAACGTTAATTTTAAACTCATTTCTTTTTATGTACTTTAAGACTTCCTAAACTGAATTTATATAAAAATTATATTTACAATTTCTAATTTTAATGATTTTTAAGACAATTATTATTATAATTGGACGATAGAAATATCGAACGAAGATAGAATAATAAGTGAAATAAATAAAAAAACAACCGCGGGAATAACAATAAACATATTTAAAATGTAAATTCGAAACGTGGACGTCGTCCAAAAGTGCATTATTAAAGCGTATGAGAAAAAATAGCGAATATTTTATATTGGCTCGTCCAACCATTGTAATCTAATTGAAAACAGAGGTGTGCTCAGGAGGTTTTGGATAAATGCCCGTTTATAAGTGAAATTCGGAATTATAATAATCGTCGTATCAACAAAATATTCATCATTCGATCATAGAAAAAAGAAAGAAAAGATTTTACACGAGTTATAATATATGAGGCCGTCAAACCAAGGTACTCGCAACTCGAATGAGAAAATAAAATGCAGAATTCCAATCGAGAAGTAAAAACGAAATGCTTTTGCTTGAAAATACGTCGTAATATCATCGTAATTAAATGAAAATTATGAATTTTATTTACATAAAAGTCAACGATTCGTAAGTTGTATTTCTATGCCGTCCTCGTGGATTTTGATAACCCGTACCAGGTTTACTTTTGGTAAATAACCTTTTAAAATAAACGTTTATTTATTACTCATTATTGCCGATGGTAAACTTTCATATTGAATCGGAATTATCTTTTGAGAAAATTTCCACATAAGTACTAATATACCATTAACCGTGCGTGATGTTTGTCGACGGCTTTATTTTGCTTGCTTTGGCTATTTCACCGATAACAACATTAAATTTAAAATTGATTTTATCCATAAAATGGGACTCGCCGTATTAGTACAGAAAGAGGAAAAGATTTAACAGTTGTGAATGGGCACAAATCTACGGTTCATCCGGCGGACATTGTACAAAAAACGAACCTGCAGTTTTAAGAAAGTATTACGATAAAATACGTTACAGTAGGTTATAGGTATATAATACGTAAAAGAAAAAACGTAAAAATACGTTAAACGTGCGCGAATATGAAATAAAAAGTTATTAAAAAAAAATAATAAAACGTTTTGATCGGACGAGGAGAGGAACGTGTGTCTTATGCCGAATTCCAAAACGCATTAACACTACTCAATCAGGCGCTATACGATTATTATTATTATTATTATTATTATTATTATTATTATTATTATTATTATTAACACTGCCCAAAATTAAATTCAATATGTTAATAAAATAATTTCTATTCGGCGCAGATATTAAATATATAAAAAAAAAATATTGATTAAGTCAGGTTAAACACGTTCGGTTAAAAGTTGAATGTTAACCGGTAAAACAAATTTATCTGATATGAAATTTAAAGTTTACATCGAAAAAAATATCAACTCAGTTGAAAATCAACGTTTATTTTTCATTTCACATATTAATATGAGAACTGAAATCTAAAGATTTTTTTCCAATAAATTTCAATAATACAATTGTCCACTATTTAATTGCGCATCAAATTGCTTAAATCGTATTATCGTATAATAATAATGATAATATTTTCTTAATACCAAAGTGTTAAAAACATTTACTTACAAACATAATTAAAACTTTATTAATAATCATTTAATATCAAATAAACACTACAATAATGCGTTATGTACTTAATTATTATCTTCGATATTATGTTTTATTCATAAATTTATTACAATAACATTAACCTAAGACGTTTCGAATGTATTCCATTATTGCGGCATCTAATAATAAATGAATAATATTATGGTAGTTCTCGCATTGTGTTTATCATAATGATTAATTAAAATTATCTGATTTATGTATTAATACACTTTTCATATCAATTACTCAATAGAAATAATACTTTCAAAAATTTTCAAAAAATAATATTATCCTACGGAAAAAAATTTAAAAATTCATTGTTTTTTATGTGTGTCTCTTTAGAAAAATACGTATTTTTTTTTTCTACGGGGCTTTTAATATTGTTATGTAATATGACAATATGCACATTTTGCGATATACGTTTTACCGACGTAGAATTTTCACTTTTAGCATCCAATAAAAAATAATACATATATTTGCTAAGCGTTTGTGTGTATACGGTAAATTAATCGGCCTTTTTAATCAATTAATTATTATTTTTTTAAATAAAAAACAATAATCTAAATATTTAGATTATTATTTAAATTATCTAAATATTTAGATTTAAATACAAAAAAAATTTTTTATAAAAATATTAATTGTTACGCACCTGTTGGAATTTATGTATAGACATGTGATAATTATATTGAAAGGTTAAAACAATCAACAGAACGAGAACGAATCGCGCAGTACATTAATAGGCGTAAAAAAATTAATGGAATTCGTACAAACGTAAAACTTTAAACGAATATTCGTACGTTTTATAGTTTTTCTTTTTTTTTTTTAAACATTTAAAAATTATGCGTTACGCAATGTTCGTATATATATTATACATATAAGAAAAAAATAACGGTTTGCCCTAACGTCCTTGTATGATTACACATTATCATGACGTAATTACTACCATAAAAATGGTATTATAATAATTGCATACACAATAATTGTTTTCATCAGACCCTAAAGAGTGTTTCAATAAACTATTTTTTTTTATAAGTTTACGAGTTCCCCCGGCATAAGAAATAGAACATTTGCAAATTTCAAATAATTCATACTGACGATTGTGTTGTGAATTACATTGGACGTTACCAAACGCGAAATGTTATCAACTCTATTCTAATCGTTTATCAATGAAATTCCATGAAATTTATATTTACATCAATGAAATTTCTACAAGAAACGCGTTTAACAAACGCGTGTTTAAAAAAAAAAATGATAATATTATTTTATTGATAATATATATATATATACAATACCTCTGGTTAAAATGATAAAATATGAGTGTGTAAAAATACAGCGTTATTTTTTTGCCCGACAAAACGAGAAAACGCGTGTTATAATTTCATTGTTACTATACGCCGTCGCGTAACAGAACAAAAACGCTATTTGTTACTCGCGTTTTGTCTCGTTAATTTTTTTATTTTTTTTAGAAAACGAAAAGAAAACCCGCCCGAAAGTCAACCGCGTCGTGCGAACAAAATATTTTATTCGACTATAATGAACGATATAAAGAGCTGAACTCTGAGAATTCATCAGACATCACATTCTCTGTATGCGTACGTATATAGACGACGCCGCGTTAGTAGGTTCCGTTACCGCAGTGGGAAATTAAAATACTACAAGCAACATAATTGTGGAAACTCGAGGATTGGCGGCTACTTCATTGTTTTCTCTACACACGAGTAAATATCAGACGATTAATTTTCAAACCGGCCGGAGATTCTGTGGATTATTTACAAAAAAAAATGCGCGAGATCGCGCGATATAATCATCGGCTAATAATACTACGATCGGTTACTTCCACGCGGTTTTTTTTTTCTTTTTTTTTGTAATATTTCCGAAACGCGTACGGCGTATTGCGTGATTTCTCGTAAGTACACGCACGTTTACAAATACTGAGTAATAAATTCGAATTTTTCAAAACATTATCATTTTAATCGTGTACATTTGCGAACGCATTACTGCACTGATGATTTTCGCAAGAGATATTTGAAAATAAAATAAAAAAAAAAAACGCGGATTCGACGAAGGTCCGAATAAAACAATACGTGCAGGCGCGGAGTAATTTTAATAATCCGTTTCGTTTCATGAATACATTTCGGTATACTAACCTATTAAAATAATATGATAATCATACGATAATAATTTTAAAAAATTAATAAATTAAAAAAATACTAATCAAATTGTTAAGGTCAATAAATTCACAACGATTTAATTAGTATTTTTTTAAAAATATTACAGTATTTTATTGTCGCGTCTAACACGTATAACCCATTTTCCAGCGTGTTACATGCGTTAAATATTACACCTTAATAGGTAATCGTAAGTGGACGAATTTGATAAATTCGACTATACGACGACGAATCGCCGATTTGCTGGTTAAATGGATTCAATCGAATCAATTCATCGGTTAAATATCTTCGGCATTTTTCAAGTCTGTAAGTCTGTTTTTATTGTTTGTCCGTCTGTTGGAAACGTGTTTTTCTTTTACATTATGAAAACGATGAATATTCGAATATGCGGTGGAATACGAGGGAAATCAACGAAATCAAACGAGGAGACGCGGTTTAGTTTCTCGAGGGGAGTTTTTTTTTTACCGGAGAATATCTGCTGCTGATATTATAAAATATAATTAACAAACGGAAATTTCCATTGAACGGAGAAAATCACAACGGAAACACCGCACGCGGCTATGATAATTGGAAAGGAACGGGGTTTTTTTTTTCTTCAACTCGTTTTCAGTCGAACGCGTAAAAAACCGAGAACACGCAGTGTTTTCGGATTTTATCATTTCAAATATAGCGTACATTAATAATAATAATAATAATAATATATTTCGAGAAAATAATATTATAATGAAATCGCGTATTAAACGGTTCGACGTTGGGTTAGGTCCGAAAATTTGAAATCCCCAATAGCACGGGAGTCAAACATAGCGTCGAATGTAAGTATGTTATTAACTGCTGAATAAGTATACGGTATAATAATACACTGCTGCGGGCCTTACAAACGGATTCAGAGTGACTATATAATTACGTTGCAATATAATAACAACAACAGTTTAAAACAAGACGGAGACACAACGGACCGGCGGCGTCCATGTACTATTATAGGAATCGACTTAAATCAGTAACTAATATAATATATATTTATATTATAAATTTGTTATAACCGTACGGAAAAAAAAACACATTTCACGAATCCTGCAGCAGTAATTGTATATTTCGATATCACGCGATATTTCGTTGAAAACTTATAAATCGAATGCACGACTAATTGTGATTTAGAATATAAATCCGCCCATCACGGCAGTGTACTCCGAAAACAGTGTGCTCGACAAAGTGAATTCGTTTTCGTACCTACTTGGTGTCTTTCCCCTAGTGTCCGATGATGATGATGATGATGATAATAATAATTGGTTCGTTTCATCCCATTCGTCAAAACTGTCGATCCGGCGGGTAAATTGGTGCGGGTTTGACGGTGTTTGCGATGAATTTCAGCTTCTTGTAATCGATTCGATCTGTTTTCTGTCACATTTGTAACACCGGACTGTTTTAAGAGGACGTAGCGTACTATTCCGCGAGAGTGCTCGACACAATTCAAGATCGATGTGGTGTGGTGGACACCATTTAATTCGTATTTTTAATACGATTCCTCACGACGTAAACATTTATCGTAGAGTTTAACCGCACGGGAACGAATGTTTTCCCGTTGACGCAACGTTCTTATTCGTAGTAGTGCAAAAACAGAAAATGTAAACACACATTCGACAGTGCGTTCGATGAAATGGCAATACGGAGTAGAGAGCTCGTGCGGCGTCCCGTGTCGAACGCCGTTCGTTTATGTTCCCTCCCGAACGGTAGAAGACGTGGCTGAAATCATTTTGCCGACGATATTTCGTCGTTCAAAAGTCGGGCGCGGCAACGCGCACGAATAAAATCGCAAAACGAAATAAAACAAATTGCTTTATCCGCGCGCAGTAGTTACTACTGGGCAAAAAGACGAGAGCCAGCGACCGCTTTCCCGTTTAGATACACGCGTGAGTATTATAACGACACAGGCATAGTCGTATGCGCGGTGTGCAGCGGGGACGATTGTTCGCGAACCGGAAAATCGCCAAATGGATTTTTAACGTCGTTTCTATTCTTTCATTTTCCGTTGCTACGCGTGTACATTATGTCGTGATTAGATTTTCGAGACGAAACGTATAAAACAACAACAACAACAATAATAACAATAATAATAATAATAATAATGTATATAGCGGGCGGCACAAAGAGAAACAGAAAATATCATTCCATTAAATCGTAGCCGCATTGCATATTTTCAATTATACAGGCGATTATATACACGATAGATATCAAGTCGTGCTTATAGTGTGCTTAGCACACCGTGAAAATAGAAAACTCCGTTAGGGAAAACAATACGGTCGTCGTCGTCGTCGTCGTCGTCGTCGTCGGTGGTCGGGCGAAAATTAAATATTATACCGCGCCATAATACGCCACTACACCTGTTGCACGTCGTGACGTCATCGCTCGAACCGAGTGTATTATGACACGTCGCGCGTATCGCATTTGTAATATTATATATTACATGGTGCAGGGGTTCTTAACCTATTCTGGGTCATGGACCCCGAGGCTGAGTCTATTGTATTTAGAGATCACCTCTTCTCTTAAAAAAAAAAAAAAAAAAAAATACAATTTTCCATTATTTAAATAATTTTATTGTGTATTAACAAACAATTCGTAATATATAAAAAAAATATATATATATTTTTTGCTGATGTTTTGTTAACTGCAATTATCTGTGAAAAGAATTTCGATTCGACGACGCAGATTTAAAACGAAAAAAAAATTTACACGAATTAAATACGGTTAATGAATGTAATTTCTAATCAAATCGTTATTCCGGGTGTTCGGTTAAAAAAAAAAACTTACGCAAATCGAGTAAAAACTTATCGAATTAGAGAAAATAAGGTTTTTCTATTATTTCATTTTCTTTCTTTTCGATACGTCAACAAAAACACAGAAATCGAATTACTCCGCAATCGTTCTACCCGGTCAACAATTTGCGACATGTTAATTTTTTTTTGAAATTATCGTATATAATATCAGTGCAACTATGCTGTTTTTCTAAATATTTAACTAATTTTTAATAGTACTTAATACTATTCGATAATAAACATTTGTTTTCACGTCGCCGCTACGAAAAAAAAATCTGTATTGGAAACATGAATTCGAATAAGACAATTATCGGTTGTGTGTTTGTTCTTTTCACCAACTTGCTTAATGAGAAAGAAGCTCAACACGCTCTTGCTTTTTACGTATTTTTTTATTTTATGTCTATCAACATAAATACACGATTTACGCATTTATCAAACGAGTAATTTTTTTATTTTTTTTTACTATATAAATAAAGAAAAAAGAAAAAAGTAATCCGAAAATCGTAGAATTTGGTGATTTATACTTGTTAAAGTTTTTAAAGATCTACTCCACTCCTGGGTCGAACGGTAGAGTACAAATAAGCAGCTCATCCAATAATTATTTATTCTGAAAAGAGCGATTATTGTACAATTGTGGTAAATATCGCGATTTAATTGGCATTGGTACGACGTAGAACAAAAAAAAATAAATAAATAAGTAATCGGAAAATCGTTAAATTTGGTGATTTACGAGTATACTTGCTAAAAATCTTAATTTTTAATAAAAAGATTATTGCGGCAATATTATATATTTTAAAACGAGTGATTTCAATAATAAAGTGTTTCGTTTATAATATACGGTAAAAGAAATCCGTATTTTTCTTCTTCGCCATACCAAACAAATTCGTAACTAAACCCTAAAAGAACGGTACAAGGCTACAGCTCGCTCGGGTTAATCTACGCGTTACTAAATTATCTAATAATAATAATTTCCCGTTATAATCGACACAAAAACAAAAATTGTTATTATCGTATAGTTTTTATATAGAACGTGTCCCGTTGCTGTACAATCGTTGTTGAATCGAAAGATTATTTAAAACCTCGAGAAAAAAAATATATATTTACGTTTTATGTATTTATTTTTTTTTACTATCATTACCACATATCACTGAAGTATTTATCAACGCGATAATAACACGAAGAAATTACTCTGAAAACAAAAATATTATATTAAAGACCATTTGCGCGTTGAACATAGAAAGCGCTAATAACTTTGAACGGATAACTGCGTAATATCTCACCTAACTGCGACTATTAAACACTGATAGGGTTCAATGTAAAAAAAAAAACGCGTTTATTTATTATTATTATTATTTATACGCCCATAATCATAATTTACACGGTCGTGTGCCCTGCAAACGGTAAGTAATGTTACTGGAACCCGCGAATTGTTCCATTAAAAATATGCTCGAAAACGTGTATGCAGGATTTTAAATAAAATAAATTTCAAAAAATGTGTATACATTTTTATACAATATATTGTATTAGTTTAAATTTTTTTTTTTACTATGAATGAGTATACATTTTTTATAGTTGATTAACGTTCTTTGTTCCATACAACAATCGCCACCATATGTAAAAACAGCTGTTAACAACTTAATAATGTTATTTTTCTACAAAACTGAATCATTTTTTTTTCGATGTCAATACTCGCTCGACACGGTATGTCGATCCGAAAACCGTCTCAAACGTTTAACCTAACCTAACTTAACCGTTTCAGACGATTTATTATTATTATTATTATTCAAATTTTCTTCGACAAATTAAAAATTAATGTTTTTTAAATTTTAAAACAAAAAAAAAGTCTCGAATCTTACGTTTACTTATAATAGTAAATAATAAGATAGAGAGAATATTGGAAACAAGCGGACTTATATGGTCGCAACTTTTCCAGATCGAGAACAAAACTACGGGAATAAAATTGAATGCAATTCGCTCGCGAAAACCGTTTGAACTCGAAAATTACGAGAAATTCGTATTATTCTATGGAACGATTGTTGGTAATAAAAAATGAATACAAATCGATTTTACAACGCGTACGGCTGTAGCGTATTGGGGGCTGGTAGCTCTGAACACGACGATTTCTTTCGAAAAATCGAGCGGATCCGGTTGAAAAATATCAACGGGGAAAAAGTACTCGCGTCGGTAAATAGACCGTTGCCTTGGATTCTAAAACCGAACGGATTTCGTGAAATGCGCAATCGCGGGGACACCGAAACGAGTATGGACTAGCTGTCTCGGGTGTACGCATTAGGTGAATTGTATGAATTATTGTGTTTTACGATTTAGTTTTCCCCGTTTACACCCGCCCATACGCATATAGAGACAAAGAACGTAGAGGGAGAGAGCGACGCGACGCGGAAAATGAACGCGAAATTCGTCTTGTAACGATTAAAAGTTAATTGGACGACGGGCGTATGTAATATTATTGCGGTACGCGTCGAACGCGCGCACAAATATAAAACGCATGCCAACAAGAAGCGCGGACTCGTTATTACAGTTATTATATTTTCTTCACGACTCCACGGTTTTGTAATTGCCGGAGAAACGAATCCGTGTTCGCGTCCGCGCACGTCGTATTAAAAAAGTAGAAAAAAAAATCCTTATCCCATCATGGCGATTGTGTATTGATATTCATTGATTCCGTAGCGTCTGCTAATGTTTATTATTCATAAAAACCGCCGGGCGAATGGGATACGCATTTCATCGTGTTACGCAGCGTCACGCGGACGAAATTAAACCGTTTTCTTAATTTTAAATATGTTTTTAACGCTATTTTTACTGTTTTTAGACGACATGTTTATTACTATCGTAACGTCATTTTTCATTTTTTCTTCAATACTATAGAACCCGAGCCCTGCGCACACAGTTCGTGCGATCCAAGCAAACGCGTATTCGTCGTGACGGCCGAGATAACTGTGTACGTTAAGCGCGGGGACTCGTCCGACGCACAGTATTTGCCCGGTCGTGTATTGCGCGAGTTATACGCGGAGAGTTTGAGAGAAAACGAAAACGAAATGAATCGCTTACAGTATAAAATCATACGAAATTAATATTAATATCAAATTATTACGCGCGTGTAACGCGGATCGTTTTATTCGTGGTTTTTTTTTTTCTCTTCGTCCGAGTCTCGACTCGCTGCGGGGTGGTGATGAGGAGGAGAGAATCGTGAGCCGCGGCGTCATCACCAGCGAGTTCGTATTCATCGGGACGTGATGCGGGCGGAGAGTACGAAATGAATCGGATCAATGTGGAAACGTTAAATAAGGGCGAAAAGGAGAAAATAAATAAATAGCGTCAGGCCAGAAACACGACCGTATTGCTCAACGTCGTAACGTTACATACCACTTTTTACAATCCGATTTCGCATCAAGGTTTTCGTCGGGCTCCGGGCGCGTACCGTAATTTCGCGGCTTTTCCGCCAACGCGCCGTATAATTTTAATAATATCGGTCCAAGGTCCTTTCAGACGCGTACGCGCCGCGCATTATGTACCTATATTATAATTCATACTTTTTTTTCTTTTCTCATTTCAAACAACGTGGAAATTATTTTTATTGTTGTCGCATATTTTGTCGATCCATTTTTCAACAAACACTACATTCTCGTTTTTCTCATCACGCCCCAACGTATGCTGCGCGAACGACGCGTTATTTAGTCAATATTAGTTTTTAACGACGCAATACACTTCATCGGACTGCTCTGGTTATCGTCGAAGATGCTGTATACGGACCCACTATAACTGTTAGTCAGAAAGTAAAAAAAAAAAAAAAAAAAAAATAAATATATATATTTTTTGATTTTTTTTTTTCTTCAGACAATCGTCTTTCGATCAGACAGAATTTTTTTCTCTACGAAACTCGCCCGCACAGATGTGTGCGCACACCGTAACGCATGTCATTGCACACGGGGATACGTCTTAACGCGGCCACCGGAATTCAATACGGACATGGGAATTCTCGGGCGACGAGAAATTAACAAAAAAAAAAAAACAAATTCCGTTACTCGTCACTGAAAATCCGTTAACAACAACGACGACGCGCAGTCGTCAGCTACGGGAAACCCGACGAGCGAGATTTCGTCGTCCGCGGAGGCCGTGGATTTTCGATATGCCTAACGCGTGCCGCGTTGTCCGGTCGAGGTCTCGCTCGTTTCCATCGTCCGCGCGGGGGATTTTCTCTCTCCACCCGCGTCAGTTCTGTCCGATAGCGAACCGCGAAACGATTTTGTTTTTTCGCCACGTTGTTCTCCTCTCGTTCAATAACCCGTAAACCGTTTCCGCGCGGTTTTTTCTTCCTTTTTTTTTCCTCCCCCCGATCGCGTTCGAACACCCGCGCGCGATATGGACCGTCGCGGACCGCACAGGAATTTCGGAAATCGCGTATATGTCACGTATATATAATAACACACTCGCGATGATGTACGCGGCGGCGGCGGTTATTTTTATTCTTTTTTTTTTATAGCGTTGTCCGAACTGAAAAGAAAAATGAACAGAACAAAAAAGTATCGTATATGTCGTGGTGGAGGAAAAAAAGAGAGAGAAAAACGTATTTTGTAACCCGACGTGCACACCGCCTGGTGTACGCCGCACGACATTCGTGATACACGTCAAGATGAGAACAGATTACGCGCGCGCGCTCGCCGCGTAAATATCGGCGGAGCGCGCGAAACGTTCTTATCGTAACGCTGTTTTTGTTCTCTTATGGTGTGAAATCGTAAAAAAAAAAAACTACTGCCCCGGCCCACCACCACCCCCATCCGAAAACATTCTCGAAAAACGAAATGACGTTGTGTATTTGTATATCCGTTTTTTTTTAGATTTTGAAATCAAAGATTTCTCGTCTGCGACCCTCCGCCGACTGTGTGACAAGTGTGATACGCGGACGACGACAATCGATTGACGATAACAATCGTAACGACACTATACAGGAGTTTTAGCATTTTTTTCGCTTTTTTCTTCTTCTCTTAACACACACACACACAAATTGTGAGGAATTTAACGGACAAATTATATATATATATATCGATAATTGAAATTTCTCGACGATATTATTCGTCACCGCGTATTAAGATTATTCGTAAGATTTAAGTATTTATTTTACTAACCTACTTTTTAATACTCCGTTTGTGGTTCTGTCGTTGAGTTTGAATTTCAGTTAATCGATTTTTCACGGAGGGAAAACAAAATGATTTCGGTCGACTACGTTTAGGAATTCCGTCGCCGACGTAAACGTAACAAGTTTTTTCGTGTTTCTCTCCTAAAATGTCCGATCCCGCGATATAAATATTATCGTTCCCGATACATTACCAATTGTAATAAATTATTCGTATACCAAATATCGTTTTTAATCTGTTTTTATTAATCTATCGACGTTATATCAAACGCGTACGGACGAAACAGACAGGATGTGAAAATAGATAGTTACACGTCTGACGTGAAAATACGTGTGTATGAACCACTGTGTAACGTATATAAATGTCGACGAAAGCGTCAGATTCACTCAAGCGCACAGGCGCGCGTACAAATAAATATATTTCTTATATATAATATAATATACAAAAGCCGTGGGTCATATTTTGTTATTATAATATATAATGTATACATAGTGTTACGCACCGCGATGAAATTATTATTATTATTATTATTATTTACACGCACAGTAGTGTAACATATAATATTACTTTGGTCGGTTTGCGTCGACTTATAACATGGGGATGGGGAAAGGGAATAGACTTTCACTGCTCTGTTTAGATTACAAACGCGGATTAGTTATTATATATATATATATATTTGTTTTTTTTCCACGCTTCTTAATATTATATACGCGATACACGTGTGTACGCGAAGTTATGTCATTAACACGACGGAAGTCACAACGTATTAGGGTGTAACTGTTTTCTACAAAAACGAATTTTTTCAAAACACTCCGTTCTCAGTTCATGTCGTCCCCTCAGGACACGTTTCGAATGGAGTAAAATTTTTCAAAGAAAAAAATATATCGTTACCCGTTTCGCCGTATAATACAGAATAGTACAGAATTCCGTTTTCAAGAATTAATTTTGATATAAATGTAATTTGAATTCAATTATCTATCATATCTTCCCACACTAACCGTAAGAAAAATATAACGCATGATCGAATGTACACTCCAGACGGTACTGGTTACTGGTCCTATGTATTGTTATTGTAATAAACCTCGGAACGCGAACCAAACCTAATATTATAATACATTATGTAGTTAATATAATCGCGGTTATCCGTAGCTCCAATAACCGATTAGATATCAGTAAACTTCGTAATCACATCTGTATGTATGGATCTACATTCACGATGTCCATTATACACTGGGAATATAATTTAAAATAATTTTTTTTTTATCGCGGAACTTATGTATTTACTACAAAACAATATAATCGTTGTTCAGTATAATATAATAGCTGTTATACAATTAAATAATGAATAATTGACATATTAAAGAATATAAACTGACTGAATGACGTGAACCGCTCGGTTTAGAGACTTGAAACGTTCTTCGTATACTGCAATAATACGTGCTAAAACACTTAAAAGGGAATTCTGGAAATTCGACCACTAAAATCCACTGGTAGGTACAAAGAAATTTAGTCGAAAGCACTTATTTTAAACGAGTTTTATATTCCGTGGTGTTCTGTTCGTCCTCAACACCACTAACCTTTTACATATAAAACATTTTGGTTGCCTTTGAAAATTCGTTATGTCGCGCAAGCACACTCTCGAATTTTCAAGAGCTAACTCGCGACAAGACTGTTTTTCCCCTACGGTGATGATAACTTTATGTGATGTACTCACGTCTAGTTATTTAGATGACAGCCTCTATAAAACTTAGTCTATATCGGAATTCCTTAATGTCCTCTCTACGGAATGTATAGTTGTTATATGGACCTAATAATTTTAACCTGTACTATAAAAGGTCTAACCTGATAATCTTAAACTCCCTGTACAAAGAAGGCAATATAAAAATGCACGCTGACGGAGTTACGAGCAACAGTAACGATATCAATATTTGTTTAGTCTTTAACGATTATTTATGTCTCCATGCAGAATTCTGTACACCAATTTCGTATTGATAATAAAATTAATCTTTCATTTTCGGGATGAAGCCGGATAATGTAGCTGTAGAGTAATAATACAATTATTTTGTTAAAAAAAAAAACATTTATCGCGCAGTCGTAAATTCGACTACAGCATTTTATGATGGACACCAATGAATCTTTACCGTTCAAACAAGTCCATCATCAATATATAAGAATCAATGACGTTTCTATTCTACGTATTCTTTTATTTCCAAATGTTTGCATATCCTCAAAGTCTCACTCCATGCGTGCTCAATACCCATAATAATCAGTCAATGATTTCTATTATTGTTAAAACATCAATTCATTCATCGCTACGATTTCGTAGATCCGAATCATATATTTAACACGTCGAGAGATTTAAACGGATAGTAAGGCGTATTCAATTGATTCATATTTGACAAAATTTCGTTGGACAGCTCGTTTGAATGGAAAATATCCATTTGAAAATTTCGTGAAAATCCGGAAAATATGAACTTTCGATGAAAACACGCAAAATTGCTTTTAACGGCCTTCGATCGACAATAGCTGACGTGGTTGATTACTTGTAACAGGTAAACGTGTTACGTGTGTTAAGTTACTGTAATTAAATAAATGCTGTTTTCGGTTACCGAAGCGATTTATAATTGATATGAATTTTCGTTGTTGTTTCAAGAGCATAACTTGAAAATCCTTGAATAATAATAATAATAATAAATAAATATATTAGAAGAGAAAAAAACGTAAATAATTATAGAGCAATAAAATAAAATAAACTTCCCTCGGTAATGCCGAATAAAAGTCGTAATGTTTTTATGTATGAATTATATGTAATACCAATACAGAATACTGTAGTTTAAGACACGTGATGCTTTTTTTCCGAAAAATCAAGGGAATATTCAAGGTATGGTTTTTTTTTTAAACTGCAGCCATCAAACAACTTCGTGTATAGGTGTACGTTATATAATAAGCTCGATCGCGCGATATTAAATAAATATTAATACGTACAAACTAGTTGTTACGCTGTTTAATTATTTCCGTACTCGGGCAAATCGGCGTAAAACAATATAATACATATAATCAAGTAATTAAACGTGCAAATACTGAGGTATTAGTGTTAGAATTGTAATGGCGTTTTATCACGAATTTATTTCGGAAACAATATTTTTCATTGAATTTAGACTTTAAGACGTTTTCGGAATTAAAATTACCATTTATACTCGTTGTTCATTTATGTAAAAAAAAAAAAACCAAGTTTCTCGTGTACATTCGTGCATTAATGCAATTATTCAAATCCATATGTTTGTTTTTATATTAACGTCAACGTTATTTTTTCGTTTCGTCCTGTTAAGTAAACATTAGCTTACTATCTGAGTTAAGACTTAGAAAAATACGCAGACACTGCACATTTTCCGTTAGTCAATTATAAACCTATTTGAAATTCATCTATTCGTTATTTTACGTTTTTATACGTTGGTTTATTCGTAAGGTACATAAAAGTGTAGATGGTGAAATAAACTTTTTTTACACAGAACACTCATACCACCGATGATCGATGGTTGATCTATTTTCTTATAACTACCTATTGAGATTAATCAATAAAGATAGATTTATCTTTGTTACGTAGGAATTATTTTTACAATAAATTACATTTCAAAAAAAAATATTTATAATTTCACGTTGCTAATAATATCTGCACTAGTAAAACATTCGAAATAAAATGTATCAAAAACAAATTTCATAATATTACAATATTATAAGCCGTATTTAAAGACGAGAATTATTATACATACATGTAATGCGCTAATACACGAAATTACGTTCTCGATGGTTGTTGTTAGGTTCAGGAGCTGACGATTTTTCCAAAAATAATATTCGTATGGATTTTTAATGTGTTATAAATAGCAATGACAATTTTCCTCGCCCCATTAAATAAATATTCGAATTTGTATCTGAATTTTTTTTGTTTTTTTTAATAAACTACGACTGCCGAAAAATATATCATTCAACGATTGAGGGCTTTTCACAGTAGCGTCTAAACAGAGACCAGCACCGTGATTTATGCGCACGAGCGTAGATACGAAAAAGATTAATAATTGATATCATCATAAGAAAAAAATACAACGAACCACCAAATAAAAATATTAAATTTCGAAATACTTTTTTTTTCTTTTTGTAAAAAGAAAATAATATATAAGAATTAGGGAAACCGTTTGGAATTGAGGTCGAAAACTAAAATAATTATATATATATATATATATATATACGAGTATTTACAAAAACGAAACACCATTTTAAAATGTAATGAACTTGGACGTTCGTAAACGTTATATTTAATATTTTTAGTAAATATTTCAATTTTCGCGGTCTCTATTATTTTTTTTTTTTTTTTGTTTTAAACCTAACTATATATATATATATATTTATATTACGTGGTTTCAAACGTTTTACCACATTTTCAATTTCGACCCCCAAGTTCGTATGCGAATTTTCAAATCACATTTTTATTAAACGCGATTGGAACGAATGCGATTGTTAAAAGTAATCCGTGAAAAATACGCGGCGCTCGCGTTACTCGATTTTACTCGTCCGCGTTTGAAAATTAAACGAATAAAACGTAAAAGTAACGGGGCTAGAGACGGGCCGCGCCGCTGCTGCAGAACGCGAATACACGAATGTTATTATTCATACGAGACACACACAACGGTTTCGGTGGAGTCCCGCTCGGCGGCAGTCGTTCACCCGACGAAACTCTGCCCACGACTCCGGATCTAAGCGCGATTTTCCTGCTCGACCGCTCGCCCGCCGCCACGCGTTGTGTCCGACTATTTACAGTTATCGGTAACGAGTCAAAGACGTTAACGAACCGCTCTGTCTTCCCCTCTGCTCCACCGCCGGGTCTCGCGAGAGATTAAAAAAAAGAAAAAAAACGACTTCTCCGTCTCGTACAACCCGACCCGTGTTAACGTAATAACAAGACAAATAAAAGCGGTACGACCGGTGCGATTTAACGCGTTGCGTGCGCTTCGCGGCGAGGTCGAGGACAGAGATCGTCGACCTTATTTTTCGACAGTGCCGTCGGATTTAACGCAGCCGTTTTACACGGTTGTCAAGACGACGACCAACACTTGACCGGAGAAAACCGATTGTCGTGTATTTGAGACAACGCGCTATAAAGCCGGCCGCGGCCCCAGTCGGCGAAACGCGTTCGGACGAGAAAAACCGTCGTCGTCATAGTCGTCGTAGAGAATATATTCAAATGCAATAAACGCTGCTGACCGCGGGGCGTCTTCTTCGGATTTTCCCCGGCCAAGACCGGTCGTCAATCGGAAACCGGTAGGAATCAGCTGCCGTTCATCGTGTCCCAATCAAAACGCTCTCGCGAACACTTCGTTAGACGAACTGTTGTTTAGAAGAACGGGGAAAAACAAACACGATTTACTATTTTCGCGTTCTAATAACGGACGAATACGATATTATTACGACTGCGCGCGGTTTGGCTCTGGCGTTCGTTCACACTACGTTAAAATGAGTCCGAGTTTGTGTGAAACGGACTCAGACGCAAGTCTAAAACAACGACTTGCGTATTTTTCGTTCGTTTTTTTCCCCTGCCAAACGTATAGTTTCCACGATACATTTCCGTATAGGAACGGTTCTAAATATTTTCCCGATAATTGTCGAAACAAACGCGTACCGGATATAATAATATTCGCTAAATGATATTTTGTAAAATATTGTTTTTTTTTTCTGTGACCGTCGTCTAATAGCGAGCGCGCGTATGATTGGACTCGTACTTCGATTTCCGTTCGGGTCGAGCGGTCCAGTCGAAAACGACTCGTGAATTTGCGAATTCATTCAGCTCGACTTCTGCGTTTTGCGATTTCTTTTCACGGAATACACCGTTGTCGACAACAACGGTATATTACAGTATTTGTTTGCAAAAGCAATTTCATTTCAGTGTTGTCCATTGACCGCGTGGACTGCTGACGTACGGCGCAGCTTATTCAGCTCGTCGCGGAGTCTGAATTATTATTTCGTTTCTCTGCGCACACATCAAGTTTGCAGACGCTTTGAAATTTTTTTTTTTTTTAATAACGTCTATTTAGGAACAAGCGATATATATTTCGTGATGGCACCGAAGTAGAAAAAATAACATATAGGATTACAAAAGAAAAAAAAAAAATCAAACACCTTCCTGTCGATTGCGCGTAGGAAAATAGTCGTATAGATCTTATGTGTACGCACTGGATCAACTAATAATCCGTGTTGTGCAAACAGATGGACTTCGACGCTAAAGTTTTTCGATCGATATTTGTTACAATGGAAATTATTAATCGTCAACGCCTTTGTAAAACACATAATGCGAGACCGTGTTAACGTTAACAAAATAACAATTACCGTCGATTACATAAAATAGGTTCCGGTGGTTTGAATGTCGAATTATTTACACGTAAATCGCTAAAGCGATGTGGCCATTAATATTATTATTATTATTATTATCATGCTATGTTGCTCGTACACGCGGAAACGCCGATTTTTATCTACACAAACAATTAAAATTGCAATGCAAAAAAATAATAAAATAAAATAGAAAAGCGGGAATTTAATTAGCGCATTATTTTGCGCGCGTGTGTATAATAATATTACGCGTACGCCGTTATAATATTTTATCGAGAGTGACAATTACTCCACACGTCTATCGAAGTGTATAATCATATGCCGTTCGGCCATACACCAACACTGGACTAATTGCAGCTGCTGTGTTTCGCTGATCGTTTAAATGTGCCACTAACCCGTGATTCCCATATTACATTATTATTATTATTATTATTATTATTATTATTATTATTATTATTATTATTTGAAAAGACCGGAGATGGGGAAAAATAGATTTGAATTTTTTTTTTTTTAACTCCCGTTCGCATATTTTAATAAAATTAAATGACGTTACGGTGGTTTAATCACACGTTTAAAGTATAGATATACAATAATAACCCCGCTCGTATATCGAATATTCAATTAGCATAATATTATATGTAAATCATTTTGTTTATATATATGAAGTATTATAACGAATTATTATTTTTTCTACAATTCGATAACTTCAGCGTCTATCGACATCGTGAAATAGTTTATTCATTAGATGGTCAACCCGTCGGTTCGGAAGAATTTCTAAAAAAAATTTTGTCGATACACTTGTATTGGGGAGGGAAACGAATTTTTGTTTTTAAAGCGCTGCCAGCTAACGATGTATGCATTATAATGAAAAGCAAAAAGAATAATAAGGAAAAATAACTATAAATCAATTTATTCGTGAATAATAAATTTGTATACATATATATATATTAATATACAATCGAGCTGAAGATTTAAAATAAAAAAAATAATAATAATAATAATATGGAAGTTGTTCTATAACAATTCGTATAATATATTTCTTTTTCATAATACACTTTGGCTTGATCACATATACGTTTATTTATATTTAAAAAGTCGTACACTAATTTATATATTAAAAATATACGTGACAATCTCATTGATGATTAACTATAATTAACAATCATTTGAATTTAACGTATATAATGCGTTAAATGCGTTTGTGATATATATATATATTTTTTTTTTTTTTAAAAGAAAATTTATTTTTAAACAATATACAGCTATTTTAAAAGGCACCTAAACTATACAAAAGTGTGTGTTCGACAATACCACAGATTAGATGAATAATCATTAATTCATCTAATCTAAGACGTAAGTAACAGAAATACCTTAAAACGACGTGACGACGATACGCGCCGCAACTTTCATGACACTTAACCAGACACTCAGTCGTTTAAAGAACACAACATTTGCATTTGAAAAATACATATTTCCGTTTAATTTTATTAGAAATTTAAAACTCTTTGCGGAATTCCGCGTTAAACGTTATAAAATATAAATACGAAATTTATGAATAAATACGAAGAAAACTGAGTAAAATTCGACACCGGTTTTTATGAAAAAAATAATGTTACACGACTTTCTCGTACTATTATTATGTATAAAAATATATTTTTACAATAAACGAATATTGCGAGTTGAAATAACCATTTCGCGGCCGATTCGATTATACGACTTTCATCTGTTTTCGAGAGCGCCGTCTATGAAAAATAAAAGTGTTCTTTACGGGTGTTTTCGGAAATGGAAAATGCGTGATTTTTTTTCATATCGCACAAATGTCGCGTCCGAAACCGCCGTAAACGTTGAGAAAATAATTCAAAAAAATAAAAATAGCCAACGGTATCGTTTGGAGTGAACGACTCGATTATTAGACTTTCGAGATTTTTGTCGTAATTTTTTTAATTCGTCGAATCGGATTGTATTCGGAAAAAAAAGGATAAAATCGATAATTGTCATACGATAAATATCGTCTGACCTTTAAGTTTCGGGATATGAAAAAAAAACAAAAATAATTTACGAAAATCGTCCGAAACGAATGCGTCGAAAAATTGTCATCCTGATTTTTTCCTCTCGTCCTGGCCGATTTTCGGATCGTTTTTTATTTGCGTTCAAGGCGACTACTGCACGTAAAAATGTATCGAACAAACCCGGACCAACACAATATTGTCGCTGCCGGAAAGTAACGCGCTAGCACTCTTCGTACACGAGAGAAGAAAAAATTAAACGTTTGCAGACAGAAGAAAACCAACGCGGACGCGTATATTTCGTTTCCCACAGGAGCGTTACGGCAATGCATTTGTAGCAGAGAGTTTTATTAGCACAAAATGTAATAGTAGTGAAATAAAAAAAAAAATAATAATCGTATTATAATATACTCACGTGTGTAAACGGTACGTGAAATCGCGTTATCCAGCAGTAATAGTTATCCGGCAAACGACAACAGAACACACATTTCACCCGAGCCGGCGAATGACTACTGAGAGCACTCGATTACTGGCGAACGCGCGAGTGCGCCGCGGACACGACTTCGTCGACGGAGCGGTGGAAGAACGGAATCTGTTGTGATGAGAGAGAGAGAGAGAGAGAGCGTGAGTGACTGATTGATTGAAAGAAAACGCGAGCGAGAGGGAAAGAGATTCGTATACGATATTATTATTATAGGCGTTTGTTGTGTTATTTATTTAGACGGGCTGCGTTTATTGATAAATAATTTTTGCGTGTCGAAAAAGTCCCAGGGTCGTTGCAAATGTTAAAAATGTTAGTTTACCGTGTCTCTTTGTTTTCTATAATCATCGGTTTTTAACAAAATTTTACAACGTAATTTAGTATATAAGTAAAAACGAAAAAAAAGGTGTATCGAAATCAAAAATGTCACCATAAGCGTATCGAACTCGTGTGGTGGGGGGGGGGGGAGGATCTCAGTATAAAACAGATTTTTAGCCTCCCCTACCCAGTAAAAAAATCCTCGCTACGCTTAATATTCTTGTGTAAGAATAAACGTTTTGACTCGGTAATTAGATCCACAGAATTGCACGCAGAGATCAAATACTATTTGAGTTGCCGTCGAACACTGATCGAACAAATGAACAGTAGGAACATACAGTAGAGATTCAATAGCGAAATAAAACCCGACGTCGACGACGAAGCTTTATTGAGCTCGTATACGCGCATTAATGATCATTGAACAGACGAGGTGAAATCAACAACAGACGTAATCCTAAGTCAACGGAACGAAAAACTCAAATCGATTCAATACCGTTTAGACAACGTTCGAAAGAGCTGTGCTGTAAATCCATCGTCGTTATACGTAATTCGACGTGGAGAAAAAAACTGTTCGCAAACATTTTTTGTGTATATATATAAAAAAAATATTCTCAAGACCTATTCGTCATCGTCGTAGTTGTTACGTCGAATTTCAAACGAATTTTGATATTTCAGTCTCCGACAATCAATTTATACATCCCCTCGTGCGGAAAATCACCGTTTGTTATCGAGATTTTTGTTTTCGGCAAAGAGTGTCTGTAGAATAAACAATGTTTTAAACGTAAACATTTTACATATTATACATACAGGCAATAAGCATAAAAAAAAATGGTTTAGTATTTATTATATTGTACGTATTATAATAGCATACGCGCGTTTCGACATCATCCAATTTGCGCTCGTGTAATGTAGTTGATAATAATTCACGTGAGAAAAAAAACTAAAAATCATAAAACCACAGTTTTGACTAATGGATATTAATATATAAACATTAATTTTATTATATAAATAAGAGAGTGAAGAAAATTAGTGTAAAGCAACTATAACATAGAAGGTTTATTATTTATTATGTTTTTCTAATACATTTTTTCTTGCTATTTCGCGTTTAAATTATTATTATTTTGTTTGTTTCGATTGAAATCGAACTGATTTTTTTTGTCTCTACGAAAACCAAGAAACCAATATCGACCGTTATTATTTTTAATAATCGATAAGTAAACAGTGTTTAGCACTCATAACGCGTTAAAAACGAACGATAGGACACGCGGGTGTATGATGAATATTGAATACGTAATAAGGAGAGATTGATGGTACATACAGTCAAGCAGGAACTCAGAAATTATTTTTATTAATTAATTTTTTTTTGTCTAAAGCGTAAAATTAGATGATTTATTCGTTTTCGTGTAGAAGTTATTGGACTTCTACACGATACGTTGTTTGCTGTCTTGCTTTTTGGCTATTTTTAATTTCAAAGGATAATACTGTCGACGATCTCGTCAATAATTCGAACTGAAAATATTAAACAATTTCGAAAATCCATTAGCGCGAGTTAACGAATATTATCGCGTCAAAATAGCTTACTAACGAGCCATGTGAACAAATAAGGTTATTGGCCGCGAGATATATTTGCTTGACATAAACTCGTTGTTTAATAGTTGCGGTCATTAACATTTTATCTCAGATTCAATAGAAATTGTATAGAGACAAAATGAAGAAAACGTCCAAAAAAATATAAATATTTATGTACGTCAATGAGTAAAAAATAATTTACAGAGTTTTATATTTAAAAAAAACAAAACACCAGCGTACCGAGTTCTGGAAAAATGTATATGCAACACAACATTGATGATATCTCTTCGGGATGATAACCGTGTACTCTTACGTCAATCATACATTTCCAAGTGTAATTTATTGGATTTTCTTATCTCGAACATCTTTTTTTTTATCCGAGACACTTTTAAACTAAATGAGTAAATAACGTCTCGGTTATTTTTAATAATAAAGATTTTTACTAAATAGAAATCGATCATAGTCTGACGATTTTATCAAAGCCGGAAGGTCTTCTAACTGGAATAATAAACTTCGTCTTAGTGTCCTCAAATAGAGCACTATATAGGTTAGTGAAAAATGATGTTTTAACGACAGTGTAGACATTTTTGGAAAAGCGTTTAAACTCACAATAAATAATAATTTGTGTACGAATCAAAAAGACGAAAAATCGAAAATATATTGAAATGTATGACGTACTCGCACATAGTTAAATGCACAATTACGATATTTATTCGCATTCAAACATTAGGTCCGTTAAATTAAAAGAAAAAATTACATATTAGAAATATTATAAAGACAACAACGTCAATATATTATCTATATTATTATCCCCATCAATATTTATGACTCATAATTTATATCGTATATTATTATTATTATTATTTGTGAAGTAAAAATATAAATTCAATATTTTGCATATCCATTAATCAATTTATAATAATTATATATATATATATATTGTCAATCATTTATAATAATAATAATAATTTACGATTTAGGATTCGAAATTTAAAGAAATAAAATAATAAATTACGTACCCGTATTAATGGATAATAATTATGAAAAGCCGATATGAATCTCCATTTTGTCTCAACACGCGATCAGTAACGATAGACGAGGCGCACGTATTTCTACAATAAATAACACTTGTCGGATTCTAAAAAAACCTACCTAACCCAGTATTTCCGATGAGTAAACAAATTCCCCTCCAAATTTCTCGGTAAAAATCAATTATTACGATTTATTAGTAATATAACCTTACGGCCAATTATTATTATTATTCGTTGAAGAAACGATCGTGAGAAGAAAACATAACCTCATTTTATACAAAATGATGGTACGAAGAAAAAAGTAAATTAGTATAATAATAATAATAATAATAATAAAAATAATAGAGCGAGAAAGTCGTCAAACGCCGAATCACGATCTTTGTATATACCGTAACCATCGTTACACGTATAATATTATATTGTTTCTAGTCATTATAAATCTATATATTATTTTATGAGCTTAAAGCTTAAGCGTTTTTTTTTCTATCATTACTAATCGCGGACATTTTTGTCAGAAACAGAATTAAAAATAAACAAACGGTTTTCAAACGGTTACTGATTTAAAAAAAAAAAACTCGTGTGATAAAATTTAAGTTTATATTTGAACGAAGGTATGGATTCAAATCGTACACATAAATCGGCGTTACCACACTGGGTTTCGAACTCCAGTGCAACAAAATTTTTACGCCATCCTCTCCACCACACGTACACGTTTATTAATTCGTAACTGAATAAGTGTTTTTTTTTATTATTTATTCGGCTAAACATTTTTTTTTTTTTTTTGTAAATTTACAATACATTTATAGATAAAAGTACAATAATAATTAGTAATTACAATTTTTAACTTTTTCTCATGTACTTATACATTTTTTCTCGATCGTTTCTCGCCGCGAACTCTTCAATTCGCACAATCATACAGTCTATTTTTAATAAATAATCGATATCGAGCGTTGATAACGTTTCCACTTCGTACATTATAAATACTATTCGAATAAGGCAATATTGTAAGAATAACCGTGTACTTTCATAATGCAACGAATCATCATAATCGCGCGTAGTTCATTAATAAATGTGCAAAACGGCGAAGTATCACCAAGAGAAAGAGCGAAGTGGATACACACGCGAACAGTATTCCGTTTTCCTGTAAGTGTACTATTTCAACGTATAATGGAAAGTCTATTAATATAAATACGATACAGCATTATGTATTGAAGCAAATACACAATGCGCTGCTATGTAATGTTATGTATGACTTTCGCTCGTATTCTTAAACTAAGCCGATATTTTCCATTATTTAATTTATAATATACGCGCGACTTTAGCGAGATAATACGCATTTCGTCGTGTAACGGAGAAACCGTTACTGGCCGGTGCAATAAATCTCTAAAACAATCGGTTTAAAAGAAGAAGAAAAACAAAAGTATAATTAAAATATTGCGAGTATATACCTAAATGATTTTTTTTTTCAATCGGTTTCGACGACTGAACCGGGTAATTTATACAAAAAAAAAAAAAACTACTTGGAAAACGTTTAGAATTCATATTCATCGTTCTACAACAATGATCTCAATAGATACCAATTCATAAATATATCTGTAGATGTATAATTCGTAAATAAGTATATTATCTTTAAGGCGGTGTTGAAAGAATTCGCGTACTTTCAATACAATCTCGTAATAACTTTCTTCTTGTCTTGAATCGTGCAAAAACTATAGAAATTATGTGTTCATTTTTTTTTTTTATTTGCACAGTGATTTATGCAGATCGTTTTAGATATGATTTGAAAAACACCCATGCGGCGGAACGATGAGAACCGAGAAGAGTGACAAACTGTTTTTAAATATTAACAATTTCACTACGTATCTCGAGAAAATCGCTGTCACTCGGAGAAACGAAGAATTTCACGCAATCCACTTGATCAAATATCCGACTAATTTTTGTTTTCGAAATAAGCGAAATAAACGATTTTCCGAAAGACGCCGATCGAGTCTTTTAAGATTCTTCCTTCTGCCACCAGGGACAATATACGTATATATATATATAGCTGAATAATGTCGACATTAGCCAATGATTTTGACAAAACTATAAGAATCACGAGATAAAATAATTTAATTCTATAAACAATATTAAATTTATCCAAGACGTAATTAGTGATTTTATTTTTTTAATCGAACACTTGACCCATTTACGTTTTTCACTTTATCATTGAAATGAGTTATAAGTTAAGATAAATTGAGTAATTATATTTAAAAAACTCATACGTATAACACGATTTTACTATCAAAATATGATGTGATATTTAAAAATCGTGCGATTTCTTGAAACGCGACACCGCACAGTTTATTAGAATACGAGAGGATAGTTCGAATTCTCGCATTTTGGCGCGCTTCATGACGGCGGCCTTCGTCCTCGTTATGGAAACGCACAGCGTTCGATAATAATTGAAATGGCGAAAACGCACGGTAATTAAAAGCGAGAAATAAATACGCAACGCGGTGACAATGAATCGCGTAAATTTTTAGGCCAGAACCGAGAAATTAATAATAAAAATCATACTCTTCCGTGAAGGTTAAACGGTCCGGATTCCGGTGTATTACGTTATTGACTCCACAAAAGAAAACGTCACTTCCGCACTTACGACGAACGATTGAAATATAAGAAGTGGAAAAAAAACTAATAACCGTCTTAAGAGAATCGAAAGCGGACATTTTCTCCCTTCGTCTTATACACACGAAACACAGCACAAAAAAAACGTTTTCTACTACCGGCGTACCGATCGATCTAGTGGTGCGGTAAGAAATTTGAAAACAGATTTGAATTCATCGTGAATTCTACTGTAGAACACGACTCTCGCACTTTTTTTTTATCTTGAAACCTTTAAAAGTTGATTGTTGGCCAATTTTTTTCTATTTTAAATGTGTTCGATTAATTTTTAAGGATTTACGAGAAAACAATTTAAAATCTGGAAACGTCGATCTCAAGTAGACTTCGCGAGGAATTAAAATCCGTTTTGAAATTTCTTATCGCGCCACTGGATCGATCGATAAACGTTTCGATAGGAAACGTCTATTTTGCTATGTTTCGTGTGTGTAAGATGAAGAGAGAAATTATCCGCTTTCAATCTCCTTAAATTATAAATCGTTAAAAAAATCAATATGATACGATTTTTCGTAATTCTAATTATATTTACGTCCAAATAGAATTGAAAATTCAAAGTAATACACAAAAAATAAGTAACGATAATATTTTTTATCCAGAAAAATAGAAATATATACATTTAAAATAATAATAATAATAATAATTAAATTTTGACTTGATTTGATTCACTATAAATATGTAAGTAAAATTACACCGTTATTACCGGTAGGTAGTAAATAAACATGTTTCATATAAAAACTATTATAATTTTTCTTTATTTACGTAATACTCTACGGTTTCGTCGTATATTCACAATAATATGTGTATTTTTATTTTTTATACACATATACTTCAAAAACGGTCACTCTATTTTTATTCCGAGTCTTACTTATTAGGTTTTCCAATAATGTTCCCCTTGCTGCATCTTTTATTCACAACCGAATGCTTTGCCATTTTGAAAGCACTTCTTACAATTAAATCTTTAGATAATCGTCATTTTCTTATTCGTTCCGATTCTCAATCGCGCCCCGTTATGACGCTAAACTCTTCTTCCATTTGTGTCTGCTGCTTCCTAATCACATTCTTCGTATTCGTTTAATCCTTCTCTCTCTCTCTCTCTCTCTACTGTTTGGATATACTATTAATTTTTCATTGGTATACAATTCACAATGCATAATACTATATAATTTCGTCGATAAACAATATAAAACAAAATAGAATATATTATTTTGTATGTCAATTTGAAATGGGGAAAAAAATACATACAGGTTACAATAATACTGAAAAAAACGTTTGAAATAAAACGTTGGGTATAAGATTGGAAAAAAAATGTCGATATTTTTCGTTACTGTCACTTTTATGTTTGTTGACAACGATATATTATGGAGGCGAAATAAACTGGAATGATAAACGTTTTATTTAGAAAAAAGATTTAGGTGGAACTAATTAATTATTTACGTGGTTTTTTTTTTTATTATTCGTCGAATTATTTACTATTCCGTTTATTTGTTTGAAACGAAATTCGACGAGGTTAGACACGATAATTTGAATTTTTTTTTTTTTTTTTAGTCGAATACACTGTACCGATAGAATATGCGGCGATTTTCAATTTGTCGTAAAATTCACAGTTCAATTTTGTTGTAATTTGTCCGTTTAAAAAAAAAAAAAAATATATATATATAGTTCAGCGTTCCAACGAGATGATTGAAACTACGCGAGCTTATTTCGGTGCAAATTACAAACGCCAACGCCGCAGGTCACCGTTTTGTATTTATATCAACTCGGGTTCTAATTTTTTTTTACAGTCCGATGTCTAAACAACGCGTGTGGAACACACGAACGGAGCCGGTGCGCCGCTCGAACAATATTATTAAAAATGGACAATCGTGTTTAGCTGTCGGCGAAAAAGAACGAGAGGTAAAAAAAAAGAATGAACGTTTCGTAATTTGTTTTTTTTTCTCCTTTTCATTTTACTATTATTTTTTTTCCTCGCGTCCGTGATGTTATAAAACTAGATTCGCTAGTTACGCGGAACAAGTCGGGCCACTACTATACATATAATAATATTATGTTACATATATGTTAAAAAAAAAAACGTACAATTTATTTATAATAAATAATGTGTTAATATTTTTATGTACGCTTAGTTAAAACAATTCGCGTTCCATATACGCTCGTATACAGTACGTTTATCTGCAGGTCCCCCCCCCCCCCGGCTATGGATCCGGAATTTTCGGTAAATCTTTCGCCGAAACGTATAGAAATGTTCACGAATATAATAATAAATCGTCTCATAATATTATCTCATATTATCGTATAATAGCGGAATTTACGATATTCGCATCGTTGAGTGATCGACGACGCTTTAAACGGTTATTCGAATGAGTGCGGGGACAACACAATTTGTAACCTCCGCCGATCGTCGTCCGTATACGTCCGCCGTTACGGTAAGCAAACGGATCCATGTATAATACGCAGTGACCGTAATTGATCGAATTAGTTATGGCGATCGAGAACGAAATCAGTTTCGTAGGTTTAGGTTAACCTAACCTAAATCAGTTTCGTTCTCGATCGCGGTCTACGCGGCGCGCCGTCACTGAAGAAGTCAGCGGTGTTTCGTTCGGAAAGCACGAAAATTTCAATCGAATGTCGTCATCACCACACCTCTCTCGCCATCCGAATAATTTTGCAATTTTTTTTGTACACGGAGTGTATTTTTACACGTTCTGCCGCGAGATTTCGATAACGCTTCCTATACTTGGACTTGATTATTTAATACTCGGACACGGTCACACGGATACGTATCATATCAATTCACCCCGCCCCCCCCCATTAAATGTTCTTCAAATCCGCTCCTGTATCACAGAATATTATTGAACAACTCCTGGTAGAAATTCAATCAAGTCAAGAAACGTCCACAGTTATTCTCTTAATGTCTAATTTAAATCCATTATCGTACTTTTTCTTTTTTTTTTCAAAGTCTTCTTTTCCATCGCGTTAAGTTAGCCATATAATATTTGCTTAACATCAATTCATTCGATTGACTTCTGCGTTTTCTACGTATTTTCACAGGAATAATGTTTAAATTTCAAGGGCTACGCGCGTATTGTGCTATCGTGTCATAACACTGGTTAGTGGAATGCCGAATGACGTAATTTTTATTTACGTCGCCGGTAATTCATCAAATATTCTAATTTGTGCAATCTGCACACAGTTTAACCAAACCTGGTTTTCTGGCTGACCACCTTAGGTTAGGAATATTTCATCGGGGATTATTTTTCTTTTTGAATTTGCAGTCGTCTCTCGCTGAATTTTACTATATTATCGTAAAATCCGCACCGCTTAAAAAAAAAATCTTCCAATTATTATATGTCAAGTCGTAAAACGGGTATTTTTCTACGTACGATTTTTCGATCAGTGAAATTGCTTCGATTGTTACATTCGTATACTCACTTTCCGGTAGCAAGTTTCCCTGGAATGGCCTACTTCAAATAGGCCATTTTTCGATTTTCTCAATAGTTTTCTCAACTGAGCGGGTCCGAAAAACTATCGAAATAATAATAATTGGTCTGGGAGTCTTGTAAAATTTACATCGTACGTGTAACTTTGCACAATAATTAAATAACAATTTTATAGCAATTATTATTAGATATTGAGCTATTATATAAAGTCATAAAACGGGCAATTTTTGATTTTAACGATTGAACGTTATATACGAGTAAATCGTAAGTTTCGACTGTATTAAAAAAAAAAAAAACAATCGAAATCCTTAGTCGCTTTCTTCTTTTTCCTTGTGATCATCACTATTAAATCTTTCGACAAAGTGTATTATTTTGATTGTATTTGTGTAATTTTATCAAATAATATTACCGCCGATGCTCAGAATCGATTTACTAAACGGAAATGTTTTAAAATTAAAATTTTATTTATTTTTTTTTAATTAATATTTATAATTTATAATTCATTTGTGAATTTCATAGGGTTTCAACATTTATCGTTTAACATTTTCCATACATAACGAGAGAAAAACATAATGATTTCGATATTGTGAGTTATCGTAAAATATTTGAGCAACAAAATATCATACGGACCACGCGTTTTCGATTGGCATTATACATTTTTTTTCTCCCTATACAAAAAAGACGTGTATTCTTCACGTTACAAAATCGAGTTGATTGATGACGTCGTATAAGATCGAAAGGTTATAAGTGATTCGTATTGGTATAAGTCACGTATTACCCGACTCGTTTACGTATAGGAAAAATAAAGGCCGCTGTTAATTATTTTGCTCTTTTACTAGAAAAATCCACAATTGACATGATTCATGTGCCAAGGATAGTATAAAATGATTGTCGTAAAAAAAAATAAATACTTTGGTGGTAAATTTTATTATTATTTTTTTTTTTTTTAGTGGACGAATTGACATAAATCAAGGCGATTGTTCGTCTGTTACGTAATAACAATATTACATAAGTTATATATAGTAAAAAAAAAAAAGCTCATAATGATTTGTCCGGTATTCTTGAAAATATCAAACGTGTTCGCCTCATTTGCTGTTGTCTAACTATACGCGCAATATTTCCGCGCCGTTTTCACAACTGCTTGTCCGCAACAGTTACTTTAAATATTTATCATTTCTCTCGTCACTTCGCGCGTAAACGCACAATAGCACATATAATACATCGGAAAAAGTAAATATTTGATAATTTGATTTTCAAATCAAAAAAATAACGTACAAAAAAAAATCATTTAATGATCTGCTGTAGATAATAGTTTTATTAATCATTGGAAAATACCGACTAATATATATATATATATATCTACATCCTTGAGAATACGTCCTATTATTCTCATAATTATTTATTTTTCTTCTTTTCGCGTTGATTTTAACTAATTTTTTTTTCTATTTAACATTGGACTGTGATGGCGCACATTATTATAACACGCAATGTCGTTTTATACGAGCTCCGCGTTTTCCACTCGACAAAATGACCGCTTTTCCTAAAATAAATTTGAAGGATTATTCTGTAAAACAATAAATAAATATATATATATATATTACATTTTTAAACGTGATTGGAGGAACAAACTAATTTAATTTGCACGCTGGCATTTATTGATACTTCGTTCTAATAACAATTGTCAGATAACGACGTAGTTTTTTTTTTTTTTAATTTTACTCCATCAATATGATTCGTATAGACCATTCCATATGATTCCATCCGTATAAATTCGATTCACTATTTCACAAAGGTATTTGAATTAAGTTCAAACTATTTTTTAATAATATCAAATAACAATATTAAAGACATTTTGTCTAGTATTGCTAGACAAGTTATAACTAAAAAAAATTTACTTTATAACTAAACATTTATACGCATTATTTATAAAGTGGCTTTAACCACAGCTATCACAGTTCAGTGGCCAGTGAAAGGTTTTTTTTTCTATTGTATTCGGCGGATGCAGAATGGACTACGAAAGATTTTCAAAACTCGTCGCTATCAGAATGTATTGAAAACGATTTTATATTTAAAAGCGAAAACGTTATTGTTACATTAATGCATTTGATGACAGATGAACATACGAATTTAAGTGTCTACACATATATTTTTTACTTTAGAAATGTAGGTTAGGTTTTAATTCAAAAACATCGTTTGCCGACATATTATTATTAATTTGTTCGTCTACCGATTGATAACCGAAAATGTTGTTGGCTGTATGATGGCTAAGGCTTCTGTGAGCGTTGTTCAACATTTTAGGACTTCCGAAAGCGTGAGCTCTAATTGAAGGGACAAGCCCTTACCCCGTAATACGCGCATGTAATTTTTCACTCGTAACGAATAATCAATGAAACTAAAAAGGAAAAAGAGAGAATAAGAATGAAAATCCGTTAAATATTTAAAAAAAAAAAATTAAAAAAATTACGACACATTTTATCCGTACGGTTTAGTGTAGAGAAGGCGTGTATAAGAACGCACCGAGTTATATAATTTGTCGTTGGTCGTATTGTTATTACTACTACTAATACTACTACTACTATATACCATAATCATTATTTTTTTTCTTTTTCTTTATTATTATTATTATTTTTTTTTTCGCGTAAAATTATTGCATTCGAACACAATAATTGTCCGTTGACAACTATACCGTCGACCCTGGCCCGTTTCTCCAGTGACATGTACAATAATATTGTACATAACCTAATATAAACGTATATACACGCGATTATTTTGACAATAATTCGTTGTACGATATTATTCAGTCGAATAAACGAATGACTACTACTGCGCGTGCTTCGAATTTATTCAAATATCGCGAATGAACACACACACACACACATATTGTACTAGCCACCGTTGAGACGATGATATTATATTAATATTTTAATATTCCGTCGTAATTATTTATATTATTATTTTCGTAAATTGTCCTTTTGACCGCGGATGATAACCACCACACGGCATCGAATATGAACGAACGGTGTTACCCGCCCAATCGGTGAAGGACTGCTGGAAAACTTATACTTTACTCGCGCTTGTGTAAAATACTCGTATTTCGTCTCGAGTCAAACGGAATTCATAACAGTTATTATAAGTTATTTCAGCTAGAAAATCATATTTACCCCTCGGGTTTTTCATTCTCAATTTTCAATGTGTCTCCGCCTTGACTTTTCTTTGACTTTTTCCCTCGAATTGCGCGAAAATATAAAAATTACACGATCGACTGCAGCGTTTATAATACTTTCTCCGATCCATTTCGTTTTTTTTTTTTCTTACGATTTTCAACGATAACACGTATTATCGATCATTGTCGCGATTTTTAAAAAACCGTTTAAGAGCTATTCGTCACGCGTGTCAACGTGAACGTGAATCAGTCGATTACCATTTTTTTTTCTCGCATACGCGCAAAGTGTGTGTAAATATATTTTAAAACGTCGGGTTAATATACTTGTATATATATATATAGGATGACCTATTTTATAATATTTAAAAAAAAGAACGTTTATATGAACCAAAATCTATCTTGACAAAAAGAAACAAAAAACTACAATTATTAATACGTACTCGTAAAGTGATCGACATTTATTATAAATGCGTTGAGAAAATTTCCTTGTGTTTTACATTTTAAATTATGTTTTATACGTTACGAGACAACTTTCGTACAATGAAATATCTTAATTCCCATCTCGAGTTCTATCGTCACTCGATTTTTTTTTTTCATATTTCTCTAATGTACCGTGTACGATGTTCAAAATAAATTCGTGAAACTACGTACACGCGTAAAACTATTTTAAGAAAAAAAATATATATGTATATTTTTTTTTTACGTTATCCCTAAAACGTTCGGATGGGGAAATATTTTTCTGTTTATCGGACGTAATTTATTCCACGAACGGCCGACGACTATTCAATATGCGATGAGAAATTTGTTGAAACATTTTTTTTTCTTTTTTTTTAGTCTTTTTAAATACCTTTCCACCACTTTACTCTTGTATTTTTAATACCCTTTGCCTTCGTCCCTTCAGGATTGTTATTTTTGTAATTAAACAATAATTATTTTAAACTCTTTCGAAAGCTTCGAACTGTTTGTGTTTAATAATAAAAAAAATTACGTTAAGAATTCGTAAAAGACCACTCCATTTTCGTACATTCCTTTAACTGCGTAACAAAATCTGTCGAAAATTAAACGGTTCTAAAAACAATAATATTAATAATAAACGATATAAAAAAAAAAAAAAACCCCCCCGTGTCTCGTTTGAAGTCTATACAGGGACGAAGCGTGTGTTACGGCAGCTCTGTGGTGTTTCGCGCTCGGCAGGAAAAACGGCAGTTCGTGCGCCAGACGACATTGGGGATTGATTGTCGTCGAAGAGACAATATCGTCGGAGGTGTGCGGTAAAAATGAAGAAAAAAGATATCGACTCGGATTTCTCGTTATTTTAATTCGTCACCCCGTTTAGTTCCAAGTACGCGTAGCGATGATTGATACGATCGTGTAAACGACGATAAACGGTCTTCTTATTACACCGTCGTTGCTCGGAGTCGTGAAAGGCGAATACATAATTTAACAATTACAATATTACGCGGTTATCTACGGCGTTTGCACGATCCGCGTGATGTTACAAGCACTCGAATGATGGTGTTCATGGCCGTAGATCGATCGGTCCGATGAAATATACGTTAAAGAGGATCGGAGGATAATGCAGCAATTTATAATAGGTCCTTGATACATTGCTAAAATATCACATGAAATAAATACTGCGATATTATGTGCGTACAACGACGACGCGACGGTATTACTGGAGATTAGATTTATATACGATTAGTCAATTAGTACACTGTTATGCGTGTGTATGATCGTAATTACACAATATTACGTAATAAGGCGTTATACAAATATTTCGTTTTTGGATTTTTTTTTTTTTTTGTTTAAAGAAAAACGACTTTTACGTTTACGAAAACCTTGTAAACAAATATTGACGAGGTTTCTTTTATACTCCGAGCCGAATCGAACGTGTAACAAACACGATGTGGAATTAAAAAAAAAAAAAAAAAAGAGAATTTTCATATTTATCAAACAAGTATTTGGTTATTCATCAATATTATCACTTTCAAAGTACTCTCCTCCTACCACCATACACCTAAGTCAAAATTCTTTTCAAGCGCTTTAAGCGATTTTTTCTTTTATCGATTATATCTTGTTTTGCGGTTGAAAACCTTTATCGTCTCCTCTTAAAGTCCTCTTCATTCTTGTTTTTTGAGAATGATGAAAAAACTTCACCAAGAATCGTGTGTCCGGTGAATGTAGTGATTGACGATTTACGATATAGTTTTTAGTTGACCACGATTCTGGTCGTTCTCTTCGGATTTATTACTGTAAACAACGCGCGCGCAACTTCTATGTAACACTCTTTATTTATTATATACAACCTGGTGTATATCAGAAGTATAAGGAGTCACGATGAACTAAAAAAATGAGTAATGAGTGAAAAAACCAATTTCTAATAAGACGTTATTTAATTTTTTTTTTTTTTATGGCAACTTAAAATCGAATCACATGTATAACACTGTAATATACACTCGGTAATTGCAAACTCGAAGCTGTACAGATACGCGGTCAGTCAATAGTGCATGTTGCGATTTCAAAAGCCAATAATCGATCAACATAGACGTTACACCGGCAAACGAAACCTTGAAACACCCGAGAAAACAACGGAAGGATAAAACCCTGAAGGCCGTAGACCACATTTATGCTTAACATACCGAATTTTTACATAAAATAAATTACAACATATTATCTATATAACAACATAGCGATTTTTTTTATATCATTAATTTTTTAAAAGTTATGAGCATTTCAAAGAAAAAAATTATAAAAATTATATAAGAGATATTTGAAAAACGACTCTGTATTTGTATAAATAATATTTAAATTTATTTCGTGTAAACATTTGGTGCCTAAGTATGTATTGTAACCTTCAGACATAAAGTGAAGCATTTATTTTGATGAAAATCATAGTAGCATCCTCTTAAAACATATTATAGATAAATTTTCATTTCTTTCATTATTTATTTATTATTATTTTTTTCCCCTTAATTCAGACCTTTTAATGGTTTTAAATCGATCATAAAATGATCTTTTAATTGGTCATTCCACCAAAATCCAATGCAGTCATTCATTTGCAGCTTCTACTATATTCCTTTTTTCGCATTTCCTCTGTTCGTCCACCTCGTTGTCTGTCCAATTATTCCTTTTGATCTCCATTACATGACAAACTAATGACTTATCCTATTACTTTTTAGGATTCCAACTATTATTATATAGTTCCTCGTATAGATTTCCATCAATTCTTCGTTATTTATTATACATGATATACACTGCATTTAATGTACAGAATTTCAACGCATATTACACAATAAATGTATGGCCTATTTTGAAAATTTTTCTTACCGAATTGTGAGAATTATAATAAAAATTGATATTTACTTCATAATAAATATATTAAATCACGTGTAAAAATTATAATAAACGTGTTTATTTGGGGTAGAGGGAAAGAAACTGATAATTGACACTAATCCATTTTAATACAATAATAATAATTAATAATAATAATAATAATAATAATAATACACGTGATTTAGTCAATTATAACGGACAGACAACAATATAATGTAACCACCATAATAATAAATGATTCAAAAATTTTAAATTTAAACTCTCGAATAAATTACTTCGTTATACAAAACAAGTACAAAAAATATTTAAGCACTAAATTAAACAAGATAAAAATAATAATAATAATAATAATAATAAAAATCCTTAAGTTATATTGCAACACATATAATACTGTATGAAATAGTATAAGTAAATATAAATAACACAAAATCAAATTAATTTTTGATTTGAATTTGTTTTCTTTTAAGATATAAAATAACGAACCCAATAATCGTCAATAACAGTCGTTCCAATTAATCGCTTGGCACGTGAATTAATTCAAAGTTGCATTCGTTCCTTCCGTTCGTTTTATTATCCACGTCCAAATACTTAACAAGTCATTAATGTTAGAAATTCAAATAGAAAACATATTTAGAATGAAAAAAAGTCAATATAATACGTAATAATACAATAGAAAAAAGAGAACACAATATATTATATTATTAAAGTCATGGCATCGTCCAGTTAAAAAATTAAGTCTTAAATCTCTAAAAAAATGGAAAGAAAATTTTTACATATTCAAAAAAGTTAAGTTAAATATATTCGGCCCAAATGCGATATACGTAATGATAAACTCAGGCCCTGATTAACGAGGGGGAGCAAGAGGGGCCATTTGGCCCCTCCTAGTTTTACCAGCTTAAAATTATATTAAGTCTATTTGTACGTATTTTTCAGTATAAAAAGTATTTCATTTCAATATTGAAATATATTTCCTTATGGAAATATATTTCATAATTATTTATAAAGCCACCTATACAATAAATATGTTTTGATTTTGGATAACGTTTCAGTGTTTCACTTCGAGTTTAATGTCATTAAATACAGGTAATATATACTTTCATAAACAGTAACTAATAATAAAGTTATGTGTATGCTAATACGACAAATATAATATTATGTCTGAACGGGGATAGGAACAGAACTGAAATCTTTTTTTTGACATGGATATGTTTGAGGTCCACTCCAAAAATTTGTCCGACACCGAGACTGTTACGATGATGACATTATGAACGAAACCGTTATCATATAACCATTTTGACATTCCTATATCAACTAAATTCAGTAGCTACAAATACCGATCCATGTATCGATGTATATGCATGCAGTGTAGATACTTTGACTTTTTTCCATTTACCGGGAGCCCGCAAACTCAAAGGATTCGACCTCTGGGCCGCTAAAAGTCTTAATACGGGCTTGACTCGACCAAACGATTTTTGAGATTTTCGTCCGCCATCACAATGTGATGACCATCCTTTACTTGAAATATTGTCGTTATTAAACGCGAATTTACGTTGCTCAAATCTATATACAAATTTACACGACATGATAATCGTGATAAATCACAAATATTTGACATTTAATAGTTCTTATACGTACAATAACCCGCACGTACCTTCACCACATAGTCGAATTTTCCTTACGATTAAAAACAACTCGCGCCACTCTCTGGGGAAACTGTCCAAACGATTTTTCTCAAATCTCTAGCTACATCGCTTTTTCTTATTCTCAACATATCCTCAGCACGTTTCATGAAAATCCTTATAGCACTTTCATACACTGTCCTCTTGTTTGTACATTTTAACAATTCTAACTTTACAACGATTAATATTCTTGTTCGTATAAAATTTCATAAGAACCCAAAAAAATACAAGAGTCTATTCGAACTCGCGAAAGGTTTTTATACGCATACACACACACACACACACACACACACAAATGCACACACATAATATTATTATAAAAAATAAGATAGGGATGACGTCGCGGTGAGTTAATGCCAACAACAACTCGGTGTTCCGTTACAAAGAAGTGTTTTTTTTAAAGAATGAGACTGAGATATATAGGAATAAAGAGACAAAGAGAAAGAGATAGAGAGTGATAGGGACGCGTTGGCTGCCCTTTGGATTCGCGGACGTGTCCTCCTCCGTGTCAGGTCGTTTATTTGTTGACGTAGAGAGACGACGACGAGGCGTTCGCCAGAATCCAGCTAAACAGATCGTACGACTTTGGTGACTTTTTCCGTCCGATCTGCTGGAGTTCCAACTGTCTGAGTCCGGCCACGGCCGACTGGAAACCTGCGTTGTAGTCCAACGTCACCTCGTTGTAGATGTACTCCTCCCGCAGGTCTATGTAGTTGTCGTTCTCGTCCGGTCCGCTAACCATCGCTCCGTAAAGAATTTGTGGATTGGGCTTGGTACTCCGGTATGCGTCCCAATCGCAGGTGGCCGGTCGGTCCGGACAAGAACTGCAAATCGATCAATAAGTACATCATACAGTGACTACGGTATAGTTATAAACGGGACTTTACGATTACGACGAGTCAGGGATCAAACGGCTAAAGCACAGTTGTACTTATTTTGCGCAGTCGAACGTTTAGGTGACTAATTAAACATATTTTCAACTCATATATGCGTATTGTGTGTCCTAAAATTGTCCCATATAGTTGCGAAACCCCGCAACAACGTTGCAGACGTTGAACGTTTAATCAATAAGAGTAATACTTTAATATCAGTTAATCGTCCGAGTTTGCAAATAGAAACTGAAAATCAATAATTGTTTATTCATATCTACACGTTTCCTGTTCAACACCGGAATCCAAGACGTTATACAGACATGGTTAAAAAAAATGAATTTTTATTGAGTGCTGGTATTTGAACTTCCGAGAAATACTTTGGATGTTGTGTTTTTAATTACCTTACAATGCGTCTCGGATTTAAAATAGTGGGAAGACGTAAACCATTATCACGAACAGAATAATATTGACAACGAAAGATACTATGGGAATATTGCACATTATTTACAATAATTGGATTTTTTTTTTTTTAAGGTCAAAGAAAATTTGTTAACATTTGAATGTGATATCAATAGACTCATATTGTGTACAGTGAAACTAGACATACTTTTACTTGTAAAATAGCAAGAAATACGAAACTCATTCGATGTTTGACCGTATGTATACCTGAGAATTTTTCAAAATCAATCGGTAAACGGCCAAAATTTAAACGAATGCAGTCATTAGAACATGGGTTTAAACACGGTGACATGATGATTGGATTTCATGTTTCGAAGCTTTTCAATGAATTTAATGCGTATAAAATCAAATACATGTACAAACGTTTAATAATTTTATATACGCATATTATTTATGCACATTCAAATAGTAATGTAAAAAACAGAAAAAAAACGCAACCGTATAAACATAGTTTTATAGAAATTTACGTCTATTGATTTTCGAGGCGCAATAGATTTCCGTCTCCACGTGTCCGGTTTATGCCGGGTCCACACGAAAACCACAAAACAGAAACTCAAAATCAAAACATTTTTATAACAACTGTGTTTTCCCCTCCCCCACCAACAAATTGTGTTTTCAAGAGCGAAATCTAAACATCAAAAGGTTTTTATGAAAATTGACGAACGTGTTTGAAAAACATCCAGCAGACTTACAGACAATAGTGATCCGGTGAGTGAGTAAGTAAATTTACTTAATTTTAAAAAAGAAAGAAAAAAAATCAGGTAACTGTTCTCCGTTTAGACAGATATTATCGTCTGTGGTAAGTCCGTTAAAACACATTAACCTACACCTCGTACATTTCTTTTACGCAACGTCGGCGTTGTTCAAAAACGTCATTCATATAATATCTCATTCGTTTTGAAATCTTCGTCGTTTTCAATATTTCTTCTCGCATTCTCCACATTTTAATCCGCTTTAATCTACTGTAAAGTAAATTTCAAAAATAAGTCTCGAATTTAAAATCGAATTAAACGGCAAAATCGGCGTACGAATTTATACAATTTCAGAACAAACGAAATTTCGTAGAGATTTTTACCCAAATCGTATGTATTCTTTTTTTGTATCTTTTGAACTAAAAAAAAATTCTAGTTTCGTTTCATCACCGACAATCGTGTGGTGCACCGATTGGACCCGGCGCATTAAGACACACAAACAATATGGAAAAAAATTAATTCGGGCTATAATAAATCGTAAACAGTAAGAGCCGTTTGTGTTCCTATCAAAAAAAGGAAACGTTTCTCCGACGTCGATTTAATTTCCGCCGAATACTTTGCGTTACCTGGCTGCGTGATGTGGCTGCAACGGATAGTTTTCACCAAATCCGACCACGTAACTTCGTCCTCCGTCACCAAGCATGTAATGTATCTGTTCCTTGGCGAATTCCCTGTACTGCGTCGACATTATACCGATGTCAGCGGCCTGTAAATACAAAAAAAAAAAAAGAAAACAGACACGATTAGACGATAATGGATAAACAGATTTCTATACACACTAATCGTCATTTAAAAAAACGATAAGTTCACACACACACCTGCAAGCACAAAAACACTATGTTGGCCGCGTGACATAGCGTGCCAGACTTTTCGATGTACAATAATCCTTTGGGCGTTCTCTTTTGAACGTACAAATTGTAATTGCAAAAATGTTTAATCGCTTCGGTGTATTCGGCTTCGTTGGTGAGTTCGGCCAAAAGCGCCTGAAATAACAGAAAAAATAATAATACACTCTTCGTATACAACGTGGAAAGTTTCTTCCCGCATGCTTTTATCTCATCGCACGGCGATACTCAGAGAAGCGAATTTTTTTTCAAATATTATAAATAGCGAAATGTAAATTGTTAAATTTCGAATGATTTTAAATGAGTATCCACTGAGAAGTATATCATTGTGTATAGGTTTATAATTATTTTATTTTCGATACGATACATACATAAATTAACCGTTTAATACAGCAATGAATCCGACCTGTTCAAGAAGGTGTATCGCAAGAAGCACAACGAAATATAAAAAGTGATTTTTTTCTTTTTTTTTGTTAAAATTATACGTTTACATTTACGTCTAAAGGAGATTTTTAATAATCCAATCGGTCTATAAATCCCCTTTTAGCGAAGCGTTGCTAGTTCGGTAAATTTTTTTTTAATCCGTTTATACACGCATATGAAACGCGTGGTTTATGAGCAAAAACCGTCCGCATATTCTTCACCTGTACGCCGGCGACTTTCTTGTTAAAGTAAAATTCGTTGGGTCGTTCTTTGAGCCGATACTTTGAATACATATACTCGGCGTCGTCCAAATATTGCATTTCGTTTGTGGCCTTGTACAGCCACGCTGCCGCCCACGTCAACTCGTCACCGTAGTCGGTCGATCTACAAACGAAAAAGAGATAGAGGAGATTTTTTTTCCCCTCCGATATTAATATTTCTCAATTTTTAGGATAAATCGAAAAATCATTGAGTAATTTAAATAATAATCATTTAATGTTTATTATAACAATTTAAAAGTAATCGTTGCGACGAGTAATTTAACTTCACTACTCTCTTAAACCCCCTCCCCCCTTAAACGCGTAACGTAAATGTGAATTTTTGTATTTCATAAAATTAATTTTTCGCTCTAAAGACTAGGAACTCCCCTCCCCCGAATTTAAACGTTTTTCAGTGTGCTCATTTTGTACAATACGATAATAAGTCATCAACATTCGCGGGCTCTAATCCGTGTAATAATAATAATAATAATAATTATAACGACGAAATCCGTAAATTGGCGTATGAAATAATAAATGCATACTCGTAATATTGTTCGGCTCCTTTGATGGCGTCGTGGTACAGCCCTCGGTACTGAGTGCCGAACTTGAACAGCTGCCTCGCGTGATTCAGACAATCCGCGGAGAAGTTCGAATCGATATTGGCGAACACGATGGACACGGCGGAAAGAGCGGCGGACGTTTCTCCGGCCAAATCCGAACCTGCCGGCAGCAAACGCCAACCACAAACCGTGTTATTATTATTATTATTATTATTATTATTATTATTATTATTATTATTATTATTATTATTATTATTATTATTATTATTATTATTATTATTATTGTTATGTAATTCGTTTACACGAATTTATTTATTATTGTCGTCGTCACAACCTAATTGCGTGACAACACCGTACCCGGTTTGTTTTTATCGATTTTGTACGCCGGTCTTGACATGTTCATGTCTTCGGGCCGACCCCAGAATCCTTGGTCCAGCACGAAATCGCCCACCTGTCCGTAAAACTCGTAATCGCTTACGTGGCACTTGATAAAGTACTCGGCCGCCCAGCGGATCGAGCTCAACGCGTTTTCCCATTCGTCTACACGATTAATATGACAAAAAAATAACAATTATAAAATTATCGAAAAACCGAATATTAGCGCTATTCGTTCATAATAAGCCCCCGGGTGTCGTAAAACGTGTCGCCGATGTATTTACTTATTTCGGGAAATAAACTCCTGAAAAATAATACTGATGACGAGCGCTTTTCCAATGCAAAATTATCTTCGCCCAGATATGGCGGCGAATCTTGGTTAATTGTCTGATACGGGCCGAGTGATACGTCGTATATTGTAGTAGCGTGAATTAGCAGAACAAGCTGTAGAGATTTTTCTTTGATCGTGATCGGTCACGGATTGGTGGTGATAAATTGAAACGATAACGGAAGACTACCCTAATGGTAGTTTTACTGTTCGAAAATTAAAATGTACGCTTAATGATGTCGCACGAGAAAACGATCGACAGCATAGAAATCTCTCATATTTCTCAAACGGCAATGGTAATTGAAAAATTCTTGAAATTTATTACACTTTACCGCATCACAAACCACGATAGTGTTCTCAACTGAGTAACTGTTGAATAAATGGTTTATTCGGTGGAAAGTGTACCGAATAATAAATTATTTCGCGATTTATTCGTTGCTGTACGTTGAAATTATCTTTTCTCTCTTAGCCCGTCGGATAACTCTTGTCTAGTCTGACCAATGAATTCGATTGCGAAACCGGGCCTAAAGACACCATATTGGACTCTCGAAGCGACGATTAGAATCGTTTTAGAAAATATTATACATACGACGTGTGAATTTTATTTCATTTTATAGTACACAAACGGCAATACATGTAAATGAACGCCGTTAAAACAAAAAAAAAAAACGAATTCTCTTGTCTTAACTATTTCTTAAAACGTTACGTTTTAATTTCCGACTTCAGAATAGGTACTCGTATAAAAATACGTTTAACTTCAAACGTTTAATGCGTTCATTGCAAGACGTGTACTCCGTCGAAATCACATTTTTCAACACAAACCCGATATCGAGAAAAACATAAAAAGCAGCGTACAATGGGTTTTTTGAAAAATGTGTTCTCTTTACCCATGTTTATTTGTATTAAAAGAAAATACTCACTAGCTTCCACGTACGCGTCCTTATAGCTCAAACAGCCCCACGCCAAAACGGTCGTCGTGCTTGCCATCGTAAAACCGAATTTCACAAAATCACCAGCTAGAAAATCGTATGAAAATAACGCGATTTAATAAATACACCGTGTTAATAATAATAAATACGATGCGGTATATAAAACTTATAATTCGTTACGTGTCAAACCCCGTACTCCGAAATCGAAACCCGTAATACGAATGATTAAACGACGATTCGCTTTCGTCAATGGTGAAGTCTTCGATACCATAAGGTTTACACACAAATTATTAGTCGTGTCTGAGTTCTGTATGCGCTATGATTCCGCGTTATTAAATTACGAGAAATCGATAAAACCCGGTTATATTATCGTACGCACACCCGTAATACGAGTATTGAAACGACAGTAATTTACCTAACCCAAATATTATTGAAATATTGAACGGTTATTTGACGTATTCCACGCGGTCTATAGTATAAGTGTCGGGTTCGCGAAAAGTATTGTAAAACATTTTTATAAAAATTAACAATTAAAACAATACGACTGTTTACGATTGATCGTTTAATAATACGCGCGTCGAAACTTATGATTGATAAATAACAATTGGTCTTGAATTGCGATGATATTTTTCAGATTTTTTTTTTTTTTGTATTAAATTTATAAGACTCGTTTGAGACACATGGTAGAACGCTTGACGGTTTACTTTAATCGTACATTTTATGGTATAATTTAAAGGGCGCGGGGCAAGAAGTCTCCAAGGGATTACTTACCTTCCCACTCGTATGATGGGGAAAACGGTGGTTTTTTTGTTCTAATGGAATCCACAGTGCGTCCTTGTTTTTTTAAAAAAAAAAAATGTATATGTCTCCCCGCGGCGCCTTTAAACGACGAAAATACTTTCACTGACAGTGGACATTTTCGTCTCCGAACCTGCTCTGGTCGATGATACTATTGAAACGCGGGTATAAAAACAGCCGAATTCAACGTGATATTCTCGTATCGTATACACGAAATAATAATTGAATTATGTAACGACGAGAGCGCGACAAATAACTATCAAATAATAATAATGTGTTATATCGTATTATTTTCTATGACGTAATGGGGTCTCGTTGTGGAGATCGACGTAAGTGTACGGAGACATATTATTATCGTGCACACAATATGACATTTCTTTTTACGATAATTACAGAGAAAAAAAAAAAAAATTCCGAGTATGAAAAATATGATTTATCACCCGAACGGTTGTGAAACGTGTCTAATGTATGTGGAATGGGAACGACACGAAAACGGGATACGGTATCGCGTACAGCGGAATAGAATAATACCAACAATAACGAATGAACCGTAATAAAATATCGAAAACAATTTTTAACGGAGTGTTGACGAGCCCGTGGATGACGTTTTAAGCGTATTACTACTACTACTCTAGGATAAAGACTCTAGGGTATTTTCTCATTACTATGAATTCGAAAGCAATACGATCGTTGCGTTCGATAAAAACGATTCTGAGAGCGGAGCTTCGGTTGTATTTACACTTTGTCGAAAAAAGAAAAAAGTTGTTATAAAAAGAAATTGTTTTGAATTAAAGAGATTTAAAAAATAAAAAAGATTACGGGGTAATATTTGTTTTGCGTAGAAACGCGGTGTGTCGAAAACGTGGACTGTTTGCCTTCGGTGTTTCAATGTGAATTGTTTTGATAGAAATCGTGTGCGTCCTCTCTAATTTTACCGAAAATATTATTTTCCAATACACAACACGACGGATTCGATATTTCAACGATAACGCTTATTTATACCTCTCCGGGCCAGAGTCGCGTCGCGAACGCGTTTCGCGAATACATTAAGTGCGCAAACGTAAAGAAAAATAAAAATCAACACTCTCGCTCCGTCCGCTCGAATATTTTAAGCGTTTCTCATATTTTACCATAAAATCGATAACCGTATCGCGTAACCAGTTTTTTTTTTTTTCCCCAAACGCGACGACAATAACAACTGCAGATTTGTTCTCTCTCACACACACTTTTTTTTACGGCCGTCGTTATTTTTATAATATATTTTTGCGTTACCGTCGTAATAACCGCCGGACAGATCTTCGCCGTTTTGCCCCTTGTCTGCGGTCGCGGAATCGGACCGCCACGGGATGCGATTGTCGGCCGGCAAACGACCCGAACGCTGAGCTTCGTAAAACATGAGCGACAACCGCAACACTTTATCGTAATCGTAGCACTTGGCCACGACGGTCAGCGAGAAGAGCGCCGCCAACAGAATCACGCGTTTCATATCTGAAACATATGTGGTGGAAGTGAAATCCGGTTCACGAATAAAACACGAAATAATAATATTCAACGTTTACGGTTCATTTCAAATTTCGTGCGTCGTCGATTCCACTGACGCCCGGTATTATTGTGGACTTTTTCTCACCCAGAATCTCGATTATTATTATTATTATTCTCTCGATAGAGAATTTTATTATGCCAACAGAGTGCGAGTCCGTTTTTCTTTTCACGTAAACTATTATTAAAAAAAACATTTGTGTCGATTTACCCGCTAAACGTGTGGGTAAATCGAATTTTGGGAAATTTTCAAATTTTTTCTTTTTTTTTCCCCACTCTTATTAGGTGCGCTATTTTTATTACCAGAATTACCGACTTCTTTGTTTTTTTTTTTTTCGTCATTTTTACTCTAAACATTAGATTTTAAACTCAAAAATTGATCGAACAACCAGTCATCATTATCTTAAAATAAAAACATTTCTTTTATATTAAGATATCGTTTTTTTTTTTTTTATTATTAAATTTTATTCTTTCTGTATAGATTTATAACGTTTTGACGCAGAACGTTTTTATTTATAAGTATAATTCGTCCGATAATTGTTGTTGTAAAATACAGTACCACCGACACGTGAACTGTCTTCAAGCGTGCGCGTACTAGGACAGAGGTAGACCAAACGGTCGTTTTGTTGGAGAAGGATCGCCGTAACATTATCGCAACATTTAAACGCATAATTATAACAACAATAAGACGATTTTCCCATAGGCGAACCAAGTGTAATAAAATATACGAGTATGTATAAAAAAAAATTGTTTCACCTCCAAAACTCTATTTCGGCGATTCGCACGGCCCAAAGCCAACAGTTATAATGTACAACGTACCTAACTACATAATATCTGTTTTACCGTCGTATCCTTTCACTCGCGGGCCAACGATATTTTTTGTCCGATACATTTTTTCCCCGCAAATAACACTTTCTACAAAGCATAATACAACACGAGTGTTGTGTTGGCATACGTAACTCGCGACGGAACGAGAGAGAGAGAGAGAGAGAGAGACGTCGAATTGAAAACGCGAATTACGTATAATTATGTATAATATATTAATTGTTCCCGAGACAATCTCATCCTGCTGTGTGATAAAATGATCTCGACCTCGGAAGAACGGGTTCGACGAAACGTGTATACGTATTTTTTAAAAATATCACGAGCCGATAACTAATTATAATCTTCTCATTAATATAACAATAATGTGATGCGCACAACCCAATGCGTACGCGTTGTTCGACCACACAGACCGCGGGCTATTTGCGAAGTTTCCGATGTTCGAAAAACGCGGCGGCGGTGGCGGCAACCGATGAAATCGCGCGCGTCCTACAGCGAATTAATAGCCGATCGAATTTTTCCTATGACGGACAAATCAATAATAAAGTTGATATTTACGTGAATGACTTTTATTATTTGGATTATATTATTATATGGATTATTATTTGGATTTTCCTAGATTTTAATTGTGCCGTTTCGTATGCGGATGAAGAAACACATTATCCGTCGCATCAAACTCTAAACGTATTTTAGACACGCGTCAAATAATATTCAACACGAGGTATTATTTAACTCGACAAATGTTACATCCGATCGCTTCGTTCATTTTTTTCACGAGCGAGACAAAACGCCAAAAATGATCAAATAAATAATACCGTTTTCCACAATACGCAAAGCATTATTTATTTATGCGATAAAACTTCAAACACGACGTCTCTCTTTATTATCGAAAAATAGAAAAAAAAAATGAGCTTCTCTATCGCTTGGCTCAGAATCTAAAACAAGTGTGTTTCGCGCTCGTTATTCGTTAGAAATAAAACCCAACGCTTATCGTATTTCAAATGAAAATGATTAAAAATGTCACAGTGCATTTTAAAAAGAAGATTTCGACGAAATTATGTGGTATAAAATCTAAATTGAATTTACACCTTCTAAGTATAGACGTGTGTAAATAATAAGACGAGTTCACTGGTAGACGAGTATATATAAGCACAGACGGAAATACGTCGAACGGAGGATAATAAATAAGATTTTTTTTTTTGTACTCGCGCGGATTGTGAACCGCCGACACAAACCTGAACGCGACGTAATAAATCACGTAAAAAGGAACAAATTGTTTTGTTTTTAAAAACGAATTGTTATATGACGACTCGTTATTGCGGTTTACTCGTAAAAATCTAAAAAAAAAAACGAAAGATTAAATATGCAGTATGCGCGCAATAGGCGCAGTTATTTATTTTTTTTATTGGCTTTCAGTTAAAACTATTACGGTTCAATGACTAATAAAATATATACGTAATAGAAAATTGAACGGCGTATGACGGAAAAAAATAAAAACGGAAAACAAAACCAATTAATAAGTAAGAAAAATAACATTTATATGAACGATTTTCACAGAAACCATATAATATGAGACCGAACAGAATGTAATAATACGATAAAGCTAATGTAGAGATATCGAACGGTTAGTTGAAATTTCGAAGCCGGTTTCGTGGATTAAATTTAATAAACGGATTTCCGAATTACCGTATTATAATTATGACGACATTAACGCGATCGAATACTTTTTACGACTATAATTTAAATCGTAAAAGGACATATTCGCTTTTAAAACGCGTTTTTTTTTTTTAACGCGCTCTGCGATGAATACGTATTGTACACAACGTATGGATTGAAATTCGATTTTTTGTTTTTTTTATTTCAAAGTCTTAACTGGAATTTTATTATAACGCCCCCCAATCAAACGTGTAAAAAGCGAATGGTAATATTTAAATTCACCAAGCGTTTACTTCACTGCGATATTAGACAGCCGTTTTTAAATAGAACAAAAATAATCTTACTCGTATTGCGGTCCGCCGTTGGATTAATTTTATGAAAAGACAAACTCTCCACTCTGGCATATATGTATATAAATAGCAGCCTCAGGTGATCTCGAGAGGCAGGTAAATGTGAACGCGTGAAAGGGCGATTCGTAAAAATTATTTAACGGGTAAAATCGAAAAATATTCTATTTTTTTTTTTCAATTCGCAAGCGGAATTCTTATTTACAATATATTATTAATAACCGTATCCGTATCCAGTTATATACGAACACCTCCTACGCGTTCCGTTACATCCGAACTTCGGCGAACTTCAACGTAGGCGGGGCGATATAACAATATAAAATAATTATTTTTGCGGAGAATTCCGTACAAAAAAAAAAAAAAGAAACGAACGGAGATTCGACATTATTATTATTGCGTATTATATAAATAACTGATATACACAGTATTTATAGAACCGGAACAAACACAATATTCTAGTAAAAATAATAATAATAATAATAATAATAATAATAATATGAAAATAAATTGAATGTCGCGGATTTACTTGGAAAAACGTATTTGAAATTCAATTCAAAACGCTCCTCTTACACACCGCACCGTTTACAGCAGATTTTTCTCTAAAACCCGATATGTTTTTTTTTTATACTTTTACCATAACATGTACTCGTACAAAACGTCTGGTATAAAAATCTACTCGTTTATTATTATTATTATTTTTTTTTTTTTTTGCGGTTTAACTATTTACAGACCCCGCATAGTCAATGCAGTAGTATAGTCTGTGCAATTTTCGCGCGTGTCTCATTCGTCCGAACGTATTCAATTCGTAATAAAACCGCGCTTGTCACGTACTGTAACACCAATCACCGTGCCTGTCCCAGAGATACAGGACGCACGGTCTTTTACATTGTCCGTGGTAAACTCGCATATTAACACTCCGACTCGATTGCTGTCGAATTGGATTAAAAATACTTTTTTTTTTATTACAATACCGTGCACTCGCAATCGCGGAGACGGAAGGGCGTCTTTGAATTTATAACAGGCCGAGTAATGAATGCAGAAGCACTGCGTTATAATATTGACGGGCGCCCCACAGATTACAGGGAATTAAAAAAAGAAAATACTCAACGATCGCAAACGAAATAACGGTAACAGTTCGATCACAGACAAGAATATAATAAAAATACACCGAAAGACACACGCCGCGCCGACCTGGTGGATCGAGTAGATTTTGATCGCCGTTTAACAGTGCTGCCACACCGTGTCCGCCGTAATCCCGCGACGTCGACTCGCCCCACTCGCCCGCCACGTTTGATTCTTCCACCGCGCAAATATTATGTGTACGTATTTTCGGACGACCGATTAAATAATGTCGGTCGGTGTACGAGAATCGTATGAACAAGACGTCGTCAGCTTACAATTGAGGAGCGTCTCGAAACACGAGCCGACTGAAACGGCGATGCTTTACGAAAAGTAAACGCTAAACGCACTCCTCGAGTAGCTCGACTCTATAACGACGACGACTCGGAAAAACGAACGCGAACGAGCATTGAATCTCTTATGAGCATACTCGTAATGCGTCGTAACGAAAACAATTTGCAAAATAATTCGCCGCGTACCGGACGGATCCACTTGGCAGTAACCGAGTTTCGTTTTCGGAACGAACGCGCACGCCAATGAAAATGATGAATTCGACGGAAACCGTTCCAAACTAACTCTTTTTTTTTTTAACCGCAAATAACGTATGTGCGATCGACTACACGTTTTGCGTGCGTTTGATATTGCGAAAACGTGAAAAACATTTAGCCGAACATAAATATATTTACGATTTAAAACAAAATGAAAAATCTAATCTTTATATCTAAAAAAAAAAATATACGCATAGAATGTATGATAAAAAAAAAAATGGAAGTATTTTGTTTGAAACCAGTAAACAAGCTTAATACGACAACAACTCGTATACATTTATTATATTTCTTTATTTTTCGTGTTACTCTTTGATTTGATTGCATATTTTTACATTCGTATATTTAAATGTGTACAGTTTTTTTTTTTTATATATTAATCGACTTTGTAAATCTTTTTCGTAAATATTTTGATAATTTTTTCTCCCTAAAATAATACGCTACCAAAATCATTACAACGATGATATTTTTTTTCTTTTAGTTCAAAACAATTTCAATATCCGCTTGTACAAAGTCTACGAACAATCGCACGTATCATCGAAAAACGTATCGGTCGAGAATAATAAACGCGATTTACGTCCACTTTTGATTCGTTTTTATATTTTTTCTTATTTTTTTTTTTTTTTTTTAGATTCTAAACAAAACGAGAAAACCGTTGGTTTTGAAATGATTTTATTTCTCCCGCACACAACTTTTTGACTGTAGTACAAGTGCTCCGATCATTACGTTCGTTGCGCATTTTTCGACGTTCAAAGGTGACCAAAAATGTCGATCGGATGGTGACCACCTTTTCGATAGTCGTAGCAATCGCGGCCCAAAAACATACCAAAAGATTTCTCCTTTAAAACGGTAAAAACGCGATTTTTGTCAAAATCCGTCGTTATATTACTCCGCGGCCATTACGAAAACTACTGTTTTAGAGTATTGAAATGTACACAAAACACGATAAGCACATTTCCATTTTAAACAATCGGAAATCGAAAATAATATTATCGTTGTTAAAGGCAAAAGAATATAATATAATGGAAGTATATTTATCATAAATTAATGTAACTTTCCCTCGATGAAATATAGCGTAACAGAATATTTTTCTTATACTTTTATGCAAAAATTATTATTGCTATTTGCTGACGGCGGCCGTTGTGATCGCGTTAAGGTTTCGGCGTAAAACACACTTTGGGAACCGCTGCACAAACGTAAATCACTGGGTACACGAATAGTCAATAAATAATCGCTTGTATGACCGAACACATTGTTAGTATATATATATATTTATAACGATGGACAATAGACACGGATTTTTATTTAATGCCGGAGAGTTCACACGTATCAGTGCGAATCAATCATTTTTGACTGATTCGTTAAAACTGAACACGAACACGCGTTTTCGTCTCGGGGCGCGACTGTATATACCGTCAGAACATGAGACGCGTTTTATATCAAATCATTTAAAAACTGTTTTCACTCTGTACGTGTACAGCGATCGGGTATTGCGTTATAAATGCAGAAGGTGTAAATAATTATGTACTGTCCGATAATAATTATTATTTCGTTTAAGATTATTCGGTTAAATCTCTTCGTCCATTTTTTTTTCTTTTTATTATTATTCTAATGAACCGTTTCGATCGTGTGAACGTTTTGTTCGGTATAAAATCATCCGTCGGTAATAGACACACATATACGAATCGGTCGAAATGATTGATTTTTATCCCAACCGCCGCGCGAAGTCGAACCGGCGGCTCATATCGTTTTTGTAGCTACACAATAATGTTTTCGTTATACGCCCTGCAAACATTTTACCATTAATCCATACGAGTTAAACGTAATTCATTTTGTATATAATCGATAGTGAATAAAGTAGACAATAAAATATAAAGCTCGTCGGTCATAAAAAAACGGCAAAAAAAATTTTTAACCCGCAAATGCTCGTACAATTAACGTGTTGTATTTTGTAAAGTCTTAGATCGCGAGTAATGTTGAGTTTTATAGAAAAACGTTTGAATTTTCATGATTTGTTTTCAAACCATATATTTACCGAATCTAAATCAACCTATATCAACCTAAATTTCAAAACTCGTGAAAATAAATCGTTAGATACTTTCGGTATTTCAAAATACAAGTTCTCGGTTTCGCGGTGAAGCTTGGGTTTCCAATATTTTTAGAGATTTTTAGTGATTTTTTTCGTTTCGTCTCTGGTTTAATTTACGCATATATATATATATATATATATATATATATATATATATTTATTTATTTATTTATATATGTAACTAAAAACTGTTTAATTGTAATAAGAATATGACAGAATTACGATTCAAAGTACATTAGATTTTCATAACAAAATCGTATATTTAATAAAAAATAATGTTCTTAAAATGCAAAAATTGTTAATTACATAAATAACACCGTATGCGTTAACAAATTACACAATTACAAAACAATATTTATAATAAATTGGGAATTTAAAAACCAAAATACATTACTTTTCCGAATTAAAATTTATATAATTATACACATTTAATAAAATAAAAATAATTTGTATATTTTATCAAACGATAAATATGCCTAAATATCAAAAATTACAAAAAAAACGCCTTGAAAAATCGCAACAAGTCGCAATATAAAATTAAATATTACAACACCTTGTAATCAGTCCGATTCGTGTACATATTCGATCAGATTTGATGATAAATAAAAAAAAAAGTAATAATATCTATTAAATTCAGTCTTTATTGTAGGTCATACTCAGAACCGCGTATTTTCCTCTTGCACACACGAAATATATAGCGAAATAAACGATAAGATATACTTGAAAAAACACATTCTGAATTTGTCGTGAAGTCTCAACTTTCGCACATTTTTCATTTTCATTCATTCATTTTTTTTTTTTAATTTTTGAAGATCCCTTAAAATGAAAATATTACGAGAAAACCGTCGGACAGTCTTGTTGTTGTTGAGGAAGACAAAGGTAAAATCACACTGATCGGTATATAATTAGAAAATAAATACGTGTAAATGACACCGCGGTGTACTTATGAAAGCGATTCGTCTGGTTTTTTTTCCGGCTTTTCAACCGATTTTTTCGTTTCCACTTCCGTGTGAAATTTCTCTAATTTCCAACCGGAATCATCCACAAGACGTAATAAAAATAACAATAATAATAATAATAATATTCATTCGGTTGTTGTCTCTTCAAATGCGGTAATTTTTTTGTTTTCAAATTTTATTTTACTAATAAACGTACCATATACGAGTGGGAACTTCACCGCGTTCAAGTACAAATATCTCGTCACATGTATCTGGTTAAAATATATTTACAGATTTCCGAGTAATACGAAGACTGTATTTATTATAATAACGACGCGTACCAAATATTATGTATTAATTATTGAATTAGCATATCGTCGGTTTGTACAGCGGATTTGTAGTTACGAAATAAACACGTTATAATTATTACACTGTATACGAATGTTGATAATGTGTATTATTACTTAAACAGAAATATATCTGTTGAATATCTTTATGCGCGGTGAATCGTATATGTGTAAAAAAAAATACATAATAATTTTCGATCGTCGTACAAATAACTGAGTAATCGCGTAAGCTATATTGAAGGTCAGATCTATGATATCGGGATAAAACTATTAAGCGCGGATAAAAAAAAAAAATTATTTATACGCAACGCGTTAATTTATAATCAAATTATAAAAGTAAGTATTAATATATACTTTAAATTCCCATACACGCACGCACATTCGGTATAGTTGGTTTTAAAAATATACAGAGTTTAATAAAATTTTGTTAAAATGTACAAGAAATAATTTTTATTTTCGATAATTATTCGTTTCGACGCGCACGAAAATAGGAAAAAAATCGTTTAAAAACGTGACTGCTACGTGCGGTGTTATTAATTCCCGAGTGTTTTTTTTTTTTTTACATATTCGTTTAAAAACAGTAAAATATACATTGTATAACGGCGTAAATCGATTTTTAGAAAGCGCAATATTTTTATTATCGTTCCGACGTGACTATATTGAAAAAAAGTGTGTATTTATTATGTAAGACATATTCTGGTTGCTTCGAACGTTCGAACGTTTCGTTTTATTTTCCCCGGCATTTACTGTCAATGAAATCCATAATAATCAGTAGAATTTCGATAAAATATATTCCTAATCGAATTCTCAACTCGGAAATAAAATTATTTTTCGTTACATATTATGGTTGGAGGTCCCAGAATTCAAATTCTGTACCAGTCGGATTGCAGAATAATATTCCCATTTTAACAGACTCGTGACTTTATCGTCTATGAAGTTATTGCACTCGGATACGCGATTATAAAATGTTTTTTATCTTCTTCTTCTTCTTCTTCTTCGTATTTGGTAAAATGCGCTTAAATTTAACGTTTAATATATAATAATAACGTTTTTAATAGGTACAAGAGACAAGTCTTTACGAATTCGTAGCGGTCAATATTTTTTCGGATAATACATTCGTTTAGTGAATTATTTTCTTTTACAATTTCTTCCTCGTCCTGGTTCTGTACTTCTCGTCGTTAAACGTGTATGTTTTTTCATTGCGCGTATAAATCGAAAATTATCGATGCGAACCCGCGATTAAAACGTGGAATTGAAATGATTCGAATTTGTTGTCGTTGTATCGTTGAAGGATTAAATTTTTTTTTTTTTTGTTTTTTGAGGGCAATTCGCTTCGAGATAAGAATAATTTTTTAAGTAAAATATAATACACGGATTTTTTTTTTCGATCGTTCATTTTTTACAAGTCGAATACTTATTACAAATCGATTTTTAAATGATTTTCAAACTGGTAAGAACAGAAGAGCAAAAAAGAAAATTTCATCTCAACCCTGTAACGTCTCACTCCACCGGTTTTGGTCTAAATAAACTTTTTTTTTGTATTTATTTATATGAAAAAAACCAAAAGATTTCTACGCTCGTATTTAGACAAATAATTTTTACACACTCCGCGGGGACACGATTTAGAAAATTATTTTCCTATACTACTCGCACGGATGTTATTTATTATTTTTTTTTTTAACTCAATTTAATTAAATTCAAAATTTCTTTTCGTATTATAGACTGCCTAAAAAAAAAAAAAAGACGCCTTACCTTTGCTCGTCCGAACGGTACTGGAGTATATTGCGCTGGAAATTTTCAAAAAAAAAAATAAAGCGAAAAACGTTTATGATATGCTGGCGACGAAACCGCGATTTATAAAACGGAGATTTTCAATAGTAATTTATTTTAAGAATAATAATTTTTAAAAAAATAAAAAAAACTGGACGACGAAACGTGGCGCGCGCGGTCGACGGTACGCGACCGAATGATAACGACGGCGACGACGAGGAGCGTTTAATACGTGCGGAGAGTCGAGTGCACCCGCGGTGACGTGGAGAACGCGGCACGCGGCGGCTGCGACGACGACGGGAGAATTGAATAAGACCGGAGCCAATGACGGCGAAACTGTCAAACAACGCCGCCCGAACGGTAATAATTTATGAGGCGACTCGGAAGCGTTTTCTTCCTCGGCTCTCCGTCTTGTGGTTTATAAAAGAAATCCGACGATTTTCCAATACTTACTTCCTAACACGGAAAAACGGGAATTTATCGAATTCACAGCGCGTATCATCGTCGGGCGATCTACATAAAGAGATGAAGAAACGTTTTAACCATTGGCCGTTTTTCTTTTTCCCTTTTTTCCGCTAATAATATTACCGCGTAGTAAAAACGAATCCGCGAGTATTTCATTGTTTAACGTAAAACGGAAATCCGCGATTACAACAACTTAATACGCCACATGGAGATGAAAATCTGTTATTTAATTACGGAATTAGAATTTTATCGTTTTGTCCGGATCTACGCGATCGACATTATCGACGGATAATCTAACCTAACCCGACGGCCCTTTAAATGCGTTTCTCCAAAAATGTTTAAAACAACGAAACCGTTAAAAATGATTTTTTTTTTTAATATAACGTACGAAACGAATTGTTAATAAGATTTTTTTTTTTTAATTTTTATACATCCGAAAAAACGCAATCGATTTCAATTTTGAAAACACTTTTTTTTCGTCCACTGGCAATGACTACGTTGGATCTAATAATTATAACAGACGGATGAAATGCAAAACTGTGGAAAAAAGTCACAAATATGTTGTACAAACCTCTTTCTGAAATAGATTTCAAAGGTATTCAAATTCTCCCCGCCTCCCCCCCCCCCACAAAAAAAAAATGATTACCACTCTCGGTATTTTCATTTATATTAATTGCGATATTTTCGCCTGTTGAATTTGGAATAAAATAAAATGTTGCGTGTTGAGCAACAGTGTTGAACGCTGTCTAACGAATATCCGCGTTATGAAAGCGGAGGGAAATATAATTCATTTTTAAAAGTAACGCTAAATATTCGAACGCTTTTATATATATACTCATATATTGAAATTTTGTTTTATTCAAAACGATTATTATAAAGTAATTATTTTAAACAAAAATTTCTCGACGATATTTTTTTATTTTTCTAAAATTAATATTTCGTTCATAAACAATAAATATAAAGACACTACCGGACATTTAAATTCGTATCATTATTATTATTATTTTCGATATAAATAAAGTTATTCGTATTTGGGTTACGTTCGATTTATATTTTTAATTTACGATCGATTGGTGTTAATATTACGGTGGGGCCGTAATATTATATAATATCATAACATTAATCATCGATGAAAAGGTAAAAGAAAAAAAAAATTCTCCAACGCAAGGTGATAAAAAGTGTATAGTAGGTTGGTGGAATAGATTATATTATAATATAATAGCGATTTAGTTAAACAAAAATTTTCGAAAATTCATAGCCAGGTTTAGTGACCATACAACGAGGTGAAATTAAAAGTTTTCACATTTTTCACGCATACATTTTCAACCGGAACCGAATCGCCGTTGTCGGCGGCGGCGGCGGCAGCGCGTAATACAATAATTTTCATTACACTCACGTTCTACGCAAAACAAAATAAAATTTTCATAACGATTTTCTCGGATTTTTAATCTCCTATAGTTATGTGTACCGTGCGAAATCGAGAGATTATTCTATTTTTTTCTTTTTTTTTTTTTGAATATTTAATTATACGAGAATTGTTTAAGTCGTGCGTTTCATAAAATTTTTCGAATAAAATCATTATTTATTATCGGAAGAGAATGAAATAGAAAGAAAGAAAAATTCAAATTTTTTTAAACACTATCAATAACGGAATAGCAAACCCGCGGGAAACGCGCGAAATATAATCGTAACCCGCGGGGCTGGAGGAAAGGAGCGTCGATTTGGAAAAAATTCCGACTTTCTCGGGGTTTTTTTTTTCACTACAAACGAGCGGACACTTGTTTTCTTCGCTCTGCTGCGAAATACCACAAATTCTATGTAATTATTTATTATTTAAAAGACACTGTATATATACCGGCCAAGGTCGTCGATCACGAAAATATAAAATAATCGTCGATCGGGAGAATCCACGCCGTGCGTACAATCTGTTATACACGAGCGACGGATTTACCAAAACGGCTTTTTCCCCTTCCCGTTCAGTCTAGTTTTGCACCAGTCAATTCTGTAACACACACAGAAAACTCTATTTCTTTAAAAAAAAAAATATATATATATATCGAAGAGACTCGCACACGACCGTTGAGATGTGTATCGCACTTTTTTTAATTTCAGGCGTTTAACACGAGGAAAACGACAATCCGTTACGTTTATTTAAATAGGGCTTGAACGGTAGAAAAAAAACGTATAAGTGTAGAACAAGAAGATAAATATCGCGTTTCGTTAAACGCGTCTACTCGGATTAAAAAAAAAAAAAACCTATCCCGACTCCACGCGTGCTATCGTATTATAATTTTTTTTCTCCGAGACACGGCGAAGACACGAAATGCGTTTTTTTTTCTTCTCCCGAAACACGAGCGAAAAATTAATTTTAAAATTTTTAAACGTCGTTTTTGTTCGACGTCGAGATCGCTCACCGGTTCGTTTTCGAACTGCCGATTCCGATTTCTGTTACACGGACCGGAGCCGTTGTTGAAATCGGAGAACCGACCGGAAAATTATTCATACCTCGTCGGCACCGTTAACCGCAAACGGACGGCGGATTTCTCGGAACGTATTAAAAAAAAAGAAATCGGAGAATAAATCAATTATATAATGAATTATAATATTATACGCACAACACGAAAATAATAATAATAATAATAATCATCACGAAGTCGTCGACTCGCGAGAGAAAGACTATGGACGGCCCCCGCGATCTCCTCCGATCGAAAATCGTTGTTCAATTCGAAGTGATCGTGTGTCGTATATAGATAATAATATAGTCACGACTGCGAATCAATAATAATAATTTATAAATTTCCATTCTGAAATTCAGTAGGGGAATAAAATTTTTGAAAATATTTTTTGGAGGGACGAAAAAATTATATTACATTAATACGCCGTTACAATCGATGATCGATTTGGAGAGATTATGATACGGAAAAATGTCGAAATTGCGCTAAACACAAAACGACTCGAAATTACGACGAAAATACACAAATTATTATACATAAAAAGAAGAATAAATAAATGTGTTTTTTTTATTCCGTCGTGTTTTTCTTTTTCGCTTATTACCCGATGAAGATTTTTTCTCTGTCGAAACGACGGTAGTAAATACACAAAATATTTATTACAACACATTTTCCCATACGTTTCATTATTTTTCGTAATCACATTTAACAAAAATAATAATAATTATTATATAACGAATACGTTTAAACGTATTTAGTTTTTAATTACTCGCATTAAAATAACGCGATAAGCAATTTTACACCGTTATCGAACTGTGTATATTAACAAAAAAGCGCAAAACAACGCGAATTTCCATTTTACGAATTGAGCGAATTTGACGGAGAAGAACGGTTTCATTTGAAACATTTCCCCTTTTTTTCAATTTATTATAAGTTTATTTTACAAAGTTCAATATTAATATTACGCACGTAGTTTTAATTTTTATTTAATAATAATGTTGAGAATTTTTTCACAAAACAATAGTTCGCATCCAATAAGAGATAACTATAGATAAAAATATTTCGTTGATTACTAAAAAACACAGTGAGAAAGAGTAGAAGAAGGGTCCGTGGTTACAGAGATTATATTATATACCACCGCTGGACATATCAGCTCCAGTGTCCAAGGAATAGAAGTTTGGATGAAAGGTGATTTCTGCAGATTGTGGACCACAGCTACAATATATTACTTAACTATAAATATATTATTATTATAAAATAAAATACGTATTTTAAATATTATTTTCTTCTCTATTGACGGTCATGTTCATCAAACGTCAGTTAACGATGCCGCCACTTTCTCGGTTAATTTAGGAATTGTAGTGTTTCTGTGTGTATGCATGCAGGTAAAAATAGTAAAATGAACAATATCGACGACTTTGACGAGTGGCAGCATATTTTATATTTCGTTAATACGTTTTTTTTTGCCAATTACGGATTCCAAAAATGCTACCGGGTTAAATTATTATTATTTTTTTTTCCTTAACTGATGCAAAATACCTACTTTTCATCCTGTCAGTACTCAGCACAGAAGTATATTAATAACAATAATATATTTATAGGTTAAAAATCGTTTCGTTCGCCTGATCCGTTGTTTCATCGGCAATTTCCTTGCCCTTTATTGTCATTGTAACCAAAAAAAAAAATCTTTACATCAGATTGCGAATTTTGAACGATTTCATATTGTTATTAATTAATTAATTAATTTTTTTTTTTTTTTTTGACAAAGTTGTGTTAATTTGAAATGATATATAATATATATATAATAATAACGGTTTTTGCTTGATCATCGCATAAATGGAATGATTTTCTGCGATAAATATTTATGAACGAAAAAAAATAAATGTGTATCATAAAAATAATAATATATTTAATAAAACATTATAATATTCAGAGTTCGTGACGAATAAAACCTAATACAATTTTACGAGATATTTTGTCCGCCATATAATAGTTTTGATTAATGTACGCTCCCACATGACCCCGATAACTCGCACCGTATTCAAACAATTCGTACAGGAATGGGTGAGAAAAAAAACGAGAAAAAACAATCTCATTTTATAATATGAGACGGTAAATATAATAATGGACTTATTATACAACAATTATTATCGTTCAGGCGATTTTCATCTCCGTTGACAGCGCAGTGTTGCCACTACGATCCTGCGTTCAGTTCACCACATTTTTTATAAGAATAATAAGCGGAATTTTTTTTCTGTTCATATCAACATATGGAAATATAAAATTCACAAATATAAATTTAATGCTGATAGATGTGCAACTCTGAAGTGAATAAGTGAAATAATGTGCCCGACGTATTTGATGTTTTTAACGGTCGTTATTCGTAATAAAAAGTTTTATTCGGGTAAAGTTTAGAAACTTCGGTATTACTGTATTAATATTAATGTAATGTAATTATTATGACTAAATAAACTCCAAAGTAAAAAAATCCAACGCTTTAGCATTAATGCCCATAGAGAGATCACTTCACTGCTAAAAGAAATAAATACAGATGAAATTATTGCGGAGTTCCAAAAAAAAAAAAAAGAAGAAGAAGAAGAAAAAATAAGATAATATAAAGTTAAGTTTTAAAATATTATATTTTTATTTTGACATTTAAAGAATAATATTGTATATTTGTATATGTAATGAAAATTGACTAATATATTAAAGATTTTTTAAGATATTTCTGTACAATCAATTTTTTTTTTTAAAGGATAAAATTCAATTATTGGTACATAAATATTGTAAGGACTATAAGAGCCTTTTGGACTTCTATAGGCTCCAGGCCCGGTAAACTGTTAATCCGATCCTGCGAAAATGTAACGCACTCTTGGGCACGACCACGAACAGAAGAAAGAAAACGTCGATTTCGTCCTAAAGATACGCTCGTTGTGTATAAAATTGACAGTAATAAATTATTAAAGTTAAATTTAGGTATACATCGTTGCATTTATGTTATGCGATGTTTGGAATGAAGAAATTTCAATGGCAAAACGTAATGATAAGTGAGTATTATATTAAATAAAAAGTTAAAAAAAAAAAATACAACGGGTAAAATATTGAAATAATTCGTTTTATACACGTGTTTTAAATGCGATATTTTTTTCCAGATTTTTTGTTGACGTTCCACAACTCGTTATCGCTGGCTGGTTTTTTTAACCAAAAATAGAAAATGGAATTTCATATTATATAATATTATGTTCAGTTCACGTCATGACTTTATAATATATCTACATAAAAATACGAACACGATTGAGAAGTTACATATAATTCTATATATTATAATGTTTAGAAGTATTAAAATAACTAATAAAACTTTATGTAGAGGACAATATTATAAATAGATAATACATAGTTTTTAGTAATCGAATACAGAATAAAAAACGTTATTAATACATTTTTTTTATTTTAAACAAACATATCGGACAAGGAAAATGTAAATATTAAAAAAATCGATTTTTTGTTTTCTTTTAAATTTGACGTCGTATTTACGTATATTCTATACTATCATAACGAGTATTGTGCATTTTTTTTTTTTTGCGCAGAACGTCGTACCTGTTTACAGTTTTGACGCTTTTACATTAAACGTTCGAAATGATCATGTGAAATTTCCCTATCGTCGCGCTTAAAAATATTTGAAGAAAAAAACGTTCGATTTTAATTCCATTTGAAGCGATAAAAGACATACGCGTTTCTTTCGTCCGAACTCTGCGCAAGAATGTGTATTCGATAATATGTCTGTTAGACCACCGCACCCTGCAGTTGTCGAGAAACGTATGTATTTATTTATAGGTTTTATTCTTTTTATATCGAACAAGATAAAAGTGATAAATATAATATTATGCTTAAGTGTATATATATAAAAAAAAAAATTTTTTTAAAAAAATTCTTATATAAATGTCGAGTTTTAACGGTGTTATGAGTCGTTTAATCGATAGACAGTTGTTTGAAGGAACCTTCCATTCCGAATAGATCGTCGTGCGTCTTCGGTTTGCCCGGACGTCTGGACTCGTCCGCTTTGATCTTTTCCTGTTCCTTGAACCAATCTTTGTAAGTCACCATTTTCTCGTACCATTGGCCTGAAAAACAAGAGGGAATGAAAAGAGAAAAAAGATTAAAAATCGTATCGCACGCGGATTGTTTCGGATTTACGGTTAATTTCGGCTATCGGTCCGGCTTGACCGCCGTACTCTTCCGGCAACATTTCTTTCGGTACGAATTCGTTCAACGAGTCTAGGCTCGAGTGCACGTGAATCTGTGTATGCGGATAGGAAAAAAAGAGAAAAAAATATTCCATTTAAACAGTGCGCGGTTATATCATATTATTGTGTAAGGGCGAGCGCTTTACACACGCAAACACTTACCCGGTTACGGATTTTCTCTTTGAGGAAAGGCTTCACGAAGTTGATTATGGTGTCGACGAGAGGCGACACGTTAATGACGTGGACTTCCTTCAATTTCACTGGGTATGCTTCCTGTATGGTGCGAAACGGACGAAAATCACTCGTTAAATTATTTTATACATTAAAAAAGAATTATAAAATAAAAAAATAAGAACTTCGATAATACGACGATTTTAATGTATTTCTTTTAATGTCGATAATTATAATACAATAATAATAATTGAAAAAAAAATGTATAAATACAAACTGAAAAAATCTTCTGTGTATAAAAATAGTTTAAAAAAACACGTTTTGTTTTGACGAAAGATAGATCACGAATTTGTTATATAGGCGAGACGTGTTTTATATTTAAAATACACATTTTTTTTTTAATTCACTCGCTCGTAACACGTTTACACGAGATATGTAGGCGCGGGAATTTAATGATAATTAACGAAAATTTATTACCTAATAAAACCTTGGCACGTTATTTTCAAGTTCAATATCGTATTATAAATAAATATACGAAAACGTATAAGCGATTGAATTGAAATGTCGAAAACGACAAGACGAAATCGGACGAGAAAATGTTCAAGAAAAAAAAAAGGAAAAGAAAAAACTTTAGAAATTCCATAGATTTGACTGTGGGACTGTGGAATCTAATTTTTTTTTTTTAATTTCAATGGGATAAAAGAAAATTTATTGGCTATAATTCATCATCAATAATAATAATAATAATAATAATAATAATATATGTATATAAATCTTTTATTTATTATTGTACAGCTGTCATAACGTCTAGTAAAATATAATTCGTCATTAAAATTAATCGATTCAAATAATAATAATCATTATGGATTTTTTTCCCTCCTAACGAAATCATTTATTATCATCAAAACCCAATCTCCCGCCGGTGTTTATTGTCCTATTGAAATAATTGACAAATTATCAAATCCGTCTCGATTTGATGACATTTTGATTTACTGAAATTCCTTTCACGAATAAGTTGAAATTACGCGTAAAATTAAAAAAATATATTGAACGCAATAGTTTTTATGAATCGAATTTTAAAATGTGTTTCCACGTTTCGGTGCGTAATTTGCGAACAAAACAATTTTTTTTTTTTTTTGAAAATTCGTTCTTATTTCATATTTAAAAATTCAATTTGTATTTTGTTTATATATTACATTTAAATTACATTTTTTCATCTATAAAAACGAAAATGTTATGGCCAACAGACTTGAAACGATCTCTTAATTCTATTCAATTATTATATTATACTCGGTTATGATACCGAGTGGTTTCTATTTCCATTTTAAAGTTATAATTTCTTCGTCTTCCGCTAACTCGTACGACCATTTCCAAACATTGGGAAGTCAGCTAATATACGCATACACTAATCATTCAACTTTTTGTTTCAACAAATATAATATTATCAACGCCTATTCGTTTGTAAATGTTTAAAAAAAAAAAAAAATCAATGTATTCAACGACGTAGACGAACAATAACGTATCAATGTTGATTATCGACGAAATTAACCGCAGTGTGTGTGTATTACTTTATGTGTATTAATGGGGAGGACTAAGAAGTCTATGCCGAGTATAAACGAGAATTTTTTTTACATTTTTCGTCACACAGGAGATTGGCTGTACACTGTCACCGTGCATGAAAATTACATAACGGATTTCATAAATATCTAACATAATACACGCTCTGTGAATCGTAACAACTGAATGCATTGCACACCGCGGGACATATTATGTCAAACTCACCTGTACGCAGATGAGGAACTTTTTGATCAGAGACGGCGTGAACTTGGCAAAGTGTGTGGCGAAATTTTGCGGCGTGGCCACGCTGGCGTCCAAAATATACACGTCTCCGGCCACGCCGATGTGCTCCTCCTTCAATCTTATGTCGCCAATCATCAGCACCACTTTCATGCCGTCGGTCACCACGCTAGCGGCGATCTGTTCCAAATCCACACCGCTCATCACGATCACACGACGACCGTTGGGCGTCAAACCCGGCAATGGCGGTACGTTTCTGTCGGGGAAAAAATGTGTAGAAAAAAAAAAAATGGTTGATTTCACGCATTTCATAACCCGGGGCTCGTTAGTTCGTAGTCATTATTTCATATGAATCCCGTTATGTTGTATTCAAAACTACATAGAAATGTGTGGTCCTGTTTTTCATACACAAAGAGGAAATTGGAGAATAAAGTTGAACAATGAATTAGGAGAAGAAACTGGAGTGCCGTGAACTACAAACTTTATAACAAGCCGAAGAATTAAATGGTTTGGACGTGCAACGGGGAGAAAAAACAAAGAAAAGATAAAGGCTACAATCATTTGGAAAAAGGCCAAGAAGCAAATCTAAAAAGCGCTGGAAAGACAAGATTAAATGAGACACTGATCAATCAGTCGTGACAAACTGGGAAGAATGCATTCAAAATTGGGAAACGTGGAGAGATTTTGTATCAGCCGCATAGGTTCTTGAAGAAAATATAAGGTTAAGTATAATATGTATATGGAGATTTATTTCAGGATATTTATGCATTTTCTCTATTTTTATTGGGCATATTATTATTATTATTATTATTATTATTATTATTATTATTATTATTATATGATTTTGATATTCCTATATCGGTATTATTATATTAACGGGGATTTTTTCTCTCTATTAAAATAACACGAAAAAAACCAAATATTTGATGAGAACTTCAATAGTTCTTATTTCAATTTTTATGTCATAAAATTGATGGAAATTGTGTAAAATTTGTAAAATTATTAAATATTATTTCAAAAATTTCTTATGATTTTTTTTTATATGAATTAAGTTTAGATTTGTAGTGTATATTTCTGAACTTTTTAAGGCATATTTCAACACGTATTTTATCAGTTTTTGGTGCATATATTGTATGGGATATATTTATGAACCCTGTTCATAACGCTACAGTAAGCATAAGTGTCGAAAATTAGTAGACTTTTCACTGCAAAGACTATAAAGAGTTATGAAACAATATGAATTTCAAAATTGTGTCAACGTGAAATAGCTATGATTGATTGTGATTTTCTCATTGAATCGATTGAGAAAGTAACACGTGTATACGAAATTTTTTTTTTACTTAAACACAAACATAATTAAAAAAATATATATAATAATTGTCAATCAAACAAAAGACTAGGTATTCCCACCACTAGCTCTGTAACAAACACGGAATATAAAAAATTAATTAATTAATTAATAATAATAATATGACGTGTGCGGGCCTCGTGCTGTTTCAATTCGGAAAAATTTAATATATTAAACATTTATAAATCTCGATTTATTTATTAATGTGTAATACACACATTCATATATGGAGTTAATTGTTATAATAAATTGATTTAACGGAAATAGATACATCTCGTATAGGAGAGACACGCGCGAAAATTAAAAGATATTTTGAAAAACACTTTTAGTAAAAAAAAAAAAAATACAGGAGTAAATAAAAAATTATAATAATAAATAATTATAATAATATATAATTATAATAATAAATAATTTGAAAAAAAGAAAACTGATCAATCCTATAAGTATTTTCCCCGGATATATACGTATGTAGTGAAATCTGAATGTAACACGATTGCTTAGTTATTTAGAAAAATTAAATTTTGTTTAACACTTATCCGGATTATGTAACGAAATTCCCCTTGTCGTTCTAAATTATATGACAAAAACCGTATGTACGTACATTATATTTAAGTAGGCAATGACTCATAATAATAATAATAATAATAATAATAATAATAATAATAATAATAATAATAATAATAATAATAATAATAATAATAATAATAATAATAATAATAATAATACAGTAGTCGATTACACGAGCGCCCACAGGAAATTCATCAAGGGGGACACATAATATAATCAAATACCAAAAATTACATTACTAAAGAGAAAGTTCATTCGTTGCACATTACCTAATCTAACCTTGAATGGTTTATAAAAAAAAACGGTACGGTAACGCATATTTCACAAATTGTATAGTTTTTTTTTTCCAAATTTTAAGTTGATTATTTAAAATACTTTTTTTTCTTTTTTTTTTAAAAAAAAACAAAACGCGACGAGTTCTTCCTCATAATTTTTCCAAAGAGTTTAGAAAATGTCTTTTTTTCAAATTGACTCAACGTTCAAACCGAATAAGAACTTATAATTAATAATAAGTATAATATACGATGTGGACTTACGCGACTCTCATCACTTCACTAATTTCGGGTAACGTCGGGTCTCGATTGCTGAAGAACTCCGGTACCGCCGCTCTCATCGTGAAATACATGTCCAACTTCCTCTTGGTCTTTTCCAAAGAGAATTTACATCCTCGGAGGAACGTCATGATGCGAGCGTCATCTGAAAAAAAAATCAAATGATAAAGCATACGACGTCGAACGAAACGTAACGAACGCTTTTAAGTTTGAAAAATGATAATGCGTATAAACAAGTTGAGTAACATTTTTACAACAATTTTTTGAACGTGTATTGTCGAGAAATTTTCTGGAGTTTTCCTATGTTCTGTCAACGATATTCCACTGTAACGGCACAAATTCAACTTGGTTAAGATAATTTTGCGTACCATTTATTTGAAGTAAGCGCGCAATAGCAGTTTAATAACATATATATTGTAAAAATATCACTACCAATAAATAATAACTCTCTTAATTCAATTTCAATTAACGTATGTAATTTATTTGTACTATTATTACGTTATACGTGTCGGATATATATTTTTTAATCTTTTTCGCCTTTGTAGACCTGTTTTTGTGAAACTAATACCTGATTCGTGCGACATTATTGAATTAGGTCTTTTATGGAATATAAATGGAAAAAAAATTGCCATTACTATTACTGTTAAAAAAAAAAAAAATTTGGTAGCATTTATATATACGTTATAATAAATTATACACATATTCGTCACTGGTATATACTGAAAAAAGGAGAACGATTTTTGTTTTTTTTTTTTACTATTAAAAACGTTGGTAAAAGAAATTCAACTCTCTATGCGCCAAATTAAGATCACATTTAAAAACACTTAAATTTACGTACATAATAATTAGAATTCGTAAATATGTTTAAAAAAAAAAAATAGTTGTTTAAATGATTTTTGCAATGATTAGTTACTTGAAATTATTCTCGCAGTTAAAATAAAGCATCGAGATATATATATATATATATATATTATATTAATATATTCAAATTACCTACTTTTACACAATCGAATTTCTATAAATCAATTAAGCGTATTGCCAAAATTAAACTATACATTTTTTTTTTTTTGACTATTATTATACAGATGGATGATGTGGTAACGCTAAAAATTAGAAAGTTTTTACAAAACATAGATAAGTAGTCACATTATTTTAACAATTTTTGTAAATATCCCATTTGTTACAGAATATTAAATTTATATTTTTAATAACGACAAAACTGTTTAGGAGTGAAAATGAAAAAAAGAATATAATTTTTTTTTTTTAAATTTAAAATTACAACACTAATAAATAAGAAACGCGTGTACACACATACGTTTTTTTTAATATTTTCCTAAAAAATACGTATTACACGTATTGTTTTGCTTAAATAACGAGCGAAAAACGTTACACAAAATCGAATCGCTCCGCGTATAATCCGTATAAACAATTATACGACAGTACCGGACAAATACGCTTAGACAGTCTCGATAAATTATAATTTTTATTAATGGCATCGATTTAAAATGTAATAAAAATCAAAAATTGTACAGTACACGATGTTGTTATACATATATGTGTGTGTGTATGACGTGCGAGTCACTCGTTAATTTTAAGTCTATGCATTTACGTATACGTTTAGATAAAATAGCGATCGGTGACAAATTGTTAATATATTTTTATTTTATTATAGCGTTACAAATTTTAAATTATATAAAAAAAAACTGTAGTAAATACAATAACGGTGTAATTTGATTCTTTATATCAATAATCTCGAGAGTATTACGTTATACAAATAATTGAGTATAATATAAAGATAAGTCGGGGGGGAAAAACTGACGTTTTTCTATTCGCGTTGAAAATTACAGTTGTATATTATGCAATATACAACTGTCACGTGGACATCAATATGGAGTATAAGACGACGACGAAATATTTATTTCGTATTCCTAGATAGCCAATTTTGTCTCGAGAGTATAACGGGGAATTCGATACAGTTCTAAACTTCTTAACCGGCGGACTCGAAATAAAAATATAATAATATTATTTATTTGTAGTAATAACAGGCTTGCGGGTAGAATTACAATGCAGTATTACATTACGCGTTAATTACAATAATAATGTGAAAATTAGAATAAGAACAATGGAAATCAGTGTAAGAAGGAAAAACAACAGCAGCGGTTCTCGTTAACGCAAAAAACCGCGTACGGCTGACTGCTAATGGCTTATTAGTAGCAACGCGTATAGTTAGCGGAGCGAGAGAAAACTAAAAAAAAAAAAAATTGAGATAAATTTCGTGTTCGACGAAAATCGAAATTTTATTAAAAGGCTGCAAGAGATTAAGGGGAAAGGCTGATTTGAAAACTGAACAGTTTTAGGGAGAGTGAGGATGATAGATTGCTTCTCTATATCCTCTATAGAGTTTGGATGTTGAACGTCGTACGTACAAAATACCGGATCACCGCAACCACGCGAGTGCGATATATGGCCCAACTCGAAGATCACAAAGGTGAGAAAGACGTGCGCTGCATCGGTTCGAATTGATGACAACCGCTCGATTTATACTTCAACCTAGCGCGGGATTACGAGCGATTTAAAACACGAGACGGCAAGCTTAAACCGGTGTGCAGAGACATTCGTCTAAAAACGAGGTCTGAGCAAAAACTTAAAAACAGCGCGTACACATTCGACGCCCGGAAATTAAAAACCGAATTGTCCTGACTGATTTCCACGGAGAAATTCCTACGGTCGCGCGTCAAAACGTTATACAATCGATAATAATATTATAATACACATAGGAAAAATAGAAGACTCACCTTGAAACTGAGGCAAGTGCGGTTGCATGCGCAGCCATTCTTTGATGTGTTCGAGATCCTTTTCGCGCGTCGACACGTCTTCGTTCAGCTCGGAACGAATGTGCTGTTGCATCTCCACCGTGGGCTGTACGAGTGTCATTTTGCCGTTGACTGCAAAACGATAGTAATTCCTTTTTTTTTTTTCAAATGTTATTTTCCATAAATTGTTCTTACGAATAAGACGCGCGTAACGCATTTATTATAAAATAAGAAAAAAAAACACATACGTATTATGTAAACGCGATAATATATATTATATTACGATAGTATATAATCGTACAATAAGATAATTATAAAAAATTACATTATTTCGTCGGTGTAATTCAATTGGACCCGGCGTGGAAGAGGATAATATATTTAATAACGGCGAACGAATGAAAACACGTATACACGGTGATGTGATTTTGAGAAGTACGAACAGAAGGAGAGTGAAAAAAATCACGTTCCTCAACCCATCCACATACGCTTCCGTCGTGAATAATAATAATAATAATATTGAAGTACTTGAATTGCGCGGTACACTGCGTACATTGGTTGCTATAATTTTGTATAAAGTAAATAGTGTTTTTAAACCGAGAAGAAAAGAAAAAAAAAACTAAGAACAATAAAAATTTCAATTGATTCTCGTTTTCCTCCAATGTCCATTACCGTATTACTATAATACGAACCGTCGACGAATTCCAAAAAATAATCAATCGCGGACTATTGTACCGCTCAAACAGCGATCACGGACCCCCCGGTATCGATTTTCATTTTGTTTTTAACGCTTTAAACGAGAAAACGTTCCTTGCACGGGGTACCGGTTTAAAAAAAAAAAAAATGGTTTTTTTTTTTCGTTATTATATTAATAAATCCCGGAGTCGTCGAGTTCTTACTCTTCCGCGACATCCACATTTCTCCATCTACATACATACACTCGTACTCGGGTAATATTTTTTTCGGTATAATTTCGACGGTTTCGCGGTATGTGACTTTGTTTGCGCAATTATAGAATTTCAAACAAGGGGGACGGGTGGAAAGAACGCATTGGCTTCTCCTACACCGCAGCCCTGCAAAGCACTGACTTGTTATGTCTGCCGTCATGCGGAACGTCGTTACACACGCGTAGGAAGTAACGTCTTCCACGAGCGTAGTTCACGATGAAAGTGAAAGTTATTCTCTGTTACATATTTCTATGGGTTAGCGCGCGCATTATGTGTACGTTAAAAAAATAATAATAATAATAATAATCCGCGTCTGTTGCGCAAGAATAACGACGAAGAAACCGAATGCGAACGGCGTTGAGCAACTGCGCGTACCGCTAACCAGTCTCAGAGACGGCGACCTTCAAAAAAAGATGCCATAACATAGAAAACAAAAAAAAATATATAATACACACGGATTTCGTCGTCGGTCGAAATGAATGTTCCTTCCATTTGTTGTATTCATAATATAAACGATTTTGTATTTTATGAATGCAAAATCAACGTTTATTAATTTAATATACAACTATTGTAATTATTATTGAAAATCGATACGAAGTACAATAGACGTAAAAAATATAATCTCGAAAGTTAGAATCACGATTATTCCGAAATGCTTTTATTTTATCGTTAACTCCGTAATTTTTTTTTAATATATTGAAATGCGTTTACGAGTGTCTATACGAACTTTAAATTTTGCCGGTGCGCCCCTTTCCCACCTCATTGTACACTTATATTAAATGCGCCACCGAGAATTCGTGTTTCGCGAAAAAGGCCATCCCTGCGATGAAAAAAAAAGCGTACAATGGCGTAATCATGGGCGGGGGACAGGATATTTTTTTATTTCACTAGTGGAATGTAATTTTTAAAAAAAAAAAAAAAAAACACAAGCGTTTCAGATCAAATTTGGTACAATTCAAAATCTGTTTGAAATTTGATCGAAAAACGGTCACGGGCGCGGTGTGTATGTACTGACGGCGAACGAGACGAGTACGAGAAACGGTTTTTGCAGCCTCATCAGTAACAACGTATAAATGCGTTATGCGTTCATTGTAATCGAATTGAATCTGTTTAATCTGTGTTTGCGGTTTATAAAAGTGTGATACATCTCGAGGACATAATCGACGAAACGGTGTTCTGAAGCGCAGAGAGCATTATTAGATGTGAACTATATAATTTTTTTTTTTTTTTTTTTTTGTTCTATGCCATTAATAATTTTCTCAATTAAATAAACGTAAATTTAATCGGAAAAAAAAATTGTACGTCTGTTCGTATGGTAAAATATTTATCCTCTCTCCGTGACCTAGCCCTGAGATTACACACCACTGAAAACGTAGTTACTATAACACTGGTCCGCTAAGTCGTTTCCGGCGATAAAGTCGTGCGATGATTTGCAAATACGACTCCTTCTGTGTGTGTGTGCGATTTTTTTTAGAAAACTTAATTTTCACGATGATACGCTAAACACGACATAATGTATTACGTGTTAATGCACGTCCGAAGACTTTGGCAGTACTACGGATGATGACAAGGACACAATATTTCAGACGTGCGAGCGTTATAAAAAAAAATAATATTTTACCAACCGACACCGTATCGTCTGTTACGCCTATGCGACAATTTCTCGTGTACGGCGGTGTATTCACGTATTCGTTTGTACATAAAACGTGTCTCTTCGGAATTCGTAGAACAAACGAAAAAATACTTTAAAAATGCCGAGGTTTAAAAAAAAAAAAGAATTTGAGAACCACTATAACGCGCTTGGTTTAACAAGCGTTAGAAGAACGTCGGAGAGGGAATTCGTGCGCGTAGATTAAAACGCGAGAATTTACGCGATTATTCTACGATTTACATTGGCTGTTGGGTAAAAAAAAAAACGAAATGAAAACGAGTGCCCCGTACTTTCTATAAAATATTCTATTCGTTTGGTGTACACGGCGTGTAACGTCCCGGACGTAATGTTACGTAAATGAAGAAAAAAAAAACGATATCTTCACAAAAACAAAACAAAAAAAAAGTATAACGAAATACGCAATAAAATATTTTCACGATAAAACGCAATAACATATATGAAAAAAAAATTTACAATCTCTCCGAATCGAATAAAAACTATATGAATTAAGCTTACACGCCGAGTGATACGCGATGAAATCCGTATTAATCGGATTTTTAAAACGTCAAAAATCACCACCGCTCCCCGGAAACGTACGGATCGGAAAAATATGTCGTAAAAAAAATTACGAAATTATAAATTATGAAATGGCCCGTGCGAACGCATCACTTTCTCGCCACAAACGCGCAAAGAAAAAAACCACTTTTATAACGGAATTTACGCGGATAATAAAATGTTTTATGTACGAGGCCGGACAGTTTTTACAATTGAAAATAATATTATTTTCGCGGTCAGAGTAACTCGTTCGGAAATAAATATTTCAAAAGAAAGAAAATACACGCCAAGTCAATGGCCGCGAAATCCAATAAAATTGTAATATCATATACATTTTAACGATTCTTATATTCGATAAAAAAATCGGAAAACTCACTTCGTTTTTTTTTTCTGCGATACGATGTGCTGATTGATGTGGTGCGTGTAAGTCGAGTTTCCGTGGGTATTGCAAGACTGCCGATTGCGTACCGACGCGCTCGCCATATGAACACGGACGACGCGGACTGCGATAGGCGACCGCGAGAGTGTGACCGCGGAATATGGAGGGACGGCCGTTACGCGTACGTACGGATAGAGAACGGCGACTTTCACTTGTTCTCGTCGTCGTCGTCGTCGTCGTCGGGGAGAGAGAGACAGCTGCTGCTGGTTAACGATGACGAAGACATCTAACGAAGACCGCTGCTATTTTGCAGACAATTGGTTTATATTTTTCTCCGGATCTATTAATCGTGGCCGCCGTTGACGATAAATTATTATTATTATTATCATTATTATTATTATTATTATTATTATTATTATTATTATTATTATTATTATTATTATTATTATTATTATTAGAATTAATATTAATTATCCGTAAAAAAAAAACCACGGCGTTTTTGTTAAAGAATATTACGAAATTTCGCGTTGACCTTCCGTCGTACACATGACCCCTCTCTGTGCAAACGATTCGACGTAAAAACGAACGAACAAAAAAAAAAAAAAAAAAAAACTACTAAATAAATAAAAGTCAAACGAAAATTACGTGTGAAACAAAAATTGTAAATATTTATTTTACTCGTTTTTTATAATACTATATACGAGTATATAGAAAAAAAAATACACGTGTGTATACGCGTATGCGAATACACAACATCGAACCTTTTGCAAAATAATTAAAAAAATATAACGATTTTGTTGTATTAAAAAAATAAGTGTATTTAAGTAAAAAAAAATAATAATAATAATAAACATTTATTTTACTTTTTTTTTTAATATTATATTTAAATAAAACTACTATATTTATTCTTTATTTAGCATATTACTCTATACACACGTGTACTTGCATTTTTCGTTTTATACATATGTTTTTTTTTATTTACGAGTGTGTTAGTGTTCAGTTTGTTTTTTGTCTCTATTTCTCAACGGCGTCTTTTTCGTATTTTATTCTATTTTCATATGTATACGCGTATTGTAATCGGACCAAAGAGTGGAAGAAAAAAAAAATCCAAGGAATTCGTTTATTTACCACCATCGACAAAAAGTCGTCGTTCCGTGCCGGACAATCGAAACGAAATAGAAAAATACAACGACGGAATATGAAAATGAATAATACATTATAATAAATATTACGAACGAGACGTAGGGTTTAAAAATTGTAAAAAAAAAAAAAAAAAAACAGCGAAGAAAATGCAATTTAAATGGTATAAAAAAAAAATCACTCATTATGTTACACTCGTAGCGTTGATATAAAATATTATTTTTTTAAATCTATTCCGTTGTATTTAAAATATTTGGAAAATTAATTTTTATACATATATATATTATATAAAATTGTACACGATTTTAATTTTCTTTTCACTTTTAAACTCCGTGTATTTTTATATTGGAATGTTCATAATTTACTCTGTGTGATTTCGTCGTTTATTCTATAACTTAACAACCGATGACCGACTATTTCGTCGGAAACCCCCTCGCGGTAATAAATAAACCAATTCGACACAAAAAACTCCGATAGATTTTTATTTTTTTTCGTATTCAATTCTTTATACATATATTATACGTATATATACATATATATCATATAACAATTAACGTTGTTATTATTCGCGTTCAAACGAGCTTAATATATTTATTTTTTTTTTATAAAATATATCTGTAAAATACCATATTAGAGCAATTTGGCGGTACACGTTGATAGTTCCGTCGTTGGGATTTCAAAGTCGATTTTCATGTATAAAAATGAAAATAAATTATTCGAATGACCACGCAATACGTCGTACGTATCGTCACAGTTGTCACACACGTACACACTTTTTTTTCTTTCGTCCGATAATTAATATAAATATTTTTAACGCAATACACGCAATTACGACGATGTTATATGACGGTTTTTTCTTTTTATTATTTTAAAATACCGGCACGATTTCTATTTAATATGTATTTATTGTAGCCCGAGATACGGGTGACGGACACGTCTAAATTAGAACATTTGACAACCGTTTTCGGTAGTTTGCACACGTTGAAACAAAATACAAATTTTCGTCTTTTTCAATATCTACACCACAGATATATCCGCCACGCGGCCGTAGATTTCCAGAGGGAAAAGGACAAGAATGTGTTCTAAAGAAGAAAAAAATATTACACACACGAACCATACCATAACGTATGAATTTTTATTCACTTTTGTAAATTAAATGTACAATCGTATTTGTTTATACGTTTTTAGTTTTATAATATTATATTAACGTTTAATAACCAAATACAATTTGCTTTTATTATTGTACATTTAATATTTCGCGATTTAATATTATACTCATACCTGTAATGTCAACCGTAATGGATCATCACAGCACATTTTTCGAAAACCATTTTTTTTTTTTTTTTACGTAATTTTTTACTCTTCATTTTCAAATTAAACGGAAAACCAGATGAATTGTTCACTCGACCGGAAGATTATTGATATTGTTAGGTGTTATATATTAGAACTATAATATGATAATTCCTAGACATGAACGTGATTTGAGTTTGAATCTCGTCCAGGCGATCGAACATAATACACGTTACACGATAACAATGAAATTTCTGCGCTAAGTACGAACAGAATAACTCCATCTTCTTTTTTTCTTCTCGCACAATCGAGAATATCGTTTTCGTACGGTATTTGTATTATACATATTTTCCATATTTAACGTACAGACCCGTTTTAAAAATAGTTGAAATTCTTTGTAAATGAAACGAAAAAAAAAAAAATCTGGAATCACATGAAAAACGACCAAGTATTACCGATGCTTTATCCTGGACGTTGGCATTGTCACGATTTAAAATTTAAATTCATATTTTTGAATTTAGTAAATTTATTACGATTACAGATACATTCGTTTTTTTTTTTTTTTTTTTGCGAAACAGAATAATTCGAGTAAACGGAATTGTTTGTTTTGAAAAAGCTTTAAACTGTACCTTGAACTCGAGAATTCAAATATTGTTACTCATTACTTATTTCCCCGTGGTGATTATGTCGACTCCGAGATATTTAAAACTTTCCACTTTTTTCAAAACAAACGATCCCGTTTACTCGAATTATTCTGTTTCGCATCAATACGGCAGAATAACACCAATAATAATAATAATTATTATTATTTAAATATTTCGAAATATCGTGAGTGCGGTACATGCGGTGAACACGTTAATTGTAAGTGATTACATTTTTTCTAAACCGGTGTACAACTCACGCCTATTTATATTTTGTTCGCTTTCGGACGAATTTTAATCGCTCGTTGTGATCGTATTCGCTTTGCACAATGACGTTTCGAACGGTTTAAAAACGTTTATGCAAAAATAGAGTTTTCGTTAATTAATTAACGGTTGTACGTTTCGGGAAAATCGACAAACAGAGCATTTACGTATATTAAAACGTCTTAACGCCTTTCTACATACAATATTGCATTACCGTTTGAAATAAAGTAAATATAACACGACTACGGTATATCGGCAATTATAAAGCACTTATATTGTAACACTATCCACAAATAATCGTAATCATAATCAAATTTTACGTATTTAATCGTTACGTTCAAATAATATGAACATCACGACTGCTAGGACGACTAGGAGTGAATAAAGTATGACAGGAAATCCTGTGGATGTAAAAGAATTGTATCTCGTTTGATATTATTTAATCGCATTCTGATATATACGTCTTTCGGTATAAAATATTTATTTAGGTTGTCGTTATTTTTTTTTTTTTTTCGTTTTTGTCGATTTAATCGCCTTAAAAGAATGACGACGCCTCATGGTTATACGATGTTCACGATATTATATTTGCTGTGCGCCACGAATAAATACTATTCGTGTCAATGTTAAATTCGTTATATAAGATATGAACATCGAAGGATATTTTAAGCAAATAACGTCGTCGTGTGAAAAAAAAAATACAAAATAGTAAATAACTACAAATGATTCGAGTAAACTTTAAAGTACAATATACGGCCAATATTACCAATACCGCGTATTGGTAATTAACACTGAAACAGTCTATTACATACACATTACAATAATAATATTCTAAATTTTTCATCAAACATTTTTTGTACGCGATATGGCGAAATTATTTGTGTCTCTATCCATCATACGAATATACCGCGAAAAAATGAAAATAGTACTAAAATAGTACATTACCCAACATTTTACAAGTCGCGCCATAACAAGAGCCAGATTATCGGCGGACATTCGCTTTTCAACTCGACAAAGATTCTCCGTCCATATATGCAATAGATACCAAACCGAATCAATCACAGCCAAAACACAAGTCCAACAATATCCAGTATATTTCGATACACGGAATAACTTATTCGTACCATACGACCTGGAAGAAACGCTCAACGAACATAACAGCACGAAAATCATCGAGTTCTTAACCAAAAATAAAAATTGTAAATAATTTCTGAAAATGTATCATAATGTATATATATATATACGTAAAATGTATATCATCAGGTTAAAAACCATAACTATCGAAGCCATAAAAAAAAAAATGCATACACTAAATTTGTATATGATACAAATATGTAATATGACAAAATACGATATATTTTAATTAAGCGTAATAGTCGTTTACAGTAGACGACATATTGTAATTGAGTTGGCTTTAAGATCCGAGTGTATTCGTGCGCCAAATAAATGACCAATATAAAATCAGTCGTTATTACACTTGTTCGCGACGTTTTTATAAATAATAAAAAATCGTTAATAAATTCGCGGTGGGTGGTGTGTATATATTTTGAAAAAAAACCGGTGTCCTATGAAAAATTATACGATCATTAATATTTATAATAAGTAGTTTTTGGGGTTTGACTAGGAATTTTAGCTAAAAAAAAAAAATAGTTTTGCTAAAACTGTGTTGGCCTTGCCGCTATCTTGTGACAATTTTACGAACAAATTATAACGTATTTCTCTACAGTAAATTGTACGGCCTTATCTTTGCACATTTTAACTGTGTGTCTAACGTTTAACGGGTTAAAAGTAAAAACGACGGGAAAATCAAAAACACCCCCTTTTCGAGAATGGAGGGATATACGATAAAAGGGGATACGATTTTTAGTATTTTCATCGGAAAAACGTGAACTAATTGTGAAATAAAACCAACTTTTCAAAGGTATTAGTTACGAAAATGTTGTCCTATTTGACTGAATTATATATGAGCGTCGCCAATGTCAAACTGGCTGTCACCTACTCAAGCGTTTCGCGCGACATCGATTGTTTCACAAGAAATATAGCGGTACGTCGCAAAAAAAAAAAAAAGAAAACAAACACAGGTTTTCAAATTTCTTTTTTTTTTTATTAACGAAACCGTAATAAAAAACGAACTACAGAGTGCCCAACACATTCTCCTGTTTTTTTTTTTGTTCAATCGCTAAACGAGCAACGCGATAGCTCTTTTACACGCGTACGTATTATAAATTATTTTTAATTAAATTTGTTTCTTCGCAGAACGTCCCGTACATGGCAATAATATGTATAACGTGCGAAAGCGGTTTTGATATGTTAGGTTTGCTGTTAGGTAAAAAAAAGAAAAAAAAAATTCTCCTCGTTTATTATAAAATAATATTAAATGCTCGAAATTGTACCGTTTGACGTTTGAAATTGAACGCTGGCAAGAATTCTTGACGCATATCGGCGATTAACTTTTTCCGGTCAATAAGGGGACGGTAAATACGTTTTGGACGTAAACTACAATTTATCATAACGTAAAAGATCCGAATTGGCTATTATCAGTTATCTGAAATCGTTTACAGATGTGTTAACTTTATTGTGATCGTACGATAATTTTTTTCGATTGGGGAGGGGGGGGGGAAGCGTTTGAAAGATAGTTTTTATTGTTTTTAAAAAGTTGAAAACCACTGTTCCAATTATTTTAAGACTAATGCGCTCCCTCGTCCAACGGCTTGCAGTATCAGCACCAATGTCATTTGCTGTTGCCGTCACGACGGTTTCTGACAATCCGGAGATCGTCAACCGATTTTCGTCCGGTTTAATCATAAACCGAACAGAGCACATAAATTTATGATAATCCGAGCGGATTTGTTATTTACAACATTTTTTTTTTTTTATTCTCCGTCACGCCAAAGCGTACAGAAACAAAGAAAACATTATTCGTGTAAAACTCATCGCGTACACGAACATTAGGAGGCATTCGCCTAAATATATAATAACAATCCCCCCCCATCCCATCACCGACGTAATTATATTGTCGTTTACGAAACTAACGTGATGTATGTAGACCGGTGATGACGATGGACTGCGAATAATAATAATAATACGAACGCGTCACGACGAAAATCGTCTACTATTGACGTGAAGAATATTCGTGATTAAACGAGAGATTATTATATAGCGTTATTCACTCGTGAGCCGTGCTCAGATTTTATAGCACGAAAAAGCGCCGAAATACGAGTGGCAAAAAAAAAAAAAAATAAAAATAATATTTGTTTTGTTTATGAATTACCGACACCGTCGAGACGTCTGCGCACTGCGCGATAATTTATTCTCTAATAATAGTTTATAATAAGAAACATCCGATGGAACAGCGAATGTGCGTGTTTCGTTTTTAGAAATTCCAATTAAAAATAATATTGTAAAAAATATAACGCGTATTATCAGCAAAAAAAAAAAAAACAAAAGAACTGGAAAAATAGCGATAAAAATCATTTAGAACACACCCGGTAATACAGAATCGTTTACATTGTTTTTTCGACTACATTCAATAATAATTAGCGAACGTTACGAAATCCTCCTCGAGCCCTGTTTTTCACACACAATAAACTCGTAAAAACTGTTTTACGTGATAAAAAAAAAAAAAAAACCAACGAAAACACCCGGTAAAAGCGCGTTTCTCGAAACCGCGAAAAGGACAGGCGAGAACTTCAAAAATTAACTAATTGGTTACACATCGCGAACTCGACGCAGATTCGTATCTATATATTATTTTATTACGTAAGTGTAGAAAAATTCAATTAAAACCGAAACTGTACGTATGGTTTAGGAAAAGTTATGCACGATATTTATTATTATTATTATTATTATTATTATTATTATTATTATTATTATTATTATTATTATTATTATTATTATTATTATTATTATTATTATTATTATTATTATTATTATTATTATTATTATTATTATTATTATTATTATTATTATTATTATTATTATTATTATTATTATTATTATTATTATTATTATTATTATTATTATTATTATTATTATTATTATTATTATTATTATTATTATTATTATTATTATTATTATTATTATTATTATTATTATTATTATTATTATTATTATTATTATTATTATTATTATTATTATTATTATTATTATTATTATTATTATTATTATTATTATTATTATTATTATTATTATTATTATTATTATTATTATTATTATTATTATTATTATTATTATTATTATTATTATTATTATTATTATTATTATTATTATTATTATTATTATTATTATTATTATTATTATTATTATTATTATTATTATTATTATTATTATTATTATTATTATTATTATTATTATTATTATTATTATTATTATTATTATTATTATTATTATTATTATTATTATTATTATTATTATTATTATTATTATTATTATTATTATTATTATTATTATTATTATTATTATTATTATTATTATTATTATTATTATTATTATTATTATTATTATTATTATTATTATTATTATTATTATTATTATTATTATTATTATTATTATTATTATTATTATTATTATTATTATTATTATTATTATTATTATTATTATTATTATTATTATTATTATTATTATTATTATTATTATTATTATTATTATTATTATAAACGTTAATACGCCGCGTAGGTTTATCGAGGCGATAACAATTAATTATCAGACTACGACGGATTAATGACGACAAAAATGTGTGTAACAATTTTGGAGAAAAACAACGAAACGAGTAGTATTTTTCCGCGGACGACTACTATTGAAATGTATAATTTTAGCATTACAAAAAAAAAACCAAAAAAAAATAGAATATATTCGAAAAAGCGTCATAACGCCCGAGTCGGATGACACGCTGCAGTCGGCGTAACGGTACAAAAGAAAAAAAATTATTTACAATACGATTATTGGTGCCGGTTCCGATTCAAACGCAGATCCGGCAGAACGTTTGCGTATACGAAAATGATTTAAAAAAAAAAATGCGAATATATGACGTAAAAAACGATTTTACGGTAAAAAAAAAACTTCTAATATGATGAAAAAAATGCTAAGAAAAAAATGCGGACCGTAAATATGTACTGTATAGGGATAAAAAACCGTTTATTATTTAAATTTTTCTAATTAATAGTTCCATATAATTATCGTAGATTTAAAAGGAGAAAAATATTCGTTTAAAACCCGTCTTATTTCTATTTACACGCAGTACATACACGCGGGAAATTAAAACACATTATTAACCATTCGGGGCCGTCCCACGTCAAAATCTTTTAAAAATGAATTGACATATTGGGGAAAAAAATTAAAAGAAACCTATTAACACGATTTTAAATGGGGAGGGGAAATTAGAAAATTTAATATTCGTTATTCGATGAATATCTGCAGCCTCTTTGAATATAAACGTCGTGTAATCTCTGCAATAATTTATTAATCCTCTATAAATAATCTTTTTTTTCTTTCTTTAATAATACAATTTATTTATTTTTTAATTTTCTGCAATGAAAATGACAAAATCTTAACGCGATTAATAAAAATATTCGCGTTTTTCATTCCTATTGATTTATACACAATTATATATTAACGTGAAAAATGCGCTTCTTCCCCAACTACGAATGGATCGGTAAACTGCCAAAAATAATAAGCAACAAAACGCTTAACTTAACCTGATTAGGTTTAAAAAGAATATAATAATAAAATCGTTATTTCTCTCCCTTTCTCTTTCTCTACTGCGCAGTGGGAAACGGGTAAAATTTGACTTAAAAACGTCGAAAATGACGTAAAGAGTAAAAAAAAAAACCAGAAAATGCGAAAATTAATTATATTTTAAATTCGCTCACTAATGAAACACGTTTTTAATTAGGAAAGCGTCGGTAAAACGTTAAAAAAAAAGTAATCGACTTCCGAGACTAAATAATAAACGTACGTAAATAATAATGATATTATACGGAATACGATTTCGGTAATGAATATAACTTCCGAAACGGGATTATTATTATTATTTTTTTGTTCATGCTTTTGGCGTTTATAAAATGCATTTTTAACGCGGTATTCGTTTGTAATGACATATTATATTAGGCGTAATTCGCGAATTCAACGCACGCACGCTATTTGTGTAAACTATTCTGTTCGCCCGCGTGTTCAACCACAGATTTCTACACTTGACACAGATGAAAACCTATTTTATTTTTTTCAAATTTTGTCTGAAGCAAAAAAAAAAAATTACTTTCCTATTATGTATTAACGCTCGTACTAATGAATGGCTTCTGTCGTTCGCGCGACTCGACCTAAATGTCTGAGGACGTTAAAAATATTCTGTGAACAACTTCGTCATAAATTGCTTCGGCATTCACGTCTTTATTACATTTCAATAATTCAGTATTTGACAAATATATTTAATAATCATTTTTTTTCCATAACTCATTTACATTACTCGCCGTGTTGTGTTATTGAAAATTCACAATTATTTCACCTTCGTTTTCAAATATTCTGTCAAAAATTTGTTCGGTTATAAATTATTTCCAAAATCTTTCTCCAAATAATATGTACACATAATGTGTACATCACTTTGTAAAGCGAAAAAATAAATAAAAACCCCGGCGGGATAATATTAAATATTTAAAAAACAATTAAAATTCCTAAGAAGAGCTATAGAACACGTAGCAATCTCCTATGATTTATGTATTATTTAAACTCGTTTCATACGAATAAAATTCCGTTCAAAAAAAAAAAAAACAATAATTCCAACGAACGTAAATTAAAATTTTAACACTTGTAAATGTTTAAACAGATCTTATATTAAGAGAATTCGATTATGTTCTAAGGAACGTATGGTTATGGTACAATAATTTTTTTTTCTTTTAAACCAGATGAAAAAATTATGGACGTATATATAAACCCTGATACTCAAATTTTGGTGAAAGGACAAACGAACAGTTGAATCGATTATACGAGAAGGAAAAATAAATAAAATTTATAAGAAGAGCAAGAATGGCGTGAGCAAGTCACTTATGGACAGCTGAAAATAGTATAGCTAAAACAGTACTCGTGAACAGCATAAATAAGAAAAGAACACGTGGTCCTCCGAAGCAACGATGGTCAGAGTGGAACGGAGGCTTAAATCATGAAGACAACAGGGAAGAGTGAAAGAAACTATTATTGGCTGAAGGTCTAAATGGTCTGTAAAAGTAAAAAAAGAAAATCAGATAGTAAATAAACATATACGAATAAAAATAAAGTGTATTTTATTTAATCGCGTTAAAATTTAATCGTTTAATTAAAAGTTTATTTGACAATTTAATTTGAAACAAAAAAAAAAAACACTATTCGATGGGCCGGTGGAGGAGGGAGGCAATGATTCTTTTATATATATTTAAAAGAAGAAAAAACGTACAAAATATCTTTTTTCAAATACTGTTTTGTGAACAACACTGACGTTGTTGATCTCTTTTGAAGTTCCGTAATGCAATTTATTAAGTTCGTGCGCAGTGAATTTACATGATTTTTTTCAATAGACCTTTTATTTAAGTCAACTCTGGCAGGAAGAAACGAAAATCACAACGTAGCTCTTGAGAGCAATGACGTGTTTTTCAATAGACAAATAGACGAGTATTATTGTTGCAAACGGTTAGGTTAGATTATAGGCCGTGTGACCAAGTAATACACATTGAAATGATGTCTATAACGCTACTATCGTAGCTGAAATATCTTATACGAGATCTAACTCAATCAACTATGTTATACTATTTGTAGAATTTTTTTATTTACTGTAGAAGCGACCTTTGGAACTCACTGTATATCATTTTGAATGATTATCGTCATAATCATTTTTTTTTTTATACATATATATGATTATAGTAAATATAATATCAGTCATCGAGAAAATGGTTTCCACCGCACAATATTGTTCAATATTACGCCCAATTATACCGCGGTTGTTAATTAAGTAAACGCCGTGACAAGGTGAAACGTAATGTGTAAAAATCTAATCGAAACGTTATTATGTATCGTAATGCTTTAATTTTAAATGCAAAAAAAAAACAAATCGTATTTTCGTGTGTAAAAACTTGACAAAACACTGTGTACACGCAAATACAATTTAAATGTAAATAAAAATGTCAAATAAATGCCGTCGCCTAATACAATATAATAATCGAACGTTATAATATATGCGCGTATTATCCAAATTAAACGTATATACTGCGATAAAACATAGAATAAAACTATGAATACAATATTAGTTTTTTGATCGTTCAATTACATATAATATTACAGGATCGAAATCATTAACTCTACTGCACGGAACTATACGCGAAGATATTACAATTCATAATGTCAAACGCGTTATATCACCGGAGACTTGAACAATAGTAGTGTTGACATTAAACGCTAAATTTACAATATTTACGTATACTATTAATTATCAAATAATATCCGAATTACACAATAAACGTAGTCACAATTTAAATTTAATTTATATATATATAATGTGTGTTTATATAAAAAATAATAACACAGTTTAGAGATATACACGGGTTTTTTTTTTTTTTGTTTCGCAACGTTTCAATCGAAATTGAGTTTCTTGAAATTTCCCTCGACGCCCAATATCGTCTCGTCAGAACTATTGGAACGGCCCATCCGTTTGCTAGAATCGGCTTTCATGTACGACATTTCGATACACCAATTTTTGCGTTTTATCAATTCTTCGTGCATTTTCTCTGTCGAAATAATACAAATGAGATAAATAAATACACGTATTATACTGTGATTCGAACTGCAGAGGGGATTTTTCACCGTTTTGCGTTTACAGTTCAAATCGAGCTTACGAAAACGTACGCGGAGGAGAAAGTATGCGGATAAAAAACGTCGACCTAAAATTTTGTTTTTTTTTCAAATTTACGAGGAAAAAAAAGCGATTTCTACATTATACGCACGTTTCTATAATACGACGAGAAATTCAATAACAACACAGAATTCCGACGAGTTTCGTTCCGAAAATTCGAATATTGACACGATTCGAATATAACAGCGGTTTTAAAACTGTGCCTGCCCTGCCGCCATACATTCATTTTCATCTATTCGCACACACATTATAATACGGTTTACATTACAATCGTTGTTGCCTGTGGTTACGTTGATTCATAATTTTGAGGCATTAATGCACGGAGGAAAACAAGCGCATTGTTCGCATTGAGATTAATAATTATTTCGTAACGCTTAAATTTAAAATTACATTAGTAGTTATTGTTTTCTTCTTTTCTTTTTTTGTCATAAAAACGTTCGAAATAAAAAAATGTCATATCGTTTACTCGTGAAAAACGCGATTAATTTTATTTTTAAAGATACGAAAACCGTAAAAAAAAAGAATCGCTGATCTATATGATAATACTGATATAATCTATGAATCTCTTACGACTAAGTTCTTCCATAGTTCCGGCTTTACCGCCCCATTCGTTCGGTAACATGTCGATCGGGTACTCGTCGTGTAAACCTTCAAAAGTCGCGTTGAATATGATCTAAAATAAATCAATACAAACACAATGTTGAGTTGTTCCTATTTTCGTTGTGATCTTTAATCGCTACGTGTGTGTGTGTGTGATCCACGCGCATACACTCACTCGGTCCTTATATTTTTGCGGGAAAAAATGTTTAATAAAATTGAGCGTAGTTTCGGCTATTGGCGATATGTTCACGAAATGAACTTTCTTGATCCTCACCGGTTTCGCTTCCTGCAATCATCAAATTCGTACACGCGAAATTATGAAATCATTTCGCAATAACTACATTTATGTTTTGAATTGAGTGTGTTTTCCTATTTTAATTTTATAAAACCCTTAACGTTTGCTGGACATATAAAAAAAAAAAAAGGTAGCGAAGTGTTGTTGAATGTCACTTAAGTGAATGTCACTAGGATATAAGAGATTTTTAGACTTTTTTTATTATTATAAATTTAGAAAGTAATGCGTTGTTACAATCGATACATTCCTCGCGTTATAGAAAAAAATATCAAAATTAATGTGTAGAATTTTACAATACTAAAACAGAACATTCGAACGGAATCTCACTACAATTTCCTGTCAGAGCGAAAAGTTTTTATGTTTTTCTTTGTACATTACATTAGGAGCCGCCTTAACAGTAAATATTACGTATGTACGAGAAATAATACATTGAACTCGTTCTTTTATGTTTATTAAAAACGAATAAATTATATTATACAAAACGATTATTATTAATCGATTTTAAATACCTGAATTACAACAAAAAACCAAAACAAATTTTTATTTTTGTTTTTGCCTTCGGCTAAAATGTCTATCGTAGTGTATTTAATTTGTTTATAGAACAATTGATGAATAACTCGTTATCGTCAAGAACACCATATTATAAACAGTTAATAAAAATTATGTAATATCGAGTTGTCGGAAATGATTTAAAAAAAATAATTTACGACTGGATTAATAATAATATAACTGATCGAATAGGTAGAAAAAATTAAGATTTTTTTTTCTTTTAAAACCGGTACTTCTATTTTTCGTTTTTACCTTGTAGAATATTTCATTCATATATAACGTTATTGTTAATCTTACATACAAATCGTCGATTAAAATAATTGACGCGCGTTAACCGTATTCATTGAACACGCGAATTAATCTAGCAGAATTTTTTTCGATAAAAAAGTGTCTAAAAAATTTATACTGTTAATCGTAAAAACCAAAACGTTATCATCTTGTGATATGTTAAACGCTTGAAACACTGTCGTCGACTCATGGCGTTCATACCGATTTCTTACCAAACTTATTTTTAGAATTTTTTTCATAAAACTCAAGTTGAAATGCGCCCACAGAGCCATTGAATCCATGTTTGTCAAGTCGAATATCCACACGTTGCTGTACGTCAACGCGTCCACGTCGAACAGCCAGTTCCACATCATTTCGTTACGTTTCAGTTGACTGTCTGGACAAAACAATTTCGCGTCTGTCGTCGCCATTCGGTAACACAGCACTCGGTTCAAGTTTGGCGTGAGTTTAGGCAACGGGAACATGTAACTGTAGATAATTCCAAAGAGAAAAAAATGAAAAAGATTTTTATACAAAAATTATTCCGATTACACCTTATTGTAAGAACCATTTCGGGACGCAAATCACGAAAACATAATGAGCTCGGTGGGCCAGCTAATGATAAATGGAAAACGAACGTTGTGGTAAACGCGCCCGCGTGTAATTACGTTATGTAATCGGATCTAGTTTTGTGAAAATCGCATATTTATCGTTTCGGTGTTGAACGAAAGCAAACCCGGTAATAGAAATCCGGTAAATCGTTTTATCGCGTACACGTGTAACGTGATCATCGTATGGAATATATTAATATAATCCCAGAGAATTCATTACGTTACTAAGAGAACTTTATAAGGACGGTTATAAATATTTATTTTTTTTTTTTTTTTAAGTTACTTCGTTGTGCCTTACACGGCCTACTCATACGAGATAATTAATGTTTACTATATTTTTAACCATAAAAAATAACCGGTTATAAAATAGTTACGACGCGGATTATAAATGAAGTTTGTTTTGAAACACACGTATAACATTTAAATGTTAACGTTTTTTTATTTATCACTCATTCAATGTAACAATATTCAATTGAACCCGTAAAGGACCTCGCGAAATTTTGCTCATTCACGGTTTATTCGAAAAGTTATAACCGATATATTTATTTATTTTTTTATTCTGTTAATAGCGCACACACGAACAATTTAAGTTTGTAAATGCCCTCCAAGTATACCGCGGTAATAAACAAACGTATCCATTACAACGAATATCCACTAACGGGATTAAATGTTGTTTCTTTCGAATAAAATGTACATTCGAGAAAATACGGAATTAACGATCCGTAGCGTTTGCTATAAAAATTAATAATTTTCTATTTTTCGTTTTTCGTGTTCAACGAGCGGAATCGAGAGAGTAGACGAGATTTTCGACGTGAAATACTTCAAATGTCGATACGATCTAAAAAAAATATATACATATATATGTAATCGAATAACGCGTTATATGAATTTAAAAAGAAACTACGCGAAAAATATCGCGTGTGTATTATAACTATCCCCGTGTGTTGACGTTCTCATAAAACATTAAATTATCGCGTGTAATTACATAAATATACACACCGTTCCGGGAGAGGAGAGGAAACAAAGTAAAGTGTTTCGAATAGGTTTGAAAAAAGTAATATATGTCGTTTGGAATTTTGAAAATTAAAAAAAAAAAATTAATATAACTGGTGTCCCCGGACAGGGCAGTATTGTGAAAAATGTTCAGACATTCAATAATTATGGAATATTACAATTGTACTTCGTTTTTTTTTCTTTTTTATTTTAAACGAAAGAGTTCTTATATATTTCACGTGAAAACTAAAAAAATTAACAGGAACGAAATATTATTACACATTAAACGATAATATTTATACGATATTATAGTATAGAAAATGTGTACGCGATAAAACGTTCGTATACAGAAAACCGCGGTCGACAGTAAACAAAATCATAGTTTGTTATATTATTATTATTATTTTGTTATTTAATTTTTTTGCACGTATACGAATCGTGACTTAAACGCATTTTTGAGAATTAAAACAAAAGACACTTGCTTCGCATTGATTTTGAAACGAGTTCGTTAAACCGGTGTAAAACATTTTGTAACGTCCGGGAATGAAAAAAAAAAAACGTTAAAATTTTTTCTTTCGCGCATGAGATTCTCGCCCCATTCCTCGATGAAAAACGGGAATTCTAGGTCGTCGAGTGTTTTTTTTTTTTTTTGCAAAAGAACAAAATACACGCGCAAGTGTTGCTCTTGTATTCAATGGAAATTTTCAAAATTATAATTACTATTATAACAGTTCTGCGATCATTCGCGAAAAACCGAAACTTTCTACTCGCAAGTGTATACTTACACTACGTTCGCGTGTTTTCGAAACGTTTCCGTCGTCGGGTCTAAGTCGCCGTAAATTAGTGGATACGTTTCTTTGACGGCGTAGTAATTATCGATCACGAGTTTGACTTTTTCCGTGCGATATTTCAGACTGAACAATATCTTTTTGATCATTTCATCACCTGAAAATATGAAAAAATAATAATAACAATAATAGATTTAATTAATACGAATAATACATTTTTTTTTTATGTCTTCGTTTAGTGTGCCGCAATTTTTTCACATAACCTCATTCACACGCGGTTTTTTTTATGTCTTCGTGTAGTGTACCGCAATTTTTTCATATTACCTCATTCACAACAATTATATACGGTCTTATGTCGAATAAATATTTTTATTTTTTTTCAAATTTTAACGCGATTAACGCGAGCGAAAAAAATAAAAATTTCGAACAAATTAAACTTCTCCAGCGCAATGTTTTGTATGATCGTCGGAACGGAAAAACGGTGGTAAACTTCACTCTTATATTCTTTACATCTTTTCATTACTTGTATAATTATCACTAAAAATCTAGTGTAAACTCACGCAAGTTTTATTCTGTTTTTATAAATAATAATAATAATATTATTATTATTAAAACAAATATTTCGGGCGCTCGTGGATCATAAACAATTTATGGACCCAACGGATTAATGAAATAGAGCACTGCTAACACGGGCTGCTCCGATTTAAACACATTTTTTTTTTGGTTTTGTGTCGATCTCATCCGTGTACGCGTTCACGTTGTTACGAATTTCACGCATTACGCGCGCTATAAATTGTTTTTATTTTTCACTACACGTACTCTTAACCGACGTTCAATTGAATAATAAATCGTAAATGAATATTGAAAATTTTCGAGTTGAATTCAACAGAGAAACATTTAAAACCGCGACGCAATATCACGCGAATTCGGGGCGATCCGATATTTTGTTTATTATTAAGTCGGCGAAATGTTTGTCAATAACGTTCTCCGTTTTTCTTTCGAAATATTACAATACGCACTAGAAATTTTTTATTATTTTTTTTTTATGTCTATTCTCGGTTTTTGGCGAATAACAATAATATGGACGGATAATCAGAAATCGTTTTGCACGCGCACAAAACACGATCGAAGAACGAAATGAATTACATTAGTCTTTTGCAGTATGTTATAATAATCAATATTTCGGTAGTGTCAAAAGAAGAAAAAAAAACGTCGACTCGAACGAATTATTACCAATAAGCCCTAAAAACCCTATACAAACACTAGAAAAAAATGCATTTATCACATAAAAAAACACACAAAAAAATGTCCTTCGAAAATTTAATTTACAATCTAAAAGCACAAGGAAAAAACTTTTTAAAATTTTTTTTTTTTTTTATCTAAAATTTATGCACAAATTTTAAATTATAAATGAAAGAAAACGATATATTACGTAATACGTATTAATAATAGTAAACTCGTGATTTTTCCGTCGTTTATTGAGAAATATTTTAACAATGACCTTAAAGTATATATATATATAAAAAAAAACGAATAACGTTTAGAATGTCAAAAAAAAAAAACGTACTAAAAAATAAAATTAAAAAAAAGTCAAATAATGGTAAAAAAAAAAAAATAAAATTCCGAATAAAAACTAGTCATTCGGTATATTGCGTTATTGAACTTTGGCTAATCATCACCCAAGATGTTCTAAAAAAACAAAAACCATCAACGTCCGTTCCCTATACAATTATCGACATTGCTACACGTACCAGACTGTATTAGAATAATATGCATTTAAATGATTTTTAATTTTTTTAATTTTTTCATTGCCCGTGAATAAAGTACATAATGATTTACACATCCCGGTCACTGTTCAGAGATCTATTTAAATACCGCGTGCAGTATATATAGCACGCGTAGTAATTTACCGACCGTAAATTTATCGTATTTGCTTAAGGTGTATGATCAGATATCAAGTACCATTAAATGCACGATAGAGCTACACGAATACCGGTTATTAGACGACGACCTTCATCTTCGCGTCTTGTTTTTTCGAAAACTCATAATGCATGGTGAGTCTCGGAATAAGTACACATTTAACGCGTATTTCATCTGTATATGTACCTATATATATACGATGGTAATAATAATAATAATAATAATAATAATAATCGCATTCTACACAACATTATAACATCGTCGTACACAATCTGAATATGCCGGAAGTTTAGGAGTTTTCGCTATATTATTTATACAGCGTATTTTATTGATGCACGTCATTCTTCCCTACATTCAGCCGCCCACATGCGAGATTATCCTTCTACGTTTACACGTCGTCGCTCTTTTAAACCGTTCGTATGGTGTCAAATTACAAACTCCAACAAAACGGACAATAAAAATATCATTAAAATATTACTTCCTAAAGTACGTGACACGTATTATTATGGGACTCACTAGTTTTGGGTAGATGAGGTTGTTTGTCCGACCAGTGTCTTACGATGGCTAAATCTTGATCAATTTCGGCTTGCGACCTCGGACACGTATTCCGAATAGCTTTCAGTTGAGCGTCGGTAAGTGGTACGATCATTGTGCAGCTGCTTCGAAGCGCGTTGCCGAAAATATATAACAATTAGCTCGTTCTACGGACATACATATATATATTAAAACACATGATCGTCAGTATTTCTTGGTTTAATAAAAAAATATTTGTTCTACACGCGAAACGCTCGGATCAATGAGTTCATAATATAAATTGAATATGAAAAATTGTATTCGGTTTTAATAAAGTTCGTGCAGTTAACGGTTCAATTTTCTGTTTGTTTTTTTATAACATTTAACTATTAATAAGTTAATTGAAAAAAAAATTGTAATTATTAACGAGTGAACAAACGCGTTCGCAGTCTTCACAAAGATTATAACGTGTAAAATACAAACAATGTTTCTTAACGGACAATACGTTTTCTCTGTATAACACGTATAAATGCATAGTATTATAGTAGTATACATAGTATAAATACAAAGTATATATTATGTGATTATGTATGCAACGTAAAAAAAAATTCGATCGCTGTCCTTGGCGAATGCGAATATTAAACGATTCTGTAAAAAACGCAAATACATATTATAATGTAACATACCGGAGTCAAACGGTATCTATTGTTCGGTCGTAATATTATTACCGCCCGCTTTTGATATCGTCTCATCCATACATTACGCTTATAAGTAACGTGCTAAGAAGATTATATCGAATAAAAAATGTAATTAAACCAATACGATTCCATATTGATTATGGCTACGTTTTGTTTTAACCGTGTTGTATAATAATTATCGGATTCTAATTTAACGTTATCCCCGTTGGCGAAAAAATTCACTTCAAAGAAGTCTATTAAACTGTTTAGCCCGTGTAGGATGAACAGATTCTTGCGTTGGATAGAGCGCTGCATATTTTGATCTAAAAATAAACATAAAACATTCGTCCGTTGGACACAACGGCCGACGTTCAGAAATAATCGATCGAACTTTCAACTAACGTGACGTAAAAGCTTTAAGGACGACGATCGGCTGACAGAATTCCGGCTCAAAGACAACGTCAGTCGCCTCTATCCTGGACCGTGGACTATCGTCGAAAAATTCTCAATTTATTTCTACATCATTCTTACATTTCGACATTCGTATCATATCGTATGAGTCGTTATTTTCAACTGTTGTATGCTAAACCACTCTTTTTATTTGCAACGCATTTGACTCGAGTCAATGGAATGCACGCCGAGAGTCAGTCTGAGCAGATACGATTCACATAATTGCTGTAATGTTTGTCTTGCTCTCTCTCTCTCTCTCTCTCTCTCTCTGCCTAAAGAAAAACGTTACTCTCTGTTTGTATACCGGCTTTATTTCTTCGTCGAACTAATTACGTAGATCTATCTAATCTTTTCTCGAGTCTTAATTCTCAAAGACTGAGACAGCAACAACACGTTACAGGTCGTATCCGAATGGTCTGATTCGAACGAATTCGTCTTTCAACACAATCGTCGTCGGCTGCGACTAAACAGTGCTAAACTAACCGTTCTACCCAATGAAGACACACGGCATCAAAAAAAAAAAAAAAAAAAATGATTCGGCGGTAGTAAGAATAAACGATATATGTACAACGAATACGATATATATAGGCAAAAAACTATTGATCGCATATATTTTACAGTGAAATTATCGAACAAAATCGCACGTTTCTGGTAATGTTCGCCGAAGAGTGTTCGTATTCGTAAATTCGCGTGAAGGTACGGTACGGAATTAAATGAATATTTGCATAAGCGATTAGAATGATACCACGTTTTAAACATCTCCAGCAAGAGACGAAAATCGGTATCGGTAATATTTCGGTAATAACGACGGAAACCAGTGTCAAGTTGTAATACGGTCAAAATAGCACCCATAATATTCTAATCACATCACTAACACAACAAATCAGTCCACTAATAATTGAAAATTCACAACATCAATGCTCACGAAACATCATCTTCTCTGGAACAAGCTTCGAACTTGACACGAAGTATTCAATACAAAGCAAAACAAGTAAGAGGAGACCGCTGCGGTGTGCGATCGTAGTATTTATACGGTTATATAATATATACATACGTCTAAACGATTAAAATACATGGTTTTTGAAAATCGCACTAAAAAAAAACGGTTTTTGAAATATATTTCGAGAAATTTCTTTATCAATTCCGGGATCGACCATCGTAATATACGCGTTCGTATCGATCGCCTATAAGTCGAAGTATATGAAGTTTAAAATATAGTTAATGAGAAGCAAAAAATAATCATTTCAATATTAATACATTGATTTTATATAATGAAACCACCAGGCAGTCTCGGGCGTTTTTGTTTACAAAACACTAAACGTATTACGCAATTTTGAAAAGTATATTTATTATACAGTGGTAATGACCTACAATCGATCGATATAACGGCAACGACTAACGCGTTAAAATCTGTAGGTATATAATATAGAATGTATACTGTAGCTGACTGGGGAGTGCGACTTTTTCTAGAATTCATTATATACGATAACTGCGGTATATATTACACAAATATTACGTTATTATTATTATTATTATTATTATTATTATTATTATTATTATTATTATTATTATTATTATTTTAATAGAATCGAACGCGCGTTTTCGGCGATTCTCGCTTAAATAAGACGGTTAATGATTTTTTTTTTTAAAAAAAAATGTCGTATCTATATATACGAATTGATTGTACGTAATATTCCCCCGTACACTCTTATATTATTTTGTTCGACAACAATAAAATTCGATTAATTATTATCACAACAGCAGCAGCAACAGTTTCGTCGCGTTATTACACCACCTTTCCACGGTCTCGTGTTATATAAGTAATATTATAACACTTTACTATACGCGAAGAAGCAAAACAAACACTCTATGATCGATTATTATTATTATTATTAAAAACTAATCTGCAAAACTCGTCGGTTTATTTGATTATTTAACAGTATTGTCTGCGCGCAGTACATTCACAGTATTATCAGTTCTCATATATGTATCGCGTCTTAACGAGATTCGTACGTGTTACGAAAACCCCTTTGAAATCCCACGGCTCAAAGTGTATTTCGGATTTTCAAAAAGAATAAAAACCGTCGGATTATCGCAATTTTTTTTTGTGAACAGCGTTGTTCCTATCGTCGTCTCCGTTTCGAAAATTTACGATTTCTAAAAATGTAAACGAGACGCGTTTAAAATAACCCCTCTCCCCCCCTCCCCCCGTTTCTCTGACAATACCGCAGAGTATAACGTTGACGGCATTATAGAGAATTTTTTCTGCCGCTCGCCACCGAACGCGAATAAAATCGTTTCTTCTCCGTCGAACAAACGAAATCAGAAAAATCAATCGCTCGAGACAAAAATATACGGGAAAAAAAATTACGCGTAATTCGTTGCGGAACACGATTAAAATCGAAATAATAAATAATATAATATTCGTTTTTTTAATTATCTAAATTAACGACAATATTGTATACGGTTTTGTACTAACCTGGTCGACGTTCCGCGAAAGCGTCGAATCGACTGAGGTACACGGCCGATTGCACGGCAGGACTGCGTGGCCGCGTCGCTACGACACCAGCGACAACGGGGCGTTGCGATGCCCGTCCGGAGTGCCTCCTGACTCCCTCCCACCCGGTTCCCAATGAACTGCCAGTTGACCGGTTCAACAGACACGGGGACGCGACGGAATTGTTGACCGCCGCCGTACGTGCGCGAGCGCGTATACATTTATATCACGTGGAATCGAACGTATTTATACGCGTATATGCGTATGGAAAAAAAAAAAAAAATGTTTTTAAAAAGAATCCCCACGTCGGTTGTAGAGAAACGGGAACGCGATTAAATAAAATTGTATTTTATACGTCTCGGACGACAATTACGGGATGAGATACGCGCGCGACCACAGGAGCTCTGCACGGTGTCTATCGCTCATCACTTTTTCCCTCTCTTCGTTTTTCACACGATTGTCGCGACACGGCCGTCTGCTGCGGTGTACTCGCGACCCCGCACGTTGTGTCGGCGCGACGGCGTTCGTCGTTCCGCGCGCACACCATCGCGTAATAATAGTTTTAAACGTATTTCGTCGTACGACGTGTCCACACACACACACACGACGTTTATTGAAATCATTTTATTTGTAACGCGCTGCCGTTGCGCAAACGAAACAACTCGACCGTTACGCGCGCACCGCAGAACAGCGAGGCAGCTTTCCCTCGCCACCGCCACCGCCGATCAGCAGACCCGACGAGTGGGACCGAGCTGAAGCCATAATGTTCACTTTTAAGTGTAAAACCGCGATTAATTGTTATTGAAATCGACCACCTCAAATCGACTTTGAAGTACTGTGAGCACACTTCCCATGAAACCTATTCTTGTTAGACAACTGGATTATGACGATTGTATTATTTAATACTTTTGCAAACGAAATACAAGCTAGAATAACATTTTCATTCTTTTAAAGGAACTGTGTTAATAATACAGTAATATTATTATAAGTGTCAGTGACAATACGGTTTTTGCTTTTGAGATTCACCGAACACATTTTACATAAATCTTTGTTATGCACGTTTTAAAGGACGACGCCCGGCGCTATAATGGTACGTTTAATATTTGACGTCGGGAGCGGGCTCGGATTAGTTGATCCCGTGGGCTCTTCATTTTTCTCCACAACACTAGCAAACCGGTGAGTACGCGGGCTTGGGCTAAAGACGTCTATATAATTATCACGTTGGGTTTGACACGCCCGGGGTTGGACGTTCGAAACGTCCGTAGTGCAGCGCGCAGGGTGGCAATTTCATCCGTACGGTTTCGGATTTGAAATTTGTCGCGTTGCCACTCGTAATTTTACATCAAACGATTACGTGTACGTTTTAATGGTATTTTATCAAAAAATACAAAAACATTTTAAACGTGCCGCGGCTCGTGGACCGAACAAATATTGAGACCCACTGCAGGTTTTTAGAATAATCGCCACGCGGCGCGCACTGTACTCGCGAAATTTCAAATCGTGTCACGCCGCATTTTATCTCCAACTTATTTCCCTTACATTATAGTGATAACGGCCTGTTGCCTGTTATCGCGAAAATCAATATCAGTGTATTATTATTACATATTATTATTATTATTATTATTATTATTATTTGAGCTACAGTGCTAAATGGCGAAAGCTCTGTTTTAAATAAAAAAAAAAAAAAATTATTATTATTATTATTATTATACTCGTACTAACCGCAAGTTATAAGCGAACTATTGTCTTGAAATAAATTTTATCCATTGATATGTTATGGAAAACCACCGCTCAGAGTTACAGAAACGCGCGTGTTTGGTTCGTTCGCAGATGTCACGGAACATCATTCCGGATTTATACTTTCTTCTCACTGTAATCTAAGTGAAACAAATGTGATGTTAAATACACCGTAGCGACAAATGGTGTAAAATTTCGCGTACACAGCTTTTTCCGCCATGTCGTACGGAGTCTCATATAATCGACCGAGACGAGCTACGGCAGACGCTTAAGGCTACCAAACGATTTGACGGATTATGAAATATTTGCAAAATCGCAGCCGTTCGCCCTTTTAAACGTTAAACAACGAGACTTTACAACGTTAACGGCATGAAACGAGTCATAACGCGAGAATGACGCGTTTACTGCTCCAAATTTCGTACGCGTTATTATTATTATTATTTTTATTATTATTATTATTATTATTATTATTATTATTGTTGTACGAGTTCAACGATGTGTGAAAGGTCCGTTTGTCGTATACGCGGTGGACAAAGGAAAAAAAACTGGCTTCGAACGTGGTCACGAGAAATATTTTAAAACTCCGTCGCCCCACATGACAAATATCGAACGAGGCTTAAAACGAACGGGAGATTTAACGTAAAAACGTTGTTAATAAATTTGCAGCCGATGACGAGCGCGAATCGCTATACTATACACCAAGTCCAATAAATTTATGAAGAGATTTAAGTTTTGCGTAACTATTGACTGTATTTTCTTCTTGAAATCTCATTATTAATTTAATTGCTCAATGATATATCTTACTTAAATAATACCGATAGTTAATTATATGTACGTTGTGAATTAAACTTCGTAAGTAATTGATTTAAATTACCGAGATAAATATTGATGTTTCGTCGTTTCCTATATAATATTACGTTACGTTCCTAAAAACCTTGACTTACATTTTTCATCGTATGAAAATCGTTATCCAAAATAATTCGTCTAACGCGCGATTTTCCGATTCCGTAATTTCAATTTCAATACATTTTAATTGGTTTTCAATGAAATTTCGATTTTCTTTTAAACGTCTTGAAACCACTCAAAAGTGTCACACAACGACTTCAACAACAATCATCAAAAGCTAACTTTATCAGTTCAAAAGTTCTCGTGGTGTTTTTGTTGATTTAAAAATTTAAAAATTATAATTATATTGAAATACTGGAAATTTTATTATTATTAGTTCGTGTATACGTCAGGCACTCATATTCACGTTCTCGGTACATAAACATATATATATATATATATATAATACATCGATTTTTCAATCTTACAACCACCATAAATTATTCAGCGAGGATTTACACGAGGGCGAGTTCAGGAAAAAATTCATTTATATTTCCATACTGGTACTTGCAGTAGTGCGTAGGATGCGAAAATAATAAATTACTATTATACAGAATAGCACGGACGATTTTCAGTGTTGTAGGAACAATTTTGTTCCTATGCATAATGTACTCTCTACTACGACGAGAAAACTAATTCGAATCTACGAATTCTTAAATTCATGATTCAAAAATTTATAAGAAAAAAAATGTATAGATTTTCAATATTGAAAATAAGAAACATATAGACCGTTCGCGTCGAGAATATTGCGTTTGTACAAAATATATTTTCAAAATTATGCCTACAAATGACATTTTCTGTATCAAAAAAAAAAAAAAAAATCATAAAACATATTATGACAAAACATAAGACGGTTCGTTAATTAGGTGCTGCTATGTTAATATTGGTTTGCATTCGCACGTGTTCACAACACACTGTTTAAAAACAAAATATGAACGTGCAAATATAATACGTAAATAATTTACATAAAACAATATCGATAGGCATTATTTTATTTTTTCATTCAGATCACGAACCTTTTTTTGTTTTTATATATATATATATATATATTTAAACATCCAATTGGATACCGAAAGAAGCTTTTAATAATTTTAAACTCTGATTTAACAATATACGAATAGGTACGTTACGAAATCGCCGTTTCAAACACAGCATAAGGTCGAATCGAAAATGCCGAGTAGATTATGGGCATGATTAGAGTTTTAAATTTGAAGTAGAGAGGACTACAAATATATATATACTTATAAAACCTGAAATAAAATAATATGGAATAGCTGTTTGATGCGCATGAAAATAACGATTAATACAATAATTGATAAGTCATATTTTATTATATAATAATTAATAATAATTTACTGTAAACGTATACCGTTATTAAAGCAATATTCGATACGAGTCGTTAACATGTATGGCCACATCGACTTTACTGCAGAGACGGTCTTAGAATGTTCGGTATTTTTTTTTAATTGAAAATGTCGTAAAATTGTTTTTTCCCATTTCTCTAATATAAAAACAAAAAACTCAAGATCGTATTCATTTTTATTATTCATATAATTTGTTATAATTATATCATTAAATTTATTTATCGAATACATAGACGAATAATGAAAACGAAACACACACATTTATAGGTATCTCCGCGTGAAAAAATAAACTGTTTATTGCTTTGGCAATATACATTTTATCTTTATTTAGACGTATAGAATTATAAAATTCGAAAACCGAATTTGAATGGTTTTTAGATATACTCGTGCGTCGGTAATTGTCAATTTCCTCGTGAAAAATATTCGAGTTTCATGATAAATTCAACGCGTTCGAAATATTATTTTTTTTTATAAAATCTAAAAATGTTTTCCACGTTTTCAATATTCAAATCTGAATACCGAAAATCGCGTACGATTCACCAGCGGAAAACGCAAATATTTGTCCATAAAAATAATTGTTTTTTTTATTTTATTATTTATTTAACTTCAAACTACTTTACATCTAAAGAAATTGTACTAACTGGTTTTTAAATTTTCGTATATTTATTATGCTACAACATCTAGACATATATAAAAAACCTGTTCATTCTTATAAAAAAAATTTACAAATCTCCTAAACTGTAAATTTATTCCTAAATGTATTTTTGTTTTATATATATATATATGCTATAAAATGAATAATTCAAGAGAGTTCCGTATTTATATGAGATTATTTATTTGTTGAAAATAAATGCGAATAATAATGGAAATCCAAAAACGGTACATCAATTAAATTCTTCAGAGTTTTTGCAACATTATTATTATTATTATAATTATTTTTAAATATCATGAAATGTCTCACATCTATATATATACGAGTATATATATATATATATATATATATATGTGTGTGTGTGTGTGTAACGTCGAATTAAATCATTACTGGACCACTTTGTAATAATACAAATTTTATAAAAAAGAAAAAAGAGGGAGGGAGGTGGAACACTTCAATGACTCCTGTTTGCGGAGAGTGGTGAACTTAATATTTCCTCTTTTTTTTATTTATTTAAATTATTACTTTACTCCTGTTGACGGAATGGAGTGTTCCGGGGTCGTGAGTACGAGAATTTTTGGGAAATTTTTTTTATGAAATAGAAAGAAAAACAAGGAATCAAGCAACAAATAGGCGAACGTAAAATTTCTTACCTTTTTTGTGGTACCTATTTGAGATTTCAAAAAATGAACAAAAATGGTTGAGACACCGCCTTTGTGTGGAGATCGAAGTCATCGACGGTTGAAATACCAAATATTATCAATGTGAAAAAACTCAAATAAAGAAATAATGATAAATAAAAAAAAGTTTGGGTCCTTGCAAATCGAATTCGTCGACAAAAAGAAACAACTCAAAACTGATTGAATCGCATGACGTACTGAACTCACCGTCACAGAATGCCGATTGCTTGAATCGTTGTCACTAGGGAGTGTGAGCGCACTGGCCAAGCACGTGAAACGTACTCGCTAGACACGAATATTTCTTTTTATTTTAATTTAAGATTTTTTTTTTTATATATATATAAAGTCAGTTTCTTGTCTACAGTTAATTTATGAGTATGGCCCTAGTGATCAGCATTTGCCGCGTGTGTTTGATATTTAAAGATAGCGTTATTTTTTTATTTGGGTCCAAGCGGGATCGGTACATGTGTTAGAATTTAAATGTTTTTTTTTTATAATATAATCGGCATTCCGAGAGAGGCAGGCATTGGTATATATTTATTTTAATATAATGTATAAGAAAATATAGAAGAAATGAATTCCAAAATTAATACTTTTGGCTTGTGTTATTATAGAATACATATGTGTATGATATGTGTTCATATCATTACGACTTATTTTAAGCAAAAACGATTTACATACACGTCATTGTTCAAGATCTACAAACAAAGTTATGCAAAAATCCCTCCGCTACACCGATAATTCCCAAAGTGTGGGTGACGATAAAAATTTTCGCATGACGAATATGAACAGAAAAAAAATCATTATTGATATCTTTTAACATAATATTCATTAAATAATGAATTTCGACAACAACAAGTAGAGTTCTGGTTGTCTGTTCAAGACACCTGACCGACACCTTCTGCTAAAGAACGTATAAAAACGTTGCTTATTCTCATACAATTCTTCATATGAATGAAATTGGATTTTCGTTCACGGATTATATTATAATAGAAAACTAAAATTTAGAAAAAAATTTAACTGTCAAACTCCATGGCTTCATCGATAATAATCGAAAACTAACACACTTTCCGTATTCGATTAATAAACAGTATACAATTAATGTAATAAATCGTATTTTTTTTACAAATTATAGAGCATATATACAATATTATCACTATATAAATTTTTTTTTCGAAATATATATATATATAAATAGTTAATATTTTATTTATCCGTATATCATTACAAAATATACAAAATTGATTTGGGTTGGTCACTTAAAGTTTGAAAATTTAGAGTCGCGTCATCTATAAAATGTTAAGAGACTCCTGCTCAACACTACGCACACAAACTAGTATAACTGTAAAGTTTTATTCTATAGGTTAGGTTGTTAATGTGTAATATATTTTTCATATTATCTTTTCGTGTGGTTTTTCTTACGAAATTATTAATCAAACGGTTTTTTTCTTCTGCTTTATTTACAAAATTTCAACAAGGATTAAAATTAATTTTTTTAATAATACGATTATAATATTTCATGTGTGGAAAAAAATGTGTCTTTTTTTTCCAATTCAAATGTACGAGTGTGTTATACGTTTACACCTATAGATACCCCAATTTGTTTGTAAACCACACGAAACAATATGTACTTTTCACGGAGTTAAGAATATTCTATTCGTAAATATTATTATAATATCAACGCGGTCAAAATATTTATCCGAAAACGGACATTTTTTTTTTTACATTTTTTACTTATTTATACCTTGTAAGGTACTCACTCGTAGTACATTAAACATTGGAAAAAAAATCCGTTTGTAAAAAGAAAGAAATCGTCCAATTATAATCGCCTCTCCGCCCGCCCACCCGTCTTTCAAATCCGTGACTACTTTTAAAATCGACGAATCCGTAGTCAACCAGGAAGACGGGTTAAATGAAAAAAAAAATATTAACGTGATGTTCTCCTGTAAAAAAAAAAAAAAACAAAGAGAAATTAATAAAACAAAACGCACTACCAATTTGTGTTACATACGTATGAAAATTTTGAAGGCCGACGGCTGTTGCGTATTGCGGTGGGGTTTTCGCCATGCCCGAATCCGTCTAATCCATTCCAAACGAGTCTGTTAAAATTGTTTATTATTCATAAAAATCAGCTATATAAAAAAAAATCATAATAATAATAGTACTTTTTTTTCCGTAAATACCACCTTGTATGAGCACATCGTGTTATTATTGCTAATACGCGCGTAATTTCAATAAAATTATGATATAATTATTATTGGAAAAAAAAACGAATCGAATGGACTTCTAAATGAATGTTAATTTATAGTTCTCGAAAGGAAGTAAATGCCGACAAGTTATTTTTCTATTTGTGCAATCACGTAAAATAATAAATAGGAACATAATATTATATACACGTTTATATATATATATCGCATTTTTATTTTAAATAACAAATTTGTAACATGCGATAATATAATAATAAAACACAAAAACGATATGACGTAAATCGATTTTTGTGTAATGAAACTCATCCTGATTGCAGTACATCGTGTACCGCGACTGTTTAACGTTTATGGACCAAACGTGTTTCTCCGGTTTCGAATATAATATGATGATGATGATGTTATAATTTGTTTTTGTGTTCACGGTCATCGTAGAAATTAAATATACCTCTAGTTTTAGTTATGTATACGGTAAATTTTTATTTCTTATTATAACTCTTGTGACGAACAAAATTCGATATTAAAAACAAAAAACAAAATTTTTACAACCATTACCCACCATTTGAAAATAAGAGAAGTAAAGAAATATAATATTTTTACTAAATAAAACTATGGATAATTTTTTTTTTTTTATTTATTTACATTTATTAAACACGTATTTCATTGTTTCATACGTTTTGCATAATATAATATGTGCGTAAACAAACACTTGAAACAAATTGCGTGAGAAAAAATTAATAATATTCTGTGTGTATAAATAATAATAAAATAAATAACGATATTAAAATAACCGCTAATGATTTTCAAAATAATTACGCGGTTTTTTTATACCAGTGAACATTGAAATGTATAATTTATTTAATTATTACCAGTGCAGTAATGCGAAAATTGGCCATTAACAATAGTTAAAACTGTTTGAATGGAATTAAAAAAATCAAGTTAATTTTGAGTACGGCTATTATTATACTTTTTTTATTTTAAATTAATTGTTTTTTCTTTCTAACTTAACATAATGACTTCGAGTTATACCAGTTAAAGGCATTCGAATCAATGGTATTTAAAGTCGATTCTGTTCACTTTTCAGTGTAGTCACATTTAGATGTGTATAAGTTTACGTGTAATACGTGCGCAGTCAGTATTTCTATAGACGTAGTTTTTGAAAATATCGAAAAAACGAAAAAACAATAAACAGTAAGAGTGTAAGTGAGTAAGAAAATTATTATCGCGAATCCGAATATCGGATTTGGAAGACAATTCAATGTTCTCCGTGCGGCGGAAAGAAAAAATGTACATTCAACGGCGAGTAAGTAAACCTTTGGTGTTGGAAACAGGGATACAATTTTTTTTTTAACCTTACACGTTACAATACACACAGACCGAAAATATTCAATTAAATAGATGAACGTAAAAATAAGAGCTACTTTTTTCATCGTTGGGGATTGATTGTCTTTGAACACGGTTTTTTGAAATTGGATTTTTTTTTATTGAGAAGTTGGGTTTTGGAAAACTCAAAAAAAAAAAAACGTATCGATGTTACGAAATTCACGGAGGACTACTGATATTTATATATTTCCGTATATACGAGTACAGAAATGTACTCTCTTGTATTTCCTATAGTTTCCAATGCACTGTTTTACGCCGTACAACGTAATATTATCGTATATATTAATAATATTACACAAAAACGCACACGCGTTTTTAAGGAATTCGTTTAAAGTCCTTGTTACTCATATTTATTTTCGTTGCTATAATTTAACGAATAGCAAAAATATTTAAAAAAAAAAGTAATGACCCTCCCGATTAAACGCTATATATTTTTACGTGATAATTTCCATTAAGGAATGGCGCACCGCGTGTATTTACATAGGTACTAGAAAATAGAAATTTTTAAACAAATAGTTTTTTGTTTGTCGATTTTTAAAAATACAATCGCGTAATAATTTATTATTATAATTAATGTATTTGATCGGCGACGTCCGTATAATCGAAGTCTACAATATGACAAAATGTTTTACAAGGTGGACGTGTTCCCGTAATCCGTTCACGAATGTATCGTCACTAATGCGCGTGCTGCAGTGTATGTATTTATAAGTTTTGTTATACAAAAAAAAAAAACGGTTGATAATAAACCGAACGACTGTCTGTAATTTATTTTAAATAATTCATCGGTGCTGAACACTTTGGATATATATATATACGTAGATGTATTCTATATGATCTGTGTGCTTACAAACAGAAAAAATGAATAAATATTTTATTCGAAACCAGTTTATATAGCGTTCGAGATGTTTTTTTAACGCGGGAAATGTATATTTTGAAAATTACCTCTGCTGGTGTACGGTACACGCGCGAAACCGCAATATTCTACGTAGTATTATTTCGTCATTTATTGAACGCTAGACGATAAAACGTATCATACACAAGTCTTATATTTTCTTTTAGGTTTTTAAACGATTTATTGGTATTATTGTAATTAGAGCCCGGATGTCGATGACTTTTGAATTTTTTTTTTTACTTAGAAATGTTTTAGCTCTGGGGAAGATCAGTAGAAGAATTCACGTCACGAGAAACGAAAGTGACGTTATCGATCACGTGACGTTTGCTAAGCGACGTTAAGGCAGAAGTTAATGCGAAAAACGAGTAAACGTAAAAACGTTCGATCCTATGACGACTGCAGGGAGTTGAATAACCACGAAACACGTATCTCGCGTACATATCGATGTATCTGTATATAAAGTGTGGGTATATTTTGATTTTTATAACGTCTTAGATGATGCTTTCCTAACTAAAAAATGTAATTTAATAACTTTTAGAAATCTAAGTAACTAATTTCTATTTCTCTCTCTTTTTTTTTTTTTTTTTGTAATTTTTTAGATCATTTTAAAATTATTTTTCAATAATCGAATAATAATGAATAAAAAAAAAAATCACGAATTTACAGTTGTTTTTTCTGTTATTATTGTTTTACGTAATTTTTTTTCACCCATAATTTAACATCGGCGCATAAATTTTGAGTTTAAATATTAACAACGTACGTCATAAAAATTTCAAATAAGAAATATAAAAACACGTCGTATAAATACAATACCTCTTGTACAACTCCAAGTACACTTACTGCCTCTCAAAATAACACGGATTCTGTGCACGTGTATAGTATTAATATTGTAACCGATAAAATAATAACCGAAAAAATTTAAAAATTAAGCAATATTCTAAAAAGTCTTTTTAACGTTTTTATAAATTAAATTTTGTAAGGACATTTTCGTATGGTTTTTTTCTTATGGCCGATAAAATCCGTGCTCTGATTGCAATAGATAAATATTGCGATTTTCCGTTTAATTTTCCCTAATATAGTTCCGTCGATCAACTACAATATCGGTGTAAACATCAATTCGAATTGCGTTCTGGGAGTTGACGATATCCGTTGCGAGAGGAAAACTTTCTATTATATTTAGCACGCGTGTACGGAAAGGTATCAGACAAACAAATTTCGGGATGGATAATGGAAACCTGCAAAGGCCCATACGGATCAAATCTATGTTTGGTCCACAAGACTAATCCGGATACTGACGGCTGAACGGCAGTTTGAGTTATCCTGACCGCATTTGTAAAGGAATCATTAAAGTCAACGCTCGATTCTATCGAATTCGACACGTTTTTTAAAACGTTAATCAAATATACCGCTGTATAATAATATAAAAATAGCACTTGAACCGCGTTAACACGATAAATACGTAATTATTATATGGAATTCCATCATGTACAATACGATAATAATTTAAAATTCAAAATATATAAATTACGATTACATGTTTAAAAACACGTTGTACCGTTCAGTAGTCGCACAAAAATACGTATGCAATAACAAAACTCCGATAAACCAGTCGATCGACGGGCGATATTATAATGTGTAATAACGCGGTTTTGTAATAACTATATTGCATTTCAATATTTCAATAACCCTAGGGGGGAATGTAGATCTCTCCTCCTAACTCGGACTAGTAAATGTCTTATAACTGAACTCGCACGCACATCATAATAATACGATTATAATAATTCGTATATATAAAACATATACGTATATGTACATAACTTATTGTATGACTTATTCGATTTCAATTAATTGCATTGAAAGGTTAAAAGTTGCTCGTCGAAAACGACTCCAATCAACAAAACTTATCGAAATATCGATTTAAAAAGAAGACAAAAAGTACTCGAAAGAGTATAACGCACTAAGAAACAATATTGCCTGTGAAGATAATAAAAAGTTATCTTAGAAGTGTTGAAAAGTATGTTAGTACACTTATACGCTTATATTAAATACAAAATTCATTTTGTAATTATGAAAAAGTAAACATAAAGAAAATAGAGGTATACGTATACTTAGAGGAGCGTTTAACAACCGGTTTTCTGTGGTGATCAATCCACATATATATTTATGCGCCGAGAAATGTCATGATTACATTAATATTAATAAACATTTTACGGTTTTCTTGTCGGCAATCAGCTGACTCTTATTATATTGATAAATATTGTACAAGAATTTACTTGGATACCGCGTTATGGACAACAAACATTTTTTTTTTTCGATTTTATATATCGATTGAACAACATATTTATTAATAAATATTCGCAGATAAAATACGTTTCTCTCGTTAAAACGTCATGGATATCGATTATTATTACGCGTTAGGATTGAAAAGAACCTGTTCGAAAACGGAAATATTGTACGCGTAAGTCATTGCGATTTTTTTTTTCTACCAAATAATACTCAAAACTTGTAACGAATTGAAATAAACGTTAAAACACGTCGAAATAATGACGAACGCTTGCAAGTGAGTATAAATATGTGTTCTCTTTTTTTTTCATACGCTTCAGATTACATAAAATCCTAGACCGTTTCGGTATGGAGAAATTAAACAACAGCGATACGAAACGCAGATTGATTGCCTTCGAAGCGTACGACGTACTTAGCGATCCGTTTTGGCGTGCGCTTTACGATCAGTTCGGCGGTCGTGCGATAAAATCCGGAATATTCGTCGATAACCACGCGAATGTAAAACGATATTCGTATCACGGCGACATATATTTAACGTACAGGTACGAATAATAGTGTGTGTGTGTGTATACGAGAAAATACGCGAAACACGACTCGTTCGGTGTACATCATGTCGGTTTCAGATCGGTCTACGGTTCGACAAATCCATACGCTCATGTAATCACCAGGTTGATGAACGCAAAAGTCAAATACGCCGATTTCCGAAAACTGAGCGTCGAAAAGATTCCACTCGGTTTGACGTTAAACGAAGTGAGCGCAGGGCCCGCGTCCCACCAATATAGACTTGTTTTCACAAAAGGGAGGAGCGAACCTGTTTTTTTTTTCTTCGCTATATAGGCAAATGTTTGGATGGACTCAAGTCAATTTTACATTGCAATGAGAAACGATAGTAAACCGAGACATTTTATAAATTTGTTTGATAAAATAATCCTAATAATAGATTATTCTAATCTTATTGGCATAGTCCACTTTTAATGAACTCTGTGATTACGTATTCCGTCAAACAACGTATTTCATATCTGAGGTACAAAGGTTTCTCAGGAAGTAGCAATCTCTAAACATAGTTTTCGATTTCATAGATTTCAAACGCAATTTTCTTCCTTAGTTATTGCAGTAAAATAAAATAATACCACCGTTGGAAAGCTGAGGTTTTGAAGAACTTTTTCCGAAAGTGGTCATGATTTTGAAAAGAAGTTTAACCCCAACAAAAAAATAAATCAAATTTTCCAAAAAACGTAATTTCTAGTGTTTGTGGGGGCTGAAAAACTGCTTCTCTTAATCATATGTCTACAAGTGAACTATAGAACTTTATAGAAAATTCAACGACCTTTTCACCAATATAATTATTTTTGATTTTACACCTTTAGTTAAGAAGTTATGGCTATTTAAAGGCGATAAGCTCAAAAACACGAAAAAACCTTAAAATTGGAAGAAACTCTAAAAAAAAGAGGTTACAAAAAACTCTGCGGGAAACTTTTTGTCACAAATTACCTGTAAAATCTACCCCTTGATTTTTAATAGTCGAGTCTGATACATTCTGTATAATATTGAACGCGTTTTTATAAAATACAGAGTGTTTCAAAATGATTCATCCGCTTTCAAAAAATCGTATTTGATTAATAGGGTTAGGATAAGTTTTACAAGTTGCTGCTAATTTATAAAACGTATCCTAACCTGATTAATCAAATATGAATTTTTGTAATTGGATGAATCATTTTGAAACACCATGTATAATAAAATATATTCTCGTTAATAAAAACGATAATATCCCATGTTCTACGCTCGGTTTTAACTAATCGAATCCGATTGCTTAATTGCTTTTGTATTATATATTTTAAATGTTATAATTTCGTTAATTTCGTCAACGACTCGTTTCGCGAACACGCCTTAGTTAATAAAAACAAAATACGACAATAAACAATATTTAATATATATTGTACAACTATTAAATTATGCCAATCAAATAGTTATTTACTACGTATTTAAATATCAATTGAGTTAATGCTAAAAAAAATAAATATCAATTGAATTAATGCTAAAAAAAAAAAATACGTCCATTATTATTATAATAAAAATATACTCGAATAATGTTTATCCTTAACAGCATTATACAAGACATATTACATAATTTACAACTATGATAGAATGATTTTTACCAGTACCAAATCAGAAAATACATTAAATATAATGATGGAGTTACAAAAAAAAAAAAATTATAAAATTTCAGATATTTTTCGGGGCGTTGAAAAGAATTGACGTGCCTAAAAGTGACGGAACGCTCAATACTATCGACTTACAAATATCAAAAGGATTGCCGGCCGACACTGAAATGGTCCATAAGTTTACAGACGGAAGGACTATAAGTGAGTCGCATACGTTTTCTGATGATTAATCTGCAATAATCGATAAAACAATTATTATTACGATATATTGTCTCTATATTTACACAATATAAATGTTATATTCGTCAATTCGTATAACTTTTCCCACACTTTACAATACAACGACGTTTTTCTTTTTAATTTCAAACTAAAAACGTTATTATTACGATTTTTTCATATTTTTGTATAACGAATTTTGTCGGAACTAAAATACGCGTAAAATCGTTTTCGGGAGGAAAAAAAAAAGAAGAAATTATTAAATTTTTATGTACGTAAAAAACACGTATCGTTGTATCGACGTGTACAAGTACAATTATTATTGTACGTTTGTAAATTTTTATAATATTATTAATATTATTAGCTAAAAATAAACAAATATTTATTATTGCTATCTTGATAAATTATTTATTTATTTTTTATTTTCTAACGCGTTACGCAAAACGTATAATAAATAATATGTATAAATATGTACGTCGATAAACGATTATTTCTATAAAACAATTAAAATCTAAAAGTATTAGTTACGCGCGTTATTTTTGTGGTTATATAAATATGAATAAAAACGAAAATGAATATTCGATTAATTTCGGATTTTCCAATAATATAGTAATACATAAATATAAAACATATATATATATATATAAATAAAAAATTGTATATTAAATTCATTTTCTTTCTCTTTTTCACTTCGTTTTATGACGCGTAATCGGAAACATTTCAATTATTCTGTTTTTAATTTTCTAAACGTCCGCACGATAATATGACAAGACGCGTTTCAATATTAATGACGTGGAAAAAAAAACCATATTATTATTCTAAGACAAAAACAAAATATATTAGTTATACGCAAAATACGATTCGTAAAACGTCAAATATTATATTTTAATGAAAAATCCGGGTACCACGATTCACTCACCAAGAAAAATGATTAGAAATCACTTTCAAAATCTCGTTTTTATACGATATTATATTAACATTTTATTATTTCCTTCGCGAATAATAATCAATTTATTTTGTGATACATAATAATAATAATAATGCGTAAACGAATTATTTATTTGTGAGATCCTTTAAAATATCAGAGTATAGGAAAGCAGAAGTTTAACTTTATAAAATATGTAGTTACGTGCATTGAAAACAACCGAAATACATGTGTTAGTAATATTCTCTTGGAAGAAGACCGTGAAACATTATTTAATTAAAAATCGGATTAAGTATACACAATTTTCGGAACATTTTTTCGAATATAACCCGAATAAAATACAAACACTTACTTACAAAACTAAAAGAAACACACGTTATTTTAATAAAATATATTTAGTAATTACAATTTAAACGATTATTTTTCTTAGGGAACTATACAGCTCGCGATTAAGTCTTACTCAAAAAAAAAAAATATATATATATATATTGAAATTATATTATTTAGACGTAAACATTTATTAATGCCGGTGTATAATGCGAGATATTTATTGTATTATAGTTTTCGTCACTAACGATTTGCCGCATGAACGTTTCGCGAGGAGTGGACAAGATTTAATACGTACTTATAATGTGTCGCTCAAAGAAATGATCTTCGGCACTCGATACATTATAAAAACGTTGGACCATAGACGTCTGAGAGTCGATATCACTCAATTGATAACGTGAGTATACATAAATTGAATTGTAGACAGATTAATTGTTATTATTTTAGTAAATATAATATCATTTGTGTTCGATAATTTAAAATATCAAAATAACATGGCACGTTAGAGGAGAATGATGATACATTTTTAATTCTACACGTGATGTGCGTATTGGAATTTATAAATCGACATACGAGCAAATTCCATTTTTTATTTTACAATATTGTCAATTCAAAATGGGAATATCAATCTCAATTGTTTTAAATTGTACGTTTATAAATTATAATTTTAGATTCTGAGCAAAGAGAAGGGAAATAATGAAATATTTATGGACATTATAATTATAACGGAAGGCACAAATATTTACAAGCCGTGTCTAACTAAATAACATATGAATTGGATATTGAAAACAGCGTTTTCATATTAAATGTTTTTTAATATTTTATTAATTATAATTAATAATAATTAATTTAATATAGTTTTAAATAAATTAAATCGACTAACTGAAACTGTTTATAAACATATAGATCTTGAAATAAATGGCCAACGGTCGGACGATTGCCGTCAGTACGTTTTATCCGTTATATAACTGTAAAATAAAATAAAAATTATTCGTTCTGTCGAATTGAGAGATTAAATTTAAAGTTAACATAAAAATAATAATTTTGAAAAATAATATGTACCATCGAAAAACGCATAAAATAATAATAATAATATATTATTATCCGGAAAAACGATTTTAAAAATTAAAAATACGTTAAATGAAACTTTTAAAATATTTATGTACCAAATGTAAATTTCATTTTCATTTCCAAAAAAAAAGAAGATTTTTACGCTTTTGTTAATAAGAAGAAAAAAGTAAATATACAATTTAAACAAATTACAACAAAATGACACTCACAAACGTATACGTATTGGAAATTGTTCTTGCGACGCACATTAAACTAAAATGAAATTCAAATTTATACGGACACCGTTTAATGGTAATGTGGCAGTCTCGTGATTTGGCATAAAAATTAAATTTTGTAATAATTATCGTTTTTAAAATTGTCTACAGATACATCGGCGGCCATCGTTATAATAGCGTACGATAATAATTTTTCTCGCGTATTTTTTTATGTATTTGCTGTCAACCGAGTCATTGTGTAGAATAAACCCTTCGATAAAAAAAAATAAATAAAATTTAAATTTTAACACATAATAATAATAATTGTACTTATACACCGGAATTTCTGGGTTTTTTTCTAGGTTTATCTCGTTTTACGGATATTTTATTAACCGACGAATACGAACCGGATTTAAAATGTCTTAAAAAAAAAAGTAAAATTGAATAAAACTTGATAAACAATTTTGAATTATTTGGCGCACGACCATAAGTTTGTTTAAATGTTAATATATTTTTTTAATGCCTAAATCATTATATTCCAATAATATTGCGCAGTGCGGTAAAATAAATTTGTGATTCTTTAGCGCGTGCAGAGTTACAGAGCTAGTAGGTCTATATATATTCTTAAAGCGAATTAGAAATATACTAATTTTTTTTTTCTTTCGACTTGTAATTTATACAAATCGTACTTATATAATATAATAATATACAGAATAATACTAAAATAATGTAATAGGTATTCGCAGCAGAATATATATGCCAAATCCTCTTAAACAATATAATTCATGTACGAAACTTATACATTTTTTTTAATTTTATTTCTTCTCTATGGACTTAGAGATAGACCACGGTAATATAATTTTAATACATTTATAAAGCGATGATAATTTGGTCTGCCTATAAAATTGTGCATATAAGTCCTAAAAAAGTACTTTCGAGAGCAAAATAAACAAAAAAAAAATATATTATTACTATTTATACTTTTCCGACTAAAATAGTGACACACAGACATTTAAAAATAACGTATATATATATTTGTTTGTCATTATTTTTACTGAAATTGTGAATGTTATGTTAATTCAGCATAGAAATTTGTAATAATGTAAAATTGACATGGTAAAAAAAAAATCGTGTCGTAATATGTTATAATTTTTTATTATTATTATTATTATTATTATTTACGCTTTAATAGGCCTACATATCAAAAAATCATACGAAACGAAGGAATGCCAGTTTATGGAGGGAACTATGATGAAAGAGGCGACCTGATACTGAAATTTAATATTCAATTACCACGATATTATGTTATTCCCGAGAACAACGATGAAGTTTGTAAGACCTCGTCAGATGCATACACATATGATCGTGAGTACGCAAACCGGAGAAAACCCATATTAGCGTAAAGTTTGTAATAATTCCTTTGCTAAGAAATTATGTTTTAACGTATTGGTTGTAGTACGATTTGGTCACGTGAAGAAAAAACAGTGAGGGCTAAGCCATATATATATGACGCTTATAACCATATAGAAATAATCTAAAAACATTTCAAACACGAAAAAAATATATAAATAAATTATACGAAATTCGAACTACAATAATTCGCAGTGCTCGTTTAAAATTATTCCTATTAAAATCGTCTTAATAATGTATACAGTTTAGTTTAACTTATAAGTTTATGAGTTAAACTTATACCTATTTACATTGTTATAGGTGTAATCTACTGTTCGATACCCGGGCTTTATCCTGTTTTAAGATGCTTTTGATACAATTAATTCTAAGCAGGTATTTAAATATTGTGTTATGTGTTCGTGTTTAAAATGTTTTTAGAAAATTTCTAATACGGTTGTTTGTGTATGACATATCGATCAGTCTTTTTTTACGCGATGAGATCGTACTGCGAAAAAATTCTGCAACATCCGATATTTGTAACCGTAGTGGAAAAATTGCCCCGGATAACCGACGTAAGAATCTGAAAAGTTAGGTTTGATTTTTTTTTTTTTTTGGTCGATTTCTTTGGGAAAATTGTTGTAGCCTATTTCAGAAATAAAATCAGACACGTGTAGTCGGATCAACTGTAGAAAATTGTCTATCATTGTCAAGACGTGACGGAGACTTTCTCCTCGTAATTTTGTACCCTATTCAGATACATTTTGTGCACACGTTTAAATTGTTAACATTTAAAAATAGTTCTTAGTTCCCTTACTATATAGTTATACACTACATCAACATATTATAAAATGTTATACCGTTGTTTTGTTAATATTTTTTATCGTATTTTTTTACTAATATTATTTTATCATCGCGTATACATTCGCATACGTTCGATTTTATTAGAAAATTAAAGTATTTTATAAGAAATGCAATTCTTTAACTCGCCCTTTAAGGAATTCAGTAAATTTAAACGCGCACACTTATCTTTGCTGCTTTGGTCACCGTCCGTCTCGATAACCTGCAGCTCTCAGTGCAATCATTTCAGAAAATCCGCTAATCGTTCAAAACCGTTCAGCGGTTATAGGAAACTCATTATACTACAGAAAAGTATAGTTAGCAGAGGAATATTAAGGATCATTGCGAGTTATGAGTATGGTGATAATAAATAGACTATAGAACGACAAAAAATCGCTATGATATATAAGAAAGCGGTTTTTTTTATTATTATTAAACATATTTTATATATATATACATAAACGTGTTTTATAAATAACTACAAGTAATGCATATAAATGTAGTGTATTATAATGATAAAAATTATACGCGTACATGTACTCACCGCGTTTTCATAATAGACTTGACTTCGAATATCTAATAGGTATAGTAATAAATAAGCTGTTAAGTATTCAACTATAGTACCAATCTGCATTTTTTTAAATGATATTATATACTTAGACCTCGACTTCGAAAGTCGCAACCCACCGCAATAGCAAATATAATTATTGTTGGTAATTATTAAATTTATAATAAAACGCACATTCGCGCGGGTTTTAATCTCGCCGTCTCGCACGTCGATTTCATTGACGTCACACATGTATATATAGCATAAAAAAATATTACTGAAACGTACTAAATATTGCGTTATATGGAGCACAAATAATGTATTTAAATATATATATACAAGTGCGAGAAATTTTATTCGTATAACAATCGTTACGGAAAATATAATGAAGAATAATATGTATCGTCAAAACTTACCGATAATTTTGTGACGAGTTCTATATAGAACAAAATCAAACTAACGATATTTCTGATCACAAAACGAAAATGAGATATCGATGCTTTGAGACAATTGATTGCAATATCCTCGTCGAAGATTCAAACACAAACAGAATTACTATTATTTAACCGTGCGTAATCTAAACTCTAAAACGTTTTAACGATTTCTACAGACAACCGACTTTTTTTTTAATAAGTTTTGCAATGTGATTTAGAGGGAGGAAAAATGTTTATTTCAGAATCCAAACTCTATGAAAATATACGCATTTTAATTAAAAGCATCTAGTGGTATAGTTAAAAGGAATTTTTCGACATCGAGGACAAAATAAAAACGTACAATTATTATATGATTGGAAAATGATTACATAACCTATAGATCTGCAATATGAATCGAAAAAGAAAAAAAAAGAAAGTGAAGAATTAATAAAAAATACAACCGAAATTCTGAACGAATTCGCTTACGATAAATTGTTATTAATGTTAATAACTAAAATTATTCTGTATTTAATTTTACTGTATTAATTTTTACGGTTATATATTTATGAGTCCAGTCAAAAACAAAAGCTTAAATTCACGCTTGAGTCTATAATTACATATTTTCAAGTATCAATTAAAGCGAACGAGTTAAATATTTAAATGAAACACGTTTTACCAGAGATAGCAGTGACAAGAATTGACACAATAACGTCAGTTTTGATGGTATAGACAAAAACAATATACATTTATCTAATTTTTTTCCTCCGATGAACCGAATAAAATCAAACCGCCTCTGGCCTGTACGCCCAATACGATACGCCCTGGTATGTTTCACGAGTGAGAGGCGATTTCAAAACTAACACAATTTTTATTATTTAAAATTTTAATAAATTTATCCGCTACGTCACACAGAAGACTAGTGTCCTGTGCCTACACACCAATTTGATCACTCAATATATTACATATTACAATGAGTATTTTATTTAAATACTACGAGTATGTAAATCGAATCGACGGTATTCAAGTATAATGCTAATATAGATAATAGGAATTGGTAATCGAGTAAATGCAATAACTATATAAAACCACTTGCAATATTAATTATAGTCGTCGTCTTTTTATCAATGATAAATATTATTCTTATCCTGGGTTGGAAAAAGTTTGTTTTAAATTAACTAATAAACGTTAAGTTTTTTTTATATTAAATAACTAATCAAATTTAAAGTTGCTTTTTTTTAAAAAAAAAGATCTTTATTTTTCAACTTATATAATTAAATTAAAAATTTATTTATTATTATATTTTCTCTCCGATTGTTCTGTACAAATTTTATTTTTCATTATTAGATTAAAATTAAATACATTGCATATGCTGTATATAAATGTTAACAGCGAAGTCGATTAAAAAAAATAATAAAATATATATTGATCAAATTTGATTAACAACGTTTTTATAGATAAGTGCAGCGTCCTGCGTGTTCGTATAATGTATTAAAAATCATATTCCAGCAAAAAAAAAAAAAATAATAATAAAAACTTGAAATAACTTTCGACGAGTTATACTTACACTCGTACCTTACCGTCTATACCGCTTTTGAAATATTTTTAGTCTTGGAGAATTTCGACTATTAAATAACCTATTAGGTACTGACTATTAACTACTAACCTAACCTAACTACAGTTATAATAACGTGCGACAACCTTGAGAGTTGGAATCAGACGTACATAATATATTCTATAAAAATAATGTACCTAATTATAACGCACATAATTCAACAACTCATTCCAGTATACTCGTGTTCATAGAACACTGCAAAAAAAAAAAAATCATGAATCATTATAGCAAGTTTAACGCACACACAAATTATAAATACAATTCAAGATTTAATCCATTTAATTCACAACGTTTATCTTTGCTTTTTTTTAATATATACTTCAAGGAAAACGTGTTCGCCCAAACGGAATATTTGTCATTATATTTTGTTACATTACCGCGAATATAATAATACACACAACTTAGGGTCCTGTAAACAATAATAGTACATTTATTATTATTATTATTATTATATTTTATCTCATCGAACAGTCCAAGGGCACCCTGCAGCAACCGGACAAGTCCATTTTTTTCTTTTTGAAATCATTCGCAAGACAAGATTAAACTAAATCAAACTTTTAAAAACGTAAATTCGTTTATTCAACTACAGTGAAACCTCGATAAGTCGAAAAAAATTCTGTTCCCTTGCGAAAACCTCGATTACTCGAAAAAAAACTATAGATAATTTGAACATTTGTCTAAACGTTCCGATAATTTTATCTAATCGCATTTATTGTGTTTATTATCATATGTATTAACTAAAATTGGCACACAACAGTACAGATTTTTCATTTGTATCGGTATTGCCAGTTGCGATTGATCGGTTACACGTGTGCGGTGTCTATGTACGGTAAATTAAAAACTCTTTAAGTCGAATTTTTTTTCTAAAACCTTGGTAACTCGAAAACTATAGTAAGTCGAAACCTTGATAAATCGAAAAAATTGCATTTCCCTTGAATTTCGACTTATCGAGGTTCCACTTTGTAACGAAAAGTATCATCATTAAAATAGTTTAGTCGAATTTCAATTAAAATCTTTTGCCTCCATCAATTTTATTGGTAACATTTACCGTTCTTTTGCTCACATATAGTTGTATTTAAATAAATATTTGTATTTCTTAATTTTGTACGCATAGATAATCAACAAGTACAGCGCAAGTCCCTTATTAACTCAATACAACTTTGTAAACAATAATCGGACTTTTTTCATTCCTACATAAAAATGTGAAGAAGAAAAATCTCAATAAGAAACTATCGAAAAGAAATATAATCTACTTAAATATTATCTACTTTCAAAGTGTTTTTAGTTAATCCTCTCTTTAAAAAAATCTCATATTATCATTCACTGCTGTTTTTTTTGTGCCTTTGGCATTCCTCTTTTTGTCTTAATACGCTAAATCTAAGTTAACATAGCTATGACTTTAACATTTCTTGAACCCTTTGTCGTCTATTATGAAGAATTAACCTGCAAAAGGTGTTTAACAAGACTTCTCCAAGCTCAAGCCGAAGTGTTCGATCGTTCTTCAATTCCTGTTGTACCTCAGTTCACACCACAAAAATAAAGGTGTTCTGCACGTAGCAACAATGTACCGTTCTACATTCAAGTATTGTAAATAAAATTTCAAAAGCATCATTGAAGAGCAAATGGTCAGTGAAGATGATTAGAGTATATTATATGAAGATGGTGACGATATAATTTTATAATACAATTGTACCGAGTGAAAATAATAATGTGCGTTCTTATTAATATTGTTTTTATTTATTTTTCATATGACAATTTGCTATTTAAAACAATAAATAATTTGAATATAATGAATATTTTACAAAATAAAATAATAAAAATAATGAATACAAATATATTTAATACCTACTTAGCATTGTTTCTCCCTGGATGATTAAATATCATTAATTTCCAATATTTATTGGTTACATTAATGTGTTATAACAACAAAAATTAGAATCCAAGTTTTAAAACTAAAGCATTTCTATTATTTGAAAAAGAAAAAAAACTTAAAATTGGTCAAATATTAAAAGATAAAATTAATATTTACATTTTTTTTTTTTAATATATATATATTTTTTATTTTTGACTTTTCTTTTTAAATATTTAAACATTTAGATTTTCTTACAAACTATACTGTTTGTAATCGAACTACCAAACCCATTAGAATTTTACTTACAAAAGATTTATCAATAAGTTCATGGTCTGTATGAAAAAAAAACGATCATTGTCTGTGATAGCTTGTATGCAGCATCTGTATATACACAAATGTGCGTTCATTAATTAACTTGTTTAATTATATCAGACAACCACTTATAACAATAATGTCATATATTTTTTTTTTAATCCACTTTTTCTTCATTAGTGTTGTTATATATAATATATATACATAAAATCATAGTGACATTATCAGTTTTCAACCACTTATTTTTTTTTTTTTTTTTTTTTGTACAGACCAAGAATTTATTCTTTAAACTAAAAACAAATAAAAAAAAAATTAAGAAAAAAAATTGAGTACGACATTATATCAGAAATATCAAAAATTGTACGAGTTTGGTTCTTCGACACAGTATGTTGATATTATTTTTTTTTTGTTTTTGCTAATAAGTAATAACTAACAAACAATATATGAATATATAAAAAAAAATCCATAGTAATATTTACAGTTTTAATTTTTAACAATTTTAATAATAAATATAATCTAAGTAGTATGAAAATAATAATAGTACTCATTAGATTATATTTGAGCCTTAACACCGACAATCAATGTATAAAAGCTGCCGGAGGAATATTTGGCTTTAGTTTTGAAAAACTCAAAGCAGCTTTGGCGTAATCCCAACCATTTTCTTCTAAACACCTGTTCAAAAAAAAAATACATATATAAATATATATTAATAAATTATAATTAAAATAAACTCTTTGGTAACAATATCATTAAAATCTAAATTTAATGCAAATGTAGTTAGTAATACTATAACTGTTGATCAATAAATATTATATACGCAGTAATTAATTTATCATTTATAATACTAAACCATTTATATATATATATATAAGTATTATATTATAGTGAAATTACTTTTTCAGTTATAATTAAGTTTGACAATGTACAATAATCTTACTTTTTAGCCCATATGTAATTCATTCCAGACTCATTAGAAAAACTCTTGACCATTGTCAAATTGTTATTAGAGTTGTCATTAACATCACTGATTGCATTTAAAGACACTTCGTTAGACAATTGACATGCAGGCATATGGGCAGGAGTCGAACTTGTGGGAAATGCTGTCGGTGTTGGTGTTGTGTTAAACGTGGGAAATGACTGTTGCGAATGGAAACTTGCTGCTACTTCTGCAGGTTGATTTTGCTGCTGTAAGGTCTGTTGGTTCTGCATGATAGACTTCTGCAAACCTTCTTGATAAGATGGAGGATTTGTAGGGTAAGATGTATATGTAGGTTGCTGCTGATATGATGGCGGTGTATAGTTGGGTTGTTGATACGACGATGGCGACGATAATTCCAAGCCAGACATTTCATCTGTGTCCTCCATAAACATTGTTGCATTATTGCTATTACTAGCATTATTCTTTTTTATTGGTCTTGGTTTGTAAAACCGTTTTGACGATTCCTATTTATTCAAAATATTTGATTAATATGACGAGGTAGAATATTTTCAAAATTCTATTTTCTTACTAATAATAGCTCATCGGAAACAACTGTTACATAGAGCATATCGCTTAATATTCTCCAACCACTTTCAACAGGTACTATGCAAAAAGACCTGGAAAATGACCGGTACACCTGTCTAATGTTGTTTTCTTTGTAGTTTTCAACAAACACACCATTTACTACAATTTGAACCATTGCAGCCTTTAAAAAAAAAACAACACCCATTTAAAAATTTGACTGAAACAAAACAATACTCCATACTTACATTTGCTAATGGTACATCCACTATGAACGAGCCAAGGTCATGCTTGGTCTTAGGGAGTTTGTCCAGGAAATTCACTACGTTCTCTTTACCTTTATGTAGATAACGATATTTTCCATTTTTATTTCGATCACTTTTCAAAAAATTTCTACTTTCTGGTAGGTACTGTGATAAACTACCTTTAGTGCTAAAACACAAATACTATCAAAATTAATCCCGACAAACGTATACCATAAGTGAATACATACTGATTGGACAGAAAACAACTAGACAGACTAAACGTGGCATCTGTGTGGTAAGCTTCTGCAACCATTTGTTTGGAGATATTGTTATCATAGCGTTCGTAGAACTGTGTTAGGAATGACTCTACTAAAGTCATCACAGGATTTGGCTCTTCAGGATTTTGACCTTCTGGTATCGGATAACTGTTACCCAAGTTAATAGGCATTTTTAACTTGGAGCCAACAATGGCGCTATATTGAGATGGCAATTCTTGGTTGTCCTAAAAAAAACATTAATAACATTTCTCTACATCTTTTAATATGCGCCTAAACTAAATATAAACAGCATAATGAGGTTCCTTTTCAGCAGTGATTTTGTTCACGTACTTGATTTCATGAAACACAAATATCTCATGTTAAAACCTCTTAAGCAGTCGATTGGTTTGTAAAACAAAAACACTTAAATTATTACAAATAGTTTTCAATGCTAAATTTTATATGGACCACAATTTGGTTTTTAAAATTAATTCAATATCATAGATATTACGAAATATTTTAATATATTATTATCTGTTAAGTTTATAATATACTTTTTTGGTAGAACATTCAATTTAATTAATTAACATATGTGTTTACTAATACATTATTTACAATATTGATAGTATTCTCTAGGTCACATCTCTAGTAAAATTTCAAATAACATAGCGTAATTACAGAATAGAACAATATCGTAATATTGTATAATTCATTAATACATCATTGTATAATAAACGGCCTGAATATTATAGCATTTACATATTTTTATAGAATCAACACCAAAGTAAAATACAAATTTGTTCAGCAATATAAAATTAAATTGCGATATCTTATTTTGTGTATTTTACTGTTATTTATTAAATATTTTAGCTAAAAATGCTACAAATTTCATGTTTCATCGAACAACGTTAATCAATGGTTTAGTATTAGACAGATGAAATGTCTAAACGATGTTAAACTTCAATAGTAGACAAGTACACGACACATAATTAAGTGGTATTCATTCATAGTAATTATTGATTAATTTAAAATGTGACAAATGTATCCATATTATTTGTTTTTCAATCAATGTATAATTGACGTAAACTGATGTATAACGGTTTCTTATTATTTTCATCTCATCTAAATCACTCAAACTCATTTATTCGCTTCCATAGCTGATGTGACCCAAATATATTTGAAATTTAAACCAGGTAAGATGTACTTACTATGGACACCTTACCTTAATTTACAATAAAAATGAATGTAATACTAAAAGTAGTATTATAGAAACATCGATCTTGTTGTTCCTTGCATACACTTAAGAGTGTACAAATGCGATAAGATAAAACAGAAGACACTTACCAACTTGGTTAGCATGGGAAATAATTGTTGTACATCCCTGGAACAATAAATATAATATAAAAAAATGTGTGAAACGTTACATAATCAAATATATATATATTAACCGTTTGTAACGCTCTTTGTCTTCTGTATCACAAACTGGATTCCTGGACAAGTTGAGTACTTCAATAGTAAAACCTGAAAGACTTTTTAGCTCTTTCAAATCAGCCAACTAGAAAAAATAAATTACTTATTTTAACAAATATGTCAACAAAAATTTTAAAACTCGTTACTTTATTTCCAGCCAAATCCAACACTTTCAATTCAGGGAACAATCTACGTATCCATATAAGTCCTTCGCCCAAATAAATATGATTGTTTTCCAAACTCAAGCCATACAAGTCATGCTTAGTATGTTGAGCCACCATATTTAATGCAGCCAAAAGTACTGCTGGTCGATTTAACGGTACAAATAATTGATTTTCGGTAAATACTAAAACCATAAAATGTATTTTATATATATAAACATATTCACTTATTATTACGGTTATTATTGCTTATAGAAATACATACACAAACATCCATAAAATTTAGATAAATCTAAACTTTTGGTACTAGGATTGTAACGTGCCGCCATTGCCATAATCATTTTCTCCCTTACTTCATTGGAAACTGGAGTGAATGATATAGGTCCCCGTGGGGGCAGATATGAAGTCACTTTAATAATTAACTAAAAACAAAAGTTTGAATATAACTACATCTGAATACTAAATTAAAACTAAATAACCGTAACTTACCTTGCGTTCATTTCTAAGTGTTATTTTATGACTAGTGTTGTGCAATACTTTAGCAACTTTAAAATCATCAACAAGAAATCTTAATGCATTGTCAAAAAATTGTTTCTGTAAAATTAAGGAATCGTAATATTATATGCCTATTGATTATTAAATTTCATGAGTTAATGAACAAGTCTATAACATACATTATATGGATAAAATACTATAGGTGTAATATAGGTCTGGATTATTTTCAAGGCTTCATCGGAATCATCAACATTTGGCACCTAAAAAAAAACACAAAATAATTTTTATTTAAATTTAATATATTAAAACAGGAAAAATAATTACTTACAAATACTGAATACCATCCTGTGCTACTTTCTTTAAAAGTCCATGGTGAATTTCTGAAATTACTATTACCTCCACCACGGCTGTGATTTTTATCAGGATAGGACCTATTTAATTATAACGATTATTTATGAATAAAAAAAAAATAATTTAAAAACAAAAATAATTGTAAAATACCGGCGACCAGAATTATTTCTGGATCCATTTCTATTTGAAAATTCGTTAATGTATTCATTAACCAACTCGGTTTTATTTTCCCAACTTTTACGAAATTGATTACCACCGCGATTGTTTGCTTTGAATGTTACTTTTTTATTAAAATTATGACGATCCGTAAAACGACCTCCTCCTCGACTAGTGCTAGGCCTTGGCACTCGATCATCATGTTCATTGTTACCTGTAATTACAAAAGAGTTAATGATAATTTTAATTTTTTTTTAATTAACTACGAGCTGTAGAAAAATTACAAAAGTTATTTCCTAAAAATATACCACCTATTTCTTTTTTTAAAAAATTGAACATCAAACAATCTACATACAGTATTGTTCTCAAACTCCATGTACCACTCACTTGTAATACATATCAGTCCTGTACCACTGTACTATTAAACATTTCATTAGTTCGTCTTTGAAAACGCACCTCCCCATTTTTAAAAAACCACCAGCTACTTATAAATAATAAGAAAAATACTTTTGTCCAAATTGAAAACTATATGGTTTTATAACTATCATATACACAATCAATAAATAGTTAAATTTACTGTTTCAATTGTAACATGTAAAATTTAAAAAAAAGAAAAGGAATAATTCACTTAAAGTACCCAACGTGAACGTCTCGCCCATAATCGAGAACCTCCGAAACATACGAAAATATACTACCCAACATGAGTACAATAAGTAAATACTACTATACAGACAATGAAGACGTGACAAAAGATCAAAATATTAATATAACGCATTAGTTATTCGATTCGTTTTGATTTTCACCAAACGAACGAGTAAATATTTTAAATACTTATTGGAAATTTAACACGAACATGTACGGTCGTATTACATAATATTATGCAAATTACAAATAGCGTGGAATACAAAAGAAATGTACGATACCTCACCACCACACGTTGTCTACAAGACGGATCGCTTCTTTTGTAAAATAAAAACCCAATGTTTACATCAAACGTTAGTAATAAATATTAACAAAACAATTGATTATAACGTATACGACGGCCCGAACCCAATTACAGTAGACAGTGCCGGCCGAGCGACCAGACGTTACTCGTAACGTCCGGGACTTCCCATAGAAATCAACAACGATCGAACGGCCAACGAAATTGCACAGCCGGTTTACCGTTGCCAACGACACCAAGTCTGACGACGACCAAAAACCGTTCAAAAAGTACTCACGCGGATTCTCGTAATGGTATCGGCTGCCGATGTTGCGTCCTCGCGATCTACCGGCCATCGTTACGGTCGGTCCCCGGACAACGACGACACTACAACGCGACGTCAACGGAACGACGACGAACGGCTACTGCTCGGTATTGTACACGGCGGTAAAACAAAAACAATTACTTACACGCGACGGATATTCGGTTTTCGCCCTTTTTTTTTATTTTCTCATTGACGTCCGCGTACGTGTCGCACTCCGAAGTGTCGTACGGAGCGGCTAGCGGGGCTTACACACCCGACAAATCGAAGAAATCCCGTTATCGATAATTACCAAACTGCCGACCGGGGTGAAAATTAAAACGCAAAATAATAATGATTACCGCCAGTTTGTCGCTCGAACGATTTTATAGGAAATCCAGTGTACGCTGTTTATCTTTTTCAACATCGTTACTATTGTTATATTATTTTTTGAATAAGTTTCAATATTGGTGTAACTACATACAATAATAATAATAATAATAATAATATAATGAAAAGGAAGCAAAATCTCTCGTCGCCCGCGGGTGGTGGCGGCAGTGATTTCTCATGGAACGCGCCACCGTGATATCGTTTTCACTTCCATGCGTTGTGGTCTTATCATTTCGACCGCTTAAACCACGTCGATTTGAAAATATGACAGCAGCGGTTACCAATCCAATTCGGTTACCGAACGCGTGTTTTACATTCTTTTTTCCATATTTAAAATTTAGTTACAAAAAAAAAAAAACAAATAAAACACCGTGGAAAAAAATATTATAAATTATCGGTATATATTATGTAATTTCTATTTTTATTCATATTGTTATTGTATCGTTTGACAAAATAATCAAAACTTTTACAACCAAAACATCCAGAGAATTTAAATTTATATAAATCTTTAAAATTGACTATTAATTTTTTATAGAAATCATACAAAAAAAAGAAATGACGTTTTTTTTCCTACTTCTCTCTGCGAACCAGATAAAATGTGTCCATGGGCAGCCAGTTTTTTTTTTAAATATGTATATAAAAATATATAGAATAATTAATTCGGAGTTATACTTATTATCCCATTAATTGTACAATATTTGTATTTTTTTAGACGAATTCACCATTAGGCGCCCTTTTGAAAAAATAATTACATTTTTTTTAACATAGATATTTACAAAACACTTTTGTACACTATCGTAATTTGATTATATAAATTTTCTAATTGAGTACCTCATATGTTATTGTTATAAAAACATAATGTAACTAAAATTTAAAAACCGTTGCGGTGAATAATAATTTTATTTATATAATATTCTAATATATATATATATAAATGGTACTATGTTTTAAGGTAACATTGAAGGATTACTTAAATTTCCTTTATGAAAATAAACAATTTTAATTTAAAAAATTATTTAATTATTATATATTCTAAATTAATGGCAGCGTGAATAAAGTTAAAATTTTTGTTTTCAAAATCAATAATAATTTTTAAAAAATATTGAAATTGTATTCTTTTCAGTGTAGCGCCCTGGGCGATTGCTCAGGTCTCCCATAGCTTTTATCAACCCTGCATACACGAATAAGTTATATTAATTACTCGAACACGATCTCATAAAATTAGTAATAATAACCGTAATTCATAACAAAATACTTTATTGGTATGTAAATGAATTTAACCAACAATTTCAAAGAACATTATTGACTTGCCTAACATTTATATTGATTCTTGTAACTTGCATATAATTCTCGAATTCGTTATCGTACCCAAAATTTGTATGGTTTTCTGACAATATTTTTGGTACACCGTGGTAACATAATCGGCTTTCTTTGCTCATTATGATAGTATCTCCAGACCTTAAAAGAATGGCAATGGGTTTTTCATCCAATGAACGTCCCCCAATCAGGAATATTGCACTTAAACCAAAACTGTAGAAAAAAAAAATCAATTTTTATTATTATTATAACGAAATAAATTATTTTACCTAATTGACAATAACGGAGCATTGAGATTATACTCTGAATGATCTGTGTGTCCGGATAATGTCGACGAAGGGTGGTAAAAGTTTATAATAGCTGCTTCTGCCATAAATTCATCGGGAAATGGTAACAATTCAATGATAGTTTTACTAAGCTCAGATAAATCTGTTGGAAATTCAGATTTTGCAGATTCAGAATACACCTGATTCAATATTTTAAAACAATCAAATCCACATTAAGAAACTATATTTAAAAAAATGTAATCATATTGCTTTTATATATATATTATATAGATTAATTTATATTTATATAAGAGGTATGTCTAAAAAGTGTTGGAAGGACAAAATTAAAGAAAATATTATGGAACAATTAGGTAAAATAATAGACTGGAAAGAGTACACTCTTGGGATAAAGAATTGCGGAAAGTTTGTAGCAGCCGCAAAGGCTCTTGAAAAGCTGTAAATCGAAAGAAGAAAAACTACATAATTCACATAGAACAAATTGAAAAAAGACAAATAGTACTTTACAAACTGACCTTTGTATCCCAATTGTGATGGTATCCGAGCGTGGCCCATCGTAATTGATCTCTAAGTTTGATATTTCTAGTCCTGAAACACCAATTATATAATTAATATAATATGATAGTAAAAATCTTAATTTATAGCGTAGAAAAAGAAATATTTTTCTTATTACAATTATAATATTTATTAAATCTAAAAATAAGTAGTTAAGTTATACTGTATATTTAATTTATTGTACTATAGGTGTTATGCGTTCATATTCAAGAGCCAAAAGGATTTATACCCTTTAATATCCAGACGAATTTTATTCATTCAACATTAGAAGGTACAAACGAAAACAAGAGAACAATACTTCAAAAATATAAAGTAAATTGAAAATAGAAAATAGAAAATGTAAAGTGGAATTACATTACAAAAACAAATCTATATAGATCACAATAGAAAAATGTATTTAAAATATGTTTTAATTAATTTACAGCTAACTTATTTACTGTAGACCACCAATCTTCTCCAGCGTCAAGGATATTGTGGGCATCAATATTTAGTACATTTGGTTTCTTGGTGTAGTCTACAATACACCTTTTCGTCCAATATTTCTGTCCATCCGGTTTGAATGGATTTTTAATAAATATCAAACCTAAGTACACAAAAACAATACAAAAAACACTGTTAAAAGAAAATCGTTAATGGTAATGATTTTTCCATCTTACCGGGTACTTTTAAAACTTCGTAACAACTCCAGTCTGATAAATCACTTTTTAAACCGAGATCATCAAGTTTCTCTTTACTATAAGACATCGGAGTCAGTTCCTTAATTTTCTTAAAAAAATAATAATACTTATATTAATCTACATAATATAATATAACAAATTTTTACTTTTAATTAATATAACTAACTATAAATTCAGTGTCGATTACATTTGCAAAGTCTATTATATCAGATTCTTGTTCAAGCGTATTAATACGCTTGTAAAACTTAAAACGTTCTTTGAACATTTTATAAACAAACGAACATATTTATATTAAACAATAAACTATTATTTCATTATTTTAATTTTTGGATATGTACTGCAACAAAATGAAAAAATTACAAAAAAACAATTCTTTTTCGACTTTTTTTTATAATATAAACCGACATGGCGATAAAAACCATAAACATATATCCGTCAATAGCGTTATCAATATAATGTTGATTTATATTCAGTATCAATGTTATTGTAAATTACTTGTGAAATTGGAGGTATTTTGAACAATATTGTATAGTCTGTATTACATTTTAATTTAATTTTTCAAAAAACGTATTCTATTTTATTTATTAAAAATGTCATGTTCTGAGGACGACCTTGATGATGAATTACAACTCTCTGCAGAAGCTCAAAAAGCTTTAAAAGAATTTTTTGACGAACAAAACAAAACGTTATTGTTTTCTGACAACACAAATAACTTAACATTCAATGAAAATTGGGTGAGATTTTATTTTTAATATTTAAATTACCGTGTTTTTATTATATATATATATAACACAATTGTATTGATATATACGCGTATTTGTATAATTGTAGCAACTCAGTCAGTTTTGGTATGACGAAAAAACGTGTGATCGAATCGTCGAATGTGTTCATAAAACAGTCGGATCAAATGGCACTGTAGCGTTAATATCATGTCCAACGTTATATAAAACATTTAAGGAAAAGTCGCCTACAATATCGAGTATGTCCGTTGTCCAATAATTATAAACGATAATTTTGTTATATGTATCTACATGTATATTTGATATTTAGTTAAACTATTCGAGTACGACAGAAGGTTTAGCGTGTATGGTTCAGATTTTGTTTTCTACAATTACAATGAGCCACTGAAATTCGATGAAGAACTCTCAAACAACTTTGATCTAGTTGTCGTTGATCCTCCGTTTCTCTCCGAAGAGTGTTTAACAAAATCATTACAGACTACAAAATCTCTAACAAGACAACACATTATATTATGCACAGGTCAGTGATTATGGAGACACATAATATTTCTTTAAAAAATAACCAATTACCTATATTTTATAATTTTAAATCTAATTATTTCTTATTAATCATCCAGGTGAAATCATGGAGGAATTAGCAACGAAATTATTAAATGTTCACAAATGTTCGTTTAAACCAAAACATAAAAACAATCTTGCTAATCAGTTTGCATGTTTTACAAATTTCTCATCAGAACTCGACTAGTGAATACGGTGTCTTTAATTTTTTTTTTTTTTACGAGGTAAAATTGAGAGTGAATTCTCTAATACTGTTTCTTTATTATTATTATTATTATTATTATTATTATTACTATTATTATATTTTCTTTTAAATAATAATAAATCATTGTAAATTATAATTTATAATATAAATATCTATATTCAAGGAATCAATCTATGTGAATATTTCAGTAATTATCACTGTCACAAACATATACCATTTATTGTCTTTGTTTATTATACAACAAAACTTGAAAACAATAGTCTGTAAAACTATACTTCTAATAACATCATAAAACTTAATAGTCTTATCCAATAGATTTGATAATAATTTAAATAATTAAATTTCATAAATTTTAATTACATTTACGATTTTGAAATAAATCACCCAATGCATATAGACACTCAGTTTTAACGCACAAAAGAAAAAAAAAATTTAATGGTATAACACAATTCATAAAGATAGATAATATCTAACAGCTGACCGAAATTAAAAGAAGGAAAAAAAGATTAAACTATTAGAAAATAAATTCGTTTTTATGGAATTTTATTTCAATACATTCTCCTTTTTAAGACTATGTTAAATACGCATTAGAAAGTAAAAAATGTGTTTACATCTAAGAGTTGAAAATTATGAAAATCTAAACAGTTAAAATCGAAAGATTTTATTCAAATTCATGAAGGTACATTTTATTGGTAAATTACCTACAGTAATTTTAAAAACTAAAACCATTAAATAATCACAGGAAATAATGTAGACATTATTTTTTATTTGTTAAAAATAATAATGTAGTAAAAACATATTAACGTATAATGGACTTTCACGTAATTATCGAGGTACAAGTAGTAGACCTAAACTCTATACATTTCAAAACATCAAGTATAGTTTCAATTTTACTACACATTAACAATATTGTAAAAACCTACAATGTCTTATTAATTAATGAAAACACAAACATATTTTTGTATAGTTTAAAATAATACATATTATATAACTTTACAACATCTATTAGTTGTTACATAATATGTATGTATTTATATATATATATATATAATACCTATTATATTTTATAGGAACATAAATTACATCGAACATAAACTTTTAAGTTTTAACACAATAGTTAACATATTTCACAACAATAATTGTTTATAGTAATAATATATAATAATAAAAAAAAAATTGCAAATACCTGCCAGTAAAATGTACATATAAAAAATAATAATTTGACCACTTAAATTATAAAAAAATTTGTTTATAAATAATAGTAAAAAGTAAATATTAAAATAATTGAATCGTGTTGAAAAGGTACTTTGTATTTTTTTAAAGTACGCATACCATCATGAGGGACAAATATCTCTTTTTCCAGAAAACGATACTATGGACCTAATGCCTTTCATAGAAGTCTAAAAAAAAGAAATCAAATCAAAATTCAAAAACTAATAATATAGTGAATAATAAATGATTACCTTTTTCTTTGAAGTATTTAAGTATTCTTTATACATTTCCGATCGTATATACCTTTGGTAGCTATCACTCTTCATTAAATGGTAAACATGAACCTGTTATACAACAATATTAATGTATTATTATGATGTGTGTATGTATATATAATTAAAATTCTATTTTGTCTAATTTCTAACTAAATTGGTTTGACTTTTCTTTGTTTATCATTGTCTTTGAACACAAATCTTAATCTTACATAATGAAAATGTGCGATTACATACGGCAGCAATGTCAAATGCCCATCTGTCAGGAGCAATCATGTTCTTTCGGCTTAATTCCCTCGACTGGGAGTCGATGTTTAACGAATCGCCACTTAAATACTCGAGCCAAATTTCTTGAGCGGCTTCTGGTACTTCACGTTGTGGTAGTTTTTTAAGATTCTGTACTGCTTCCCAAAATCTTTTGAACGCAAACACATATTTATACATATTTTTCTACACTATGTGTACCCACTGTGATACAATTAAAACGTATATCTTACTTCAAATTCTCACAGCTGAATTCTTTTTCCAGAAATTTCGTGAAATGCTCCTTCCCGGCGGGATCGGCTAGAAGCTCTTTTAAACTAAACGCCCAACGTTTTATTCTACGTACAGTCACTTCTTTCCTATAGGAAAACACAGAACTATTTTTTAAATTTGAATTGTTCCTAACGTAATACTACCGCATTTAATAAAATCACGCACGAGTGTTTGTCACAATCCCATACTTCTACGTTATCTAATAACCAAGGATTGCTAAATTCTGGAGGTGTAAAAAACGGATCGTACTCTGCATACTGTTCGAAATAAGTAATGTACCTTTGGATAAATCGAAAAGTAATTAATAATGGCGAAAAACGCGCCTTTTAACATAATGTGTGTACGTATTTATAACAATAATACAGTCGAATAAATACTAACGTGTCTGCAATTTTCGATAGCTTTATGTTACGCCGATCAAGTTTCAATCGCATCGCAGTAATATCTTTTTTTATAGACTCGACAGTAGGTTTACTAATGTTTGGCTTGACATTGAGTTGTATCGGTAGTAAATTGTTAATGTCTCCGTTCGCCAAAGTAGCCAATTCTTTGTATCTTTTTAATTTCTTGTAATCGATTTCTGTTGTTATTATGGTACCGGGCTGTAAAATTCGGTACGGTCATAGTATACGCTTGGACGTAATAAAACAAAATAAAAAAAGTAATCGATAATCACCATAGGTCTGTGCACATCCCAAAATGCGCGTTCTTGGCTGTCCAATATTTTTCTCTCCATGCGATCTCGTTTTTTGTCGACTTTACTCTGAGCCTCGGCTTGCAAAAATACAAACTCCCATTTTCTAGACAAAACTTTTTGCAGTTTTGCCAAATTCTCTGCTTCGTAATCGGCCAATTCCAAACGAGTTTTGTTTTGCATGGTCCTTTTGCAAAGGTATACGGCTATAATAAACGAATAAAATGTATTAAGTTTACGTATTTTACATAATCGGACATAAACTTAATTTCATACAAATCTTTATAATATTATAAGAATAATAATATGTGCGTGATATGGAACCGAAACCGGTACTAAATCATTAATTAAAATAATTACAGGAATCGGAACCTTCGCCAACATGAAATAAAAAAAAATGTTCCTGTCCCTCAATAATAAAAAAATTGTCTTACAAATTCTAAAATAATAGAAAATTCAAAATATTTTACAATTATCTATACAAATTGTCTTACCGTAATCAGTATTCTCGGGATCGAATATATTAGATGGCCAATAATACGGGGTCTAGAACGAATAGATATTAAGAAAATCAATACATTTGTATATCTCCGTATAACAGTGTATAATATTAATTTAAAAATCTTAAACATTTACTACCACAATATTAAAACTGTAAATGATTTCAATTAAAAAAAAAAAATAGAAAAACTCTTTTCGGATGTAACGAAATAATGCGTTTTAAGTGTGTATAAAATATTAAGAACGAGGTATTTGTTTAAATATAAAAAAAACTTGTCGAATACACGATATTACTTATCGTAGACCGTTAAGTGCTGGTATATTAATCATTGGTATATTGTCCATATGTTTCGAAAAGTCTAAAAAAAAAAATCTAATAATTACGAACGTCGTACAATTTTCGTGTGACACGGACGCGAGCGTATCGTGAAAAAATATGTACAAATAACTAAAGTAATTTTGTTAATTGGTTATTTAAAAAAAAAAAAAAAAAAATTTAAATGACTCGGATGACAATGTGAGATTACTTGAAAACGATAATACGATCCGTCGTTCTTCACGCTCAGAAAATGATCGTCGATGGGGAACAAGTATCCGTGAGAAGCCAATAAATTTGCAAGGTACAACGCTTCGACTGAAACATTATTAATTATTATAATGATCGCCTGTTTATACCGACTGGTAGTCGTTACCCTGATCGTCGACGTCCATGTTCTTCATTATCCACAATATCAAATCGGTTCCTAAACAAAACACGGCGCGTACGCCAAATAATAATAATAATAATAATAATAATAATAATGATGATGATGATGATGATGACAACAGCGGACGGCGTGAGATTGAACGTAAAACAATAAAACGATATTGTTACCACCCACCCGTGAACACCGAAGGCACTTTTGCTCTGAACTTGTTGACCGTGCGCACGGGTATGCCGCTGTTCTCGTCCTGCATGCGATCCATCAGTTGTTCCATCTGGAAAAAAAAACGAAGAGAGAGAAAAAAAAGACCGCGGACGGGGTTGCCGTCGCCGCAATGATTCAAAACATAGATAGGAGCATTTTACTTTTTTGTAAACGATCTGATGCTGCGTGACGTTGTCCAGGTCAGTCATGGAAGCCGCCGTGAGGGACACGGTCGGCGTGTCGACGGGCGCGTTGCCATCGGTTTTTTGTTTCTTCCGTCTGGCAGACCGTTCGGAACCGATTGCCAGGCTACGGAGAAAACCGAATTGACAATAATTATTATCGGGCAACACACGCAACGGCCGATTATTATTATATTTTACATTGCGCGCAATAATATAATTAAATATTATGTAAGCGCGGCGGCGGTACCTTTGTCCCATGGCTTTTTTAAATACGTAGGAACATAATATCCCTATCGGTCTCAACAGAACAGTAATTAACATCTATGACGTCCGTGTGCGGTAACTGCGCGTCGAACTGTGCAGTGTGGTGTGGTCGTCGTCGTCGTTGTCCGTGTCGCGCGGAAAAAACCAACAACAGCGGCAGCGGCACCGAGAAACCGCGACGGGTACGGGCGCGGTGGCGACTAAATAACAACGGCTGCGCGCGGTGCCCACCACGCTTTGACGACGACCGACCCGCGCTGGAAGGGACGACGGGGCGCGCGTGCGGGACGACCGCTGCCGCCGTGCCGATCCCGTTCGGCCGCGACGCCGGCACTGGCACACCAGTCGGTGGTACGCGGCTACGATCGCGTCCGCTTCGGCCGACGACGCGGCACGGGCTAATTTTAAATCAATACTACGCGTTAGTTGGCGGGCGGGCGGGACGCGCGTTTCGGTGTGTCGGCGGCGGGCGTGATGACACCTCTCGTCTTCCGGTCCCTTCAGCCCCGGCGTGATTACATTTTCGCAACGGCGGCGGTGAGGAGAGGAGAAGGATCTGCGCGGAGAATATAACCAGCTTTTCGCTCGGCTCTTATTATTGCTGACCGTAAAGCCTGTAAAACACATTTCGGCACGCGTTTGTCTCTGACGCGTGGCCCCCGGAATCAATGTATACCTCGTATTAGATTTAAATTTTTTCGTTATAAAATTAATTTTGTCTGTAACGCGTTTAAATAGTTAATTATAATATTACTATAGCCGTCCTCGTGCGCGCTTCGTTGCACGTAAAAAATGCCACTTCTCACACGATTCGAATTGTATTCGATTCGACGTTGTATTCCAATACCCGATGTAAGGACGTTCTGGGGGGGAGGGGGGAAAGATTCTATAAAAAGGGAGACGATACGTGAATCTCCTCCCCTCTCCTATGGGATTTGATATTTTTAAATTTACCATATCTCCGACCCAACATTACCAACATTTATAAGTTGGTCCAATTATGTTATGGTCATGCTCGATTTTCACAACCCCCCCCCCACCATCCCTTTGAACATAAGACTGGAATTAATGGTCGACCGACGATCAGCGCATATGGTACGCGCTGATCATCGGTCGTTGATCGAACGTTTAGTGCTTAGCTGACGGCAAATTCGATCGGTCGAGTTAACGTGTGAATGTGAGCAAACCAATAAACGTTAAATAAATAGTATAAAACGAGTGTAGATCGAAGGGGAGAAAAGATGAAATCCTCACGTTCATTTTGCGAAATATTATTATTAACAATAAAAATAATAAATTTAACGTAACATACGTACATACGATTTTGACGGTACGTACCTAACAACGTTGTTCGCGTTTGAATCGTATCGTTGCAGATTCGTTCTTTGGAAGCTGGATCGTACGAACGTCTCTTCTTGGGTGTTCATTAGAACAAGTAAACACAGAAACGTTTACGGATTGTTTATTATAAGATATAGTATCTTCGATCCGATTTGTTGTAATTCTAAAGTACTTAAATTTACATTTTTGAAAATCCGGTAAAGTTGTGTTTGTGAAAATCGTAGGTAAAAACAAAAAAAATAATCGTACCGGGCAACAATATCGAGCCCAAGTTATGTCCCACCTGTTGTATACGCACTTGCGGCGGTTCTCACGTGCGTTATAATAATAAATTGTTTAATTTGCGTACGTAATTAGATTTATGCATTTACTATTTACATATATAGTGTTGACGTGTCGTATATTATATATAAAGTAATTGGACTTTTTCTCTTGATTACTGGAGATTGCACGTTATCCACAAAATGTAGAAAAGATTGTAATTACATCTCATTTTAACAATAATATTGTCTAAGAAAATTGTAAAAAAAATGTCTCGTTTTCGTATAGGTATTACGTACTTATTTATTATCATTTTAGATATTAAATGTATTATATATATATATATATTTATATATTACAAAGTCCGAATGTCATATGCAAAAAAAGAAAAATTAATGATTTGCGCTTTGTAAATTGTAAATTAATAAATTATAAAAATAATAATAATAATAATAATGATTTAAAATAGTGTAATTATTTTTAGTTCATTTTAGCGTAACGTATAAGTAAGATTGATTGAGAATAAATTTTTTTTGAAAATGGGATGTTGACGCGGTATATGGAGTCCTCAAAAGTTTGGGTACTGAACTTTTTCAGCGCGCACAATAATTATAATATATACTACGTCATTGCAATATACCTTATATATATATAATATATATATTGTTGTCCCTGCAAGTATAACCGACGGAAGAATCTTAAATTGAGATTGATCTTTATACATACCAGCTAGTATATAGTTGACCGATGTCTTTTTTTGGAAAAACGTTATATTACAGCCTATGATGCACTCTCTCCGAGCCTCAACGAGTCTATATTGATATGTATAACTTTTATATATTAAATTTAGTTCAACCGTTTGTTCGCCTATATTATAAATATAATATAGTAATAATGAACACACACACACACATATATATATATATTAGATGATATTCGATATGTATTTAAACGTATAAAATGTTTTTCAATTACTCACTTTCAGGCTTCGTGCAGCGACAACAATATATATTGACTGTGTTTGGTTTTTGTATATTAATATATATGACGTATGTGTGTAGTGTATACGACACGAATCGTATATATATAGCTGTCAAATAGACTTCTTTTATTTTATATAAATCTCACTCTTTATATTATATGCACTTGTCGCTTTCGCCAGATTTTCATGATTATATACACAATACAATAACTATAATAAATAAGCTACAATAACTTGTGAGAAATAGCAGATAATCGAACCAGACGGCAAGAACTTGTGGAAAGGATAAAAGACAGGTCGGGTTAGGTTAGTGTACGTCGGCAATCGGTTTTTTATATTTTAATTAAAACTATTTTTAAATTTGATTTAAATTTCTAAATTTTTTTTACCTTTGTCATTAGTACACAAAAAAAAAATGAAACATTTAATCATAGTTCGATTGCCATCTATACGTGTCATAATCCAGGAAAGATGCTAACGAGTTTAAATCTTTTGTCAGAATTAAATTTAGTTTCTATTACGTGATTAAATTTTCGTTTAACTTTTAGGTTTTCTAAAATATTACATCGTTTTCTATCTCCTTTTAATATCCAACGATTTTAACGTAGGTATATCGCGTATAAATGTATAATAACTATATACTACAACGATTAGCCGACTTTAAATTTACTCAACATAAATTTACTTTTTTGTTTTCTCCCTCTTTTATTACTGATATAGCACAACAATTTTTTTTAAATTTTTTAAATACAATACACACTCGTTCACCAGCACATCATAATATATATATATATTTCCATCACGAAAATAACAACAGGACGTTAAATTTCGAATAACTGTGGCTGTGTTCGAATACAATATACGCGAGTATGTATATATAATATATATATATGATTTATTTCGTACATTGTGTGCCGCGTGCATTTTAGGATATCCGCCTTTTTTTTTCATAATAGGTATATTATGAACAATATAGACATTGTTTCGAATCATTTGTTAAAAGAGTGTTTAATGTCTTTAATATTAAAAAACAAAAATTAGTTGTTATTTATTCCTCATCAACAAAAACACTAGAATCTGAAAATATACAATTAAATATTGGTATGGAAAATAAAATAATAGTACAAAAAAAGTATTGAAAATACTGTAGATGAAAACAATGTCATTTCTGACTTAGGAACTTTAATAACAGGACCCTGTGCGATAAATTTTAACAGTAAGTACAAATGTAGGTAAACAGAGTTTAAGTTATTATATTATATTTAAATTATACATATTGCAGTCATATCTATGTAAAATTAACGAGTAAACGTGTAATCGAGTCTAGAACGGGGAAAGATGAATCCTTAAGTTCATTTCATTGAAACAAGCGAAATAATATTAATAATAATAAATGTAGCATACGATTGATCGCTCGGTCAGCGTCAAACTAAACGCGTATACCGACAGAGCGCGCCCGCCAAACGCGATAAAACCAGAAACGAAAGTAGGTCACTAGATAGCGGTACGACACGAAAAAAGAGGGGGTAGCTACAAAGACGTATAAATAGCGGTCCGCAATCAGTAGACCGCTCAGTCTTGCCACAGCGGCCAAACGCGAACAACTTTGTTCGCGGCAAACACACTATGCACGGTACACACGGTATTTTTACCGTGTTCAGAGCTGAACAACGTTGTTTGCGTTTGCCCCTCTATGGTTACACGCCATGAGGCGCGCGGTGTGTGGACAGATAGTTTACAGAGAGACGTCTGTAAACTCTTTACGCTTTACGACCCACCCTACCTTACTTTCTGCGTATTAAATAATGATTTAGCGTCTGAAAAATACAACTGGTAATACCGTAATGGTAATCTACAGGGACGATCGAAGCGATCTGCAGTTGTAGGTGACGAGTTTAAAATGTAAATAATCATGATAAGAAATATATATGCTGTGCGGTCGAAATGATGCAAGTTATCGGTTTGAAAACGGTAAATTTCTTTTGCAAATAGTTCAAGTAAGCAAATTTTTTAAGTCCGTTAGGATTTCACGAATCTTAAAGTGTCTTTCTAGTTTCTATTGCAAAGTGTATAATATTACGATCTCGAAACAGTACAACGCCATCTGTCGGTGTTTCCGCGTTTTGTCGTATCCGCGTGCCAATCACGGTAAAAACGGTTCTTATCTTTCATGACAAAATGCGAGTTTTAAAAATTTTCACCACTAATAATTATAAATATTTTAATATAATATTATTATTTAATTTATGACAATATTATTAGGAGTATATTAAGTGTTATCGAGTTTAAAATTTTTCAATTTTGATCGTACCTCTGATATACTTAAATAGTCGAAAATAAATCGTTTTGTCTACAAAGCTGTCGTAACAATGATCGAGCCAGAACTGTTTTCGTTCCATCCGCCTTTGACCAAACACACGTATGTAAAGAAATGTTGGGATAAAATATTAGTAGACGTTGGTAAATATGGACTAACACATTCCGTAAGTATTCCGTCGATTGTTCCTTGTTAATCGTACCACATAATCAGTTTACCTCATTTAAGGATCAGTGTTAAATTTTGTGTCTTTACCATTTTATAGATAACTGTTGTTTTGCCAGACACTCTCTTCGTTCCCGATTATATTGGAAATGTATTTTCTGAAAATGAACAATACTATATGGTAAAAAGTGTTACGCTCAGTTCATTGATAGATCCTGGATTCGTTACGTCTTTTGTGAAAAACGGTACTTACCTATAATTATTTATCATTATTACTGTATGTAGCGTATATGAGTTAATATTACTGCCTATAAGTACCGTATTTTGAAGTAAATAGTAAATTTTTACTGGGTAAACGATATGTTTTTAATATTATTACGATGTTTTTATTCAAAAACTATAATTGAAACTTTAATAATATATTGAAATTTAAAGAAGTAATTTGATTAAGATAACGGCATTGTGTAACAATTATTATTGTCAAAAGAAAAATCAATTATTTCGTACAAATTTTATATAATTTTAAAAATATTTGTAAAACAATCATACAGTCAAATGATTTAAAATCAGTATAAAACGAATTGTCATTAATATTATTTTTATGATGTATTTTTTATTTTTTTTAACATGTTTTAGGCAAAGTTTATGCAATCTCACTGAACACTCACTTCGAAATAGAAGATTGTATAGCGATAACAAACAATAATTTATTACAAATGTCTTTAATTCCATCATCGTGTCAGAATATTTGTTTACCTGTAAAAGATTCAAGTGAGTAAAATTTAAAATATAGTTAATTTTCGTATATTCAGTATTATAGTAAAAAGAGTTCTGCTAAATGTGACCTGACTTGTAGAAGAAAAATAAATGTTTGTTGTAATCATTTTTATGTAACACAAATGTAATTGTATGTCGATATATTTTTTTTGTTTTGTTTTAATATAAAATTGTTTTGGAATATTAAGATTTCTGTACGGATCTAATCACATTTAGCAGAACTCGCCTTGTTTATGGTCTTTTTAACACTATACGATTTTTAAATATCTTTTTAACATTTAAAGTAATTACGTTGGATTTGAAAGAACTGAAATTTGGTAGTAAATATTATCAGCGTATCAAGGAGTGCTTTCAACGTTTTGATGGGAAATTTAACCTGCTCATTTCCTGGGAACCTAATGGTAAGTATAATTTCCTCTTTTAATTTCTACGACAATGTTTATTTCACATTAAAATGTTTCTCGTGTATTTTAGATGATGACATATGCTCATCATCAATAGGTTCATACTTTGATAAAAATGGATTTGTCTGTCATGAATGTAATCCTCGATTAGCGAAAAAGACAAAATATAATGTGACTATACCAACAGATAACGACGTTGCGCTGCTTGACAATTGGTTGTCATATTTTTGTTTAGATATAGACTTGTAAGATATTAAATTAAATTCGCTTGAGAAATTTATTATAGTCGAAATCGAAATTATTGCCGAAAGAATAATTTATCTTTAATTGAATTTATTTTATTGATTTATTATCATTAATAAAGTCCGTTAAGTAATAATAATTTACCATTGAAGCGTAATTTTTAAATTGTTATGTTGTATGTGTGTATATTTTTTGATTTTTAGAGACAATAAAATGCACAGCATGTTACTGGATAAAAAATTAACGAAATTAAATTCTCGCGATGTTGGTCAAGTAACACAGTTAGTATGGACGGGATTTTTTAATAACGACAAAGTGAAACGTTTATTAGAAAAGTTTCGGTAAATATTTGCCAATTTTTTGAAGAAAAAAAATAATATCTTATTCAACACGGAATTATTATTTTATTTATTGCAGGGAATTTATTGAAAAGCAAAGCAGATCGTACTGGCTGTCAGTACATTTGGAGCCGTTTTCAAATTCTCCCTACGCTTGCACTCACCAGACGATTTTGTTGAATTTCGACGATAAGCATTTTGTCTCCCAGTGTACAAAACGTAAAAAGTCGTAATGTCGTTTTTGTAATTTTTTTTTTATATATCGTTTCACCACTGTTATCATATAAAAAAAAAATATATTTTCTGATAACGTTATTTGATATCTGTTATCTATTATCGTTCGATATGTGTTTTTTTTTTTAAATTTATTGTTTATTACTTGCGATTTCAATTTTAAAAATGCCTTTAATATTGATGGTCGGTTTACCGAGTAGCGGTAAAACGACGAGAGCTCGTGAAATCCAAAAATACTTTGCACAACAACAGTGCAAAGAAGTCGTTTTGATATCGGACAACGAAATCATTTCTCAAATGGACGTAGACAAGAATGTGTTGTTTTTAGGTAAATACGTATTAAAACATTACGAAGCACAGGTTTTATTCGATGTGAACGTTTTGTGTGTAAAAGTAATTGTTGACGTATAAATGTAGACGGATAAAGATACGGTTTTAAATTTAACGTCAAATAAGTATTGATATTGTTGATTTGACACAGTGTAAAACGTATTTGTTTAATACTTAGTTTTTATAATATGTACAGAAATGAAGAAAGAAAAACAACTGCGGTCTAAATTGCACTCTGAAGCATTGAAGTTAGTTTATGATTACGAAAATAAATATTATTTCAAAATATTGTAGTGGCGAACAATTAAACAACTTTTTAAACTTCTTACAGGAGCTTGACAAAAGATAATGTGGTTATATTGGATTCTGGGAATTTTATTAAAGGTTTTTACCGATAATAATTTTGTCGTGGAACGTGAATAATTTTTAAAATTGTCATTAGGATTTAGGTACGAATTGTATTGTTCTTCAAAGAGTTTAAGTACACCAAAGTGTTTGGTTGTTTGTGATATTTCACCTGCGAGAGCTTGGGAGTTAAACGAAAGCAGAACAGATAGTGAAAGATATGTCAAGGAAACATTTGACGATCTTGTTATGAGATACGAAGAACCAATTCATTCCAACAGGTTAATATTGATATTAAACGTTTATTCAGTTTTAATTGTATGCTTTAAATATTTAGTATAATACACGTGCGTTTATATGTAGGTGGGATTCGCCATTGATAAATTTACAATTAAATGATGTTTTACCCGCCGAAGAGATCAGAAAAGCGATTTTTGAAGTCGCTGCTCCTGTACCGAATCAATCGACAATAAACGTAAGAGTACATTTTAAACCTAAAATGGTTGTTTTAAATTGAATTTTTGCGGCGATATAATTGTATCTTATTATTATTGGTTTTTTAAATTCAAACAGGCACCGTTGAATTCGAGTTCATATTTGTACGATTTAGATAAAAAAACTCAAGAAGTTATTAACGTAAGTATGATATTATTTTGAATTTACTATCCGCTTGTACTCTGATAAATTGTAAAATGAAAGTATAATTGTATTAAAATAATATAATTTTTGTCTGCGCATTATAGGCAATTATACAGTTAAAGAAACAAGGCGTGGAGGGTGAAAATATTGAATTATCCAATTACAAAGGGAAATATTTAAATAAATTGGACAAAAACGTCTCGTTGGTGCAGCTCGCCAAGTCTAGAAAACAGTTTTTGTCATACGCCAAAAGTCACGTGTCAACTACAAACGACCAAACAAACATTGTTAACATGTTTTTACAATTCCTAAATAATACCGTTACTTGTTGATGAATTTAAACAATATTTTTGTATTTGAATTGTTATCTAATAATCAGAAAAACGTGTGCAACTATCATTATAAAACGATTAATAATTATTTTGTATTCAATATACTACAGTGGATACCAAGTTTTTAATATTTGAATGTAGTACGTGCGTTTGAAAATTTGTTTTGTTAATATTACCTAATGCTTGATATATAATGTATTGTATAAAGACTGAGAATTTACAACACAAAACGGTTTCTACAACCTGTGTGCGACAATATTAAATATAAATTACACTAAGTACGCATATAAATTGTTTTTTTTTTCAAAGAAACTAAGTGTTTATTAATGCAATTTATTGTATGAACAGTAAACAGTTTTATGTAACATATTTCCAATTGTCCTAGTCTAATTGTGCATATAATATTAGTCTTTACGAGAACTAGAATCCGTTTTTGTGTTGTCAGAAATACTATATATATATATATATATTATTTTAAAAGTTCTGGTTTATTATATTATTAAAGATCTTAAATACAATGTTAGTAATTTTATACATTTTAACAATAATAATATATGTACATAGACATTTTTAATTTCATCTAAATTCATTAGAAATTGCGATTAAATGTTTTTTAAAATTATATCTGATTAAATACTGATATATAATGATATATTGCAATTTGTTCAGAATCGACCCCAGAAAATGAAAATAGACCACTTTATTAGTCGGATTGGTGGACTATTCTTTTATTTGAGACACTAAACGTTATTAAGTATTTGATTTTATAAACTTGAATTTATGTCATTGTACCTTATATGTATATAAATTCAACATACTCGATACTTTTTTCTTGGAGTAGGTACAAATATAGGGATAGTAACATGATAAGTGATCAAAATTAAGGTAAAATTAGGTAACAAAGTAGTGATTACAAAGAGGAATTTACAAAATTAAAAATAAAAATCAAAAGGATATGTAAAAATAAATAATCAAAAAGATAGAAATAAAAAATTATAAGTTAATATTCGTCATAATAAATAAAAATATATATAAAATAAATAAATATATACATAGATATCAAAATGTATATTTAAATATAAAAAAAATATATAATTTTTCCCCCATATTATATCCACTGAAAATTCAACAATTACAGTCTAAAATAGTAATAAAAAAAAAAATATATATATATAAATCTAATTCCAACAAAACACTGAAGAAGTTCTCATCTTTTAAATGGTACATATATTTTATGTCTTAATGTTTATTTAATGACTTTGTACTATTTGAATTATCGAAAGTATATACTATTTTGTTGTATTGGTCATAAGACAGACACAGACCACAACAGATGCCTGTGTAGCGTCTTCTTGATTTCAAATTAAATTTTTAATGCAAGTAGGGTAGACAGAAAGAATTAAAGAGATTTCAGTATTCTTCTAATGTACGCCATTGTAATATTTTACATTTTTATTTGAGTCAATGTTTAAAAAAACTTTTCGTGATTTCGATATGCGGTTTTATATTAAAAAAAAAAAAAAATTGAGGCGATACATTATGATTTTCTTCAGCTTGCGGCCCGAGGCTACAAGGTTAGGAATGAAACATAAGTAATCGAATTTAATATTCGATAAATGAGAGAATTGCAAATTTTTTTGTTTCGTTCCAAACACATTCATCACTTACCAGTGGCGCACCCAAGGGGATGGACTCCGGGTCCGGACCCCCCCTTGACTAGTGCAATAGTATTACATTTATAGATGAAAATCCAAATTCTGATACAACTTTCATATTTTTCTGTTAGAATTTCGCATACGATATAGATAACACCAGGTGTTAACAATTTATTGATTATATTATATTATTATAATATATAATCTATTTTTATTATCTATTAAAAGTTTTATTTTTCATAATGTAGTTTTTTAGACCCCCCCCCTTGAAAAAATCCTGGGTGCGTTACTGTCACTTACAAAATGAAATTATCCTCGTGCACCCTTTGACGACGAACGCTCATATCATACACAAACCATTTAACCGGTTCTTCATCCGCCAGTAGTCGAACGAAACCACGTTCTTATTCTTCTCAGTGTACCGAAAGTGTACTTTCTCTGTTGAAGTCAGTGATTTCCAGTAATGGGAAAATTGCATGACAATACTCGCGCGACGAGAGCAAAATATACGAATTGGAATTCAACCAAATTTTCATCAATCCAATATACTGGATGATACCGAACAGCCTCTACTATAATATTTTCAACTTGATATAGTTGTAACGGAAATAAGCTTTATTATTTTTTTTCTTCTATACACACTAATATAATTATTAATAGCAACGATATTTATTAAATCACAAATTCATGTTATTTTTCCACGGAGGGGAAGGCAAACACCCTCTCCCCACCCAATGTGCGCCCACGGTTAAAGTTCCCTCTCCTTCGATCCAGCCCTTGTTCATCCTCATTTTCTCTGAGCGATTTCGACAATATCATCATGTCATCGTGTCGCAAGTAAAACGTACGCGTTATGGTAATGTATTTATACATATTGTGCGTGTCGCGCGCGTTCAGTGTTTACGCTTTTTTTTTTTTACACACAGTCGCGCCGCGTATTTTTTTTGTTTTTTTGTCTTTCTTCTGTTTGTCATAAGCTCTATTTCCGGCGAATGTCAAATATTAGACGGTGTATCTCGCGGAAGTACCGGGCCATTCAGACCGGCGCTCATATATAAATATAGGTAATATAGTATTGAGGTCTGAGACATAAAAATAGTTTTAAAATGTGGTGATGACACAACACAAATAGTCGGTCATGTAAAAAAAAAAAAAAAACCAGCTTACACGAACAACGGCTATATCGGATGTCATATTGTGTAGTATATTGGAATACAATGTATTTAACATATTGCGATTGACTGCAACGATGATCAGACACGAGATGTTTTAACGTGTTATCTATCGTAGGTACCGTAAGCGGTCGAATCGCCCGCGAACATTTCACTATACCGAGTTTACACTTATATATTATTATTATTTTCATGTTAAATATTATTTTCATTGCGGGCTTAATTTTTATTACCTATATATATATATATACAAAAATTAAGTATATTATTAAATTAAAACAAATGCGTTTGCGGCCATCAATCCCAATGGACGAATTATCATTACAATGAAATCGAGTCTTTTTTTTTTTAATAATAATAATAATAATAATAATAATATATTATTTCAGTGATGATCAACCTTTTTTGTGTTCGGCGTGCCACTTTGGTAAACAATCATCTTCGAGCGGAGGGCCACCACCAAATATAAAAGTACGAATAATCCCAATCTTAATCTAATAATATAATTTTGTTATACATAATAGGTGTACAATATATATATATATCTTATCTTTTAATGATTATGGAAAAGATTATGGATTTAGGTATACATTGTAGGTGCATACAAATGATCAGTATGCTCTTTTAAGTGCGCGGGCGGGAGCGATATTAAATCGTAAAATTTTTATTTAAAAATGTCCGACAGAAAAAAGCGCAAATGAAATTCCTTGCTTTAAGAAACGTTATAATGCAAATGGTAATTGTATTTTGGCTCGACGTATATTTGTGAACAGTTATTTTCACGAATGAAACAAATAAAATCAGTTCATAGACCGCGACTTACGGATATGAACATCTAGAGACGTTCAATTACGAGGATTGGAACAACTAAATTCGAACCGGATTTTTCATTATTAGTTAAGCAAACTCAAGTTCAAATTTCACATTAAATATTTTTTTATTTTATTATTATTATTACTACTAGTACAAAATAAATAAATATAATTTTACTTTTTTTAGAATATTTTGTTTTATTTAAAAATTTGTAACGGGCCACATATGGCCCGCGGGCCGCGGGTCGGGCATCACTGTATTGTATAGTCATTTTTTCCGTATATGTATGTGTGTATAAGATTATTTAGCCTGCACTTGAATTTCAAACTATACTGTCGTTTTTCCGTGATATATCATTATTATTCTTATTATAATTCCGCATACGATTAAGGAGATTGCAGGAAGAGGATACTTATTTTCTCTTTTCGTCTTGCACACACGGAATCATAGTAAAATAAACGTTTCGTACTTCCAACGTACCGATCGTCCTAATGATGCGACAAAGATTTTGGAAACACATTAGAATTTTTCGTGAATTTTGCTATAGAATGCTTTTCTCACATTACTAATTTTTTCCAATTTTCTAATCCTTAAAAAATTACTAGAACGAATTATTATAAATAATAAAAAATAATGTTAATAATTTGAAGATTTTAAGATAAAAAAAAAAAAAAAATGAAAAAAGGTGAGAAAATTATTTTATAGTAGAATTCACGACGAACTCAAATCTGTTATACCAGAAACTTTATCGCATTACTAGGTCGATCGGTATACGTTCGAAGTGCGAAACGTTTATTTTATTATGATTGGTGTGTGCAAGACGAAGAAAGAAAATAGATACTCATTTCCAATCCCCTTAAGTGTCTTTTTTTTTTTTTTATAAGACACATTTTAAATAAATATTATATAAATAGGGCGTTATGGGTGCAACAACGCGATTATGAAACAGTGACCTGAAAACGAAAAACAAACGTTGGGGAAAAAAACTAATAAAAAAAAAAAACGTCTTCTAAATCGTTTAATAATATTATAGACAATATATTTATATATTATTTACAATATAAAGTCTTCAAATATTATATCTTACGATAACAACTGACAATACTTTATATACTGAACACACGTGTTGGGTTATAAATTAGGTATGCGCAAATAATATATACGCCGTCTATGCGTTTAGACTTTAGATAAACGCTTTATATTATTACATGATAAATAAAATAGCGCCGAACGAATTAGTATTTATTATCGTCATTTATATTGAACTTCTTCGTATTCGCGCGTACAATATAATATATCGTAGACAGGTATAATATGCGCGACACGTATGGATATTTGTGAGGAGAGGGAAAGTGTTGTTCGATTGGCGGCGGTATTTTCGTTTTAAAAACTTCTGCGAATTGTAAATAAGTGCGGAATATGGAAAAAATAATAAACCCCTCTACCAGCTCTTTGTCTCACGCCGGTTTGGGATTTTTCAGAAGTCGGTGTATTAAAACCGAAAACCGAAAGATATCGAAAAATGTTTGGTTTTGAACAGTTTTGAACATCACTCCTATATTATAATATCGACTCTATCGGTATAGTTTTTCGACGCCTTAACGCGGGTAAAGAGAAAAAAAAGAGGGTCCATTCGGCGACATTTAGGGTTTTACAGTTTCTAAAGTTTCTCTAAAGCGGACAATTTTAGTACACTTAAAAAAAAAAAAAATCGCGCATTTCCCGGTCCTGTCGAGCTCCGATCTCGGTACGTTTTCTTTTTCGACGCGGCTTGTTCGCAGTACGAGACCGAATTTCGAATTGTTTTCTCTCCCGGAACGGGATCGCGTCAACCGAACGCGAAAAGCGACGTTATAAAACACATTTCTAGACAACAAAAACTTCTCCTGAAATGGCGCGTGTACAATAGTTCTCCTGCAGTAGAGACCATGCAGTGATTGAAATTCTATACTCTTATCCCACTTGTAAGTATATTCACATTCGTGTGTTCAGCAGTGACGCAATCATACACTTGCGACTCCAATCATCCTTTCGGATAACCCATGCAGTTAGTTATACTTCAGACCGTCATTACGTAGTAACACTGGCCACTGGTACTTTCATGTGTCAATTGAAAACGGTACGAAAACAGTTATGTCTGGCCACATTGATGCTGTACAATCTCAAGACATTAGGTACATATTTTTCTATCGCAAACGAATCCGAACCGTAAATTAATAATTCTATATTTCGCCGCACGATACGGAGTTGTTTAGACGCAATCGCGTGGTTTAGTCTGAAATAATATATCTCCAGTTAACGCGTACTTGTAAATATATTTCAAAACGTGCACACCAATGTATTGTTTTTTTTTTTTTTTTTTTTTTTTTACTATAATTTATTAGTATAAAATAGGTATGTCAAACGAATCTAGAAAAAAAATCACACACACACACACACACCACACACGCGTACAAATAAAAAAAAATTACGTTTTCGTCGTCGAATAGACACACATACACATACAATAATATAATTCAGTACACAGTCATGCACGTCTGTGTACACATACACACACATAGATATCCCATAAGGATTCGGTGTGGTCGGATAAGAGGTCGTCTTATCTATCGGCTTCGCGGCGTCGTCTAAATAATGCGCGTCGTTTTGGATCGTCGTTCGTATATCGGTATTGTTCAGTGAGTGCTGCTCGTCAGCGCAGTGACAAACGCACCGCTGTAGTACGACGACTGTAACGGATATATTTATCGATCGATAGATCGATCGAAACGATTTCTGTGGATCGGAGGACGATTTACGACGACGACGACAAAATAATTGTTACGCGCGCTCGCGAATAACCCGTCGGGCCGATCGTTGTTGTGATCTTCGCTCGCGTCCATCAACTTCAAGAAGAAAAGTTTATAAACATTAAATTATCAGAGTGTCGATCGGTACCTAAATATGTATCACGCGCATCACGAACACGACGTGTTGACCGGAGGCGATCCGATGGTCTTGCAGCAGCAGCAGCAGCAGCAACAACAACAGCAAGACCATCACGGCACCACGTTCATGCCGGTAATCGATCAGCAACACAATCACCATCAACACCATCATCACCATCACCTGCAGCAAGACCAGCAACAGCATCACGGCGATCACGGACTTTTGCAACAGCAGCACCACGAGACTGTCAACCCGGCCGGTGCGTTGGTCCCTTTCGGGCCGTTACAAGAGCCCGTCGTCGGCGGAGTTCAAGCAATCAACGCGTACGAGACGAGTTGCTGGCAAATACTTCCGCCCGACTATCCGTACGACGACGATCTGAGATACGACAGGTGAGTCCGGCGGGATATTTTCGCGTAATTATCCGCTATCGTCCGCAGTATATTGTTATGAGTTTTGCGCGAAATTTCAACAACACACCGATATGTAACCGCTTTTAAGTTACACGAGGAAACGAGAATAAAACGGGAGCCGGTTATTTTTCGTTTAATAAGTAATCGACGATTTTTTTTTTCTTTTTGCGAGTATGGAAAAATGCATTTTGAGTGTTTTTTTTTTAGTTCACCGAAACTTAAACAATAATCTACTTTCAAAAAAAAAAAAAAAATTGAAAAAACATAGGCCTATTACAGCGTTTTTTGCAGGAAGAATACTTTAACCTACAGCAGTGTCCGCTTGCACTGATAAAGGACGGTTTTTAAATTTAAAAGTCCTTTTTTTTTGGTCAGGGAAGATATCAAATTTTTACCGCGCTGTATTTCTGATTATACGTATATGTTATTTGTAGTAATCATGAATCGTCGGACGTAGAACATTGCAATAAAAAAATAGAAACTATCATCAAAATGACTGTTCTCTGGTCATATATATATATATATTATACAACGTCTCTTTCGATAGAAATTTGAATTAACAATGGGTAGTGAAATTTTGCCAAATCGTAAAAGAATTCATTCTCGGGTCATGTGGCTGTAAAAAAAAAAACTGATCATAAAATATACTGTTTGGTGATGAGAAATATTGAAAATATCTAACGAGTACGCGTTGCTACTCGAATCAGAGTCAAAGGTGTTCGGTAAAATAACATTTTATGGTTTTCAAATAACGTTTCAAATAACATGTAGTGATTAAAGTCATCCATACAAAATCCAAGTCGTTCTTGAGTTATCAAAAAGAGCGTACGACGTCAGATTGATTTTCTGTTACGAATTATTGAATTTATCGAACGGGGGAATCATAAATTACTCAAAGAATATGTCTAATGATGAATCTCATTTTGAACTTAATGGTCGTGTAAAGAATGAATAAAATACCCGGTATTGGAGTGATTCGAATCCTTTAGGAATTCGTCGAAAACCGCATATAATCGTAAAACGTCTGCTGTAGAACATCGGAAAAGACGTTATAATTGACCTTTACATTTTCGAAGACGATAATAAACAATTTTATGCTCTCTTACAACTAAAATAGTGTCTCGCAAATATATCCTTGTTTTCGATTCTGAACGAAATAAAAATGCTACAGTGGTTTTGCAATGATTTTTTTTTATTTTTCCATGTACGACTTTTTGGACTAGAACGAGTGCTCCGATCGTTACGCGCTCGATAAAAATCCTGTAGTAAATGTTGTCTAGTTAGTACTTTAGAGAATTCGGTTTTTTTATTTTCCTAATAGTAAATACATATAAAAAACGGGTAAAAACGTGATTTCGTCAATATTACATATTGTACAGTTACATCTTTGTGATTTCGAAAAAAGCGGTCTTAGAGTTTTGAAATGTTCAATAAATATGTATCGTCGTACTATACGCACATATATGAACGAAAATGTATTTACAGGGATTTTCTTCTAATATTAGATTATTTATATCAATTATGGAATAAGAAGTATTAGAGTCATATAATAGGTGAATTTTGGTCTTCAGGTCTGAAATTTTAATACAAAATGTATGTTACTTCAATTTTATTTTAAAAAAAAATATTGAAAATCCATAATCACAATTTTGTTGTTTTAAACAAACTATTTAAACATTTTCGACAAAATCTTATTATTTTGATTGGAATATTATTATCTCACATTTTATTTGTAAACGTTCGAGGTCAGATACTAAATTATTAAATATTAATACTATAATATCAAATATACCGAATGGCCATAATAACCGACAGAAATTATAGTGTAATTACTTATAATGTAATACTCCCAAACTATTTTTATAATATGAAACTGACAGCAATAGTTTTGTGAACTACACTGAAGCTCTGTTCAGAATCGTTTTTCGAATATAATGATTTATCGTTTTTTTTTCTCAATATTTATGTAATAAAACTCTAAAATCTACGTGAATTTCATCTAAGCGACGTCCGTAGCTCGCTAACTTTTCATTATTTCTTCTGAATAAATTTGGTTAAAAATTGTATAAATTATAACGTTTCAAAAGTAATTCGTTTTTAATGACAAAACTTATATGCGTATAGGTATGATTTTACATACTTCTCATTGATAACAATATTTCATTTCCATCGAAAGTGCAATAAAATAATTGAAAATCGTTCTAAATTTTATTAAAAAACAAATCACTCGACAAGTTAAACAACTTTTAATTTACATTTTTTACTATAAGAAAACAAATTCACAATACAATATTGTAAACGATGTGAGGTGGGATAATGAAATGAAATATTTTCATGTCGCAGTATTTTTAAAAATTATATTATTATTTTTTTGCTCCGGTGACTGTAAATATCACGATTCGAATCCTTAACCGTTTTATTTAATATTCCATTTTGATTTTTAACCTGTTCGCTTTTAATATGTATGTATATAAAATAAATAAATAATTTTAACTGAGTTCCCAAGAAAATATTTTGATTTCATATATATATAATTTGATAAAATATCTAATTTTTGGCGAGTAAAATATTTTTATTTATTTTTTATAAAACTATTAAATACATCATTTAAATACTCGATTAGTTGAATTTTTTTTTTTTTTTTTGGAATACGCAAGGATTATTGTCGTTGTCGAGAGATTCTCACGTCGAGTCCCACTCGTATACAGCAAACTTGCCAGACTTGGAAACTTGTACACCGATGATTGAATCATCAGTGAAGTAGATACGGGAGAGGGATGCAAAAGGGTTTCTACCTCCTCAGAAATCTAAAAAAAAAAAAAATATCTCGTTCTTGTCATTTAAAATTTTGAAATTTCATTCCATCGATTGTGCACACGGAGTCGAGGAGATTCGTTATTACCGAATTTATTGTATTCCATAAAAAAACCCCCGAATCGAACAAAACTATTGTTATTTCTATAAGTTCGTCTGAATACTCTATCATCTAAGTTTAAATACGTTTAGACGAAATCATCTAAGTACCGATCTGACCTAACTTTGTAATTAACGACGTATATTGTTATTATATTATTATTAATTGTGTTCAATTGAAATCAGGTATTGAATTTGAAGACAAAATAACGCAACGACTCAGCACGCATAAAGGACGAGCAAAAAATAATAATAAAAACATACATTTATAACCGTAGCTCTGCGCGCTCGCGACAGGTCATTTTGACAGTTGAGTTTCATCGAAAATAAACTCGGAAACATAAATGAAACAAGACAGGTTTATAGACCGATCTGTCGACGATAATTTATCGACTCGGATTATAAATATTAATGACGTTATAGATACGTTCTAAAACCGTTCAAGCAATCGACGCGTGCGACACTCTACGCGCCGTAGTGAACTCGCGAATATTATAATGTTTTATCACACGTTTTTACGTGTTTAAAATTAAATCGCTGTGGTGTTTTTTTTTTGTCTTCTTTATGTCCGGTTAAATATGTACAAATCGCAAGATAGCACGCGTCGGACAAACAACACTTCTGTCAAAAATGTTATTTTCGTTAAACGACACCGTGTCGTCGCGGAACGGCGGGTAAATTCGGGAATAACGCGGGATAAATATGTGCTTTGCGGATGACATTTCTCGCGACGGACCGCGCGGCACGGCCGGTTAACGGAGATAGTCTATCTTTGGCGCTCTCGTCGAAGTCGTTACCGCCGCCGCCGCCGCCGCCGCGTATCGTATAAACCCGTTTGCCCGCATAAACGTGTTTTATTGCGTCGCTGAGTGGCTGGCGGCGGTGGCCCCTCGAAGTTGGCGTTTTTATTGTTTTTTATTTTACCCTCTCATCGTCACGACGATGACACCGGTAACGCGCGCACGCACACTTCATACGCTATTTATGTGTGTACCTGCACAGGTACCGAAAGCGCACGAAACGAGCAATTCAAGTAATACACGGAATGGAACGCGAGGGAAACAGAAAAACAGAAAAAAAAAAAGAAAGAATTTCCGCCGAGACTGCAGTGTAGTGTTCGGTTTTGTACACACACACACACACTTTACGACGTGTACGAGTGTACGCACATAAGCGCGCGTGCGGAAAGGCCGAAGGGCGTGGGAGAAACCGACAGCTGTGTCCTACGATTATTATATTATAGACGAGCACGACCACGTGCCTGGCACAGGATTTGTCTTCTTCTTCTCTCTCTCTCTCTCTCTCACTCTCTCACTCGTTTCTGGTTTTTTTTTTTTTTTTTTTTTTTGTACTTGTCGACTTCGCGACGTGCGAACAGAATATTTTCAGAGATTAACGCGGTGCCGCGAGAAAACGACAAAAAAAAAACCTTCAAAAACCGATTTTTTTTCCCCACTCAATAGAAACGACGCGGAAAAAGCGTATTCGATTTAAATTTGATTATGAAAAGATTCAAAAAAGAATCAGATAAATTGGGTGGGGAAGGAGAAACCCGAGTGAATATGGTGTGAGCAAGAGGACAAATACGGACAATAAAAGTCCAATAAATGGCTATGACGGAGAGAAAAAAAAAGACGAAATGTTTGCATACAACACTCGAAAGCGAGTATATTAAAATTTTGCGAAAACATACGTTATTAGAAACTTTTGTTTTTTTTTTTTTCGCGGCACCGAAACGGATTACGTGTTTAATACTCGAAATCGCGTGGAAATTTTATACAATATAATACGTTTGTTATATTAATAATTCGTGTAGTTTTTTTTTTGAATAATTTTATATATATATATAAATCGAACGATTTACGGCGAGAGTAAAGGGCGCGCGTAAATATATAGTAAAACGTTTCGAACACAAATCCACCTGCACGCGTAACCAAGTGGATTTCAAATAATAATAATAATATGTACGCAATTATAAACTCACACGAAACTACTGAAATTGTTACTCAAAACCGTCACGCTATATAATTTTCAACCAACAAACAAGCGTTATTTATTATTATTTTTTTTTAAATAAATTTTATAATTAATATTCGAACAATTCGTAAACGACAACAACGATCCGTTGTTAAGCAAAAGAAAAAAATATATCTGTAGTTTATACATTTCACACAGCCTGCACGAGTTTATTTAATTCAATCATAAAATCAAAGCACACTTATTTTTTTTTCATTTATTCCTCGTTAGAATTCTTAAATGTTTTCCGTATACTATTATAAATATTGTTGTTTTATTTCATAAAACATATTGTTCGTTTTGATTTGTCTTCCGGATTTCACTGGATTGCCTTTCGCATTTACCTAATATATTTATATATATAAACATAACAACGACTGCTTTATTTTTGTTGAACAAAGAGGAAATTTAATTCAATAATTTCTCACGAATTTATAGTGCAATTATTTTTTTTAAATACACCTCAATAAATTTTTTTATAATTTTCTTAAATTACGAAATGAAAATTATATCATTTTTTATTCTTATTATAATAATATTATTGACGTATAAAATGTCCATAGATTATATGATATATATGATGGACCGTCGACGGGAAACGATAAATCATTATTTAAATGATTACATGACTAGAAAAAAAAGTGATATCAAAACGATTCTCGACGATATTACAACAAAATATAATAATTGGTTATATTTCTCGCAATTAGAGTAACGAGTGAGTAGAAATCCACGTAAAAATGTCAAAAACTTGCATAAAACTTAAAAAAAAACACTTGAAAATGCGTAATAAGTATTATTTTACATTAGCGTATGGCCGTTAGCCAAACACAATTTTTTTTAAAATTTAAAAAAAAAAAAGCATCGGTTAAAAAGTGCTGGTACACAAACACACATACACATTATTACTAAACCTTCGATAGTCCGGACGAATTCAGACCGAGTGTCGTCCGGATTATTGGAGGTTTTTTTTAAGAGTATACTCAAACGGCTTAGAATAACTTTGTTCCGTAATATTTATTAAATTCCACAAATTACAAAAAAAAAAAAAAAGAAATGTATATATTAATTAAAAGTTATAGCTATATTTATTTATTAGTAATTTTTTTTTTTTTTTTGAGTGCTACATATCAATTTAAAATTTTTGTACCGTCGCAGCAACAATATTTCAGTGTACACTGTACATTTTGATAATTCCCACTCGTTGCAAATAAGCGCATTCCCAGTTTGTGTAGGAGGAACTTTACTTGTGCCGGTATAGGAGACAATTTGATCTTTCATCTTCGACTCCGTTTGCTGCAATTCGGTAAACATTCGGTGATCAGTTATAATTTCCGGATTCGTCAAATCTCCGTCAGCGCCACTCCGCGCAAGCTCGTTTTCACTGCGCACGACAATCGGACAATTATTTGATTCGTACCGCAGATATAATATGTTTCCTGCAGTGTTTTTATTCCTTTTGTTAACGGCCCTTGGACTGGTTGGCAGCATTCCTCTATTCTTTCCGCTTCTTTGCTTTACGCTTTTTAATTCGCAGTATGTTTCACATCCCACGTCCTTAACTATTTGACACTCGTGTATTCGAGTGGTGATCTTCATCGACTATTCTTCCCTTCTATGGATCCCTCTATTATTCTACCTAGTAGATTGTTATGTCGTAGTGTATGTCCAATTAGTTTAGCTCTTCTAATCTTCAAAGCTTTTAGGGGAAACTTCATTCCTCTCCTACTCTTCGAAAAACTCCCTCATTCGTATTACGATCTACCCGTTTTATTTTAACAATTCTCCTATAGCACCACGATTCGAATGCAAGTATTTTATTTTCTTCAGATTTCTTTATTGTCCTCGTCTCACTGCCGTAAAGTGCCGCGCTCCAGACGTAGGTTTTTAGTAAGTTTTTCCTTATTGTCAAAACTATATTACTAGAAGTAATAAGTAGGTCCTTTCTTCTCTGGAATGCACATCTCGCTCGTTGTAATCTGCGCCTTATTTCATAGGGGGGGGAGGGCGCATCTTCCGTCATCTGTTACAATACTCCCCAAACACTCATATTCATCAACTACTTCTAGTGTGTCACCATCTAGTTTTATATCCGGCTTAACTGCTTCATTTCGACTACAGACGAGGATTTTAGTTTCGTGCTGTGTACGCGAGCGTAAATAAAGTCGAACCTCATTGCGGTTTCAGGCCAATTTCCCGGAAGGAAAGGGAAGCAGATTTCTTAACGATTTATCGGTTTCCGGAAATCCGCAAGACTTGTGCGTATTAAATGTAGAGCGTTCGACGTACAAGGTGCCGGGGATTATTACCGCGTTCGTCGGATTATCGCGGCACTATCGATACAAAAAAAAATCGCATTCGTCGTCGAAATCAATATTATAAAACGTTTTGAGATTTTTATTTTTTCACTCTTAATCGATTTTCGTGTGTATATTTTCACCTGCTCGGCGAGAGACCGCGGGGGGGGGGGGGGGAATCGGTCGTCTCGCCGTAAATACGACGACGGAAAACCGTAAAAATCGCCGACGGGATAAAATTGTATTTACAATGTTGACGCGTTTGTTGTACTACGCGATATTTAAAAGAGCAAAACAAAATGTGTGTATATATTTAAAAAAAAAAAAGACGAGTAAAGTAAACGATAGACCGGGGGTTCGTGTAAAATGCGTATATATAATTAAAGGCAGATGAGCTTCTCGGTCGGGTCACGAAGGGAGCACGGAGTGTAATTGCTCGGAACGAACGCAATTTGTCCGCGCGCGCGACGTGTATATTATACAAAAAAACGAAATAATAATATAATATCGCGCCCCGGCGGCTCTCGTCCGTTAGCTGCTGCTATATACCGTATCGCACACAAAACGCCCGTTATTAATATTATATACCTACGACGCCACCACCACTCGTTGTTATTTTATAATAATAATAATAATAATAATAATAATAATAATAATAAATAGCCGTCGAACAGGCGACGCGTTTTATTCAAAAACAAAAATACGTACAATAATTCCGAAACCTATTTGTCGTTGTTTTTTTTTCAATATTATATTAGACTTTTGAAAATTTACGAATTTTTGTATTTTTTTTTTTTTTGGAATTAAACCGCCTTACGGCGATTTTTTCTTCTGGCATTTCCGCACGCCGCTTTCGCGTTTTAATTCTATATAAATAATATACTCGATGGATGAGAAATACCGGGCATCGCTATAAAATAGGATATAAAATCGTAAAAATAGTTATTTTTGGAAATATATAAACCAGTGTTTCTCAGTCGGGGAGCAGTACTGCACAGGGAGGAATATTAGAATTTTTGGGACTTAAGACAGATATGTGCAAAACAATTATTCTAAGAAAAATCCTTAATGTCATTCTGGCCTCTGATGATCAATTCTTATCGAAAAGTTTCAGAAAATAGCTCTCCGTGCATTAATTCCATTTGCGTTCACGTATCTTTGCGAATCAGAATAAAAACAAAAGAAAGAAATCGATTGGACGTGTAAAACGACACGCGTTCAAAAATTTCCCCACGGATTTTATAAGACTTGGTAAGAAGCAAACAGCAACAGATTTCTCATTGACATATCGATTGAATTAATAATATTTTATATATTGTTATTTTATTTAACTGCGTTTTCAGCGTATGTTCTTTTTATAAACTTGTTTATAATAATATGATGTTCTTTTATTTAACTTATACATTGTCATTATTAAATACGCTATTTTTCGGGTTAAAAATGTAAGGGGGAATCTGACTGTTAGTAAAAAGGCGATTATTATACGATAATATCGTTTTTTTTTCCCCGATCATATCTCGTATATTATTGGCAAACACGTACTACGTACGTTGTTTTATAATACATTGTAATCGGTCATTTATTTCGTGTTTGTTCCTCCGCAGTTTCATTGACGACGTTATTTAAAGGCGGCGCGTATTGTTTTTTCTCGCGAATTTTCGTTCAATTAATCCGCTCGCCCGACTGCAGGCGATCGATTTAAGTAAAGCTATTGCCGCCGGGGTATAGAAAAAACGTTTGTATTGGTTCTTTCTGTCTGTCTCTCCACAGGGTGTACACGTATTATTATTATTATGTGCACAAGTCGTATATTACATATGTTATTCCGTCGAAATAAATCCAAAATACACGCGATTTATTATAATATAACGTGGTCGCGAGGCGTGTATTGGCGATATTGTTGTGTCCGATCGCGAGCGTCCCCTTTGCACAAAATACGAGCGGACGTTTGACTACAATCACTGAGCAATATTATTATTGAACGGCGTATTCCGCGGGTGTTTAAACGAGTAGATTTTATTTTACAACGTGTAAAATGCGATGTTTATTATCCGCTGCAGGCTCTCTATAATGGGCGCAGTATGAGCCGAATAATAGGAAAAAAAAATGTCGAATGAGCGGTGGTGGGTTCCACGCACGAATTCGGGCATCCTGAACAGTGTCGAAACTAGAATTTATTAATTTTCTTTCTGTAAGACGTAGAAAATATAATGGATCGGCTAAATTCTTATTTTTCATCATATTTCAGTACGTTATGAAATTGATCTATGAACGATTTTTTTTCCAACGCTTTTCGAGACTTTTTATTATATACCGATCCAAAGATCTTTAACAGTATTATTAAAGATCGTACGCAAAAATCGATAGCATATATTATATAAATGTCTTATTGTGAGATAAAAATTAAGCTCGAGGCTCTTCTCTCGGAGTATTGCTCTGGCTGCCTGTGCTTGCAACAACGGTACAGCACGTAATGTGTATAAAAAAAAAAATTAAAAAATACAATTCGGTTCTAATTAATAGTATATAATATTTTTATTTAATTTCGTATTTATATTAAAAAACGACCATTAACGAATAAAATGTGAAAAAAATCGTCGATTTGAAGAAACCTCTAAAGCGCGTGTTTGTACATTGGTTTTTTCAAAGGCATTTTTTACGATTCAATATTATATACTTCAAAGTCTGAAAAGTTCTGAAAGAAGGTGAAATCACTCGGAATATATCGAGTTTAATTAAATATAATATCCTAAGCAATTAAATACTAACGGGATTTCTCGTATCGTGTTATCGATATTTTAATTATATGATTATACTGATTTTATTGTTAGAAGAATAAACAGTGAAATTAAAAAATTTAAAAATAATAATAATAATACGCGGTTTTTATACATTTTTTTTTTTTTTTAGAGTAATGGAACCATTCCAATAAATATCAACGGCATTTTATTTCGGGCAGTATAGGATGATATCTTTAGAATAAGCTCTCTGGTGTTTTGTGCCATCCGAATCGGGTCACTATGTATTATAAAGGTCGGAGATTGTACGCGCGTAATACGTCTAAGGCCCAGTGCACGCAAAAAAGAGCGAAACCGCTTCGAGCTGATCCCCCCGAGCAGCTCATAGCGGTTTGGAGATAAAATGATGCAAAGTGAGATTGATGCGTGCACACTTATCAATTAACAACAAAACATGACAAGACAAGACAAAACATGATCGGTTTTGTTCGGTCTGGTTATATTTTTGCTCCGAGCAAAATATGAAAAACAAAAGTCACACGCGTACTTCTCGCGTGTATAATATTACTACTATTTTATCGCGTAGTTCGGTCGAAAAATTAAAAATTTTATTATTTTTTTTTATTTGTACGTTTTTTCATTATCTCGTGCATTGAAATTTTTCGATTTTTTTTTTTATTATCGTTAATAAATCGCCACAAAATCGGGATATAAAAACATTATCTTCGTCAGCATAACTCGTCTTGACGACCGGTGTTAAAAATGAAAAATAGCAAATTATAGTACGTGTTTGTTTTGCCCGGTGTGCGTGGAATGTGTTCCCGCCGAGCTGTTTGGAGCAAAGTGTTTCGAGCAGCTCGGAGCTCGGATTTGCTACAGCAGATGTACAGTAGATACGAACGACCCTGCAGACGAGGGTATCTGCAGTCTTATATTACTTTTTCATCGGATAACACCACGATTAACACGTTTAGGATTCAGTTATAAAAATTCGCGTAGAACAATAAACCGCGATAAATATTCAAACTCTCACAGTAAATTGTCTTGTAATTTAAAAAAAAAATAATAATAATAATTATCTAAGTGAATTTTTTTCATTGCCATCGCACTATATTTGAATAAAATACGTATTATGACGTGAAACAAGTCGCGTATTGTTCCCCGAATATCAATTTATTTTAAGTATATTACACTCGTACTACAGTAGTTTTTATATGCCAAAAAAAATGAAGAAAACGTTGTTTCTTCACGATTTCACCGCGAGTCCTCGAGCGGATTTATTATTATATTATATATATATATATATTTTTACGAGTCTCTCGACACGCAAACGTAACGTTATAATATACTCATACATATGATATAAATTTATACACTTGTCTTTGCACATACGAACGGGTTCGAGGGGCTGTTGACGTCTCCGCGTCGCGTTCCAAATACTACGCGACGAGTATAATAATTTTCTCGAGGAGCTGCACCGGAGCAAAATCTCAGTCAACACGCACTCATCGTCGTGTCGTTTTTAGTTGTTTTTTTTTTGTAGAGAGACTCTAAAGAAAATACGGTTATAAATATATTAATAATAATATATTATTATTAAATACTGTAAAAAATAACACATTATCGCTGTAATATAATAAAATATAGACGCGGCGTAATAGTCGTACACAATGCGGTTTTGCGTGAAGTACCAAATCAAACGGAAGGTTTGAACAACAATTTTTTTTTTTTTTGTATTAATAATTATTTCCTCGAATAATTTCGATTAGTAAATATTTCGTCGTTCACGTCTTTTGTGCCGAGTATACTTACGGTGTTACAGTTTATTCGATAAATCCGGTTATATATTATATAGTATTATGTAGACCAGACTCCTGCAGGTATTCCGTAATTTTGTTTCTCATTTCGTTTGTGTTTTCACGACATTTTTAACGGCTCTCAAATTATTATTAATGACGGACGAAGAAAGAAAAATGTTCGTATACGCGCGTAAATTAATTAATTAATTTAAAATATGTAATTATTATTGTTATTATTATTATTATTAAATAATGACGTTTTGTATTTTGAATAAAATAAAATCAATAAAATTGATTGAAATTTCCTTATATAGGGATGTTCATAATATCAGTTTTGTTTTCCATACGCCACACGTAGTTCACTTGATCACAACTGACACTATATGCGACTGAAAAATGTTATGACTGTGTATTTTGTTTACGATTTCGTAAAATTCGTATTATGCGTGGAGAATAAGATAAATTTCTTAATTTTTTTTTTTTTGAAAAACTATTAGTTATTCACGTTTTAATAAACGATCGGTATTGCGCGGATACGTTTACGATTATATATTAATTGTCTGTAACGGAATTTAAAAGGCGCGTCCACCGGTTATTTCGACAACGATTACGCCGTAAATTGTGTGCAATTCAAACAACGCTTTAACCGGTTCGGTACGGATTATTATTATTATTGTTTGTCAGAAAAATACGGGAAGAACCGTATAATCATGACAAAAATAATATCGTACAAGTTATCGTTGTAATAAATTTTTTTCCGAAATAATTTAACATTTATTTTAGTTATTATAATAATGTAAAATAATTGGTCGTTACGTACTAATAACGATCAATCGTTAACTGCGCCTGTAATCTAATATACGTTTTCTCAAATGTATATACACGTATATGATCGATTTAAGTACTCATATAACTCGGTTATTAGTTTCCCTTCCCCTTTTAATATTATACACGTCATATAATAATTTTTTTTTTGTCTTTCTGTTATTGACGAGCTTTAAAAATTATCTATATCCAGTATACCTATATAAATAATACATTAAACCATACACAGCTTATATATTATCAGTTACAAATATTATAAATACGCTAACTATAATAATATTATATAAATATATATATACGCCGCGTACCTAATAATCACAAACCAGGATTAGTTATAATAATAAAGTCTCAAATAAATTGTATACGGTTAGACCGGCACACTGTAACGAAATTAATGTCTTATGACGACATACGGTTGTTATTATTTACAATATATATGTGTGTAAAAACGATGTATTGTAAATTGTTGTCGCAGGAATACAAAAATAACTCGTTTTCGAGACATTATAAAATAACAGAGTGTAAAATACTGTAATTAATATTAACGGAATGAACGTTTAATGTAGAGTACGAGTACGCGTACGAGAGACGACGATGATGAAGACGAGAATCGCGGGCCCGGCCATATTCTTGCGAATACGAGTATTGCATGACTTTTAAATGATGTGCCTGGGGGTCGATATACAAATAATAAACTGCAGCGTGCTTGACGAAGTGAAACGTTCCGTTTGAAAATGTCTTCGTCACGTCGCGTCTGTTTAAATCAATACTCGATTGTCTAGAAAAGTGTTAGCGGGAGATGAGAAAACAGACTAAAACGTAATCGAGAAAAAGGTGCGTTGCTGAGGAGGGGAAAATGTATTAAAATTTCGCGAGTGATATATGAAACGAACGGTTGGAAAACACTTGCAGTGTACACGGAAAAGGGATTACTACGCAGTACAGCTACGGTGAGATGGTTCGACGTTGGATTGGCTCGGGTCGAGTTTGCAGAGCCGACCAACGTCGCGGTGAACGGGAAAACGCCGCGATGGGCAGACCGAAACAACTGCGGTATAGTCATTATTATAATGGACATTATATGGAGTTCTGTTATACGCGTATTTTCGTATATTATCGCCGTGCCGTGGCGTTAGTGCAGGTGCCGGGAAAATGTTTAGAATCGAAAATTGGACTTTCGGGGGAAATCGCGCTGTCTTTTCGGTCATAAGATCGCGCGTAAATATCGTTCAAGTGCCTTGGACAACACGCTCGCGTGACAATTATTTCATTTAACAAATTCCAAACGACGATTTTCGAAGCCGAACGGTTTTCCTCAAGTTTCAATTACATTTTTTAGTGACCGTTTTTGTCGTTCGTTTTTCATTTCGACCGTCTTGCCGAATGACGATTGTCTTTCGATACATTTTCAACGTTTTAAGAAAACATATACACGACCGACAGCGCCTACGCGTATTATTTAGGTGCATTCCCAAAGACGATATTTTCACGACACACTCGTTTATACGGATTAAAAGCATTATTTATATAAAGCTTTTCGGTCGTTTTTAATTATGAAAAAGTCTCGTATTCTAAATTATAATAATAAAAAAATTCGCAAAATACTCGTTTTTACAATACGATATAGTGACGATTAGAAGAAGAAGAAAAAAAATGAGAAATTCTTTTCATTCGATCATTTTTTCTAGCTAACCTCATGCGCAGCTCACCCCACTAACCGCGTTACGCCGCTGCGGACGACACAACCTCTGTACGGTGTTAAAAATAATTATGTACCAAAAAGTACCGTCGAGGCCGTCGTTCAAATCGATCTCCAGCAAACAAATACACACACTGTACACACCACACGCTGCACGCACACGCGGACACGACGACAACGACGACGACGACGACGACGACGACGAGGAGAGCGTAATATGTATCCGCCGCCGACGCCGGACAACGGTTTTTACAGGGCGCGCGCCTATTTCTACACCCCTTCCGTATATCCGCGGCCACGCCACGCCCGCCGTCCAATCGCCAGCCCCGGGCCACTCCCTTCCCCCTCCGCACACGACCGGCCCGGGGCTCGACACAGTTTTTCTCGCGCCCTCCCGGCGACGGCCGCGCCGACGGGGTCGCGCGCCGCAGTCGACGATCGTTCAAGTGGGTTGCCGCTTGTCGACACGAGAGGACCGACCCTCAACCGACCGTCTTGTCGAGCGCGCGCGCGCGCGTTTTTTTTTCTCTTTCGCTCTTCTTCGTCTTTTTCTGGAGTGCGTCCCGGCGTCACGAACGACCGTGTCTAAAATACCGCCGCCGTCGTTGTAGTATTTTTTGATAAAAAAAAAAAAAAAAAACACTTATGTACTCATAAAACAGAACGTTCTTTTTTCTCGTCTTTCGCCGCCGTATCGATAATATTTTCTCGCCGCGTACGCACTACTACGAAAACGGTTTACCGACAGACGCGAACGGCACAGTGTGGACGACGACGACGACGACGACGTACGACAATCGTGCCGCACGCCCGCGCCATGTCGGACAGCGAAAGCCCGAAACCGGCGGAAGAGTTGCTGCACCGCCATCACCATCCGAGGATACCGCCGTCCCTGTTGGCCTGGTGCCCGGCCATAATGCCGCCGTGGTGCTCGCTGTTCCCGGCCGCCTGGTGCAATCCGGCCGCGTTGAGGTCCGCTTTTCCCGGGTCAGTAAAAACGCCGCTGCGAATTCCGTCGTCCCGATACACTCCCCGCGATGGTCGCAACAATCAAATTTTTTACCGTCTTCGTTACTGGTGGCAGTGGTCCTGAATAACAGATTTGAATTCGTCGTGAATTTCATGGCAGTGGCTTTTCTCCGTATTTCCGAAAACGATTCGAACGAATTTAAAATACGTAATAATAAAATAAAAAAAAAATCATGTCCGCTGCTGTTCAATGTCCAATACTTGCTCTCTAATCATCGCTATCGTACGTGTAATGCTTTAGAGCGCATGTATATAAACGCTTGGGGGCAAAACGTTTTCTAATTCACGGAAAATGTTTTAACAATTAATAATTCGTTTGAATCGTTTATTTTTTTTAATACTCTTCTACGAACGTTTCGTTATTTTCTTTGAAAAATGTATTTCATTTAATCACTGAACGTATGAAAAATAATTTATTTTCATTTAATTTCGATTAAATTATTATTGAATTAAATGAACAGTTGATTTAATTCTTAAGACTCGAATACATGTTGGACTGTCACTAATGAGGGAACAGAACTAGTAATAATTATAATAATAATAATAATAATAATAATAATAATAATAAAACATTTCCTCTAATTATCGATTTTTGAAGATATTAAGATAAAAATGAAAAAAAAAGCGGGAAAATCATTCTATAGTGATATTCACGACGAATTCAAATTCGTTTTCAGTATCTTCATCGTACCACTACAAGTCGGAAGTACGAAACGTTTATTTCACTATACAATTCGTGTGTGCAATACTCGCATTCGTTAAAAAAAACACAGTTATGGTCGTTTTAAAAATACACCATTTTTACTAATTTTTTATGAAAATTTCGTAAGAGCACACATTTGTTGTCTTACATCATTCGCCACGATTGAAATGCTGCGTGATTTTATTATTATTATTTTTTTTTTTTAAAAGAACGACATTTTTCACTTGTAACGTTTGAAAGATGAATAGTCGAGAATATCGTTTTTGTTTGGAAACTGAGTTTTTTTCAAAATCGTATCGACGAATTAATGAATACGGTGTAAGAAACACACCGTGTATTTGGTAAATAATAATCGATTGCGCGTTTAAAAAAAACGTTTTTTTTTTAAATCTATAATTTCAATAGAACGGCTCTTTTAAACAGTGTAATATGTAATTTATGTCATAACGTTTATCGCAGCGACTTAATATAGCGTTTGCATTACAAAAGTACTATTTCACTGCGTATTGCTGCTTGTAGACAACAAATTCCTGTTCAAGGCGTTCTCTTAAAAATTACATTATACGTGTATTTTCAAATAAAAAAAAAACACGTAATATAGAATAACGTACAATTTTACCAAAAGAAAAAAAAATACATAAATACTGTCACTCGGCAGTACACCATTATTTAACTTTACGAGTAACTTTTAATTCGAAATTGACTTTCCAATGCAATATTTATGTGTAATGAAATATATTTACTACGCGTTTTTACACTTCATTTACAAAATGACGTGGAAAAAGAAAAACGTCTAAACAATTTACGGCCTATTGCGTTAATTCGCCATTGACAGTGAACGGCTTTATTCTCGAAAATTTGCTAACACTTTCGTCACATATAATTGGACATTATTTTTTTTTGGAAAACGTACAGTCGCTTTGAAGTTAACAAAAACGGAAAGATATTAAAAAAAAGGTCTCTTATTAGCACACGGCGATATTTGCTTTACGAAATAAGTTTTTTTTTGGGGGGAGAATAATCGATTATCGCAATTAACATTTAATTAAATCGTTCTATCGCTATTGAAAAAAATTCTGGAATTTTAAAATTATGTCATTAACATTACTTTGTAAATCGTCGATTTAAAAAAAAAAAAAAATTATGTGTGTTACGAGAACACCGTCTGCGGCGCAGCCTCGTGATTGAGGTAACCCGAAAAAATCTTTACAATCGAATATAAGTGTGTGCGTGAAATTTCACTGGTTTCCGTCGGCAATCGACTCGTGAATTAAAAACCCATTTAAATTCAAAACGGTCGTTACCGATATGTTATGATCGACGGATCCGTATATAATCCATCGCCTCTTTTGGCTCTTACAATAATCTTCGAGAGCTTTTCACCGCTAACACAACACCATATACTCTGTTTTTGAACCGTAACCGTTCGCGCCGTTCCTTAGAAGATCAACTCTGACTATTACGCATCCGATCCTTTTGCTAGATCTACCGTCTTTCCCGGTGGTTTCCGTTCTAACAGATAATTCGACAGACCTTCTTCTCTTCGCCTACAATAAAATAAAAAGACACGTCGCTGCTGCGCGATACTCGAAAATTCGAATTTCGAAATACGATTACTATTGAAACGCCTGTTGTGTATTCGTCGGCGGCTGGACGGGTGGATGACGAATATAATTTAATATTAAATAATCTCTCGGACGGGAAAGGAAAGAAAACCGGTAACTGTTATCAATAATTATAATAATAATAATAATAATAATAATATTATTATTATTATTATTACTACGAACAACTCGCGTACCAAATAGCGTGGAGTACGGACGGGACCGGTAAAGCGACGAGAGCATAAAATAATGGCTTTTAGTGCATCTCCCGAGCGTATAATTCGACATAATAATAAATAATAATAATAATAATAATAATAATAATAATAATAATAATAATAATAATAATAATAATAATAATAATAATAATAATAATAATAATAATAATAATAATAATAATAATAATATCTGATGGCAGACATGAGTGAGTTGTATAATAATAACAACGTATTTATAATATCGTATTACGACGTGTCGGCAGCTCGTTTGTCAGCCGCGTGTGTATTATGAGTTTATTGGTGCCGCCGACGAGCGGAGCAATAATTTGTTAGGAGAACGTTCTCCGCGGTTGAAGTACGTGACTTTGAATAAATTTCGGCGATTCCGCAGTCGTCGTCGCTCTCCGCGTTCGTATACGTTTACGGTTGTAAAAACGCCGCCGCCGCTCACCTGTAAAGTGCAGCCCGGTTTACGCGCTCGTCCATGAAACCCATTGTCATGGGATGCTGCGCGATCCGTATAGCGCCTCCGACAGAGTGATGAACAAACTGTTCGCTGTACAGTCGACGAAGACGCGTTTTCGTTTGTATTTTCTTCTTGTTCACACGCGTCTACTATCAATATTGATCGAGTGTGTGTACGCGAGTGCGCGCGTGTGTGTGAAAAAAAATTTAAATTTTCAACGCCCCACTTGACACGAGAAGAGAAGACGTGTAACAACGATGACACGGAGTAAATAATTATCCAGAAAACCGTTTATCAGAACTAGTGAATTGCGATCGTAGAACTATGACGAGATTATGACAGTGACGGAAACAAGTCACTGCAGACAGGGATACAAAAACGCGATTTGGATACGACTTACCTCGGCGGTGTATACGCGGATGGCGGCGATTAATAGAATGCGATCGATCGGATGTTGAAAGGACTGAAGAAAAATGAGGACTAATCACTGATGTGGAAAATTCATTTATTGAAGATACCCGGCGCTTTTGGCGAGCGGAGAGAGGAAGGACTCTGTATAGGACAATATTCAGATATGATAACGCAATCGAAATTGTCGATTTTTTGGAAATTTACCGAAGACACACACAATTACGATCAGTGGAATACGATCAGCTGCAGTGACGAAATTTTGAAGGAGGACAACTCAATAAAAAAAAAGAATTATTGTTTAAAAAACACAAAAAGAAATATTAAATATTTAAACGGATATTGTTACCAATAATACGTACGTTGTATCGAAAATTATTTCAGAGTAAAATTATTTCGTCGCGCGTCTTACATAATAAGGCAAAACGCGTTGTTAATCGAAACTCAATTCTACGTTTTTCTCTGAAACATATCGCGACGCGTGTGTCTCTCGAGTTTTTTTTTCACTCAAAGTAAATTTACGTACGACTGCAAAATAATCGGGGCGATAAGCGAATTTTTATTGAAATTTTTCTACAAAACGTCGCTGTACTATAATATCATTAAGTTAAGTTTTCTTTTGCTTTTACTCCAACGGATTTTTCGTTTTGCTTTTATTTCATCGGAATAACCACCTCCGAGCTCTAATAATTACGTTTTTTTTTTTTTGAGACGCTTTTGGCGAGTACCCACGAACCACGCGATTACCGACTGGTACGAGCCTGAAGTCTCTCATCCGGACGTTATGATATTATATATTATTACACGAAGCGATTCGTGTTCAGTCATTTCGAGTGGCGTAGGTGTACAGGCGGCGGCGGCGGTGGTTTATACACAATAATAATAATAATAATAATACGTGTGTAATAATATTGTATTCGTCTCGCAACAGGTGTCGTTCCCACTTCACTGTCGGGGGGCCACTGCGCACACGCACTGTACAACACACAGGAAGAACGTGCTCGATCGAAATTCCCGAGGATTTGCCGACGGTTAAAAATCTCGGTGTCATCGGCATATATAATATATATATGTAAGAGGTACACACGTACGTATGGAGTGCTCTGGTCGTCGGTAGAGGGTCCTTCTACTCGGCTGATGTATCCACTCGCGGTGTCCGATCCTACTGTTGCAACGATCTGCCGCAGAATTTTATTATAATATGATTTTCGAACGCGACGTGGGCCGTGTACTTACAACACGTGTGTTGTGTGTGTGTGTGTGTGTGCAGTCGAGTACGCGGACCGGACGCACTGTTTGAAATATATTAATAATAATGATATATACGAGGCTGGAGCGGTCTTGAAAACAAAATAGTTGACTGACGGATCTATAGAAGCAAACGGACCTTTCTGCGGGACAAGAAAAAGAAGAAACGTATTCGTAATCGATATAATAGATCCAAAAACACGATGAAAACTATATCGGCGGAAAGAAAGAACACGGGAAAATACTTTGAAAATAGTTAACTGACAGAGCAGTAGAAGCAAATGGACCTTATTGTAAGACAAGAAAAAAAGTATTCGTAATGCATCCAAAGACACGTGTAACACGATGAAAACTATCGGCGAAAGGAACGCCGGAAAATTAATTACGAGTTATAATGCGAAATGAGACGGACTTCAGAGGCACAAGAAGACACGAAGGTGGCTTTGTCAACTTGCGTGATTCGAAAATGTTTACATGAATTAAATTATTGGAACTTGCGCGTTCGTTATTTTTATTTGAATGCAAAAAGCCGTCGTTCTCAATACCGTCGCAAGACTTGTCCGAAAATTCGTAAATTCGTAGACGCGATATGAAATAAGAGAGTATATTGTTTTTAAAATAACAAGAAAAAAGAATAAATAAAATTTTTTTTTTGTAAACGTGCGAGTACGCGTTAATTGCGGATGATTATACGCGTATATTCATCAGCTTCTAAAGTGATTGTCCATACAGCCAAACTGTTTTACGGTTTGCAGCCTGTTTGAGTCCTCGGTACGAGGAACAGTTCATGCTGTTCTCTAGCTCCTTAAAGAAGCAGATTCGCGCGGTTTGCCTCTAAGTCTTCCTTCTTCCCATAATTGATTTCAATAGAGACTTTCTGTCCGTCTTGCTTCCACGTTCACATTTCCGTCGCTACGTTATCTGTCTTTATCGTGTCTGCGGTTATTTTTTACAACCTTTGTTAAAAGAACTCCAAGCAAGAGCTTTTCCTGCGTCTATATTAAGACGTTGATTATATTGCGCGTTAAAACGGGGAAAATCTGTTTGCGTTTTTTGCAGACTTTTGGACAGTATAAAAATGCCGAGCAGTCAAACTCGACCGTCGGGATTTCATATATGTGACATATTGGACTTAAACGACGGCAAAGTGAACTCGACTGACAACACGACCACGACACTGCAGGGATCCCACATCAACGGTAAGAACGCCACGCGTTTGGAAAAAAAATCATTTTTTTCTTTTCTAATGAGATTTTCGTCTGATTGAAAACGATTTTTTTTTTAATTTTCCACTTTCCAATAGCTCCCGACGTACACAACGTCAGCACAGGATTTCAGTTCCCCAGCGTTTTGCAATCTTCCGCCGACCTGTTACATCATTGGCCTACGTCACTCACCGAACTCCGTGGTAAGCGAACAGCAATTATTTTGTACAACGAAATATTCGCATTTTATTTTCTATTACAACGCAAATCCTATTCGGAGGAGACCGATACGTTTTCTTGTTTTTCCTTTTTTTTTTCTCTTACTTTAATGTTGGTCGACAAGAATTTCTTCTCGCGTTTAATTGCGCGCGTGTACTGGCAGTAGTTGTCGACGGTGTGTAATACAAACAATTTAGCGCAATAACGCGAGATCTAATGACACGAATAAAATGGCGCGAGTTCGTTTTACCGAAATAAAAAAAAAGTCTTTATACCGCGCATAAAAAAAAAAAAAAAATCGAAACGTTTTTTTCAACGTTTCGATATTTTTTCCCCGAATTTGTTATCCGCTATTTTTTCGTTTTTAAATTTTATTTGTGCGCAACGTTAAGGCTCCGAAATCCTAATATTATTATCGAGTACATAATTACATTGCAAATTTATAACGTTTTAGATATATTTTTAACGCTATTTTCTCAGTTTTCTTTTTCTTTTTTGCTAATACGCGTTAAATTTAAATTATTCGGTGTAATATTAACGTTAAGAAGGTAAAAAACACGCAGCCACACGTTGCTAATTCATTAGATATTTTGTATTACTTAGAAGTATTATAAATTATTATCGTAGTAACGTGCGCGGTAGACATTTTTACTGTAACTCGTAAATAAAACACATTTCCCTCCCCCTATTTTCACCGTTCTTGGAGAGTATATTCTTATACGAAAATGTTAAGATTTTCTCCAGACTTAATATAGTGTACATTTCGATACTTTAAGTGCATAAAAAAAAATAACGTTTCCATGTACGCGTTTATAATATTAAAAGTCGACGTTTTCGAGGACGTTTTTTTTTAAAAGTAACTAATAAACCAGTTGTGCTGATGAATATAATATATAATATAATATTATCGGTACTCATACATAGTGGCCGTGATAGAAGCGTCGGATCTCGTTGAAAACCGCGGTGTGTGTGTGTGTGATGAATGAAAAAAATCTGTTGCGCTAGGCTGTAGGTTTAAGAGGTTTCCTATGATTTTTATTAAAATAATCGGGTTCACGCGGGTAATATATTATAAGCTACAGTCGTACTATTTAGACACCGTTTATAAAATAAATTACGATTATTATTCGTACATAGCTATTTTTTTTTTTGAAAACCTCGTCGTCACTTATTAGGAATTGAAATCTTATAACAGTTCTACGTTATCGCAGCGTATGGAAGATAATATTTATTTGGCGCGTGAGAAGCTTTCTGGAGGATCGTTTTTTCCCCGGCGCGAAACGGTTTTAGACGTTTCAATATTCCGAACGTTTTCCGTATTTTCGCGGTACGCCAATAACTGCGGTCGGCTCCGCGGGCATTTTTTTTTCTTTTGCGCGTGTTCCAAGTATTTTTTTTTTGTTGAAAATATTTCATTTACGTATCCGCTCGGACGGTTTCTGTACGGCACAACAGTATACCGTGTGTGTGTGTGTGTATAGAAGGGCGTGTGTGTATATTGTATGTACGTAATATCGCGTGTTTCATAATGGCGGTCAGACATTAAAAAACGAATTTAAAGGGACGGGGATCCGTGGAAAAAAAGGGACCAGGGTATATGTACAAATTAAATGTATATACCGCGCGTTTTCGTCTTCGTATCTCGGTGTTCTCACCCCGTGGTGTGCGACGACCACTGGCGCGTACACGGTACACGCACAAAGCTCCACCGTGTTCCGCCGTCTAAGTGGATTAAATACAATACCGTCGCGCGTGTCTCCTCTGTGTCCCTCCCGTCACGCGCGCGGCCGACAACGGCGGATTTACGCGGCGGATTTTCTATCCCGTTTAGCGCGCGACGACAACGCGGTTTATTATTAAAAACGCCGCGTGTGTATAAGAGAGAGAATACTGAGGATGACGGCGGCAGTATTATTTTAGTCGACAGGGTTCAGTGTCTCGATTTTCGTATTTATACAAACACACGCAGGCCGAGTGGTGTGCAAAACGACGACTATGGAAACGAACGGAAAATAATATCAATTCATTACGTGTTGCTGAATAATAATAATAATAATAATAATAATAATAATAATAATAATAATAATAATAACCGATAAAAATAACGAATAAAATAAGAAAAACGGTGTAACGAGTCGCCGCGGGCGGATAAATGTATTTATCGTCATTACACAATGTGTCGTTATATGCTTGAAAGAAACGCGGATGAATTCAATAAAAACGATTGTGATCCGAGCTTGGCGGTATGGTAAAAATAATACGTTTTTACAAGAAGTTCTATAAAACCCTAAAAAAAATCTCTTCTCGCAGCTGTTTAAAATATTTTAAATTTTCATTTTGTATTGATTGAGAGCGCGTGTATGGAATTCAATATTAACGAATTCGTTGTATTAACCCCCCCCTCAACAAAATTAGATTAAAAAAATAGAAGAAAAAGAATCGTTAATTTTAAAAATTTCTCTACGTATTTGAAAAAAAAAAATGTTCGCCACTGGCGCATCGCAATATTATCATTATTATTATTATTAACATTATTAGACGGTCGTTACATGACGGTGTACATACATGTAAACGATTACATTTCTCTTTTTCCTTTTTTTCCTCTTCGAAAAAAAAATTCCCGTTTCTCGCGTGGGCTACTAATAATAATATTAATAATAATAATAATAATAATAATAATAATAATAATAATAATAATAATAATAATAATAATAATAATAATAATAATACCAACATTGCCATATATATATATTTATAACACAAGAAAAAATACAACATATCACATCAGGATGTAAAATGATAACACAAACTGACTATTTACACAGACATAACCGAATAGCAAATATCATACAGCCGCAACAACGACTTGCACTCCACCATAAACTCATTCAGACACAAAAACCAATATACAATCCACAAACAGTACATGATAACGAAACCGCAGTAAACACTATATTACGATAGGACAATCATTACAGATAGAATAGCTAGACATCACAATTGATCAAAAAGTCACTTACTTATGATTGACATTGCTAAACACCTGGAAATGCGCGCATAAAACGTTCACGAAACGTACGCTAGAAAAATACAAAAATATTACACAAGAAGTACAACAACGTCTGTTAGGGAATGAACAAGTTGATAATCATCGTTGTACCGATATCGTAATTTCTTCTGCGGAAATACATTACCACCTGCACAGTATAGTAAAGACTGCGCTAGATGTTCGCATCAAAAATACATACATTATTATTATTATGCAAATAGGGATGAACGCCGAACGGACATATGTGTCTCTTAGCCTAGGCTCGACGACACAGGGTAAATAATGAGTAGGCACGTATATTATACAATACGACACAGCTGCTCCCACCCTTCGCTCCGTTTCAGATCAACTCTGATTCATCTCAAATCATTCCACTAGAAACTACACTATCACTCACCGCGAAGATATAGAAAAATCGTCTAATAAACTAAAAATAGCAGTCTCTCTAACTCCCATTTTCCATGATATCTCCATTATTAGACCGTCCACAAAGGAAAGCGATTCGTAAAGCGCCCTGTCATGTTCTAATCTATCAAAACACTAACTAACCCTGAACAATCTATTCAGCCAACTCCTGTCCCGTGATAGAAGCCACCAGCTTGGCGCAGAGTAAACTACACAAAGCAAGGCAAGACAGCTGCTCCCCACACCTCCACCGTCTCGCCAGTCGTTACCGATTACATTAAATCTCCTGCAAACGACGACGACGATAATAATAATAAGAAAAGTACGAATTAAACTCCTGTCTCGTGTTCACAAATAATATTATATAATATAAATAATATTTCGTTTACACGTGTTATTATTGATATTTTATTGTATTTTACACGCAGTTGTCGATTATTATTATTATTATAAGAAACGAACGGTTCTTTGTGCGTCTCGAAAACGTCCCTCTCCCACCACCTCCCTGTCGCAAACCGTGATCGCCGAATTCGTGGCGAAATACGTTTCGTATGATGTTTTAAAAACTAACACACGTGGGGGGGGGGAAGGCCGTGTCTCGTTTGTCCAACGAACATCTGCGAGACGACGTTTTTTCTGCGACAACGATGAAATTGATGGTGGGGGGGGTGAGGGGGAAACACAATAATATAAATACACGTGTGCGCGTGCGCCTGTGTAAAACACGAGTAAAAAAAAAAAAAAAAAATTTTTTTTTTCTGGGTGGAGTTTTGGGCGACAAAAGGGCGTGACAAACGTTAGAGACGGGGACCCGAGACGAATCGATGGATTGTGACGATGGTGGTGGTGGTCACCCATTGTGCGAATTACACGGTGAGGGGGGGATTAAAAAAGAAAAAAAAATTCGTAACCGCTCGTTAGTGTTGGTTGGGGGGGGGAGTGGGGGAGAGCGGAAATGTTATACGCTATTTACTACCGTACCGTGGCAATAGGTATGCGGGAGTGGAGGTGACGAGGGGTGTGACGGTTTTATTTTACCAAAAAAAAAATACTAAACTAAACGAACGTGTGTACACCGCGTGTAATGTTCAGACGATACGTCGTTTTTGGGCGGACAAAAAAAGAGACAAGAACGGTTGGGGGGGGGGAGGCATCGGTTATTTGTTTCGCGCCCCTCGTAATCGTTAGGCGTCGTATTATATAACATCGGTAATACGACAATCGACAGACGCGCGCGAGACGATAAAACGGAATTTTACAATAAGAGATACGCGCGAATAAACGAGATAAACGACGATTTGCGGTGTTGTATATGAAAAGAGAGAGAGAGAGAGAGAGAAAAGGAGGAGGACGAAAAAGACGAATTGGAGGAAACACGAATGAACACGGCATCCGTTCGTTCCGCGGCACGGTGCTGCAGCCAACGGAAATCTCTCTGTGGCAACGATATTAGAAAATAACATACGCGCGTGTACATTTAGCTGATTTGAATGATTATTATTATTATTATTATTATTATTATTGCGCGTTCTCTCCTTGCCCGCACAAAGGCTTTCGATTATTTTCTGCGTACCGTCGTTTTTTTAACACTCCAAATATCTCTCTCGAAGACGTTAAATCGGACATGTTTCGAGAACGTAATAGCAAAAAAAAAATAACCGATAGATTTATCGCCACGAGCTCAGAATCCGAAAGAAAAAAAATCCATTTAAACATGATGGATTACACGTTTTAACCACATTAATTATAGTTTTTAAAATATAAAATTATCTCGGGCTTCTTGTGGTATTCTGTTGTAGTAGTCTTTTAATCAACGTAAAACATTAATTATTAACGCGTGAATTTTTCGAAGTGTTTTCATTTATTGATCGTTCTATTCTCCGGGCAGTTTTACTCGTACTTGCCCGTAGAAAATATATTGAGACGAATCGGAAAAATTGCGCTCGAATAATCATTTTTATGTGTACGAAATACGCGAATTTTCGTAAAAATGGCCAGAGTATAAAAGCACATATTATGAGTTTCTAAAAATGAATTTGCTTGCACATAGGTAGTTCCGATAAGTGCTTACATAGCGGAGTGATTATTTTATAGTTTTTTTTTTTTAGAAGTGCGTAGACTCGGAATCCTTTCATCCCTTCACATCATCTTACCTCTTCTCTCTTCTAACTCAACGCCTTCATCCCCTCTACTCCAACACACCATATTTTATCTTCCTATCATATTTTATTCTCTCCCCTTTTCCATCCCCAAACCGAGGGATATTACAAGACGTTCAAAACACGGAGAGTAAATGAAATTTTTTTTTTATCAAATTAAAACGAAATCAAATGTGAATTTCGACATTATTGTATCCTCGAACAGAATAATAAACGTTACGATAATCGAATGATTGTAGATCGACATAAAATTATAATCTTAAAACTCCTTTGAAATGTACAGTATTTTTTTTTTTTTTATTAGATCTGCGCGCATTTTTTACTTGGAATCACGTAAAATGCGTTTGAAAGCACGTTAAAATAAACATTGGCCTCGCATAGGCACAAACGAGACGCGCGTGATCAATTAATTAATAACGTGTACGGGACGCTCGCGTTTCACAGGGTTCGGCATGAGTCACGGAACGCAACAGGCCAGCCCGGACAGTACGTCACCCGGCGTGACGGACCTGACCGACACGTCCAGCACGCCCAGCGGCCTCGCAGCCGACACTTCGGTGAACGTGACCGGCGGCGGCGGCGGCGGCGGACCGGGTTCGGGAGCCGGCGGCGGTAAAGAAGAACCGTCCGAGGCGGACGGTGACGAGGTGGACGACGAGTTCGACGACGAGCCGGGCGCTGCGGGCGGCGAACACGACCGGTCCGGTTCGTCCGGCGTCGGCGGCGCGCATCCGTCCGACGGTACCGGCGGCGCGGTGGCGCACAAAAAACGTAAGCGCCGCGTCCTGTTCAGCAAGGCGCAGACGTACGAACTGGAACGCAGGTTCCGGCAACAGCGGTACCTGTCCGCTCCGGAACGCGAACACTTGGCGTCCATCATTCGGTTGACTCCCACCCAGGTCGGTACACACACACACACAATTAGACACAAGTAGACAATTTTATTGGGACACGTCGAAAAAAAAAAAAAAATACGAAACAAAAATTTATCATATTGATCGAAAATTACGTTAAACACATAATATCATGTCTCATACTTTAGTTATCATAAATATATTGTATATATTTTATAGAATTAAACAATTATTAATACCTTATTTCGGTCGATAGGATTATGATTATAAATTAAATTTTATTACCAAAAGCAAACACAAGATTTCGTTTTAGATTTTACTCTAGTCTTCTTCTTCTTTTTTTTAAACAAATTCATATTATTTTTATGTCAAAATCTTTAATTTAGCATATACCTTAAATTACACAATTTCTATAACATCGAATTCAGTGATACACCACTGAAGTTTCACATCTGTCAGGAGGTGGGAGGGGTAGTCCCCTGACCCTCAGTTTTTTTTTTAAAATTTACCGCGTATTTTTTTTACAAGTCAAGTATTTAATATTAAATAAAAAATAAATATAAGTCTATTCGTATATATATACGTATTTATTTAAACAGAACATCGTAAGCATTTGAAAATGCGGAAATTAACTTTATAATTAAAAATTTTTTCAAATCAGTATTAGGTCAGGCTATGATCTGATTTAATTGACGCCCGTATTAGTACGTATATTATTTAATAAAAATAAATATGTTATATATTAATTATTAATAAATAAATACAGTAGATACATAAATATTTTTCATATAAACAATCGCGTCGCATTTGCCGTAGTTCAGTATGACAGTTACGACAGTCAGTAGTTCACCCAATCGTCGACGGTTCTTTTTTTTTTCATTTTTACACTTACGTTAATTATTTTTGTTCGTCGATTTCATCGATTTTTTTTAAAAAAAAAAAAACAACAGTGTCGTCTTATGTACCTCCCGAATGCGAATTGTGTAGGGAATGGCGTTTATATTCCACACGTTATGGTTTGTTTCAAAAGCCACAAAAACAAAAAAAAATAAAAAAATACGCGATCGAGTACAATTGGACAAGTGTTAATTGAATTGTTTTTATTAAATCAATTCGGTGTATACGGTTTTTATTTTTTTAATACATTTTCTCCGTACGATCGTATTTCAAATTTGAGTGTTATTATTATTATTATATACGACGTTTTGAAATATCGGTTGTAAATCACAGGTGGGAGGGTGTGTGTTAAATTAAACCTAACCGTATCGTCTATACGATTTCCACGCGTTTGAAGTCATTCTAAAAACGAAAAAAAAAATTACTCGCTTTCGGTCCAAATTACATACGTCGGTCGACAGATGGTTGACAGATTGTTCGTATTGAAAATTTAATTTGATTTTTCGCAAATCGAAATTTCCAAAACGAGTTGGTGAGGGGGGAGGAAAGAACAAAAAAAAAAATTTTTGTTTCGTTCGATCTTTTCCCACTTTTGCGCGAGAGATCACTCCCTCTCCACAACAGCAGCCTCGTGTGCGTCTACGTGCGTGGCGCAGTACATACACACACACACACGTAATATTATTTTGTATGCGCGGCAAGCACGAGTGTGAGAAAAGTCACGCGAGAACGGTTTTTGTGCGCATCGTAAAAACGAAGGGGGACCGAGACAAAACGCGAATGGGGGGATAGAGATTTTTGGCCTTTTGGGGGACTTGTGTGTTACGGAAAATAGACACGAAAAAACGATACTGTATTCTATTTGTATACGAACGGTATATAAATAATATGTAGCCGCGTGCGCGTATCATGGCGGCCCCCCAATTGTGGATGTACGTACGCATTTGGGGAGAGGAGGCTGCGTGATCTGCCACAGAATCGTGTACCGCGCGGATTTAGCGCGTTTTCAATATTATTATTATACGGCGTGTCCATATTGTTGCGGAAAACTATACATTTTTCTCCGCGTTTCGTACCCATTAGGTACACGTATTCACTACGCTGCATCAGTGCGTTGTACTCTTCGCCGTTAAAACAAGTCGTTCTTTATATTTCCGTTCTCCTCCGAGAAAAATCATCAAAATATTTACGTCGTTCGGTCCAATTCCATCCCGTCGTAGCAGCTTTCGACAGGGGTACGGTGAAAAGAAAAAAAAATGGAAAAATTCTTTTGAAAAAACCACAACGGATTTGTTTTATTCTACACAGCCGTAGGGCCGTAAAAGAATACTTTGCTGTCGGAAATTTTGAAATTTTTTCAACCACGTCGTCCGATGTTTTTGAAAACATTTTGAAATATCAAAAAAGAAAAAAAAACACACATCGAATAGACAATATTTTTTCTCTTTATTTGTTGTGAACTCTTTGAGTATATAAACGAATGAATTCCATGGCCCTGCACACGATACACTAGTTTTCGTGTTTTTGACTCGCTCATAGCCGATTGTTAAACAGTTATTATTGTTATTATTAATTACATACATTTGATATTTTCTATTTTACGGAAAGAAAAAACATTCGACCATTCTCAATATACGCTCTCGAGAAAAAAAATTGAAAGGAATATCACAGGGTTTTAGTAGGATTTTTAGTGGTTGAAACACAGTTTTGAATGTTACGCGTTCATAACAATACTAAAAAAAAATCTCTGTTTGAGCAACTGCTATTAATTGTGATGATATACACACAACACTCGCGGTTCACATAACATTATCTGATTTTAATGAAATATTTTTGGTATCAACTAGAATCACTCTGTACTATATAAGACACGGTGATTTCAGAAATGCAATAACTTTTGTTCTAATCAACAGTTTTAAGTCTTTTTTTGATAATAAAAACCCTGCACTACAATAGTTATATAAACATTTTTTAAACTGACATTTAAAAAAAAATCAAAAATAGCCGTTCTATAATTTTATTAAAAATAAAATAATAATCTGGCGCTATCGTTAAATTTCTACAATTTGTTTAGAGTTTACTAAATTTTTCAAATTTTCAAACGAGTCATTTTACCCAGTAATAGCGTATACAAATTTTAAAAAAATAACCGTTTTTCTGCGCTTTCGTAAACTTAAAAAAAAAATCGTACAGACAATCAGCGGATTATTAGTAAAGAAATGATTTGCGGCATCGGAAAACATTTCTCTCTCTTTCTCTCTCTCTCTCTCTCTCTCTTTCTAAAATAAAATTATAAAACGGCCGTTTTCGAGTTTTTAATATTTTAATTTATACCGTAGTCGGTATAAATTTAATTGTGAATGGCTGCTCGTGTTCCGCAGGTGAAAATCTGGTTCCAAAATCACAGGTACAAGACGAAACGCGCGCAACAGGAGAAGGGCATGCACGTGGACCATCACGCGGCGGCCGCGGCCAACGCGCTGTCGTCGCCCAGACGCGTGGCCGTGCCCGTGCTGGTCCGGGACGGCAAACCGTGTACCAACCAACAGCAGCAACAGCAACAGCAACAACAGCAACAACAGCAACAGCAGCAGCCGGGCGCGGGCGTCGTCGTCGTCGGCGGCGGCGGCGGCGGCGGAAAGACCGAGCAGCAGATGGTGTTGCCGTCGTATTCGCATCCGCTGATGCACGGTCAGACGCCCAGGACGTGGTGGTAATCAACATAACAGCTTCGTCGTCCGCGGGGGCCCCAGAGTATTTATTGTGTCTTCCTATACGTATGTAAGCGTACGATATATATTCGTCATACACGCACAACGCGCAATATTTTTATACAAATTAATATATTATTATTAAATATCAGACTCGGGTAAAAAAGACTTTTTAAAGATTATTTGGAATACTTCGTTTGTTGCCAAATACTTTTAGAATAATTCGCAAGAAGCATTCCGCGAATGCTTTTAGAATACTTTCCTTCCCCCCAAATAGTTTTCAACAATGCGAATATCGAATTACAGCAATTATTTAATCGAACGCGAACAAATCGTCAATATGCATTTGGAGTGTTTAATATTATAAATAGATATTTATAAAATTACGTGTTTATAAATTGACGCGACGAGCGAATCGATAATACAAAATTAGTTATAAAAATTCAGAATAACACGGTGTAATGTAAAATATATATAGTTTTAGTTGATTATTCGAATAAGGCTGGCTTGGGAACACCGAATATATACACCAAGATTATTGATAAAATAATCTCGATGTTTTAATAGAAAATACACAGCTTTTACTCGTTTTTTTTTTTCTAAGATTTTGAATTCAAGTAATAAGCTATTATTTTTATATACGTAATGTTTAAAAAAACACGATTGATCTTTAAAAAGTATTCAGAATACTTTCGAAAAAGTATTCGCAACACTATCCGAGTCTGTTTAAATATGTATTATTTATTTATTTCTATTAATAACATATTACAATGTACAATATATTGTTTTTGCGTATTATACGCTGCAAAAATCCTCCCTTCTTTACAAAAAAAAAAAAAAAAATTATAACAATCTTAGTAATCGCGGTCAAAAACTTCTTTCTGAATTAAAAACAAAAAAAAGTGTCGTTGGTTACTTTTCGCTAAATTTTTTTTTCCAATTTTATTATAAACGCGCTTACAACAGTGTTAGAAGATCGCGACGAAATTAACGGACCGTGTTAATTCGTGAAAAATCGGTTAGTAAAATTCATTAGCGAATACGGTCTGAAATTGGTCAATAACCGGCTTTAAAACGATTATCAAAGATTTCTTCCGAGTGATAAACGTTATAAAAAACGTATTTGAAAAATAATTTTCATTTTGGGTGTTACGAATAATATTGTCCTCGTGAGTTAAAATCTAAATTTCACGGAATTTAACATTGTAATTTTTCCGATTTTATTTATTTATTTTAATAAAAACGAAGTGTGATTTAAATTCGTGCTGATTAAATTCAACAAATTTATGATTTTTTTTTTTGTAATTCGTATTGCTAATCGACGCGCACATATTTTATTTATTAAAACTCACGTGCCGGTATAAAATAAAAGGTATTGCGTTAAAATGCGTATTCGAAAATTTTCGTTCCGTTTATATATATATATATGTATGCTGTATATTATTATCCTCCCTCGTTTTGTTTAAATAATTATTATTTATTAAATTAATATTATTATTATTATTATTACTAAACAATATTTGAGACGAATATCGATCGCGAAGTACGTAGAGATTAGCGTATATATATTGTGTTATACGTAGATAAAATATATTAGATATATGTATATACATAATATAATAATAATTATTTGGGGGGGGGGGAATATACATATTTATAAAATGTCCGTTTGTAAAAAAAAATATATATATATAAATAAAAAAATTCGTAGTCTAATTTTATTATCGATTAATTATTATCAATTATTATTATTACGTATTATTGTACGCGCGGTTATTAAATATTTTAATACGAGTTGAGGAAACAAAAAGACTAGTCATTATGTACGTGTATTTTATTTGTTTATATTTATATTGTTAGAGAACGTTATGCGCTCCGCCACGCGGATCGTTTATGTAATTTTTGTATAATTTTTAAGTTGTACATAATAATAATATACTTACCGCAGTAAAGACAAAAAAAAAAAATGAAAATAAAATAAAAAATTTTAATTGAAAAACACACGTTTGTTGATTAATGTTATTCGGAAATTTAAAAAAAAAATACAAAATCAATATATACTCGATCATTATTTATACATAGATAAATAAATGATAATTGTTACGATAATAAACGAACTAGTTATTCATTTCGGCAAAGCAAACCTATTATTTACATCCATACCTCGGCTATATAGAAGACGCATCATAGGTTTTGGCTTCGGAGTTCACCACGATGCCTGTCAACAATCGAGAGAGGAGGAGGATTAAATTCCAGTAAAAATACAGTTGACTATTATTTGTCAATTATTATTATTTTCTCTCTTTTTTGTAACTAAATGATCCATCACAGTACTGAGAATACTCAGTCGACGAGTTACGAGGAGAGAAAAAATATTTCCCGACGACCACTCACAGTTACCAAGTTAGAGACGACTTATGTTAAATTGAATTCAAAATTTCGTGAGTCGATTTTTGAAACTGTTTCGCATTAGTTCGATCAATTTTTCCTGAATCCAAATCTCTGCAGCGTTCAGTGGGTGAATATTTCAGTTTTTTTATTCATTTTTAGAGCGGATCATGCAGAGCTCTAATGCGAAAGCGTGCTCAATCGCTCCCCCATCGTTAAAGTACGAGTTTGCCGCTCATCAACACCGTCCACCGTTTCCACCGCTCTCGGGAAGCGTTATCGCTCCCGTTGAAAAACGCTAATGTCAAAGAGTCATCTGTTCTATGTAGTACCGGTTTATACTCGTATAGAGACAACTGAAATCATGTGTATAAACCGCTTTACAGGGTCGGAAATGGAAATGAAAAATGAAAAAGTGCGGAAAATACTGACGAGGAGAACACGTAATTATCGTCCGGGCCTCTCAAAAAAAGTATGTATAGGAAACGCGGTCATTACTCGTGTATAAAAATTAAAAAATAAACGGTGTAGTCCGTTACCGAAGGTAAGAAAATCGTCAATACGAGTAGACCATCTTGTCTGTATATGATGAAAATTCCGGGCACGTTCTGGCGTCTTAGAGTCGTAGGTAGGTATACTATGAATGGGAAGAGATCAGAATTTCAATTACCCACTGTAAGTATACGAGTATATTGAAAGTACTGCGTGACGTCATAATGTGATTATAAAATTTTTCTAATTTAACAGTTAGAAAATCATTATTATTATATCTTTCCGATGTATCCGTGTTGTTCGCTTTTTTTTTGACGTGTCGGACCCGTTACAGGATCCATCTTCACTAGTGTTTAGTGCGCGACATTGTTTCGCTATAGTGACCACGTCTAGTCTTGTTTTAAGATTTTTTTTTTTTGTAATGAAAAAAACGAATTCATTCTATTTAATCGATTTTAATTTATTTATTTTGCAATCAATAAACGATTGAAATAAAGAAAAACCTTTAATACGTTGCGAGAGTAATGTTTGATTTTCGCGTAGTATACGTGTTTTTGTTATTATATACTTGTTTCGAAAAATAAGTATATACGTATTTTATATATACATATATATATATATAAAAAAATAATTTTTAAAAGCCTTACACTAAAACCGAACTGACAGGACCGAAAAAGTATAAACCGCCGCTAGTCTAATATACTTATACCGGAGTCCGAAATTCGGATTTATTTTGAAATGGACGATATTACGCCTACAAATAGAATTGTTCTACCATTCATCACAACTCAGCACTTACCACAACGTTCGATATTTGAGAACGTCGAAAAAAAATAGTTTAGTGTGAATTTTCAGGTAAGCCACAAAAATAATGTTTTCCCAAAATTCCCCGCAAAAAAATAAATATTTCGAAATCTTTTCTTTTTTAAGACAACTGTATGGAGAAGTACGTGATCCGTTGACATTATTTAAAACGCATAAATTTATATAAATTAATAAATAAGAATTTCTATGACGTTTACGCGAAGAGCTGCGAGTGCTCGTATAATTTTTATGGCGTAAATAAATTGAAAAACGGGGTTTTCTGAAACACACGATAGTTCGTGTTAGTATACTCGTAGTATAGTTACTGACACGAGCCCTGGACTCGTATCTAATTTTTATTTTCTTATTTTCTTCTTTTTGGCTTTATAACTCTTCAAAAAACTTCGTTACAGCTACTTTCCGACGTTTCCCGAATAATTTCAACTCCAATCCTCTACGTCCAGCGTCATTAAAATCTCGGCTTACTCCGTCTTCATCGGACAATCTCTCAGCCAATTTTCCACTTGGATGATATATCACTATGGCTGCCCCATCACAGCCACTGTTTCATATTTTTGCATAGAGCGTCCAAAAATCGTAATCGCCATGCAATTTCAGTTGGTTACCTTTTATTCATGATTTTCTAATGGGCGTTTTTAATTTTCTTTTTTTGGTTTTCCACGCCGAATGACGTATGAAATTGCAGCACGAAGAGTCTTATATTATAATAATTATATTATTCATACGTTGTTGACAAATCTGCAAGCGTATTTTTTTTCATCGATCACACACATAAAATATAATATTATATACGAGTAGATAACGACAGTGGTATATTAAAAAATATATATATATAATATATGGAAAAAATACGCGTACCAATAGGTAATATAGTCGGTTATATTATTATGTTTGCGTTTCGGATATTATATTACACATTGTATTTGCGTATCTACGACGTGTTGTTGGGCGGGTACGCACATAAAATAAATCGTCGGCTATACGTGTTATTATATCGCGTTACCTATATACGTATATATGAATAAAATATAATGAAAAAAAAAATTATGTATAACGCGGACGACGACGATGACGATGATCGGACGATTTTTTTCTTTTTCTTTCGCGTTAATAATAATAATAATAATAATAAAGAAACAATAATACCGTTTCCTAGCTCTTATCTATACACGCATACGTATAAAAAATATCCTTGTCGTCCGCGTTATCGGAAGCAAACAAAAAACCGCCCGCGTGTCAATAAAAAATTATAACTCCGCGCTCGCGTATATTAATAATAATAATAATAATAATGATAATAATAATATGCGTGTATAACGAGTTAAACGTATACGACACATAATACGTATTTTATTTATACGACAGGGGGGGGGGGAAGAAGGAAAGGAAGAAAAAAATTAAAAAAACATATCGATCACTGTTTACACACGTTCGATCCGGAGTCGACGCACGTGCGACGGACGTGTCGCCGGCACATCGTATTTATTATTATTATTTTTTTTTATACGCGCGTATCGTCCGTGTCGTGCGCACAACGCTCGTTATTAAGTATAGAAGATAAAAAAAAAGACTTTTAAACTTAGGTTCGCTAACTTTTAGAATTTCAAAAACTGTACACAACCAATGATGATTTTTTTTAAAATTAAAAATGTAACGAGCTACGGAGGTGTTGTCAGTGTCGCTCAAGTGAATTATTCGGATAATGATTTTATTATGAGCGTGTTATTATCACTATATACATTTGAAAGCGATGAAAATAAATCGTTGCGTTCGAAAAGACCATTCTGAGTGGAGCTCCGGTGTAATATTTTTTTTTTGTTGTACGACGAAAACTAACACTTTTTACGAGTTAAATACCTCAAAATTTTTAAACTGCTCTAAACAGTGCTCTAAATCAAAAGAGAGTATTTTTCCCTTCTAATATAAATAATATAATAAATTGTTATATTAATATAATAATAAACGTTTCGAGAGCTTACGGTCCTCAGGAGACGAGGAGCGCTTCAAAGTGAAAATGTTAACAACCGTATATATTACTCAAAACCGTTGTGATTGTGTACAATTATAAATTATTATATACTTAAATGCTCCCCGTCCGACGAGCCGTTCATAAACATATATACGTATTACATACACATTTAATCGAGACCAGAGTATATACACAGAACATAATTGTCCACACTTTAGATTGCATTTAAGTTGTTTTATTGGAGTCATCGAGAAATTAATTCACGTCTGAGTACGTACTTTGCGTAAAAATACAATAAATAATACATTAATTATATAGTAAATACGTGGGTGTAGTGTGGGAACGAGTTCATCTATATGAGATCTAAATATAGACGTTTTGTCAGACCTAACTTTTTTTTTTAAGTTTTCGCCCCTTTGGGCCTTTTGATAAATTTATCATCACATTCGCGTTTCACGAAACTCACTTAGCGACTATATGCGGACATTAACAATTATATGGACCGCTTCTCGGATATTATTAGGTTTCTTTTTTTTTTTTACACAAAATATAGTTACGTGCACGTTATGGGTTTTCATTAGTCGGTTTGGTCTATATTATAAACTAACGAGAAAACTCTCACACACACACATACACACACACACAAAATATATATAATATCAGTCGTCTATTGCTGCGACCTGAGGTCGTAAACGTTGATCGTAATCTAATGGACGTAGGAGTATAAAAAAAAAGAAGTATTATACAAACTGTGTAAATATTTTCTATTTTTTTTTTCGTTTAGTTGTATTATGTATAATATGTGTTTTATAACCATTAACGTTGTACATTACGCGATTCCTTTTACTGTTACGTATATAAATGTCTATTCATAAAACAAAAACAAAATTTCATAATAAAGATTTGTGTGAAAATAAAATGTACAAAACGATATTTCTCTATCAAACGGTTCTACCAAAATATCGGACTACCGCCGAGCTTTGACGAAGAAAAGCAGCAAAAACCTGCACGGCCGTCGAAACGTCAATATCGAGAAAACGAAGATCTGATGACTGATCGAAATAATCTCAACGATTTTGTTGATGCTGTCGGTTGGCGACTGCTAACCGATCTTGAATGTCGAGTATATTATCATTTTTTTTTCGTTACAAAATCAACCTGGGGGATGAAAAAGAAAGCGACGACAACACTTGCTTTAGCTTCTAGACTGAATTTGAAACCGGTCTTTTGGGCGGTTTGAAAGACGAACAGAACGTCGTCCAACACACGTCTTCTCCTCAAACGTTCATTTAGAATTGAAGGAAAGCGAGTAGCAGATAACAAATAAATATTGTTGTTTTTTTTTTTTTAATGTATGAATTGTTCCGTATAACGTCAGGAGGAGTGGACAATTAGTTTGATATTATTGAAAATATTGTTTTTTTTTTTTTTTTTAGATGTTTTCTGGAAAAAGAACTAAATATAAGTTAATATATTTATTTAAAAACTCAAGTGGAACCAGTGTGTGTGTGTGTGTTTTTATTTAAATTCCGTAAAACAACTAATTCTCGCAGAGTGCAGTTTTCAAGAGATGGATCAGGTAGAGTGGATAATACTTGTTAATTGGAAAATATTTTCAGCGGCCCGTTATTACGTCGGGGATGGATTACTGCTAATAGAGGACCTAACCGCTGCGGCGTCCATCCATCTATCCATCCATCGACTCGCAGTAGTAGTGATAATAATATAATCGCATTCTCTCGACGAACGGAGTATAGAGCGGCGGCGGCGTATGCTTAATATGATATTTTTGCCCGTGTCTCGCGATATCGGCAAAATACTGAAATACGACCGGGTAATAAAATTAATCCGATAAGAACGGCCATCAGTCATAAAACGACGACAATGGTGTCCGCAATAGTGTCGTCGTCGTGCGGACAAGCCACACGGTTATTATATTATATATAATATAATACACTGCCGTACGTGTGGCTACGGTTTAGTGGAGAGGAAACGGTCTGATAAACTCGCGCAGCCTCCGAAGTCTTTCCATAATATATACACACACACGAGAGAGAGAGAGAGAGAGAGAGATCTCGGCATACGGTCAATCGTTCGTGCTTGAACGAACACGGCGGTATACCATTGCCGCTGTTCGCATATTACTACGGAGTTCTCGTGCGCGCGCGCGCGCGTGTTTTGTGGGAGGGACGGCGGTCGCGCCGCACCCTTTCCAACGTCCCTACACGAGACACGCAGGGACGAGTCGTACGGGAACACCGTGCGGAGAAGTCGCCCTGTAACCGCACGCGACCTCCGCGACTAGTACGTCGTCGTGACTAGCCGATATTTCGGTCCCGCGGTCGCCCGACGGTCCACCCGCGCGCCGCGTACTCCCCGAACGACTTCACGTATACGTATACGGATCCCACTACAGCTTCATTAGTCCATTTCCACCATCGCTTAAGTTACTCTGCTCTTTCGACCGATGTTGGGCGAGGACCGACAATTTTCGTCCGAGAGTCTCGAGGGCGGCGGCATTTCAAAACTATTAGTAACCGCCGCCGAATTTCAATTTCTATATTTTGTATTATTTAATTAATTAAAAAAAATAAAATAAAGAAGAAGATTTATATTAAAATTTTTTATTTCGACGTGCACCGTAAAGTTTATATACGAATTCGGTTCTTCTACACATCGTTCAAATACATCGTAATTGATAAAATTGATATTTTCGCGATACGTACACACACAGGACCGTAGCAACTTATTATTGCGCCCGGGGTAAAACTTAAAATTACGCCCTTTTGGTTTTAACACAGGATTAATAGAGTATTAATTTTATAAAGATTTTTTTTTTTTAATTCGAATAAATTATCGTTGAAAATAATCAGAAATAATATTATTATATTATATTTTTGCATTGTTATTATAATAATTTCTTTAATTTTGCTCCCGGAGCACAGGCACCTTTTGTCCCCTCTTTAGCAACGGCTCTGTACACACATTATTTTTTTTTTTTGCAATACTCTATAAGTAAACACGTATTATTTTATAAGGCTAAAAATTGTTACGTATCGGTTAGAAATTTATGTATATTATTAAATTATTATTAGTATACTAATCTTTTACGACTAAAAACGATTTAATTTACAAGAGAGATAAATTTACAACGTACTGTTTTGATAGGGTGACATTTGTAAATTCCTTTTGTATAAATCGGCTTCGATTCGTCGAACAGCGTTTGTCCGTCAGCCGCGGGTTTCAAAAAAATAAATTATACAAATCGAGCAACGAACATAAATCTTAAACGAATAAAAGATCAACTTAAAGTAATACGCACGTACTACCGACATATATTTTTCAAATAAGATCCCGACTGGGATATAATGCTTATAAAACTCTAAAAAACGCTCTTAAAAAAATGATTTTATACCTCAAGAACTTCAAAATTATGCACTAAAAAATACACTAAAAGTTTGTTTATTTTTAATAATTTTGGTATAAATAATATAAATTCAAAAAACTTTTACAGACACATAGATCTCATTGACTGGTCTTCTTTTGATCTGAAAAAAAAATTATCATTACAACTATTGCCCGATAATTATTAACACGAATACTCAATTGATAATTTTTTATGCGAAAATCTTAAAGTTAAAATTTCAAATTCGTATTTTGTATTCAAAACCTTCAAAAATGGTACAAAAAATCTAAAATGCTTCAAAAAAAAAAAATTAAACAACAAGAAAATAACCTAAAGATCAAGAAAAAAAAACGCAAAAAATAATTTTTTTTGTTCTACTCTCATTCAAAAGTATATAAAACGAACATTTGTGACAATACGCGCATGGAAATTTTACAATTTTAAAATTACAAATTATTCTTAGGTAGGCTAATGTACTAAAACGTTACGTGATTCGAATCGTTCGTATCATATTTTAACGGAGAAGCGAGATATTATTTCATATAAAAGCTGTTTTTATTTCGATTTAGTTTCAACTACGTAATGGCAAATATATTTTTTTCGCTTTTTCGATTTCACGTAGGTATGGTACAAAAATTCTTCTTAGAACGTCAAAATCCGATTTTGTGTTCAAATAGCCCGCGGCATTCGCTCCACAAACCTCCGTATCCTCGTACTAACAAACCACGTACGTCTAAACGCTTTTCATTCGGCCTATCCGATTTCTCGTCTGACTCGCCCCCCAAATCATATCCTTCCTTCTCTCGAATCGCTCAATACGTCCGTCGGAGCTTTCTCAATTCTAATATATTGACGCGAAGAAAATGTCTCCTTAGCTCTGGGTGTCGGTAAAAAATTCGCGTCACGTAAAAAAAAGTCATCAATCGCACGACGTTGTTAAACGACGTCGAAGCATAAATTGATATGCGAAAAACGCGTAAACGTAAACGTTCAAATCCTATGACGACCGAGAGTTCAGTAACCACAAAAGACACCGCCGACGTATCGTCTGCGTAATACGGTTAATACACTTTGATTTTTTTTTTCTGAATCCGAAAAAAAAATAGGAAAATTATTTTTCCAAACCGCTTCATTTATTGCTGTAGCAGTAATAAGCTGCGAGTGTTTTCTCTCTCTCTCTGGTCATAAGTAAAATACGCCGTACACTTTCGGCCGTAAAGAAGAGCTGCGCCGACCGGATTCCGGTTTTCATATTATCTAATGGGACAGAAACCGTGTGCGCGAACTCCGTACTATATTTATATATACTACACGCGCAGTTGACCCTCGCCGACAACAGCAGCAGCCGTATACACCGTTTATTATTATTAGCGTGCACGGCGATGTGTACGCCAGCGGAGGAGAGAAGCGAAAAAAAAATAATAATAATAAATAAAAATAACGATTTATCATTCGCAAACGATATATTATAGTGTGTATAGTTGTATAATTTTTTTTTAGCCCTCGTACACACAGACACACACAATGTACATATACGAGGATATATATATTATTACATTATCGTGTACGCGCGGCATAGGTCATCGTTCGCGCGTATGTTTCGTACGGAAGAGAAAACACGAGAAGAAAAAAAAATAACGCGATAAAAACGAAAAAAAAAAAAGTAATTCCGCGTCGTCGTTACACCCTCGGGCGGTTTTTTTCTTTTTGTTATTTTTCCGCGGCGTTTCGACTTCACCGTGCAGTGGACAACGTATTTATAATTCGGTGGTGAACGCGTACGGGTTTGTAATCCCGAATTGTGCGCACGAAGGATTGATTGCCGGCGAGTCGGCGACAGGAATTCTTAGGCTAAACTCATAAGAATCATTTTAGAACCACGCTACGACTGCAAAACGGTGATCACTCGTGGTTGATATATTAAAAACATATGAAATAATATGAAAAATGTAATTGAACTCAGACGGACCACTTTCTGCCGTCAGTTTCTACTACAGTCGTATCGTGACGACTGTATCACCCACGAAATTGTGGTCGTCGGTGGTTAAGCGTAACACATGGTGCGACACGTCAACCACTTGTCACCAGCACTAAATTTTATCATTATTATTTTAAAATTGTCTCTTCTTACGACGCCGCATTCTTCGTTGTAATAAAAGTAATAATAGTGCTTCCTCTTCAAAGTCCATTTTTACACTAAGCAAAACATGTAAAATAGAAATAAAGAACGTACGCCATATTTGCGGTTGTAGTGTGGTTATATCGACGTCGGTTCGGACTTCTAACGACCACAAAAAGTTGTTCAAAAGTGGTCGATTTCGCCTACAGTACAACCACATTATAGTCACAAAAAATCGTTCGCGAGTGGTCCGTGTGAGTTTACCCTTACGTTCAACGAATCCGCTGGATAACGTACTTACTATTAGTCGTAAAAATCGGTATAATCTTAACGACTACGACGACGTGTTACAGCGAAGGATTTCCTAAAGGAACGATAACAATAAATGACGAAATGATCACATGAAATCGCCCTTAATATTAATACGACACAATTGATTCGTTAAACTATCACACACACACGACTTTATAACGTCTTAGAGTCATGAAATTTACACCGAACACGTGTAACGTTTGACTGTATAAAAATGTTAAAAAACAATTTCTTCCCGTACTTTTTTTTTGCTATTTATAGAAAATATTAGATGTAAAGCTATTTAAATCATAAAATTTGTTGGTTATAAAGACTGAACATTTTTGTACAATATACTTCAACTATATGAAAAAAAACCATCATAATCACATGTCACAATTTATTACCGTTTTAAATTTTCCGACAAAATGCCTGTTACACCGGAATTCCGCTCAGAATCGTTTTATTAAATGCTACTCGTTAACACTCCTTTTTCGTTCGGAGTTTTCTTCTATACAATTATATTCGAAAATAATTTTATGGTTAAGAAAGTATGTTATGTTTCGCACCGGTGTACCGTGCTACATAAGAGAACTCAATGGCGTATTTATGATTTTAGCGCTCTGTATAGGTACACAATTAGCCGACACTTTTTTTGTTCAATAACGCCGTTGGCGCGTAATTGTGGGGAAGGCTTGAAACTTATCCCCCCGAAACATTACTCCCCGAAAATGTGTGTTAAACGTCAAAAAGAATTTCTTTCCATCAAAACTATTTTGATTATCGTTTTTTACACTTACGGATTTTTATCTCTTCTCCTTCGTAAATCTCACTAATGGCCTAACCGTATATGTATAAAATGTACCACCTATTTACTTACATATTAAATAGTAAATAATGACTGACATACGCGGATATCTGTTTGCGTGTGAAACGTGGCCGATAATCAAAGGCGATGAAGACAAAATGGCAGTTCCCGAAAGGAGAAAATACGGACAAAAAAAAAAAAAATAGAATAATATCAAGTATCAACCAACAATATGGAATGATATAGAACTAAAACGGCTATGAAATAAGAACCTGCAGCCATTAGAGTAGCAATACTGCACTATAAAATAATGAGCATGGGCTGATCGCGTATGGAGATTAAATGGTCTATTATAAAGCGGCCTTAAAATGAAGACCTTATAGAAGAAGACCAAAACAAAGGTGGACAGACAAAGTTGTAAAGAATTTGGCGGAGAATGGGATAAAACGCGGAGGAACATATTAGCACACGATAGATGACAGCAGGTTTTCTGTTGCGATAATGGACGTCAATGGCCTTTGAAAACCGACGAAGAAGAAAAAGAAGATTAATTTAAACAAATTACATATGCGAGATTAAAATATATACATGATTTATTTTTTTGAATTCCGTATTAAAACAATAGATAACGTAAAAAAATAATGTTCACACCTAACGTTTGGCGCTCCGGACAAGTCGCCCTCTCACTATATACACGCCGCTGTAAGAATTCGTATTCACGTCGATTCAGAGGTAAGGGGGGGGGGTAAACGAAAAATGACTTTTTTTTGCCACCAGTTTTTTCCCCTTCAATGTGTCCACCGATGCTGCTGTTGCCGCCGTATACTTAGAAACACGGAAAATCAGATCGTGATTTACGTTTATGAGACGAACACGGCGAAACACGAGCGTGTGTGTGAGTGTTTTGACAAGTCCCCCGTGTCGTTCGAGTCTCGATGGAGTGCGCGCGTAAACAACCGAGTGCGCGCGCGACCACCATTCAGTAAATATTATATTGAAACCCTTTTTTTTTTTTTTGCTCTTCTTTCCTCCTCCCCCGCGCGAGTGCTGCTGCGCATTCGACACGCGGTTTGGACCGCAACACCAGCACGCCAAAGGGCGAATGGAACAGAAAATACTCTTCACACACGCGCGAATTCCAATAACAATGCAAAAAAAAAAAAAAAACGAACCCACGAGACGGTCGAAATTTATTTATAATAATATATTATTATATAAATCGCGTGTAAATCGCCGCGTCTTGTTACCGCGTTCGTTGCAGTACGATTTATATTAAATAATAATAATAATACGGCGAGCGAAGAAAAGAAGAACACAACCGAATGGAATTCCTTGAATGGAAGGGGGAGTTTTTCGTTCGGAATGCACGACGGACGGCGGTGACGAAAATCAACCGGTGTGATGCTGCGGTGTCACAATAGTATTTTAATAGCTTCCGGCGTTTTGTGCGCACAATATGTGTGTGTGTGTGTATAAATAAAAATATACGCGCGCGCGCGGGTTTCCATACACGGCTGACCGAACGGTACGACGGCCCACCCACGTAACAGCTGCTCCCCGTCGCCGCCAAGCAGTCTGTGCCACCGCGGACGAGTCGCCGCCGCCACGACAATAACCGGTTTATAGTAAAACGTCCATTGACGATACATACGGCGATTGTGTAAAGAAAATTACCCTAGTCGATCGGGCAGCCGTATACGTATACGTGTGTGCGCGTTCACTGTTAAGAGTTGTATCGTCGTCAATGAACGATTAAAATAAACGGGAGAAAAAAAGTATTGAAAAAAAAACCGTCCGCGGTGTTGTGTTCGACACGACGTAGTTCTCCAGCTCTCTTCTGTACGCTTTTATCCCGCCGCCGGTACATATTTCGAGTGTGCGGGGAGAAACGAAACAGAATAAAAAAATATACGTCGGACGAGTGCCGCGGACAGTCTTAATGGGGGTTTTTTTCAATTGAAATCAACGGATACGAGAGAGGGGTGGGGAGGCACAGAAACGGTTTTTTTCTTTTTAATAATAATAAAAAAAAATTATCGTTTCAAATACGCGTTGTTTTGTAACAACTCGACGGGCCATCGTCTCTCCCCGTTTCCATACGTAATCGGTTAAGTTGCCGATCATTAATCTACTAAACAGTGTCTATAATGCGATGGCGATATTATTGCCTTTCACATCGCAGCCCGTCCTCGTTTCTAAGGAGTTGGTGTCGTCCGAGCGTGTGTAGCCGAAACCCGGTCGACCACCAATTCAATATTTTAAGGAGCGATTTCGCCCATTCCCGAGTCCATCCAAGTGTTCTATTTAAACACGAAATAAGTCATCACGATAACGTTAAATCTCGTGGCAAAATCGTTACTCTATAATTCTACGGAATTTTCACAGTAACACATGTCTTTCTAGAACAAAAAAAAAAAAAAAAAAATCAGGATTTTCTATGGACGCGTGCGAATTCTTCTTCGATATTGAGATTCAGGAAATCTGCTGAAGATCAGGGATATAAAGATCGTATGTAATAAGGTCGTATGGCGGTGGCTTGTCTTCGTCTATCAATCCAATCATCAAAATAGTCGTCTTCGCCCGTGAACCCGTTCAACTCATGTTAACATTATAATATGTATTTATTAACATCTGTTGTTCGACACCCGGCTTTGTCCAGATTAAAAAATGCTTACGATAAGAACAATCAATATCCCCTTCCACCGAGTAACCGACAGATTAATTAAAAAAAAAAGTTCTTTACAAAAATCGTTTGATTTCAGACAAAATTAGATGGATGAATTGCAGCAGGAAATCATCCAAAGATTTTCTACATTTCGCGCACGCGTTAACATATTAAAAAAAAAAAAAAACAAATAATAATCGTTGGCCACGGGTAATCAATAACGTGTTTTTCTCGTGAAATATTTTCAAGAGTTTGTGCACCACATTTCGAACCGCGTTTAAAACTATTTGCGTAAATCACGTTGAAAATTTGCGAAATTCTTTCCACAAAAACGCTTTACAATTTTGTCCTATGCAAATAATAATATTTTCGTGTCGAAAATACAAAAAACAAAAGTATTATCTCGTTACGAGTGTGATTTTCGAGGGCATTACAATCCGTGTCCCTTTCTGCAGTTAACACCGTCACCGCGCCGGTCTTACAGGGATAGAATAATATGCAGTGGCGACGGCGGTGAAAACATATTGCCCGACGATCGTTAACCGTACACTGGCGTATACGTATATTGAGTCGATTATTTCGCCCTTCGTCGTCCTGCTGCTCTTCTTCTACGCCGAACGATACACCACCAGCCGCTTCACGGTCGGCCGCCAATAAAATTAATACACAAACCAGAGAGACGGTCGGTGCGCAGCGCATTATATGACGTGTGTTTATATATATATATATGTACATGGGAAGGGTTTTCTTCTTCTCCTCTTCCTCCTGTAGTTGTTCATCGTGTTCGCGATCGCACGGGAGGGACCAAACCCTTTAGCCGGTTCAGGAAATTGTCGATTATTCAACAGCAGCAGCAGCAACGAGTCCGCGGGCGCCAATAAATATATCACGGAGTTGTTATAATTCCGTTCTCCCCTCGCCATAATATAATATACGCTCTCTACACCGGCGGGCCGCCGCAAAAGTCTTTCGTTTCCGAAACGTATTTCCCGTCTGATGAAATATAGTAATAATAATATTTCTTTTCCCGAGTCCTCACTGCTATGTCGTCGCACACGCGATACTGCAAAACGCACTAAACTCAAATCGAAATTGAGTCGTCGTCGTCGTCCGCCGCGCCTCGCCCATCGCGCAATCGCAATCGTATAAAAAAAAAAACGTCTCTCGTAATGGTATTCGCGAGTAAAAGGGCACGAAAAAATATTTACAATCGCATTTTTAGAATACGAATTTGGTGAGAGAGAAGAAGTGTAGATGAAACGAGGAGCGCAATGGCAATGAACGGGGACGAGATAAGTGAGGTTGAAGTTATTTTAATGTATTTATCGTCCTTTGACGAGGATGTGAAACGTAGGATTAAGTGCGATTAGATCAATTAGTGGATAGAAGCGTCTAGTGTTCTGTACGATAAGGCAATTCCAATGAAGCTGAAAGGTAAGTTGTATAAGAGCGTAATGTGACCGACCGTGTTGTATGGTTCAGAGTGTTGGACGATGAACAAGAAAATAGAGCAGATAATGAGTGTAGCACAGATGAAAATACTTAGATGGATGAGTGAGGTGACAAAAGAAGATAGAGGGTAAGAAATGAATATGTGTGAGAGGAAGTATAGGAATAACATCGGTCGTGGAGAAGATGAGAGAGAATAGACTTAGGTTTTTTGATCAATGTTTTGTGAAAAGAAGATTCGGAAGCGGTAAGAACGGTTAAGGAAATGAATGTTGAAGAAAGAAGAGGAAGACCAAAGAAGAAGTATTCGAATGTGATTGAGTGTGATATGAGGACTGCTGGTGTGTGCGAGGAAGATGTGGGAGATCACGTCAAGTGGAGGTTTAGAACAAGAGTGTCCGGCTCCAAATAATTGGTATAGATGCATAGGAGAAATAAAAGATAAAAGCGTTTTTCCAAAAGAAATTTTTCCCGGATTAACGTATTATATATCTATCGGTTTTCATAGCGATTTTATACTTATTATAATCGGGAATTTGAAATACGATGTTTTCGTTAGAAATTATAAATCGAAAAAAAGAACAAATTACTTATTTATTTGAAATAAGGCTTAGCCGAGGTGCGAAGTACAGAATTTAAAAGCGCGATTAGTGAGAAGCTCTTATTACTATTTTTTTTCTCATCGTACTGGTTTTTAACGAATTTTTTTTTTTTTTGGCACATACCATAACTAAAAATGTAACCATTAGCGTAACAAACACACGAGGGATCCCATTTAAATCTCCCCTTATAAAACAAACTATTACTTTCCTCCCCCCTCCCCAATAGCCTGACTACGCCACTGACGGAATTAATATACTTAAAACGTAACGAACTTATAACATAAATATAATGAACGAGTTATAAAAAAAAAAACAGAGGGAAAAACAATTATTTAAACGTCGACGAACGAGTAATATATATAATTATAAATTTTATTTATTTTTATTAGTACACGCCCAAAAGTGGGTCAGATACTGTATAGTAACACTTGGCATAAATATCAGAGGGTAAAGGACGAAATTAATAGTACATAACGCGAAATATTATAACAGTTTATGCTGCGTGTTTGTATGGCTGCAATGATTTCCATTTGGATCAATAATCGTTGGAAAAAAATCTCGATGATGAGCAGATGAATAAAAACGTATAATGTGACAAACAAATAATTAACATTTTTGGGACATTTTTATAGTTATTTTCAGGTTGAATAATTCCAGACAATCGATTCGATAATAATCGAGCAATATTTATAAATGTATACATTATTGGGCCTCCTGTCTCGTCTAGAATACCGCGCGAAAACCTGTATTGAATGGATTCGATTTTTGTTATTTATTAACGTATGAGAATATTATAAAAAATAACCGAACCGCATTTGAGTAGAGGACAAACGTATGAAAACAAAATAAGACATTTCTAAATGAATCCGTTTTGCCAAAAAAAAAAAAGAAAAAAAAAAAACGAAGAACTTTATTAATACGCGCGTTGTCTGAAAATATAAATCTTTTCATGACGATTATACACAAACGTTTTATTCGCGATACGACCGCGTTAAATTCGTATTATTTCATTTCAAAAATTACGACGCGAAATCGAAATTCGTAAACGTTCCTGTCATATTTAACGAACACTGTATAAACGAAGACGATGAAATGTCTGCTGTTGCTGCTATTAACGCGATCACCGACTATTTATTGACAAGTGCAAACAAAGTACATACCCCGGAGTCTGCAACAGCGAACACCGAGAACTTTTAAATACAATTTATGACATCGTTATAACGTGTAACGCGTAGAAGAAACGTGCTTGTGTTCGCGGGTGGTCTGAAGCGTTTGGAGAATTTCACGCGACAATATTAAACAGACGCCAAACAGCGTACGCGTTGTATTTACGACTTTCAAAAGCACTCGGTTACAATAATTCGGACGAGCGCAAATGATAATTTACTGGACCCGATACAATACGGATGTACGATATCATTTGTAGTACAGTGGATTATTATTATCGGACGTCCCGTTTCATATGGACGACTTCCTCGTCACGGGCCGTTTACTTCGGCATGCGCACGTACATAATATCGGTCTGCGCGCAGATTCGACGACGTCTGCTGCTTCGCCGAGCAAACGGCTCACTCGGTACGAACTTTTCTATCCGCGCACCGTTCTGCTTTAATGTATTCAAATCGGACCTGGGAATCTCGCAGAGCCGCACGTCCGGTTCGTATTATTCAATATCGGTCTCGACTTCCGCGCGCGCGCCTATTGCCGACAAGCGGATAACACACACACACACACACACGATATTCGGTTTCGACGACGATTGTCCCTTCGCGACAGTCCCTTTTACACACTTGTGACAGGAAAAACGACGCGCGCCCCTCGTTTAGTGTGCGTGACGCGCAGAGTGGCGAATATTATTATTATTATTATTATTATTTCCCTTATATCAGCTCAGTTGCGATTTTCGCATGAAAATCTGACAAAAAACAAAAAATATTCTATATAAATAACGTTTAACTATATATTACTCCTTGTCGAAGACGTTATCTTTACGTTAAGTTTAAACGTTGGCGAATTTCCGTTTTCAACAATTCACCGGAATAATATTGTTTAAGCTTCGTGACAACGATGACACTTAACAGAGTCCGTGAAAGTTTTTTTTTGAATCAATAAATTATCGCACTAACTCAAGTCCATGTAGATCTAGGCTTTTTATTTGCACGAACTCTAGGTCGTTTGGATCTCTTATTGATACAATTCGCGATTGTAAGGCGTTAAGAATGCTTTATTTCCGTAGAAACGCTTAAAATTTTTGACTCTCCCGTTATATCTGATCGATCTATTGATTCGTTAGTTCGATCTACACGGTTGAATGTATTTCGGTAATCAATACAAGTTACCCGCACGTACGCAGAAAGTATAAAAGCGAATTTTGAAAGTTCAAATTTTACTGGACATACGAGTCTGAAGCAATCGTGTCGTTTCTGGTTTATTAAACAGACACGTGGACGCCCATGTATAGACTTCTCGGAGGAAATTACTTTCTGAATGCCAAACTCAAATATTATATGATCTATGGAACTTTGTTCGATTTTAAGATCATCTTTGAGACTTCACGCAGCATTGTTATTTTATTAGTTAATATTATAGTAAAATGTATTATTTTTATTATCGTTGTACTGTATAAATTAAAATTTTATTGTAAAATGCCGCTTGGCTTAAACGACGGACGAGACTGCGCGGTATACAAAAAAGCGAAATATTCCATACACGCAACGCATTAAAATACAAATAAATCACATGAACCGGACCAGACAGAATCTCAGAACATAGGAATAAAAAAAAATTGGATGGACCTTAGTAAATTGAAAAAATATCGAGCTAACGACTGTGATTCCGGTAAAATCGAACAATTATTATTTCTATAAGTACACGTGCGATTTAAACCGAACGGTGTTACGCTGATCTGATGATACGCGCGTATCATAGATTAATATTCAATACGATTGCGAACTTCGCAAAGGGTGTGATAAAACCTTATTCTCGTCCTGCAGTCTCTAAAACACGTATACGCGCCAAAGCAGTGTGTTTACGTATATAATATATGTAGAGGGTAAATCGCGTTTTTTTTCATAGAGTACACGATTGAATGAAAGGGAGTGACAGGGAAATAATAATAATAATAATAATAATAATACCTACACAAATCGGTCCGGCGACGTTGAAATATCGTATTTTTTACGCGTCCCCTGTTTGTAGATCGAATTAACGTATAACACCTTTTCATTTATATGTTTCATGAATTCAACAACTCATTCGGCACGTTAAAAAAGCAAAAAAAATAAGAGCCCGTTCTATGCGATCGAACGACACAAAAAGATATAAGTCTGCAGGTTGTCGTATATTATTCTTATTTACCTTACGTATAGTACAAATACAAATATATATATATATATATATATATATATATATATATACGCGTTAATAATTGAAAAATAATATTTATTTTTTATATTTTAAAATACAGTTATAATATTCTTATTTTTTTAAATTAATGCAATGCAAAACGTGCGTAATTGGAGAAATGAGAGGAGAAAGCGTCTCGATATATATATTCTAATAAAAAAAAGGATAATTTTATCAGTTCTCAAATTTTCTCTCCCATTTCAAACTCCCTTGGTCTTCTACAGACCATTAACTTTTTCCTCGCCGTGCTTTCAAGCCTTCCCTTTCTTCTCTCCGTACTTATCACCTAAATAAAACCATTTGTGATTTTTATCATATCCTTCTCTTTTAGTGTCCGTCTTTATCCGCAAACTACTTTCCATTCTTAATTCCTTAAATACGTCCCATTCCATCTCTTCTGAATTCAAACTGTACCGCACAATTATATTAATCTTATAGTACATTCTATTTTAGACGCAATATTTTGCGTTGTCGAATTATTTATAACTAATAGATTGTAACTGAAATTGATAAAAACAGTTAAGTCAGATTAAGGAAATACGCGTTAAATCAATTAAAGTGAGAATTACCCGATTTTTCTTATAATTTATCGCGCGCGCATCATAAAATAAAATAACATTTAAAACGACGTTATTTTAGAAAATCTCTTGTACTACGAACTAAGTGATCTATCGAAAATATAAACACAACTATATAGACTCGCCTATTCATATATGCATGAACATCGTTCAAAAACAAAAACGTCGTACTTTATAAAATTATTGTTGACGAAAATTGCAAAAATAATTTGCTATTTTTTGATTCGATCGATTAAAGCGATCAATTGTATTGAAATTTTCAGGGTTTTATTTCACCTGCAAACAGCCGTAAACGATAATAGTATTTGAAAAGCCTTTCTGCAGACGTAAACCGTGTGCAGGAACGATTAAATAAAATTATTCTCCTTATTATTTATTTCGTATATTTCGTACGTAAATTAAAAAAAAAAGAAAAAGAAAATGTTATTTTCGTGAGTGTTATTAATTGCGTATTACGTATGTTTCTTTTTTTTTTTTTTTTTTTTACCGAAAAATAATTAAATCTGTTTAATAATACCGAAACGAGACAGAGAGAGAGAGAGAGAGAGAGAGAGAGAGAGAGAGAGAGAGAGAGAAAAGAAAGAATATGTGTAGTATATTGAAACGTATATACGCGGCTAAACTATCGAATCAACGGCGTATTTCAATAAAATCGGTTTTGTACAATTTGTTTTTCGCCATAGATATCTTTGGCAGACTTTTAAAAATTTATCAAATTATGAAATATCACGCGCATCCGACTCGAATGAAAACGATTAAATTTTATTACGCGAAATTCCAGTGTCCAAATATGGTTTTATTCTATTGAGTAGACAGAGAATTTCGAATTTCAATATACGTACGAGTGTTGATAAATTGATATCGTGACCGCCGCGATTGTTATTGTATTACTTTTTTTATACGAGTACGACATTGTAATATGACGACAAAACAACGTTTAAAACGGCTGCAGCGTCATCAGGCAACAGTTATATATTTTCCGTTATTATTTTTTTTTTTACGATTTGTTTATCCCACAGCAAAACGCCTACGAAAACATATTATATTATATTCGGGTAGACCGTAAAGGAAAAAAAAATTCATCGCTTTTAACCCTAAAACGCGGCCAATCGAGAGGGAGTAAAAAAAACACGCAACTCAATTCCATTTATAACCCTCCCATTTCTCGCAAGCACCAGTATACGTGTTTTTTTTTTGCAAAAAAATAAATAAAATAAGAGACCAGCACATCCCTTTGCCGTAAATCTGCGTTCATTCAGCATCGCACAATGAACGGTTATTTTTTTATACATTCGGTTTTTTTCCCCGTTCGTCACATGCTCCGATTGTCCTTTTGTTGATGATTTTTTGTCGGGACAGTTTTTTTTTTTTGCTTTTTCCAGTATCGCGGAAACAATGTCACAACTAAACTACTGCTTTTTACCCCAGTTTTGCTCTAAATTATACGTTTTGTATTTTATTATTATTATTATTATTATTATTATACTCATCGCCATACTGTCGACAGTCGCGAATTACTTCCATTCGGAGTGGTACGCCGTCACATTATACCCAACGTCTAAAACTCAATTATTGTTATTATTATTATTAGTATTATTATTACTACTACTATTTTATGTTCGGCGCGACAATGAAATTCACGATTTCTAGTAAATTTTATTGTATTCCATTTTAGTTATTCTTTTTTTTTATCTCCCGGTCAAACAAACTGAGAATTGGTATATAAAATTACAGAACTCGTCGTAAAAGAAATGCAATCTCCCAGAGAAATCTACTAAAATGTCCGCAACGAATACATTTCATTATTCAAATATTATATTCGTATAAATATTAAAAGTACCAATATTTATGTTTTTTTGTGAAATCGTATCGTCAATACACTGGACGTTAATCCAGCGCATTTTTAATTTTTTTTTTTAATTTAAAATTATGCGCTATATTTTGTTACACTATGGAAAAAATTCCGACGTACACGAATGCGCGATATACTTTATTTTTATAAAGGGATTTGTCAATGAAATTGAATTGTTCAATCGTATCGCAGTCTCGATAGCTCAGCGTCACGTTTTCGAGACGGCTTAGTGTAAACAATACATTCTACAACGAAACCGTAGAATTTATGGAAAGAAAAAAAAGAAATCTCAACAAAATAAATGAAAAATGAATTAAACTTTAATACGATAAACCCCTATATTTATACTAAACACGTATAATATCGTAGACTGCTTTTAATTATGAATAAGGTTTATTATGCGGTATTTTTACTGTTCATGGATATACTAACTGGGTCCCGTGCTAGAAATCATAATGAACAAAAAAAAAATTTCATTTTAATACACACAAACACACACACACTTAATTCTGTGACTTTGTCGACTAGATATAACCTTTGTCGACTAGTAACAAAAATGGTTATACCATAGCAGCGAAATCTATCTATAGCAGCGAAAGTGAAATGTTCAAACTTCAGCTATATTGTAAGGCAGAGAAAACAGAGGGCATCCAAAAGAACATTAAAAGAAATAAATAAATAGCAGATCAATGATTATAAAAGTGAATTAACAACGAGAAAGGACCAAAGAAGATCAAGAATAACTCCATATCTCTGAGAGAAGCAACAGCGCTTGATACAGAGTACTAATACAAAAGCAAAGCGTAATTTATATGTTTCAAATAGTTTAGTTGAAATTTATATACAGATTCGTAGCAACCAATAATCTTACGAGTTTTAAATTTTTTTTTTTAATTAATGCGTAATAGTTGAAAAATATCGAAATGAGCGGAGAGGGAAAAGAAAACCCAATCCGGTCGCAATCGATTCGTTCACCACGAATTTCAAATGTTTATTATTGTGGGACGCGGGAAATATTTTTGCATAATAAACGTACGGGGTATAAATGGAAAAATCTTACACACATTTTAATTGTGCGATCGTTTTATGGCGTAACATTAAACTTATTTTAAACATATTATCGAGGAAATCGTTCGTGTTTTCGTGCGAAATTCACATGCGCGCGTTGAGTATAGTGTGTACATTTACAATATAGGAAAACGCGTTTAATCGACTGGTATAAATCGTTTTCGTATAATCCGACCCACTCTGTGTGTGTGTGTGTCATTGAACACAACAGTATATTAGACGTTTTTATTTTTAAATCACACCAAGTACTACAAAGGATCGTCGTATCGATCTTGTAACACGTACGTATACTTATTGAACAAAATTTCGGTATTTTCAATCAACCCAATCGGCCGTTAAAAACGCGAATGGGATTTTTCGCACATCATCACCACCACTACCACCTGCTGCTGTTGCTGCAATAGTATCCGCTGCTGCTGGGAGACCAGAATCAGAAATAATAATAATAATAATAATAATAATAATAATAATAATAATAATAATAATAATAATAATAATAATAATAATAATAATAATAATAATAATAATAATAATAATAATAAAAATAATAATAATAATAACCGTGCTTATAATGTATACAATTCGTATACGTACTTATTACTGGAATATATATAAATATATATATATATATATACGAGCGCGTCGGATATAATATAATACGTATTATTATAATACGAGCGCGCGCGCGTGAAGTTTTTATATTGTCCGTTCGTCAAAGGGGTTAATTTTCACACCCGTGGACCGACGGTTTTTGGGTAAACATCACGAGAGAAATCTCTACAACACCGTACAAATACCGTTTTTCGTATTATTATTATTATTATTATTATTATTTATTTACGGGTATATTGTGTGTTATATATTAGCGCGTCGTTCGTTTTTGCCAAAACAGACGCGTTTTGCGCGCGTGTGGCGTGCCGTGGACACCCGCGGGTACACCACACACTGCACACCAGTAAACAGTGCTCCATTCAATAAATGCGTATTATATTCGCCAATACACAATATACATACCCGGGGTATATATTTCATATCTGTATGAGGAAAACGCTTATATATTTTTATATATACGTACGCGTACGTATTGAAGCGAATCGCACCCTCGACAATCGTCAGTCGTCTCAAACTGCGCAGCTATCGGAAATTTATTTGCGCGAGTTCGCGTTGAGAAGGAGTAGACGCGTTTAAAATCGTGTCCGAGATTCTCTCTGACGAGTCCACTCGTATAATAACTCGGAGAATAGTCGCGCAAATAAACCGATTAAACGCGCGGTAAATAATAATTTTACGAAAAACGGTCGCGAATTTCTCGAAATTTCACGGATACGGACGCACCCGATGTACGTTTTATTAATTTCTTTCATAGACCGTAAATCAATACATTCAATAATAATAATAACAATTTAAGAACGGATATCGTTCGTATCTTTTTCTTCTTCTTCTTCTTCTTCTTCGACGTTGAGTTGACCACTGACCATAGCGAATCGGGACTCAATTATAAGCAAAGGGACGCGTGACCGCACAACTATGACGGTCAAATGACGGCCCCCGTTTCTAGCGTGCGCGCGATTTCGACTGGGGGGAATGACGACAAACAGTCCTGGCAGCGGATTGCGCGTAATAACGTGATATAATTGCGAGGGGGAATTTTTCAAATCGCTTCGGTTTTATTTTTACGCGCGTTCAATAGCCGTATTCGTCTCACCGTTTCCGTGTCGTATAACAATAGCGAAATAATATGCAAACTGGAGGGAGGGGGGAAACAACCGCAGAAAAAGCCGAAGAAGGACATGTGCACGCGGCACATCGAATACTCGAAAACGATATTTGTCCGGAGACAAATTACGATCGTACACACGCACAAAACAGTACAATATATATATTCTCTTCGCACCTGTGTGATAATATACGTATAATATGAAAATATGACAAAAACACGGTCGCCATTTCGTTTTGTAAAATGCGATGTAGTTTTCATGAATATACTATCGCCGTAAATGTGTCGGCGTTGGACCACCCTCGGTCCCCGATGGCTGCAAATCGCGGAAAATAATATAACGAGCAAAAAAAAAAAAAAAAATCCCTCCCGCGGCGGCGATTCATATCAACGTTTTTACGTGGGCGACGGTGATAAATCGTAGAATACGGAAACCTAACCGAGAAGATATTGTGTGTTTAGCGGTCAACGCGATTTTATAATAAAATAGAAGAAATAACGGGAGGAGGAAAGAGAGTAGAATACGGTTTTTGTCCAATGCTTACAAAAACATAATAAAAACCTCCGACTTTTTTGTAAAAACAATAATTGTACTCAACGGGAGGGGGGGGAGGGTGTGGAAAGATGAAAAAATTTATTATACGTTTTTATACGAGTGTGTCTGAGTCCATATATATATATTAAATAAATCCGGTGCGCGTTCCGCGAGCGCCGTCCAATTATATATATATATATGAATGGCCAAAGCGTATATCATTGTGTGTGTAGGGTATATGATTATTATTAAATATTTTATTTTATACCGTTCGGATGCTGGTGGTGGTGGTGGTGGTGGGAGGATAATGACGAAAACACACCGGGAACAAACGTATAAAATATAATAAAATTTTTATAATAATTTACCGTTCGTTTCATTTTTATATTCGGCGGCCACCCGGACTAACCAGTCAGAAACGAATGAAATACCGCCCGCCACCAGCTGCAATTAACCGTATTATACGCGAGCGCGCAGATTATTGTATTTATCGCGGCGCGGGGTCGAGTGAGTGGATGGGACGGACGTGGTGTCGTCGTCGTCGTCCCTCTCCCCCCCCCGTCGTCACCGGTGACCGGGACCCGACGACGGGTGGGCGACGCGCATCAATCAAAAAGAGCAGCGCGCGCGCGCGCGTGTGATGCGACCACCGCCGGCAGCCCGTCATCGTTTGTTTCATTTGTTGAAAAATAGAAAACGGACGCGGCACCATCGTCGTCGTTTTAAATACGATATAAAAAGATGAAATTAAAAAAACCATTCGAACGCTATATAAATATTCTTCTCTATCCTTTATCCCCCTCTCTCTCCCACATCTCGCCGGTCGTGTTAATTCCGATTTAAACGGTTCCTTCCGTTCCGCTTTCGGGTTGTTTACCTTTCTCGCGTTCAATCGGACGACTCGGGGGATTCGTGTGAAAAACGACGCTAATGGGCACGACGGAAACGAAAAAAAAACGACTTCGTCCGTATTGACGACGGGCGTATTCACGAGAACATAATAAAATAAATAATATAATATGACGCGGAGGAGGTGAACGCTTGTTTAGAGAAACGTAGAAAATCGCCCCGGCATTGGGTATTTTACAATGAATCGTCCGACGACGCCGACCAATAAGCCGTCTTGCAAAATTGAATTCGCACTGCTGCGGCGTCGTCGAGATCACGAGAAGGGAGGAACGACGGCAAACGCGTTTTTGGAAAAGACAGGGCATTAACATATTGTTACGAACGGTTATTTAACCGGAGGGATACGATACGACAAATAAAATTACTCGGGCTACCGGGATGATTCTCGCGTGAAATAACACCGTCGCATATTAGAAAATGAGTTAGAACGGCCTTTGCGATAATGAAAAATGTGTTTTGCGATTGTCGTCGGCCAAGCACGGATCTTCGAATCCGTTTATGCGTCTTCGCGGGATCCGAAAGACTTGGACTTTTCCTAATCGATCGAATCCTGCAGCACGCGTCTGAGATGTGTTTACCGTAGAACGTTGAAAATTAGTCGGATCGATCGCGTACAACGAATATCGTCAACGGCTGAGTGTAATAAAATCTGAGTGGAGTAATGGAAAACCGTGGAAATACGAAAAATCCAATACCTCCGGCGCGTTATTAGGTACACGGACATAAACACGGTCCGCTACGATTCGTAATCCAGGAGACGAAAAACGGTCCAAACAAAAGAAGAAATGTCTCGGAAGAACCTCAGAAAGTGGTTCAATACATCTAAGGAAATCGTTGTTTCCAGAGCAGCCGTTAAATAAAATCCAAATTATCGCCAACGTCCTTTGAAAATATAACTACTATAGAAGAAGACTTCATTTGCGTTTTGCGGCACCTATACAAATACGATAAATACTTTCGTTTAACATTTTCAAATCGAAAACGATTAAAATTTGCGAAAACATAATTATTTACCACGGAATCCGTAAAACAAATTTATAACTTACTCCGCTATCTTTTTATTTGTATTCAAAAACAATTAGTGAATATGTTGTCGGATTCGAGTCCTGATTAATAAGGCTAGGATTTATATGCAACGGACAAAATTGAAGACCCCGGAACGCAATAAAAAGATACGTCTAAATTAATTAAAAATATTTCATGACACGTAAAAAATAGTTTCTCTGTGGGATATATAAAACATATTTAAAAATGCTGCGGTAATATTATTTTATAAATAAAAATAATTTTTTTTCTTTTGTAATGCTTTACAATCCTTTATGGCTTTAATCGGCTTCCATAAAGTTATCTCCATTTATCCCTGTCTAGGAAATCCTCCAATTTTGCTGCTGAATCATCAACGGCTCATATATCCTGTTTCACTCTGTCCAACCATCGTCGTTGACGTCCATCCACGAGATCGTTTATCGTGTAAATTTATGAACACTACATATTTTTATTAATTTTCTGTCAGATCGCCGCCCACTCTACATACGAGTAGTATTGTTAAGGATTATAAAAACCTATAAAGACCGTATGGATGACAACTTTGAAGGATTTTCGTTGGAAAAAAAATCCCCGAGAAAAACGCCAATTATAAAATCGCATTAAAACAACGAACAGTGAGGTAAAATTATTATTAAAAAAAAATAAATATTTTATTAAAACGGAATTTTTTTCCCCGTTTGTAAGTACTACCGATTTTGTTTGTACACTAAATCTGTGTAAAACGCGACGCTTTTCGAAATAAATATTTAAAAAGTTAATAAAAAAATTTCAGAGGGATAAAGACGCCTTGAGACGAGAATTAATTTATGTGAATGCGCTTACCGTGACCCTGGAAGCGTTGATCCGGCTTCGTATATACGTTTGACTACTCGTATATTGTTTACCAAAGGTTCCGCGTTAATATACACGTAAGTATAAGTGTTTCTGAGCAAATATAAGGGTTTGACTGAAACGAATGGGGTGGACAATGACTTCCGACTGTTGCTTCTATTTTCACCGTCGTTTCAGAAGTTTCTACGTAAGCCACATAGAGCTGGACGTCATAATTATTATATTCGTTTGCACGACATTTCTTCACGATTCAAATCATCTTTTGAATATTTACATTTTTATTACTATACACGCTTAAGGACGAAATCACTGTATTTACTTAAACTCTTTTTTGTTTTTTTGCTTTTTCTTTCTTATAAACGCAATAATGTAAAACATACAATTATTTATTAAATTATCGAAAAAAAAATTATATGATATTTTAGTGTGTTTTATATTTTGATTTTCCAAAAAATTGTCGATCTTTCGTGGATCTGTCGAAAAATGTGAGGCAAATTATTTAAAAACAAATAATGATAAAATTCGAATTAAAGATTTAATAGTAATCATAATATTATAGAAATATTTATGGGTGTTAATTTTTACATTTTGAGAGGAGCAAGAATGAGTTTTATTATACCGATGCGTTTTTTTTTATGTCTGTACCCAAAAAATTCTATCAGAAGAAGTGTTTCGATCTTTATTTTAGCGATATCCGGTTGCCGGTAGAAAGTGGCAATCGGGTAATATTTTAAAGAGGTCATTTTTCTATTTTCTCAATTTTTAAAAAAAAAACTATCGAAAAGTTACACGTATAAAAATACGCGATTTCGTCCAAAACCGATTAATGTTATTTCTTCGTGTTTTTGTAATTAACGCGGATGTATAGAAATTCGAAATATTTGACAAATACGTAACTTTAGGTACAAAGCTTTGTTTTTCGAGAAAAAAACCGTTAAAATTTGAGGAGGAAATTATAGATTTTTAAATATTCATAAATGAAATAGTTTGTGGTTTTGTAAAGTTAAAAATTTAAGAAAAAAAGAATTCGTTAGACTTACGGTACTACTCAACTGTATATTAAAAGAAAAAGTGTTTTTTGGGCCATTTTTCGGATAGAAAATACGAATTCGAAATTTTAATTTAAGAATTTTACAACGTGATTTTTTTTCTATAAATATAACAAATTATCAAGTAGATACTGTAGTTATTATCGGACAATTTTAATTAATACGAAAATCATTAAAAATAAAACATATTGGATTTTCGCGGCATAAAAGCGTCCATTATTTTTTTTTACAGTTTTATGAATATTTTTTTTTATTCATTCTCCCAGCCCTACTACAGTAGAGTAATAAACAAAATCTCCTCGTCCCAACAACTACAGCAAACATTCACTTAAGCGACGTCCACGACGTTACATATATTTATTTTTTCTAATACGGTGCCCACCCTCTGAATTATATATATATATAATATGATATTGAGACGTCGACGACACGCGCGTAATCCACCACCACCATGGCGCGTTCAACTCGACAAACCTCCTCCCCGGGCGGCACACATAGCACCATAAAAACGAAAATCGTTGATATATTGAAATACAACGACGCGTATATATTGTAAAAAAAATAAACGCGGCGCACCGCAGGCAATTGCGGCACGAGAATTATTATTATTATTATTATTATTAAACGGTTTGACGATTATAACGTGTAAAATAAACGCGTTTGTATATTTTATTTTATTTTTTATACATACGTGCGTACACTGGTGCAGTGGCGTTTTTAATATTGAAACAAAAACGGACGGGAAGCCGCGTCGCCGTCAATCGTCGTCGCGTATTAGAGACGAGGAGGCGGCGTCGTCGCGTTGATCCCTTTGAGCCGAGCGCGCACAACACGGCCGTATAGTAATAATAATAATAATAATATAATGAAAACAAATCACTCTCTCGTATATATTATTATTATTAGTATACACGACCGTAGTGTTTTAAACCCTTCTCGCCGACGATGTGCACGGGGAACAATCGGGACTTTTCGCTCTCTCACATATTATAATAATTTAATAATATCGCTTACTGCGGCGCGTACGCGTTCACCCCATGTCGATATTGCGCGCATTACAAACGGCTTACGCGCCCGCGACGACAAAACCGTAAATTTGTTAATAACACACAACACTGCAGCAAATCCCTAGCCAGTAGTAGTTTTCAACGCATACGAATAAACTTCTTAATAAAAAGTATCCGCGGAAATCGATTTTTCTGGCGAACGAGGGAGAAGGGAAATTGTTTAATAATAATAAAAAAAAAAAAAACCCCCCCGCCGCGGTCGCCGTACCGGTTCTGCGAGTAGCGTTATTAAACTGCGTTGGATACGTTTTTAGACTTTTGTTATTGCATATAAATCCGAAAGAAAAATACGATTCTCGAACGCAGTAATATTTCTTACGCGATAAACCGATAAAAAAAAAATGTGTTTAATCGTCCATCGAAATATGAATAATAATATACGAGAAAATTTTTAATTGATAATAAAAATAGTAAATCGTGATTTCTTGAGATGTTATTTTGATATTGTTGAATTTGACTTATAGAACATATATTATGTTGTATACAATTTTCAGCCCTTAAAACCAAAAAGAAAAAGAACACTTTTAACGACTTGACTAGATAAAATTTAAAAAAAATGTTAGTCATACATATAGTGTAAATAGTTACGTGCACATTTCATGATTGTTTAAGACGGTTATTTTCGAAATAAAATAATAAATTTGGGCGTAATCACGCGCTTTTATCTTTTTTAACACGATTTTTTGTTTTGTTTTTTTTTTTTTTTTTGATAGTCTTTTACGTTTGAAAACTATTGAGAAAACCGAAAAATGACCTCCTTGAAAAAAAAGTACCGTCGCATCGAAATTTGCTTACCGCGTGTAAGGATCATCGAAACAGCACTCCTTTTAATCGAAAAGTCTTAGAGATTATTAGTTTATTTTTTTTTCTATTCGTTAATACGCGTTGAATCGTATTTATTTTGTGTTTTTTCGCTCAAATAAAATAAAAAACTCAATGAATTAAAATACCTTGCACGTTTCCATTAGACGTCTCGTATTTATATTTTTTTTATTAAAAATATCGACAAAAAGTTCTTAAAACAACAAACAGAACTTTCAAATTTTAATTTTAACGTGTCTAGTGGTATTTTATCAAAGCTAAACCTGAAGACCGAATATCGCTGCAAGACACGGTCGTATAGAAACTAAACAGTTATAATATTAGGCGTTCAAATATGACCGGGTTACTGTATTTTATAAACAAGTCGTTTCCGCAATTTTGATTAAAAGTTTGGTAATAAATTTTGGCTTTAAGTTACTAATATTCTATAACCGATGAAATGTAATGGTTATGACTTATGTTGTTTGGTTATTGATATAGGAAATATGATGATGGGATGAAAGTCAATCCGGGAATCCACAAAGATTATGTTTGTGGTTTTTTTTTTATAGTCAATTTTTATAGAGTTGTATGAATTTTGTAAAATTGTATGTTTTGTAAATCAAAACCATTTATGAACTATCTATTTTTTATTATCTGTAATAATGAACTACGTATAACAACGAACACATCGTTTTCGCGGATCTTTAACCAATAACCAAAACCGTTTAAATACTACTGATAATAAATATAACCAGGTTAATGGCGAAAACACGCTTATTATATTTTAATCGTTCTGTATAATGTGTACACGAGTAATTTTCTCGTATGTTTTAGAAAAAAAAAACGCTTAATATTACCCTTGTGCGATCTACTCGGCGGGACACGGTTCAAAAAACACGCCGCTCTGTTATAACGCATTTCGCGAGTCCTTTTCCGTATAATACGGCCGCGTTCCGGTTCGATCGAGTCCCCCGTTTATAATTTTATGTACGTTTTTTATATTATTATTATTTTTTTTTTTTACGAATTCCGAGTGCTCGCCGAACGAACGAGGAAAAAAAAAGACAAAATAATAAAACTTCAGACTCGCAGGAAACCGATCCTATCCCACCACCCTCACCAAGGAGCCTCGCGCGTTTCCGGGCGTCCGACGTTTTGCAGACGCATTGTGTTGTTATACGGACTTCTTCTTCTATTCTGTGTACCGACTTTTCCGCCATATAAAATCGCATTAATATGTTTATATACAGCGACCGGTTACCGATACAACAACATAATACGAGCGAACGCTGACGGTCGAGTTGATTCCGGCCTTCCGGCGGCTGTGGCCAGGCGTAGTGTTCTCTCATTGTGTCCTCCGATCGCCCTCCCTAGTCCAGTCGCGAATTAAATAACGCGCGTAGCAGAAGACGTGGATTTCTTCTTTTTTTTTTTTTTATACATATATCCTTTGCACACATCCCTTTGGAAACGCAATCTCGAACAAAAAGCTTCCGACGCCACCACCACGCGGAATATACACGAACGGAGGGGGAGGACGCGAAATTCGATCGATCTCACCGACGGCCTTTCAGACGGTTTTTCAACGAAAACGCATTTCGTTCGATTATCGTGTGGAAAAAACCACCAGCAAACGCGTTAAACTGACCCGGCCGATTGCAGCGATAAAATATATGTCTCGATAAAAAAAAAAAACGCTCCTTTATATTACGCGTTCGAATTAATAATTTATTTTTATACATTTTGAATCCGCCGAATAAGCGTGTTCTCGTCGTTTAAAATCGTTTATAACGAGCGCGTAGAAAAAAACCAATTCCTTCTTCACTACGTAGTTTGTTAAAAAAAAAAAAAACGGTGTATACGACGGTTTTTTCGTCTCGGACGATTTCAAATTTCATTATATTCTCCTACGATTTACAGCAATAGAAATCGATTAAATCTCGTAACTATATCGGTTTTAACACACGTTTCATATCATCTCGACACATCGGGCTCATGACGAAATTGCTCGGATACTTACGTTCTCGGATACTTACGTTACGTTCTCGGGATTTCGACGTACAAACTTTTGCCGTTTGAGATTTTTTAAAGGCTTTTACCGTCGTGACGCGGCTGTTTTTCTTTTTCCAATCCGTTTGTAATTTTAAGTTCGCCGATCACGTGTTTCAAGCTTCGTTTTAACAATGATGGGCAATAAACACTCGAATGAAAAAAATTTGTAGTTTTCGACGTAACAAATGGAAAGGATACAACGTTCGCGCATGATTGAGATGGGGGAGAAAGGGAGAAAACGTATATTAATAATAATAATAACAATAAGAATAACAATAATAATAATAGTAATTATCAGTGGCGCGCTCACTCAATTTCATTTCTATGGGTCGAACGACATTTCACACCAGTGACCGCATACCCGTCCGTGTACGTTATTTTGCGTGCCAGTGTTATTAGTAATAATCAGTAGTATCCAGTAAAATAGAACGCGTTTATAGAAAATCTCAAAGCACATCTGATTTCTGAGACGCGTTGATCACTCCGATTATTATAATATTCCTCTATTTCTCTCGAATATTATTCACTTAGGATTTCTTAACATTTTGTGTTGTACACATGTGTTCCTCACGTACATATAGGCGACCAAACGATTGCACTGTATTTAATCAAATGTCGCGTCAATAGATTCGTTACGGGACCCGAACAGTGCTGTTTTTGCTCGAAACACGTCGATCAACTACTGCGTGGACCAACACCCGAGTTTTAAAATTCAATTCCATCGGTTACTACGATCTCGATTGTTAAACATTTTGGTCGCGAAAAAATAAATTTGAAAGATTTGCAGTCATTTTGTATCAATTTTTTTATAAAAATAAATAAACGTATTTCCTTACATAATGTTCTGTAAAAAGAAAAAACCTTAAACTTATGGACACGTTACAACCAAAACCCATAAGAGAGAAAATATGAATTTAATTAATACATTAATTCTTCGAATACCCCATGCAGATGGCATTTTTTCGAGAACAAATACCGCCCGTTATAGATTTCATACTGTTTCCTTAATTTTATTAACAACTTCAGGTCGTCTAATTGGCGAATCGAAGACGAATTCAATCGCGTTGAAAACAGATCTCTTAGTTTCCAACGGGTTCCAAATACACCTCTACGAAACTCTCAGCGCCGCGGCTTATTGAGGTAAAAGACTTGTATGTTTAAAATCAAACATCCCAAATCAACCCCCCGAGTTCGTCACGTGCGCAAAATGCTTTTAAGTTCCAGTCGAGCACGCGCGATTCAAATTTTTGATAGCGTTCCTGCAATCGAAACAACCGCGTCCATCGACTACTACTATTACTACTACAACTACTACTACTACTACTACTAAACTACTAAAAGCATTGGAAGGTAAACCCTCTTGTCAATTATTTTAATTTCGTGTATATACAATTTTTTTTATCTGATATGCTCGAAGCATATCAGATAGTAAATGTTCAAAAAAAAAAAGATTGAAAAGAACCCCAACGCGAATCGTGTGCGTTAAATCGTGATTTAGCTGTTTTGTGGATAAGACAAAAAAAAAACTGCTCCCTCCGAAGGATATCCGACGATCGCGCGGTTTACGTTACGATTTTCGCGAACCAAATCGTGCTTTGGGAGTTGAGAAAGACGATATCGTCGGCCCGTTTCGGGGATACTCTATTTTATATATATATATTAATTTTTTTTTTTTGTATACTCTTTTTTTTTTTTTTTATACGCTAACCCTCTCCTCTCTCCGGAACGGGCTAATGTAAAATCGGTGTCTCGATGATGACGATACAGGACGGGCCGATGATAACAATATATATATATATATATATATGAAATACAACAGAGCCGCGGCGTTGTTACACGCCAACCGGAACAGGAAGTGAGAAGGCAACCCCCGTAGTCATCACCTGACTGAAAAGTATATATTATTATTATTATTATTATTAATATTATATTTTATAACGAAGAACGACTTACCGACATTACGGGGGTGATGGTACGGTTTATATAACAAACGCGTGATGGCGATCGGATAAAATGTTATAGTAATACGACGTAGTGGATATCGTATTGGCGCGCAATACCACGCGTCCACTAATGGACATAATCCGCTCGTTTGCGTCCCGATAACAATTATTATTGTTATTATAATATACGCATACGGAAGTAATGGCAGTGGTGTTAGCGTTCGACGATCGGTTAAGTGCGTAAAAAAAAAATTGTTTTTTTCTATTATTCATAACGGCAGTCACCGCCGCCGGTGTTGCTGGTGGTCACGTGCCCCAGAAAAATAATACCGCGCGATCCGTGTGTTGTACGTCCATTAACGATAACCAGATAATATTCTGTTTTATACCGCGGTACAGGGACGAAAAAACGTAACGGAAGTACCGAATTTTGATGAATTCGAGCACGCGATTTGAATCGATTATTTTTTTGTTTTTTTTTTTTTTACTGATTTCTCTAACGTAACGACAACAACGGAAAATCGATCACATAAATAATAAAATTGCGTTTTCGTAGCACGCTTTTTTTGTGCTTCGTACAAGACTCTGAAATCAGTCATAATGTGCACAAATCGCACGGTGGTACACACTATTTTTGTACAATTGGTTCGATTAGAAGAACACTGAAATCACTTCGTTTTTTTTTCTGTCCACCAACATACTTGTATTAAAAGTTGAATTTCAAATTTCGTGTGGTAAAAATTATACGTGTCATTTATTTTAGAAACCAGTACAGTGTATTTAGTGGTTGTTTATAGAGGATTTATTTTAATATTCTTAAATATAACTATTGACAAAAATATGACAGGCCTACAGGATTTGATGAAATTCGAGTGACCGCTTTATAACACGCGTAGCTACCTATAGTAATATTGATTTAGAAAAGCGGTTTACAGAAGATTTCCGTGAAAGTTAATTGCACATTAAGAAAACAAATAATATGAAAAATTGTTTTCAATGTGAATAACCAAGAGAATTAAACCATTTAAATCACATTGTAAATGAATATAATATTTTGTAAATTGCATTTGTACGTGATACATAGTTACATAAATTGAAAGCATAATTCAGCCATAACCATTATTTATTATAATTTATTTAAAAGAAAATAACACAAAATGTTTCCATCCCTAAACCTCTTATTGGTAATGCCGCTAGGAGCATTATTATCCCTTTGAGCCCCCCTTCATAACTACGAGTCTAGTACATTCTTTTACAATCCTTGTACCACTATTATAAAGTGTGATTAAACAAAAAAAAATAACGCGAGAATTTTTATAAAAAATTTATTATTTCAACGTCATTACTAATATATTCAATCCCTTTAACTGCCCGTCAGTTACGTAATACACATTTAGTCCAACGTTCTCGTCGTATAATAACCTTGTGGTTTGACCATCGATTTTTTTCTTTCAATTTCCTCCGCGGTTTCTTGTCATTACACTCTTTCAAATTTTTCTTTATGATTTATTTTATTTATTTTTTTTTGAGAAAAAGAAAAGTTTCCATGTCTGGTTAATACGATGGTGGCACAATATGTAATAACACAAAATCCCTTATCGAAATTCGTAAAATTACTATAGAAAAAAAATATTTATATTTTTTTGATTTTTCGACGCGTCGTTACTCTATTTTAATTTTATACGTAAATCGAGTTGTTATTTTCGTTCGAATGGCAATGCGCGATTTTCTGAATTTGTGTTGTTTTTTTCCCCCTTAGGCACTCGGATGGAAATTGTCAGATTTTTCACAAAAAAATATTTTTAAAAAAGAAAGAAAAATCTATAAAATATATCGAATGAAAAATACAGAATTTGACACGCTAATATAACAAAAATTAAACGGATTGCACGAGATAATAAAAGTGAACTGAAATCACGAATATACTACGTTAAGCGTGTTTAAATACCGTGGTCCTTTGTCAGCGCAACGAAGAAAAGAAAATTAATTGTGCGGCTAAATTGTAACGGCACAATATAATTGTATATTTTTTTTTTAATAATAATAATAATAATAATAATAATAATAATAATAATAATAATAATAATAATAATAATAATAATAATAATAATGTACGCGTGTATTATACATCGACGGTTACGCAAACGATGAATGATTATTATAGAGGGGGAAAAGACCGACTTAAAAAAACCGCAAGAAACGCGACCTAAAATAGCGTTTAAATAATATTTCATTTATATATAAATATAATTATCATGCTAATATATTAAAATGTAGAGCGGCGCGCGAAAACCGTCGTCGACGACTTTTTTTTCACTATGCGGCGACGGCCGTCAACAACGCACAGATGCAATTTTTAAAACACAAAATGTTTCCACAATGAAAATTAATCGTTCATCTTAATGAAGAGGTTTTTCTTATTAAAATTTTAAGAAAAAAACCACACTCAACAATGGCTTTCTTTAATGAAAATTTACTTACCGTCAGAATAATAACACGGGCGTATATAGTATATAGTTACATTTTAAAATCAACAGTTCCTCCGCGCGTAATAGGTACCCGTCCAATTAAAACTGCCGGGGAACACTTAAAACATAATATATTCATTATTGTACGCTTGTAATTTTCAATTTTTTTGTTTCATGGTAAAACGCGAATAATACGCGAATGTTGAAAATATTGTAAAACCGTATAAAACGCCGCTCGTGTAAAGTGAAAAATCTTATATGAATAAAAAATCGTAATTCGCTTCGTGCTCTCGGATCGTGCAAAAAGAATTATCATGGTTCGCGTTTTTTCGAATATCCGAATTGGCATATGCTCCGGTTATTGATCGAATAACGCATAATTACGAATTTGGAATGTAATATTGTTTAAAACGTCTGTAATCGAAATTTATTGTGGAGTACGATTAAAACGCCTCCGATAGCAAAAGTATCCAATTGTATAAGAATAATGTTAATAATAAATTTATTTTCTTCGCTTGTATAACACGGCGGATTCGAGGAGAATCAATGAAATGGCGATAAATCAAACGCGTATTAAAACCTACTAAAAACGACGTGTGCAACGGGTTCCATAATCATATAATGCGGTTTTATTTTTTTTATAATATAATAAAATAACTCGTTATACTTTCACGCATCATACATAATACCGTAACCGTGCGCGTTATATTTAGTAATGGACGGGGTAATGAACAATATTCCAATTCGTTGCGTGAATTTATTTTTATTATTTCCCAGTAATTCGTACTTGTTCGTAAATATTATCAAGGGACTGCTTGCGATACCTTCTACGTATATCGCAATTGATATTTAATTGATTAAAAATTTTACATAATTCTGCATTTTCGAAAAGCGTAGGTTAGGTTGTCATGATTTAAAATTGTTATAATATACTATGAGCCAGTGGCGTATCTGACAACTTCATGGGGTGGAGATTTGAACCGAGGGTCACTCATAGGGCTCAAGCACATTGAATGATTTATACTCTTTGTACGTTTTAATAACCATTTTTGCTCTAAATTATATTATAACTCTTACATGAAAACTTTCCAAAAATTTTAAGGTCTTAGACACAAACCCACTTTGTATTTTATTCAATCATTATACAACATACATTAGGTACCAAAAAACGATTTTATTTAAAATATATCAAATTAAAAAAATCTAATCTTTTTTCATTATTGCAAATTTATTAATTATTGGCTCCGTAGGTATATCAATGTGACTTATTTACATGCAGCAAAGCCAAACCATTTAGACGATCTTGCCCCATTTTTGACCCAAGCCATGTTATCAATCTACAAAAAGAAAAAAGTACCAAAACATGCATAAAAAAATTAGATTAAACGTTGTAGAAATTATTTATCGAAGAAAAAATCGAACAACCATTCACCAATTACCAAATGAGAGAATGAGTAAAAATATTGTAAATAAAATATATCTAAATATTGTTAGTACTTATTACATCGAAGAAGAAGAATATGACTAGTGTTAAAAATCAAGCATTACCTCTCCTAAGAGTAGAAAATGAAGTACGAACGTTGATTACTGTTATCATTTTACTTATCACGGTAACAACTATAATGGAGGACAGTATTCTGTAGTACCAAATAACGTGTACACTATTCTTGTTATCTACAACCGTGTTCGAGTTTTATTTAAATGACTGTGTCATACTCCATATTATCACTAAATATATTAGAATGCATATATTCTATGATATTATTATAGATAATGTATATTTTATCATTAACTTTACTGTCATAGTAATACCATGTTTCTATCATATGGAAGAGATAACAAGAAAAAAAAAAAACCATTTGTAATGTTGTCTTAATAAATAGATAGAAAATACGTATGCGAAAAAACAATTTGGGAGAGGGGCGATCGCCTCGATCGAATTCCTTCCCCCCTTCAAATTCGCCACTAAATTTTCTTTAAAGCATTTTCAAATAAATTCGACGTACTGTTTGCCGTTTTATAAGAATATTTACGAATTGTACACGTATATTGAGTCTCCGAATCCTTTAAAAAATCAATGCAATTTTTTTTTACATTTATAACGGAAAATCGGTCATGTGCTAACTAAGTTATCTCTGGTATCGGTGCAATATCTTTCCCGTAATTGTTTAAACGTAATTATGCCCCTCTCTCATCGAGACAAATTCAAAACTCGTTAACCTCCTGTGACAAGTAGTAACAATCAGTAGACCTGATCTTGCGCACCCGTACGGAGAATAATGTAAAAATTACTACGTAAAATTCACGATCAATCTCAATCCGCTACGAGGCGACGATAATTTAATATAATTATCACAATAAATCGCGCGTCGTCGTTACCGTAATAACAGGAACAACAATGCGTACCGAGGCGAACAATGTGCAGTATAATATACACAAACTTGCGAGCCATAAACGCGCTGGCACGTATTATTGTTGTTGTTACAGTTGACACACGGCTAAAATAATAATAATAATAATATACAATGCGCGTCCCTGTAGGGACTCGTGGAAGGATATATATATATATATCCTCGGTTTGCACAGGACGAAGGGACGGAGTGAGATCCTGCCGCGTGGCGTTGGTCCCGGAGCCTAATAAAACGCCGTAATGATCCCCGTCGCGTTTCACCGTAACCAAAAGTCACGCGGTGACGCGCGCTCGCGGGCCCAATGCCACCCCCGCGCGAAAAACGACGCTGCAGCGCACCCGTTTACCTAACCTAACCACCGGTGTCCTACGCACACAATACGACGCCGTCGCCGCGCACACAATATTGATGATATTCGCACTGCTATATATATATATATATATATATATATTTTAATATACGTACACGGGCTGTATTCGGTTTCATTTATCCCTTCTCCCCTCGCCATTATATTAATACCTATACTGCGTTTTGTCGTACGCCAAAACGATTCGGATAGGATTTCATAAAAAGAAAAAAATTTCCTCCCGTTCAATACGTGTTCGGTTCATCGAGATGAACTCTCGACAGCGTCTTCTATGTCTCCCTCCCCCCTCCCTCGGAAAAAAAAATAATCGCAGACTCCGCTGCTCACCGTTGAGAAATCTGCGGACTTTAGCAGCACATTGAGACCAACGCTGCAGTCTTGTTTGGAAAACGAAATCGTTTCTTCTAAAATATAAAATGTATAACTGACCTCTTCGGCGATTGTTAAAAACGGCAAAAACGCTATTTGATCAAAATGCAAAATTACAAAAAAAAAAAAAAAATAGAATTTTAAAACTTTTATCTCGTAAAACCGATACGTCCTGTAAAATTTCTGTGATAAGAATCGATTTTTATAACGTTATTAACACAATATAACAATAACGTGTTGGATATATAAAAAAATTTTTTTCGTAATCAAAAGAGCTTTCTTTAACGAAAATAAAAATCACGTGGAAATATCGAATATTACTTTTATACGAGTTTTTAACGATGGCGCATCCTCACCGCCGACACGACCGCGTGTACATTCGACCACCCTTCAAAATCGAATTAGCCGGTTTCGATCGACGACGTATAAAGCTGCACCTTTCACACACAGCCGGCCCTGAAATCCCAAATGACTCATCATCGTATCGGTGTATTAAATGCCGTGTTGTTTCGCTGCAGGTGGCTTTTAACAAATTATAATATAAATATATTGGTCATATATATAATAACAGTAAAATATTACATTGTATGTTATATTAATAATAATAATAACACGCGTAAACGCACCGTTTTACATTGATTAAATCGTTTCGATATATAATTAATAACTTATACGTAATTAATTGCCTTGATAATGCGTGGTCCGCCACCCATCCGCGTATATTCATCGTTTACGTATTACGTAATGAAATAAAAGCGCAAAAAAAAAAAATAATAGTAGAACGAAAAGGATACGCGAGAAAGAAACGGAAATGAAAAAAAAACGATATTCGTAAATAATAATAAATCCGTATGGGCACAATGCGAATACGAGTACAATATGAGTAATATGTAGAAATAATGCGAACATTGCGAGTGTTGTCGTATTGAATTGGTTTTTATTTAATTACTACACCATGGTTTCGACAGAAAATAAATCGTCATCGGGCATTTGTGCACAAAAAAAAAAAACATACAAATTTACAAACGGAGAGAATTACGAATATTACAATAAAAATACGAGTTAAAAATAATAATATAAATTTAAAACAGAGAAGAAATCGCGTATCTATACATATATTGAATTAATTAGTTCAAAAAAAAAAAAAAAGAACCCAACTACGGCGTATTATTTAACATCGATATGAAATGTTATTTGTGAAATCGGTTTGTATATTTAAAATGCTTTTAAATATATCACGTTCGATTTCTTTGTATAACGTATAAATCTCGTAAAACAGAATATAACACGTTGTGTGTGTGTGTATTGCAAATGTCTAATTCATTATTGTGTTTATACTGTTATCTAAAACGCGTTTGGCGAAATTCGAATTCAATAAAAAAAAAAGCATTGGCGTACACACGAAAACGCGTTACTTGGGATGAGTAATGAGTGATTAATTCGAATAATGTTGTCCCCCGGAAAAACACTATATATAATTATTATAAGAGTACGCCGTATATATTTTGTCGTCAAAACGTATCCGGCGAAATCGCGTTTGTTGGCCAGTGACAGGATTTTATAATTTGGCGAGGGAGATGTGATTACGTTACACAGGAGTGGGTTATAATTTATGACGAGTTTAAATACGGACAAATTAGACAAAACGCGTTATGTTGCGAAATATTAAATTATTAATTACGTATATTGAATTTATTAACTGATGAACACGCGTAATAAGAATAATACGTCACAGTTTTTATTATTATTTTTTTCTTACAATTTTTCTTCACTTTATGCGTACAAAATTTCTTCGCCGTTTTATATTTATTTATCGCAATATTCGCAATTATCTCCGTGTAATTTGTTCATTTTTACATTTTTTCTTCTTCTGTTGTTGTAATTTTTTTTTTTTTTTTTTTGCTAACCCGCACAGACGTTGACTTATTGTCGCGTATAGTAATAATAAACGGATTTAAATCGAGTTGTGTATCATATGAGGTTAAAAAATAATTAGAAAATCATTGATTACCGATTTATCTACTATTCTCCGTTATAGACCGGATGGTTTAGCTTCGATCGATGATATGAACCAAATTTTCTCTCTCTAGGTTTTATTCAAATATTCCGCAATATATTTTACAACATTTTAATTACTGCAGTTGGTAGTAATTTATATGTATAATTTTGTTTCCGATCTCGTCAGTTATTACCAGTGAGTGATATTTTTATTTATTTTTTTTTCTCTTGTACATTTACTTTAATCGTTACGATTTACAACGTTAAATAATAATATTTATGCGAGCACACAGAGAGCTTTGAACGCTGTGATTTTACCACCACAGAATAGCCGATGTATATTTACATCACTCGCGAAAAAAACACGATTGAATGTCCAAAGACTGATATTGCGTCTAATATATACGGTTTTTTATCTTTTATTTTTCATAATACCAGTATACATATACACACACGCGCGCGCGCAAATTTATTATTATATAATAAAATTGTATCGGGGCACGCATATATATGTACAATTGGATAACAGAAATTTTATTCGAAAAACCTTTGAAAAGAGATTAATCGTTTTTTTTTTGTATATATAATATAAACACACACACACATACACGTAGTATTTTTAATACTTCCGAATATAATGTGTAATAAAAAATGTTAATACGTCCGCGTGTATTTAAAAAAAAAAATTTTATTATTATATTTCCTATTGAAATTTATACGAGTTTTTTGTAGAATATATTTTGTGTATGTGTTACGCGCATGTATGTGTTTCGTCTTACATATTAAAAATTGATTTATTTTATGTTTATATTATTTGTATTACGGAGAACAGACGTTATTAGAAAACAAATAGCGAACAGAGAAATACGGCTCATTGTATTAATCAGATATATCCGAAATACGTCACGAAAGTAATAATAATAATAATAATAATAATAATAATAATAATAATAATAATAATAATAATAATAATAATAATAATAATAATAATAATAATAATAATAATAATAATAATAATAATAATAATAATAATAATAATAATAATAATAATAATAATAATAATAATAATAATAATAATAATAATAATAATAATAATAATAATAATAATAATAATAATAATAATAATAATAATAATAATAATAATAATAATAATAATAATAATAATAATAATAATAATAATAATAATAATAATAATAATAATAATAATAATAATAATAATAATAATAATAATAATAATAATAATAATAATAATAATAATAATAATAATAATAATAATAATAATAATAATAATAATAATAATAATAATAATAATAATAATAATAATAATAATAATAATAATAATAATAATAATAATAATAATAATAATAATAATAATAATAATAATAATAATAATAATAATAATAATAATAATAATAATAATAATAATAATAATAATAATAATAATAATAATAATAATAATAATAATAATAATAATAATAATAATAATAATAATAATAATAATAATAATAATAATAATAATAATAATAATAATAATAATAATAATAATAATAATAATAATAATAATAATAATAATAATAATAATAAATGGCGTTTTGTAAGATCGGGGAAAAAAAATAAATAAACGATGCGATTATTTTCTAATAATAGACATTTGTTTATTGCGCTAATATCCTACTCGAATGGCGGGGAAAAAAATAAAACGTGACGTATTTAACGCGCGTCATCGCAATCTATATACGTACATTTAGCTCCGTCAAAAAAAAAAAATATTTATATATAATTATACCGAGTACACACAAACAACACACGGATCGTTAATATATTTCTCATTACACCGCGGGCGTTATAAAAAAATACTATTAAAATATTTTACACGCGCAAAAAAAAAGAATTACTAAAAAAATGTTACATATTCGAATATATCGGTATAAAAGATATTTAATTTTTTATTATTATTATTAAAATTATTTCCGATATTACGCAAAAATCAATATACTCGTGTGTGTGTATATATATATATATATATATATATATATATATATATATTTATATAATAGACATATATTATAAAGAAATTAGTTTTTTCCTCTCTACAAGGTACTATTGCGAGTTTTAACGTCAGCAACTGTCGTTTGTTCACTGTACGTGGCATTTAGAGAAGAGGAATTTTCTGAAAAGTCAATTATTAAAAATCATAATAATAATATTCTTCGAAAAGCGTTTTGCGAGTTAAATAAAGAAAACAAATATATATATTTTTAGAAAATACGCGTGTGTGTGTGTGTGTGTGTGAATACGAGAGAATGAATATAAAACAAAACCGGACTGAAGAGTATAATAATTTTTAAAAAATATTTGACGATTTTTTTTCCTTATCTTCATAAAGGTTTTATAATAATTAAGACGGCACGCATTAAAAGGAGTCTAATATAATAATATCGTATGATATCGGCCCGATAATTCTTATCTCATTGTGTGCCACCCAAAATTGACAGAGAGTCGGCCATAGGTGAGAAGAGCGTATTCTCGCGGCAATTCTTTTGTTCTCGACGGGAGTGATCCATTTGTATTCATCTAATCCGCGTTCCTACCGTATGGTACCCCCCCCCCACCACCACACACGCGCCGACGAATTTTGAGACGCGGTAGTAGTCCCTACGAAAAACGTCTCCCGGTTAATAACGAAGGTCTTACGGACGAAAACGAGGGTTTAATTCTACGATCAACGTCGTCGTCTTCTCCAAAAGTCCTAAATTGAAACTCGCCGAGAACGCAATATAAACGCGAAAGCGTTGACACGTCCGTCCACCGGTGTACACACTGCAGCGACGTGTAACAAGGGGTACGTGTGTGTGCGCGTGTCTCCCGGGTTCTTTTTTTTTGTAGCTGAGCCGAGCGTTCAGGACGAAGCAGAGCGCGCGGGTCGCTATTTCGACGTCATCGCGTCTTGACGTGCCTGCACCCGGGAATGAGGGGGGAGGTAAGGGCACGGCGATGTTCTTATTACGCAGCGATAGGGAGTGATGGGGGGGAGGGGAGAATATCATACGGCCGACGGTGCAGGGCCGATGGGAGGGACGGAGTAGGACCGAGAAAACGGTCGGAGCCGGAGGATACGAAGAAAGAGTACTACTGTATATATACGCTGCGTATACTTACTTTTATACGTGTGTGTGTGTGTAATTTATCTCCGGGTGAACCCGATTGGCGGATACGCGATGACGCCGGAAACGCCCCCTACCCGAACGAAAGCTCTAATGATGGCGGCAATAAGGCTTATTTTCTCCCCGCCGCCGCCACCGCCGAGGAGCCCTTTACACTGCGCATCAAGCGCCCCGTCGTCGTCCCTGTTTTCCCCATCCCGAAGGGCTATATACGCCCGAGTTTCACGAGAAAAGCTCGATAAAAAGCTCCTCGCGCGGATTACTTCCAACGGCGTATATATATATATATATATTACTTACTCGCGTACACAGTGGGTATACGACAACCACCGTCCCTTTGCAGGGTTCCGACGGGCGGGTTGTTACTAAATAGATTTTTCCTCCCTTATATATATATATATATGCGCACGCCAAGCCGTTCCCCGCACAGCTTCCCTTAAATAGAGCCGGCGAGCGACTTATACTTAGTTTGTACGGCGACGTGAGCGGCTCTCGGGTACGATATATACGAGTATATTATAAAGCCGCGTATAAATTACCTATAATATATAGGTACACCGTATCGATGTGCGCGTTAAATGAATATCATTACAGCGCTTTATATAAACGAGACCTGACACAATCTAATACAATATTATAATACGTTCGTCTCCGTGGGATTTATAACATCATGTTATATATTCGTTTATAGTTATTGCATACTGAATATTTAATACATTTAAACGTGTTATAAATGAACGACACGACATTATATAGAGCAGATAGGCGGGTTCCATGTATGACAATTTCCGAATTTAATTAGGTGTTATTCGAATCAAATTTTTTTCTTTTTTTTCTGTAAAAAATAATTTATATAATATGTCGTATGATTAATTTATGGTAAACAAACCAATCGAAAATCAATAGTGACAATAATTGTATGAAAGATATATTGTATGCGGGAAACAGCGTTTATAGTTTTTAATCGGTAATTTCAATATAGAAAACCAGAGACGCCAATAAATATTTACGGTTGAAACTCATTTTTATTGAACCGTTTTCAAAGTTTCAAACAATAATTCTGATAAATCTTTTTCCGCTCGTGTTTTTTGCGTGAAAATTTTTCACGACTCATCAAACATTCTATTGCGTCTATAAACATTTTTTTTTTTTTTTTTTTGTAGTTCGGGAACTGTATTAGAGTACATCAGCATCAATGAGGATTTCATTTCGGAGGGGACGTACAATCGAACCGAAGAATAAAATGTTGTGGAAAATAAAGAATATACGAATTATTGTATTAAATTCGTTTACTACCGGCCGGTTTCGACAAAAAATCAATCATCTGCGAAAGTATTAAGCGAAATAGAATAATACAACGATGGAAGGAAATAAAAATGAACAAATTAGGTACAGACAATTATGAATATTACGTTAAAAAAAATATAGATTTTTTTAAAAAAAATAAAACAACGAACAAATTGTGTACACATATAAGTATAATAAAATTTAAAAAAAAAACTACGGCATATTATTTAATACGCCTATCGATATAAAATGTTATTTATATAAATATTATGTTGTACGGACAAAATAATTCAAAGTCATTATTTGTATATTAAATAAAGTAATAAGTATGTGATTATATTCTAAAACGCGTTTCGTTGAATTTGAGAATTCGGATCACCCGGTTTTTTTTAAATTTTATTTCAAAGACGTGTTGTTCATAATCTTATGTAAAATATTCGCTTTACCGGTATGAAAATTTATTATAGCTACCGCGTTTCAATTCGTAAATTCTAAGTAATTAAATTTATTATTATTATTATTATTATTATTTGGACAATGTATTATTTTATAATTCATCGTCAATTGAATATTATTATTAGTATCGAATTTTAATATTATTTATATGATTAAATAATATAAAATAATTATAGTTTAATCGTGTTCAATATTAAACTATGTTCGTTTTATACATTTTTCACTTTAAAGACAAAGTGACAAAATATCCTAGATCATTCAATTCACTCGAAACGACGTCCACCCAATTTTCGCGGTTCGTTACATTTTATTTTTTTTAATTTATAATTTATCGGATTCTTTAGTTTCGAACCGACGCAAAAGTGTATATAATATAACGTGTTCACATGAATTCAAATAAGATACGCGCATAAATCCTGACGTTAAATCGCGAGAATTACCAACAACAATATAACAGAAAAAAAACCGTACAATAAGGTTCTTATTTTTTTATTTTAAACAATAATGCCGTTGTAACGCGTTGGCATAAACTTTTATAGTATTTTTCTACGCGTTACATCCGGCTTGAAATTTATACGGTTTTTTTTCACCGCGTAAACAACGAATATGTTTATAAAAATGAAAAGGAAAAACTTTTTTTTTTTCGTTTTGTTTAAAAACAACCCTGATACTTATTCCTGTTAAATGTCATCCGTTTAAGTAAATCGTAATAATGTTGTTATTATAATTCACTGTATTGTGTTTAGGGAGTTACAATCAAAAACGATCCGTATGAGGAATAAAAAGTGTTGAATAAAAATTAGGCATAATAATTATTAGTCTATAGACGTGTCGATTTTATTTAATATATACACAATTATTATAAGTAATTTTAACTGCAGTCATAAAGCTGATGTATAATAATACATAGTGTTATGTTTTAACTACACATAAGACTCCTATGACTTACACATAGTACACTGTAGTATAATAATAAAAAAAACACAATATGTAAAATTATTTAGATAATGCGTCATCGCTATATTAATAGTATACTTTAGAATGTCGAAAATACAAATTTGCTTTGCAAAATAATAGTTTACAATGCGCACGAAAATCAAATTATCAATATTATATAACGTTGCTTATATAATATCATAATATTATCGAGTACTTCTATAGCATTTTTATTAAAAAAAAATTATTATATATTAGATATTTAAAAAAATCTATTCTGTCCTTTCGCACGTATATACCTTTTACTAAAAAATATTACCGTTCGAATATTATACGCGTTGTAATTTTTCGAGAAATCGCTATTCCAGTTATAATTAAGTTACAATAATCGTTAATTACGCGGTGGAAAAAAAATAATAATATAATGTATCAATTATCAAACACGTATAATAATTTAAACAAGAAAACAACGGAAATAAAATCATATTCATATTATAAATCATTGCGGTCGATAAAACGATTCTGAGCAGAGCTTTGGGTGTTACATATATATTTGGGTACATAACGAAACTAAATCATTTTTTATCAATTATAAATACTTCAAAACCTATAATTCCTCTGCGAATAGTCGACAATTAAAAAGAAAACGTTTGAACGATTTTCCCCCTCTAATGTATAATATTACTGATAAATATTTCTACACCCGTCCGTTTCGAAATTACGAAGAAATAATCGATTTTAAAGATATAGCGTTTTTGTGTCATTTTCTGGTAGTTTTTTTAGTTATATTTTTATACGTTTTTTTTTGTCGAGAAAATCGAAAAACGATCTCTCTATAAAGTATCGAATATATACAGTGTACTACTGGAAACACGGTATGGCCGTAAAGATCGGAGCATTTCTTCTGGTAGAATTTTCGTGGTACAGACGTAAAGAAAAACATATCATTGTAAAACCAATATATTTCTCTCGCTCCGCTCTGAATCTAAAAGTATTATAGTAATCTAATAAAACAGTAAAAATATAAAATAACTTTACAATTTTTCTCTTTTTTTTTGTCATACTATTAATACTAAAATTGTAAATATAATATACTAATTTATTATTTACTTTATAGTTTTTCTTTTTTATTTCTCTTTCTTTCGCAGGTATACTTTTTTTTATTTAACTTTAACTTTTTCACTATTTTATTTCTGTAAAACTATTTAAAAAAAAAAAAATAAATCTCGCGCGTTTTCATAAAAATTCGGTCTTTACCCGCGTTTAATATACGTTATGTTCTCTCCCTTATAATATATGCCATAAGGTTACTGAATATAAATACATATACGAATCGATTTCACCGCAACACAACATCACCACATATAATTCGTGTGTGTGTTTGTGATGAGATTAAATGGAATTAAGTCGATTGCAACGTTTATGGACGATCACAAAAGCGCGCGTGTGTATTATACATTATATAAACGCCGTAAGACTATCATTTGGTTTTAATGTTTCTCGCCCCGCGGCACGACGATGACACGAGCAGCAACAGGTTCCCGTCGTCGTCGTCGTCGTCATTTCTATTCGTTTTATATAATATTATTATATACGTACTTATTTTGTATATAATATAAGAAGAACAGCTCCCCTATTTTTTCTAAAAAAAAAAAAACGGTGTCGGATAAAAAAAACCGTATTCGTTCGCTAAACTCGTGGATTAAATTTTTTTTCTCTTTATTGTAATGCCTCTGTACTCGCTCACTCGAGCCGGAAAAATATATCAAACTTAACGTATACATTTACGCGTATAAAGCGACTATACGAATATAATATGAGGCGGAAAGGAGCGAGGTGTAATGGGATTTAAGGGTAGCACAGGTCCGACAGCGAGCGCATTTAAATAATATCGTATATATTATTATTATTATTATTATTATATCGTATGGCCCGCGGTTATATCGTGTGTCACGATGACAATGTAATAAAAAAAAAGGAAGAAAAATAGAAAATTATTATCAGAAAAACACGCGGTGTTATTATTATTTTTCGTAAAATAATAATTTTTATTATAATGAAACGCGGTTAAAACTCTTCGAGTGCACTTCTTAACACAATAACGTACAAATTATATAACGAATTTTATTATAAAATAAATATTATACAGAGAGAGAGAGAAAAAGAGAGTACGGTAATTATGTCGTGTGCGATTATCGGCGACAATTTATAATTTTCTTCAGATCGTCCAATAAGTATCGGATGTGTATTTATTATTCGTTTAAACTTCCATACTTGTAAAAGAAAAAAAATTCAACGTCAAAAATCATACGCGTTTTAATATTATAATATAATACACGTTTAAAAGTGTTTTTTTTTCGGAATATATATTTAGAATATTTAGAGTAATGTTACTGTTCGAACCAGTGGCGTACGCAGAAGGGATGTCAGGGACATATGATACTCTTCTTAAATAGTTTCAAGTATGTTTTCAAATTATGAAATGATGACAAAAAAAAAAAAATTTCCTGATAAATCATTATCGTTTATCTTTTATTTTTATTGAATATTACTATTGTAATATAGTGAAAAGAGGAGATAATTTTTAGAGTGATGAGTAAAAAAAAAAGGTCATGTATATTATGACACTCACTTGAAAAAATCCTGCGTACGCCACTGGTTTGAACATTGGAAAACGAAATTCAAAATGAATTTGAATAAAAAGTACACTTTTCCCCCAATCCGTGATAGTAATAAACGCGTTTAAAAAGATTTATTGACGTATTATCGATTTTCCCATCTGTTTTCGATATCGGAATTGGGCTACTCTAAAAAATTATTTATATTATTCGTATACACTGATATCGGTCATAGCATTAAAATTCAAAAATAGATGGTTCCATTATTTTTTTTTAACGTTCAGTGGTAAATTGATTGAAAAATGTTTAAAATTTAACGTACATTAATACAAGTAGAGTCGATACGGTACACGAGATAATATAATACTGTTGTATTTCATAACACGTTAGCAATTTACTGTTTTTAAATCTATCGAGTATACACTTATAGTAGTTAAATATATATAGATATTTTTTAAAATTAATATTTAAATCCTGTAAACTGTTATTGAAGTTCGGTTCGATTTCAAAAATCTTCTGTTAGTAACGTCGCCGCCGAATTCAATATTATTATAATATATATTTAAATGTACTTTTCGTCCTGCAGACAACAGGCCTATTATTATCATATTATAATAGTGCGTCTATTTGTCGATAATGCGAAATAATTTTTGTATATTATAAAAAAACTTACTCGTATTATTATTATTATTATTATAATAATAAAATATACGAGGCAATTGCGCAATTTATTTAGCATATCTCCATCACTAGACATAATAGTTTTAATACTCGCAACCGCGGTGTAAAACCGTGTATATAATAATATTATATAGGTACGGCACTCGAGAACGAAATGAATTCGATAAATTTGATATCACATACGTACGTATATTATAATATATTTTATAATGAATAATATCGTGTATAAATATTTGTACACACCGATGGGAATAGTGTGTTTATTGTCAATATAACCACACATAAGATATACGTTTAACTCGTTCGAAATCAATAACGCGCGATCGTATAATTTATTATTGTAAGTCGCCCATTGAATATAATAATAATAATAATAATAATAATAATAATAACAATTATAATAATAATTTTCTTTAGTTTTCGTAAGATATAATATTATAATAACTGGTATATACATATTTCTCATTAAAACGTTTTTAATAACATATATTAGTGGAAAATAAATTTTCTTATTCATTCGTTTTTTTATTTACGGAGAAAATTAACAAAAAAAACAATTATTTTATACACGTATGGATACAATATGTAAAAATCGTCTTGCTCGTATACATATATATAGCTACGAAAATATATGTTTTATCAAATTCTCATGAAATTATAAAACAAGTTATTATACAATAAATATTCGTATTTCAATTAAACTTATAATAATTCACGAGGTTTATCAGCGAACAATATGCTTCTGATGCGTTACTTATAAGAAGGAAAATAATCGATTTCTATAGTGGAATTTGGAATTTATAGTTTAAACATTTCAACGAATAACGGTAATAATCGATAGAGTTTTTTTGTTTTTTTTTTTAATGATTTCAATAAAAATATAATATACACGTAATCTCTCGTCTCGTTTAATGATTTTTTTTTTGTCAACGTACATTTAAAACTTATCGTTCGTCTATCGTAATATTTATTATGTAGCTGAGATTCGTCGTTATAAAATCGCATATTTAATTCTACGGCGAATCACTGTTATTATGTAATAAACTATAATTGAGAACATTCTTAGTGACGTTTCCGGTGACAAATTGCATTTGATCGGTAATGTAGAGAGAGAGAGAGAGAGAGAGAGAGAAAGAGAAATCGTTTTTCGATTTTCTCAAAAACGCCTAAAACAACTAAAAACTACTGAAAAACGCTATTTCGTCCAAATTGATTATCGTTATTTCTTCGTAATTTTAAAACTTAAAAAAAAAATTGAAATATTCGCAAAATATGTAATTCTTTTATTATATTAGGAAAACAATTGTCTTTCATTTTTCGGCTATTATTAAAGATTTTAAGTGATAATTTATAAAAGAAGTAAATTTTTTTTTTAACACTTCAAAATTCATTGCAACGCGTCAGACGTACACGTTATTTCAATAATTATACATATTGAAAAAATCTTGAAAATTTGTTTTTTTTTATTATTACAAATCGTTTCACAAAGCGTATTTTATTGTTCTGTGAAAAATTACGTTTGTTCAAAACAAATCGTCCTGGAGTGTTCAAAACTATATTATATTAACGAAAAGAATTTTGGAAAATATTTAGCTTTCAAATTAATTAACGACATTCATAATCCACCGTTGCCCATCGGTTTTATTATTATTATTATTATTATTAATAGGATAATTTCTGGATTGATTTCGTATTTATACGAGAGCGATTTTACTGTTGGAATCGTAAAAAAAAACCCGTACAGGTCCAGCGGACGTTAAATTTGTACTTTTAAAATTGTATGTATAAACTTTGTTTTGTAAAATAACTCGACACACACACGTCAGTATAGAGAGGATTCGTTCGCGGACAGAGAGTATTGAATAAACGCGCGATATTTTATTATAATACATATATATATATATATATATATAAACGCGAATTTTTTTCAACATATTATATAATATAATAATAAAATATATTATTATTATTATTATTATTATTAATAATAGCGATACACGTGTATTTCGTCTCGCGGTTTCCGCGTCTGTCCGGTTAGGTCGATACATCATACACGAGAGGAGCAATAATAATACCGGTTACAATAAGGTGGTTGCCGAAATCAAAGAACGCGGCTATATAATGGAGGAGAAGGGACGTGTCGTTTCGGAACCAACCGGTGGCGGGGGAGGGGGAAAGACGTTCGAAGAAACACTCTTCTACGTGTACGTGACGTGCTGTTTGTTACGTGCGTATACGTTGTTGTTCGCACGACGTTATTACAACAATGTGTTTCGATTTTTCACGGGCAAACACACGCACAAAAAAATAATAAATAAATCGTACAAGACTTGACCGCAGCAACACATCGTATCCGTTTTATTCGGTTCTTATACACAGCATCGCGCGGCGGCCCTATTATATTATACGTGTATAATGTCCGCCCCGACGATAAAAATTATGATTTTCGATCTTCCGGCCTCCGCCGTCCGCGGGCACCTGCACCGGAATTTACAAACGTTTATTTCGGACATTCTTCTCTCTCCCCCCCCCCTTCCACCATCACCACAATCGGTGCAGAACGTTCTTTTTCGCCTCCCATTACCTCTTTTGTACGTCCAGATTCTTGTACTGCAGAACGAGATGGGGTGGTGGTGGGGGGGGGGAAATATATTATAATCTACTTATACGAAAAACCGATTGTGTTCGCAATTCTGCAGTGTGTACGAGACACCACGTATGCCGCAAAAGTAAGTGTACTCAAAATATCCCTCCCCCGAACGAAATGGCGAAATCGGCGGAATTAGCGAAAGAATTACGAATGGGAATGAATACTACTCCCGACGAGTTCGGCCAGGAATTGCGCTAACGAAAAACAGGTGTTCCTCGCATCTGGACAAAAAAAACCGCCTAACGGTGTCAATCGGGCTTTTTACAAACGTGTCCTGCACACAGTCCAAAGTGAACCCTTAGGTTCGGCTACTGTGGCCTACACGCCGTTATGTCATATAGCTCTGACCCAGCTCCTTTGTAACTCCTGTCCCTTCCCCGAACCGAGACGAAGGGACATCATCATTGTCGACGAACTAAACGAACATTGCGGAAAAATGAATTTAAATATTACTTTACGTTCGTCGATCATAAAGAAACGATGATACTGCATCATAATTCATCCCACGGATCGTACTATTCCAAAGGGGATGACTTTATGATTCGCCGTTAAAATCATTAATATTTTGAAATAAAAAAATACACGGCTAGCATACCATGCCATACGGTATGTGTTATTTACTTCGTAATACCCAATTGTTCCGAACTTTTGTACTAAGGGCCGTATTCAGGAATTCGGCGGCATCCCGTCCCTTTAAAATTGTATCAGTTACTTTTAACGAAACTCGACGGGCCTCGGTAATAATTTTTCTATTCAAAAGGATTTTCAGCGGTAAGAACGTGTTCAAGCAAAGTACACGTCGGAATGATTTTAAACACAAATTGTAGAAAGAAAAAAGATAGAGGACAACGTTTCACAGGGAACCTATCGTATGTGCATTTCAAAATATCGAACAAGAAAAATAGTTACGGCTATTTAAGAAAAAAAAAAATGTTATTTTCGCATTCGTCATATTATCGACTCATTATTTGCACGTAACAGAAAACACGCGTAATAAGAGAAAATATTATCCTCCGTCCGTTTTATTTCACTAAGATATCACTCTGCGGAGTAATTTTTTTTCTGTATTGCGAAAACACTTTTTTATTTTATTTTTCTTGTCAAACATGTGCTGCCACGTACGTATTATGTTTACATACTATTCGTACAGGAATATTTTCTAACTATTTTTAAATTGTTAGATTTATTAATTTTTTTTTTTTAATTGGTTGTTTAGAATCCCTTGAAAATCGCATCGGTGAGACGTTCTCTCGGTATTAGAAATCCCGTAGTTCTTATGCGTAGCTTTCGTTAGCTTTGTACATTGCCGTCTGTGTATGTTATTAGTTATTTTTTACGAATAATTTTCGAAAACGAATAGGCGCTCTACCGTAAATTTTGAAGTAAAAAAGTAAAAAACACCACCATTTCGCGTATAATATAATTCCGTACAATTGAAATCATACAAATAAGTCGATTTTGGAAAATCAAAATTTCAAAATAAAAGAATATTTTGCCTGTGAATTTCTTCTATGAAAGCGGCCGCCGCGCCGCGACGAGTGATGAAATGCTATTTGTATTTTATAGTAATAATTTTTTTTTCACTCCAAAAGCTTTTTACGCGTTGTAATTAATAATAAAAAACGCGCGTGATACGTGATTTTGGAGATTTAACGCACAAAACGTACCGTTAATGCAAGCGAAATTAGATTTAAAACAAACGTATGTTACGTACATATATTTTTTTCTTTTTTACACAAAAACCACTTGGGAATAAGAGTTCACGCACAGAGTGTATATGTACGGAATATGTTTGTTGTGTATATGTACGAGAATCGTGACGAATTACTTTCGGAGTACCTTACAGGTCGTTGAAGTTTTACGACGTTCTTTCAGTACTTACTACTACTTTATACACCTCTAAATATCGAGGGCCATTCTAATTTTCATAAAAAAAAAAAACCTATTACTTACATTACGCGTAGAGTATAGTAATGTTGATTTTATAGTTTTAATACGGCAGTACTCGATTTTATTATATCACTCCGAGCGCAGTGGATTAAAATTTCAATATAGTCGCCGCAAAATTTCGAGACGTATCTATCGTGTGTGTGTGTATACGGTGAAAACGTCGAGTGCGTTATTTTCTACAGAAAATGTGTTCACTCGTTTTTGATGTATAACTGAAACATTACTGTTTTTACGGATATTTAAAAATTATTCGCAATTTTATAGGCACTCGAGTAGTTCGCGCTCTTTCTCCCCTATAAATATTGTGTATAAATACTTTGAGACGGACAAGACTTAGAGAAAATTTAATACATTAAATCGCGTCATAAAACGCGAAATTCTCGCGTAGCATCTGCAGCCCACAAACGATGGTGACGACACACAGTTCTAATATAAAATCGTATACACCGCCGCCGCCGCACCCACCAGTGTCCTATTAATATAATATGTATTATTTTATTCCGTGTGAAAAACATAATATAATTACACGCGCTTTATGTGTCACACTATAATAATAATATATCATTTATAATATTGCGAGAACAATTTCGGATGCGATTTCTTTAATCCGTGTGTTTATTATTTACACACGCTTCGTTAGAATTTCCTTATTTAAAATTTATTAAAAAAACGTTTATTAAAAAAATAAAAATTGTATTTATATACCTATTAAAATAATATATATATATATATATATATATATGAAAGAAAACAGTTCGTAGTCCAGATTTAGAAATTTGAAAAACATTACAATTTTTATAAAAATTAAAACGTTTTATTCAAAAGTTCTCAAACTCGTTTCTTTATTATAACATAAATTCTAGTTATAAACGAATTATTAATTTTTTTTTCTGACAAATGATTAGATAAATCCAAGATTTTATAATTATTGATATTTTAAAATTATATATATATTAAATACATTTCCGAGAACGAACAACACGCGACTAATTTACAACAATCTTAAATCTAATTTATATTATATTATGATAAATATATTACAGTCGCCAAAAAAAATTAATAACAATTGAGAATTTATTTATTTTATAACATATTTAAATAAATATGATTTATATATATATATATATATATATTATATATCTCATACACAACGCGAATTATGCGAACGGTACGATTCGCTCGATTTTATCTCTCTTTAGATTCCGAAGAAGAAAAAAAATGTCCTTGACCGCCGATAATTTCGCTTGTAAAATAATACAAAACGATCTGTAAAACAATTCGTAATCTATTCGCAGACACATACGTAAACAACGTAAACGGATGAAAATATTATAATTGTATTATAAATTGAATTTATTCGTTCGACTCTCCTAGTTAAATACGTTTGATTCAATTCCTAGTCGATAACGAGTCTATGGCATGTAAACAATGAAATGTTTATACGCGCGTATATAGGGAAAAAAATTCTTTTCTTTTCCATTACTTTTATCGCGAATTTATAATTTAATTGTATACTAGTCACGTGGATACGATGTATAACTGCTCTCAATTAAGTCACGCAGACAGAGAGAGAGAGAAGTGTTCGGCAAACATTACAAAACCGAAACGTTTACGCGCCGCGCGCGGTATTTTTATCTATCGCCGTCATGCGGTCGAGATGATATCGAAATGCAAATGCGCTGTCGATGGAATACACCGCGCGTATCGGAAACGAAACAAATAAAATCCGCGATATTTTTATTGTAAATAAAATTAAAAAAAAATTTTTTTTTTGGAGTCGTAAAAGAATTGTTTTCCGGCTCTTTAAGGGCTGCAAATTTAATAAAACGTCAGTCGTACGTCACTTTGACTACGTTAAAAAAAAAATTCTTAAAAACCCGATCTTCCTGCGATAATCGAGACCATCGTCGAATTCCCTAGTACGAAACGGAGGGGATTCGAACGACAATCTGTACGACCAACAATCAAAAGGCCATGACGACGGCTCGTCACTGTTTTTATCCGCTCTTCCCTGTTTCAGTCTTTCTGTGTCGGCGTGTACCCCGGCGATCACGTGCGAGTTCGGCTTGTCTCTCGCCGTTTCTTCGACAAACGCGTCATACAGTCACAAACGAATCGTGCGCACCTCAAAACCACGTATTTCCACTTTTACTTGTACAAAAGTATTCTTTCATTATTTTTGCCGCGTACACCAAATCGTTACTTCGCGTTTGTGTCCACAACCAGGATTCTTTTCACCGGGGTCGACTACTTTTTTGACGCGGATGTGTTTTATGGCTGTGTGCTGGCCCCCCCTCCCCCAAATCCGAAAATCCGTCCGACGCTTTTTTGACATTCCTGTGTCGACTGAATTCAGTAGACGATGCTTCGATTTGGTTTTCAATTAATAAATATCGAAAAACAGCGGTAAAGACAGAAAAGGGACGTATCCGTTCGACCGGTTCCGAATTTCACGATTCCCATCCGGCAGATCCCGAAGGGGTGGGGGGGGGGAGGAGAGCGATCGATTAAAACCGCCGTTTTACTACGTGTCGCGCGCGCGCGTTGTCCGACGGGCTCCCGCACTATTGTACTATTATTATTGTACCGTTTATTGTACGTATCTATATAAATTGTATACACCGCATAACACTGGTAACACCCAACGGTGTATAGTCAGCAGCTCGTTTCACCCTCCGACAAACACGCACGCGAATACATTACCTACGCGCTCATTCACCGTCCGACAGCATTGTGTACGCGTATAAAATTACACGTATTACGCACGCGTTACAATGTACGAAAAAGACGGTGTGTGTGTGTGTGTGTGTGTTGTGCTGCAGTGGAAAAAAAAAGCAAATACGATACGTACGTTATTACGCGAATTAGCACGGTGAACACCCCCGTACAATGGACGACACCCATTCCCCGGGGACAATTTCTACAAACACATTATACCGGCTGCGATGTTTTGATACGGGCAAATTGAGCGTGGTATATACCGCGGAATCGGCCGCCGGCCGGTATAAAACTGGTATATAATTATAATGTAATGTACACACGCTACTACGCGATGAGTGAGGAGATTCGACGTGATTGTGCGCAGCAAATACGGTGGTCGACGTTTTTCCTTCGCCTCCCTCCTCGCGTTCGCTCGCCCGCCGTCGAGAAAATTGAAAGAAATTCTCACGAGAGTATTATTTCAATTTACGTTTCGACATTGAATATTTACCCGCGTATCGTCCGGTCGCACTTTTGCGCCTCTCCGAAAATCTTTGAAAAAAAATCGTCCTCTCAGAATCGACCACTCCAACTGTGATCCCACGGATTCTATATCGTCGACGGCAAAACAAAGAGAAACGATTCTGCTTTTCAAGACGTAGAAAACGCGTTCGAGTGACTTTTTCTTTTAAGACAACGGCCGGCAGAACGCGCTGTTACCTGTTGTTCAGTGTGTACCGCGAAAATTCAGAAAACGTAAAAAAATTCCAACGTTTCAGCTCGGCTCCAATTTAGGCCCATCGTGACTCCCGTACGCTTTCTGAACACCAGATGTTTACACAAAATAAATATTACCGACAACAGAGTTTTCTTTTTAATATTTTTAATTTTCAAGGAGTTACGAGATTTTTCAACGTAAGACAAAACAACAAAAATTGGGTATTTTTAAAATGCTTATAATTTTTTTTTTAAGAATTAAACACATTTAAATATGTTATAATAATGTAATATTTATTTTGTGTAAAAATTTAGTGTCTAAATATGACTGCGTAGCCTTTAGAGTTCTTTCTCGCGCGAAGTAATTTCATTTTAATGAAATTCATACGAATATAATATTACATTTAATAAACTTCACTTGACGAATTCGAATGATTATTTTTTTCCCGCGCTAGAAATTACAAGTACACTGTACACGTCGGCTATTAACCCGATTCCTTTATATTTAATTTAAGAATGTTTTGTACGAAAAATTCGCAATATCTAGTAAAATTTAATGGAAAAATGACTTAAAATTAAGTAAAAAAAAAAATTGTTTTGATAATCAGGTCGATTTTTTAACAAAAAAAACAAAATTTAAACCCTTTCAAGAGGTGACTTTAGAAAATTTAATATTTTTTTCCACGCGAAATCTGGAGACGCTGCAGACGTCCCATTAAGTTCTTTTTTCCAGTGCCCGTAACAAGTGGAAAGGACTGATTGAGCTGCAGCCTCCCGAAATGAATCAGTTTTTTAGTAGGTACCGTCATTACCCATAGATTAATTAATTATCAGCCTCAAATAAAAATCCTGCTTACTCTACTGTCTCTCCCTCTCTTCACTTTAACCACTGCGATGTAACGCGATATCGATGTTATGTTTTATTCGTGAAAACTGTGATTATGCAGTGGGAAAGGAGGGGTGGAAGTACAACAAATGGGTACGCGTTAAACGTTTTTCTTTCTTTTTTTCTTTCTTTCTTTCTTTCTGGAATACCGTATAAGATAATACCGTAACGCACCAGCCTCCGGTATGTTTAGATTCGGGAGAGGAGGAAGAAGGGGGCATAACTGCACGCGCGTATTACAAAGCGTTCGATCCGAACCAGAATAATCCATTCTCTGTGTCGTATGTGACAAATCCGTTTTGCTCATCGTACCGTAAAGTTGCGATTTTTATTATATTCTCGCGCGTATTGTAATCCGAACGTATGTATATAATATATTATATAGGCAATGCGAACGGGAGAAAAAAAGTAAAAATATTATTAATAATAGAAAGAAATACGGTTTATTTATATATTTTTCCATTTCTTTTTTTTTCTTACGTTTCGACGGTGAGATTACAGTAATATTAAATAAATGTATTTATTTCCACACGGAATATTATATAATATTTGTTATCGCGTATTTTTACACGTGGGGGAAAAAAATACCTTTAGAATTCAACGACAAACTTGGCCGATCGGGCCGGCCTTCGCGTAGATTTCGTTTATTTCGGCGCATACGCGACAAAGAATACATTTCTTTCCCCTCGAAATGCGCGAAAAGTAAATACAATATTTCGAACGCCATGATTTATTTGTTATTTTTACGTGGCTAAAAGGATCTAAGAAAATGAGGAATATAACGATCAGCTTCCCTTCACCTTTAACGTCGAAATAAATAACCATATACTCGCTTCGTCTGCTGCTGCAGAGATCTATTGAGAAAAAACGATTTCCACTATAGTAATAGGTCGCCTGGTCCAAGCCTGAAAATTCCAAAATCGTTTTTGATACCGCGAACATTTTTTTTCCTCATTTTTCCAAAAGCGTTTCGTAAAAAAATTCAAAAATTATCATCGAATCTCGATATGGTCGGCAACACGGCCGATCACAAAACGTTTTGAGAGACTGAAATCTCTGACGAGATGCTTGAAAATAATTTGTGCGTATTTTTTTATAGTATATATATGTACTACTGCAGTATTGAATTTTAATATCGACATTTTTTAAAGTGGCACTTCTTTTTTTCTTAAAAAAAAAAAACAAACGAAAATAAGTGTACAATCCCGTATTCCCATTAGTTTAACTAATATTATGGTTTAATTACATACTATTTATAATAAAAACTTGAAGACTTGGAGAATATCCATTCAAATCTTTTATATATATATACGCTGCGAAAATAACGATTATTTTGTAATAAATTGCTCGGAATGAAACCAAACGCGGTGGGGATGAAAAAAGTTTGGAGACTGGCCAGTCTTAAATTGTTCAGGAAAGCGAAAACAAACTCGAAAAGATATCTGACAATCACATACTTTGATGAAAACGAAACGATTTCACGCAAAGGATGTTTTCTACGTGTACATAGTTTTTTTTTTTTTTTTGGCGCTTAAAACGAAAAATTTTGTATGGAAATTATTATTTTAAAGAAGTTGTAAACGTGAAAATTTCTCGTTGCCTCTGTTCCGTAACATCGTATCACGTGAATTGAGATTTCATGCTAATAAAACCGATGCGGTGAATAATCACTGAAAAAAATTTACAATATAAAAATTAAAAACTTGTCGCCTAATTATACTTGCAGAATAAACACCAAATGAATGATTCTGTCGATATAAATATATTCGAATGGATTTCTATAACAACCAGACGAGTCTACTTTTTTTTTTCAGAAAATCACTTTTTTTTCTATAATTTCATATGGGGATTTTTTTTTACTACATTTATACCTAAGAACGAGACAAATACAATAATTTTTTTTTTTTTACGAAGTTACTGAGTAAATGTACTTGTTTGCCTTAAACATAATTATGAGCAGCATACAGACAATTCCGCGGACTCGTCTGATTTTTGCACTAAACCTGGTCATTTAGTATTTCCTGTTGAAAAGAAGTCAATGTTATTTTGTTCTTTTTTTAATTTAATATTCTTATTGATTTTATCATTTTTAAACTGAAGCACATCAAATTAAACGTTCAAATATTGTTATGATTCAAATAATACTAAGAAAACGATATTCAATAGTATTTCATAATATGATTAAAATATTTGTGGTGTTTAAAAGTTTCGTTTAAATACTTGGTCTAAAAAGAAATATAAGTCTAGAAAAAAAAATTTGGAATTTTCTGATTTTTGCAGGTAACCGTTTATTAGAAAAAACGATTGACCAAAAACCCTTGAATTCGTACAAATTATATTTATAATGTTTCAGATACAAAACGCCGAAAAGTGTTTTGTTGTTATATTATGTTTTCTAACAACATCGAAATCGTTATGCCCTCTATCGTTTTCCAATATAATCACGATCAATTGTCGTACGAAAATAATATTTATTTATCTTGTTTTTTCTTTATAAATCTCGTAATTTGTTACGAATATTTTTATAATAATTTCAATTATCTGTTTTAAATAAATAAAGGAAAAAAAAGAAACCCGAATATCCATAATGTAAACAAAACTGTACCGATATAACTTTTTTGTAAATTACATTTTATCTTTTTAACACATCCTCAATTTGTTATTTTATTTTTGTTTAGCTCTGACGACGCAAATTAAAAAAAAAAAACATTTTTATCGCTTAATAAAAAATATACGTATGTTCGCGAGTTTTAAATTTAGACCGCATTACATATATATATATATAATAAAACAAATTAATAACAACATATTTAAAAACAAATCGAATCGAAAAGTGTTAGGCTAATAAGTTTTGCATATTACAATACATATATGTTTTTTTTTCACTTCGAATCGGTACTAAACAGTTAGGTATGTGAAAACTCTCGTCGAAAGTGTACGGAATTCGACCGGCACAAAAAAAAAAAGAACAGCGATTAAAATTTTCCGTTACGCATTTTAATGATAATGAAAAAGAAAAAAATACCGCACGTGTGCTAAACGTAATAAATTACAGTTGACAGACTGACAAGAAAATTGGCAGAAACGTTTTTTGGGTTGAGGTTAAACGTATTAATATTAGAGCAAAGGCAATGGTGGAAGAGGTGGATAAAATAAAATAAAAACTCCGTATTGAAAGTGTAAAAATATAAATAATTATATTATATTTTAATATGAACGAACGAGTACGTATTATAATATGTGGAAAATAAAAACAAACGGATTTGTTTGAAAAAAAAAATACGATCTCGTTGACGATAATAAATTCACAAGTACGTACTCATATAATATATTTTATTAGGCGAATCGTTATCACGAGGGTTTTTTCAATGGTTTTAATAATAATAATATATATGTATATATATTAACTCTTTCGGCTTTTTTTTTTCATTATCGATTTGCCGCTTAATGAAATTACGAACAATGTATTATGTTAAAATTATATATACGTATATATATATATATATGTAAGTTATTTCGCGTAAGCGCAATGAGTCATGATTATTATTAAAAACGCGTCTTATTTAAATATAAGTAGGTTTTTTATTTCGACGAGAAAAAGAAAAAAAACATTGAAATATTAAAATTTATTTATTTCAATCTCTACACATCATATAAAAAGCGATAATGTGTATACGTTTAAAATAATTTTATCCCCACACAGGGTATAAAAAAACATATTTTACTTTCATGAAACCCGCCGAATATTATTATAATATAGACTTAAAAGTCGTCTTCAATAATAATAATAATAATAATAATAATAATAATAATAATATATTATAATATAGAATACGCTTTATTACCTCGTATAACACACGTGATTAATGCAGCCGGATGCTGTGTACAAAATAATAATAACAATAACACGGCCTTATTGTAACGTGCCACGTGTAGATAAACTATATATATATATATATATATATATATATATATATTTACTATACGCGTATGTACTGCTGTGAGAATGCCTAGAGATTTATCCCTTAAAAATAGGATCGTTTCCAACACCCTTCGTCGTAATAACGTTTATTCTACGTAATAAATTATCAAAATAACACATCCGAATGTCCATATATATAGCTGTTATACCGATCCATATATATATATATATATATATATGGATAACTCGTTACAGTGGGTTAACACCAGAGCGGGTTCGCCAGTCAGTTAGAAAAAAAAAAGATTTAAAAATATGTTTCCGAATCAATTATACGCAGGATTTAGCGAATAAGAATTTATATGTTTGGTCTATCTCATCGATACGATTTCTGGAGCAATGAACTGCTCTTCATTGGCTGCTTTTCAAATACATTAATAATTGTCCGCGAATCGATTTATTTTTTATTATTTTTGAGATTTGAATAAAAATATTTTCACGTGTACGGAATAAAATTTTCGCTATTTTATTACAAGGCTAAATTTTTATTTCTCCCCCTTTTTTCATCAAAATTATTACATAGGACTACAATAATTATCATTACTTTTTTTATTTTTAGATAAAAATTAGACTTTTATTTATTTTTTTTTAATTTATTCATTTATAAACACTTGTTCCCGATACATGATAATTTACGTATATAAATTATTTATGTCAATGGAATTCAAAATCCCAGCAGAGAAACGAACGATAAACAAGCCAATAATATTAAATGTTTTAAATCGGCAGATTAAAAACGACTTAAGGGGAAACGGAGATTAAACGTTCGTACGAATAACTAAGGAAATAAAAAAATTATCATTTTTTTTTATATTATTCTAATACTTTTTTTTAGTATTTCCACATTTAGTTCATATCTGTATTTTATATATTTGTATACTTTTTACGATGCACATAACATAACGAACGAGTTTTTGTTAGATCAAACTGACAGTTAGATCGGGCCGCACGAACAAGACCGATAACTATATAGTCGTTTAATAAATTTTAAAACCGTTGTGTAAAAAATGTTGAACCGATAAATGGTTCTTCTGATTTCTGTCCCATAAAATTTTCAACTCTACTTTTTTTTTGACATTTAATCGTATTTATTGTGTTTCGTGACTTTAACATATTGCAATATATCTATAAACGAATCGTCAAATAGAGTATAATTTACGGCGAATATTATTGGACAATGTTCTATAAAATTTCCGTGAAAGCTTTCTCCCCGAACGTTTTACTCAAACAGTCGCTATACGCGCGCGTGGGTGAATTAGAAAGAAATAAAAAAAATATCTAAACAAATAAAACTATTATATATTTATACATCGTCTGGCTACCGTATAAACGTCAGTTGGTGTACAATAGAGAGAAAGAGTTAAATACGATTTTATATATTATTGTGGCAAATGGTTATACGTATTATTATTAATATTATAAAACAAAATGAACAACGATTACCGGATAATATATATATATATATATGTGTGGTGTTGTCCCGCCGCGTTTACCGAACGGACGGTATTGTATGAACGCCGGAAAACGTACATCACGAAACGAATATATGAAAACTTAATTGAAAATTGTTATTTAATGGAGATGGAACGTAAATGGATTTACTCGACTGAATACCGCGCTATTATATTGTAAAAAAAAAATATATATATATATATAAATATTATAACGTTTACGAACGCTGGTGAAAGGCGTTTAAAAATGTAAAATTCGAAAAACGCGAATAAAACGCGTGGCGACGGAAAGGTAGAAAAAACTATAAATATAAATGCCTATAAAACGGGAATAAAATAGTCACGAATAATTTCGCCGGATTTTGGCAGCAAACTATATTAATGCGGCCCAATAATAATTTACACACAATTCCGCTACACATTTGTACTAATTGCGCGAGTTCATTTCGATTTCATATACGATTAATTATCAACGTTCGCTTTTTTTCCCCCGCTATAGTAGTTACCTCGTTTTGATCGGTCATTAAAAAAAAAACCAGACGAACTTGGATTATCCGTCGGAACTGTAATCGAGTAATCAGCATTAATAATAGTTAACATAAGAATATCGGTGAAAAATAAATTATAAAAACGCAGTCGATAATGTAATGGATTAGCAAGTGTTCAAATATTGAATATTCGAAGTGTTAACTCGTAATACAAATTCTCGATCAAATGACACCGGGTGTTTGTTGAATCATAGACACCAATTTCAACGTATTTCTAAATAATTTTAACCGAAGTGACTTGACTGCACTGAAACGTACGAAAAGATCCAATATGAGGTGTGTCGAGGACGTGATAAGGATATAGTAGCAACGATGAACCGTAATAGTACTATTATATTATTATTATTATTATTATTATTATTATTATTATTATTATTATTATTATTATTATTATTATTATTATTATTATTATTATTATTATTATTATTATTATTATTATTATAAAACGCGAGGCTGCAGATCCGTTTCCACATTTTTCTCTCTCAAAATAAAAAAAAAAAATTCCGAATTTAACAAATTCCGTTCATCACTACCGCGTTGTCAAGAAGAGCGGGGCCGTATGAGAAAATTCCGTTTTTCATTATTACAATATTTTTTCTTTTTTTTTTTTACGAGACGATATTTGCACACGTCATTTCACCGAACGTATTATACGTTTTCTTTTTTTTATAGACGACCTATTCAAATAATTCTTCATGCGCTCGGACATATATACCACCTCGTCGTTATTGTAATAACACAACGCGTTACTATAAAATACGCGCGCGACATTATATTACCGCTACCGTAGTATAATAATATAACCACTTTTAACTGGTGGCGGCGATCTGTGTGTGTGTGTGTGCGTATAAGTAATTTATTACGTGTACACGTCGCATTGATAAAAAAATAATAAAGAAGAAGAAGAAAAATACACGTCGGTCCGGAAACAAGTGCCGCGGCGTCCAACCACCCATCACCTAACCGCATTGACCGTGTTCATCGGGCCGAACATCCACTCGCGCCCGCGGTGCGGCACACACACACACACACACGAGACACTTTAACCGTCGTCGTCGTCGTCGTTGTCGTCCACGGACAGTAGTCTTTTTTTCCAACAAACGCGTAACGTACGTACGCCTATTAAACGCGCATCTTTTATAATACACCGTCCTCCCCCGCACCTGTTTGACTCGCCGCGGTGTAATAGTTAGTGTTATACTACACACGCCGAAAAAACGTTTTATTCCTATATGTACATAAAACGTACGACCGGGAGGTATTTCATTCAAGAGAAACCGTCGTGTAACACCCTCGCGATACCGAAACGAAATACCCGTCGGCGGCGGCGGCTACTAAATTACGAACGATTTGCCTAAGGCAACGGCGCGCACTCGAACGGGACGACTACGAGTCGTATGAATAATAATAATAATAATAATAATAATAATAATAATAATAATAATAAAAAGCGAACGAACGGATGAATGAGAACGCGCGTTGTATTGTAATATCGTCGTCTACTATTACTAACTACTATTACGCAGCAGCATCGCTTCGCGATATCTCTTCGTCGTGACGGGTTCTTGGTGATGTAAAAAGAAAAAAAAGTCGTATCTCCCGAGACGATATTATAAAGGAAAAAAAAAGCGAGGGAAGAGAAGAGAAAAAATGTAATTTGTCTTTTCGCGACAACCGCGGCGGCGGGCGTGTGAGAAAATTTTATATACACTCGCGCACCAAAGCGAATTCTTTTTTTATTATTCGTCGTCGTAAACGGTATTTTTTTCCTTCTTCTTTTTTTTTGCGCCGTTTCTGTAATATTATTGACGGACGGGGGCGTAAGTAAATACGCGTGAGGTTATTTCTTTTTTTTTTCCTTTAACCCCGAAATTCGCGTGAAATCTCAAAATAATTCCGCGCGTCAATCAGCGGCTGCGATTCGTGCCGGCCGTCGTCTCACACGGTCCCGAGACACCGATGAATCGAATATTTTTTTTTCTCTTTATTCGATGGGGTTGTGCAGGCCGTGAACCGTCGTTTTTTTTTTAACAAAACGCGATTTCTTCCGCCCTAAACGGATTATTGCAAAAAAAAAAAAAATCAAAAAAACCTTATTAAGAAAGGAAATGTTTGTAAAATTCGCACTCTATGGAAGTGCCACACACAAAATCTTTAGATAGGAGTCAATTTTTTTTTCAAATTTGCATGTTTTAACGATTTTTGCTCGTGAAAACGATATGGACCGTTTTCTTCGAGAAAATTTTATCAGCTTTTCGACGGGATTTTCAGAATCGGAGGATCCGAATAATTCAGATCATACGGTTGATTAGAGGAGACAAATCACTTTCGAATAAAAATACCGACTTTTCTACACATCTTACTCGAGAACCGGTGAAGCGAAATTAAATTTTTTTTTCGTTTTTGCAAACGAGTCATAAAATAACCCGTAATAATACGTATGCGTATTACTGCACGACAAGACGAAGATTGAATCGACTGAGAACCTAAATTTGGTCATTAAAAATATTCGCCTTAGAAAATACACACGTTTTATACGGTAAACTCATACGCAAGGAAGTAGTAAATACGATTTATATTTACATATAATGAATTAAATAAGCTAGATTTTAGCAACAGTAGAAACATTTCGGGTAAACGGCCATTGCGGTTTTTAATATTGTATTCGTCATTCTCTTCTCCCGCGTTTAAAAACGATTCTGCTCAATAATTTGCATTGTTTCTCTTGTAAAAAAAAAAAATTATTTCTTATTTTGATGACGGGACTCTAAATCGCTGTTTATAATGTGGATACCTTCAGTTCAACAATTCTCACCGGATTTTAAGAAAATATTCTTTCACCTGTTATATGTATAACATCGAATATAGGTATATTTTAAATATTTCTTTTTACGCGTAATCAAGATTCTGTTTGCACTTATATTTCGTTTGTTTTATCTATCGAGCTCTAGATTAACGCAACATCGATTGATATTTACATACGTTTAGTTTAAAATTAAAAAGTTCCGAATAGTTATTTACCAATTCGTGGCTCATCGTTGTGTTCGTTATGGTAATTATCACAGTCGAGCCATCCAAAATAAAAAAATGTATTTATATATTATTATAATGATAATAATACAAAAGAAGAAAACAGTCGATTTACTCCTTCTAAATCTTGGCTTTCGCGCGCATTCATCCTCCCGTGGACGATGCGTTCCCACTCCGACTGTACGAGTTATCACGTTACACACACATACACACTTACACACACACACACTGGGTTGAACAAAAAATAGAATCGCTCATTGACGACGTTATTTATTGTGTGAAACAAAAAAAATTTGTTTTTCGTATACAAAACGAGCCACACAGGAATGGGTTCTATTAAAAACAAATTTGTAATTACGACGTCAATTAATTAAATTCTAAATATATATTCGAAACTTTTTGCAAATCTATACGTATCGCAGAACTGTTAGCTCTTAGATACGTCGAAATAAAAAAATAAACGAGAGTATAATGTATACTCGATATTATACCTTTATACACGACATACGATTTATTATGCGTACATTTCGACGTATAGAAAAAAATCCCCGTAAAAATTGATCCCCCCTGTATTAATGACGAAAAAAAGTGAGGTCAGTGGTGAAAAAAGGTGATGATTTTTAATGACTATTGGTGGATTGCCAGAAGAACACAATAAAAAATTCTAACTTATAATAAACGCTAATAATAACAACGCGGTTATTTTTATTTTTTCATTAACGAAATAAAATTTTCGACGTTTATAATCGTATTCGATTATTCGAAAACCGATATTATTTCCCCAAAAGCGCTTTCTATAAGTGCGATGTTTTTTTTTTTTTTTGAGTAATATCGATCGTTTGTTATTTATTTCATCGGTTACGCGCATATCTCTTCAATTTCGATTGCGTACACGCGTCATATATGGACGAGGCACGTTTGAGTATCCAATATATGTGAAGTGTGCGTGATCCATTAGATTTATATCTGAATAAGAACTTACTAAAAAATAACGGTGAACAGTATCGATGACAATAATTAATGTTTTACATCGAAAGTCGTAAATTCGTTAAAAAAAAATAGCTAAATTAAATACCGTAATTTCTTAATTATATTCGTTTGCAAGTGGTCAATATGAAAATAATAATAATAATAATAATAATACAACGGGTTTTTCTTTTTTTTTACTAAAATTGTCTTGTAGTTCAAATTTTGTTTTTAAACTATTCATAGGAAAGCGGTTTTAAACTCTGATCGCATAGATTACAACAAACGCGTACTTTTTAGTTTTTTTGCATTATATATTTCTTAATATTCCTCGTCAATCGCGCGTTTTTAACGAGAATATTACTTTTATAATTGTGACAAAAAAAAAAAAGTATAACTGTAACGTCCCCTCTCTCGTCCGAAAATTTCTATGGATTATGTAAATATATCTGAAATGCGTATTGCACGCTCGCGATGGTATTTTTATCAGGCCACAACGAGGTGTCGTTTAACGTTAGAAAAAAAAAAATAAAATACAATTTGCTTGGCAACAAGTTCGTATTTAGACGTTATTTATGTTTCTGAAAACTGTATTGGCCCGTCACTTTGTACTGCCGAGATTGTTGCAGGTGTCCGAAACACACCAACACCATACACATATACGATACAGTGTATACTTTTTTTTATATATATAATAGCAAAGAATTCTAATGACAAATGGTTCGACAATTTTTTTGAATTTTAACGCGTTTAAAATAAAAATATGATAATTAAATTATCAATTGTTTTTCTAACAAACATCTGATATTATAATATAACGTCTTATTCTTAAAATATCGTCACACTCTAATTTTAACCCAAAACGAATATAATTATTTTGACCTCTACGCTTCTTGTATCGGTTATGGGAACGGTGAATTCGAGTACGTATTATAAGTATAATTAGAGTAAACTCATATACTTTACTCTTGTAATATATACCCGGCGACAATGTCTACAATATACAGTGTACGACGGAATTGTCGATTAAGAAAATAAGAAATTTATTTAATATGAACCGAAATCGTCTAGCGGACATTCTTCGACATTTTATTGTTGAAAAAGCGAAAAGTCCCTTTGTAGTAGGATTGCTATTCCAGACTCCACGGACATGTACGGTCTATGTAGAATACGACTGGACCGCCGGAGTGTGAACAAAAGTCCTGTCGCCCTTTGCGACGAGTCGGTCATCGGCAACAGCAATGACCCATAAAACCCCCAAAAAGTGTATACCACGTACACGAGAGACACGCCGACCTCGTTTCTGTGCTATTTTTGAACTGCAGTGCGTAAAGCGAAGATATTATGGAAGACAAAAAATACAACAATAATAATAATAATAATAATAATAATAATGAGTCTACTCATCCGTGCGCGCGCTGGTGTGTTTATACTCCCACGGATTTTATTTTTACTGGCCGAAAACGAGAATTCCGGTGACACGCGCAAGTACAGCCGATGATTCACTTTCCTGTACGGTGGAGGAGAGGAGAGGTTGGAACGAGCCAAATGGCCGAGGTTTTAAAATACCGAAGATATTTTAAATAAATATGAGCGGATCGATAATAATCAATTTTCCATTGTACATTCGGCGGTATTATTGAATTTTCGTCAAATAAAACACGTTTTACAACTGAAATCATCATCACCATCGTCGTTTTTCGCCATTAAGGGGATGGGGGATTGAAAGCGAGCATTCTTTCTCTTTGTCTTACACACACGAAACATAACAGAATAGACGTTTCTTGTTTCCAACGTACCGATCGATCTAGGTGGTGCGATGAGAAATTTGGAAACAGATTTAAATTCTTCGTGAATATTACTATAGAACGACTTTCCCACTTTTTTTAAATTTTTTTTCTTTTATCTTAAAACCTTCAAAAGTTAATTATTGACCAATTTTTTTATTTTAAAATTGTTCAATTAATTTTTAAGGATTTATGAGAAAAAATTAAAACTGCGGGAAAGTCGATCTCAAGTAGACTTCACGAGGAATTCCAATTTGTTTTCAAATTTCTTACCACACCACTAAATCGATCGGTACGTTAGAAGTAGGAAAGTCTATTTTACTATGCTTCGTGTGTTTAAGACGAAGAGAAAAAATATCCGCTTTCAATACCCTTAACGTATTGACGGTGTTCTCGATAAATTTTAAATCTCTTCCGAATTAAATTTCAATTAAAAATGGACCCGATACACAGACACAATTATTGATACCAGATTACCAGAGGCCCGTGACCGTTTACGAATTCGATGAATCCAAATTGGAAAAAAAAATTCTAATTTTTTTCCTTTTCTTGACTTAACTGTAGCGAATAAACTATATATATAGTTTTGGGTATGAAAACGTATGTGACACATTTATAAGTATTTTACTTCGCGTTTGTAACAATTCTGTACAATTGAACAGTAAACTAAATATCATTTTCTTCTGTCATTCAAACAAAATCACCGGCCAATATCTGTCCGGAGGAGAAAAACTATTAATTTTGTGTGTGCGATATAAAAACACGCAAAAATCCGGTGAAATCTGATGTTAGACAATCGAATTTTATTGGATTAGGCAGAAAGATTCCGGTGAAATAACTGAACCGTATCCGAAAACACTCGGGTAATATTTTGCGGTACTATATTTTGAGTACTTAATACATAAAAAGTATTTTGAATAAAGTAGTCGAAATGTTTTTTTTAAAAGTAGTACGGAATAATTTTTTAAAGACCGATCGTATTTTAAATAGTAAAAATAACAACTCGTTACTTAAACGCAAAGAGTAATTGTTTTGGAAAAAAAAATAAAAACATACTTATTATAGTTTTGGCGTTAATTTTCTAAACACAAAATTTAAAAAAAAAAAATTATTTAACACCATAAATACACATTGACAACTGTTTTGTATTCGAACGAATAATAATATAATAATTTTTATTATATTCGATATTCGTATTACTGAAATCTTTTTTCTCTATCCAAGTCTGCGTGTATTCGAGAATAGAACGAACGAAGTGATGAGCGACTGCAGTATACACGTTTTGACAACAACAAACTATGTTCATTGAGTCGATTTCCACATTTGGCCACGTCACCGGTCACAGGAACACGTTTAATGAAAAAAAATTTTTTTTAACACTTTTTTACCGTCTGGGTCGGCGTTTTTTATTTTTTGCAAAAATCTTGTGCGCGTAATTTTAATCGACGTCGCACAGGGTCGAATAGACACGACGTCATATTATGTAAACGCGACGGACGTCTTATGAGAAGCAAAAAAGAAAAAAAGAAGGAGAAAATTGACCGTTTAGTTATTTTTTTTATAATAACACGCGCATATTAATACGCTCGTGTATTATTGTTTGAGGGACAAGTGGGAGACGCGTTTCGTCATATCCGAGCTTTTTCTATTTCGAGCGGGACCCCCACAGAGTGAGTGAGAGGCCGAAAAAAAAGCGTATACCATCGGCTATAATTCAGTGACGCGAAGGGACCGGCTCAAGCAACAAGACACGCTATCGGGTAAGTGCTCACGATGCGATTTTTTTTTTGTCTTTTTGTACACCATTCCAATTCAATAATTACTATTAATACTTCTTCTTCTTCTTCTTCTTCTTCTTCTAATTCTTATTATTACTATTATTATTATTATTATTATTATTACAAATAACGTAATTTGTATTTTATATTTAATAAACATCCAGTAGTAAGCGTAGAATTTTTTTTGTTTTTTCCTCCATGTCCACTATCCGAAATTTCGTCTCGTCGACACGGAAACAAAGTTTTTTTTTTTAAAATTCCACCGAATTACTCGCTTTTTAGCGGTGTGCAATAAAACGGAGATTTTTTTCCTTTTTTTCGATTCGTGTCGATTTTGCGTTTCAATCGATAAGTAAAATATAGTTTTGTAAAAACGATGAGTGTATAAAATTACGTATTGTTCGAAACGAAATTTCGAATACACTCGGGTGTTAGATCGCATTTAAAGTCAAAGAAGAAAAAAACAAAATAATCTCGCGAATTCAAATGTTCACATTAATACATAATAAATTAATCGAAAAGAGTTAGAAACGTTTCTTTCCCCTACAAATCATTCCCGTTCGTTATTTACGATTGTTAAAGACTGACGAGTTTTTTTTCTTCTCAAATCCGTTCGAGTACATAAGGAAAAGCGCAAGTTTTTGTTCTTTTTAACAATAGCTTTTTTTAGTATTTTTTCCCCTACTTTCCGCTAACAACCGTATTTACAGCACGTCGCGTAAGCGTAATCCGGTTGGCGGCGACAAAATGCCGCAATTATCGCATTCGAGTTCTCTCCCTTTTTCGGTCAGTGGGCTTTCGTCATGATGCGTGTAACGCGGCGATCGTGTGCGCGCGTCTGAAATAAGCGAAGTGCAAACGAACGGTGGTTGGCCCGGATTCCTCGGGTTTATTATTATAAGTCTTGGCCGCCGTCCATACGGTCGGTATAACACGACGAGACATCATATAAGTCTCTCCTGTATATTCGTGTAGATAATCCACTGTACCGTCGTCGTCATCGTCGTAATATTCTCTGCGGTACCAACGAGGTGTACACGAGAATCGCGCGCGAAAAACGCGATTCAACTGGCGCACGACACCACGTTAGTCCTTCGCCGAATCGAAAACCGCGAAGTAAAACTTGCGTTGAAAAAAAAATCGGTAATTCGATTGAATGTACTGGAAATAATTGCAAATATCACGAGCGTTTTTTTGGCATTTTTTTTCTGTAATACTTCCTCGTCGTTTGTCCCGGTGGTGACGAAAAAAAAAAATTTAAAAATAAACGGTTTCTCTTTCCTTTTTTTATTAAATACGTCCGTAACGTACCGTTTGCGGTCGAATTCTCGAAATCGATTTCGTTTGTAGACTTTATGAAAACGAAAAACTATTTAAAAAAAAAAAATCTATCGTTATCGGTGTTGTCCGTCCTTAGATGTAACAATAACGACATATAAATGGGTCTCGGCCTAACCTTTCTCAAGGAAAATACTTGACCCATTGCCAAAAAACTCGCGTCGATGTCTATTTGCACACAAGCGCGTAAAAAAAAAACCATAATTTGGCTTCGAATCCACACAAACGCACTTCGTCAGTCGAATGATAATTACGTAATTTAAAGAAGAAAACGTTCTAATTATAGTGTGGGATAAATTGAAATTGAAATTCTTCTCTCGAAGAATTGTTTCGAACCCCCCAAAAAAAGAAAACGGAGAGTTTTTATTTACGGCAGCTAATAACGCGCGTTGACGACGGTATTCCGACGACGATTTTATCGGATCGCCGCCGCTCTCAAAATGTAGTTTCGCTATTGGAAATAAGCAAATTAATTTTTTTTTTTTTTTTTGAAAAGAGAATTTCTCGTCAAGGTCGAACGAAACGGGCGTGTGCGGATTTTATCTATTTATTATTTTTTTTTTCTATTAAAGATGCGTGCAAATCGGCCGCGGTGGTGTAATAATAGAGCCGGGGCCGGGGTGTATGCCAAAAAGAGATGCCCACGGAAATCTGGTCGCGTCGCCGCCGCGTATCCTCCAAACGGTTTCCAGATGCCAATTCCGCAGTCACACGCCTCTCGCGTACATCTCCCACTCGAAACTTTCGCGGTTACATTTTATTCATAATTTATAAATACATACGATTCGGTCGAAAACAAACGGATTATAATAACAGAGTTGTGCCGGCAAATTCCTGACGGCGTATGTACAGGAGACCCCAGTTTTCGATTTGATAAAATATCACAAAAAAAGAAACAAACTAACTAACAGGTATGAAACGCGTTAAAAACCGTCCGGATTTCATTTACGAACGTTTTTTTCTTTTTTTTCTCGAAGATTTTAATTTTTTAAAACAAAGCGTTTTTTTTTTTTTTTTTGAAAATTTCAATTCGACGCAGCGAAAACGGCTGAACGAAATGCGGTTAGTCTTCGATCGAATTATTTGTTTTAGTTTCGTTAGAATGACAAGGAAACCGAAACGTCGTCCTGCGGTGTAACGTGAGCAGGATAGGACGAACACTCGAGATGCGCCCCCAATTCTTCTCTTCAGCAAAACGGGTCTTTTTACGCCATTATAAAAAACAAAAATAAAATTGTGCGCAAAGTTATTTTTTTTCTTTCCGCTCGAAAAGAATTGACAAAATCCATTTCCATAATAAATTATCATTCGCCGCCACAGAGTAGTGAATCGTACGCGTCGGTCACACAATCGCGAACCCTCGTCTCTAAAATGGATAAGAAAAAGCGCAGAATGCCGCAGATGGACGTGTATTTATTTCGCATTTTTTTTCTCTCTCTGTTTTTGTCTGTTCGCAGGGGAAGTCTTTTGCTAGTATTTTGTTATTACTTTATTAAACGTTAATTCACACCGCAGTAACAAAGAAACGAAAATGTTGAAACAACATCTGGACATGATCGGCAGGAACGAACCGATCCAGAGGAAAGCGAAATTCTGGCAATCGTACGTCAGAGCATTGAAAGGTATGCGTAGAGTATTTATATATATATTTTTTTTTTTGAGGGGAGGATCAGTAAAAAAATCGAGTGCACAAAACGAACTTTCGTAGGGTCAAATATTTAATTTCCAACAACTCGTTTTGTAGCGTATATATTTTATATGACAACAGTTCATATGCGTACGCGTTGGATTTATATAATTGGCACGTTTTTCTTTTAATATTTTTAAAAATATACGAAAATATATTGCATACGTTATCTGATTAAAACGCTGTTTCAACTCTCGAAACCGAAACTAGGCTAATATAATTATTATTTTCATGCCGCGCGTCGCGGTTATAAAGACGTCATGACCACTCGATAATTGTAAACGTCTACATCTGCAGTGGTACGCCGAACCAAAAAAAAAATTACTTTTAACAAAACCTCCGTACGATTATATGACGAACACGAAAACTAAACATCAAATTCAAACCGAATTTATCGACAAAAAATACAATATTGTGATTTGAACAAATAAAAAAAGAACTTTTTCTATATACGTGTTTTTTTTTTTTTGTTTGGAAAGAAAGTAATGTTTTCCCTTAATCCATAGTAAAACGAGTTTGCAGAGATTTAATATATTATCGATTATTTGCCCGAGTGTTTATAAAAGTGGACTATTGGGAAAATTCGAAATACTCGTTTACGTTATTTGTATGCCAATATTAGCATTAGGATCCAAAAATTGATTTTAACGTGTTGTTATTTTTATTTTATTTTTTAATATCCAATGGAAAATTTGTAAAATCGTAATATAGTATTTATCTATTAATTTATAAATCAATAACTGGGTCGATTTACTTTTTAACATGTCCGAGTATTTAGTCATTTCGAAAATATTTTGATAAATCAACATCAAATTTAAACTCTTTTCGAAGTTCTTTCCGGGTTCGAATAGGGAATATTTCGTTTCGGTTCGTTATAATTTGAATACAAGTTCGGTTTCACCTCGACAATCTGTGTCCGTTGTAGACATTGTAAATCGTGTTTACGTTTTCTTCGATCAAATCTATTTATACGTCTCTCTATACTTGCACGTATATTATTGAGATGGCATTCGAAAAACCAGCTATTATTATTGATTACACAATAATTTCGCGCTCCAACGCGTATCGCGCGGTCAGGCAACTAAACGTACATTCGACGCATTCGCGTTACGAATTTCGACAATATAGGGACGATTTTATTTCGCGCCGAAATTAGTTTATTTTCATTCGAGTATTGAATCGATAAACGTTGAAAAAAAATATGCTCGTCTTTTGAATTTTCTTTTGAAATTCACGTCACACGTGTAAAAAATCGTGAAAAAAATTAAACCGGTATACTAATAATTACACTTCTGTCGATTTGATACGTGTTAGAACATACGTTAATAAAACTGTGAAATTATTGTAAAACGAATTGAACCGTCAATGTAAATGGATAAATGGCCGAACAGAGTTTGTTACCGCATCGGGATCCCAAATTTATAAAGTTACCGATCGTTTTTTTTTTTTTAAATAATAATATTTCCGCTCTCGTATCTGTCCCTGCGGAACAGGATCGGACGACATGAGGGCGCCGGAAATCACGCACTACCACACGCCGGGCGCCAGGGGCGTGTTCAGACCCATCCTGAGCGTGGACTATCCGACATGGCCCAGCTACAAGTCCATCTACGACGACCCGGTACATCCCACAGACAGGATCAACACGCCGGGGTACCGTTACCTGCCCATCTCCAGAGATACGTACGGGATATCGCCGAGGAACATTTACCCACACAACTATCACTCGGACCGCTACCCGACATACGGTACGTACTGATGACGACGTCGCCGAACCAACGCCAAAAAAAAATTCTTTAAAAAAAAACACACACACATACACACACCGCTATTTTAATATTAATAATACGTACCGCTGTTGTAATAATAATAATATATTAATAAATAACTCTCTATAATATAATAAATACACACGATCGTATAGGGACGCACAGTGCCGGTCGAATAAACGCGCGCTTTGATATATATATACTTATTATTATTATTTTTTTTTTTTAATAGCGTTTAATTCAATCAATTTTCGTTATTTATTTCAATAAAAATTAACTATAATTTTCAATAAATTTCGTCCTTTCCCGTAGTCAAAAATTCACGGGTTTAACATATAATAACATTATATATATATATATATATTTATACGTTACAATAACTACATATACGTGTCGATTGTAATAATTATGATAAAATATTCACATGTGTTCGTTACGTATATTTGGTGGCACGCGTCGCCTTCGATCGTTATTATCGTGTTTTCCCCCTTGTCCTCCGCTCTGTTATTACAACGGCCCGAAAAACGAAATTTTTTTTTATATAAATCCGTTGTTGAATTATAATAACATTTTTATTTTTTACAAAAAAAACCCCGTCAATATATTATGTATGAGTCAAATACTTTAAAATTTTTATTTTTTTCCATTTTAAATTTCGTTTGAAAAAAAAAAAATGTTATTTTTTTTACAATGTATTTAGTAGATACAGTCGTATACATATAATATATAGGTGTTATCCGGAAATAATTGTTTACATATTATATAATATTGTAGCGTATATATATATATATATATATATTATATTGATATACTATAACGAATATATTTAAAAAAATATATTTAATATTATCGAATTCTGTTTTGTATTATGTACACACATCACACCATACAATTATTGTTGCCTTTATTATAATTCTTTTTTTGTTTATATGATTTAATTTTTTTTTTTTTGGAAATATAATTACTTATAATATTTAAATATTTTGTTTCGCTATATATATATATATATATATTTTTTTTAAAAACCCCATCACATCTAAATTAAAAAAAAAACAAATCGACGTTCAAATTGATAATATATTGAACGTACATATAATAATAATAATACGCTACTGCATAATTATCCTGTGTTTGACGATTATCGTCCACAATGACTAGGGTTAGGATGTTTATGTATCTAAAACATGTATAAATATATATATATATATATAAATACTCTAACGCGCTAAAAAAAAAACAGCTAAATGAAAAAAAATGGAAAAATAAAGAAATATAGGCACGAAGTCAATTTTAAAAAGACATATTTATATAAAAACAGTATACGTGAAAAAATAAAATACTTACCTATAATTAAAATATAAATAAAAATTATGTTAAATATTTTAACTAAGAGAATTGCATTGGACAACGATTGTGTTTGTTTCGAATTTTCAACAATGTATCTGAATATATTTGGTGTTTAATAAATTCTTGAATCGATTTGAAGTAAAATCTCTCGGTAAAACCATTGTATTAACATAAATAATAAAACAATAACAATAAAATAAACGACTAAACATTAGCCTTCAAACGTTTTATTCTTTTCAATGATATCTATAATTTATTATTATTACAATCGACGAACTTTATGGAAATTTTTATTTTCGGTACTTTTACTCCTTATATAATATTATTCAAATTTCCAACGATAAATAAGTAAAAACAATCAAACTCAGATTACATCCAATTAATATAAAATATAAAATACGTAATAATATACAAAGATTTCGCGTTTTGTATCAAAAATCGTGAAATGTGAGCATAAAAACAGAAGAAAAAAAATTTACAAAATACGCACCTATTAATAAAAATATGCAAAATAAATTTTCGATATTTTGAATATAGACATCATGAAATATAATAGAATTGATAAGAATGGAAGCTATAGGGCAACCTAACAAAACAAAAAAAAACATACAAAATCATAAACATCCTAACTCAAAATATAATAACAAAACAGTAAAAATACACGACGTGGATTTCACTAAAAAACGCTTCTTTTCAGCCATCTCCGCTACACATCGCTTATTATTATTGGTTCCACGAAAGTATAATATTATCATAATAACCTGATCTAACTATTGATAATAATAATAATTTAATCGGAATTTTTATTATTATTATTATTATTATTTTGTCCGTCTAAACACGCAATCTAAACATACCACGGGAAGCTTTTGGAAACAAAAAAAAAAAAAAAATGAAAATACGTGTATTAACTATAATATATGTGTATATGTGTACGGAACGGCATTAATAATTATGATTCGATCAATAAAAGTATACGAGCAAACGACGTATGATTGTAACGTAACAAAATATCATAGAAGCACTAATAGCAGCACATGTCTGGTAAGTATACGCATATTATGTAAAACACTTAACATCGGAATAATTCGTCGATATATTATATGTATATATAATGTGTGAACGTAGGCCGTCGATAATTTGAAAAAAATCTAGAAATCGGATTAAACCCCGAGGAAATCTCAGGTTTCATCGACTCAGGTCGCGTCGGTAATACGTGCCAAGCGAGAGATTAATCGTGATGATCCTGAAGACGAGAAAGTGAAACTAAATCTTGACGGATTCCTCGAGCAGTCAGAAACAGGCGTGATTCGGTGGCACTTCGGACAAGGCTATTGACCGGACAATGCGTGTTCCGAAAAAAAAAACGAAAAGTTTTTAAAGCTTAAACTATTTATTTTTTTCGTCGATTCGAATTTTTTCTTTTTCTCGAACGCTCGCTGATTTAAAAAAAAAACCCATCGGTCATTCGTCTCACGTTCTCCTGAATTTCGAATTATCGAGTGTCTATACATATACATATGCACGCTTATCATATTGCGGTAAATAAATATCAACGAATTTCAACGTCCTATTCTGAAATATATTAACACACCTTTATCACGCATGCATATAAACACATATAATATTTACCAATCCGTCGAAACACGATTGGCATCGGAGTCTATGAATAATACGATATTTCATGGAAGATATTCATTGAAATTAACTGACGCACGCAGTAGTTGTGAACGCTGATAATTATTATTGGCGTTGAAATACACGACTTGTACTGCAATTATACGGCTATATAGGAATGAGAATATTTACGCACTTCGGGTTAACCGAAAAAACTTACGATTAATTCGTTTGACAAAAAAAAATCGAAAATCGCTCGTGTCTTAGCTTGTTGAAAAAAGGATGTTGCAGACGTCCAAAAAATAAAAAAAAAAGCTTTTCGTAAGAATTCTCCACCAAAAACCTAACAGCCGATCGTTCGAAAACGAAAAGATTTGAATTTAAACGGATCAACGTGTTATTGTTGTGTGCTTCACAGCGTTAATCCCAGACAGTGATTTAAACAAGGTGTCGATAAAACGAACGCGATTTAAATTTCTTATTTTTCATATTCATTTTTCCCCTACCGTCTCAGCATCTAAACGTCCGGTTAATTTTATAATAATAATAATAATAATAATAAAAAGAAAAATACGTTAGCGAACAAAAACGAACAGGTGTCATCAACAGTTTTCTTCTGAGAACGGGGTTGTCGCCACGACAGGCGCGTAGAAGCACGCTCCGGCGTATAGAAATCGTCTCTAAAACTGCGAAAAGAGTAAGAGGGAGAGAAAAGTTCCTAGTAACAACGATGACGTTTTCGAGTCAAACGAATATTTTGCGATTCCCGCAGTGAGAATATTATCCGATTCCAGCGATAAAACAGAGAGTTTAATATTCATTACTGCCGGCTCGTTGTGTAGTACACAAAATGTTAATGAATAATAATAATAATACGAATGATAAATTGTTTTATTATAACGTGCGTTTTTTACTCTCCGTGTTCAGATCTCTATCACAACGAACCGTACAAAGCCCTACAAGACTGGACGGACCATTTGGATCGCATGGCGGAACTGAACAAAATATTCCCCGGAGACCATCCGTCGTACTACGAACCAAAGAGACCCTTACCGTTACCCGACAGACGAGCCAAGTCATTACCGCCCGTTAAAACCGGTTACAATTACTCAGGTAATATACAATTATTACGCGCGTATTGGGTAATATTGAAGTGGCGCACTTTTTCCCCGTTCGGTGGACGCACAGGGTTCAGTGATAAAACTCCGGTCCACACTGTACAAAACGATTTTATGTTGAATTGAAATAAATCGTTGAGTAATAAATCATTCGTCAGTTAATAGAACTTATTTGAAAATATTTATATATACATATATTATAAACATATTTCTAAACGTCTGTGCTTTATTGGAGATAATTCAGTGTGAGAATTTGTTCGGGTCTTTCCGCTGATATGGCGACTAATAAATACCATTATGCGTTTTTCCTGTTCGAAATAATAACCGATTTCTTGTAAAATTAACATTTTTTTTTTTTAATAAAAATAAATACATCAATACACCTCGAGAGTCTTTAAAAAATTTCTTTTGGACTACATACCTTCTGTGTGACTAATAATAATTTTAACATTTTCTTTAAACGAGGAATTGGAATCTTTGTTTTTGGTGTGAACACACCGTAAAAATTGTACGTTTTACGTTCAAATCGTTACAATTCACTAGTTTTTCGTGAAATCATAACACTTACGCTAATAGGAGGATTAGACATCGTAATGTGTGTATACACTTGTATTTGATATATTATATCTTTGACTTTTAAAATACTTCGAAATTCCCTAACCCCCTTTTTTTACAAAAAAAAAATGTTTTAACCAAATTGTCGATATAAAGAAAAAACTATTTATTTCTTCGTCATTTCCTGACATTTTTTTTTATATTGTTATTAATAAGTAATATATAACATTTCTCACATTAAACGCCAAAACACTTCACGAAATCGTTATTTAAATAATATTTATTTTTTTTTTTAAAAAAATTAGGTGTCGATGCGATCAATATATCACCGTCGAAAAACGTTGGTCGTTGATTAAGTCGTGCCAAATTATTATTATTATTATTATTATTGTTATTTTTATTATCATTAATCGTTTCGGCAACTATTAAAAGATAAGAATAAAATACCATTTAATTAAATAATGACGACGAGGATTACGTGTCTTTTGTACAAGCACATTTTTTTTTATTTGCTTTATATTATTATTTACTATTTATTTCCTTAGTTAACAGTTATGAACTAATTATTATAAATTATACTCCATTTTGACGTGCAATGATAAAATTGATCATAAAAAGTCCAAAAAACACACACGCACACATTTCGAGTTTCCGTTAAGAAACATAATTTTAACTTTAAATATTAAAATAAAATATATATATATAAACAATAAATAAAATCTATTGTTTTCTCAACGCATCGAAAGAGTTGTCTACACAGAACCCCTTAAAAACGTTGTCATGAGATGATCGGATACCGACCGCTTTAAAAGAGTTTGAATATCTCGTGTTGTCGTGTAGAACACTTGTTACAAATGGTACGATTTTTTAGAATTAATTCTTTTTCCGTTATATTTTAAAGGAATAGGAACACGGATATTGGCATTTTTTGTCTTTTCGATTTTTATTCTAACACATTGGCAAGCAAAAAAAAAAATTGTTCTCATAGTTCTTAACACAATTCCGGATGGTTCGTTTACAAGGGAAAAAAAAGTTTAAAACCAACTGATATTTAATTACTTTTTCCAAAATGTATTTTAGGAGTAAAACGGTGAACAATTATAGAGTAACATGGATCTCGAGCACAAATCTGTTTTCATAAATATTATCAGACTACTGTCGGCGGTACATGATTGGCAAAATTTGCGTAAATTTTAGCTAAAAAAAAAAAATTATAATATATAATAATAATAATAATAAAATAAAACAGCCGGTGTTGAAACTATTAACATACTTCAATTATTTATAAAGAATCGTTGCGTAATTTTTTTTTCATAAATATATAACTATGTACTTAGAATATTCCGCGATTTTATTTTAATTCTTCGAATTCATTTCATGATGTCGGAATAAAAATTACTTCAAAAAAAACATGCGTGTGAACCCGGAATTTTTTAATTTTTTTCTTTCTTTCTTTTTGAAAATATAATCCTCTCTTTTGTCCCCCTCGACAACGATAACCGCAACAATAAATGCTCGAAACGAATAAAAAATATATATACATTTTTTAGAGAGAGAACTTTTTTTAAACGTAAATTCGAAAATATTCCAAGTTCATACGTAATTATTGACCCGTACAGGAATACCAATTTTCTCGACGGGCGGTATTAAGAGACGACCACTGTCCGAGTTGTTTGAGCCGAGCGTGTACACTCCCAGGTCCAGATACGTCCGGGACCCGTGGTGGTGGGAATACCCGCATCTGAAACCGTACACCCCGCTCAGTTCGTCGTACAGGCCACCGGCGAAATCGTATTTGAGAGACAGCTACTTGTCTCCGGTGAAAAGGACTTACTTGTGGGGACACCATCCCATCAGGCCGTTCAGTAAGTACACAAACACACATGTATGCGATTGTAATAATGTTAAAAATGGTTCAAACTTCTTTACACGTCTTTTATATATATATATATAAAAAAACGTCGAGGAAATAAACGTTGTCCAAATTGGCAGTGCGAGTTTCCCTCGATGCGATTTTTTTTTTTACGCTTTCATAAACGCCTGCAGGTCTTTCGGTACATTGCGGAAAAATCTACTACAATTCACCAGTTTTTTTTTTCCTAATCTCGTTTTCATGAAAACAATTCGCTGAACTGATTTGTTTTAAACTCGATTCAATTCAACGTTGTACACAGAACAGGATTAAGGGGGGAGGGGCTAAGAGGGCCCAAAAAAAAAATTTAGGACTTATTTTATTTTATTTTTTTTAATTATGGCACAATTTTTAAAAATTTAATAAATAACTACAACGTTGAAAAACAGTTATTTACATCAAATAAAAAAATATATATAAAAATATTCATCAAAATAATAACAAGTACAAATTTCAATGCGTTTTTAATTAATTCAAAGTTATCTGCCTAAATTTCTTTTGTTGCATCATTAAATGTAAATATACATTATACATATATGTAAGTTGTTTTTTTTTTTTTTGTAAAATTACGGCCTTCAAATTGAGTCAGCCCGGGGCCACTTATATCATTAATCCGGCTCTGTTCGTGCACAACGTACTCAAGTCAAAATGGCTCTTCGAATGACCGCATTCTTTTCCGTTTTAGACTTCGTCATATAATATATTCCATGTACGACTTTTACTCATTTTTTTAATCTTCTTATAACGAATATAAAAAGAAATCAATTTACTTTCCACGTCTTATGAATATTCAGATGTATACTACTGTTATACTCGCAGTCTCGTCCGATATTATTTTGCATGAGACATTTTCATTTCTCCGGTATAATTTTTATATATAAAAGCCAAATACGACTCAATCACTGATCACTATTTATCAAAAACTACACAACCTACGAACTTAACATTTGGAATAGAGGTTCCTCTAATAATGTAAACATGCAATAAGAAAAAATTTTGAAAAATAATGCGTAAGTGGATTAATTAATAATAATTAATGATAACAACCTCGTTCGCGTTTGCCCGACGTGGCAAGACCGAGCGGTCCGTTGGTGGCGGAGCGCTATTTATACGTTTGCGTGCCTACCCCCTCTTTTTTTTTGTCGTACTGCTATCTGGTAACTACTTTCTTTTCCGGTTTTTTTGCGGTCGACTGACGCGCTATGTCGGTATACGCGGATGTTTAGTTTGACGCTGACCAAGCGATCAATCGTAATGTTTGTTTACTATATATATATATATATATATATATTATTTTTATTATAAATAATATTGTTTCGCGTATTTCAATGAAATTTAATTAACGTAATGATTCATCTTTCTTCGTTGCATACTCGTTTACGCGTTTACTTGTTTACTTTGTACTTTTTACTTTACTTTTAACTTTTACTGGTTTACTCATATTTACGCGTTTCCTCGACCGACCGAGTTTACCATCAGATAAACACTAAACGCTCAATCATGACCGATGATCAGCGCATACCATATATGCTGATTGTGGTCGAGCACTTATTCCAGCCTTATACATAATGTTCAAAGAGGTGGGATGCTGTGAAAACGGAGCATAACCATAATATTATTGGACCAACTTACAAGTCGATATTTAACTGACAATTGTACTGTAAACGCACACTGTTTCATATGCCTATTGTGAACAGTAGGTACTACGGTGTTTGAATCGAAAATAACATTTTTATGGCACGGTTAAACCCATGTAAAAATTCGGTATCCATTTTTGTCAAAAACACAGAGTGCTATGAACCAGATTTGCACCGTACCTTGATGATTTAAAACGGCATTTGCGCCTAAAATGATACTCGGGTATATTTGATCAAAACAACCCAAATAACTGTGTTAAAAATATATGTAGCTTAGTGCTGACTTTTAATTGAATTTCAAAGGGGGAAATTGATGGGCAACGCCGTGTAGGATCAGCTAGTATAATATATTGTTCTGTGAGAAATTTTTTTCTTTCTTCTTTTTGCAGCCCCGAGCTACTATTATTAAAAAGAATAACATTCAAAATATACGACGGATCGACGCGTCATCGTCTCCAATCTCCATCATCTACAAGTTCTATTCGAACAAACAGCAACACGACCGTATCAAATCACGTTTCATTATATAGTTACGTGCAATTCGTAAGAAGTTCCGAACCAGTCAAAAGATATAACGCAAACATCACTTTAAAGCGTATATATATATTGTATTATTTATTGAATTTATTTGAAATGCGTACACTCTGCTTTGCATTACTGACTTTGCAATTCTGATGTGTATAAAGCGATCTAGAAAAAGAAAATCACACACACACGTTGTTATAAAAAATTATGTAAACACAATTAAACCGCATTGACATATTAATTGCCTTAAACAGTTTATAAATAAACCATCGTACCTATATTACATCCAATCGTATTGTATTATATTATAAAAAACGTACTATTTTAAACATGTTTGCGTCATTTTAAATTCAAATGATTTGTACAGTCTAATTGAGTATGTACGGACATTATTATGGATAAATCATACGAGCCGAGTATTTATAACGTAATTTTGTATATGGCATAAAGTTTTTTTGGACGACCGTCAAAACCTATGTTGCTATAAACTACACAAACCATCAACAAATTTTAGATATTTTTTTTTAGAAACTCCATAACGATTATTTACTATACGAGTGTATAGACTATTGAAACCTAACCTAACCTAAAAATTTCGTATTATAATAGTAAATTGTTTGCTTTTCCCTTTGAAGAAGTTAAACAGAATTTTAAAAAAAAATATTTGAACGAAACGTACATTATATGTACAATTTACTAAAAATATGATGTCATAATTGGTATAAAAACTTGTGGTAAATTCGAATATTTTTCACATAACTCGTAAGATGAAAATTATAGGCTAAAAAAACGTATTTTATATATTCATGATAATTTTATTTTGAATTTTCGGTCTATTTCTCATAAGTAAAATTTGAATCAAATTTGTAGAACTAGATTTGAAAATAAAAAACATCGAGCCTAGTTAAAATAACTAGTAGAGGTATTTGGAACGTTATGTGTAAACAACTAGTCGCATAGAATCAGTGGACGGAATTGATCGGAGGATAAAATAAAAGAAGTGAAGTCGAAAAAAAAAATAAAAAAGTTGAACAATATTTCTGGTAAATGTGACATTATGTGTTTGTGACAACTAAAATATAAAATGTATACTTAAGATGGCATAAGATTTCTAATCTCCGTTGGAATATTGCATCAATGGCTGTACGATGAATTCAACTCTCCTACAGTATACATCCGGAGCTAAAATTAAAATCTCCGCTAACACATACATATGTTACATAATAAAATGTAGTAAGTACATGAGAAATATCTATAGAACAACTTGTTTCAGAGGCTGATTTAAACAAGTCAACTGACCAACGTTTTGAGAGACTTTTTTGATTCGTTATTAAATATTTTTTAGACCATATTGGTATATGGAAAATAAGATTTTTATACTTTAAACAAAAAAAATGAAAATGATACGAAATGGGTTTTTGATTTTGTACTCCGTATATACATAAAAAAAAAATATATATCAAATTAATCATTGACAGTATTGCAAAGAAATCTAGAAAAGAATGCATGCAATGAAGTTTTTGAAATAAAATATACATTTTACAAAATTTTAATTTTTGATTTTGGGTACTATTTTTTTTTCAATTTTTCAGTTAGAAATAACGTTACGATCACTGTTACATGCTTAGTAGTAAAAATCCTAAATTGTTTGTCTAGTGTTAGTACTTTAGAAAGTTCTTTTTTTTCATTTTTCCAACATTTTAACGTGTCACAAAAAAATGTTTACATAAAAACGGTAAAAAACACGATTTTCCTTTTTAAGAATTCTATTGCAGTGTATCACACTTATCAAAGTCTTCGATCTGTAAATCGCACTCTGCCCACTAAATAACCGAATACTCATTCGTTATATGTGTCGCAACAGCAGTAATTATAGTAATTATAGAAAAGACTGATAATTTTTTTTCTCCAGAGTTATAATCGGATTTTACCACAGTGGTGTACTGATGTGTAATTGTATATTAAAATACATACACAAGTAAAAATACAATTAAAAACCGTCGAAATATTTTAGTCTATATATTTCTTGATTTTCAATATATATATATATATATATATATATATATATATATATATATACAACACATAATACTTGGTCCTGTTACCAAACTATATAAAACATAATAATTGTAGGTATACCACGTGTCTTTAAAGTACGACGACGTGGTACATATGTTTAATATAATAATATTACTATTAATATTAACTTAAAACGTAATCTTAAAACATTTAAATTTTACACAGTAAACTTTTATTCTAAAATTTACTTATTTTCAAAAAACTGCAATACCTATACGAAGTTTTAACGCTACCTCGTCCTTCGTATTATATATATATATATATAAATCACGGTCCGAGAAAAGCAAACCGACTATCGATATAGTATTTATTATTACTATATATATAATATAATGTAATACTATAACACATATGGATTGTATGCACAAAAATAAAGAGTTATTATAAATATAACGACTATATTATAGTGGCACGTTATTATGCAAATTGACAACACTTATTGCGTACGTACGAATCGAATTAAATATGCAAGGGTAAGTATTATATTATATATATATATATATACTAAGTATATAAATATTGTAAAATTAATGAACATAAACACCTATCAGATACACTAGATAATTTTAAATTGTTTTACACATATTATGTAACTATTATTATTAGTATGTATAACTTTTTGGTTTAATAGGCGTACATAGGAGGTACATATGATATTAAGTTATAAGGTACAAATTTCAATTATATAATATTAATGACAATGATAGTTCATAAAAAAATACAACAATTTAGTAATTGTTTTTTTATATAATATTGATCTAACATGATTTAAGACATCATACAAATACATAGTTTAATTATTCATATTATAATATGGATTGAAAATAAATAATTTTTTATTTGTATATATAGTAATTTCAAAATCGAAAATCATTCAAATAATATATACTCGAACTATTTTAAGGTTATTAAATTTTTTTCCCCTTAATATCCTTAAAAGATGAGAAATAATTCTATCGAGAAAATTCGTCCGAATAAAACATAATTCTACACGACGAGTTTTGATAATAATAAAAATTATTTATTTAAATATAACGTATTCTATGTACATTTTAGTTTTTAGTTTAGAATTTCGTTATAAACACGTCTATAATGAATATTCTATTCAAAATTGTTAATATACCACGATAAGTTTAAAATTATGCGGTGTGTTTTACGTTTCTTTTATTCGTCAAATACAATATTTATTACACATCGTATTGTTTCCAAGATCGAAAAACTAATACCCATAACGGAATAGTGTAATAAAAACAAATTCGTATTTTACAACTTGAAAGAACAATCAGAGAGTAGCTAATTAAATTAAAAAAAAAAGAAATATGTTTTAAAACGCTTAACTATAATAATTATAATAATAATAATAATAATAATAATAATAATAATAATTACAAACAATTTTACTTGGTAAACAGGTTCAATTTTGAGCCAGTAAAAGTTTTTTACAGACACAATAATAATAACAAAAATAATAATTAACTAACTATTAATCAATAACCTAATAAGAACTGCCCATAACAATAATATATGGTTTACAAAAAAAAAAATTAAATAGGTAGAATATAAATTACAAACAGGAGAGTAGTACACGTAGTGAGAAAGAAAAAAAATATTATATCACAAAACTAACGACCTCAAAAAATTTTAAAAATGAGCTAAATATTTTTACTGAATCGAGTGTATGTATATGTTGAAAACAAATTCACCAATAAATTATTATTATTATTATTATTATCGGCCACGATTTTGGCAAATATTTTTTTTACGTACATTACAAATACGTTTGGAACTCAACTCGAGTTTTTTGTGAAAAATTTTTTTTTTGTTAATAACTTACACATTTACGCTATACAAATAGTAGAGAATAACACGAATCGATAATACAGAATTTATCGAAAATAAATCGATGGTGTATAGAAGAAAATACACCGATACATATTATTATATATTATATTTTTATGAATTTGAAGTTCTATATATTATATATATATAAAAGAGAAAAATTTGTAAACGCGAAATTTTAAAAATTAATTCCTCCTACACAAAAACAAAATTTACTACTTTACACAATAACGGGTGCGGCGGCGTTTTGCGATCGGTTAACAAGAAATCCGCTGACCTTTTGTCCAACTGTCTCGTTATGTTCTCATCACGAACAAAAAAGAATTACAATATTTACATGAAATATTTTAATAAAATCTCGAAATCTACGTGTGTGTATGTGTTACCGTTCTATACGAAAATTATAATAAAGAAAAACGTCGAGTTTTTTTTTTCTAAATTCAAAGTCCATTTCCAGAGAGATTAACAACGTTTTGTACAATGTAATTTAACGAGTGTCGTCGGTACAATAAGTGAGAAAAAAAAATTCGAAAGTAACAGCAACAAATCGATCTATCGAAATGATATCGTTTGAACCCGACGACCGTATACGGTATAGTGTATACGTTATATTGAAAATTCTATGACTACATTTTAACAATCAAAGTGCACTTAAACTCAACTTGTGTATTTTATAGCCAATACGTGTGTGTATAAAAATGTCCGAAATTATAACACTTGACGGAGTATTATTTGCAAAGTCGAAAAAAAAGGAATATAAAATAAACGAGTGTAATCACTGGAATTTCATAACATTTTTTCTTTTTATAAACACGCGTTAGGTTATGTCAAACTGTCACGACGGACGCTTAATCTTAAAAAAAAAATCACGTGGGCGCTAATAATATATTTTAATATCCCTCGCAAAAACGAGTTCGTACGAATTGTTCACGAGGGTAAAGAACAGTTCAGCGTTTGTCTCAAAGTGTCCCGGCAGACACTACAGCACGGAGACGTGTTTATTTTCATAGGCAATATAATTAATATTTACTACACACGAATACATCGTCGAAAGAATAAAAGTTACCCAAAAAAAAAATGTTTAATAATAATTTAAAAAAAAGCTACACCGCCGGTACGCGCGCTAATCGCTTTTTTTATATATTTGAGCCATTTTCCGGTCTTCTTCGGGCAAATCGTCGTCGGTCCATCCAAACACGTTAACCGCGGTCGCTGCTACTGTTGCTGTCGGGTCACGTGTCCCGTCGCCGGTGCGCAATGCCCGTTTGGACACGAGGTCGGCCGGCACGGTCTTCATGTCATACGCCCATCCGATCAGCGAGAACGCGTCGATGAACAACGTGGACAGATTCAGCTTATAGTCGAGCAATTCCGCGTTCTTATAATCCCACGGGAACGTGTGATGGTAATTGTGCCATCCGTCACCGCAAGTGGCGACCGACACGAACATGTTCTCGGTGGGATTGATGTTCCTGCGCACAAATACATAACAACGTTAAACGGAATTACATTCATGTGTGTGTGTGCAGATTTAGCCGGAATCGCGATTTTTTTATTATTATTATTATTCTACAGTAGACCGACGAAATAACGGATTATTTTTCTTCCCTCTCCCCTAAAGGAACTCTCGCGCGTTAAGTCGACAACAAAAACGGTTCCCCGCGACACGGAAATCGGCTCCGTTGCGCACCATAACAAACCTAACATCCCGGTCGGTCGTAAAGATAGCTTCGATAACGCGATGTGGGCACGGGTGACGCAACTCACTTGTCGTACGGCCTGAGTCCCCACATGTGCGCGGCGCTGTTAATCAGGAACGTGCCGTGCAGCGTGAGCACTTGCCGAAGCTGCGCGGCGACCAGGTGCGCGATCAGCAGGTCCTCGCCCCACAGCCACCACGGGACGACGGTGGGCAACGCGTACGAGAGGACGACGACGAGCGGCGCGTACAGCCTGTACTGCCACATGACCACCCAGTCGGCCTCCATGTCGGACATGTCCACAGTAGACACCTTGGACTCGAACGCCGTGGTGGGCATGATCAGCGCCCAACCGATGTGCGAGTAAAAGAACCCGCGGTTCGAGTTGTGCGGGTCCGCGTCTGTGTCCGTGTACTTGTGGTGCAGCCGGTGGTCGCGCACCCAGTTGTACACGCTGTACTGGACGCCGACCGTCTGGAACGCGGCCAGGATGACGCGCAGCGGCCACGTCGCCTTGTACGCGTGGTGCGACCACAAACGGTGTGCGCCGGCCGTCACTCCGATCGACGACAGGGTGCCCACCGTCAACGCTGCCAAAAAAAAACATAGCAAACAACGAACGGTAATCAATAAACAAACGGTTGAAATACAATTACGATTTACGACGCACGAGTAGCATACGTCAGTCAAATGAAATCTATCACACACACGCCTCACCCCACCGTGTGTATGTGTGAGCACGTGGACGATAAGACGTTTTAAACGTTTCGTCGAGTGTTAAAAAATAAACCTAATCACGGTGACTTAAAATTAAAAAAAAACGAATTTATCACGGGTATTTCGAGGTGTGTTCGTTATTGAAATATGTTTGAACGGTAGTTATACATATTTTATGGGTTCTTCGCTAACGACAAATTTTATATTGTGACGTTATATTTAAACAAGTGCCCCGTCGTTATCAAACGTTAACGAAGTTTGGCGTTAATCGCGAGAAGCAGTCCCCAACACTGCCGGCCAACAATATTATTATTATTATTATTATTATTATAATTATTATTATTATTGATAAATATATTATTTTATTTATGTTACTTGTATAGAGAACACGTCGGTTGTTCTTTGTCTCATTTTATTGTTATTCTTTTATATTTTCGTTAAATTTTGTTTATATTTAGTAATATATAATAATAATGGAGTAGTCATCCTTCTTTCGTCTGGCGGAGCGAACATCGCCTACGGCGATAATTGACGGATGTGTTCGCGCTTCAGCTGAAGCGTTTTTTTGTTTCAATTTTGTTTAATATAAAAACTTTGTGTGGCGGGTACACTATAAGATGTATTTTATTTTATTATATTTTATTCGTTTCCAATACGAAAAATCCCGTGTGCTCCTGTTTTTGAACCTCGGCCACGGGTTGGCGACCCTCCCTTTTTTAGTATAGAGTCATCACACGACGCTCCTACATCTGAGATGGAGCGAGACGTCGCAATATCTCCCATCGCGTATAACGTTCGTAATTCTTCCCACTGGCTGGAGGAACCGAGCGTTTGGCGGGATGGTCGAGAAGAAAAATAAATCGATGCGTGATAAACCGAAGAATACATATTACGTACCCATAACTCAATCGAAAAGTCAAAGCGATACGGATTTATTTGCATCAGTTTATTAAATAACAGTATAAACTCACCGAACAGTACCGTATACAGTTTCACCTGGCCCGTGACGCATAAATAGAGACCGGCCAAAGCCAACGAGTGGATGCTCAGGAAAAACAATCGGCGGCGCCTTATGCTGAACACGTCGTCTTTCGACATGATCAATTCGTCCGCGGGCGGAGGACTAAAAGGACTGCTCCTCACTCTCGGGTTCATCGACAGCTCGTCTGTGAAAAGGTTTTCTTTTTCTCCGATAATTGCACAAAAAAATGGGATGGCAATACTCACGCCAAAATATGATGTAAGCTCGCAACATGTAATGTTTCACCAATCCGACGGTGTCATTGACTTTTAAAAACGCTTGGTTCTTCCAACATCGTTTCTTCGCCGAATCCGACACGGTGGACGACCATCCGCCGTTCGCGCAACCGTTTGGGATCTTTCTCTCCTCCCTGAGTATGGCACTCGAGTCTGTTGCGTTTGGACTCATTCTGAAAAGTGACATTACGTTACTGCGCACCTATCACTCGATTGTCTATTGTATTCGGAATCGCGTGAACTAACTAATTACGTTAGCTGAATTCTAACCTAATTAGAACTCCGCATAGGAAGTTTTCCTAACACTTAAAAACATACTTACCTAATCGCGATATTCGTTTTCAGTGCGTGCAATTAAACGATGTTACTTGTACATTTTCACGTCACAACAATCTCGAGGCACAATATAATAAAAGAACGGTTTCGATCTGGAAAAAGAAAATACCAAATAAATTAAAACGCTTTAGACGTTTATCGCGATGAAAATAAAATGAGTTTTTTTCAATTTTTTTTTCAAATCCGCTCATTTTTATTATTTTTTTGTAATTTGTAGCAATAGAAATACGTTTAAAGAATTTAAAAATAATTTTTTTTTGAATGGAATAATTATTAGGGAACAAAAAATCGAGAACATTTTTTTTTCTTAGTAAGTGTGTGGTGGGTGGCCTGGACAAAAACAATCTTCCAGACTGGATTTAGTGTTCCCACTCAGCCCTTGGATTCACTGCTAAATAATACAATCCCGTGGTGACATTTTCTGCTCTTATAACCGGGCGCGAACGCTTAGTACACTTGAATTTCGAATTTTCACACAATAATTCTGCAGTTGCGTCGTACGCATCCGTATATGAGTTACGTGTTGGTAATAAATTATAAAAAAAAATAAGCGCAAAATTCCACGAGCCGGGAGAAATAGTGTAATACGATTGAGGTCAAATATTCAAATATTGGCACGTGATGTCCGATGGGAGTGAAAACATATATATATATATATATACATATTCTCGGGTTATTATGAATAATATTCGAACAACGCCGCGCCGAATATTTCTACTAATATATTTCAAAACACCGAAACGGACCTCTGCGGCGAACTTGATCGCTTTTGAATGTTAATATTATACACTCCGGGGACAAGGGAGAGTGTAACATCAAACGGCGTGACATTTTTGTTGATTACAACGAATAAAAATATTAATAAATTCAATTTGCGTACAATTGTATTTATTGAAAGGAATATCCACTGTAAAAAAAATAAATGTTGTACGAAATAAACCAATAAAAAAAAAAAGAGTAAATGTGAATATACAACAATCAAACGAAAGAGTATTTTTATGTAAAATAAATAAATACTACATAGAATTTAAGTTATATTGTAGAAGTTTTTTTTTTATTACTTATTTATTTATTTACAACTGTGGCGCTATTTTTCGCAATTGATAGGAAAATTCGGCGCGTATTGTACATATATAGCATATAAAATTGCGCAAAAATAATAATAAAAATAATCTTTCTTTTTTCTTTTTAACGTTTGATTTTATTACGAAACTCTCGATTACCACTATAAGTTGAAAGATGAGCAAGTGAACACGACTCGTTTTACACGGTTCGAATAATATCCCGAATATCTCAACGGAAAGTGAGGGAAAAAATTCGCGAACGAGATGTGTGTTGATGACGACGAATCGATAGATTAAAAGTTTCTAAATCACCTTAGACACGCAAAGTATTCATGTTTCAATTCGTAAAACGTTTGCATAAATAGGCACGACAAAAAAAATCAATTAGAAAGTCATAGTTGACTGCGTTGGATAAGTATTACTTTAGTTATAATTTATGACATAAACTCTTAATATTATATGATTTACTTTATACGTATAATTTAGCACATTTAATAGGATTTAGCATGCCGTGTGCTTTTGAATACATTTGTACGGTTTTTTTTAATAAAAAAAAACACACAATACCAACTATATATAGATATACAAGTAATATTTCTGGATTTTAAAACATTTAATTATTAAATCGTAATCTGTAACACTCAATATTCGCATATAAGTTCGTAGCACACTGTTTTTTTTGTACCTGCAAAAGATCCAAAGGACCACCAGACCACCACACGCAAACGGACTTGTGGACCGAATCTGTTTAAAAATCCGCTCGTGTACGACCGGTAGGTGATCGCATATGGCAATAAAAATCGTTGTAAGAAAACAAGCAGACGTGTGTATAAACATATACACGACATAATATATGACGAAGAATAATCTAAACAACAATAATTACGCAGTTACAAATAACTGAAAATCGATTTTGGTGACGACGAAAAGAGACGATATAATCAACTTCCTGATCGACATCCCTGTGCTCGTCTAGTGCTTCGTTTTTTTTCTACGTTTCGTTTATGTGACATAGGTATATTATATATATATATATATATGTACGTCGTCCGAGCCTACTATAATGCACGTATCGTCTTACGATTTTAAAAGTTAAAAGAAAAAAAAAAGCTTCCCAGTTTTAAATAAACCGTTCCTACGGCCTCGCATCGTCGACCGTATACTTTCGTGCACTTCACACGTCCGTTTACGATATTAAAATACACGTCAGGCATTTTAATAGTGAGTCAGTACATTTACAATAATGTATCGAAACCTTATGACGTTTACACCGCTGATCCCGCGTTGTGCGTATAATGTTACTGAATATATGATGCGTAGGTTAGGTTAGATTTCTAATCCGGGTTAGGTTAGGTTAAATTCATAATCTAGGTTAGATTAGGTTAGGTTAGGTTAGGGTGTGAGGTGGTCGCGGCGCGGTGACCGCCGCGGTGCGTCGAGACGACGCTAGTCGCGGGTTCGATCCATGCGTGGGGCCGTGTCGTTTTTTGATGCGGCTAGGGAGGAAGTATTGCTTAACGGCGTTTCCCTCCCTAGCCGCGATATCGTTCGAAAAAAAAAAAAAAAAAAAGGTTAGGTTAGGGTGCTTATTCGTGATTTTTGGAATACGCGAAAAATTTCAACGCACACGCGCGTCAAAATTAATTACGAGGATGTGATAATGATGACAATTTAAGACACCTAAATCCATCTTAAACCATGATGAAAAATCGAGAGCACTGTAAAACACAGAATTAAAATAAAGACATAATTCGTTATGTGTGTGTTACGTACGCCAGTGCTTCTCAACCTTTTTTGTTATAGGGCCCCCTAAATTTAATGTAAAACTGTCAAGGCCCCCCTCTCAATCAAAATCATTAATTATTTTTTCTTAATGATATACTAAATTTACATGCACTGTTTCGCACAAATAAATTATTAAAATGTAGAGAACCTCGGGTTTAACCTAACTAAATAATCGAAAATATTTTAAATGGAATAAATATTTCAAGGCCCCCAAGTCATATAGCCACGGCCCCCAGGTTGAGAAGCACTGGCGTACGCGCGCGCGTCAAGATTGGGTCAAGACGTCCAAAAATCCCGTCAAACCGTTCATCTTATATGATGTCTATACCACAATCACCCATCCTCCTGTCGATAGAAAATTCTATTGTAATTCCACATATTTCACGCGTAGTTTATAGGTCTTATAACGAGTTAAAACTGCCGTCAAATAATTTTATACACAACACGTCATATGCAATTTTCGAATTCTATTCCTCCGCCGCAATAAAAAAAAAAAAAATAAAAAACAATGTATTTGAAAAAAAAATGGTAGAGAGCCGCAGTGTCGTCGTTATGAAAATCACGTAGACAGAGATGTCTGATGTCTTATTATTATCGCGTGCATTTGAAAGCAGTTGTATAAATCATTGTAATCGAAAAACGATTCTGAGTTTCAATGCAATTTACAAAGCTATTACTGTCAGTTTTATATTGAAATGCAATTCTTCAGCGAGGTAAAATTTTTTTTCGTTTACTATTTTCCGAAAACAATAAAAGTGTTTAGCGAACGGTAAGCGCGTACCGCTAATGGACTTGTGCAATACGAGTGCGCGTGGTACGCACACGCCGGTAGAGGAAACGCCGTCGCCGGTCGATTATAAGCGACTTAACAACCCGCTACCACCACACGCGACGACGACGCAACGTTTCCGCGCGCGAATCGATCGGACGAAGACCGCTCACGGTGAGAGAGAGAGTGATAGGGGGGAAGTTTGTGGAACACAATATTTTGTAGACAGACGGCGACGATGTTAATACCTCTGCACCGATGCGTACAATAATAATTGTCGTAACCTAACTTATATGAGTGCGTGGTGGAAAAAAGAAATTGTTTTTTAATTAAATAACGTCGCTCGTTGCGGTTACGGAAAGAATAAAAAATATACAATTGTATCGCCGTAGGCTAATCGATAAAGGTTTATAATAAATAAAAATAATCACAAAATATATATATATATATATATATATATATATTTCTTTTTATTTCAAAGCCAAGTACGGAAAACATACTATAATTCCCACGGATTGATATTTCTTTTTTTTTAATATAAATATAAAATCGAAACAAAAAAAATTTCATACGAGTCTGTACGATTGGCGGAGACTTTTACTACGTCAAACCGCGTATTTTAACTCGGAAAAATAAATCTGAGTCGGTAATTTTTCCTCCCCCCACTATTTTACCCTTGTTGACTGGCCTACAGAATACGAATTTCCCAACAGATTTTTTCGTCCCTAACTGCTGCGGTATATTATTAATCGTTGCGAAACCCGTGTGCGGCGGCAATAATATTAGAAATATTATACGACGGTTTTTAAAGTACGTTAGCGGTTCGATTGCGTCCCGTTAACAGAAAAAAAAAACATTCCTTTCCCTTTATCTTTAATTGAAAAAATTTGGTTTGACTGTGAATATAAAATACTATTATTTCTCGGATTTCGATTCGCGGGGGGTTTCTTTTTTTCCTTCAAAGTTGCTCCCTCAGCTCCTGTTCAAAACGATGAACCGTTTTGGCGCGAAATCAATATCACGAGTTTCACCAATAACCGGGTATTACGACACGCGGGGTTACCTTAGGAAAACACTGCTTATTAAAACAGCGATAACCGATACGAATATTAAATACATATATGACATATGTGTTATGTCTTTGAAAAAACCTAACCTAACCTATATATAAATTCTCGTACGGATTTCATTTTTAATTATTGTGAAGTGTATATGTTTGAAAACGCAATTGAACCGCCGGTTGTGTCGAATCGGAACGCGTATACGCTAACGACGATGGCAATTAAAAATAAATAGTTCACGCGTACACTCCCGCGTGATTGGTATATTACACCCAACCATTGTAGTGGTAACATAAAGGACCTGGTATACGGTAAAAGTAATACGTCTTTGATTCCGTTCCAAAACCGCGATCGTTTTGAATGTTTTTCTTCTTTTCTTTTTGAAATTCATTCGCCAAGAAGATTAAGAACGACGAATATCGTATTCGAATAATTTTCTCTTTTTTTATATACTCCTCCCCGTTATTGACGTAACGTAAAAACCGTTTTGTCAATGAGCGCCGACCGCGAATTTTTCGTTTGCGAACTTAATTAAAAATCCGTTCAAAAAAAAAATAATAATAATTTCAAAATGTAAACATTTGCTTTGTACAGTGTACCACGACGACGAATATACGGTGATTTTGTTGTTGTTAATTTAATATTTTTTTCGCGTGTATTTGCCCTCCCCCCCGCACCACTCATCGATTGCCGGCCGGCGGTCGACAACCTCTTCTACGCGGACTCCGCCGCCGCGTCGCTTTAAAATTAGATTCGGATTTGGCACGGCCTATACGGGGGACGTGGTGTCATCCTTTCCCTCGCCCCCTATTGTCCCGGACGCGCGAAGCAATTGTTTTCGACGCGCCCGCCAAAAAATCACGTCGCGAACAAACGATTTTCGTCCGGTTTCATTATCAACACTCTGTTACAATTATCGTGGAGAAAACGTGAAGAAAATCGAAAAATGCGTGTCGGGGGATACGCGTAGTTCGGAACGGTAAAATTTCATTAAAAACCGCGCGATCGGACGAAGAAAATATAGAAAATATGATTGGGATGGAATAAAAAAAACAAAGTACCTACACCGTGTGCAATGACGTCGGTGGTACGTGATATCGTCTAGCGGCTATTGTAATTTAATCCGGCACGGGAGAGGGGAACGTCGAAATAGCAACGGTTTCGTTCATGACGTCATAACATCCTCGGTGTGGGACAAATTTTCGGAATGACTCCTCCTAATCATTATGTCGTATCCGTATCAAAAAAAAAAAAAAAAATTTTTAAAACATACATTGAAATCCGTTTTTTTTTCTTTCAGGGGAAGCGTTATAGAGGTGATATCATATTACGAGTATATTGTAAACGAACGTTATACAGTGATGAAACGGAAAAAAATAATCAGACGTATGAACGATGTTATGAGCACAGTGGTCGGTGTTGTACTACGACGTGTACATAAGAAATCATTCTGCAGGGTGGAAATTATCACTGGACACGGGAAAAACAATTGCGGAGGAAAAGCAAAAGCAATACAGCGCAAAAGCAGACGGTGTGTAAAATTTACGAAAAACAATCGTTTCGAGACCCGAAGAACTTCAAGACCGAACGTGTCTCGTTACAAAATTCGTCTTCCTAGAAATGTCATCGAATATTATTACACCGCGTTCAGCTGTCTAACTCAATACAACGGCTTAATACAAACGTGACATGTACCGAATCGACATTTTTTTTTCTCTTTAAACTGGAAATAAGAAATTATTATAATTTATATGTAGACAGAATCGAAGAAAAATATTTTATTATTGAATTATTGCCGTTACCAAAGTCTACTATTGCTGCAATACACCTAACTACTGTCATGTCGGAAATTAAAAATCTGATACGATAATTGCGTCTCAGCAAAAAAAAATATGGTCCGAAATGAATGGCAATATATTTGCGGGTGCCTTTTTTTTTTAGCGATCCAAAAACATTGATTATAAATGTATTTACTGAGCATTTACGTGTATGTAATTTAAATTGACGATTTATGGTCATATTAAAACTAGCAAACTGTATTTCGCTTGAAAATCCCACCCCACTTCACCACAATTTTTGCCTCAATCATTTTTTTTTCAACTATATATATATAAAATAACAGCGTAAAACAATATCATGTCCGAACTAATCGAAATATATCAACGACGTACTACATTTCGGTAAATTTGTTCCTAAAGCGCTCTTTATAGACGTCCGATTCTTTTTATTGGAATAACAAAAGGCTATAATTATTTGTATTATTATCGAATACTATACGAGAATAAAATGCAGTGTACGCCCCACATTGATGGTTTCCGACAAACCAAGTGCGCGTCATTCTGTCTGACAGAAATAAAACGTTTTATTATCGGTCAATAATTTTAACTACATACAGAAACGCATAAAGATGCGAAGGAAAATCGTTGAAATAAGCGCCACTTCCTGGTCTTGTACACAATTCTGTTTTGAAAGACGGTCTCATTTAAAAAATATGCCGCCAACAAATAAAAGCAAAACATTTGCCGAGATCTAACGACATTGCAACGTTTTTCCCACTTTACCAGATGAATTCACTCTGCCTATATACGAAAAGTGTTTAATAACTGATCTATTATATAGAAACTATTTTCAATGATCAATGACGTCATTATTATTCAGGGGAGGAAGTCTATTTTGACACTTATGGGTATGAGAGCTAATATTAATTATTTAATTTTTACAAATATCCAATCTTTTTCTATTTTTATTTTTGGCGCATATTTTTGATGCGTCTCAACTAGCTCTCTCTCTCTCCTCATAACGAAGCTCTTCTCGAGCTCTTGTAGCAATTCAAATTAACGTCACGAATGTTTACCATCACAGGTCTTGAACACGAATAAAAACAGTTCAAAACAAAATAAACAAAAATAAATCCAAGAACACCACACGATTCAGAACTAACCTGTACGCTTAACGTCTATTACGATCACATTCTACCGAGTAAATCGTAAAAATTATGCATTTCGTATTAACACTTCTTACGTACACGCACGGCTGCCGAGAACATAATAATTACGTTGTCGCAGATCATTGAAAACAGTCGCGATAAAGATCCCGATCGTGACAAATGTACGGAATTGGACGCAAGTTCTAGTGAATATTGTACGCGCAGCCAACAACAGACGCGTATAAAGGACGTCCGGTAAATTGGTTACTGTCCAATTACATATATGGCGAACGACCGCCATCGAACACTGCTTCTGCTGCTGTGCGTGCCGATAACGGTTAAATCTGCATTAAATACACGTTTTCTCGTCATCATTCAAAAATTATCAATTAATCAACCTTTGAACGTCGCGTTTTCGCCGTTTATACAAATACAAATCAACACTACCCCTATTATATCAGTCGATAAGTGAACGATTTACAGTTAACTTATTGACTTAACGCGTTTACCTATATATACATTGGATTTGATATCGAATTGTTTTCTCGATCTAGCCGCAGTTAGTTTGATTTTGAATTTTCATTGCCCCCGCAGCGGCGATTTTCGTCATTTCGATTGCCGAGAAATGCATTTTTGTACAAATTAATTATATTTTATAGGAAAAGTGGAAAAAATCAAACCGACGATTAGAAGAAGAAAAAAATTGCTTTTAAATTGTAATTAAACCGAAAAATTTTGGTTTACAACGAGTTAAAGTAAATAAAAAATCGTTCCCAGCCTTCAAATATATGCACTACCCACCACACTGTTTATATTAGAACGATCGAAATTGAAAAACTTCGAAGGAATTGAACGTTATCGTAACAATACTGTCTGCGAATCGCACTAAAACGCCGCGTTATAAACGCGACCCGACGTGCTAATCACTACCAGAAAATAAGTCATTTTTAAACACTAAAACTACATTATTCCTTCGCCAACATAGACATTATATAAGAGTAGTTTTTCGTAATTTTTTTACAAAACTGATTAAGGAGGTGGCGGTGGTGGTGGTGGCGGTGGTGGTGGTGGTGGTGGCGGTGGTAATGGTGGCGGTGGTGGTGGTGGCGGTGGTGGTGGTGGCGGTGGTGGTGGTAGCGGTGGTGGTGGTGGCGGTGGTGGTGCAGTATCGGTGGTGCAGTGGTAGCAGGTGGTAGGTGGTGCAGCAGCAGCGGTGGTGGTAGTGGCGGTGGTGGTGCAGCAGCAGTGGTGCAGTAGCGGTGCAGTAGCAGTAGCAGCAGCAGTAGCAGTAGCAGCAGCAGTAGCAGTAGCAGTAGTAGTAGTAGTAGTAGTAGTAGTAGTAGTAGTAGTAGTAGTAATAGTAGTAGTAGTAGTAGTAGTAGTAGTAGTAGTAGTTGTATTAATAATAATAATAATAATAATAATGTGTCGTAGCGGTGAAGTATTTTAATAATTTCGTTAACATCGAAAGCTATTGTATTAAAACTTCTTTTTTCAAGTCCTCGGGTATTCCGACAAAAAAAAACCACTTTTAATTTAATTTTTTTTTTTTATTACAACAACTGTACAACAACGCGCTACTTTTGTTTTTTGAAGTTTTTACACGTAATATGTACTTCAATATTATAATTTAACTAGAACCATATATTTTACACTAGTAAGATAAATGTGTTTTATTCTTTTTAAAGATATTTTAAATTGATCGAATAGCGCATTTTCTAATCGAACATTCAAAACAGTACAAAACCCTAAAAACATTATGTGAAGTAAAATCGAATTCACATCGCCCGGTTTAAAAATACAGACGTGTCGATAACAAAGAGAACTTCGGGAAAGCAAAACACAATACAACACATACGACGATTTGAATTTCCATTACAACGCACAGATAATTTTTAGCGGCGAAACGACGTCGGCAGACACATCGTCGCACGTCGTATTAGTTTACGGTGTGTGACGTACAAGTGTCAGTGATCACCAAAAATTATTATTTATTTCATTGCAAGTCCTATAACGGTTGAAAAATAATTTATCAAATAATAATTAACGGGGCTTTTATTTTAGCAGGATTTTTAAATATCAACAATTCAACCGGAACAATTCCCTCTCCTTAGGTACAATTATTCCTCCTCTGCGCAACAAAAACGCGCGTCGTAATACAATATATTCGCAAGTATACGTCATAACCCGAGAGAGTTTTTTTTTAAATCGTATATTTAAGTGACATACTACGGGGGTTTTCGAAAGATTTATTTCGTCCGCGTCACATCGATAACATGTTTTACAATCTATCGCGATTTGCTTCGAAATCGTCATTTAAAAAAAAAAATCAAAAGAATCTCCGTATTTTCGACAATCAGAAGACAACGGATAATTATCGTCGGTTTTTTCCCAAAACAAATATTTATAATAAAAATAATAATAACGCGTTAAATAGAAAAAAAAACAATTGGTTTTCCATAACGAATATTTAGAAGATAAAAAAATTACCAACGAATTTATATGTTGGTCTTTTTAACAATTATCATCGACAAGTTCGCGTTAAAATCAATATCGGCAATTTTAGAATAAAATATACAGGTCAGTATGTGCAAAATTAATATAATATATTATTATAACGGCGATTGGGTCACCTACGGTGCCTCGTACTATACTGAAAAATATATATGACAAATCAATACTACTTGACCACGAGTGTACGGTTTTATTAGAGTCCGAAAATAATAAAATACCCGATTTTTTTTTCTTTTTATCTCGTCGCTATATGTATTATTTATATTTTCTATATAAAAAAAAACTCGAAATATAAATTTAAACTTCGGTAAATACGCAATAATTAGAATGTCAATATTATTATTATTATTATTATTATTATTATTATTATTATTATTATTATGATTATTATTTAAATTATCTAATAAACGAAATAAACTAAAAATTTACTAACATTCGCGACGACGACAAACATTATAAAACGTCGCGTAAAAGTCACGCGATTTTCGGTAAAATAATAACCGAAAAATCTTGAAATCAGACTATCGCTTAATGCCCTCCTCCTGAAGAGGGGGACGTAGTTAAACTATTAGAAATCTTAAACGTTTCGTCTTCAAACCCTTTCCCTTTTATGTTGTCGTCGTTATCGAGACACAAACAAGACTTGCAATTTGTAATTTTTTTGACGATACGAATGTATATACGTGATATATACGATCCTTCGAATCAATACGGTCCCTGTGTAATCACAAATACTCTTCCTATAGATTAACTATAAATGAGTTACGAGACATATTTCTATGTAGTAAAGATATTATTGTACTACAGGGAACTTTCGAATTAATTTTTTTTTTAATGTCGAGGATACATTAAATACGTATCTTTGAAATAAATGGAAAAACTTAGTTAACACTTAAGTTCCAGGAATTATTTCTATAAGACGGTCTGTACATAAATCTCCAGTCGGTATATTATACAATTTTCCTTAATTGAATATTCACATTTCTTCGGATTCTTCGATTTTGTTTGCCTCGAACTATTCCAATTATTTTGGAAAATGTAAATTTTCTCGGGTTCGATGAGCTCCCCAGCCGATGCAAACACATTGTTTTAAACTACAGCCGAACATACTTTTGCTATATTAAATCGAATTTTGAACTTTTGAAATTGTTTTACGATCGTGCCAGTGGCATTTAAACGTAATCGGGACCCATAAATTAAAGACTATAATATAATACACGTCTTTTGGAAAATTGAAATATAATTAATAATCAATTGTAAAACATTTATTCTACACTGCGCAGATATTACTTCGTAGATGTTATTTTGCACTATTATTTTTTTTGTTTTTATTTAGTGTATTTTTTTGAAAGTGGTGTATCAAATATGACGGGGGGGGGGGGGATCAAGAAAGTGAAAGATACGAAGTAGAATAACACGCTTAGAGCAAAAGCTCTCAGAGATGGATTCGAATATAGTTTATCGTACGTACATAAATACCGTAAAGTCCAAATAATACTATGTATACATATATGTATATATAAAAAAAAACTTCTCCCGCTTTTTTATCCACTAAATATTCAAAACTTGTATTCATCATGTGCTGTAATTCGATAATTTATCCCGTCATTACTTCGAGTAGAAAAGTGCTGCTCAAGGATCATCTTTATATACGAATAAATTCCACATAATAATAACATTCGGTTACTGTATTTTGATTAGGTTCAGCATTTAAAATTATGTTCCCAATCCGTTCTACCGGTCACATTTCCATTTATCTCTTCAAGTGTTACACTTTTAAAGAAAAAAATTCATTTATTTTATCAACGTATAATGTATACAGAAACGGTAAAATATATTTTTTCTTTGATAACAACAGTAGTTCCGAGGAAAAAACGTGTGCGATTTTTTTTCACTATATCGTCCAAATTGTGCATAATTAATCGTATTCGAAAAATTACGTTTAAATGTTACAAAATCGTTTTTCTTTTTAAATACTTATGAATATGGTTTGTATGTAAAATCTGCAGTATTTCCGTATTTAAGAGGACGTCATACATTAAGTAACCATGCGACGTCTGAGGGAACGCATCTATGAGTGCCGCGAAAACACAGAAAATGTTCAATAATTGAAACGTTCAAGATGAAACCGTTTCACGGGGAAAACAACGCCGATGGAGGCCACAATTGTACTTAACACGTACTTGTACTTAAAATATAATTGACGTCTTCAATTCTTAAGAAATTACGAGATTTTAAAAAAAAATTGTGTTTTTAAAAATTAAAGATATTAAAAAAAATTCCTACGTTTTTGGCAGTATTGTAAATAATTTTTCGTGAAAATCTTTCGTCTAAAGTCAATGACTATTGTAATAAGCCTTCGCAGCGTCCTTTCCCTCGTGAAACAATTATTTCGATCCACGTCATAGGAGTGTGTAACATCATTTTAAGGGGATTGGAAGCGGCGATTATCTGTCTCTCTCTATCACACACGTAACATAGCAATTTAGACCATTTCTATTTCCAACGTACCGATGGATCTAGTGATGCGATAAGGATTCTGAAAACTGATCTGAATTCTTCGTGATGTCTTCTTTAGAACGACTTTCTCACATTTTTGATTTTATCCCCCTAAGTCCCCCTAAAATTACCTTAATATATTTAGACATTTAAAAATTGACATTTTCAATTATTGTGAAAACCAAAGGTAAAAAATTAAAAAAGTGGGAAAGTCGTTTTAAAGTAGATTTGACGACGAATTCAAATCAGTTTTCAGAATCCTTATCGCATCACTAGATCCATCGGTACGTTGGAAATGGGATTTCGTGTTTTTCAAAAACGGTAGCCGTATATGCTGACTTATACCTGCGCGTGCGAGTGTACACACCACCAGCACACCGCACAGTCAATCGAACATTTATATTTACGTATCTACACACACTAAACACTAAATACTACTCACACAAATACACTGCGTAACGCGAATAAATCATAAAATTGGCTATACACAACCCCTTAATAAATGACCGCTTCCAATCCCCTTAAGCGCGTTCGGACGTATGTAAAATTTAAAAATCAAAATTAAAAACAAAATAAAATAAAGAAACGGTATATGCTATTTTATTTCCGACCGTTCGTCGTCATTAACGATTCAACGCACCTCGTCGCATCCGTCGACCACGACGCGGCGGTCTTGTCATTCGTTTTGCACATGCGGAGAGGAAACGGTGTCTCGTGTAAAATATGATACGCCTATACTATACAAAGGTATTCGACTGATTTCATAGTGACCATTTGGAATTATACGATTATTGTCTGCAGAAACGACGAGGTAGAGAAATATTGACGAGTGGCAAAGGAAATGTTTTTATTTTTTTTTTAGTTGAAAATTTCGAAACGCCAAAACACAAGGCGCGATGTGCGTGAATTACGTACTCACCGGTCATCCGAGACCGATTGACTGCATAAAATATATAAATACGCTGCTGCAGCCATTAATATATCTATATATATAAAATTATGTCTGCTGCTGTCACACAGTTCAAAGTCCAATACTTCCTCTCTAATCATTGATTTATTGATGTACTGAGAAATCATACATGTTAAAAAAATGCCGTTTTCCGCCTTATAATATTGAACACATTTTATATTTGAATATTTTCTATAAAAGTTTTGTTATTTTGTTTGAAAAATGTATTTCATATAATCACTAAACACATATGAAAAATAATTAAATTTCGATTAAATTATTGTTGACTTAAATGAACAGTTGATTTAATTCTTAAGACTTAAATACATTTCGACTGTCACTAATAAGAGGACAGAATTAGTTTATATAAAAATATTTTTTTTATTTTTTTTTTGCACATGTAACGTTTGAATACAAATCGATACGGAGTCGCAAATACGTATCAGAGATCCCAAACATTTTTTTATAGTTACGACTCTATAGATTTTCAAATTTAGGTGATCCGCCCAAATCAATATTTGTGTAGGATTTACGAATAAATAAAATATTAACAATACATATATATTTTTTGTTAAAAATAAAAATTAATAAAATCATCAATGAATACAGGTGAGCTGAATAACTGAATAGGTATATAAGTACGTTATATAAGCGACATTCGGATTTACAAAAAGTGTTTTACAATATTTTTTTTTCGATAATGAACGTTGAAAAGAAATAATAAAACGAGAAATCCCGTTTTATCTGTCGATAAAATCGAATTTCATACACATTTCAACGCGTTTTTAGATTTTAAACGTTGTATTTTGACAGGTTCGCATCTAATTATCGTTTTTAACCAATAAAAATGTTCTTTTTTTTCTGCAGGAAAAGTTTGAAAAATAATTATACAAATTGTAAACTGTTGGTTTGAACAATAAATAAATTGCAACTTGTATAGGTAATATTTTTAACGCATTAGCCCATAATATTATTACAATTAAAAAAAAACACGAAGAGTACAATTAAAAAAATTTAGTGTCAAAATGAATTTTAAAATAAACATTTAAAAGCACTACAGTTACTGCAATAATAGAAAATATAGTGTACGATTACAACGGGAATTCGGCGCATTTGTAGTTTGATTTCGTATATCGATAAAAATCAAATCGTTTATTCGCGCAAATAACTCGACGAGTTATTTATTTTCTTAACTAGTTTAAGTTAAGTTACATAAGAAAATAAATTAAATAGTAACTTCTTGATTCCAACGAAAATCTTTTTAAAAAAGATCTTTATTGAGTTATGTGTAATCAATACTTTTAACCAATAGCTCAACTTGAGCTATCCGCTAAAAGTTTGTAAATACTTTCTATCGTTAAAACTCAACCAACAATTTATTGAACCCGATAAACTTTAAGAGACTGTAAAAACGTCCGTGGTCATGACAAAAGATTGTATCGTGAATGAATTAAAAGGAAAATTTATTTTTATTTATTTAGTTTTTTTTTACATTTAAATCATTCGGTTAAGAATTATATAAATATAACGGGGAAAAAAATTTCCTGGACAATTATTATATTATGAAAAAAGCAGAGTGACGAATGTTTAATAAACAAGAAAAATAAACTTTTTTTAAAAAAATAACAAGTTTTTAGTCTGTACGTTTGTCATGTAAACGGGACAATATTATTTTGAAATTCTAAAATACTTATAATATAATTGAAAAAGATTGTTATAGAACCGTTAATACTTCAATAAAACGATAATACAATAACGATTTGAAAATCTACTTTACGTTCTGACAACGACTAACAAAACTTATATATAACTTTGATATTTAAACTATACACAATTATATAGCCCTTAACAACTTTGAAAACTGAAATGTAATTATTATTATTATTATTATTATTATTATAACTACGACGACGCTAGAACCGTATACATCATATACGTACATATTCCGAAGGAAATATTATTAACATTTTTAAAAAAACCGAATCCAAGAGACGGAAAAGGAAAATACGCGTAAAAAAAATCTGATTTATTGAAAAAAAAGAAAAAAGTGTCCCGTGTTGCAGAAGAGACAACGATTTACATTTTTTTACGCCTTGATGTCACACAATTTTCACACGACGTTTAACATTTATCGTAATAATTTATTAATTCGCTACCATCTTAAAAACGATGTTTTTTTTAAATATTGCGAAATACGTACACGCACGATAATAAATACAATTTTTAAACAATTTTTTTATATTGTAAATTTGTTATTCCCGATTTAGCCAAACGACGATTTATGTTTGATTATAGTCCATTTTCAATTAATATAATAATCGATAATAAGTACGCGTTGGAAAAAATAAAAAAAAAACACATTTTCACAACTTGAGCGTTATATAAAAAATTCATCACCCGGCGGTAGTTTACACGCTAAAAATAAAAATTGTTTAAATTTAACCTTCCGAGGAAATCGTCCGTGAAAACGGCCACGGACGACGGACGATCGATTGGAGAACCCGTGTGAACGCGCGCTGTTGGGTTCCAGCTACGGCAAATCGAACGCACAATATCGATATGGTCGTACCTATATATTCGAGTATATATATAAACATATTATAAATAACATATACCGATGAAATCGATACGTTAAAAGTATACACAAACCGTCGAGGAAAAATTACTTCGCGTTGTGTATAATATTATGATAAGTACATATATCGAATGAATTCCGCGAAACGCATATACCTCCACTGCGGTAGATATTATAAAAACAATGCATGTAAAATAAATATAACGTGTGTGTGTGTGTGTGTATATGGCGATATCCGCGTAATCCGATAGGAATCCGAAGTTTTCGGTTTGCATTGAAATGCGTCGTATAAAAGCCGAAATGTCATTTTTAACAAAAAAAAAAAGTCTCGGGAATTTGGGCGAATATAATATATTTACATACGTTGTGTACTTGAAAAGTTTTAACGCGTAATACAATATATGTGTCTAAAACATATCTCCGTGCAATATCTCGGATATCGAAACTATAATAAACGAAAAGTTTGCTGAAGGACGTCGGATAATATTAGCAGCAGCGTGTGCAGACGACGTAGGAGAAACCGATAGTGCGCGAGCAACAAAGACAACCGCGGAAAACTAATGAACAAAATGGGAAAAAGATATATATTGTCCTGCGAGTCAAAAAGACAAAATATTTAATAACATATCTCGAAGAAAGCGCTTACGAGTCCCTTCAAAAAAAAAAAAAAAGTGAGGAAGTCATATGAACGAAGAACAGATGCAGAGCTGAAAGTAATATTTCAATGAGTCAGATACAGTAAAAATTCTCAATAGCAGAAGGATAAGCTGAACGCAGGACAAATTTGGAGAGCGGAAGGTTTGTGAGATCACAGTGTGAAAACCAGACAAGAAAAAAAAGGCCGACAAGACAACGGTGGATTGATCGAGTGAGAGAAGATCTGAAGCTCTTGAGAATAAGAGATAGTGAAGGACGTAGTAAATGCGGCGATGGACCTACAAGGTCTGGAATGAGCCAAAAAATATTCATTAAGAAATGTGCAAAACATATTTCTCGGATATTATAATATCATATTCGTCAATTTCGAGCCTGTTTTCGGATAGGCGTATATTACAGAGCATTTCTTGATTGAATATCAGCATATTTTAGAAAAATAAAAAGTAATTATATCTTATGCAGTTTTATTAATCGAAAATTAGACCGATACATATTTATTCATTTTAAATTATAATACTACAAAACACGCATTTACGGAATATGATTAAGCCTTAAACTAAAATAAACACAATATACAGGGTGGGGGGCAGTGGGTTCTGATGAATTTTTATTGGAGTTTATTAGTTAAGTATTAAAAACAACGTAATCAAATAAATTGTATTTTATTCAACACAAAGATTATTATATTTAATTGGTGTTAACAAAAATCTTAACTTTTAAGAAATTACATTGCTTAAGTGATCGCCTTCATTTTGTATACCGTCGGCTATCCGTTTTTTCATACAGTCCATAACTCTCTCTCTCTCTCTCTCTCTCTCTCTCTCTCTCTCTCTCTCTCTCTGTAGAATATGCACATCGATGATGGCTGTAATTTCCCGTGTCTAATGTTTTCTTTTGACTCTAATAGTTTATGTGGATTATTATTATTATTATTATTATTATTATTATAAGTGAACGCTTTAGATTTCAAAAAACTGCACAAGAATAAATCACGTGGCGTTAAATCAGGAGAACGTGGTGGCGAGACAATACCACCATTGCGCGAGATCATGTAATTCGGAAACATTTTTCTAAGAACAGCCATTGGAATTCGCGCTGTATGACTAATTGCACCATCTCGTTGGAACCATAGTCCATGATCTTGTACTCCTAACCACTGTAATTCAACTGGCAAGAAATTATGTATGTTCATGGTCGGCATACAATCACTCATTTTAAATGTCAATATAGATTGAACTACGCGTAACATGTTTCATGTATAATTTAATCGATGATAATTGTTTGCCTTGTTAAGCGATGGATGATACGCTTTCTTTTTTTCTCTCTCCCTTCAACGATAATCAAATTGTCAAACCAATAAATGAAAAAGACAAAAAATAACAATACATATATATATATATATACAGTATATATATATACTTGTACATAAAAACAAACTACTGGTGGGGAAAAATAATTAATAATAAGACACAAAATTCAACGATATATAAAGATGTAGATGATAGATATACTCGTATATGTGAGTGATTACTTTATTTACACTAGATTTACCCTAATAATAAGCAATTTATCACGCAACACCGTTATCACGTCGAGGTCTACAAAATGTTCGGGCCGGGAGCGTAAAACAATATTACGCGCGCGCCCAGACATCGCAAAAATAGAATTCGCGTCGGTGTGTGAATACAACAGTGGCGTAATTAGGAATTTGTTCTCGGGAGGAGGGAGGGAAAATATAATTTTTTGTAATCGCGTTAAACCGTTTCCCACCCCACCCCCGTTTTTACTCATTTATTTTTTCATAACATCCACTCGCATTATTATAAAATACGTAAATGGTTTTTACTAAAAAGTAATCTAAACTAGAAAATAAATTTTTGTAAAAATGTCCGTTTGAAAAATTGACAACTGAAACCACCGGTCATGCGAAAACAAAAAAAAAAAGTATTTGTTATATTAATTATAGTAATAGTCATTTTGCTATGGAAATATTATTTGCATATTATTTTCCAGAGCTCTGGAAAATAATATACTCTGGGGAGGGAGGGATATATCCCCTATATCCCCCTCCCATAATTACGCAACCGGAATACAATAACTTATGGCCCCTCTGAGCCCCCAAAAAAAAATAAATAAACCACGTTAATAAATGACCCATATTGATTCAATAATTTTAACAAAATAAATAAAAAAATAGATAAAATTCCCAATGACTGCGAACGAATGTAATTGAAATAATTAATAAATAAACAAGAAACTATCTTACAAATTGTCACTGAGATGTTGACAATAACACGTATTTCGCAATAATATATAAACTATGGAGTTGACTATGTAACTATTTTATGAATTACAAATAAAAGAAGAATAACGACGATTTAAATAATATGATTATTTGATAAATTTGATACGGATAGGCGGTGGGTGATACACACAGTGTAGATATGGGTAATATATTATAATTTATAATATATTATAATATACGCCCCACCGACTGGCCATCCACAATCTATTATATAGTTGAAAGAGAAATGCACAAAATATTTCGATTTCGATTTCTACAAAATATACGAATTATCAATAAATGACAGTGTTCCTTTTACGAGTTACAAATATGATTGGCATGATATTCCGCGATTCACAATGCGTAAACGCCAAACGATTTAATAATAATACAAGATTTAACAAATTAAACGATTATTATTCGTACGGACGATTACAATAAAATACAGTACAGAACGAACGACGATTATTTTACTTTTATCGTAACATGACACAATCACTATATACATATTATAATAATTAAAATTTAATTTTTAAACATATACATATATATATACGTGGACAGTTATGTATTATCATACTGGCAGACGCGTTACGTACGAAAAAGCACAAGGACCCATTTTAAGGGCATTGGAAGCGGTCATTTATTAAGGGGTTGTGTATAGGCAATTTTATGATTTATTTGCGTAACGCAGTGTATTTGTGTGAGTAGTATTTAGTGTTTAGTGTGTGTAGATACGTAAATATAAATGTTCGATTGACTGTGCGGTGTGCTGGTGGTGTGTACACTCGCACGCGCAGGTATAAGTCAGCATATACGGCTACCGTTTTTGAAAAACACGAAATCCCATTTCCAACGTACCGATGGATCTAGTGATGCGATAAGGATTCTGAAAACTGATTTGAATTCGTCGTCAAATCTACTTTAAAACGACTTTCCCACTTTTTTAATTTTTTACCTTTGGTTTTCACAATAATTGAAAATGTCAATTTTTAAATGTCTAAATATATTAAGGTAATTTTAGGGGGACTTAGGGGGATAAAATCAAAAATGTGAGAAAGTCGTTCTAAAGAAGACATCACGAAGAATTCAGATCAGTTTTCAGAATCCTTATCGCATCACTAGATCCATCGGTACGTTGGAAATAGAAATGGTCTAAATTGCTATGTTACGTGTGTGATAGAGAGAGACAGACAATCGCCGCTTCCAATCCCCTTAATACACATCGATTACAAAACATAATAATTATTTTTTTAAATAATAATAAACGTTAATAGCGTTTTCTCGTTTCGCAATTAAAGTTTATCATTATCACATATTTTATTATTATTATTATTATTATTATTACTATTATAATATTACAAAACACATATTATGTCTTATATTATCATAAGACAGAATTACTTCACGGCGTTTACAATAATTAATAATAAAATACTATAGTATATACGCGTATTTCATACTAATGATTGTCGTCAGACGATTTTTAGTATTTAAATAATACTCGTCTACATTTTTATAAAATTACATTTACGCCAAGTCGGCAATTTAAATTAATTCTATTTATTTATTTATTTTTTGTCCTTTATTTCCTAATAAAAGCATCTGCAATGCACAACTCGTCACCAATATTCGCCGTTTTTGTTTTTGTCTGTATATTTATAGAATTATAGTAGTTATCAAAATATTAATAATAACAACCGCATTAAAAAGATTTTCGACCATATCGTCGAATAATTTAATGAATTTGAAATTCAATTCAAGTATACGTTTATTATTTTCCGAAAACCAAAAGAAAAACATGTCTTTATATAATAAAAAAATGAATAGATACGTTCACGCGTGTTATAATATACTTATCCCGCCGGCGGTGTATTAAAATAAAAATTTTGTTTTTTTTTTTTAAATTAAATTAGTCGCTTAAATGAAATTGATTTATACACGCGTGTACTGTTTATTACGAAAAACGTTATCAATGAATCTCAAAAACTATAAAAATAAAATATAAATAGACAATTTCCTACGTAAAACCTAAACGATAATTTCTATTTGACCTAAAATTAAACTATCGGAAGACGAAAACAGTAAAAGTGTTTCCAAAAAAAACGTACTGCGATGTAAGCTGCTGATATATATATATTTTTTTTTTAATTATATATTAAAGAGAGGTTTCCTTTAGAGTTGGAATACACGCTAAGAGACGAGAAAATAATTATCATATCGAAATCATTATTATTATTATTATTATTATTATTATTATTATTATTATTATTATACTCTTATACGTCGAAAAATAAGTATTGGCGTAAAAAAAATATTATAGATTAACACAATAATATTAGAAATTATTTTAAAAACGAATAATTTTTAAGTTTCGCGAAAGACACGATGTTTTTTTTCTTTAAATCCATCAAAGTTGGAAACGCTCCAACTGAACGAAATAGAAAATAATCAACAAAATTACTTGTACGACAAAAAAAAAATAATAATGTTTTAATAAATCACACCGTTCGATATATAAACGTTTATTTTGTATCCCATATATATATATATATATATATATTCATAATATACAGCTATATTTCACCGGGGGGAAGGGGGTTTCTTCTTTATTACTAATGCCAAGTGCCCCCAAACGTTTTTTATAAATAAATTTGAAAATTCTGGATTTTCGATATATATAATATATATATATACGGAAAATAAATCCAATCCGACAGTTAAGGAACTTTAGTCGATTGGCTATAATCCCATTCTGCTCCTAGCCATTTAAACCCGGTTTGCTTGCGGTTGTACCCGAATAATGATCTCCGAAAAGTCTTATAAAAACCGGCCACGAGACCCGCGTTTTACGACTCCTGCACGACAGCACCGACGAAAGGTTTAGCGAGACGAGAAAACATCGCGCGAAACCTAACTCGAGCGCGACAAGAGTAGCAGAATAACGAAAACGAAGGAGCGCACGAATCGTTTTATTAATTGATAATTCATTTTAATCGTCATTTAAAATTAAAACGCTATTTTTTTTATACATAAACATATATACGAACGCTACAAACGAATAGATATTATTCGAGACCATATCCGATGCGAGCTAATTCAATATTAATACGAATATTTTATATCGCTTTTACGTTTTTTTTTTTTTGTCTAAATATTCGCTCGCAGTTGCAGTCTATTACTTTAAAACGAAAAATAATAATATATTATAGAGACTATTTTTAAAAACTTAAACGCCATTAATTGGATTTGAACGATCGTGTTGAGGTTAAATAAAATCCTATTTAGTCCTTTTACGGATCATAAATATACGGCCAATACTCGTACATCATGCACATATGCAATATGACGTATACTATATTGAGTAAAAAATAAGTAGTGCAAATACACTAGTCAAGAGTAGAATGAATAAAATTTCGAACGGAACATTATTCATTAAGGAAAACAAAAAATTATTGGAATTTCGTTTTAATTTACTTATAAGTTACCGATCAATAAAAGGCAAAACGCATAATGGATAATCGAAAAGTTTCTTATAAACGATTTGAAATTATCTGTATTTTATCGTTATAAATGAACAAGAGAGTTTATAAAATAATGTGAATTCGAAATCAACGCGATAAATCATCGTATTTGAAAAACGATTCTGAACGGAGCTTCAGTGTGTCGTAATTTACAAAACTATTGCAGACGACGAGGTTTTTTTTTTTTACTTTTTGGAAATCTTTTTTTTTCTCCTTTATTTTATTACGCGATTAGTCATCGAGAATTCTCAAAACTCTAGAATCGTGTTATTTTCAAAATTAACGAAAATACACAAAAATTCTTATTTGACGAAATTGTGTTTTTACGTAATGAATTTCCGTGACACGTTAAAATATTGAGAAAATTCAAGGCAATTCTAGGCAAACATTTTCAAACGGATTTTGAACGTAACGAACGGAGCACAGCAGCAGCTTTCCTCTGTCGTCTAGTTAAAAAGTTATACACAAAAACACAAAAAAATTTAGAAAAAAAACCGAATAAACATCGTTGCAAAACACCCCCCCTCTCCTCACTAACAGCTCAGCCATTCAAAATCTAATACCTATTTAATTATTCGTAGTGATTGTGAGTTTAAATTTTATGCGCGATTCTCTTTGAAAATATAGTCTCTCTTTCTCTCTCGTACAAACAAGACTAGCGTTATTGTTTAAAAATTCGTAAAATAATAATATTTACAAGGTTAATATATGAGGTTCGTACGCAAAATTGTTAATTAACGTGTTTTTTTAAAGAATTTTCCTTTAAAAAAAAAAATTCATTCGCCTATACAAAGTGATACCGCACCGCGACTTAAACACCGGTTCGAGGAGGAAAAAAAATGTTTACAATAAAGAACTGTAGATTTGAAAAATGAACGGAAAAGACGATCAACACGTATTGACTGTAAAATTCCGCTTGTGTAAATGATCAAAGTGAAAAAAAAAAGAAAAACTTACCTTTCGTGATCTTGTCGCGCGAAAACAATCGAAACGACTGCGCCGAAGGGACAGTAGTACCGTCACAGCGGCTATCTCTCTCTCTCTCTCTTTCGTCGTAGGACGTACAAAAACGGGCGCGCTACTACGCGTAATGCGTATATATTTTTTATTTTTTTTCCACTAACACAACATACCACTATACATTGTGCACTACTGTGTTTTATAGATCGAATTTTCAAGGTGACAACCACTTGTCTTTTTTGCCCATTCCCACGGGGATAACACATTATTATTATTATTATTATTATTATTATTATTATTATTTATACACGCGCATACACACACAGTTATACGAAATATACGTTTAAATATAAATACGTCATTTATTATATAGATCGATCGTCGTGGCGGCGACGCGTTAATAAATAATAACGAAAACGTTTCATTATTTTCCAAAAAGAAAAACCACTGGCGGACGACACACGCTCTATAACGCCACTTAAATATATATATAATTAAATATAGATCGGCGGGCAGTGTTCAGTTTGTTACGTAAATAATTTATTCGTGTCCTTAAATAAATCGGATAGACCGCGAAAGAATAAGAAATATATATATATATATGAGGGAGAGGGGGCCACATCGATCTACCTCCACCTCTCCCCTCCCTTCACAACACTCTGCAGATGGGGACGCGTGTCGCGAAAAACCTATTCCGACAACGACATCATCCATAAAAAGGGTTTCGAAAGACGTTGAATTATATTTTATAAACGCTCATGTAACTGTTGTGTTTACGTTGTTCTATTAAAGCCTTATGGTATTTTTATAAAAAAAAAAATGATGACGATGATGATATGAATTAAGTAAAAAATACACTGATGCGTACGATCTCGAGAGACTCGATTGATATAACATACTCGTCGACGGAGATCGAAAAATGATAAATATTTATTGAAAAAAAAAAAATATATATATATATACGACCATAGGCGCCCGCAGAAATATTTCTAGGGGGGGGGCAATCTTTCAAATTATAATATATATACATTGGTTAGGTATAATAAATTTCAATTTAAAATCGAAATATACTAATATTTATATATTATATAATACAATATTACCAAAATGCCAGGGGGGGCAAATGCCCCATCTTGCCCCCCCCCTTGCGGGCGCCTATGTATACGACATGTCTACGATTGAAATACGAGAATTAAAATGTACAAAACTCGAATATTTGTCGCGACGTGCGTGAGCTGTATTACACGAATTAAAAATTTCAATTTTTTCACACTTACCCGTTGTTATTATTGTAGCGCACAGGTCGATCTGCGGCACATTTGAATGCGACCACACTGGCTGGAGATAAAAAAATAACACATCATTTTTAAATATTTCTAAAATTATGTTTTTCGATACACACACGATCTCGAAAAATATAACATTAACGAGCACGCAATTTTAAATTATCAAAATTCAAGATTCAACAATTTTACAATGTAAATACAAATAGTTGTCAGCTTTTGATCAAATTACAGAATTTTGGAAATGCGTATCGAAGTAAAATTTCTCAGACATAACGCGCTGTGGACAAAATTTTTAAACGAAAATTTTCAGAAAATTCGCGTAAAAATAAAATGGACCGGAATTCAAATAGTCGAGAACCGTTTTGATTTTTTTTCTTTTCCCCTTTTAACCGATGATATCGATTTTCCGCGCATTTAATTACATAGATATCTTGACGGATCCGTCGACACTCTGCTAAATCGAGGTCGAGTAGTTCTCGAGTCAAAGAGCAACCCAAGCGAATAGACACAAAGACAGATAGACAGAGAGACGCTGCATTTTATAGATATATGTATATATAACGTGTGTTACGTTTAAATAATTTAAATATTTTCATCTCGGCCATCCTAACCGTGTTACCGTTCACAATCCGTTTCAACTCGCAATTAAATCGATTAAATTAATTCGATAAATATCCATTCGCGCTTTGTGGTGTCTTTGCGTATAGTTTCAAGTGTTTGCAGTCGACTTTATCACACGTTGTACAATCCGTTCGTTATATCAACGCGCGAGATTTATTTATTCGATTGCATTAAAGTTAAAAGAAACGATTTGTATTAAACGCAACATTTTCTATTAAAATTAAAAAAAAAAAATTTAGCCAGTATTACATAATACATAGTGTGATTCAGAGGCGTATACAAGGAGGGAGCGATAGGGACGATCGCCCCCCTAGATACTTGTGTATGTACCTATATCTACTAACAACTAAAATTAATCGAACTAAAACGGAAATGTAATAAAACATTTTTTTATTTAAAACTTATTATTTTCATAAAATTTTTTGATAATTCTAAGTTGGCAACGGATTCGACGGGCCGTTTTTCTATTCGCCCCCCCCCCCTCCTAGGGGGTGAATCTTGTATTAAATTTTCTGCTCGTAAATAAAAATTTTAAATAATAATGTAAATAATATAAAGGTTGCATTTAATACTAATAATAATTTAATCAAGCAAATTAATTATAAAGTAAAACAACTTCCAAATAATAATTTTAATAAATTTAATTTTCCTGGCATTTATAAACTAAAATATAGTTGTGATAAATTTTATGTTGGTAAAACGAACAGAAACTTTAATACAAGATATAAAAACATATTTCTAAAATAAGATTAAAAAAAATCTAATCCAAATTCAAATTTCGCAAAACACGTTTTACAAAAAAAAAAAATCATTTTGTTACTTTTAATATATATAGATAATGACTTAGAAATCTTAAATGTACAACATAATATTTATATCAACTCTGTTTTGGAAGAATTATATATTTATATAGAAATTAAACAAAATAAATTTAAAAATATTATAAATGTACAAACAGATTTTAAAAATAACATTTTATTTAAATATATATTAGACAATATTAATATCACGCCATAGGTCTTTTCATCATATACATAATTTCTCTGCTATTTGGTATATAATATTTTATTATTATATAATTTTTTATTTTAAGCTCCTTGTCTTTTTATTGTAATATTCATTGTTTTCTCTATGTATTTTTTTTTCTCTCAATCAATTTCATTTATTATATTTTTCTGTTGTATTTTTTTTAATTTACCTGATGATGACTTTTTGTCGAAACCGATAGTAATAAATAACTTAAACAACATCATTCTTTTATTTTATTTAATACTCATTGTCTTTTTTTTATATTTAAATATACATTTTGATATATATGTATATTTATATTTTATTATATATATATTTCTTATTTATATTATTATTATTTTTATTATTATTTTTTGGTTCGATACGGGAATTCTTATAAATATTATAATCGCTTTAAAGTATTACATTTATTAAGTCAGTCGAGAGATTTTACCAGAACGCGTATCGGACACGGTTTGAACAAACCACAAAACGAAAAACATTTAATTTTATCGTTTTGGTGATCGTCTGTTACTCCCATAGTAATTGAGCTATTTCGGTGTTTGTGCCACACGTCGTATGTGAACGATTAAAGACTGGAAAGCGTAACATACAGTTTTGGCGGCTGTAGAACAGACAGCAACTTCGGCAACAGATTTTCGACTGTCGATCAGGGGGTACAAAAGAGATAAAACGCGCGTAGTTTTTAACTTTTTTTTTTTACTCAAGACTTCTTGTGATAATCGAAAGGGGGAAAAAACATCCTTGACACGCGGAACCTCATTTTTATTTTTATTTATTTTCACAATCGATAATCCTTTTCTTTTAATCCCGACCTATATACGACACTATCACACTATAAAATATAGAGCAAGTAAAAAATAGACTTTTTTATGAGAAAAAAAATCTCTTGATCAAATATAGTTTTTAATATTCGGAATACGTATCTGATATACATTTTTTTTAATTCTTTCTCGCTCTATCGGATTTATTTTACAAATTTAAAATGTATTTTTTTCTCTGTCTACATTAATCCCCACGAGTTAAAAGTACTCTATCGAGACACACACACGGGTGCACGTGCACGTCTCCCTGTCCTCGCCCGCCAAAACAACACTTGTATAGAACTATATAATATCCAAAACAAACGCTTCAAAGAAAACGGAAAAAAAAAGAATAAACCAAATAATTCAATACGAATTTCTCAACTCAAAGCAAACGTTATCTTATAATAGAAAAAAAAAATACCAGTAGTGTTTCGCTATCTATTAACACGTTACATAATAAGACGAATAAGATGATGGTAGGTCCCTATATATATAGAATTAGTTTTTCTCCACATATATAGAACTATTCAGAGAGTTTGATACCACAGCGATAGTATGAAATTATCACACCTATTAACACGTGTATTAATTATAAACAAAAAAACTATACACATGAAATCAATACGTTGTTGTTTTTTCGTTAATACGCTCTACGCGTACACCACTTGGCCCGAAATCAAAAAAACAAAATCCGTAACGTTTACACCTCCCTCTCCCGCGATCGCAAATTAAACGTATTTTTTTTTCGAAATTTGGCTCGGTCTGTAACACAGTTCAGACGTTATTGTAATTAATTACACAGCATAAGCGAACACTATACTATGCAACAGTAACATTACAATATTTATGTACTCAGAACGATTGTATCATATTTTATTCGAATTAAAAAAGAATCGTAAACGATATACTGCAATAAATGGACCTGCAGTTGTTATTGTTATTATTATAACGATTTTTATTTAAAATATTCGAATAAAAAGTAAAAAATAAAAACAAACCTGTGGCAGAGGACTAATTGAAAATGTTTATTATTCATACGAGATTATACGTACGGGAAAAAAAAACTCGATTCGTCCCTATAACGCCTTTTTCTCAGCTGTATTTGATTTTTCATTCGAAAACTATATATTTGTATAAGAATAATATTATTGTATGACCGCTAGTCGGACGGCAATTCGAAAAACTACACCCAAATATTATATGTGGTCATTCCATAATAGTCGTCTATCGATTCGCAATATTATACGATTTATTGATATATGAGAGGTACATACGCCATCGGATTATAACTTTTAAATGAAAAAAAAAATCTAAAAACGATATATAACTGCACGTTTAACAACGGTGTTATAACACTTAGAAGGCTATTGTTACAGCAACAATTTTCATCAAGAAGCGACGACGAGAAATATAACATTGAATAACGAGTATGGCGACGACAACACAGCCACATTATATAATACAGAAATCAGTGGCGAATTTATTATACCAGGGTCAGTCATTTTCAAACGAGACCAGTTTAAAAAAAAAACTTACTATTTTCCCTTGAATGGTCCTTTTTTTCGCTCTGGATGGAAATATTAAAAAATAAAGAAGAAATTATATTATTATATAATAATAACGAATATTGAATACACTTTTTAGGTAATAACTGGTATTTAACAAATGAAATTGACTAACTGAAAGTAATTATAATTTTGTTCTTTTTTTTTTATTTGTACGGAAATGTTTTAAGAACTTTTTTTTAAATTAATTTTTACAGTAATTCTCGATGCCGAGTTTGACAATCTTTCCTTCCTCATTGTCAACCGGCGAGATATAACTTTATTAATTTCAAACGGCTCTTTTTCCGTTATAACACTACTTTTGGCCGGGTATAAAATATTTCATACGGAGTAGGTAATTTTTTGTTTGAATTCCTTTATAATACTCGCGAGGGCTTTGTGGTTTGTTTCATCTGTTCACGAGCCAACATTGAAGTAAAAAAATGACTTTTTGCTGATGAAAAATTTTAAATTTTTAGCCGTTATATCACCGATAGATTTATATTGTTAAAAAAGCTATCTGGCTCGTACATATGCTACAAGATTTTCGACTCTAAAAAATCCGCAATTCGATGAACCCTATTTACTTTAAGATTATACCGGAACACGCACGCTGAACGAACACTGGCTAGTAGCTGCTCTATCAGCTGTTGCTGTCGGCAAAAGTCGACACACGACGGTTTCCGGACAATCAAAATTACCGATGGCAAGATTCCATCGAATCCCGCCCACGCGAACACGGGCCAATTTTTGATATAATCTTAAACTGAATGGAGTATAGATTCATACGCGCGATTTTTCTTTTCGATTTCCAACATTGTGAAACGTATTATTTATACTGTGCCGTAGATGCTCTTCAAAAACGAAAATCTCGAGGTTTTTTTGTACAATCACCGGCATAAACTACCAAAAAAATATATACAAATCGCGGACGACATAAATCGCCATAACACATTTCGATATATATTTGTTTAAATACGTTATGTTAAAGCGTTTGTTTCAAAACGAAAAAACGCTGTCTCGTTCCCGACGTCCCCGCTATAAAACATTAAAACGTAAAACTGACCCGCAGTTATATCGCGCGGTATGCCATCTGGAACGTGCAAGTGATTCACGACGCCAAGCCTTTCCGCCGCCGTCGTTATTCGTCGCCCAACGAATTTTCGTTTTTAAAAACACAAAACCTAAAAATCTGTACACGCGTTTAGAGAAAATTCTAAAAAAAAAACACTTTACGCAGTGTACAAAAACATTATCAGCGCCACTCCGGTATCGTCCAACGAAAATCTCTCAAAGATTTTCTCCCCCCCCTCCCTGTGATATTCCATCAGCAGGACAAGACATTTTTGATTTGTGCGTAGCTTTTAATGTACGTGACGAGTACTCCACAGTTTTGTTATGATTTAAATTTATCTAAATATACGGGTCCGGGACAAATACGCTCCCGAATGACAACAATCAAAAAAAACGCGCAGAACGGCGTATCCGCGTTTTACAACAGCTAATACAGATTTATGATATAATTTTTCAAATACAACGAACAAAATTAAAACGCTGTATTATATTTATGAAAATATAATGAAATGTTGACTCCATCGTTGAACACGATACGTTTTGCCGACTTTGAAAACGTTTGTCAAAAAAAAAAAAGAATTTTTAAAAAGTAATTTCCACGGCATACACACGCACACACTGTACGCGCAATAAAAACCGGCAGCACCATAACGATTTTCGCGCGTTTCAATTTATCCGAACCATCGCGTACACTCATTGATTTTAAACGGTAAAAAGCGAAAAATTACGCGTTAAGTGATTATATACGCGAATAAAACGGAATTGATATCGTGTGCGTTTCGAATGAAAAAAAAAACACTTTTGTTTGTTTGTATGTGTGTGTAAAGAATCGAAACACGCGAATACGTTGCCGGTGAGAAATTAAAAAAAGAAAATAATAATAATAATAATAATAATAATAATAATAATAATAATAATAAATAACGGACAGAGACGATATATCACGATATTACACGAGTACATTTAGATACGTCGTGTGTCAGATTCGTAGAGGATTTTTTTTCCCCACTTTCAAAATCCATTGGTTATAATATTCCGTTCAGAACGTATACCGGAACACAGGGGACGATAGCACAGCCCGACGCGTTTATTGACCCCCTCGAATGACTATACGTTATTATATGTATTTTTTTCTATTTTTTTTTTATTATATCCCCGTTATAATATATCACTTGCTAGTATAATATCGAATACGGTCACGCGAGTTGTGTGTCGATCACACGAGAAAATATTAAACGTCTCCGTCGTGCGTGTGAATCGTTCCGGATGACGAAATACGCGCAGCGCATTTATTATAGGAAAAACGTTGCAGGTAGATTTCGCTTTAATGACAGTACATAATATTTAAATAGAAATTGAAGAGTTTCGATTGCTACAAATTTGAAATCAATTATATTGATAAACCGTTGTTGCATTCGAGAGTGCATGATTCTGAACGCGATGATACGGTGAATTTTTTTTTTGTTGTTATTATTAATTTTTGGATTAATTTTTTCTCCGCATTTCTCTATTGCAAAACTATTAATATTCTTTCGGGTCCTCGTATTTTTCCTTTATCCGCATTATTATTATTATTATTATTATTATTATATAATAATAATAATAATAATAATAATAATAAAATATATATATATATACCGTAAATAGTGTGCGTATGTGTGCGGAAAATCTCGAAAAATCGATATTGTAATATAATCAACGCCGCCGCCGATAAGGCTAGGTTCACATGGACGCGCGTATACGCGCGTTAGACCGCCACAAAACGCGCGTTCACCGTTCAGATGGCTGCGTGTCACGCGCGTTGTACGAGAATATTCTAGTCAAAAACTATATTTAAAATGATATAGTACAGTTCAGACTGTCGTTTTGTGGCGGTCTAACGCGCGTATACGCGCGTCCATGTGAACCTAGCCATTATGATATATGGAATTTCAATACGCGAAGTCACGCGCGTGTTCGCGCGAAAATAGAAACTTGCGTCATTATCGCGATCGACGCGCGTATACGCGCGCCATGTGAACGATGTGCAGGAACACTAATTATCTAAATACGCGCGTCTGTCTAACGCGCGTCCATGTGAACCTAGCCTAAGGAAAAGACGACACAATTCGCGTTTGCATGGACCTCGCGGAAACGATTTTCAATATACTTAAGGGGATTGGAAGCGGCGATTGTCTGTCTCTCTCTATCAGACACGTAACATAGCAATTTAGACCATTTCTATTTCCAACGTACCGATGGATCTAGTGATGCGATAAGGATTCTGAAAACTGATCTGAATTCTTCGTGATGTCTTCTTTAGAACGACTTTCCCACATTTTTGATTTTGTCCCCCTAAGTCCCCCTAAAATTACCTTAATATATTTAGACATTTAAAAATTGACATTTTCAATTATTGTGAAAACCAAAGGTGAAAAATTAAAAAAAGTGGGAAAGTCGTTTTAAAGTAGATTTGACGACGAATTCAAATCACTTTTCAGAATCCTTATCGCATCACTAGATCCATCGGTACGTTGGAAATGGGATTTCGTGTTTTTCAAAAACGGTAGCCGTATATGCTGACTTATACCTGCGCGTGCGAGTGTACACACCACCAGCACACCGCACAGTCAATCGAACATTTATATTTACGTATCTACACACACTAAACACTAAATACTACTCACACAAATACACTGCGTAACGCGAATAAATCATAAAATTGGCTATACACAACCCCTTAATAAATGACCGCTTCCAATCCCCTTAACGTGTAAGTTTAATACGAAAAATATAAAACCGCGAGTAATACCAAAATAATATTGCGAGTAGGAGAACAAATTAAACGAAGAAACAAATTTATGTTTAATCCGCGCAGGACCGGATTTAGTTTAAAATTATATTTAGTCTATTTTTATTTATTTTTTTAATATGAAAATATTTTTAAGACCAAAAAGAAAATCGTATATTCTCGCTTTCCGAAAATACATTTTGTATTAAATTACTTTTTTTTTATTTCGAATAACGTAATTAACTTTAATTTTTTTCTTAACAGTTATCCAATAATTATTATTATATGAACACGTGTAGAGCCCGGGAATTATACGCGAGTTTGCACGTTTGTGTTCATTACAGTCGAAAAAGTAGCTAGGCCAGATACAAAATTTAAATCTCAGCCCAATGAGTCTGCGTACGATATTTATATTTGGAACATTTTGAATTCTTACGCTGCATATTTTAGCATTTTTCAAAAGTCTAATACATATATCGATGAAAAAAATGTAATTCTATTACCTAACTAAAGACACATTCGCATTTCGATTACTTTTATTTGTACCCATTTACCAACTCGTCTACTTTTCGACAATTAATGATAATTATTGTTTACCGATATTTTTTTTTGAATCTATTCAGATGAATACTCAGATACAATAATTACAATATTATACAATTCAAATATTTCAATTATCTAATACATTTTTAACTCGATTTTTATATATTATCATCTGTTATTTAATAAATTGTTAAATCGTTTTTCAATCTGGTTCAATTTAATTGACACGGGTATTTTTTTTTTACATCTTTGCATATTTTGCATGTTTTTAATGCGTAAATACATGCATGTTTCATACCTTTCAATTACGAATTAAATACAATTCCAAACCCTAGTCAAGTGTGTATGCGACGACTTAAATGCGACTAATATTATATTATATTCGTTAAAACAGTGATACGAATAGAACTTTAATTTTTTCCTTCCTCGTTAATAAAGACCCACAAACAAGGATTGGATCCCTACTACTAAATAATCTTAATCCGGACTCACGGAAGCGCTTAAAATTTTTTATTAAAAACAAACGGCGTGTTCTATAATAATATATCGATTTTTATTTACATTTATATAACAATACAATACGTCGAAAACAAATACATAAAGTTAAAAAACCGAATAGTAAAAATATTATTCATTTTGGGACGAAATCTCGTTGATCGTGTAGTTATAAACGGTGAACGAAATATCGCTTTTTGTTTTTTTTTTTTACATTTAAATTTTTTGGAAGAATTCTTCATAATACATGAAACAGACTATGCTCTTATTGGAGAACAACGAACGGTGGTACCAAGAAACTACAATGAATAATTTTTAATCGGTAAACATTCTTAAAAGGACATAATTCACGTCATATAAATTGCGCGTACCGGACAATTTTTCGTTATGTTTTATCTACACCAGATTTGCTTATAACATATTGTATAAACATTGTAATATTGCGAGACACGTGCAAATAATAATAATAATAATAATAATAATAATAATAATAATAATAATAATAATAATAATAATACAGTGGTTGTACACTACGTATAATTTCGCTCGAGTAGAATACAACACGTGTCATGTTAACACGAAAAATCGATACTTGTGTGCATGTAAACTTACAATTTAAATATTATAACGCGTGTGTATGTCTGGGAGACATCCGTTTCGGTATCCGACAAAATAAAAACTGTTCCTATATTCTATAATAAAATTAAATATAATAATATAACAACTATACATGTAGTGAATACTGCCGTATGGTGTAGGCGTGTAGCGTATATTACGTAAACTACCTTCCTCCTTTTAATAAATGTGGGGGAAATGGTGATATCAAAACGATGGGTTCGAAGATTTTGCAATAAACATTTATAAATAATATTTTTCGAAACATTAAACAAATATTCTCTTACTTTTGACCTTCCCGTGATTGCCTTTTTTTTCGCCCGGAATAAATAATAATATTAGAAAGAATAAAATGCGTTTAATCATTATTATATTATATTGTTATGCGAATTTATTATTATTTCAGTTTCCTATATTTCGGAAGATATCATTAGGAAAAACTAAATGTGATTATAATAATGTTATATATACTCGTAAAAGGGTCGTACGATTCGAACTATATGACAACTGCTGTCATCTTTTATGAACATCGCTGTGACGTAATAAAATCATTTACACGACTCAAAACTACAAATACCCCCACATCCGGACCTGCAGACTGCTCGTCGAATATCTCTTTTCATCTCAAAATTCAACGCGCGATATTTAAATATTCGCCACGCCGCTCCACAACACGCTTTAAACATCTTTTTTTTTCCTCTTTTTCATATTGTACAATCGACTGCAGCAGGTGTTCCTGCTTTACAGACGACACCGAATAATTACACGTGTCTATATTATAATATGCACGTAATCTGTGTATATAATAAATCCGCCGAGCGAAACAAAAAATCTAATGGTTTTACAATGACTCGTTTACTTTTTTTACAAGCGTAAACAAAAAAAAAAAAAAAAAGTTCGCATATAAATACGATATTAAGCCGAAGAGTATTATTATGGTAAAAGAAAAATAAATATTTAGTTGTATTCTGTTATTATATTTTTTTTATTATCGTTTGCGGCGATTTCGACGAAAAATCGTCGCGTCGGCAGCATTAAACGAAAAATAAAATACAACAACGGAATCTAAAACGAACAAAGAACAGCAAAAAGAAAAAAAAGAAACTAAAAAAAGCGAAAAACTTACGTGAATACATCGAATTAAAAATCACATTTGATATATTTATATTATATATAATATATGTCGGTGTGAAAAATCTTAAAATTTCAATTCAAATTCGTATTTTGTGTCCAATAATGGCTCCAAAAAATGATCTAACAAAAATTAAGAAAATAACCCAAAAAAACAAAAAACAAATTGTATTCAAATTGTAGTCAAAATAAACTTTACTCGTTCCCATGAAGTACGTAAGGTGAATTTGTGACAATTGTACACCAAGTTTTGGAAAGCAATGTAAAACCCAATACTGTTTTTCGCGGGAAGTCGAATGGAAATCGCCATCGATCGTTGGCCGTCCGTTTGGGCCCGTTTCGTTGTACAGTAATATATATATATATATTTTAAATATTTTTAATTGAAACATCCTGCGGGCCGGGTCAATACTCGCAGGAACAGCAGTACCGAGCGTATGTATTAAGCCACGTCCACACAACGGGCGTGTGCGATTTTCCGCAGTTTCTCTATACGGGAAAAGAGTAGTGCGCGTAAAATCGTCTACTTTGAATGTTAAAAACAAAAATTGAATATCCTCTTTTGAAAACCCGCAGCCGTAGTGGGCATAGATCGTTATTTTCACATAATGTACAGAGTGACGCGCAAAAAGAAACTTGACAATCGGTAAGGATAACATTGACAACAACAAGACGACCTAGATCCGACGTCTTCCTTGATCCTCAGTACCAACACAAACGCATGATTAGTTATATTAATTATTTAGTAAAATCGCTCAGTCTAATTTTAAGTTAAGCGGATAAGTTAACAGACATAACTGTACACTTACCGGTATACTAAAAATCAAAATCTTTTGTTGGAACAACAACTCAATCCACGCGCAAGTGTGAGTTAGGTTTGAGGGGCAATATCATCATTTGGCGTACTTGGAACATATTATTATTATTTTGAAGAAACCGTGACAGGAGATAAATATTTGGATATGCTTAAGAATTACGTGGTACCGGGTGACTCGCAACGCATTCGATGATTTGGAACAAACCGTGTTTACATATAACATTTTAATTAATAATTTTATATAAAATATCGTAAAACGTATAAAATTAACCTAACCTAACCTAACGTGTTAACATACAATGATAATCATCAATTAACCGAAAGAAGTGTATAATAATAAGCACTCTTATTGCACCATTTCATCGTCACCTACAGCGTGTCGTACAGTGAACCAAAATTTAAATGCTACATTTAGAGCAATTAAATAATTATCGCAAAAAACATATAACAAAAAAATGTTTAATTTAAACGTGTTTTTTTTTTTAATTCGTTTACAATGTCCTTGTAAATAATTGCGAAGTTTCTTTATATATTCGCTTTTCGATTTATAACATTAGCATTTGAAACTCCAATAGGATATTAAGACATACGATTTCATTACGCTAAACTACTTTGACACAGAATATTTTTTAAAACGTTTTAAAAGTATCGCGTTTCTATTTTTGCACGTATAAGCAAAACACCGGAAAAACGGCTTTTCCCCGTTTGTCCGTAAAATCGTGTATGCGCTAATTGCGGTTATAAACAACTAATAATAATAATTGGCAGAGATCAATTTTTTTTTCTATATAAAAAAAAGGAAAAATTTTTTTTCAAACTACCGTAAGTGTAATGTAGCGCACGTAATATATATTATAATTTTTTTTTCCTAAAATCTTATACTATAGTGAAAGGAAAAATTCTATAGTAAATTATTTTTATAATTTTATAGTATTATAGAAAACTACTACTACTAGCCGAGCGCGACATACGAATTTTGTTGTTTTATCATTCGAAAATTTAAATATGAAAATTTTTGTATATTTTCCCAATAAAAAAAAATGTACGTTCAGAAAAACGTTGAAAATTCCGGCGATATTTTTTTTATACATATACAACGCGTCATATAAAGAATCATAGAATTCGTCAAATATATGCTTTCAGATGCCGGACTAGGATAAAAAAATTGTTTATAAAAATCTACACATTATCATTAAATTCTATATAAAATGCTTCAATTTCGAATTGATTTCAACGCATTATGTTGGTTGTATTTCATCATCATATTTATTATATAAAATATCGAGTATGGAAAACAACCAAAAAAGCGAAAGCGATTTTTATATAAAGTGAAAAGCATTTACATACATTTTTAAGTGGAATGTTGTTCAAATTTGTTTATATTACGCATATATTTAAAAAAAATATATCATAAAATTGAATAATCACGAATAAATGCTAATTTATACAATTTGTAATTTTTAATAATTGTCATATTACGTTTTGCGTTTAAATAATTTTATAATATATTTTATACGTAACTATAATAATTCGCTGTGTAAAGTCGTTATAATTACGTTATAATAATAATTCATCTACTCGAACAGTAATTTTCAATTTCCAAAATCAAATTTTTCGTCTGTCGCATTCTACCTAATAACAATTTTAAAAAGTCCCAAAACGTTTTATATAACACTTCAGAATACGATATTTGCAAATAAATTAATAAACGTACATAAGTATATACGCGTTACCATTATAATTATATATATTGTTTTATATATAAATATCGGACAAAGTAGTAATATACAAAAAAAAAAAATAAACAAAGAACGAAAACTTAAAACTCCATTCGTCTCGAATTTAATAAATAATAATTTACCTAACCTTTTTATATAAACGGCGAATGATTTTTAAAAAAAAAACGAGTATTATTTACACGATTATTAACTCGTAACATTTATGAAGTGCGCGCGAAGATTTTCGATGAATTCTCGTGTAAAGGATTTGAAACACGACAGAACTAACGTATTTTATCACACGGCCATTATAATAATGGTTATAATATTAAATCGTTCGATAAATTTGGAGAATATACGCAATTATGGACAATTAAATTTGTCGAATGTAACACGCCGTCGAATAATTTCTTTGTGGTAACTCACTATAACGACACGGATTTTGTGCAGTTGAAAAATTGCGTGCTACGTATAGTATTATCCCATCCAATTATTATTCATATATAATCTCTCGCCGCGTTGGATTTTCGGTCATTTTTTTTTTGTTTTACCCCGCAAATAAATCATACAACATCATTACTATAATATATAATGTCTCTATCCTAATTATCCATATTTTATGCCAGCGAGAAAAAAAGTTGATTTTGGTTGGTCACCTAAATTTGAACATTTTTCAGGAGTGAGTCGCATCTATGAAATGTTTAGGAACCTCTGCAGTCCTACAGTATTGAAATTTACACCAAACGTGTAAGGAATAAGTGAAAAAAAAATTTCAAAACATTTTTTTTCTTTCGATTTAATGCATTTATTAGACGTTTTCAAATCACGAAAAGGGTAATTTTTTAACGCTGAATTACTTTTTTTACGACATAGGACCTAACTGCAGTATTCAAAAAATTCTCGACAACCCCAAATGACAAATATTTCTATTATTATTATTATTATCACTTTAAATTATCCGACAGAGCTCATATATTATATACTTCAACACCGAGACTCCCGCTCAGAATACCATCGTTTTATTGAATGCAATAATTCATGGCGTCCCTTTCAAATTTATATAGTAATAAGAAAAGCGACATCGTGTACAACACCAGTGGCCTATTTTCTTTTTTTGCCGCATATATTCTTACGTTCCTTTAACTCAGAGCCGACGTAATTACGATTTGTGGCGTAATTTATGCGCAATGCTGCAGACGGTTCCTCCTGTACGCATATAATTTATAACAACGACCTGCGCGTCACACGTTACGAAATATGTAAACGAAATGCCAACCCCGTAAAATAATAATAATAAACACGTCGCGTTTTCGTGCCGTAACACGAACCGGAACGATTATGAAATCCTTTGAATGGACGAATTACCCGTTTCAACAATCTGTTCTCGATAGGAAGAAGACCACTATAAAAAGCGTCCAGTTTTCGGGAACAAAAATTGAAAACTCGTCGACATGCGCAACAGGAGTATAATATTATATGTATAAACACACTCCAGTCTTTATACACGAGATTAATTAGAAAACTGATAAAACGACAAAGTATGTGGAACGGACTTATATACGATGACAGGGCGGTTTTTTAAACCACCAGTGACATAACGGAACAGTGTTTTTACAAGAACGTTCAGTTGCTTCTGGATTTTAGTCGGTCGATTATTGAAACTTGTTGACAGACATTTTATATTATTTTTTGTTCTCAATAATTTTCATAAAATTACGTCTGTGCTTCTAATCATTCCTCAATTTCGCGCGCACGCGATGTTTTGACAAAACTCTTTGTCGTTCGATGGTGATCTCTCCCGCCTCAAAGTAGTGTACCCGTAGAAAATTTGCTATCGGAAAATGGTGGGCATACTTGTAAAAATTGAAGCGTTATTTCTACCCGAAAAAATTGTATACACGAAATGGAAAAAGATAACCAAAACCGATGAGACGGGACATTAGTACAGTGTTTGCTTTTATTAAGCTACGCTGCTTCTGTCGACAATTTACGATTTACGCACCAGAAATCAGCTCGTTTATCAAGAAGAGCTCGAGAAACTTCCTTAGAACGAGTAGACAGGACCAATCAGTCAATTAACCATCTTCCCCCTCTTGTTTGATGTGTTCGTATGTCAAATAATAATTTACAATTTCAATCGTATAATTTACGAATGCGAAATTGACGTTTTTATTAATCCAATACAACTTGTAATATCGCATCAAAAGGCACTCTCACATCTCGCGTTCTCGTGTTTTATCATTTTTTGGACACGTATTATAAAAGCGGTAACTCTATGACGTTCATTTATCATGTCGAGCGGGCCGTATCGGTACATCAGATATCGAATTTTTTTTGTAAATGCTTCTTCTTCGATATCCGATGAAAATAATATTTAAAAAAAACGCCCTTGGATTCCCCGGAGAAATTTCGAATTTCCCATTGTCACACAGGATAACAAAAATAAAAATTTCAAAGATAGTGGAAAACTGCGAATTCTTCTCGTATTAAAACCCTCAAAAAAAATGTATAAATTAATTTCCGAAAAAACGTATGAAGGGTAAAACGATAAAGTGTTGATTTTCAATTAGATAATAATTTTTTGGAGAAAAAAACAAATAGAAATAAATACAAGAAAAAAAACCAATACGACTCGAAATAATAAAATCCAATGAACACTGTCTGGATCTCAAAATGGATATATTATTAAAACTACGTTCTTACATAAGATACGTGGGACGGAGCGTTCACCAATCATTGGTATTTCAACAAATGCTTTCAAAATTGTATACAATAACATTATAAATTATCCAAAAGCAACTTCGACGTTCAACTCGTATTAGATATACGAACATTAATCAGTTATACGTACGTTTACACTGTATTGAAAAAAAAAATCAGTTGAAACGATTTTACAGCTGATACACGTTTAATGAAGCTCAAAAAAAGAATTATGTTTTGTAGTTATTGAAAATGTGCTCCGTTTTGAATTTTGTCGGTGTCGCGATTACATGCGTTTCTGAATACGCCCTCCTGGGGGGGGGGGGGAGATAAGTGCGTAAAATACGCGCGCGGTAATTTCAGCGACAGTACCTGCTGTAAGGTACACCCGACCGATATGATCAGTGTATACGTGGTCGTGTGACTCGTGTATGAAATAGAACGGAACCTAACCGCTGCGGAACGACGCCGTCGGTTCACTAACCGGCTAAACTTTTTTTTTCTATAAATATTTTACCTAAATATATATTCAATTTTTGTCTTAACGAATCTGCGAATAACGTGTACTCACTCGGTCCACAACTGCACGTGTAGTATAGTAATTCGTCGGTGTGCGCACCACACACACACACACGTGGTCGGCGTCGGGCGTCGTGTGCCGATCGTTTGGGATGCGACGAAAGGGCAAAGCGAAACATGCACGACGCGACGGTGACTACGGTTGTTACGCGAGTGACAACGCAGTTCGCACACGACGGTGGTGTTTCTGTCGTCGTCGGTGGTTGTTGTGAACGCCAATGGTAGCGAGCTGTTGTCACTGCTGCTGCTTGCTGCTGTTGCTGCCGACCGCTCTTGCCGTCGTAAATAGGGTATTCGTCGATGCGTGCGTGTGTGCGTGGTATGTGCGTGCGCGCGCGTGTATGTGCATGCGACGCGGCGAAAGATCACAACTCGCCGCGGACGGTGTACGCGCGCGCGCGGTCATTCGCCGGTGGTGGACTACGCGGGCGTTACGTGCGTGCGCGCGTCCCGCGGACGGAGCGCAGAGAATCTGTTTTGTTCGTCGCTCACCGAACGCGCACGCCGGGGGGACGACTCAATCGATAGTGTCTAAAAACCGCGCGCGCGACGTACCGCACCCGCCGGCACGCGTATGACACACGGCACAAACGCTATGTTGGAGGAGACCTACCTCAACCGGACAACATCATACGCGCGTATTAGTACTACTATTTATCCCATCGTGGGACTCGGACCGGTTTTCTCGGGCCATTCGTACCCGGCCATCTATAAACCTATTTTTAACGAGCCCGGGCCTGCAAAAATTAAAAATCCTCACCGTCCTCCCCACGACGACATTTTAAGTATTTTCCCGTTGGTTTATACAATATGTTAACGCGTCGTCGAATGCGCGGATGTCGGCCGCGGGTTGTGGTCCACACGTCATTTTTCCCGCATTTTTAGACAAAGTTTCCCTTTGAAAATCGGACAATATCAGGGAAAATAATGGAGCCCGGAGTATTTTAGTTCGCCCGGAGCCCGCCAAAACTGAACGCGGCCCCGATCCTATCGCACGCATTTTGTGTACGACACACAAGACGTGCGTGCAAAGCCGGAGGACTCGAGAGGATTTAAAATCGATTAAAATCATTACACACGAATAATAACGTGAAAAAAATTTCCTCTCCGCATATTATACATATAATAACAGTGTAAAAATGTAAACGTTATTTGACGGCAAAAAAAAATATATATAAATACCGTCTCAATCGCGTTCTGCAGTGACGTGGATATGGAAAGAGTGTAAAGAGTTTCTACCGCCTGTAAATCTCAAAAAAAAAATTTCTCACTACTACTAAAATGTTGAAAAATTGTATTTCATTAATTGTGAAAGTACAAAAAAATAGCGAATTTCAGTGCATATTACACGACAATAATCATTATATTATGAAGTGTTCGGAATGTTGAGCCACACAATAAATGGCACAATTGTGTCATAACATGAGTATAATGTAAATGTATATAGAGGGAAAATAATTAATAAGAAATAATGATTTTTCTCTTTACTTGATTGTAGGAATGTCGAGTGTATGAAGTCTCTTGGAAGAACTCCATAAGAAACCGTATATATTATAATAACGATTATAGTTTTAGACGTGCGACTACGCGATTCAGCTAGTGATATTATATAAATCGAAAGAATATACATATACCTATGGCAGAAAATCGTGCAAATCCTACGACTATTTCGAATCCAAATATTCTAATTAGCGATTGAGTTGAGCGAGCCAGCAAGTGCAACAATATAATATGTGAATAAACGGACGGGAGACTATTAAAATAATAATAATTTCGGCGGTTACTGTCGCTTCGCGGGCGAATATAATTATATATTATTGATATCATATATATATATAGGTCACGTTTGTGTGTGTGACGTGAGTTGAAGGGTCGTGCGAATGGGTTCGTCGACCTCGACCGGCCAGACGGGCCATTCTCATCCTCATTCACTGCCGCGTACACAGCTGTTGATATTCCTATACGTATTATTTAATTGTTGTTGGCAAAATTATATGTGTATGTATACCTATATATATGTATATGTAAACGAGAGAACCTCATCCTCTGTTGTCTACATCCCTCACCAGCGCGGGCTGATACATGAGCGAAAATGCCATGCGCGGAACTTATAAATTAACAGGGATATACTACTGCACCGCGGTGCTCGGGTGTCAAAAGATATGAAATATAATAGTACCCTGCAGAATATCCATTATAATTTAACAATTAATACTGAAAGAAAAATGAAAATTATTTCTTTTTTTGTCCAACATCAAACAATAACCACAGATATTCAAATCATTCGTTTCTGCATCATATTATTATTATTATTATTATTATTATTAAAATCGATTTTTTGTCGATTAAAAACCTTCTCCTAAACGATTTTTTCCCCTGCTATTTCGAAACTATATCGCTAACATTACATTCTTGTTCCCAAAATACTACATTTCTATCATTTTCAACAAAATCCGTTGGGAGATAGAAAAGACATATTATAAAATATACCGATATTCGTACAATATATTGTACACCTATTTACAATGTATAATAGATAAGGCATCTGCATGATGCGCGAATGATGGTAGTTTTAGTGCGCTAAGAAACCCGGGAGAAGTGAAAAATAAAAGATTTGAAAAGTGAAGATTAGCGTAGGTATATGAAGGGGAAAGGACTACTAATGATTAGTAGGAGTAGAACAGTGTTGAATGTGAACGATTTTAGAGATAATTATCTGGGAATTCATAACGTAATAAATGTTACGAAAATGCGAGTGAGTATACAGATATGTGAGGTTGGTAAACTGTAGTACCTATAAGATAGGTAGTACAAAAATTGGTGGTTCTGAAGAACGCACAAAAAATAGTATAAAGTATAAATGCAGGATGAAGTTACAAAAGAGAAGCGCCAGGTGTTTTGTGTGACAAAAGGATGCCAATTAGATTGTCATACACCGACTGATCGAGAAAATTGATAATTTTATGAATCGTATTAAAATTAATCCAAATAAATTAACGGATTTGTCTATTTAAAATTCGTATGCTGGAACGTATTTAAGGGGGACTAGGCCATAAACCTACTTTAGCCCCTCTCCGACTATTTCTCTATTTGTAATATAACGTATTATGTTTGTATTATATGGTATTACGGTATGAAATACTTCTTGAGAATTTAGACTTTTTAGACCCCCCCCCCCTCCTATATTATTCATTTAAATACACCTCTGGTCGTATGGTAATAAGGTACAAATTATACTACGCAACAGTGGCGCACCCAAGGGGATGGACTCCGGGTCCGGACCCCCCCTTGACTAGTGCAATAGTATTACATTTATAGATGAAAATCCAAATTCTGATACAACTTTCATATTTTTCTGTTAAAATTTCGCATACGATATAGATAACACCAGGTGTTAACAATTTATTGATTATATTATATTATTATAATATATAATCTATTTTTATTATCTATTAAAAGTTTTGTTTTTCATAATGTAGTTTTTTAGACCCCCCCCTTGAAAAAATCCTGGGTGCGTTACTGCTACGCAATACTGCAGATACTGAACATATGAATAAATAACTGATACTTCAGGCCAGTGGTGATATAAATATAATAAAACGTGAATTTTAATTATTATTTTGTACATCCCGCCGCACGCGATGTGTATTTCAAATTTTCTTCCGGTAACGCAGCGCCCCCGGTGGCGTTCTCCCCAAGAAAACGCTCATTATACCTTATATTCTTATAAGATCCATCTTGGCCCGTTACACTATATTGTAATAATATGTTTAGAGAAATTCTGATATCACACGTACCAGTGGGGTATATTATCAACGCGGTTATCGGTCTCCCCAAACGTGATACGGACAAGATGTTGATGTACACCGGGCACCGCCACCGAGTTCTGCGAGATTTCGTGGCGAACCCACCAATTCATGTCGTTATGATTTCTTGCGTTCGGATTGCCCGGACCGGTCAGTCGTTCACGAAATAATGCCCATACGTCCGTCGTCCAGCCGTAACAGCGCAGCGTCGTCTTCTCCCCCCGTTATCTGTTACCGATGCGAGTGTGTTGTTTCCGGGTGTTCGTCGACGGTGAACTGTGGGATTGTCTGTGGATACTGAAACGGGACCGGAATTACGTGCTGTACACGACCATAGACCAGTTACCGTTTGACGTGTCGGTCGAGCTGCGCGCGTTCCAGCTGGATGGCGCTCCCGACACCGAGCCCACTCGCGTGGACGCCAACTGTCTGGAGCGAGTGGTCAAGACGTTGGAGTGCAGCGAGGCGTTTAGACGGTCGGTGGTGAGGAGCGTGGACGCCGTCGCAACGGTAGATAACAACAACGTCGCGGTTGGCGTACAGGACATCAGTCTGGTGACTCCTGATCGGTATAGATTGCTTTACGTTTGGTAAGGAAGACACGTTCTCACAATACGTTTTTCGAAATGTGTCGGTGTAAACGATACCCGACGGATTCATATTAGAACATTACGCGGAACTTACCTGTACGTAATAATAATACCTATTTGCAACGATCGATTGTGTGTGTGTGTGTGAGATCAATCGACATGTTTCCGGCTCATTGAGTATTCCATAAATTATAATACACTTCTTTTGTTTTCTATTCGCTTTTAAATCTGTTCAATATTTTATTTTGGCTATTTAGCATTAAAAATTTAACATAATAATTATGTCTTAAACTTAACTATCGCTCCAAAGACACTATATTTTTAAAATATGATGTACCCTACAGACGTTTTAATATTTTTATTTGATGTAAAGAATAAATTTTATTCAACTATTTTAGGTGTGAACTGTATGAGAAAACTGATATCGAACACAGAGAACTCGAGAATATAATGGCGTGGTTATCGACTCTTGGCGGTGCTTTCTCATCGTTAGGTGACCAAACGGAACAATGCGTAAATACGATATACTCTATATATTTATAATTTTATCACAACATTTGTTGATATGTCTTTAGTACTTAAATCGTTCAGAAGTATTTGTCTCGTAATATTAGTGTATTTAATTTGACTACTAAGACTATTTTTAAATTGATGATATTGAAAATAAGACTTTTTGTTTTTAGGCAATTGTCGCAGGGAAAATTTCGGTGCAACAATTAAGAATTGCAATACGGATGGGTGATCCGTTGACTGCGGCCCGGTGTCAATTATATGCTTCTATCAGTCTCATGCAACGTGGTTTTTACAAGCAAGCTAAGTTCATTGTTCAAAATCAGTATAAATTCGTGAAATCTCTGTCTGTCGTTGACGAAAGACTTATCAAAATGTGTTATGGTATATGGACAAAATTACGATACGAAAGAAATCGAAGGAGAATTGTCAATACTGCTCTGAAAAACAAAAAGTGATATATAAGTTTTAGGTGCATTGAATTAAAAATGATATTGTAATAACTAATAACATTAAAGATAAATGTTTATATTAATACACATGTAACTTAGTTCTTTTTACACACATTAAAATATGGGAATTTATGTCTATAGTGGTGGTATATTTACAGTGAATTCTTTTTTTTGCCTGGTAGACTCATTTTAGTAATACCACAAACCTGTAGATAATATAAATACTCAAAGTTAATACATTTTGATGGAACACAACAGTTAAGTGTGTCGTATTTATCAGTACTTGTCCAGAATATAAAATTTTCTAATTTTTAACTAATTTTTCATAAAAAAAATATTTGTTACCTACTAATAAAAATTACCATATTGTAAACTGAATAAAACGTTGACAGTAATAATAATAATAATAATAATAATAATAATAATCACAAAATGTTTCACTACTTTTTTATAAAATTTTACAAAAATAGTGTGTTAAGTATAAGAAGAATTCTATATGATGTGTAAATATGTGTTGTGTTGTGGTAAGTGAACCTACATTTGCAAAATATCTGAATTTTAAGAAAAATAATTTCATAAGTTAGCTGAGGATATTAAAAAAATTGTGCAGGGGTTTCCCGGCGCCCTATTTTTTTTACAAATGCTAAAAAATTTAAAATTTTACAAAAATGATGTGTGCTAAGTATTTAAAATTAACAAATTGGTAACAACAAAGAGGAATTTAGAAAATTAAAAATAAAAATTAAAAGGATTGGTAAAAATAAATATTCAAAAAGATAGAAAAAAATATATATATATAAGTTAATACTCGTGATCATAAATAAAATATATACATAAAATAAATACATATACACATGTATATTAAAATGTATATCTAAATATAAAAAAAGAATAAAGCGAATAAATATTAATTAAGAATGTTGTTGTATATATTATATATTACTACCGGTTTCGACAAAAAGTCATCATCAGGTAAAATTAAAATTAAAATTACCCGATGATGAGTTTTTGTCGAAAACGGTAGTAATATATAATATAGACAACAACATTCTTAACTAATACTCATTGGCTTTATTCTTTTTATATTTAAATACACATTTTAATAGACATGTGTATATTTATTTATATTATATATATTTTTTATTTATTAAAAATTATTCGCTAAAATGTGTCATTAATTATTACATACAACTTATATAATTTAGAAATTAGTAGTGCATGTAAATATATATGGAAATTAAAAAAAAATTTAAATACATAATTTTATTAAATGAATAACAAAAATTAAATTCTTAAAGATAAACTTATAATATTAATCTACGTTCCATAGGAATTAAAATTTTAAATTCTTCAATTACACTATCAATATTTACAGAAGTTAACTCTTGTTTTACAAATAAAAATAATAATGCATTTAATCTATCCTGGGTCATGGTACTTCTAAGTTTACTCTTTACAATGGTAAGTTTGGAAAAAGTTCTCTCACAACCACAACTTGTAACAGGAATTATAATAAACATTTTTAAGCAAAGTAAAACATTATTAAAAATATTGTACCTATCACATTCATTCAACCAATCAATCCATTTATAAACAGAACTGGAACACGTACCTTTAGGAGTATCTTTTATTTGTTTCAAAAGTATAATCTCAGAAATCAATGATTCCTTAGAAATATGAAAATATTTATTCAACAGGTCCAATTGTGTATTATAATTTTCTATTTTAATTTCCAAATTCACTAGATTTCCTATAATATTTATTATATCTAATGTTTCTTGCCTAAATCTTGTGTTCAGTCCATTTATTAATATATCTAAAGTTGTATAGCAAACATTCACTTTCATTTCATCAAACTTTGTTTTAAAAAAATGCTGTGTTTGAGTAGAATTATCTATTTTTTTTGATACTTTCCTATTTTTAATAAGAGGTATAATAATTTTATTATTATTACACATATTTTCAGTATTTTTGACAATTAATTCAAATTCTTCTTATGAATTTCTCATTGAAATTAGAGAAGACTTCAAAGATTGAATATGTACAACTGCAGATAAAAGATCTAACTTAGGAGTTTGTAAAGATGAACTCACTTTCAAAACTAATTGTAAAATAGGTTGCACCATATTCATACAAAAAATAAAATTAAATGACTGAATTTGACTCTTAAGCCCTAAACCTTTCATTCTTGCATCTGGCAACAAACTTTTTTTTGTTATTTCGTCTAACGTCTTTAATAATGCACTATATTTATATTGAATAACATTTACAGTTTCTGAGCGACATGCCCACCTTGTTGTTGAGCATGACTTTAATGTAATAAGATTAGACCCATGTTTTTTAGCTATATTTTTAAAAACAGCATGTCGTATAGGACTGCTTTCAATAAAAGAATATAAAAATTGAACAGATCCTAAAAAATTAAATACTACTTGATTTTTGTTACTTATATTACTCGTAATTGAATCAACTAAAGACAAATTTAAGCAGTGTGCATAACAATGCACATACAAAATGTTTTCATTCATCTCTTTGAATTTTTTTGTACCCCACCCATATTTCCTGCTATAGTTGTAGCTCCATCGAAACAAACAGTGATTATTGATGACCGGCCTACACCAAATTTGGAATTTATAATATTACTTATAGCTGTGAAAATTGATTCAGCATTAACAGAAACCAATCTTACTAAACCAAGAAAAGTTTCAACAGGTCTATTTATTTGATAATCATAATATCGTACAACAATTGAAAGTTGTTCATAATGACCAACATCGCTTGTTTCATCGACTAAGATATAAACATATACATTTTGTATATCTGATTTTATTTTTTTAATGAGAACATTATGAATGGAAATAATAAGGTCATTTTGTATTCTATTACTGGTATATTTTGTATTTTTTGTCCCATTTTCAAAGTGTGTTTTCAAAACTATTTCATATTTAGCAAATGTATGAACAATTTTTTTATCTAAACCTTTTTGATTGCTACTCTCTCCTTCATCATGACCCCTAAAAGGCCGTCCTCCTTTAACAAGACACAAAGTAATATCTATCAAACGTTTTAAAATTTTTCTATTACGTAATCGATCAATCTCACTTTTTGAAATATATTCTTTTCTACTAATATCAATTTGTTGATCAATTGAAATAGTATTCAAATAATCAGCCATTGCTTGAGTACTATGAATATGTGATTTAGACATTTGATGTTTATTTAAACGATTAATACCTCTACACCAACTACAGAAACCATTTTTAGAAAATGCATCATCTAATTGACTGCTATTTAAATGATTACCCTTCAAAATTTTACATGGGAAACAAAATGCTAAATCTTTTGATGGACTATATTCTAACCACACATATTTCTCATACCATGCTTTTTGAAATGATCTTTCTGATGTCCCTTGTTTTGTTCTTGGATAGAATTCTATGTTTGGGCGATATGGACCAGCATTCATCCGATCTCTGAGCTCAAGACGATTCACTGGACGTTGATTTACTGGATCATTATTATTTAATGGTTCTAAAAATAAATATATAATACATGCATTATTACAACATATTATGTAAACATAATTATTACATTATTATTTATTATATATTATAGTTTAAAATAATTTACCAATTATTATATCATTAGATAAACTGGTATCACATTTTTCGATCGTAATTAAATCTGTTACGTCGTTCGTAGTTTCTGGTAATGTTTCAATAACTTTTGTTTCATAATTTTTAACTAAAAATATAAAAAATATATTTACTATACAGTGTGTAAACGCTAATTGAAAACACTCAATATTTTTGCGTAGAGCAATGCATTTTGAATTCTGTTTTTTTAGATGGAAGTTGTACTTAATAATACACATTTTTATGGTCTCTGAACTTAAATCTGTTTATTATATTCGCGCATGCGCAATGCAACTTTTTTTTCTTAAATGGCAATCCCCACTTTTGAGCACAAATTATTTTTTTTCATATTTTTTTATGAATTTTAGTGGTTCAACCAACTTTATATGTCCAAAATTGATTGAATTACAGCAATCTAACGAAAAATATCGAAAATTTCGCGATTTTCATTTTTGTCCCCTATTACTCTGAAAAAAAACCGTCCTAGATACTTGAAAACTACCCCATCTAATTTATTAAAGTTTTATTTCATTTCGAACTACCCATTGTTAGGTCCATAATTAGCTGAGTTACGGATATTTCAATTTATTTGAAATTTTCCGCAAGAATTTGTAATAATTTTGCCGTTACATGGACATTTTTTAATTACAGAGGTTGATTCTGTCACTTTACCATTTATTTTATGTTCTACAATTGTTTTTAACTTGTGAATGAATAGTGCGACACTGAAATGTCGATTTGTCATAATTTTACTTGAATAAATAGGATTAGGAAAGAAAAAAATGTAGGTATGTAATTTATGTATTTTACTTTACTTTTAACAGGTAATTAACAGTTTAATTGATAATAAACTTAACTCTAGTAACAATTTTATTTAATTATAATAACTTTATTTTAAAAACTGCTCAAATCGTTGTCCGTTGTGCTCAATACATGCTTCAGCACGCCGTATAAGTTCTTTATTAGTTGCAGCTGTAATTTGTGCTTCGGTCAGTTCGTTACATGCTTCTTTTATTCTATCTTTTAAATGTTGAAGATTTATAGGAGGATCGGCATACACAATAGTTTTTAAGTGACCCCATAAAAGAAATCTAATGGAGTAAGATCAGGTGATCTTGGTGGCCACTCAATGGGTCCGTGCGTTCCTAGCCATCGATTTACAAATGTTTCGTTTAAATAATTTCGAACAATAATTGCATTGTGAGCTGGAGCGCCATCTTGTTGAAAAATTAGATTTTGTCTAATAGCTAACGGAATATCTTCAAACATCATTTGTAAATCATTTATTAGAAAATTATAATATTTTCTACCATTAAGTGTTCCATCATAAAAATATGGTCCCAACAGTTTACCACCAATTAAACCACACCAGACATTTGTTCCCCACACGGTTTGGTTGTTAGTTTCAAATGTGCAATGTGGATTTTGATCGTCCCAATAACGGTTATTTTGTTTATTAATAACACCATTATTGGTGAACTTAGATTCATCTGTCCATAATATCGAATTTAAAATAAATGGATTTTCGTCTAATCTGTCCACCAACCAAGCAACGAATGTAATTCTACGAACTGCATCACCCTCGCGCAAATGTTGAACTATATCAGGTCGATACGGATGCATTTTATACTTTTTTAAAACCTTATGAACCATAGTATGAGATATTCCAATTTCTTTACCAACGTGACGTGTAGATACTCGAGGATTTAATCTGACGTACGCTAATACTTGGTTCTCGACCTCTTCACCTAATGAATCACTTCGTCTTTGTTGTGGATTGTTACTTCTTTTTGAAAATGATCCCCAAATTCTAAGATTTTTTTCTAAGTTGAAAAAAAAACTGCAAGAAGGGTGTTCTCTATTTGGAGTAATTTATAAAAAAAAATTAATTTAGACAATTCTCTAAATAAAAATAATAAATTTAACTAAGCATACCTGGGTAACGTTGAGCATAAGTTTGTGCTGTAAGACGTGAATTTTTACGGCACTCCCAATAAGTAAATAGCATATCAACTTTCTCCGAATGATTCATATTTAATATTGCTTTTTAGTCAAATTTTACAAAATGTTGTACAATATAAATGAACAGTGAGAAATATTGAACTATTTGCTTATTTCATTTATTTTCTTTAAATTAGTGTCAAAGCAAATACATTTTTGATATGAGGCCATTAAGATAAAGTTTATCCAAAAGATACTGTAGAAGGCCCGATAAAATTTAATGATCAATGTTAAAGATAATAATGAAACAAATTATTTAAGTTTCTGTTGCAATTTTCAATAGTATAATTGTGAAAAGTAATATTGAATAGACATTTCAGTGTCGCACTATTCATTCACAAGTTAAAAAACAATTGTAGAACATAAAATAAATGGTAAAGTGACAGAATCAACCTCTGTAATTAAAAAATGTCCATGTAACGGCAAAATTATTACAAATTCTTGCGGAAAATTTCAAATAAATTGAAATATCCGTAACTCAGCTAATTATGGACCTAACAATGGGTAGTTCGAAATGAAATAAAACTTTAATAAATTAGATGGGGTAGTTTTCAAGTATCTAGGACGGTTTTTTTTCAGAGTAATAGGGGACAAAAATGAAAATCGCGAAATTTTCGATATTTTTCGTTAGATTGCTGTAATTCAATCAATTTTGGACATATAAAGTTGGTTGAACCACTAAAATTCATAAAAAAATATGAAAAAAAATAATTTGTGCTCAAAAGTGGGGATTGCCATTTAAGAAAAAAAAGTTGCATTGCGCATGCGCGAATATAATAAACAGATTTAAGTTCAGAGACCATAAAAATGTGTATTATTAAGTACAACTTCCATCTAAAAAAACAGAATTCAAAATGCATTGCTCTACGCAAAAATATTGAGTGTTTTCAATTAGCGTTTACACACTGTATATTGTACACACACATATACACACACACACACACACACACATATATATATATATATATATATATATATATATTATATATATATACAATAATACACATTTTATTTACCTATGCCTTATATGTTAGTTACCTACTGTTAACATGAAATATAAATAAAAGAAAATAATAATTAGATAGGTAATGATAATAAATAAATATTATTTATACAATCATTAGTAGAGCACACAATATGACATATAGTCTTCAGTTTTGGAAATTAAAGTACTATCTCATTTAAATTATGTTACTGTAACAAAATTACATAATTTAATTAATAAAATATTGAAAAATTAAAATCAGGTAATTAATAAAAAAAAATTTATACTTAATTTTTATATATATATTTTTTTATTTTTATAATAAAAGAGTAGTACTCCAGGCACATTTTCTATATTTCTACATTATTTTTTTATGATATATACTTATTTTTATATATGTATATTGTTATTTTTATAATTTAATTGTGTATAACATTTGCTGAATAGGTATATTTTTGTTAATATTATAATAATAACTTACCAATAATATCATTCAATGAACTTGGATCAATTTTTTCAGCTATAATCAAATCTGTTATAACGTTCATAATTTTCAGTAGCATTTCAATGACTTTTGTTTCATCATTTTTAACTAAAAGTATGAAAAATATATTCATTATAACATTTTTATTTTATAAAATCTAAAATACCTATGTAAGTAAATACCTATAATAAAACTTACCAATATTTTCATTGAATTCACTGACAATAATTGTATCAGATTTTGTTGCAGTATTTGATGCATTTCTCAGTTTGAACATGTTATTTATTTTATGACACTTTTCACTAACATTGAATAATAACATTTTTTTCTTCTCGCGAATTTTTTCAGCGCCATTCTTTCGTTTAATTACTTAAACGTTTAAATCATTTAATTACAAAAGTAGTATTTAATTATTACAATTTAATAAATTAGGTAGATACTAGATTGGTAAAAACCAATAATATGTTGGGTACACACTACACAGATACGTTACAAATTACAATATTGCGAACGAGTGAGAAGTTAGCAAGGGGTCCCAACAAGTGATCAGAAATGTATATTAAATTGCCTATAAACTGCCCCTACTATTCAGGAATTTATAACAAAATATACCAATATAACAATCCCATAGATGGCACCACAAATATTTTATATACACTTTCAAATATTAAGAAAAAATAATATGATGAACGGTTCTAATTGCTGGCCAATTTCAGAACTGTACCGGAGGGTGTTACTGCAAAATTCGTATATAATATAAAAGCCCGTGAAATTTACCTTAATACGAAACAATAAAAAAAGGTACTCCCCAAAGAACGAATGCGTATGTCGTATTGAATAAGTCGACCACTGTTATTACGCGTTTACGCTTAAACCCAAAAACATTAGTATTTGCTGGGTGAATTCGGACGTGTTCCGTGTTGTGTCACAGGGCAAACGGCACATATTATGAAAGCCCGTTGAGGTTAGGACGGCGCGTTGAACGGTCGTAATTGCGGCACACATCGTCGGGCGGGCAGCCTATAGCAATACACCCGTGCGACGACGCGGGACTCAAAGAGTCACTGGAACTATGCCATCTGCCATTTGACCCGTGGTCATTAAAATTATTTTCCCACTGCGGCGTTCAGCGTCGATAGATAGGTCGAGTCGTCTTAATTATTCAATGTTTGTCATCTGGCTTTACTACTCCGTATATTCGTAAAAAGGCGTCGCGTACAAAAATATTTTGTGCGCGGCGCACACGTTCTGCAGAAGCGACAAGGACGGTGTACGATCGGTCTAGCGCGCAGATGGCAAAGTTCCAGTGACTCTTAGAGTCCCGCGTCGTCGCACGGGTGTATTGCTATAAGCTGCCCGCCCGACGATGTGTGCCGCAATAACGACCGTTCAACGCGCCGTCTTCCGTCCGGATCCGATCACGTTCGGTGGCTGCAACGACGTGGAATAACATACGAGTAGTCGCCGTTTACCGTGTTTGCGTTGGCCGCACACGGGCCGTCATCGACAATTTACCCGTAGTCACTAACATTATATTCCCGCTGCAACGTTTACGAGGTTTAAATTTCCACTTTTTTTTGTTCGTTAGAAGGCTAGAATACGAATGAATATACAGACGGTCGGTCTGTAGTGCGACCGCGGCCGCTGAGTAGTTTCACGCGGACCGGTGTTCAGCCGGTACGCCGGTTCAGCGACCGCATTGAAAGCATCATCGACACGGGCGACGACGATCGAAAAGCGTTGGTAGCTGTTCCACGGGCCGCGCTCCGTCCGGATCACTAGTTTCACGCGGAACGGTGTTCAGCCGGTACGCCGGTTCAACGACCGCATTGAAAGCATCATCGACACGGGCGACGACGATCGAAAAGCGTCAGTAGCCGTTCCACGGGTCGTGCTCCGTCCGGATCCGAACACGGTCGGTGGCTACGACGACGCTGAACGACGTTCGAGTAGTCGCCGTATACCGTGTTTGCGTTGGCCGCACACGGGGCCGTCATCTAAAATTTGCCCGTAGTCATTACTATTATACTCGTAAACCGGCTGCGGCGTTTGTCGTTGCTGAGTATATTTCTCGCCGTTTGCCCTGTTGGTGTTGGCTCAACACGGGGCATCACGTTAAACTTTTTGTCCTCGACCAATTATTAACTATATCTAAATTTTTTTTAATATTTGGAAAACAAAATTTCTAATTGATTTTTCTATACTGGTATTATACATTACAATTGTGTCTAAAATAATATATAATTTTTTCGTGTTACGTTACACGTGAGGGAATTTGTTAGGGAGTTATGTTAGGTAAGTCACGAGAGCGGTGCCCAATTTCAGTTAATGTTCAATGCACATATTTTAAATATATATATTAATAAATAAATAATACATATAATATTATATAAATAGTTTATATGTATATATATATATATATATATTTATATATATATTATGTAAACGTATATAACATTTAAATATGAGTATATTAATTAAAATATAAAAACGCAACTTTTATTGTTCGTTAGAAGGCTAAAACACGAATGAATATACAGACCGCTGGTCTGTAGCGCGGCCGTTGACGAGTGTCACGGGGACCGGTGTTCAGCCGGTACGCCGGGCCAACGACCGCATTGAATGCATCATCGACACGGGCGACGACGATCGAAACGAGTCGGTAGCCGTTCCACGGGCCGCGCTCCGTCCGGATCACTAGTTTCACGCGGTACGGTGTTCAGCCGGTACGCCGGTTCAGCGACCGCATTGAAAGCATCATCGACACGGGCGACGACGATCGAAAAGCTTCGGTAGCCGTTCCACGGGCCGCGATCCGTCCGGATCACTAGTTTCCCGCGGTACGGTGTTCAGCCGGTACGCCGGTTCAACGACCGCATTAAAAGCATCATCGACACGGGCGACGACGATGGAAAAGCGTTGGTAGCCGTTCCACTGGCCGCGCTCCGTCCGGATCACTAGTTTCACGCGGTACGGTGTTCAGCCGGTACGCCGGTTCAACGACCGCATTGAAAGCATCATCGACACGGACGACGACGATCGATAAGCGGCGGTAGCCGGTCATCGGGCCGCGCCTTGTCCGGATCCGAACACGTTCGGTGGCTACGTCGTCGCTGAACGTCATACGGGTAGTCCCCGTATACCGTGTTTGCGTTGGCCGCACGCGGGGCCGTCATCTAAAATTTACCCGTAGTCGTTACTATTAAACTCGTAAACCGGCTGCGGCGTTCGTAGTTGCCGAGAATATTTCTCGCCGTTTGTCCCGTTGGTGTTGACTCTACGAGGGGCCGACGTCGAATACTGACCCGTTGTCATTAAAATTATTTTCCCACTGCGGCGTTCAGCGTCGATAGATAGGTCGAGTCGTCTTAATTTTTCAATGTTTGTCATCTGGCTTTACTACTCCGTATATTCGTAAAAAGGCGTCGCGTACAAAAATATTTTGTGCGCGGCGCACACGTTCTGCAGAAGCGACAAGGACGGTGTACGATCGGTCTAGCGCGCAGATGGCAAAGTTCCAGTGACTCTTAGAGTCCCGCGTCGTCGCACGGGTGTATTGCTATAAGCTGCCCGCCCGACGATGTGTGCCGCAATAACGACCGTTCAACGCGCCGTCCTCCGTCCGGATCCGATCACGTTCGGTGGCTGCAACGACGTGGAATAACATACGAGTAGTCGCCGTTTACCGTTTTTGCGTTGGCCGCACACGGGGCCGTCATCGAAAATTTACCCGTAGTCACTAACATTATATTCCCGCTGCAACGTTTACGAGGTTTAATTTTCCACTTTTTTTTGTCCGTTAGAAGGCTAGAATACGAATGAATATACAGACGGTCGGTCTGTAGTGCGACCGCGGCCGCTGACTAGTTTCACGCAAACCGGTGATCAGCCGGTACTGATCTAGGAATTTTCTGCCGAGTAAATATTATTCTTATTTCTAGTAACTTTCCAAAGCCAAATCGGTGAAGAACGCTTCCCTAGTGAATAATCGGGAAAACTTCCTTAGAAATTTTTTATCTGGCAAATTCCTCTCATACTTTCAGTTACACTACAATGACAAAATAAGTGTCGGACACTTCCTTAGTGTAAAATCGGGATATTCCCCTTAGGAATTTTCTGCCGGGTAAATTTTATTTCTACTTCCAGTATCTTTACAAAGAAAAAATTGGTGTAGAACACTTCCCTAGAGAATAATTAGGAAAACTTCCGTTGGAATTTTCTGCCGAGCAAATTTTATTCTTACTTCCATTAACTCTACAAAGACAAAATTAGTGTCGAATACTTCCCTAGAGAATAATCGGAAATACTCCAGAAGTAATTTTCTGACAAGCAAATTTTTCTTTAATTTTTAGTAACTCCACATCGATAAAATTGGTGTCGAACGCATCCCTAGTGTAAAATCAGGAAAACCTCCGTATGAATTTTCTGTCGAGGTAATTTTACTCTTACTTCCAGTAACTCTACAAAGACAAAATTGGTGTCGTATACTTCCCTAGAGATTAATCGGGAAAACTTCTGTAGAAATTTTTTTTCTGGCAAATTCTTCTCATTACATTCAGTAACACTACAAACACAAAATTCGTGTCGAACGCAATGCTTGTGTGAAATCGACAAACCCTCCGTAGATATTTTTTATCTTGCAAATTTTTATCATACTTCCAAGAACACTTCACACACTAAATTGTTGTCGAACGCTTCCCTAGTCTAAAAACGGGAAAACCCACATAGGAATTTTCTGCTGAGTAAATATTTTTCTTGTTTCCAGTAACTTTCCAATGACAAAATGAGTGAAGAACGCTTCCCTAGTGAATAATCGGGAAAACTTCTGTAGAAATTTTTTATCTGGCAAATTCCTCTCATACTTTCATTTACACCACAAAGACAAAATTAGTGTCGGACACTTCCTTAGTGTAAAATCGGGAAATTCCCCGTAGGAATTTTCTGCCGAGTAAATTTTATTCTTACTTCCAGTAACTCTACACAGACATAATTGGTGTCGTATACTTTCCTAGAGATTAATCAGGAAAACTTTTGTAGAAATTTGTGTTCTGGCAAATTCTACTCATTACATACAGTAACACTACAAAGACAAAATTGGTGTTGAACGCTTCCCTAGTGTATGATCAGGCAAACTTCCGTTGGAATTTTCTGCCGAGCAAATTTTACTCTTACTTCCAGTAACTCTACAAAGACAAAATTGGTGTCGTATACTATCCTAGAGAATAATCGGGAAAACTTTTGTAAAAATTTTTTTTCTGGCAAATTCTTCTCATTACTTTCAGTATCACTACAAACACTAAATTAGAGTCGAACGCTACGCTAGTGTGAAATGCACAAACCCTCGGTAGATATTTTTTATCTTGCAAATTTTAATCATACTTCCAATAACACTACAAACACTAAATTGGTGTCGAACGCTTCCCTAGTGTAAAATCGGGAAAACTCCAGTAGGAAATATCTGCCGAGTAAATATTAATCTTATTTCTAGTAACTTTCCAAAGACAAAATCGGTGTAGAACGCTTCCCTAGTGAATGATCGGGAAGACTTCCGTAGAAATTTTTTATCTGGGAAATTGCTCTCATACTTTCAGTTACACTACAAAGACAAAATTAGTGTCGAACGCTTCCTTAGTTTAAAATCGGAAAAATCCCCGTAGGAATTTTCTGCCGAGTTAATTTGACTCTTACTTCCAGTAACTCTACACAGACAAAATTGGTGTCGTATACTTTCCTAGAGATTAATCGGGAAAACATCTGTAGAAATTTCTTTCTGGCAAATTCTTCTCATACTTTCAGTAATACTACAAAGACAAAATTGGTGTCGAACTCTTCCCTAGTGTAAAATCAGGAAAACCTCCGTATGAATTTTCTGCCGAGGTAATTTTACTCTTACTTCCAGTAACTCTACAAAGACAAAATTGGTGTCGTATACGTCCCTAGAGATTAATTGGGAGAACTTCCGTAAAAATTTTTTTTCTGGCAAATTCTACTCATTACATTCAGTAACACTACAAACACAAACTTCGTGTCGCACGCTATGCTAGTGTGAAATCGACAAATCCTCAGTAGATATCTTTTATCTTGCAAATTTTTATCATACAACCAAGAACACTACAAACACTAAATTGGTGTCGAACGCTTCCCTAGTGTAAAATCGGGAAAACCCCAGTAGGAATTTTCTGCCAAGTAAATATTATTCCTATTTCTAGTAACTTTCCAAAACCAAATCGGTGAAGAACGCTTCCCTAGTGCATAATCGGGAAAACTTCCTTAGAAATTTTTTATCTGGTAAATTCCTCTCATACGTTCAGTTACTACACAGACAAAATTAGTGTCGAATGCTTCCATAGGTTAAAATCAAGAAAACCTCCGTATGAATTTTCTGCCGAGCAAATTATATTCTTACTTCCAGTAACTCTACAAAGACAAAATTGGTGTCGTATACTTCCCTAGAGATTAATCGGGTTAACTTCTGTAGAATTTTTTTTTCTATCAAATTCTTCTCATTACTTTCAGTAACCCTACAAGCACTAAATTAGAGTCGATCGCTACGCTAGTGTGAAATCGACAAACCCTCCGTAGATATTTTTTATCTTGCAAATTTGAATCATACTTCCAATAACACTACAAACACTAAATTGGTGTCGAACGCTTACCTAGTGTAAAATCGGCAAACACACCAAAGGAATTTTTTATCTGGCAAATTCTTCTTATATTTTAGTAACACTACAAAGACAAAATTGGTGTCGAACGCCTCCCCAGTGTAAAAGCAGGAAAACCTCCGTATGAATTTTCTGCCGAGCAAATTTTACTCTTACTTCCAGTAAATCTACAAAGACAAAATTGGTGTCGTATACTTCCCTAGAGATTAATCGGGAAAAATTCTGTAGAAATTTTTTTTCTGGCAAATTCTTCTCATTACATTCAGTAACAATACAAACACAAAATTCGTGTCGAACGCTATGCTAGTGTGAAATCGATAAACTCTCCGTAGATATTTTTTATCTTGCAAATTTTTATCATACTTCCAAGAACACTACAAACACTAAATTGGTGTCGAACGCTACCCTAGTGTAAAATCGGGAAAACCCCAGTAAGAATTTTCTGCCGAGTAAATATTATTCTTATTTCTAGTAACTTTCCAAAGACAAAATTGGTGAAGAACGCTTCCCTAGTGAATAATCGGGAAAACTTCCTTAGAAATTTTATATCTGGTAAATCCCTCTCATACATTCAGTTACACTACACAGACAAAATTAGTGTCGAATGCTTCCATAGAGTAAAATCAGGAAATCCTCATTATGAATTTTCTGCCGAGCAAATTTTACTCTTACTTTCAGTAACTCTACAAAGACAAAATTGATGTCGTATACTTCCCTAGAGATTAATCGGGAAAACTACTGTAGAAATTATTTTCTGGCAAATTCTTCTCTTTACTTCCAGTAACTCTACAAAGACAAAATTAGTGTCGAATACTTCCCTAGAGAATAATCGGAAATACTTCAGAAGTAATTTTCTGACAAGCAAATTTTTCTTTTACTTTTAGTAACTCCACAACGACAAAATTGGTGTCGAACGCTTACCTAGTGTAAAATCGGCAAACACACCAAAGGAATTTTTTATCTGGCAAATTCTTCTTATACATTTAGTAATACTACAAAGACAAAATTGGTGTCGAACGCCTTCCCAGTGTAAAATCAGGAAAACCTCCGTATGAATTTTCTGCCGAGCAAATTTTACTCTTACTTCCAGTAAATCTACAAAGACAAAATTGGTGTCGTATACTTCCCTAGAGATTAATCGGGAAAACTACTGTAGAAATTATTTTCTGCAAATTCTTCTCTTTACTTTCAGAAACACTACAAAGACAAAATTGGTGTTGAACGCTTCCCTAGTGTAAGATCAGGCAAACTTCCGTTGGAATTTTCTGCCGAGCAAATTTTACTCTTACTTCCAGTAACTCTACAAAGACAAAATTGGTGTCGTATACTTTCCTAGAGAATAATTGGGAAAACTTTTGTAGAAATTTTTTTTCTGGCAAATTCTTCTCATTACTTTCAGTATCACTACAAACACTAAATTAGAGTCGAACGCTACGCTAGTGTGAAATCCACAAACCTTCAGTAGATATTTTTTATCTTGCAAATTTTAATCATACTTCCAATAACACTACAAACACTAAATTGGTGTCGAACGCTTCCCTAGTGTAAAATCGGGAAAACCCCAGTAAGAATTTTCTGCCGAGTAAATATTATTCTTATTTCTAGTAACTTTCCAAAGACAAAATTGGTGAAGAACGCTTCCCTAGTGAATAATCGGGAAAACTTCCTTAGAAATTTTATATCTGGTAAATCCCTCTCATACATTCAGTTACACTACACAGACAAAATTAGTGTCGAATGCTTCCATAGAGTAAAATCAGGAAATCCTCATTATGAATTTTCTGCCGAGCAAATTTTACTCTTACTTTCAGTAACTCTACAAAGACAAAATTGATGTCGTATACTTCCCTAGAGATTAATCGGGAAAACTACTGTAGAAATTATTTTCTGGCAAATTCTTCTCTTTACTTCCAGTAACTCTACAAAGACAAAATTAGTGTCGAATACTTCCCTAGAGAATAATCGGAAATACTTCAGAAGTAATTTTCTGACAAGCAAATTTTTCTTTTACTTTTAGTAACTCCACAACGACAAAATTGGTGTCGAACGCTTACCAAGTGTAAAATCGGCAAACACACCAAAGGAATTTTTTATCTGGCAAATTCTTCTTATACATTTAGTAATACTACAAAGACAAAATTGGTGTCGAACGCCTTCCCAGTGTAAAATCAGGAAAACCTCCGTATGAATTTTCTGCCGAGCAAATTTTACTCTTACTTCCAGTAAATCTACAAAGACAAAATTGGTGTCGTATACTTCCCTAGAGATTAATCGGGAAAACTACTGTAGAAATTATTTTCTGCAAATTCTTCTCTTTACTTTCAGAAACACTACAAAGACAAAATTGGTGTTGAACGCTTCCTAGTGTAAGATCAGGCAAACTTCCGTTGGAATTTTCTGCCGAGCAAATTTTACTCTTACTTCAGTAACTCTACAAAGACAAAATTGGTGTCGTATACTTTCCTAGAGAATAATTGGAAAACTTTTGTAGAAATTTTTTCTGGCAAATTCTTCTCATTACTTTCAGTATCACTACAAACACTAAATTAGAGTCGAACGCTTCCTAGTGTGAAATCCACAAACCTTCAGTAGATATTTTTTATCTTGCAAATTTTAATCATACTTCCAATAACACTACAAACACTAAATTGGTGTCGAACGCTTCCCTAGTGTAAAATCGGGAAAACCCCAGTAGGAATTATCTGCCGAGTAAATATTAATCTTATTTCTAGTAACTTTCCAAAGACAAAATCGGTGTAGAACGCTTCTCTAGTGAATGATCGGAAGACTTCCGTAGAAATTTTTATCTGGAAATTCCTCTCATACTTTCAGTTACACAAAGATAAAATTGACGTCGAACGCTTCCCTAGTGTAAAATCGGGAAAACTTCAGTAGGAATTTTCTGCCAAGTAAATTTTACTCTTACTTCCAGTAACTCTACACAGACATAATTGGTGTCGTATACTTTCCTAGAGATTAATCGGGAAAACTTTTGTAGAAATTTTTTTTCTGGCAAATTCTTCTCATACTTTCAGTAATACTACAAAGACAAAATTGGTGTCGAACTCTTCCCTAGTGTAAAATCAGGAAAACCTCCGTATGAATTTTCTGCCGAGGTAATTTTACTCTTACTTCCAGTAACTCTACAAAGACAAAATTGGTGTCGTATACGTCCCTAGAGATTAATTGGGAGAACTTCCGTAAAAATTTTTTTTCTGGCAAATTCTACTCATTACATTCAGTAACACTACAAACACAAACTTCGTGTCGCACGCTATGCTAGTGTGAAATCGACAAATCCTCAGTAGATATCTTTTATCTTGCAAATTTTTATCATACAACCAAGAACACTACAAACACTAAATTGGTGTCGAACGCTTCCCTAGTGTAAAATCGGGAAAACCCCAGTAGGAATTTTCTGCCAAGTAAATATTATTCCTATTTCTAGTAACTTTCCAAAACCAAATCGGTGAAGAACGCTTCCCTAGTGCATAATCGGGAAAACTTCCTTAGAAATTTTTTATCTGGTAAATTCCTCTCATACGTTCAGTTACACTACACAGACAAAATTAGTGTCGAATGCTTCCATAGGTTAAAATCAAGAAAACCTCCGTATGAATTTTCTGCCGAGCAAATTATATTCTTACTTCCAGTAACTCTACAAAGACAAAATTGGTGTCGTATACTTCCCTAGAGATTAATCGGGTTAACTTCTGTAGAATTTTTTTTTCTATCAAATTCTTCTCATTACTTTCAGTAACCCTACAAGCACTAAATTAGAGTCGATCGCTACGCTAGTGTGAAATCGACAAACCCTCCGTAGATATTTTTTATCTTGCAAATTTGAATCATACTTCCAATAACACTACAAACACTAAATTGGTGTCGAACGCTTACCTAGTGTAAAATCGGCAAACACACCAAAGGAATTTTTTATCTGGCAAATTCTTCTTATATTTTAGTAACACTACAAAGACAAAATTGGTGTCGAACGCCTCCCCAGTGTAAAAGCAGGAAAACCTCCGTATGAATTTTCTGCCGAGCAAATTTTACTCTTACTTCCAGTAAATCTACAAAGACAAAATTGGTGTCGTATACTTCCCTAGAGATTAATCGGGAAAAATTCTGTAGAAATTTTTTTTCTGGCAAATTCTTCTCATTACATTCAGTAACAATACAAACACAAAATTCGTGTCGAACGCTATGCTAGTGTGAAATCGATAAACTCTCCGTAGATATTTTTTATCTTGCAAATTTTTATCATACTTCCAAGAACACTACAAACACTAAATTGGTGTCGAACGCTACCCTAGTGTAAAATCGGGAAAACCCCAGTAAGAATTTTCTGCCGAGTAAATATTATTCTTATTTCTAGTAACGTTCCAAAGACAAAATTGGTGAAGAACGCTTCCCTAGTGAATAATCAGGAAAACTTCCTTAGAAATTTTATATCTGGTAAATCCCTCTCATACATTCAGTTACACTACACAGACAAAATTAGTGTCGAATGCTTCCATAGAGTAAAATCAGGAAATCCTCATTATGAATTTTCTGCCGAGCAAATTTTACTCTTACTTTCAGTAACTCTACAAAGACAAAATTGATGTCGTATACTTCCCTAGAGATTAATCGGGAAAACTACTGTAGAAATTATTTTCTGGCAAATTCTTCTCTTTACTTCCAGTAACTCTACAAAGACAAAATTAGTGTCGAATACTTCCCTAGAGAATAATCGGAAATACTTCAGAAGTAATTTTCTGACAAGCAAATTTTTCTTTTACTTTTAGTAACTCCACAACGACAAAATTGGTGTCGAACGCTTACCTAGTGTAAAATCGGCAAACACACCAAAGGAATTTTTTATCTGGCAAATTCTTCTTATACATTTAGTAATACTACAAAGACAAAATTGGTGTCGAACGCCTTCCCAGTGTAAAATCAGGAAAACCTCCGTATGAATTTTCTGCCGAGCAAATTTTACTCTTACTTCCAGTAAATCTACAAAGACAAAATTGGTGTCGTATACTTCCCTAGAGATTAATCGGGAAAAATTCTGTAGAAATTTTTTTTCTGGCAAATTCTTCTCATTACATTCAGTAACAATACAAACACAAAATTCGTGTCGAACGCTATGCTAGTGTGAAATCGATAAACTCTCCGTAGATATTTTTTATCTTGCAAATTTTTATCATACTTCCAAGAACACTACAAACACTAAATTGGTGTCGAACGCTACCCTAGTGTAAAATCGGGAAAACCCCAGTAAGAATTTTCTGCCGAGTAAATATTATTCTTATTTCTAGTAACTTTCCAAAGACAAAATTGGTGAAGAACGCTTCCCTAGTGAATAATCGGGAAAACTTCCTTAGAAATTTTATATCTGGTAAATCCCTCTCATACATTCAGTTACACTACACAGACAAAATTAGTGTCGAATGCTTCCATAGAGTAAAATCAGGAAATCCTCATTATGAATTTTCTGCCGAGCAAATTTTACTCTTACTTTCAGTAACTCTACAAAGACAAAATTGATGTCGTATACTTCCCTAGAATAATCGGGAAAACTACTGTAGAAATTTTTTTTCTGGCAAATTCTTCTCATTACATTCAGTAACAATACAAAGACAAAATTAGTGTCGAATACTTCCCTAGAGAATAATCGGAAATACTTCAGAAGTAATTTTCTGACAAGCAAATTTTTCTTTTACTTTTAGTAACTCCACAACGACAAAATTGGTGTCGAACGCTTACCTAGTGTAAAATCGGCAAACACACCAAAAGAATTTTTTATCTGGCAAATTCTTCTTATACATTTAGTAATACTACAAAGACAAAATTGGTGTCGAACGCCTTCCCAGTGTAAAATCAGGAAAACCTCCGTATGAATTTTCTGCCGAGCAAATTTTACTCTTACTTCCAGTAAATCTACAAAGACAAAATTGGTGTCGTATACTTCCCTAGAGATTAATCGGGAAAACTACTGTAGAAATTATTTTCTGCAAATTCTTCTCTTTACTTTCAGAAACACTACAAAGACAAAATTGGTGTTGAACGCTTCCCTAGTGTAAGATCAGGCAAACTTCCGTTGGAATTTTCTGCCGAGCAAATTTTACTCTTACTTCCAGTAACTCTACAAAGACAAAATTGGTGTCGTATACTTTCCTAGAGAATAATTGGGAAAACTTTTGTAGAAATTTTTTTTCTGGCAAATTCTTCTCATTACTTTCAGTATCACTACAAACACTAAATTAGAGTCGAACGCTACGCTAGTGTGAAATCCACAAACCTTCAGTAGATATTTTTTATCTTGCAAATTTTAATCATACTTCCAATAACACTACAAACACTAAATTGGTGTCGAACGCTTCCCTAGTGTAAAATCGGGAAAACCCCAGTAGGAATTATCTGCCGAGTAAATATTAATCTTATTTCTAGTAACTTTCCAAAGACAAAATCGGTGTAGAACGCTTCCCTAGTGAATGATCGGGAAGACTTCCGTAGAAATTTTTTATCTGGGAAATTCCTCTCATACTTTCAGTTACACTACAAAGACAAAATTAGTGTCGAACGCTTCCTTAGTTTAAAATCGGAAAAATCCCCGTAGGAATTTTCTGCCGAGTAAATTTGACTCTTACTTCCAGTAACTCTACACAGACAAAATTGGTGTCGTATACTTTCCTAGAGATTAATCGGGAAAACATCTGTAGAAATTTCTTTCTGGCAAATTCTTCTCATACTTTCAGTAATACTACAAAGACAAAATTGGTGTCGAACTCTTCCCTAGTGTAAAATCAGGAAAACCTCCGTATGAATTTTCTGCCGAGGTAATTTTACTCTTACTTCCAGTAACTCTACAAAGACAAAATTGGTGTCGTATACGTCCCTAGAGATTAATTGGGAGAACTTCCGTAAAAATTTTTTTTCTGGCAAATTCTACTCATAACATTCAGTAACACTACAAACACAAACTTCGTGTCGTACGCTATGCTAGTGTCAAATCGACAAATCCTCAGTAGATATCTTTTATCTTGCAAATTTTTATCATACAACCAAGAACACTACAAACACTAAATTGGTGTCGAACGCTTCCCTAGTGTAAAATCGGGAAAACCCCAGTAGGAATTTTCTGCCAAGTAAATATTATTCCTATTTCTAGTAACTTTCCAAAACCAAATCGGTGAAGAACGCTTCCCTAGTGCATAATCGGGAAAACTTCCTTAGAAATTTTTTATCTGGTAAATTCCTCTCATACGTTCAGTTACACTACACAGACAAAATTAGTGTCGAATGCTTCCATAGGTTAAAATCAAGAAAACCTCCGTATGAATTTTCTGCCGAGCAAATTATATTCTTACTTCCAGTAACTCTACAAAGACAAAATTGGTGTCGTATACTTCCCTAGAGATTAATCGGGTTAACTTCTGTAGAATTTTTTTTTCTATCAAATTCTTCTCATTACTTTCAGTAACCCTACAAGCACTAAATTAGAGTCGATCGCTACGCTAGTGTGAAATCGACAAACCCTCCGTAGATATTTTTTATCTTGCAAATTTGAATCATACTTCCAATAACACTACAAACACTAAATTGGTGTCGAACGCTTACCTAGTGTAAAATCGGCAAACACACCAAAGGAATTTTATCTGGCAAATTCTTCTTATATTTTAGTAACACTACAAAGACAAAATTGGTGTCGAACGCCTCCCAGTGTAAAATCGGAAAACCTCCGTATGAATTTTCTGCCGAGCAAATTTTACTCTTACTTCCAGTAAATCTACAAAGACAAAATTGGTGTCGTATACGCTTCCTAGTGTAAAATCAGGAAAATTCTGTAGAAATTTTCTGGCAAATTCTTTCATTACATACTTCAGTAACAATACAAAGACAAAATTGGTGTCGAACGCTATGCTAGAGAAATCGACAAACTCTCCGTAGATATTTTTTATCTTGCAAATTTTTCTCATACTTCCAGTAACACTACAAACACTAAATTGGTGTCGAAGGCTTCCCTAGTGTAAAATCGGGAGAACCCTAGTAAGAATTTTCTGCCGAGTAAATATTATTCTTATTTCTAGTAACGTTCCAAAGACAAAATTGGTGAAGAACGCTTCCTAGTGAATAATCAGGAAAACTTCCTTAGAAATTTTATATCTGGTAAATTCTCATACATTCAGTACACTACACAGACAAAATTAGTGTCGAATGCTTCCTAGAGTAAAATCAGGAAATCCTCATTATGAATTTTCTGCCGAGCAAATTTTACTCTTACTTTCAGTAACTCTACAAAGACAAAATTGATGTCGTATACTTCCTAGAGATTAATCGGGAAAACTACTGTAGAAATTATTTTCTGGCAAATTCTTCTCTTTACTTCAGTAACTCTACAAAGACAAAATTAGTGTCGAATACTTCCTAGAGAATAATCGGAAATACTTCAGAAGTAATTTTCTGCCGAGCAAATTTTTCTTTTACTTAGTAACTACAAAGACAAAATTGGTGTCGAACGCTTCCCTAGTGTAAAATCGGGAAAACACCAAAGGAATTTTTATCTGGCAAATCCTTCTCATACTTTCAGTACTACTACAAAGACAAAATTGGTGTCGAACGCCTTCCCAGTGTAAAATCAGGAAAACCTCCGTATGAATTTTCTGCCGAGCAAATTTTACTCTTACTTCCAGTAAATCTACAAAGACAAAATTGGTGTCGAACTTCCCTAGAGATTAATCGGGAAATCTTCTGTAGAAATTTTTTTTCTGGCAAATTCTTCTCATTACTTTCAGTAACACTACAAACACATAATTGGTGTCGAACGCTATGCTAGTGTGAAATCGACAAACCCTCCGTAGATATTTTTTATCTGGCAAATTTTTATCATACTTCCAATAACACTACAAACACTAAATTGGTGTCGAACGCTTCCCTAGTGTAAAATCGGGAAAACCACCGTAGGAATTTTCTGACGATAAAATATTATTCTTATTTCTAGTAACTTTCCAAAGACAAAATTGGTGAGGAACGCATCCCTAGTGAATAATCGGGAAATCTTCCGTAGAAATTTTTTTTCTGGCAAATTCCTCTCATACTTTCAGTTACACTACAAAAACTAAATTAGTGTCGAACGCATCCTAGAGTAAAATCAGGAAATCCTCATTATGAATTTTCTGCCGAGCAAATTTTACTCTTACTTTCAGTAACTCTACAAAGACAAAATTGATGTCGTATACTTCCTAGAGATTAATCGGGAAAACTACTGTAGAAATTATTTTCTGGCAAATTCTTCTCTTTACTTCCAGTAACTCTACAAAGACAAAATTAGTGTCGAATACTTCCCTAGAGAATAATCGGAAATACTTCAGAAGTAATTTTCTGACAAGCAAATTTTTCTTTTACTTTAGTAACTCCTACAAAGACAAAATTGGTGTCGAACGCTTCCTAGTGTAAAATCGGAAAACACCAAGGAATTTTATCTGGCAAATTCTTCTTATACATTTAGTAACACTACAAAGACGAAATTTGTGTCAAATGCTTCCATAGAGTAAAATCAAGAAAACCTCCGTATGAATTTTCTGCCGAGCAAATTTTACTCTTACTTCCAGTAACTGTACTAAAACAAAATTGGTGTCGTATACTTCCCTAGAGAATTATCGGTAAAACTTCTGTAGAAATTTTTTTTCTGGCAAATTTTTTTCATACTATCAGTAACACTACAAAGACAAAATTGGTGTCGAACGCTTCCCTAGTGTAAATCAGGCAAACTTCCGTTGAATTTTCTGCCGAGCAAATTTTACTCTTACTTCCAGTAACTTTACAAAGACAAAATTGGTGTCGTATACTTCCCTAGAGAATAATCAGGAAAACTTTTGTAGAAATTTTCTGCCGAGTAAATTCTTATCTTACTTTCAGTAACTCTACAAAGACAAAATTAGTGTCGAACGCTACTTCCTAGTGTGAAATCGGGAAAACTTCAGTAGAAATTTTTATCTGGCAAATTTTATTCTTACTTCCAGTAACTCTACAAAGACAAAATTGGTGTCGAACGCTTCTCCAGTGTAAAATCGGGAAAATCCCCGTAGGAATTTTCTGCCGAGTAAATATTATTCTTACTTCCAGTAACATTACAAAGACGGTATTGGTGTGGAATCCTTTCCTAGAGAATAATCAGGAAAACATTCGTAGAAATTGTTCATCTGGCAAATTCCTCTCATACTTTCAGTACCACTACAAAGACAAAATTAGTGTCGAACGCTTCCCTAGTGTAAAATCAAGAAAACCTCCGTATGAATTTTCTGCCGAGCAAATTTTACTCTTACTTCCAGTAACTCTACAAAGACAAAATTGGTGTCGTATACTTCCCTAGAGATTAATCGGGAAAACTTCTGTAGAAATTTTTTTTCTGGCAAATTCTTCTCATACTTTCAGTAACACTACAAAGACAAAATTGGTGTCGAACGCTTCCCTAGTGTAAAATCAGGAAACCCTCCGTATGAATTATCTGCCGAGGTAATTTTACTCTTACTTCCAGTAACTCTACAATGACAAAATTGGTGTCGTATACTTCCCTAGAGAGTAATCGGGTAAACTTCTGTAGAAATTTTTTATCTGGCAAATTCCTCTCATACTTTCAGTTACACTACAAAGACAAAATTTGTGTCGAACCCTTCGGTAGTGTAAAATCGGGAAAACTTCTGTAGAAATTTTTCTGAGGAAATTTTATTCTTACTTCCAGTAACTCTACAAAGACAAAATTGGTGTCGTATACTTCCCTAGAGATTAATCGGGAAAACTTCTGTAGAAATTTTTTTTCTGGCAAATTCTTCTCATACTTTCAGTAACACTACAAAGACAAAATTGGTGTCGAACGCTTCCCTAGTGAATAAACGGGAAAACTTCCGTAAAAATTTTTTATCTGGCTAATTCCTCTCATACTTTCAGTTACACTACAAAGACAAAATTGGTGTCGAACGCTTCCCAAGTGTAAAATCGGGAAAACCCCTGTAGGAATTTTCGACCATGTAAATATTATTCTTATTTCGAGTTACTTTCCAAAGACAAAATTGGTGTCGAACGCTTCCCTAGAGAATAATCAGGAAAACTTCCGTTAAAATTTTTTATCTGGCAAATTTCTCATACTTTCAGTACACTACAAAGACAAAATTAGTGTCGGAACGCTTAGCGTAGTGTAAAATCGGAAAATCCGTAAATATTTTTTTCTGAGCAAATTTTTATCATACATCCAAGAACACTACAAACACTAAATTGGTGGCGAACGCTTCCCTAGTGTAAAATCGGGAAATCTTCCGTTGGAATTTTCTGCCGAGCAAATTTTATTCTTACTTTCAGTAACTCTACAAAGACAAAATTAGTGTCGAATATTTCCTTAGAGAATAACCGGAAATACTTCAGAAGTAATTTTCTGACAAGCAAATTTTTCTTTTACTTTTAGTAACTCCACAAAGATAAAATTGACGTCGAACGCTTCCCTAGTGTAAAATCGTGAAAACTTCAGTAGGAATTTTCTGCCAAGTAAATTTTACTCTTACTTCCAGTAACTCTACACAGACATAATTGGTGTCGTATACTTTCCTAGAGATTAATCGGGAAAACTTTTGTAGAAATTTTTTTTCTGGCAAATTCTTCTCATACTTTCAGTAACACTACAAAGACAAAATTGGTGTCGAACGCTTCCCTAGTGTAAAATCAGGAAAACCCCCGTAGGAATTTTCTGCCGAGTAAATATTTTTCTTGTTTCCAGTAACTTTCCAATGACAAAATTGATGAAGAACGCTTCCCTAGTGAATAATCGGGAAAACTTCTGTAGAAATTTTTTTTCTGGCAAATTCTTCTTATACTTTCAGTAACACTACAAAGACAAAATTAGTGTCGGACACTTCCTTAGAGAAAATCAGGAAAACTTCATTAGAATTTTCTGCCGAGCAAATTTTATTCTTACTTTTAGTAACTCCACAACGACAAAATTGGTGTCGAACGCTTCCCTAGTGTAAAATCTGGAAAACCTCCGTATGAATTTTCTCCCGAGGAAATTTTACTTCTACTTCCAGTAACTCTACAAAGACAAAATTGGTGTCGTATACTTCCCTAGAGATTAATCGGGAAAACTTCAGTAGAAATTTATTTTCTGGCAAATTCCTCTCATACTTTCAGTTACACTACAAAGACAAAATTAGTGTCGGACACTTCCTTAGTGTAAAATCGGGAAAATCCTCTTAGGAATTTTCTGCCGAGTAAATTTTATTCCTACTTCCAGTAACTTTCCAATGACAAAATTGGTGAAGAACGCTTCCCTAGTGAATAATCAGGAAAATTTCCGTTGGAATTTTCTGCCGAGGAAATTTTATTCTTACTTCCAGTAACTCTACAAAGACAAAATTGGTGTCGTATACTTGCCTAGAGATTAATCGGGAAAACTTCTGTAGAAATTTTCTGCCGAGCAAATTCTCATTCTTTACTTTCAGTAACACTACAAAGACAAAATTGGTGTCGAACGCTTCCCTAGTGTAAAATCAGGAAAACATCCGTTGGAATTTTCTGCCGAGCAAATTTTATTCTTACTTCCAGTAACTCTACAAAGACAAAATTAGTGTCGAATACTTCCCTAGAGAATAATCGGGAAAACTTCTGTAGAAATTTTCTGCCAAGCAACTTTTTCTTTACTTTTAGTAACACTACAAAGACAAAATTGGTGTCGAACGCATCCCTAGTGTAAAATCGGGAAATCTTCCGTTGGAATTTTCTGCCGAGCAAATTTTATTCTTACTTCCAGTAACTCTACAAAGACAAAATTGGTGTCGTATACTTGCCTAGAGATTAATCGGGAAAACTTCTGTAGAAATTTTTTTTCTGGCAAATTCCTCTCATACTTTCAGTTACACTACAAAGACAAAATTAGTGTCGGACACTTCCCTAGTGTAAAATCAGGAAAAACCCCATAGGAATTTTTTGCCGAGTAAATATTTTTCTTGTTTCCAGCAAATTTTTATCATACATCCAAGAACACTACAAACACTAAACTGGTGTCGAACGCATCCCTAGTGTAAAATCGGGAAATCTTCCGTTGGAATTTTCTGCCGAGCAAATTTTATTCTTACTTCCAGTAACTCTACAAAGACAAAATTAGTGTCGAATACTTCCCTAGAGAATAATCAGAAATACTTCAGAAGTAATTTTCTGACAAGCAAATTTTTCTTTTACTTTTAGTAACTCCACAACGATAAAATTGGTGTCGAACGCTTCCCTAGTGTAAAATCAGGAAAACCTCCGTATGAATTTTTTCCCGAGGAAATTTTACTCTTACTTCCAGTAACTCTACAAAGACAAAATTGGTGTCGTATACTTCCCTAGAGAATAATCGGGAAAACTTCTGTAGAAATTTTTTTTCTGGCAAATTCATCTCATACTTTCAGTAACACTACAAAGACAAAATTGGTGTCGAACGCTTCCTTAGTGTAAAATCAGGAAAACCCCCGTAGGAATTTTCTGCCGAGTAAATATTTTTCTTGTTTCCAGCAAATTTTTATCATACTTCCAAGAACACTACAAACACTAAATTGGTGTCGAACGCTTCCTTAGTGTAAAATCGGGAAAACCCCCGTAGGAATTTTCTGCCGAGTAAATATTTTTCTTGTTTCCAGCAAATTTTTATCATACTTCCAAGAACACTACAAACACTAAATTGGTGTCGAACGCTTCCCTAGTGTAAAATCGGGAAAAAAATTTTTTTTTTCTACCGAATTCAAACTAAAATTATTCACTGATTTGATATGGAAAACCACCTAGAGTTACTGGAATGGGCATATTTGGTCTATTAATGAAGGAAAAAGTCGAAAAAAAATGCAAAAAATCACTTCCGGAACACGGCATCGAACCCTGGTCCGTAGATTCCAAAGCAACGCACTGATCCACTAGACTACAAGAAATGCCCATATCGTTCTTCTCACTACCTATTTGCAAAACGTCATAACTTCTGAACTATTTCGAATTGATCGACGGGGTTAACTGCATTACGTTACTAGTACCGAATTCTATCGGAATCCGTCATAAAAAAAATTTGACCCCCCCACCACCAAAAAAAATTTTTTTTTTCTACCGAATTCAAACTAAAATTATTCACTGATTTGATATGGAAAACCACCTAGAGTTACTGGAATAGGCATATTTGGTCTATTAATGAAGGAAAAAGTCGAAAAAAATTGCAAAAAATCACATCCGGAACACGGCATCGAACCCTGGTCCGTAGATTCCAAAGCAACGCACTGATCCACTAGACTACAAGAAATGCCCATATCGTTCTTCTCACTCCTTATTTGCAAAACGTCATAACTTCTGAACTATTTCGAATTGATCGACGGGGTTAACTGCATTACGTTACTAGTACCGAATTCTATCGGAATCCGTCATAAAAAAAATTTGACCCCCCCACCACAAAAAAAAATTTTTTTTTTCTACCGAATTCAATCTAAAATTATTCACTGATTTGATATGGAAAACCACCTAGAGTTACTGGAATGGGCATATTTGGTCTATTAATGAAGGAAAAAGTCGAAAAAAAATGCAAAAAATCACTTCCGGAACACGGCATCGAACCCTGGTCCGTAGATTCCAAAGCAACGCACTGATCCACTAGACTACAAGAAATGCCCATATCGTTCTTCTCACTACCTATTTGCAAAACGTCATAACTTCTGAACTATTTCGAATTGATCGACGGGGTTAACTGCATTACGTTACTAGTACCGAATTCTATCGGAATCCGTCATAAAAAAAATTTGACCCCCCACCACCAAAAAAAATTTTTTTTTCTATCGAATTCAAACTAAAATTATTCACTGATTTGATATGGAAAACCACCTAGAGTTACTGGAATGGGCATATTTGGTCTATTAATGAAGGAAAAAGTCGAAAAAAATTGCAAAAAATCACATCTGGAACACGGCATCGAACCCTGGTCCGTAGATTCCAAAGCAACGCACTGATCCACTAGACTACAAGAAATGCCCATATCGTTCTTCTCACTCCTTATTTGCAAAACGTCATAACTTCTGAACTTTTTCGAATTGATCGACGGGGTTAACTGCATTACGTTACTAGTACCGAATTCTATCGGAATCCGTCATAAAAAAAATTTGACCCCCCCACCACCAAAAAAAAATTTTTTTTTCTATCGACTTCAAACTAAAATTATTCACTGATTTGATATGGAAAACCACCTAGAGTTACTGGAATGGGCATATTTGGTCTATTAATGAAGGAAAAAGTCGAAAAAAAATGCAAAAAATCACTTCCGGAACACGGCATCGAACCCTGGTCCGTAGATTCCAAAGCAACGCACTGATCCACTAGACTACAAGAAATGCCCATATCGTTCTTCTCACTACTTATTTGCAAAACGTCATAACTTCTGAACTATTTCGAATTGATCGACGGGGTTAACTGCATTACGTTACTAGTACCGAATTCTATCGGAATCCGTCATAAAAAAAATTTGACCCCCCCACCACCAAAAAAAATTTTTTTTTTCAACCGAATTCAAACTAAAATTATTCACTGATTTGATATGGAAAACCACCTAGAGTTACTGGAATGGGCATATTTGGTCTATTAATGAAGGAAAAAGTCGAAAAAAATTGCAAAAAATCACATCTGGAACACGGCATCGAACCCTGGTTCGTAGATTCCAAAGCAACGCACTGATCCACTAGACTACAAGAAATGCCCATATCGTTCTTCTCACTCCTTATTTGCAAAACGTCATAACTTCTGAACTTTTTCGAATTGATCGACGGGGTTAACTGCATTACGTTACTAGTACCGAATTCTATCGGAATCCGTCATAAAAAAAATTTGACCCCCCCACCACCAAAAAAAATTTTTTTTTTCTACCGAATTCAATCTAAAATTATTCACTGATTTGATATGGAAAACCACCTAGAGTTACTGGAATGGGCATATTTGGTCTATTAATGAAGGAAAAAGTCGAAAAAAAATGCAAAAAATCACTTCCGGAACACGGCATCGAACCCTGGTCCGTAGATTCCAAAGCAACGCACTGATCCACTAGACTACAAGAAATGCCCATATCGTTCTTCTCACTCCTTATTTGCAAAACGTCATAACTTCTGAACTATTTCGAATTGATCGACGGGGTTAACTGCATTACGTTACTAGTACCGAATTCTATCGGAATCCGTCATAAAAAAAATTTGACCCCCCACCACCAAAAAAAATTTTTTTTTTCTACCGAATTCAAACTAAAATTATTCACTGATTTGATATGGAAAACCACCTAGAGTTACTGGAATGGGCATATTTGGTCTATTAATGAAGGAAAAAGTCGAAAAAAAATGCAAAAAATCACTTCCGGAACACGGCATCGAACCCTGGTCCGTAGATTCCAAAGCAACGCACTGATCCACTAGACTACAAGAAATGCCCATATCGTTCTTCTCACTACCTATTTGCAAAACGTCATAACTTCTGAACTATTTCGAATTGATCGACGGGGTTAACTGCATTACGTTACTAGTACCGAATTCTATCGGAATCCGTCATAAAAAAAATTTGACCCCCCACCACCAAAAAAAATTTTTTTTTTCTACCGAATTCAAACTAAAATTATTCACTGATTTGATATGGAAAACCACCTAGAGTTACTGGAATGGGCATATTTGGTCTATTAATGAAGGAAAAAGTCGAAAAAAATTGCAAAAAATCACATCTGGAACACGGCATCGAACCCTGGTCCGTAGATTCCAAAGCAACGCACTGATCCACTAGACTACAAGAAATGCCCATATCGTTCTTCTCACTCCTTATTTGCAAAACGTCATAACTTCTGAACTATTTCGAATTGATCGACGGGGTTAACTGCATTACGTTACTAGTACCGAATTCTATCGGAATCCGTCATAAAAAAAATTTGACCCCCCCACCACCAAAAAAAAATTTTTTTTTCTATCGACTTCAAACTAAAATTATTCACTGATTTGATATGGAAAACCACCTAGAGTTACTGGAATGGGCATATTTGGTCTATTAATGAAGGAAAAAGTCGAAAAAAATTGCAAAAAATCACTTCCGGAACACGGCATCGAACCCTGGTCCGTAGATTCCAAAGCAACGCACTGATCCACTAGACTACAAGAAATGCCCATATCGTTCTTCTCACTACTTATTTGCAAAACGTCATAACTTCTGAACTATTTCGAATTGATCGACGGGGTTAACTGCATTACGTTACTAGTACCGAATTCTATCGGAATCCGTTATAAAAAAATTTGACCCCCCCACCACAAAAAAAAATTTTTTTTTTCTACCGAATTCAATCTAAAATTATTCACTGATTTGATATGGAAAACCACCTAGAGTTACTGGAATGGGCATATTTGGTCTATTAATGAAGGAAAAAGTCGAAAAAAAATGCAAAAAATCACTTCCGGAACACGGCATCGAACCCTGGTCCGTAGATTCCAAAGGAACGCACTGATCCACTAGACTACAAGAAATGCCCATATCGTTCTTCTCACTACTTATTTGCAAAACGTCATAACTTCTGAACTATTTCGAATTGATCGACGGGGTTAACTGCATTACGTTACTAGTACCGAATTCTATCGGAATCCGTCATAAAAAAAATTTGACCTTCCCCACCACCAAAAAAAATTTTTTTTTTCTATCGACTTCAAACTAATATTATTCACAGATTTGATATAGAAAACCACCTAGAGTTACTGGAATGGGCATATTTGGTCTATTAATGAAGGAAAAAGTCGAAAAAAAATGCAAAAAATCACTTCCGGAACACGGCATCGAACCCTGGTCCGTAGATTCCAAAGCAACGCACTGATCCACTAGACTACAAGAAATGCCCATATCGTTCTTCTCACTCCTTATTTGCAAAACGTCATAACTTCTGAACTTTTTCGAATTGATCGACGGGGTTAACTGCATTACGTTACTAGTACCGAATTCTATCGGAATCCGTTATAAAAAAATTTGACCCCCCCACCACAAAAAAAAATTTTTTTTTTCTACCGAATTCAATCTAAAATTATTCACTGATTTGATATGGAAAACCACCTAGAGTTACTGGAATGGGCATATTTGGTCTATTAATGAAGGAAAAAGTCGAAAAAAAATGCAAAAAATCACTTCCGGAACACGGCATCGAACCCTGGTCCGTAGATTCCAAAGCAACGCACTGATCCACTAGACTACAAGAAATGCCCATATCGTTCTTCTCACTCCTTATTTGCAAAACGTCATAACTTCTGAACTATTTCGAATTGATCGACGGGGTTAACTGCATTACGTTACTAGTACCGAATTCTATCGGAATCCGTCATAAAAAAAATTTGACCCCCCCACCACCAAAAAAAATTTTTTTTTTCTACCGAATTCAAACTAAAATTATTCACTGATTTGATATGGAAAACCACCTAGAGTTACTGGAATGGGCATATTTGGTCTATTAATGAAGGAAAAAGTCGAAAAAAAATGCAAAAAATCACTTCCGGAACACGGCATCGAACCCTGGTCCGTAGATTCCAAAGCAACGCACTGATCCACTAGACTACAAGAAATGCCCATATCGTTCTTCTCACTCCTTATTTGCAAAACGTCATAACTTCTGAACTATTTCGAATTGATCGACGGGGTTAACTGCATTACGTTACTAGTACCGAATTCTATCGGAATCCGTCATAAAAAAAATTTGACCCCCCACCACCAAAAAAAAATTTTTTTTTCTATCGACTTCAAACTAAAATTATTCACTGATTTGATATGGAAAACCACCTAGAGTTACTGGAATGGGCATATTTGGTCTATTAATGAAGGAAAAAGTCGAAAAAAATTGCAAAAAATCACATCTGGAACACGGCATCGAACCCTGGTCCGTAGATTCCAAAGCAACGCACTGATCCACTAGACTACAAGAAATGCCCATATCGTTCTTCTCACTCCTTATTTGCAAAACGTCATAACTTCTGAACTATTTCGAATTGATCGAGAGGGTTAACTGCATTACGTTACTAGTACCGAATTCTATCGGAATCCGTCATAAAAAAAATTTGACCCCCCCACCACCAAAAAAAATTTTTTTTTTCTACCGAATTCAAACTAAAATTATTCACTGATTTGATATGGAAAACCACCTAGAGTTACTGGAATGGGCATATTTGGTCTATTAATGAAGGAAAAAGTCGAAAAAAAATGCAAAAAATCACTTCCGGAACACGGCATCGAACCCTGGTCCGTAGATTCCAAAGCAACGCACTGATCCACTAGACTACAAGAAATGCCCATATCGTTCTTCTCACTCCTTATTTGCAAAACGTCATAACTTCTGAACTATTTCGAATTGATCGACGGGGTTAACTGCATTACGTTACTAGTACCGAATTCTATCGGAATCCGTCATAAAAAAAATTTGACCCCCCCACCACCAAAAAAAATTTTTTTTTTCTACCGAATTCAAACTAAAATTATTCACTGATTTGATATGGAAAACCACCTAGAGTTACTGGAATGGGCATATTTGGTCTATTAATGAAGGAAAAAGTCGAAAAAAATTGCAAAAAATCACTTCCGGAACACGGCATCGAACCCTGGTCCGTAGATTCCAAAGCAACGCACTGATCCACTAGACTACAAGAAATGCCCATATCGTTCTTCTCACTTTTATTTGCAAAACGTCATAACTTCTGAACTATTTCGAATTGATCGACGGGGTTAACTGCATTACGTTACTAGTACCGAATTCTATCGGAATCCGTCATAAAAAAAATTTGACCCCCCCACCACCAAAAAAAATTTTTTTTTTCTACCGACTTCAAACTAAAATTATTCACTGATTTGATATGGAAAACCACCTAGAGTTACTGGAATGGGCATATTTGGTCTATTAATGAAGGAAAAAGTCGAAAAAAAATGCAAAAAATCACTTCCGGAACACGGCATCGAACCCTGGTCCGTAGATTCCAAAGCAACGCACTGATCCACTAGACTACAAGAAATGCCCATATCGTTCTTCTCACTCCTTATTTGCAAAACGTCATAACTTCTGAACTATTTCGAATTGATCGACGGGGTTAACTGCATTACGTTACTAGTACCGAATTCTATCGGAATCCGTCATAAAAAAAATTTGACCCCCACCACCAAAAAAAATTTTTTTTTTCTACCGAATTCAAACTAAAATTATTCACTGATTTGATATGGAAAACCACCTAGAGTTACTGGAATGGGCATATTTGGTCTATTAATGAAGGAAAAAGTCGAAAAAAAATGCAAAAAATCACTTCCGGAACACGGCATCGAACCCTGGTCCGTAGATTCCAAAGCAACGCACTGATCCACTAGACTACAAGAAATGCCCATATCGTTCTTCTCACTCCTTATTTGCAAAACGTCATAACTTCTGAACTATTTCGAATTGATCGACGGGGTTAACTGCATTACGTTACTAGTACCGAATTCTATCGGAATCCGTCATAAAAAAAATTTGACCCCCCCACCACCAAAAAAAATTTTTTTTTTCTACCGAATTCAAACTAAAATTATTCACTGATTTGATATGGAAAACCACCTAGAGTTACTGGAATGGGCATATTTGGTCTATTAATGAAGGAAAAAGTCGAAAAAAATGCAAAAAATCACTTTCGGAACACGGCATCGAACCCTGGTCCGTAGATTCCAAAGCAACGCACTGATCCACTAGACTACAAGAAATGCCCATATCGTTCTTCTCACTCCTTATTTGCAAAACGTCATAACTTCTGAACTATTTCGAATTGATCGACGGGGTTAACTGCATTACGTTACTAGTACCGAATTCTATCGGAATCCGTCATAAAAAAAATTTGACCCCCCCACCACCAAAAAAAATTTTTTTTTTCTACCGACTTCAAACTAAAATTATTCACTGATTTGATATGGAAAACCACCTAGAGTTACTGGAATGGGCATATTTGGTCTATTAATGAAGGAAAAAGTCGAAAAAAATTGCAAAAAATCACTTCCGGAACACGGCATCGAACCCTGGTCCGTAGATTCCAAAGCAACGCACTGATCCACTAGACTACAAGAAATGCCCATATCGTTCTTCTCACTCCTTATTTGCAAAACGTCATAACTTCTGAACTATTTCGAATTGATCGACGGGGTTAACTGCATTACGTTACTAGTACCGAATTCTATCGGAATCCGTCATAAAAAAAATTTGACCCCCCCACCACCAAAAAAAATTTTTTTTTTCTACCGAATTCAAACTAAAATTATTCACTGATTTGATATGGAAAACCACCTAGAGTTACTGGAATGGGCATATTTGGTCTATTAATGAAGGAAAAAGTCGAAAAAAAATGCAAAAAATCACTTCCGGAACACGGCATCGAACCCTGGTCCGTAGATTCCAAAGCAACGCACTGATCCACTAGACTACAAGAAATGCCCATATCGTTCTTCTCACTCCTTATTTGCAAAACGTCATAACTTCTGAACTATTTCGAATTGATCGACAGGGTTAACTGCATTACGTTACTAGTACCGAATTCTATCGGAATCCGTCATAAAAAAAATTTGACCCCCCCACCACCAAAAAAAATTTTTTTTTTCTACCGAATTCAAACTAAAATTATTCACTGATTTGATATGGAAAACCACCTAGAGTTACTGGAATGGGCATATTTGGTCTATTAATGAAGGAAAAAGTCGAAAAAAATTGCAAAAAATCACTTCCGGAACACGGCATCGAACCCTGGTCCGTAGATTCCAAAGCAACGCACTGATCCACTAGACTACAAGAAATGCCCATATCGTTCTTCTCACTCCTTATTTGCAAAACGTCATAACTTCTGAACTATTTCGAATTGATCGACGGGGTTAACTGCATTACGTTACTAGTACCGAATTCTATCGGAATCCGTCATAAAAAAAATTTGACCCCCCCACCACCAAAAAAAAATTTTTTTTTCTATCGACTTCAAACTAAAATTATTCACTGATTTGATATGGAAAACCACCTAGAGTTACTGGAATGGGCATATTTGGTCTATTAATGAAGGAAAATTCGAAAAAAACTGCAAAAAATCACTTCCGGAACACGGCATCGAACCCTGGTCCGTAGATTCCAAAGCAACGCACTGATCCACTAGACTACAAGAAATGCCCATATCGTTCTTCTCACTCCTTATTTGCAAAACGTCATAACTTCTGAACTATTTCGAATTGATCGACGGGGTTAACTGCATTACGTTACTAGTACCGAATTCTATCGGAATCCGTCATAAAAAAAATTTGACCCCCCCACCACCAAAAAAAATTTTTTTTTTCTACCGAATTCAAACTAAAATTATTCACTGATTTGATATGGAAAACCACCTAGAGTTACTGGAATGGGCATATTTGGTCTATTAATGAAGGAAAAAGTCGAAAAAAATGCAAAAAATCACTTCCGGAACACGGCATCGAACCCTGGTCCGTAGATTCCAAAGCAACGCACTGATCCACTAGACTACAAGAAATGCCCATATCGTTCTTCTCACTCCTTATTTGCAAAACGTCATAACTTCTGAACTATTTCGAATTGATCGACGGGGTTAACTGCATTACGTTACTAGTACCGAATTCTATCGGAATCCGTCATAAAAAAAATTTGACCCCCCACCACCAAAAAAAATTTTTTTTTTCTACCGAATTCAAACTAAAATTATTCACTGATTTGATATGGAAAACCACCTAGAGTTACTGGAATGGGCATATTTGGTCTATTAATGAAGGAAAAAGTCGAAAAAAATTGCAAAAAATCACTTCCGGAACACGGCATCGAACCCTGGTCCGTAGATTCCAAAGCAACGCACTGATCCACTAGACTACAAGAAATGCCCATATCGTTCTTCTCACTCCTTATTTGCAAAACGTCATAACTTCTGAACTATTTCGAATTGATCGACGGGGTTAACTGCATTACGTTACTAGTACCGAATTCTATCGGAATCCGTCATAAAAAAAATTTGACCCCCCCACCACCAAAAAAAATTTTTTTTTTCTACCGAATTCAAACTAAAATTATTCACTGATTTGATATGGAAAACCACCTAGAGTTACTGGAATGGGCATATTTGGTCTATTAATGAAGGAAAAAGTCGAAAAAAAATGCAAAAAATCACTTCCGGAACACGGCATCGAACCCTGGTCCGTAGATTCCAAAGCAACGCACTGATCCACTAGACTACAAGAAATGCCCATATCGTTCTTCTCACTCCTTATTTGCAAAACGTCATAACTTCTGAACTATTTCGAATTGATCGACGGGGTTAACTGCATTACGTTACTAGTACCGAATTCTATCGGAATCCGTCATAAAAAAAATTTGACCCCCCCACCACCAAAAAAAAATTTTTTTTTCTATCGACTTCAAACTAAAATTATTCACTGATTTGATATGGAAAACCACCTAGAGTTACTGGAATGGGCATATTTGGTCTATTAATGAAGGAAAAAGTCGAAAAAAAATGCAAAAAATCACTTCCGGAACACGGCATCGAACCCTGGTCCGTAGATTCCAAAGCAACGCACTGATCCACTAGACTACAAGAAATGCCCATATCGTTCTTCTCACTCCTTATTTGCAAAACGTCATAACTTCTGAACTATTTCGAATTGATCGACGGGGTTAACTGCATTACGTTACTAGTACCGAATTCTATCGGAATCCGTCATAAAAAAAATTTGACCCCCCCACCACCAAAAAAAATTTTTTTTTTCTACCGAATTCAAACTAAAATTATTCACTGATTTGATATGGAAAACCACCTAGAGTTACTGGAATGGGCATATTTGGTCTATTAATGAAGGAAAAAGTCGAAAAAAAATGCAAAAAATCACTTCCGGAACACGGCATCGAACCCTGGTCCGTAGATTCCAAAGCAACGCACTGATCCACTAGACTACAAGAAATGCCCATATCGTTCTTCTCACTCCTTATTTGCAAAACGTCATAACTTCTGAACTATTTCGAATTGATCGACGGGGTTAACTGCATTACGTTACTAGTACCGAATTCTATCGGAATCCGTCATAAAAAAAATTTGACCCCCCCACCACCAAAGAAAAATTTTTTTTTCAATCGACTTCAAACTAAAATTATTCACTGATTTGATATGGAAAACCACCTAGAGTTACTGGAATGGGCATATTTGGTCTATTAATGAAGGAAAAAGTCGAAAAAAATGCAAAAAATCACTTCCGGAACACGGCATCGAACCCTGGTCCGTAGATTCCAAAGCAACGCACTGATCCACTAGACTACAAGAAATGCCCATATCGTTCTTCTCACTCCTTATTTGCAAAACGTCATAACTTCTGAACTATTTCGAATTGATCGACAGGGTTAACTGCATTACGTTACTAGTACCGAATTCTATCGGAATCCGTCATAAAAAAAATTTGACCCCCCCACCACCAAAAAAAATTTTTTTTTTCTACCGAATTCAAACTAAAATTATTCACTGATTTGATATGGAAAACCACCTAGAGTTACTGGAATGGGCATATTTGGTCTATTAATGAAGGAAAAAGTCGAAAAAAAAATGCAAAAAATCACTTCCGGAACACGGCATCGAACCCTGGTCCGTAGATTCCAAAGCAACGCACTGATCCACTAGACTACAAGAAATGCCCATATCGTTCTTCTCACTCCTTATTTGCAAAACGTCATAACTTCTGAACTATTTCGAATTGATCGACGGGGTTAACTGCATTACGTTACTAGTACCGAATTCTATCGGAATCCGTCATAAAAAAAATTTGACCCCCCCACCACCAAAAAAAATTTTTTTTTTCTACCGAATTCAAACTAAAATTATTCACTGATTTGATATGGAAAACCACCTAGAGTTACTGGAATGGGCATATTTGGTCTATTAATGAAGGAAAAAGTCGAAAAAAATGCAAAAAATCACTTCCGGAACACGGCATCGAACCCTGGTCCGTAGATTCCAAAGCAACGCACTGATCCACTAGACTACAAGAAATGCCCATATCGTTCTTCTCACTCCTTATTTGCAAAACGTCATAACTTCTGAACTATTTCGAATTGATCGACGGGGTTAACTGCATTACGTTACTAGTACCGAATTCTATCGGAATCCGTCATAAAAAAAATTTGACCCCCCCACCACCAAAAAAAATTTTTTTTTTCTACCGAATTCAAACTAAAATTATTCACTGATTTGATATGGAAAACCACCTAGAGTTACTGGAATGGGCATATTTGGTCTATTAATGAAGGAAAAAGTCGAAAAAAATTGCAAAAAATCACTTCCGGAACACGGCATCGAACCCTGGTCCGTAGATTCCAAAGCAACGCACTGATCCACTAGACTACAAGAAATGCCCATATCGTTCTTCTCACTCCTTATTTGCAAAACGTCATAACTTCTGAACTATTTCGAATTGATCGACGGGGTTAACTGCATTACGTTACTAGTACCGAATTCTATCGGAATCCGTCATAAAAAAAATTTGACCCCCCCACCACCAAAAAAAATTTTTTTTTTCTAACGAATTCAAACTAAAATTATTCACTGATTTGATATGGAAAACCACCTAGAGTTACTGGAATGGGCATATTTGGTCTATTAATGAAGGAAAAAGTCGAAAAAAATTGCAAAAAATCACTTCCGGAACACGGCATCGAACCCTGGTCCGTAGATTCCAAAGCAACGCACTGATCCACTAGACTACAAGAAATGCCCATATCGTTCTTCTCACTCCTTATTTGCAAAACGTCATAACTTCTGAACTATTTCGAATTGATCGACGGGGTTAACTGCATTACGTTACTAGTACCGAATTCTATCGGAATCCGTCATAAAAAAAATTTGACCCCCCCACCACCAAAAAAAATTTTTTTTTTCTACCGAATTCAAACTAAAATTATTCACTGATTTGATATGGAAAACCACCTAGAGTTACTGGAATGGGCATATTTGGTCTATTAATGAAGGAAAAAGTCGAAAAAAAATGCAAAAAATCACTTCCGGAACACGGCATCGAACCCTGGTCCGTAGATTCCAAAGCAACGCACTGATCCACTAGACTACAAGAAATGCCCATATCGTTCTTCTCACTCCTTATTTGCAAAACGTCATAACTTCTGAACTATTTCGAATTGATCGACGGGGTTAACTGCATTACGTTACTAGTACCGAATTCTATCGGAATCCGTCATAAAAAAAATTTGACCCCCCCACCACCAAAAAAAAATTTTTTTTTCTATCGACTTCAAACTAAAATTATTCACTGATTTGATATGGAAAACCACCTAGAGTTACTGGAATGGGCATATTTGGTCTATTAATGAAGGAAAAAAGCGAAAAAAAATGCAAAAAATCACTTCCGGAACACGGCATCGAACCCTGGTCCGTAGATTCCAAAGCAACGCACTGATCCACTAGACTACAAGAAATGCCCATATCGTTCTTCTCACTCCTTATTTGCAAAACGTCATAACTTCTGAACTATTTCGAATTGATCGACAGGGTTAACTGCATTACGTTACTAGTACCGAATTCTATCGGAATCCGTCATAAAAAAAATTTGACCCCCCCACCACAAAAAAAAATTTTTTTTTTCTACCGAATTCAAACTAAAATTATTCACTGATTTGATATGGAAAACCACCTAGAGTTACTGGAATGGGCATATTTGGTCTATTAATGAAGGAAAAAGTCGAAAAAAAATGCAAAAAATCACTTCCGGAACACGGCATCGAACCCTGGTCCGTAGATTCCAAAGCAACGCACTGATCCACTAGACTACAAGAAATGCCCATATCGTTCTTCTCACTCCTTATTTGCAAAACGTCATAACTTCTGAACTATTTCGAATTGATCGACGGGGTTAACTGCATTACGTTACTAGTACCGAATTCTATCGGAATCCGTCATAAAAAAAATTTGACCCCCCCACCACCAAAAAAAATTTTTTTTTTCTATCGAATTCAAACTAAAATTATTCACTGATTTGATATGGAAAACCACCTAGAGTTACTGGAATGGGCATATTTGGTCTATTAATGAAGGAAAAAGTCGAAAAAAATTGCAAAAAATCACATCTGGAACACGGCATCGAACCCTGGTCCGTAGATTCCAAAGCAACGCACTGATCCACTAGACTACAAGAAATGCCCATATCGTTCTTCTCACTCCTTATTTGCAAAACGTCATAACTTCTGAACTTTTTCGAATTGATCGACGGGGTTAACTGCATTACGTTACTAGTACCGAATTCTATCGGAATCCGTCATAAAAAAAATTTGACCCCCCCACCACCAAAAAAAATTTTTTTTTTCTACCGAATTCAAACTAAAATTATTCACTGATTTGATATGGAAAACCACCTAGAGTTACTGGAATGGGCATATTTGGTCTATTAATGAAGGAAAAAGTCGAAAAAAAATGCAAAAAATCACTTCCGGAACACGGCATCGAACCCTGGTCCGTAGATTCCAAAGCAACGCACTGATCCACTAGACTACAAGAAATGCCCATATCGTTCTTCTCACTCCTTATTTGCAAAACGTCATAACTTCTGAACTATTTCGAATTGATCGACGGGGTTAACTGCATTACGTTACTAGTACCGAATTCTATCGGAATCCGTCATAAAAAAAATTTGACCCCCCCACCACCAAAAAAAATTTTTTTTTTCAACCGAATTCAAACTAAAATTATTCACTGATTTGATATGGAAAACCACCTAGAGTTACTGGAATGGGCATATTTGGTCTATTAATGAAGGAAAAAGTCGAAAAAAATTGCAAAAAATCACATCTGGAACACGGCATCGAACCCTGGTCCGTAGATTCCAAAGCAACGCACTGATCCACTAGACTACAAGAAATGCCCATATCGTTCTTCTCACTACTTATTTGCAAAACGTCATAACTTCTGAACTATTTCGAATTGATCGACGGGGTTAACTGCATTACGTTACTAGTACCGAATTCTATCGGAATCCGTCATAAAAAAAATTTGACCCCCCCACCACCAAAAAAAAATTTTTTTTTCTATCGACTTCAAACTAAAATTATTCACTGATTTGATATGGAAAACCACCTAGAGTTACTGGAATGGGCATATTTGGTCTATTAATGAAGGAAAAAATCGAAAAAAATTGCAAAAAATCACATCCGGAACACGGCATCGAACCCTGGTCCGTAGATTCCAAAGCAACGCACTGATCCACTAGACTACAAGAAATGCCCATATCGTTCTTCTCACTACTTATTTGCAAAACGTCATAACTTCTGAACTATTTCGAATTGATCGACGGGGTTAACTGCATTACGTTACTAGTACCGAATTCTATCGGAATCCGTCATAAAAAAAATTTGACCCCCCCACCACCAAAAAAAATTTTTTTTTTCTACCGAATTCAAACTAAAATTATTCACTGATTTGATATGGAAAACCACCTAGAGTTACTGGAATGGGCATATTTGGTCTATTAATGAAGGAAAAAGTCGAAAAAAATTGCAAAAAATCACATCTGGAACACGGCATCGAACCCTGGTTCGTAGATTCCAAAGCAACGCACTGATCCACTAGACTACAAGAAATGCCCATATCGTTCTTCTCACTCATTATTTGCAAAACGTCATAACTTCTGAACTTTTTCGAATTGATCGACGGGGTTAACTGCATTACGTTACTAGTACCGAATTCTATCGGAATCCGTCATAAAAAAAATTTGACCTTCCCCACCACCAAAAAAAATTTTTTTTTTCTATCGACTTCAAACTAATATTATTCACAGATTTGATATAGAAAACCACCTAGAGTTACTGGAATGGGCATATTTGGTCTATTAATGAAGGAAAAAGTCGAAAA